>OY856412.1:70130000-72530000 GCA_963693085.1 Alisma plantago-aquatica | reverse complement strand
AGTTCTACTCCAAACTCAAACTTGCCCAACAAATATGAGAGAGTGAGAGATTGGGAAAATCAATTCAACATCTACTACATTATTTAGTTGTTCTATCAAACTTAATCTAGATCATACTGCAAGTTACTAACTCTAATTTATTAACCAAAATCATACATTATAAGATATTAATTGTACATTAGAGAATTATACCTAAAAATATGTCTGACATGCTTTTTTATTTGATAGTGACAACGTATAATAGTTGGTTGTTCTTGTACTATAGTTCATGTAAAAAAACTAGCAAATGGTCTTCTTTTACCATTACAGTAGCAACTTACAAAATAATTTTTTATTGAACACATTATATGGGCACCCACGGGTGACCCACAACCCGCTGGGTCGGATTTGGATTTGTCTTTCTTTGACCCGTTTAGAATTGTATCTTTTTGACCCACACCCGCGAAACCCAAACCCGTAATGACCCAACCCAAACCCAACCCACCCACCCACCCGTTTGACAGGTCTATTGGGCGGCTAGGCGGCCGCCTAGTCCACCTGGGGGACCCACAAGCCTGTTGGGCGGTCGCTTAATTGGATGCGGGCTCCATTAATTTTTTAAAATTTTATTTTATAATATTTGTGTTGTGTGATATATTTTTTCCTGATTCATATTAAGATAAATTTCAGCCCTGAAGTGATAGTGAATCTAAAATATTAACGAACAATTAGGTGTCTTGCAACATTTTACTGATTCTAGTGTACTATACTTATTGTTGTCTCTTTTTTGATATTGAATTTGTCTCATTTACTTACTGTTTTGGTGTCATTTTAATATATTTGGGAGGGCTGGATAAGTAATACATACACATATGCATACATAGTATATAAATAATATATATAAGTATATATTTACATATGTATAATATTGTATGTAAAAAAAAACACCTAGGCGAGCGCCCTAGTTGTCCTAGTGCCCTAGTCGCCCTAGGCGTCCAGATAGGGAGGGTCACCGCCTGGCCACCTCAAAACTATGGTTCCAATTCTTTATCTTAGAAGGTATACGCGTTTTAGAACAAAGTTTAGAAACATGGGAGAAAGTCTTCAAAGAAGATAGGACATTGTTTTTCTGTCATTCATATTTGAATTTGTATTTCTATCTGAATTTATCCCTGATCATTTATAACATACATCAAATTTCCCAATCACAACCCAGATAGGAAATAACTGTCCTATACCGACGTTAAGCCTGCTGCAGTTTTCTGCCTATGTAAAACTAACAACAACTAAGCCCAAGCCAAGCAAGTTGGGTAATTTGAATCTTTCTTTTCTTTTCTCTATATTTATGCCTCGATTGTAACAAAGTTGAATATTGTATTTAAGGATGGAAATTTAAGCGTAGGTATACTTATTCTGTAAAGGTTTTACATTCTCTGAAGCATAAAGTATCACTACTGTTCAGAGATTGTTAACCTTGCCCACAAGCACGTGGTGATTCTACAACTACGAAAGAGATAGAGAGATAAGGCAAAAGACCAGAGAGTGCAGAATTGATTCACATTTTTATATTTAAGGTGAATCTAATTGCCAAGGCTGACCTACGGACCTAAGATCAGTGGATATTTATCAAATCTCAAACTCTACTAGTACGGAAAAACAAATAAAACACGAAACTTATAATATCTAGCTATAATTAACATAATCAGACTGTGGCAAGTATACTATGAAATGAAGGTGAAATTGTGGCAATAAAAACATGAATAAAAATAGATTAACTAAAGACGATCTTCCAAAAGAAAGAAAGAGGAAAAGACAGCAAAAAAAATGGATTTAGAAATTACCAGATCTGCTCTTCTTTCTTCCAGTGTCTTGTCTGTATCCAGTATATCAGCAGCGAGTCCATAAAGGGTTGGATTGCGCAGCATTCTGATATACAAGTAGGTGTAACCAATCCAGGTGCACGCCTCTCTAGCATTCTGAATGGTTCCAAGTACAATTTCAGCATTCATCTGGTCAGCTAATTTAGATATAAACTGACTTTCGATTGGAAGTTGTTGATTCATTAGAGAGAGGTAATACTGCAGTTCACTGTGACCGGTTAATATTATACCTTCTCCATAAGAATCAAACTGAGGTCTCCCAGCACGACCAAGCATTTGCATAACATCTAGAGGACTCAGTTCCGTCCATGCTCCTTTCTCTGGATTGTAGATTTGTGTTCCTTTTATTATTACGGTATGAGCTGGTAAATTAACACCCCAAGCAAGAGTTGCTGTAGATACCAGTACCTGAATATGTCCATCAGAAAAGAGTGATTCGACAATGTCCCTGTCAGCCCTAGCCAAGCCAGCATGGTGAACTGCAAATCCATATGGTAAGAGGTCCTTAAGGTCATTGCTCTTCACCAAATCCATCTGACTTTGTAGAATTTCACGACTTGCACTATCATCCTTCAAAAAACGACTTAATGTATCATTTGCTAGAGCACTGTCTCGTATGGCACGTGCAGTCTTTGCAGTTTCTTTCCTAGAATGGACAAAAATAAGGACTTGATGCTTTCCCGCAGCGGCCATAACCTTTTCATAACATATTTCATTCATCAACTGAAATCGTTGTAACGGCTTCTTAACTGTTATACCTATATACTGCTGGGCTAAGGGACAGGGCCTATAGCTATTGTCAAAATGGAAAAGACCTTTGGTAGGATTTACACGTAAGAACAAAGCAACATCTTCATAGTTTGGAAGGGTAGCAGACAAACCAACCAATCTGATATGCTCTTTGGTGGTCTCTACCTGCCTAACTGTCCTTGCAACAATGCTTTCAAGGACGGGTCCTCTGTTGTCATGAAGTAGATGGATTTCATCAATTATAAGAAGCTTGACAAGTTGAGTATAGGTCCTGTCCCCAGATTTTCTCGTGACAATATCCCACTTCTCTGGGGTTGTAACAATAATATGAGTTTCTTCGATTTGCTGGCGAGATAAGTTTTGGTCTCCACTCAGTTCTTTTACAACAATGTCATATGACTTCAATCTATTTGACAGATTTCCAACTACTTCGGCTACCAGAGCCTTCATGGGTGCAACATAGACAATCTTGCAATTGCTATGGTCAAAGGTCCCATCAGGTGTTATGTTAAGACCAATTTGATGA
This sequence comes from Alisma plantago-aquatica, assembly GCA_963693085.1. NCBI lineage: Eukaryota > Viridiplantae > Streptophyta > Magnoliopsida > Alismatales > Alismataceae > Alisma > Alisma plantago-aquatica. Next base: position 72,526,865 of record OY856412.1, on the reverse strand, counting down.
AGTATTGTCAGCAATGCTACATTTGTTTTACCGGCACCAGTGGGAGCACACAAAAGGATGTTGTCAGGTTGAAATAGAGCAGTCTGATAAACCTTGCTTTGAACTCTGTTCAACTGTTTCATTCCCGCAAAAGGTGGCCGCGCCCATTCTGGTAACGCAGAGATCTTTACCAGTTCTTCACCTTCCTCAAATGCAGTAGGCTTTAGAGCAGGCACATGAACTTCTTCATATCCCTTGTGGGGATTTCTAAATGTACCATTAGGAAGCTCGCACTTCTTATTAGCCATCAAGTGAGCACCTTGTTGAAAAGCAATGCTCTCGAGATCTAGTAATTGTCTCTGTCCCTTGAGCCATCCACCCTCTACTTCTCCCCTATCATGTCCTCTCCGATCCACCCTTTCACCATCCTCACTAACTCGGTCGTCCTTTAGCCGTCGTGCCTCTTCTCTGATACTCTTCTCCAGATTCTTCTGGCGCTCCTTAGCAGACGCCCTTGTTGCATGCAACTGATCCAGTATTGCAGACAGAGTAGGCCCACCCAGCCTCATTTCTTCTTCCATCTGCTTCCTTTGCTCCTGATCCTCCGCTCTAGCAAGGCGTGTGCACCAAACCACCTTGTGCCGGTTCCTGACAAGCAATTTGATAAGTTCAAATTTATCATAATCCAACATGATCACTAGTTGGTTCTCCACATCTCTGTCATCATCACTTTCAGCAAGTATCTTTAGAACTTGCTCTGCTAGCTTCTGACTTTGCTGCGGATCAATTGAATCATATGCCTGTGAGATCTTCCTCTGCAGCCAGTAGGCATCAATATCTTGCACATTTATTGCTAAACCCTTATTTGCTTCCTGAAGATCATCATCGTCAATACTTTCCATTTGCATACCAGCTGCATTACCAGAATCCAACCCATCTTCATCATCGCCATCTGATTCATGTACCTGAAAAAACAAATTTCAAGCAAGTTACAGAGTATTAGTTGTAACTTGAGATAAAAAATTATGCATAAACACATAATTATGTAATTCATATAGTTCAAGGGGTGAACTTAATACCTGGTCATAATCACTTTCTTCTTCCTCCTCATCCTCCTCGAACTCAACAGCAACTCCCACATCATCCAGATCCTCATCCTTCGCATCTGCCGCTGTAGTTGCTGCCTCACCCTCGTCCTGGTAATCAGTGATCAGTTTGCCTATAGACACAAGCTGATCAAACACAGCGTTGGGGATAGTGTTCAGGAGCTTTTCGATCTCCTTCTTCTTCTCGGCGTTCTTAATTTTATCATTCTTCAATACAGACAGCACCTCATCAGCAGCCCCACTGAGTATATCTTGTGGCTGGCCACCAAACTGCTGCTGAATGACGCCGAGGAGTACCTCATACGCGGCACCCGTCTCCTTGGTCTTAGGCTTGTAAACTCCGTCGTCGGCGAGGGACAACACGCTCTCCTCCTGTATCCGGCGCCTCTTGCTGTCCCGCCTTTGCTCAGGAGCAGCTGCAGCGGAAGCGTCCCTCTCTTTTTTCTTCTTCGACTTTTTGAGCTTCTCCTCGAGCTCGGGTGGCTTTCCACGGTAAGCACGATCCCCGAAGCTCCTGGGATCGATTTTGCCCCACAGCGTCTCTGGCTCACCGGAGGGCTCATGGGTGTCGCGGGGTCGGGAGTCTGTGGTGAGGACGAGGCTGGAATTAGCGCGGTACTCGTATTGTTTGAAGCGGGCGTGAGCTTCGGCACCTCCACCCAACTGCGCCATGGCCTTGAAATGCTCGGAGCGCTAAGAGCGCGGCTGCGGGCTCGATGGTGAGTTTGGCGACGGCCGGAGAACCTAAAAGGAGGCGAATCCCCGCGCCGATGTGTCAGTTCTGCAAAATCCAATCACGGCGTATATGTAGCACAGCGATGCCTTGAGGCGGTGATGCGCGAGTTAGGGTTCAAGTCCCACTTTCCGAGTGACTCGGGAGGAATCTATTCCATATACGAAAGTCGGTGGAGGGGGTTGGAAAGTTGGTGGAGGGAGCTAATTTTTTTCTATTATTTTTTGAAATTATTTATTGTTCTCGGTTTATATTTGGTTTTTAATTTTTTTATTTATATATTATATTAAATATAGGAAAGCTTGTAGAAGGGGATGGATGTAATTTTTTTTATTATTTTTGAAATTATGTATTACTCCATGTTAGTGTACACTAAACTTTTATTTTAATTTTTTAAATTATACATTATATTAGGAGACACATCTATACTATAGGAAAGCACGTGGAGGGGGGCTGGATGTAGTTTCTTCATTATTTTTTGAAATTATGTATTAGTCTCTGTGTGTACACCACACTTTTGTCTTTAATTTTTTAAATTATGTATTATATTAGGAGACACGTCTATATCTATACTATATAGGAAAGCCCGTGGAGGGGGCTGGATGTAATTTTTTCTATTATTTTTTAAAATTATGTATTGGTCCCTGTGTGTACACCACAATTTGGCTTTGAATTTTTTTAATTTATATATTATATTAGGAGACACATCTATACTATATATGAAAGCTTGTGGAGGGGGCTGGATGTTCTCCATTATTTTTTTAAAATTGTGTATTGCTCCATGTTAGTGTACACCACACTTTTATCTTTAATTTTTTAAATTATATATTATATTAGGAGACTCATCTATACTATATAGGAAAGTATGTGGAGGGGGCTGAATGCAAATTTCTCTATTATTTTTTAAAATTATGTATTGATCCATGTGTGTCTTTAATTTTTTAAATTATGCATTATATTAGGAGACACATTTATATGTATAAGAAAGTTGTGGAGGGGGCTGGATGCAATTTTCTCTATTATTTTTTGAAATTACGTATTGGTCCTTATGTGTGTACATCACACTTTTGTCAGTATTTTTTTAATTATATATTATATTAGGAGACACATCTATGCTATATAGGAAAGTTTGCGGAGGAGACTGGATGTAATTTTCTCCATTATTTTTTAAAATTACGTATTGGTCCATGTGTGTATGAGAAGTCTTATTAATATATGTATTGTACATATATCTTTTTATTTTTATAAGTTAAATCTATAAAAAAATTATTGTAGTTCACTAATAGTACGGGTTTATGCTAGGAAACTGCGTGGAGCGGGCTCCATGCAATTTTATTCTTTAATTTTTTGAATTACGGATTAATCTGTATACCATATAGGAAAGTGTACATAGTGGTTTCATACAATTTCTCCGTAAAATTATCTGGCTATACCCTCTTTGACTCCTCAACACCTGTAACCAGCCTCCCATATTTATCCCTAGCTTTCGGATATTGAACCATCAATGGAAATCGCCTACTTTGTCCCATTCTTTCCTTTCTTATTTTGCAAGCCAGTCAATGTGAAATAATCGTCATAGAAAGCCAACGGATCTGCCAGGATGTGTTGTGGATGGCTCGGCTTTTCGTCTCGGTGACAACTTCTTGAGGGACAACCCCGAACAAAGTGTAGCTAACCGGAGGTACTGGTTATCGTAGAGGGTTGTGGATATATCGAATCTCTTGTGAAAGATGAGATGTATATGCTTCGTCGGCCTTTGTCATGTTGGGTGCGCTCGAATGGCAGCCCATAGAAAACCCTAATAAAAAGACTCAAGTTTTACCCCTCGAGGAAGGAGGTCAGTGGGCTTTTTTTTAGTTCGTTCAGGGTCTTGCTCCTTGATTCTGTGTCGTCTTCTGTTTTGTTGATGCTTACCGTGCTATTCTTCCCTTCAACCGCAACGCCATGTGGTGGGTCTTGGCAGCACAGACCTGATCAGATTGCAGCTATATTTTAGTTGTGAGTGGGGTCGGCTGATAGTCGACTCCCGATTCTTCCACATGTTTCCAGTTTGCTCTCCACGAGGGTTCTCCTGGTGATCACCAGAGGAGCCGCCGTGTGTAGTGGAGAAACTGTCACTCGCACTAGAGGAGTCATCATAGGGTCATAGCATGTTGTGTAGGAGGAGTCGTCGCTTGTAGTGGAGCTGATGGAGGAGGAGCATGGAGGAGGTCGATGATCTAGTTGGGAAATTGGAGTGGTATGGGGATGGAGATGAAATGATTTTAGGCGGTGGCAGTCCTCCTTTCCGCTCTGGTCTCTGCGCGGGATTCCGTCTTTTGGGCCCAGGAACAAAGAAAAAGGTAGCACACCTTGCTTCATTTCATTGTTTCAGTTGCTAAACATAACTCAAGGATTCATTGGTTGAAGTTGTGTGGAGGAAATACCAAATTTATATAATTCAATAGAGTTAGAGAAGCAATGAATAGTATTGAATTCCTTAATCTAAGTCATGTGATCATAAGGGAGTAGTGATACAATGTTTTCTTACTATAACCACATATTCAATCACTATGATAGTGAGTATCAGTATCCAGTAAAAATTTCATTGCAAGCATCAGGGTGGACCTATTGTTGTTGTTGGGGTGGACCATCGAGAGAGTAGGGAAATGTCCTTTCTTTACGGTGGATAGGAATACTCTAGGCGGTGTATAGTTCTTCCTAGGATCTGGGTGTAGTACTGGGTTATTGGAATAAATTAGTGGTGGACGAGATAGTGTGTACCTTCCCTCTCTTACTGCTGGCTGAGGGAAGGGGTGTGTTTGTTTATATTCTCCCCATTGTTGTTATGTTATCAGGGTCTAAGATTTAGTTTTTCCAAATTTTAAGCATGTTTTTGCATCGCTTGAATCAAAATTTAGTATCTCATAATTGAAGTATACCTCAATTTAAATGCATACAAGATGTCGCATGGTTAGGAGGTCAAGCAAGAGGCCTTTGGTAAAGGGCACATTTGAATATCATATAACGCATCCTACTGCACAAGGAACACTCGACAAACTACATGATGTATTATTATTACATACACATACATTGATAGGACCACGTCTCTGCCACCGATATTTAACCACCACCAATCTTCTACATATGGTAAAAGTATAGCATAATCGATCGCAACGAAACATTATCAGATCACTCTGTAGTATCAGTTTGACTAGGCATCTAATTAAAGGTTATTGTATATGCATTTCAAGTTTAGTATGTTAGTACATAATTTCTTAGATCATTTAGAACAATTACAAGCATATGATCTGTGTGTCTTTAAATTTAGATATGAAACAACCCATGATTTTTAATGTCCTTACAGGAAACAAGAAAGGATGTGCCACAAAGATAATCGTTGCTATGCCTTTTCTTCAGGAAAATAATTGTTGTTAGGCTATTGCTTCAGGAAGATAATTGTTATTATGTCTTTCACAATAAAAATTAGATGTGTTCCAGATTCTAGATTGAAGAAAGACTTATATTTCTATCTTATAAACTGTGGCAAATATTCTCTTATTGTGATGAAATGCTTCTACAAGACCACATTGTATTCTAAGTTGTAAGACCTATGAGAAGTTTAAATAAACTTATTAATACATATAGTACATATTTAACTTCAATCTTATTTTATTAGTTATAGAAGTCACCATTTTGTTATATTAAGACACCCGTGCATAGCACGGGTTTATGCCTAGTTGGGAATAGGACAACGAATAGATCTCTCGACATTTGAATAGTTGATGATATATTATATTATATTATTGTTATCTAAGGCTGCTTTGTCAAATGATGAATCATGGTGATGGGAATGAGGAGAAAAAAGATTGTTGTTTGTTTGTCATTTTGATTAGGGAGTTGAAATATTTCTTGGTAAAACTATGATGAAATTTGTTCTATTTGTCCCCATAGAAAATATGGTGAATCTTTTTTTATAAGTAGTCCATGCATTAATAATAAAATGCTTATCAACTAAGACATGTATAAGCAAATGATAACTAGGTGTTTCAACTAGGATAGCACATATGAGGATGTGGACCTGAGTTCAGATGTAGATAGCAAAAGCAAAATGAGCCGGAACGGAAGAAAATAGTGTTTGTGGGGGAGCACCCCCTTAATAGTAGGCCTCAACAATGAGGTGAAATAAAAACTGATATGTTAGGCATGTTGTGCTTCTCTCAGTTGAAGCTCCTAGAGATCTAGATCAGAATCTTGTATCATTTGATATGATGTCATCTTGCAAGTAACACCCTCCACTGTTTTGGTCTCCAAAGATTTTATCCTGATCTTCATTTGCTCCCAGCACCTGTGTTGATGTGGAAGTCAGTCTTGCAATGCAAATTTATGTACAAGGAATGTTTGATGTCAGTTAGTCAAAGATATATTGGTCAATTTGTGTTGTTATATTTTCTCTGATTTCTTTCTAGCTAGATGTTCCAATGGGTATTAATAATCAGATCCTCAGGGGGACAGTTTCTATGTTGTGTTAGAGGTTTCAAGCGTGTGATATAGTTTGGCAGGAGAAGATTGCTAGTGATATTGTGTGGTGGGAAGAATTTGTACAGGATGTGGAGTGTGAAGGGGCAACTAGTGAAGAGGTGTTGCATTGTTTCTTCTACAGCTAACAAAGGTAGCATCTATTAGGTCCCTGGAAGCCTCTTCTGGTGATGTTGTTTGAAAGGATCCAAAAGAAGATTTTGAATTTTTGTGCCCATTTTGCCTTCCATGTGATTTTCATCTCAAATATCTGTCCTCTATCAGTTAAGTGTATGTATGCAACTTTTCGAGAATATTTTGATCCCTAAATCCATAAGCAATATTGTTTTCCAGATCATGGATGATGTCTAGCAAAGTATTTTCATGAAGGTTATTAGCGAGGCAGAGCTTGAGAGAGTTTTTTTTATTGTTGGTAAGGAGTTTTAAAGCTCTGGCAGTGTTGAGATTTTTCAAGGATGGTGGATAATGGAAATTGCATTTCAGGTTCTGTATGGAGTTATTTTGGAACCAAGGGTCTCTCCAAAAGTTGATGTTTAAGTAGGTGTGGGGGGGAGTTGATGAGGTGAGTAATGATGTCCAAGTGTTTATTTATAAACTTCCAAAGAGGAGATACTTTACACTTACTGATTTTGTGCCAAGGTGGTTTGTGTTTGTAGTATTTGTCAAGGATGAAAGTTTTCCAGATCTTGTCTGTATTTGTGGAAAGGATGTTGATGATCTTGATGACGAGGCATATGGTGTGAATCTTAATGCTTATGATGCCCCAGCCACCATATTCAATAGGTGTTATACGACTGTCCCAATTACCAAGTGGACTTTGTGTTTTTGATGTTCTTCGTTGAAGTGATTCCAAAGAAATTGTTTCCTGATGGAGTCAATGATGTTAAGGGTTTTGCTTGGTAGGGGAATGCAATTGAGGAAATGTGTAGTTATCAGTGTAATGACATTGTTGAGGAGAGTGACGCATCCCGCAAGGGTGAGAAAGTGGTTGGTCTAAGAGAAAAGTTTGTGCTTAATCTTATCAATGACGGGGTTCCATAGGGAGTGTGTGATAGGGTGTGGAGATATGGGTAGACTGAGGTAGGTTATCGATAATTGTTCAATCTTTGCACTTTAGGATAGTTTTGTATATATCAATGAGGTCGGTAGAGGTGTCGATCCCAATGATGGAAGATTTTATGAGGTTTATTTTGAGGCTATAGATGTATGAGAAAAGACCAATGATGCAGATGGTGTTAATGATGATTTTGTCATCTGGTTTAACTAGAATCATGGTATCATCTGCAAATTGAATAATATTCTCATAGCACTCAGTAGGTGAGGAGATGAGGTCATGTGTTGTGCCAAGCTTAATCATGTTGGTAAGAATGGAGGTAACAATGATGAACGTGTATGGGGAGAGCGGGTCTCCTTATCTAAGACCGTTAGTGTTGTGGAAGTGACCAAACGATGATCCGTTGATGATGGTGTAGAAGTGATTTGTAGATATGCAAGTGTGTATCCAATTATTCCAAATTTTGGAAGGCCATATCCAGACATGGTGTGGAGGAGGTAGTCCCAGTTTATGTAGTTAAAGGCTTTCTCAAAGTCCAGTTTGATAGCTATGTCTGGGGTTTTGTTTTTGTATCATAGGTGAAGAGTTTCATTTACCATGATGCAGATATCATGTATGCTATAGTTTTTTATGAAGGCATTTTGGTTGTGGGAAATGATGTCCTCTAGTTGTGGTTTGATGTGATTGCTAAGGACTTTTGCAATGATCTTATAAGAGGTGTTGATAAGGTTGATAGGTCTGAATTGTGTGATCTGGTCAGGATGGTTGACCTTCTTGATGAGATCTATGTTGGTATAATTGATATTTTTGATATGTATGTGGATATTATCGTTGTTATGGATGGATGTAAGCAGTTTCATGAAGTCTCCTTTGTTGTGGTTCCAGATGGCAAGGTAGAATTTTGTGTTAAGACCATCAGGTCTAGGATATTTGTTTTTGCCAAGTGAAGTAATAGCGTCGTCAAGTTCCTCATGGATAAAATCTCTGATAGTGTGTTGTGGGTAGCAAATAGGTTTCCAATTGATAGAGTTGAGGAAGGAGAGCTTATGTCCAATATTGAAGATGCACTCAAAGTGTTGGACAATGTGGTTGGTGATCGTGTGCTTGTTGAATGTGATGCTTCCGTTAATGCACAGTCTGGAAATGATGTTTTTTCGAGCTTTGTTGTTGCATATTTTGTGGAAAAAAATTGTATTCTTGTCTCCCTCCATAGTCCATCTATTTTAGCATGTTGTTTCCATATGGTGTCTATACAGTTTTGAACGTGTTCTAATTCAGCTTTGATGGTGAGGATGAGGGCCCTCGAAGCTCATCCATACCAAAAAATCATAGATAGCTTGGAAGCATAGGACTAAGCTAATTCATTCCCCTCAAGCCCTATGCATTGAGGAGCCAACAAATGGAGGGATACCCATCAACATAAAGATATTATTGTTCTAGATCAACTAACTTATGCTTGATATTTCCAAATTTTTGTTTCTGCCAAGTTTTCAAATTTTTACTGATGTTCTTAGTGTTCTTATGGATGTGATATCCTAGTTCTATGGTATGAGCATTAGAGGCAATCTAGGTGCTTTTACATAGCTCCAAATAGTTTGGGTTGGTGAGCCAGAAATTTTCAAAGCAGAAAGGTTTGTGTCCCTATGTTTTCGATTTTGTGTCAATGATGATAGGGAAGTGATAAGAGATGAGCTGTTGTGCAACTGTAACAAAGGAGTGTGGGTATAAGTTTTCCCAAAGGGTGGTGCAAATGAAGTGGTCAAGCCTAGCCCAGTTTTGGTTGCGGTGCCAGGTGAAGCGTCCATTGGCAGGGAGAATATCGATCAGGTGGTGTTGTGCAGTGAGTTGGTTGAAGACTATGTCTGTAGTGTACATGTGGCCTCCCTATTGAGAGAGGTTGATTCTATCTGCTGGTTGAGTGATGAGGTTGAGGTCTCCTCTAATGAGCCACATTTAGACACATATTTAGACACATACATGGAAAATGTTTTGTCTGATGGTTGAATGAATCTTGTTTAGGACTCCATGACATTTTTAGACGCATACACTAAACATATTTTAATAAATAGGATTCTTGCTTATGTATGGTGTTTCTTATATAAAAATTGTCATTAACATCCCTATATTCATGTAACAAATAATATTTTTAAAAAAATTGTATAACATTTAGCATGTACATATTATCAAACAACACATTTTAATAATTTATCCTTTCTTGTCACCATCTCCTACCCCATCACCGTCATCTTCTTGTCACCATCTATTTTTTGCACGTACTAAACACCGGCCTAATAGAAGATCATATTAGGATACGTTTGAGTGTATAAGTCCCTTAGCGGTGTTTACCTATTAATGTATATTTTCCAAAAACTAAACTATCGACGATCATTGTTATAATTTATTATAATATGCTTTATATGTAAAATGTGAGCTCTTACAGATTCTCTTAAGTCAGCATCCAATGTTAACAAAATCGACGCATGCAATTAATTTTCAATGCAACATGTTTTTTAATTTTATATACACGACTTATAAGTTCCAATGACTTCAAAATTTATGTGATACATATTCTTAAGATATTTAAGAAGATCAACAATCTGGATTTTCAAAATAATTATGCATGATGGAAATTAATTGAAACCTATAACATATGTGCTACAATTGAGTGTATTCTTGTTTAACTCTCTCTCTCTCTATTTATCTATCTATATATCTATCTATCTCTATCTATATAATTATATATACACACACATACATATACATATATATGTATAGAGATGTGTGTGTATATATATTGACATGTAGTCAGGTTCCAAAAAAATATTTCCACTGCTTTTTAAGTTATAAAATCCATGTACTAATAAGTGGAACGAATAAGTATGTTTGATAATTGCAGCAAAAAGAATATATGTGATAGTTGTGTACATTTTTTCCTTAATTTCTTATATCTATATTCATGACAAGGGTTATATTTGTTCTCCATTATTTTTCGTGGCATATTAGTCCATGTAATCTTGTAAGGCGATGTAAATAATCCGGTGATAGGCATTTCATATTTTGCCATTCCAAAAGGGTTGGCAGTCCAATCCGTAGCTCTAGTTTTTAATGCATTTATGTAAAACTTAAATTTTGTCTTGTTAAATGAATATTTGAAAATACAATTTATATTATATAGAAAATCTCATGCAAAGGATACTGGATAATTTTTTGCTTCACTTTTTGGAATTATGAATTAGTCATTATGCAATGTATAAAAGCTTGAGTGTTTCATGGTGTTGATGCTCCAAGTGCCACTAAAATGAGATTACTCAAAACAAATCACTCATTGAAACCTTCGAACGTCATCAACTACTTAAGCCACATAGCATCACAGAATAAAAATTTTGCCAATCACCCATAAGTAACATAATAGTAAACATTGTAATATACACAAGAGTTCACATCCATTTACGGAGGGAGGGTTGGGCAAAGTGGGGCAAGTAAACCCCCTCCCAACTCTAGGAAATTTGTTAAATAGTAGTAGTAAATGTCCCATTGTAACTCCATAAAGTTAGTTTATTAGTAATACTAAATTCTGAGTAAGCAATTGTCTTGAAAAAACGTAACTTAAAAATCACTCCATTCATTATATATTAACTCCAAAAAATGAAACTCTGTTTACTACAATACTTGTGGTTGTTTATTTAATTCCATAAATTACTTTGTCAACACACAATCTAGAAAATGAAATTGTGTCGACAAGACTACTCATGGTTGCTCAACTTTGATGAAAATGTGTGGAATTTCATCAGATTCACATTTTCTCCATGATACATGCATGAAAAAGTGCATAACATTAAAAAAATCTAAAACTAGGTATATTGGATCAGCAAGAAAATAAATGTGTCTAGTGTGATTTGTGCCATACACAGTGGGTCTGGATTAAGATTAAGATTTAAATAAGGAAATGTTTAAATATTATATTTAGGATACAAATATATAGATAAACATAATGCTGAACTGACAACTATCTTGTGGTTGTGTCTACCCTTATCTTACCAAAAATTGTCTTTTCAACTATATTTTTTATGTGGTGGAAAAATAGATGAGAAAGGGGAACGAGATGGTGACGGAGGAGCTGAAATTGTTAAAATGTGTTGTTTGGTAAATGATGCATAGTAAAAGGGATAGTGATGGGGAAACATTAAAATACCAAAAGATAAGGCTAACACATGTGGCTTTATTTTAGAGCATACACACATAATCTTTAAATTCATATAAGTACACATATAGAGGTTGTGCATGCATGTAAAACTTAAGGTGAAAAAAGAACCATAAAATACTTTTGCCTTGACATTAGCGTACAAGGATGTGTAAGACTTCTATATGTATATGCTTTATCTCTGGTGGAGGTCACGCAAACGTCACCTAAGTTTGAGATACCTTCACACAAACATCACCCATGTCAAAACTTAAAATCAATTTCCTCCTTGTTGATCTTATCTGCCACTACCTAGATGTCAGGAAGCTAACTTAAAAAGGTATGGAGAATTGTAGAGGTGAGCCTCAAATCCCAACAATATGATATAACATCAAAAACTTCTATTACTTACCAGATAAAGAGAATACTTAAGAGATACAATAAAATTTAAGAAAAATATCATTTAGTATATTCAAGGTACACACTTACCCAACCCTTCTGAAATCAAGCAACCTATAAGGAATGTTACATGGTATATACATTTCAATACTAGACATGAAATTATCAAATTAGGGGCATACCATGTTTAGCGCCAAATAAGCTTATGCATAAAAGTTAATTGTTTGAGGTGTATTTTATATGCCTTGAGCTAATTGAGGCACATCACTCAATCGACCAGCTAGATACTATGTAGCCATCTTAGCAATTCGTACGAGATCTAAGAATATATGGATTTAGTAGATCTATCCACATAACCTCTGGTTGAAGCGAGGTGAACAAAAGGTAGGGGACCTTTTGGCTGATCTACCTTAGATATATGCTTAAAAGCAGATCCACCAATCTCATATCCTCCTTGGGTACACATGTCACAAAACCAATCACAAGCTAGTAACCCCCATGTCATATTTCATCTCATCATCTCAATTTTTAATGCATTGCCATTAGAACATCAGCCTTTACCAAGTTCCAAACACTATCTAAAGATGATATCATATAGCGATCCTAAATGTTCCCAGATATTCACTAAGGGTATGACTAGTTTGATGTAACTACAATTTTTCTGGAATTTATTTTCCCGGAATTGAAATTGAGTTCCAGGAAATTGAGTTCCAACTGATTGGTTTAAAATTTGAGTTTTCCTAAAAACTGACTTCTGTATGATTGGTTTGTTGTAATTGAAGACACAAAATCTAGAAAAAGGAGTTCTACTTGTTAGTTATCATCATTGTAACTAAACACCAAATTAATATGTATCGTCCAAGTATACAAGAGAACGAGATCTTGTGAAGCACAAGAACATGTACATTCAGTTCCAGATTCCGTCAAAATCTGAATAAAAAATTGACGGCACAACAATCACCCTTTTAACTTTTGATTTTGCACAAACTTCACAAATGAAGTTAAGTTTCTACGATTCTGATTTACGGAGAAGAACAAACTCTATTTCATGTGTAGGAGCAACCCTCGACAACATCCAATATTGCACAGGTAGAGTTCCTCCATTGGTGGAGAGGCAAAACAAGTTGTTAGAAGGGTAGACGGGCTCTGGCCAGGCACGACAAGGACGGCTGCCAAAATGTCCGGGGCATGACTGTGAGGACATGAAGAAGCACCGGGGACAACAAAAAAATCCATATCTAATAGTGATGCCACCTGAGACTATTTGTCTTCTCCGGCAACTTGAGACTGTTTGTCTTCCCTGTTGAGTTGCCGCTCGAGGGAATGACAGAAGCGGGCAAGACGCGGAACTAGTTTTCCGCTGGCTTTTCTACGGAAGTCTTGAATTCTAAAGTATATATACTATTGGAAGTCTATGGAAATCTAGGGAACTCGAGTTTCAGACTTTCATCAAACCAATCATGTAAAATTTTAAAAGGAATTTGACTTCCAGTGTTTTCAGGACAAATTACATGAAACCAGTCAGACCCTAAAATATAGCTCTGAGCATCTTCTCACAACACCATGTTGTAACAAGATTTACTCATATCACTACTCCCCCCAACAATACATGGGAATAGATTTATGGACTCATGCTCTACAACTTATGTTTCTCTTTTAGGTACGTAATTAGGTTTGTTACCCTATGAGAAAATTAACTGAGTTATAAAACAAGCTAACAGAAATAAGCAAGTAATTATGCATAAATAACTTTAGAATATATACAACATTAAATCATTCAGATACAATTCTCAAGGTAAAGCACTTACACCACGCTTCTAGTCTTATCGTGGAATTTCATAAAGCTCAATCCTCCAAGATAACCAAGGCTTAAAGATCCATAATATAACCATATATTATTGTACCCATGTGTACTCATATCCACTTATAAAGAAGTATATTCCAAATCTTCCATTACCTTAAAGGATCCATCTTTACGTATTTCAGTAGCATAGTAGCAATAAGATAGCTAAAAGCATGAACTTTAGGGCATACATCATATGAAAACAACTTACAGATCAACATCTTATGGGCATGTAGATCATTGATGCAGTTCTATTTTAGGGCTTCATGTTGTATCTTATTGTACTTAAAACACATCTACACCTGTTATATTACATGTTATTTCCCTCAATATGCATATTTCTATCAAATGCACACGTGGACGTTCTTTGAGTGTTTTCTAGGTACTTGGACCACACTTGGATGGTTGGGAGAGGAGGGTGATCCTAGGGTTCCTCCACCATTGGAGGGATCAAAGGAAGGTCCAAGACCCTCCCCAACCTACCTGGGTGGCCAAGACTTGAGTGAATCAAAGACGACCATTAAAACCCAAAGTTAAAGAACAAAATGATATTGAAGACCCCAACACGGTTGTGGTGCCAAGGAACAGATGTGATAGTCAAGTAAAAATCATAGAGATGATATATTTTCATGAGTTGAAGAAAAATCTTAGCACCACAATCATGCTAGCTAGAACGGTCATGCTATGAAGACCCCAACACGGTCGTTCCAGCTAGAACGGTCATACGGACTAGAGTCAAAAGGGGCGTGCTGCAAGGAACGACCAACTCATACTCTAGCCCAGAACGCCTGTGTGGACCACCACATTTGTGTTGATCACCATGGCCATTCCACCATCCATTCCAAAACACAAAAATAACATGTCATTTTCCCATTTCTCACCTCGGTCGTTCTATTCACTACCCACCACGGCCGTGCTGCCGAGCACGAACGTGCTACTTGAAATACTACCCAATTTTCTGCATTGCATTTCCCATACTTCCCCCTGCTTGACCAAGTGCTCCATGCCACCTATATATACATGGGTGGTAGTTGGTGCAAAATTTTAGATACCTCCTACCCCTCTTAGCTCCTCATTTTTGCCCCTTAGCCATTCCACCTCATTTCCACTCAATTTCACCATTTCCACCACCAAAACCCTATTTTCTAGGGTTCCTACCACTTTCCACCATATTTCCATGCCATTCCACCTTGGAGGAGGAAGGATCACTATTGGCATGTATGCCTATAGAGCCAATCATATGATGATTGAGATGGCATATCATATAAATGATTTTGATTAATAATAAATGCAATCTTCCAATTTGTTTTATTTCAATCAGTTATGAGATAATGATGAAACATAATGGATGTCTAGATAATTACATCACTCAATGATGTATGTATTCAGGTTGATGACCTGAAGAATGAGATCATACGGGTGTTAAGAGTATGTACATTCTTTTTATGTCCCTAGTCATATGTCATTGTGGAAGGCTGATAGACAATTGTAAGACCCCTGACATGTGTTCTGGGTTAACCCTATTTATTTTTCTTAAGTAAGTGCTTAAGAACCTTTATATAATCCTTTTATATGATCTTAGAGCTTGTGGAGAGCTTAAGTTTCCAGTTTGAGCTTGTTTGGATGATGTTTGTGCTTTTTATGTTTGTTTTGGGCTAAAATGTAGTTTACCCATTTGTGAGGGTTATCTTGCAATTTGCCACCTCTAGAGTGTTCCTTCTCTCTCTTTGATTCTTTATAGAGAGTTTGATGCTTTGGGGCACCAGTATGGCCTTGGTTGAGCGAGGGAACCCCTAGTGGTGATTAGGATTTCTAGGGTTTTGGTGTACCTTGACCATGTGTACCTTGTTGGAGGTGGTGACCTTTGTCTCAACCTTGAGAGAGTATATTGAAGGGATGTCATGGTCTATACACCCCCTTTGCATGGTTTTGTCTCGACCAAGGTGGTTGTGGGTGTCTTGGTCGAGACAATGTCTTCTTGTGGGATGCCTTGACCTAGCTTGCTGGTGACCCCTCTTGTCTCGACCATGTTGTGTTTTGTTGTTTGTCTCGACCATGTTGTGGTTGCGACCACGACCTATGTGTTGGGTGACCTAAGTGGTCGAGACCGAACATAGTTTTTATCACCATCTCAAGCATGTGTGTTTTAAGTGGTTGGATGTTAGCTTCTTGGGTGGACATGTGTCCCTTTGGAGACCTGTCTTGTTAACACCTCATCCCTCACCTTACTTCTCTCCTCCTTTGCTTTATAAACCCTCTTCTCTCCATGCAAGCAACTCTTTTCGGACATCTTCCTTCTCCTTCCTTTCTTGGTCATCCTTGGAGCCTTGAGGATCTAGAAGGGTTGATCTTTGGGAGGTTGGTGATGAGATCCTTTGCATGTTGTGATCCTTGGTCATCTTCAACCTTGGCAAGTGTTTACCTTTCCTTGATGGCATTTCTTTTTTATCTTATACCCCATCTTCTTCTTTTTTTCTCAGCCCTAGACCATGGATCCTTCATGGTGGTCATCCTTGAGAAGTGAACCCCTCATCACAAGGGTCATAAAAGGAACCAACCAGAGCTATTGCAACATGGAGTGAAGCTGCACTTAAAGAAGCCCAGCTCAATGGCAAAGCCATAGGTATCCTTTATGCAACCCTTACCCCCAACGGAGTTCAACCACATCTCATCTTGGGACACCGCCTATGAGATTTGGGATAAATTGTGCATTACCTATGAGGGCACAAAACAAGTCATGGAGGCTAAGATATGCATGTTGAATAACCTTCTAGAGAACTTCAAGATGGGTAAGAAAGAAGGGATTGCATAAATGAACTCTAGGCTCAATGTCATCGTCAATGGCCTATCTACTTTGGGCAACACTTTGGATAGAGGTGTAATCAACTCTAAGATCTTAAGGACTCTACCAACGAGATGGGATTCAAAGGTTACCTCCATTGAAGAAGTGAGGAGCCTTGGTGACATCCCAACCGAAGAGATCATTGGAAATCTCCAAGCTCATGAGCCAAGGCTTGATAAGAAAGAAGAATAAGCCAAGCAACAAGAGAAGGAAGCCAAGAAGATCAAAGATAGTGCCTTCAAAGCACAAGTGGAGGCGGTCATTCTTCAACAACAACTTGCTTGTCAAACTTCTCCCTCCTCTTCTAGTGAAGATGATGGCCCTAGTGAGCATGAAGCCAACTACATCAAGGGCAAGCACTTCAAGTTAAAGCAATCCTCCTCCTCTACTTCTAGATGCTACAAGTGTGGACAAAAGGAACACTACAAGAGTGAATGCCCCAAGTCAAGAAAGTCACACCACAAGTGTAACATCCCTGACCTGGGTTATGAATTAACCCTAGGTGTTTTGCTTAATAAAAGTGATTATATACATGCTCTTATCTTTTGAAAAGTAATTAAGGCTCAAGAGGAACTTATACTACAATTTTAGTCCTTTTTGAATATTGTTGAAATCAATATTTTGCTTATTTTGGACTAAAGTACAAATTACCCAAGTTGAGGGTTTTATTTGCAAATTATGCATGATAATATGGTCCTCATGTGTTAAAGCATCATGAGAGTGAAGATGATGCAGAGGTATGGCTTGTGATAGCCTGAATTCCAAGAAAGAGCTGATAAAGCAACTGTTGTGCATGAAAACCTAGTTTTGGTGTAATGTGCAATTTACCCAAAACCTAGGGTGCAATATGCAAATTAACACTTCAATAAGTCCCTAATGTTTCTTGGCATCATGTGGAGAAAATAAAATGAGAGGGGCGCCTCATTTGAATTAAGTTGGAGGAGAGAGAATCTTGATATTAAAATAATCAAGATTTAAGCATAATGGAAACATTAATGCAAAACTAAAAAAAAATAATTGAAGGACCTTCAAACAAAATTAAAATTGTTGGATTCAGATGTGTGTGGACGTCCTTAAGCTTTGCAAGGACCACAAATATCCTAAGGAGGTGAAATTCCACTCACCTTATTATAAGGAAAAAAATTTCCACTCAAAAAAATATATTAATATTATAAGGGATTAAGGTGCTTATTTTTTTCCCCTTAATCCATGGATAATGGAAGGGAGATCGGTGGGATTTAGTTGCCTTTGCATGTAAGAAACCAAGGAGGAAGAGGTGGCAACAATTTTGGAACTAAATGATTTTTATAAAACAATTTCTCTCTCATTGATTTTTCTTATAAAAGAGCCTTTTCCAACCCACCTAAGGATCTTTTCGGATTCCCTTCTTCTCCTTAATTGGAAAATCGACCAAGAGAACTAAGAACAGCAGGAAGGACGCCCCCAACCTGTTGGTAAGTCTTTGACCTTCGTTCTTCTTGATTTCATGGTGAAAATCATAAAACAATGTATGATTCCTTCATTTCTTCACTCCATCTTCAACCCTAGACGATCCTTTCACTCCAAAAGCTTGAGAAACGACCTTGGGAGGTTGCTAGAGCTTCATCCACCTTTGTAGCCGTGAAGCTTGGAGCTTGGGATCAGATTCAAAGGCGGGTTATATAACTTAAACCCTTAATCTTTGTCATTGAATTCGATTTCTCCATATAATTGATTTAGTTGTTATTATTGCAATAGCTTTGCTTAATTGATGGAGTTGCCATGGAAAATGGCAGTAGTTCTGTGAGTTTAAAGGTTGAATATGATAACATGTTCATAAGCACACACCTTAATCAAAGATCAAGAGCAAACAGTCTTGGACCTTTGGTCCAAATGGTTTCACCAAACCGTTTGAGACCAAACGGTTTGCAAACCGTTTGGTGCTTTGGACTCAAAACTGAATGAAGGGGTTGACCGTTTAGTTTAGTTGACCGTTTGAGGTCTGAACTTAATTACATGTTGGATTATGATCCAATGGACCCAATTGATTGATTTAATATGTGTACATTCCTTCAATTGGAAACCCTAATCAAGTTGATTGGTGAATCCTTGATTGGTCCTAACATTTTCAAGACAATTTGGGTCAAACGGTCTTGAGAGCGTTTGAGACCAAATGGTCTTGAAACCGTTTGGTGGGTTAGTGGTTGATCCTTGACCCATGGATGATGATCTAATGGTTTTGATTGATGACTCCTTCAATTGAATAACAAATATTCAATTCAATGGTGCAATTGGAAATCATTTGGATTGATGAATGACCTAGTGAGCCCTTGCGGTTTTGGGACTGATTTGGCCCAAATGGTCTTGAGACCATTTGAGACCAAACGGTCTTGAAACTGTTTGGGGGAAAACGGTTTCAAAACCGTTTGGGGTCAAATGGTTTCAAAACTGTTTGGTGGCAAACAGTTTCAAAACCGTTTGGTGGTGAAACCTTCGAAACCAAATGGAGTTCAATGTGGTTCAATTACTTGGATATTGAAGGTAATGATAGTTCCAATGATCAAATGATTGTTAGTAATAGTAATCAATGAAGGTACAAAGGTTGAAACCCTAATAGTACCTAAGTGATTAGTGCCAATTAAGGGATGAACCCTAATTGCTTATAAGAACAATGACTTGGTACACTATGTCAATCATAGTTGTATGAACTTGGCTAAAGGGTTGATATGACCTAGTCAAGTTGAGAGGAATGATAACATGGAGTTGATACATGAGTAAGATTCATGTGGTGATTAAGGGTATGATCCTTAAGAAAAGAGATCATGAAACCCTAATCATGAACATAAACCCTAATTGACAAGGTTATTGAACCTTAACCCTAATTTAGAGCAATTATAATTGAAACCCTAATCTAGGGTATGGTTGTAACCCTAATCCAGGGTGATGATATATGTGAGTCTAATTTAGGGTGATGTAATGCAAAACCCTAATTGGGATGAATAGTAAACCCCAATTATGGGTAATGGAACATGAAACCCTAATTGGGATGAATAGTAAACCCTAATTATGGGTAATGGAACATGAAACCTTAATTGGGATGAATAGTAAACCCTAATTGTGGATTATTGAATACAGTTCCTATCATAGGGTGAATTTGATGTGAAACCCTAACTAAGGATGGTTTCATGAGAAACCCTGATGTTTAATGTGCTGTGAAGCTCAAATCTAGGGTAATTCTATGTAATGCTTAACAAACCCTAATCTTGGGCAAAATGGTGATAAACCATATCCTTGATGTGATAATGGGATGATTATCCTTATATGACATGAAATGGGAAACCCTAACCTGGTAAGGGAATAGTGGTGTTATCCATGAATAGTGAATTCATATTTGTTGTACATGGTTCTGATATGCAATTGATATCATTGTTATCATCTGTGCTAACCATGTAGGTATGTTGAAATGATGATCATGACCAAGTATGATCTATGAGGTTTAATTCACTATTGTGATTGTGCCTTGAGTGTCATAATATACCTTGTTGCCTGGTAAGAGGTAACAAGAGAGTTAATGGGCCTCAAGTACCATGTGTGATGCTTGTAATAGCAAGTATCATGTTTGCCTTGGTCAATTGACCTGAAGGTGATAGTTACCTGGAAAAGTGGTAACAATGCTTAATGATGAATCAAGGGTTTAATTACCCAGGGCCATATGATTATGGGGATGAAATTGTGAAGGGATGAGAATTTCCAATTTTGAAACAAGGGACTGAGTTCCCAATATCTTTTAAAGACAGTTGAGTATTTGATGAAAATAGTACAATTTCTTTATAACATTGTCATAATAAGTTTTGTTTGAAAACTTGCATGATGGTAAAAGAATATGAAAATGTACTTCATTAATCAAGTGAAATCTTTTCATGTAGTGCTTTGACTATAGATCCATCATCGTCAGAAGTTGGTGGTGGTGAAACAGGTTTTCCTATAGAATTCCTGGAGTTCACATATTCTGAATATGTGGGGGTAAATGGGCGAAAATATCCTTACGTCTTTGTGAAGAGATTGAGGGAAGGTAAACATCAAACCTCTCAATCCTTCATGTGTCGAGATAGATGTATTATAAATCTCCCAATGGTTGGAATGGATGTATCATTAATCTCCCAATGTTATTTTATGTCGGGTCGATGGAGATAAACATTAATGCTCTCGATTGCCGATGAGAGTGTAGTTGACGATGTATCTCTATAGCGAAGTTCTAGTATACCTTGGAAAGCTATTTGAGTAGTCGACATAGTCCTGCTTGTGGTCTCGTACTGACCGGGATGTGGGAGGTCATGGGAATCCGACTCTTCCATTGACCTATTTATGGTATCGATTTCGATTCTAGAAATGGCCGGTTGGAGTATGAGCGGTATACCTCATCTCCTCAGAGCTTAAATATGTTTGTAAAATATAATCAGTCATGTAGCGTGTTTGCATAAGATTGAAATACAAGAACCACTGGTTGATGTCATATTGCTTAGCATGTCCTTGATACATAGTTGTACTTATGTTCTTTTTATTTTATATTGAATGAGAGACATGCTACTTTATCAAGTTATAGTTGAAATACTTGCATAAGAATGTTTCTCTAATCTACATAGATGTTGATTCATCTGCTACTGGTTTATATTATCTCACTGCTCAATTTATTTCTATTAAACTGCAATGATAATGTTTTGGCGGAGAGTTATATCTCCCGCTGGGGCAATTTTTATAATTGTCTCACCCCCGTGGGATTTAACGATTTTAGGTAGATGCAGACGACAAGGCAGAAACTCTTCTGCGGGGGAAGAGCAGCAGCAGCAGCCTCAGGGACAGCAGTGATCCATCAGGTGGAGACATTGACTGTCTGGTTTTGTATAGTGAGTCCTATGAGTCGTCTCTGTACTCTCGGGTCCTAGGAGTTAGTGCTTTGACAATTCGATCTGAGATTTTGGCTTGATGCCTTGAGATTTTTATATTATTGATGTATAGTTTAACATGGTAGTTAATGTTGTAACTCTCGAGAGGGAATAGTACGAGAGATGTACTAGTGAACCAGTATGTACTTGAAATACTTTGGTTCAGAATGAAAGAGTTTTCCTGTGAATGGATCTCTTGATAAATGGTTTTAATTTTTAGTGATTTTCAGTAATTCCACTGCTAATAAAATGCTTCCGCATTAGTTAATCTAGTTTTTATGAGTTGTATGCCACAAAATAAGTGGTATCAGAGATCTAGGTTCGCTGAGTCTACAGAGACATAGGACTAAGGTTGTTGAGTCTGTTCTAGTGTCTTCCAGTTATCTGATAGTGCCTTCTGCTCATATAGGAGGATAAGAAGAACTTAAGATGTTTGGATCACACGATGAACACGCTGCTGAGAGCAGTGTTGCTACACCGGGAGGAGGTGCAAGAGACCAGGACATGGAGGAACTTGTACCTGAACAGCCCCAGTTCAATCAAGCTGATATGGGGAACCCAACCTTCCAGGCTATGTTCGGGCAGTTTATGGCAGCTATGACCCACATGACGGGTAGAATGCCAATACCTGCACCTAGGGCACCAGCTCATGATGAAAGACATGGTGCTAGCAAGACTTTTGAAAGGCTGAAGAGGGTAGGAGCCTTAGAGTATGCTGGTACAGCCGACCCAACAGATGCTGACCTATGGTTGACTGAATTGGAGAAAGCCTTTAGGATCCTCATGATTCCTGATGATGAGAGGGTCAAACATGTTGTATATCTCCTCAAAGGGAGTGTCGGCCACTGATGGACCATCGAGGAAGGCAAAAGACCTGGAGTTGTGATTGGATGGGATGAATTCAAGCGTGAATTCATCGCTAGATACTTTCCCAAGACGTATCTAGATGAGAAGATCTCTCAGTTTGATAGGATTAAGCAAGGACCAATGAACATTAGATAGTATGAGGCTAGGTTCATAGAGTTGTCGCGGTTCTGTCCGCACATGACATCTAATGATGAGGAGAGAATTCGGCGGTTCGAGAAGGGATTGAACGCTGAATTGACCACTCCGGTGTCTGCTTTGGAGAACCGAGAGAGGTTTGCCACTTTCGTGGAGTCTGTAAGACGCACAGAGAGGTCTGTAGTTGAGAAGCGACAGACCAAGGGTAAGAAGGAATACCCACAGTTTCAAGGACAGAGTGTTGGAAGTTTCAAGAAACCAAGGTATTCTGTGCCTACACCACCACCAAGGTTCAATACCCAGACACAGTGGACGTCAAGTAAGGGTAGAAACCGTAGTATACCACTGAAGGGTGGTCATAGATCAGCCTCTATGTTAGTAACGGGACCACCCAGACCCCCGAGGGGGAATGTAACATGTTATAGATGTGGAAGAGAAGGCCATGTGGTGAGGGATTATCCTGAGAAAGTCAGGAATGTGATCCACCAACCGAGGCTGAGTCAGCAGGGCTCTCAGAGGCAACAACCTGGAAGTGGTGCTAGAGGATGTGGACAAGCATCCCAGGCCGGTTCTTCGACATCCAATAATCGAGCACAGGGTCAACAACAACCAACGACTAGATTCTATGCTATGAACCGACCTAAAGCAGTAGTCAACTGTTACGACCCCATCTAAGCTTAATTGGTAAACTAGGGTTTACCTAGACAATTGCAAAGATTATTTAGAATAATCATTCTTGAAATCTAATTAATGACGATAACACAATTAGGATGTTTTAACTATGATAAGAAGTCTAAATGTTCTTTTGTCTTGAGAATTAGGGTTTGAGAAGCATAAACCCTAATCGGCCCAAATAGGGTTTTGATGATACATGAATACAAAATTTGATAAGTAGAATGTCTCACTAAATGATTTTTAGTATTTTATGTGTAACTCTGATTTACTTCAAATTTGGATATAATTTGGATATATAAAATGTGAACAATATTGGTAAATATCAGAATTTTTGAAGAAGGTTCTGACCTATTTATCGGTCGAGTTTCAAACTCGGCCGATCACAATTTCAGAATTTTACAGCAGTGTGGTAATTGAATTTTATCTTTTTATTGGTATATCCAATTGATCTCAAATTTTAACTGTGCTTGAAAAATACAGTTTTAGACGCTCTGTTAAATTGGTATAATTTTTGGATGACTTTTAAATCCCTACAGTAAGGGTGTCGGTCGAGTTTGTGCAGGACAAACTCGACCGAATATTTTGCAGACTGCAATATAGCAGTGCACTGTTCTATTTTTTAATTATTTATTGGTAACTCCAAATGATCTCAAATTTTAACTGAAGCTTTATAGATCAATTGTAAACAACGTGCTAAATTCCCATAATTGTTGGAGAATGTTTGATCTCTGAAATAAACGAATTACAGTAACTTTTGTATAACTGAATATTCAGCCAATATAATTAAAGTTAAGTGTTGGGTCAATATGCAATTGACCCAAGCAGCTCAATTGACTTATATGAGCAACCACACACACACACAGCTCTCATTCATCGTCATTCACTCCAGAGAAACGAAAATCTAGAGAGAGAGGGAGAGTTAGGGCTTGAGTGGAGAAAGAGGAGGAATTGCTAAATTAGGGTTCTGCGGTCCCAAGAATGGTGAAATCAAGTAAGTTTGGATCCTTTGCATAGACTTTTATGGTGAATCTTCTCTCTCATGTCAATATTCCGTCCATTCTCTGATTTGATCCAAGATGATGTCGAAATTCCCTCTTTTCTCACCCTTTCTTGATAATCCCTCATTTTCAAGGTTCCCGAGTTGAATGGAAGAAGAATTGGGAGATTTGCTAGGGATTTGATAGGAATTCGAGTTCCCCTGAGTTGAGCTGCGGTTTTGAGGTGTTTTCACACCTTAGGGTGAGTGGGTTCTTCCTCTAAACAGTGTAATGCACGAATTTGATTATAGCATCCAAATCCCTAATTGCTTAGTATGTGATTCTAAAACCTGAAATGTCCGTTTGATTTAAGATTGTTGCAAATTGATATGATGTGGATTACTTCTCTGTTTGAATGATTTCTAAATGGTAGATTCATATCAGGGACGTATACAACACTTCCTAATGAGAATGTTTTTCAGATTTATATCAAATGATGTAATTAGGGTTTAACCTAATTGAGACATCACTAGAGTTTCAGCTTTATTGAAAAGGACTAGTAATCCTATAAGTGGTTAGGATGTACCTCATGGGTTATCTTAATTGAATTTATCCTTGATACATGATATTTTAGTGAATGGTATGGGAAACCTAAATTTAGTTAAATTTCCATGGTTTCATACATATATCGATTGTATATGATTTGTTGAAAACAATCTTTATTTAGTGAATGCTTATATCCTATGAAATCCTTATGAGAGCCATGTGACAAGTGAATGAGGTAAATGAAAGGGTGAATGAGGCAAATGCAACCCTAAGAGTAGGGTGTTGGCATGTGATGAATTAATAAGGCAAATGAAACCCTAAGGATAGGGTGTTCAATGAATCATGCTATGGTAATATGAAAGGTCTCGATATGAGATGTGGTGATGCTTAATTGTTGAATTGTATGTTTCTAGTGCATTTAACTTTATATGCTTGTTCTCTCTGAGATGATATCTACATACTGCAGGGCTTCTTATATTGCAATACATATCTCGTAAATTGCAGGTGATGAGATATGACATACCCTAGAAAGGGATGTTACTGAGATATGATATATGTTGAATACATGAGTTTTGATGTTGCTTATGATATGATATGGCAGGCCGTGGGAGCCTTATGAGAAATGTAAAATGAGTTATGATTTCTGTTTTACATGTATCTATAATGTTAATGTTAGACTTAGGTGCCCTGAACACCATAGAACCCCTTTGACAGATCTGCTTCTTAGGGGTGAAACTCGTGTTGCAACATTATCCGTGCGGAGTCATGGAGACACGAGGACAGAGAGGCAGTGTCCAACAACAACGCGTGCGGAGTCACGGTGGCACTGGAGAAAAATAGGGGTTATTCAACATTAATCCGTGCGGAGTCACGGTGGTAACCCAGTGAGACTCTCCGCCTGTGTACTCAGGTTAGAGGAGGAGTCTAGAGCACTCGGAGTAGTGCATTGAGGCCGGAGAGCCTATAGGCTGGAGAGCCTGTGGTCCTGTGGCAGAGCAGGGCTGGCGTCAGACTTAGCATTTCCCGGGTGTGTCGCTAAGTCTTGTACGGTGTGGTCGTAGTGCACTGCGAGTCTCTTATGCAGAGTACACTGCATAAGATCAGGGCATAAGCTAAAATATGATCATATAGGTTCACAGAGTTCCTTATGAATAAAAGAGTTAAGGAAGACTAGAGTATAGTCTTCTAGTAGTTATTCTTTGGATGCAATATTTACATTCTTTGTTATTTCAATTATATTGTTTTAGAACTGCTCAGTGTAGTATTTATTGTTGTTAAATTTCATATCGTTTACTCAAATTATATCTGTAATCACATTAGTGCATTAGTCTGTTTCCTTGAAGTACTCATTCACTGAGCGAGTAGGCTCACCCCTCTACTCAAACATTTTTTAGGGTTAACCGCGTGGACTTGAAGATAGTCAGAGCATCAGTGTAGATCTGCCACAAGAGTTGAGTACAAGATTAGTTGAGTTAGTCGGTCCTTGTCACTCTAGGTCCTCAGTAAGAGTTAAAAGAGAGAGTTGTAATTACAATGTGTAATATTGTTCCTCTTTGATATGTATGCTAATTAGCAAGTTTTATGTGCATAATGTGTGAGAGACATCATGAATGCTTATACATGTATCTTTACTATTGAAGTTTGATTAGTAAAAGAAATGTTCAGATTCCCTTGTTAAAATGTTTTATGTGGTTTAATGCAAAGAAACAAGAGTTTAAAAGAAAAGAAAAAGTTAAGGGTGTTCTTGGTGTTACATATAAATCCTATCTTATGCCCTAATCTCATGATTTGAGGAAATTGTGAGATCGGGGTGTAACATCAACCCTCGGGTTGTGACAGGTCAGATGGAACTATTTTATTCTAATGTCTTTATCCTGTTTCGTATGTGTGTTAATAGATCCGGGTGCTACACACTCTTTTATCACTCGAGAAGTGATTGATGACTGCAGTATGGTTTTCAGTCGTAGAGCAGATAGCCTATTTTTAGAAACACCTTTGATGGGATCTGCAATGTTGCGGGAAGTGTGTTCTCCTTGCAACCTTTTCTTTTCTAATCACTGCATTCAAGTGGATCTTATACCACTTGAGATGTAGGGTTTTGATATAATACTTGGGATGGACACCTTAGAGAAGTATAAGGTTGTCTTGGATTGTATTTCCAAGCAAGTTGTGTTCACAGATGGTGGTGACACATGGATCTTTTAGGGAGATAGAAAGAATCTTCCAACATGTCTTGTGTCACCTATGGTAGCTGAGAAGTTGATGAGACAAGGATGCCTTGCATTCTTAGCCCATGTGGTTGATACCATAATAGAGAGTCCTCATCCTTCTGAAGTTTCGGTAGTCAGGGAATTTGAAGATCTATTTCCTGAAGAGCTTCCAGGTGTTCCACCGCCCTGAGAGATTGATTTTGAAATAAATCTAATCCCGGGCACACAACCAATAGCACAAACTCCATATAGGATGGTGCCTGCTGAAATGGCAGAACTCAAGAAACAACTGCAAGAGTTGCTTGAGAAGGGTTTTATTCGACCGAGTACTTCACCCTGGGGTGCTCCGGTCCTTTTTTTTAAGAAAAAAAAGATGAGTCTATGCAATTATGCATCGACTATAGACAGTTAAACAAGGTAATTATAAAGAATAAGTATCCTCTACCAAGGATTGATGACTTGTTTGATCAGTTGCGTGGTGCAACTGTCTTTTCTAAGATAGATCAGAGGTCGGGATACCATCAGTTACGTATCAAGGAGGGTGACATACCTAAGTCTGCCTTTAGGACAAGGTATGTTCACTATGCGTTCACAGTTATGTCGTTTGGAGTAACTAATGCACCAACTGCATTTATGGAACTCGTGAATAGAATCTTTCGACCTTTTCTGGATCAGTATGTTGTCGTCTTTATAGATGACATCCTGATATATAGCAGAGATGCTCAACAACATGAGCAGTATCTTCGCCAAGCTCTGACCTTGCTGAGAGAGCATAAGTTATATGCTAAGTTTAGAAAATGTGAGTTCTGGTTGCTAAAAGTTTCTTTTCTCAGACATGTAATATCTGCCTCAAGTATTCGTGTTGATCCTAAGAAGGTAGAATCTGTCCTGCAATGGGAACAGTCGAAGACACCGACAGAGATAAGAAGTTTCCTAGGACTGGCAGGCTATTACAGGAGGTTCATTAAGAACTTCAGTTCAATAGCCTTACCCTTGACCAAGTTGACAAGGAAGGAGATTCCTTTTGTCTGGAATGACAAGTGTCAACAATCTTTCCAGTTGCTGAAGGAAAGGTTAACATGTGCACCTGTGATGGTGCTACCTGAGCAAGGAAAGGGGTACATAGTCTTCTGTGATGCATCTAAGAATGGCTTAGGATGTGTGTTGATGCAGGATAAGCAAGTGATTTCTTTTGCTTCTCGACAGCTTAAGAAACACAAGGAGAATTATCCGACACATGATCTAGAGTTAGCTGTTGTGGTCCATGCCTTGAAGATCTGGAGACATTATCTCTATGGAGAAACATTCCAGATTTTCACATACCATAAAAACCTAAAGTATATCTTTTCTCAGCATGAGCTAAATATGAGGCAACACCACTGGATAGAGTTAATCAAGGACTATGATTGTACAATTGATTATCATCCAGGAAAAGCCAATGTGGTTGCTGATGCACTAAGTAGAAAATTAGCAACACCAACCCTAGATAAAGCACAACTAAACTCCTTAGTGTGCTCTAAGAGAGATATGTTTATCTCCTTAAGGCAAGATAATGTACATCTTAAAGTGTCATTGTTAGTCGGGTTGTTAGCTGAGATGCACATAAAACCAACTCTGAGACACCAGATTAAAGAAGCACAACAGACTGATTCTATGATTCGGCAGATCATGTCAGAATATGGCAGTGAGAAACGGGATGGTTTCCATGATTCTGATGATCAGGTATCTTGTTACCACAGTAGGATGGTAGTACCTGATGTTGACCACTTAAGAAAGTTAGTCCTGGAGGAAGCTCATTCTTCAATGTATGTTATGCATCCAGGAAGCACCAAGATGTATCATAACTTAAAGGATATGTATTGGTGGCCTGGTTTGAAGAAGGATGTTGCTGAGTTTGTTATGCGGTGTCCGGTGTGTCAGTAGGTTAAAGCTGAACATCAGAAGCCCGCATGAACAATGCAACCCCTGCCTATACCACAGTGGAAGTGGGATCATGTAACTATGGACTTTGTGGTTGGTTTGCCTAGAACAACCAAAAGTCATGATTCCATTTGGGTGATAGTTGATAGGTTGACAAAGACATCACATTTCTTACCTATCAAGACAACCTATACAGTTGAGAAGCTTGCACAAATCTACATAGATGAGATAGTGAGACTGCATGGGGTACCAGTTACAATAGTTTCTGACAGAGGTCCTCAATTTACAAGTCATTTTTTAGAACGACTTCATAAAGCTTTGGGCATCAGCTGAGGTTTAGTACATCCTTTCATCCTCAGACAAATGGACAGTCTGAGAGGACGATACAAACCTTGGAGGACTTGCTTAGGGCATGTGTCCTTCAGTTTGTGGGGAGTTGGGATCTACATCTGAGCTTGATAGAGTTTGCTTATAATAACAGCTATCAGCACAATATTGAGATGGCACCATATGAGGCTTTGTATGGTAGACGTTGTAGATCTCCCCTATGTTGGTATGAAACTGGTGAATATTAACTTTTGGGTCCTGAGCTGGTTCAACAAACAACTGAGAAGATAAAGATCATACAACAACAGTTGAAAACAACCCAGGATAGACAGAAATCATATGCTGACAAGCATCGTAGACCCTTAGAATTCCAAGTCGGAGACAGGGTATACCTTAAGGTTTCACCTTGGAAAGGTATCCTGAGATTTGGAAAGAAAGGGAAGTTAGCTCCTAGATTTATGGGGCCCTATCCGATCATTAAAAGGATGGGAAAGGTAGCATATAAGCTGGAGTTACCACCTGAGTTGCATAGATTGCACCCAATATTTCATATCTCTATGTTGAGGAAGTGTCATCCTGACACTGAGTTAGTTCTCCAACCTGTGGAAGTAGAACTTAATGATGACATATCTTATGTTGAAGGACCTGTGTTGATTCTTGATAGAAGAATCAAGAAGTTGAAAAAGAAAGACATTCGTCTTGTAAAAGTCCTATGGAATCATCACGGCATTGAAGAAGCTATGTGGGAACTAGAGGATGAGATGAGGAGAAAGTATCCTTCTCTTTTCTCTTAATGTTTTGTTGATGATTTCAGGGACGAAATCATTGTAAGGGGTGGATAAACTTGTAACATCCCTGACCTGAGTTATGAATTAACCCTAGGTGTTTTTCTTAATAAAAGTAATTATATGCATTCTCTTATCTTTTGAAAAGTAATTAAGGCTCAAGAGGAACTTATATTACAATTTTAGTCCTTTTTGAATATTGTTGAAATCAATATTTTGCTTGTTTTGGACTAAAGTGCAAATTAGCCAAGTTGAGGGGTTTATTTGCAAATTATGCATGATAATATGTTCCTCATGTGTTAAATCATCATGAGAGTGAAGATGATGCAGAGGTATGGCTTGTGATAGCCTGAATTCCAAGAAAGAGCTGATAAAGCAACAATTGTCCATGAAAACCTAGTTTTGGTGTAGTGTGCAATTTACCCAAAACCTAGGGTGCAATATGCAAATTAACACTTCAATAAGGTCCCTAATGTTTCTTGGCATCATGTGGAGCAAATAAAATGAGAGGGGCTCCTCATTTGAATTACGTTGGAGGAGAGAGAATCTTGATATTAAAATAATCAAGATTTAAGCATAATGGAAACATTAATGCAAAAATAAATAAAATAATTGAAGGACCTTCAACCAAAATTAAAATGGTTGGATTCAGATGTGTGTGGACGTCCTTAAGCTTTGCAAGGACCACAAATATCCTAAGGAGGTGAAATTCCACTCACCTTATTATAAGGAAAAGAATTACCATGTATTAGGGTTTCACATAGCATTACCCTGTATTAGGGTTTCAAATAGCATTACCCTGTATTAGGGTTTCAAATAGCATTACCATGTATTAGGGTTCCACATAGCATTACCCTGTATTAGGGTTTATTATATCCTATTACCCAATTTAGGGTTAGGATGCACTATTCACATCAGATTAGGGTTTATCATGTCCTTTTACCCAAATTAGAATTTACCGTATCATTACATAATATCATCCTGGATTAGGGTTTTCCATAAATAACCATTTAGGTTCTCAAGATCATATTATTAATGATCAAGTCATATTTCATTGCTTCACACAACTAGGAGCCAATATTGATAACATAAGTCTTCAATCATACTTATGTATTCACATCATTCATCATTAAATGAATTATCAACACAAAGTATGAGTTTCTCTCTCATCTTTACCAGAATATGATTGCATCATAGTTTATTGGTTTGGATCAACCTTTTCTTAAGGCATGTTAGCCTACTTTTATCAAAGTGCATTACATCTCAATGTAACAATTGACTTGACACACTTCATGTGTCACTCATCCAAATATATTGGATTTAAAACACATCAAGGTATATCCGTCTTGAGGTGATGTATCATTTACCTCATCACCTTTATCTTACTTGAGTTCATCCACTTAGCATGTATTAGGGTATTCCCCATCCCAATACTTTATGCACTGGTTCATTACATTTATCATGTAATGTATTGGTCATAAGTCACTTATTCAGAATATATAACCATTGCTAATGATATGGACTCATCTTTGAGTTAGGAACTATTGATATAAGGATATCCATTATCAACCTCTCTAGGTGTTACATTTGTCAATATATTAATCACTATTCCATTATTAGGAATAGGATTTTCCATATTTATAAATTGAGGTTCACATAGCATCTCCCATAAATATGGATTTCACCTAATATCACTCTTCATTAGAGTTTCACATAACATCCTTCTATATCAGAGTTTCACTTAGTATTACCTGAAATTAGGATTTCACTTGACATCTCCCTCAATTAGGTTTCACCTAGATTTGCCCTCATTTAAGATTTCACATAGCTTTGTCCTAAATTAAGGTCAAGACTCATTAATCTTTTCAATGAGGGTTTCATGATCTCATTATTATGGATCAAACCCTGATTACATATTTATTCATAATGAGAGAATTAGGGCTTAATTATATAAGCATTACTCTCTATCTCTCTCATCCTCTCTAGGATATTAAGTACTCCAAGATTGATGTAGGTCAGCTCTTCATTTAAGTACACACAGTTAGGGTTAACCATTATGATTACCTTTAGTCTACATCATTATCAATCAAGTAGCTAACTGACCTTTAATCATATTAGGTGTCCAAATGGTTTAACCAATTTGAACCTCAAAAAGTCTTGGTTACTTAGACCCCAAACGGTCTTGGTCACTTGGACCTCAAACGGTCTTGACCAATTAAGTTCAAATGGTTTGAAACCGTTTAGCAAGATTAGTGCTTGAAACCGTTTAGACAAAACATACTGAAACCGAATGAACTTGGGTCTCCAAACGGTTTAAGACCGTTTAGTCCCAAACATTCTTGAGACTGTTTGATCCCAAACGGTCTTGAGAATGTTTGGACTCAAACGGTCTTAAGACCGTTTGGTCCCAACTCTCTCAAAACTGAATGGACCAGAAAGGGTCTTCCATCACTTAGTCAATTTAGGATTTCAATCATTGAACCATCTATCAATTGAACCACTGATTTATTCTTCAATTGAACCATTGAATCACCCTTAAATTGGACCTTCAATTAGGGTTTTAAACCCAATTTAAATAGAATTTATAATCAAGAAACCATCACTTAGGGTTTTGAAATCGAGGAACCATCAATGGTTGACATTGTGGACTAATTCGATTACAATCATTGAATAACGACTTAGCTATATCATGACCTGACCTCAAATGGTCTTGAGGTCGTTTGGATGACCTCCAAATGGTATTGAGACCGTTTGACTCAAACCACCATTGAAATCTATGACATTCAACCACCATTGAAATCTATGACATTCAATTAGGGTTTGCATCATTGAATCAATCATCAATTGAGCTATTGATTGTATTTCAATTTGATATCATTGGATCTTCAACTATCCAATCATACTTCATCATAGACTTCCAAATGGTCTTGGTTGACCTCCAAACGGTCTTGAGACCATTTGGGTGACCTCCAAACGGTCTTGAGACCGTTTGGGTTAGTCAACCCAAAAAAATTAAACCAATCAATTGAGAATTTCAGCACTCAACCGGATTAGGGTTTCTAATTGGAGGATTGTCCATATATTGAATCAATCAATTGGATCCATTGGATAATCATCCAACATGCACTAGGGTCCTAACCTCAAATGGTCAACCCATCCAAACGGTCAACCCTTCCAAACGGTTTGGGATCCAAACCTCCAAACGGTTTGCAAACCGTTTGGTGAAACCGATTGGACCAACATTATGAAACTGTTTGTAATAGATATTTGTGGAGGTGTGTGCTTATGATGATGTCATCATAATCATCAAGCTATAAACCCGTGAATCTTGTTGTGATTTTCATGGTGATTGCATCAATCAACCAAATACAATTTTGGGAATAAGGAAGGAATCAACAATTGATAAAGATATGGAATCAATAACAAAGTTCAAGGGTTCAAGTTATATAACCCGCCTTCAATTGAGATCCAAAGCTCCAAGATTCATGTCAACAATGGTAGAAGAATCTTATTCAAATATCCCACGGCTTATCCTCAAGCTTTTGAGTGAAAAGATTGGCTAGAGTTGAAGATTGAGTGAAGAGAAGAAGAAATCAAGCATCGATTTGTGATTTCCACCATGAAATCAAGGTGAATGAAGGTCAAGAAGCTTACCAACAGGCTGGGGGTCGTCCTCTTGTTGCTCCAAGATCCCTTGGTCGTTTTTGCAAGCAAGAGTGAAAGTGGATTCAAAATTACCCTTTCAACTCATGGATAAAGGAGCATATATATGAATTTTATTGAAAATTCATTTAAGAGAGATAATGTAGGGATTATCTCCTCCATTCCCTTGCCACTTGCTCCCTTTCCCACATTGGTTATGAGGATATCTCCATTGCCTCTTATTCCTCTCAATTATCCATGTTTTAAAGAAAAGCAAATTAAGCACCTTAACCCTTATAATAATAATATCCATAAGTGAGTGGATATTTCTTTTTGTTTTCTTAATGTGAGTGGGTTCTCCACTCACGTTGATATTTCCATTGCCTTTGCAAGCACATGCTCGTCCATCCTTGTGCAATATCAACCTTCTCATTTTAGTTGAAGGGCTCTTCAATTAATATATTTATTTTTTTACATTAAATTGAAATAAAGTTCCAATTATGCTTAAATCTTGATTATTTTAATTTCAAGATTCTTTCTCCTTCAAAGAGGTACAAATGAGACGCCCCTCTCATTTTATTGCCTCAACATGATGCCAAGAAATATTAGGGATCTTATTGAAGTGGTAATTTGCATATTTAACCCCGGGTTTTGGGTAAATTGCACATTATACCAAAACTAGGTTTTAATGCACAAACATTGTTTTATCAGCTCTTTCTTGGTACTCAGGCTACCACAAGCCATTCCTCTGCATCATCTTCATTCTCATGATGCTTCAACACATGAGGAACATATTATCATGCACAATTTGCAATTTAACCCCTCAACTTGGGTAATTTGCACTTTAATCCAACACAAGCAAAACATTATTTTCAACATAGTTCAAAATGGACTAAAATTGAAATATAAGTTCCTCTTGAGCCTGAATTACTTTTCAAAAGATAAAATTAAGCATATAATTATCTTTCTTAAACAAAACACCTAGGGTTAAAGCATAGCCCAGGTCAGGGATGTTACACTAACTATGTAGGTAAGAGTAAGCATAGATTGAGGGGGAGCAATTCATACTGTTCAAATCATGAACCCCCCTGCAATTCACAAGGCAAAGGTATAACTTCACATATCCTTTTCAATATGATTGAGGAATGGTTTGTCATTGTCAAAAAGGGGGATAATGTTGACTTGAGATTTATACATTGCCCATATTTTGATAATGACATAACCATTCCATTCCTATGTATGTAAATGTTTTTTCAAGATTGATTTGAGGCTTTAGGTACATGAAAAGGATCAAATTACACAAGCCCTAGCTTGTTCAAGTTCAAGTCAAAAGAAATGCAAGTGCGCGTTTTGGGAAATCACTCAAAATGACCTTAGATGATTTTCATAATCACTTGTATTGATGATAAGACTTGTAACTAAGATGAGAAGAAACCAGGGACACTTAATTCCAATATTTTGATCACTCAAATGTCAATTTAGAAAATTTGTCACAAGTTGTTTATTGGTCGAGTTGGAAACTCGAACGATCCAGTGATGGATTTTCTGACAAGACCAATTGGTTTAGTTGCACACTCACAGAACTCGACCGACTAACTCACTGAGCAAAACTAATTTTAGCTCATTGGTTGAGTTTCCCAGAACAAACTCGATTAATAGTTTGAAAACTGGCTTTGTCTCTTATTGGATCGGTTGAGTCATCTTTCTAGAAACTCGACCGAATGTACTGTACAAAAAATACAAAAAAAGTGATTTAACTGTTGGTGAGTTTTTTTGAGCAAAAATAGATCTGTTACAACTTGAAAAATGACTATATTTCGTCCTTAAGTGATCCCACACTCAAGGGAACACCCCCAACTATAAATAGGACCCCTTAGAGTTCATTCCAAGTTTGCTCATTCATGCTATTCTAAGTCCTTGCTATAGGTGAGTATGTTGCAACTCCTTGAGACCCTTCATCTCTCTCATTTACATAGAATTTTGTGATTATGAGTGAGTTAGGCCATTTGTAAGAGAGCTACTTCCTTGTGATTGTAAATCTCTCATTCCATTCCATCTTCCCTACCCCTTTTCTCAAAGAAGCAAAGGTGAAGCAAGCTAATCCGAGTGAAGGTGAAGTTGTTGTTGTTCTTTTTCAAGGTTGAAGAAGAGGTGAATATCTTCTCCATGTGAAGGAGAAGGCAAAGGTTGAAGATCCAAGAAGAGTGAGTAATTCCTTGAAGGCTGAAGACTTGTGTAAGAGTAGGTAAGTCCTTGAAAGATAGCAGAAGACTCTTTGCAAAGTGGGTAAGCCCTTGGTAAGGTGGAAGACTCTTTGTAATGGATAGGTAAGTCCTTTGGATGGTCTTGTGTTGTAACTCTTATAGGTGAATATATAGAGGAAAGCACTTGCAAAGTCCTACATGTTGACCTCTCTAGGTAGTGGATTGACTCTCTCCTAGTTTGGAGAGTGGAACCACTCTAAACGACATTGTCCAAGTGCTTGTTTCATTTTCTCTCATCCTTGCTATGCTTGTTAGTTAGGACTTCAAATTGCACTTATAAGATATTGGTTTTGATTGATATAATTTGAAGGTCTAACTTATCTTATGAGAATTTTTGAAGCTCTATTCATCCCCCTCTAAAGCCCTAGATCCAACAGAGAGGTCGTGGATTCCGACTCTTCCATCTGACCTTGTATAAAGATGGCATATATGTATATCAACATGTTATCATGTGTAACAGGAGGCGGCTGAGAGCCAGTGAACACTATTTTGTATATTGTTTTGGTAGGTGATATGTAATTACATGTGTCTTTTGTGGACTCAAATGCAAATGATGCAACTCCTATGGTTACACGAACCAGTTTTAATTTCATGTGTTTTGTGGTAACCTAGATGTTTAATTTTATTTTTGTAGTTTGGTTTTGAGTAATCTCGTTTGTTATGCGTCGGGGCATCACAACAATATTAACAGTTAAGACTGGAGTGTGGGTTAGTTGATGACAAGATCTCATCAATCATGATATGTGACAACAAACCAACCAAATAGATACTCATTGAAGAACACTGTAACATATCAAATTCTAGACTTTTTGTCTTTTGACCCTCTTTCTCCTCTTTTCCTTTCATTTATATCCTCTTTGGCTTTCTATTTAATTTGTGGAGAATATGATGTTTAATGAACATTTGTTCACCTTTTTCACTAATATTTGGGTTTATGCACAAATACCTCAGTGGAAGCTTAGTAATGGGTCTAATATGTAAAATGTCCACTTAAGTGATAAAAAGAATAAAACATTTGTGCTAGAACTGTAACATCCCCGATTCAACCACCTGGTTTTCTTCCTTTGAAAATCAAGTAGTTGAATCTGAGTCGTTAATATGGCACCAAGAATCAAAGCACAAGAGTGAGATAAGAAATATTTTATTTCAAAATATTACACCCTTAAAAAAGGTATTTTTACATTATCACCTATATCAATAAAAAAAATGAAACATGTGTTTAAAATTAAGCTTGATCCGCCTTTGATTCTTGATGCCCTTCAAGATCTTTTCAAGATGAGTCTTCCACAAGGAAAGGTCCTATAAATAGTATAACTGCAACATGGAAGAATATGTCGCAGCCCAAGTGGGAGAGTATGGGTTAGACAAATGCCTAAGTATAGAAAAATAGAGATAAGCAACAAGACACTATTAATATAACTGTACTCTTAATGTATTACCAAAGTATCAAAAGTCCAAACCAAAATTATTGAACCATTGGAAATACACAAAGATTTGACCTATGAAGAAATCCAGTTCGTATTCTAGACCATAAGGAACAACAACTCAGAAATCGAAGCATATCTATTGTCAAAGTTCTATGGAAATATCACGAGTTGGAAGAAGCAACATGGGAGCTTGAATCTGAAATACGAAAGAAGTATCCATATCTTTTTGGTAAGATTTAGAATTTTCGAGGACGAAAATTTCTTTTAGGGGTAGTATATGTAATATTGTGAATTTTGAGCAAATAAAACATCTTCTCTAGGGTAAGTTTTGAAAAAATAAGCTCTTTGAGGATTTGTTAGTAAATTCAATTATAATATAAAAAAAATCCTCAAAAAAGCTTGTTTTTATGAATAGCTCTAAATAAGGAGTTACAATTTGGGCTAGAGATCAGGATGTTACATATACCACCCCTTCAAATAATTTTCGTCCTCGAAAATTATAAGATTTAGGTTATGACTTTAGCCTATTCTACTTAAGGTTATACTATCTCAAGTTTTAAATTTATACTTCTACAATTTTCCTTGGGTAAGGTCTCATCTTGTTGCTCTGATACCATCTCTGTAACGTCCCCGATTCAACCACCTGGTTTTCTTCCTTCAAAAATCAAGTTGCTGAATCTGAGTCATTAATATGGCACCAAGAATCAAAATACAAGAGTGAGATAAGCAATATTTTATTTCAAAATATTACACCCTTACAAAAGGTATTTTTACATTATCACCTATATCAATAAAAAAACGAAACATGTGTTTAAAATTAAGCTTGATCCACCTTTGATTCTTGACGCCCTTCAGGATCTTTTCAAGATGAGTCTTCCACAAGGAAAGGTCCTATAAATAATATAACTGCAACATGGAAGAATATGTCGCAGCCCAAGTGGGAGAGTATGGGTTAGAAAAATGCCTAAGTATAGAAAAATAGAGATAAGCAACAAGACACTATTAATATAACTGTACTCTTAATGTATTACCATAGTATCAAAAGTCCAAACCAAAATTATTGACCATATACTAGCATGAAGCATAAGGAATGTGTATGTATGTATATTCATAAAACATTTATCATATGACAATTCTATCAAAATGTTATACCAATATTGTGGAGCATAATCAGGATTATTGGTATAATGATAAAAAAAAGGGAGACCTTATTCCATAAATGCGTTTTAACTACAACTCTCAAAGAAGGTGTCAATTCACCTTGGGCAACTGGCCTGCAACCACAAAAACTTGCTTAGCCAAGACTTTAGTCCATTAGGGTCACCAAAACACCTGTAAGTACCCTGGCACACCCCCAACCACTCGTACACACTGCATGCTCTATTCAATGAATCAGATTACCACATGCAGCCATTGGTTGCCTTTCCAAAACCAGAAGAGGGTGCTCCTTGCACAAAATGCAACTTGGATAATCATTAGCTAGCATGCTTAATTCTTGCAGGAGATTATTCCCCGTTACTAACTTGATCATGCCTGACTCTACATGACCAACCCAAGTGTGGGCCTGAGTATGGTAGAGCATTATACTCATCCATCCTTGACTCCAAAGGACTTAGATCCGGATCCCAAATGTATCAATCCCTGGCCAAGACATGTCGACTCTGTTACCAACACATCTCCCAATATAAGGTTTAGAATTAAAGGGACATCATCAAAGACATACAACTCAATATTATGGCTAGAAAAAGTTAATGAGGTCAAAAGGTATCCATGAATCATTAATTAAGTATTCCACTATGACACCTAAAATGTAAACTTGTGGGATTGTGGAATTGAATCAGATAAGTCTATGGCCAGGAGCATGCAAGAGGTTAGGGAGTTCCCCCATGCGAATACGGAACCAATTAAATAACCTTTCCTCTTTACTGGCTACAGGCATCAGTGAAACAAGCTTCTAGTCACCTTAGAAATGTCTGATGGAATTCCACTTTCCAACAATATCACATGACTCAAATAATAGGGAGAAATAAAGGAAAAGGGAACCAAAAAGACAATAGGATTGGAATCCAAAGAAATGTTTGATTAACATCTAAAACCTTTAAACTCAATTTTGAAGGATAATATGGACGAATATATGGAAGTCATACCTAGCTTATTAATAAAGAGTTTGTGTATAGTTGATCCCTTATTCATTCTTTAGGAAAGTATACAAAGTATGCCTATACTCTTACTACATATAATACTAAGCCATTATATACCATACCTTTAATTGATGTTGATATAATAGATTACGATAGGAAATGAATATCATATTAAACAACACTAAACCCTACTTTTTGGATGACAAAACATGGGAATCATACCTTTAGATGTACTTGATTCATAGTTCCACAAGAAGACCATAACATCATTAAATATATCCAATCTTGATATATTTGGGCAGCACTCTGTCACATTTACCATTACCTCGATCCTTGTTCCTATCTAGATTAGCTTCTAGGGTTTCTCTCACTAGGGTAGAAGAGAGATGGCTTATATATTCTAGAGAAAGGATATTGTGGAATACATGGTATTGGGTTTCTCTTACTATGGAGGAGGAAGGAGGTAGTAGGTTTCTATAGAGAGAGTGTTTGTTGGGAGGTGGTTCCTTTCACTAACATAGAGAAAGAGAGAGTGGTTTGCTAATCTAGTGAGAGATGGGTGGTTTATGGTGATGGATATGGGAAAGGAGGGAGAAGGGACGTTCACCTTTTCTTTGGGATGAAGAGGAGAGAACTTGTGCTTATGGTGGGGTGGATGGGGGCTCCTTTTATAGGAATGGTGGAGGGTAGCATGGTCCTAATAGCAAAAAGTGTGTGGATGACACATGGGTGCAAGATGTGATCTTTAGGTGGATGTTTACTAGTTAGGTTACACATGGATGGTTAGGTGTCATCTCAAGAATTGCTAGATGACACATGGAAGCATATGTGTCATCTCAAGTTATCTATTAAAGGGTGGTTGACACATGGCAGGATAGGTGTCAACTTTTGGAGGTGTTAGGTGTCAAGGAAAGGAGTGTGCCACTCACCTACTTGCTTCACCAACTAATGTGCTTGCTTAAGCTACCTACTTGCTATCCAGCTATATGCTTGCCTCCATAAGCAACTTGCATGCCACCCAGCTACCTGCTTGTGTGCTTACCCACCAAAATGATATTTTTCAAAACTGGAAAAAAGTACCGCAATTATATTTCAATATATAAAAGCTTTTAAATAAATAAAAATGAATTATTTTAATATTAAAATTTATTTTACAAAAAAATCCTCAAAGAAGCTTGTTTTTATGAATAGCTCTAAATAAGGAGTTTCAATTTGGGCTAGAGATCAGGATGTTACATAAAATTAATTTTTATGGTATCAAAATTGTAGAAGTATAAACTTAAAACTTGAGATAGTATAACCTTAAGTAGAATAGGCTAAAGTCATAACCTAAATCTTATAATTTTTGAGGACAAAAATTCTTTGAAGGGGTGGAATATGTAACATTCTGATCTCTAGCCCAAATTGAAACTCCTTATTTAGAGCTATTCATAAAAACAAGCTTCTTTGAGGATTTTTTTAATATTATAATTGAATTTACTAACAAATCCTCAAAGAGATTGTTTTTTCAAAACTTACCCTAGAGAAGATGTTTTATTTGCTCGAAATTCAGAATATTACAAGAACTTTCTGTTATCTTTTAGAATATGAAAAAGAAAAGAAATCCCAAAATATACATAAAGGAGATGATAAATGCAATAATTGGGGATACTATGGGATATTTTGGATAAAAGAAGATAATGAGGACTATATTGTTCCAAAAATCATAAATGGAAACCTACAAGGATAATTTAGCACTTAATCTTGTTTTATTGACCTAAAAGAAACTTAAGGGCCAAGTATCATCTAATTTGGAAGATAAATGCATATATTAAAATCTTTATTAAAAGATAATAGGAGATAAGCCAATAAAGTGAAATAAAATATTTAATGCCCTCAAATTGGAAAACTAACTCCAAATTCGTAATCTAAACAAAAAATAAGCCTTTGGGCAAATTTGCAACTAATTTGGTTAATGTTTGGATAATGAGTAAAAATAGGAGAGTGAAAGTGTGTAGAATCTTCTATTAATTAAATAAATAAAGAAATAATCTCAACTTGTGAAATCAATGATAAAATCATATCCAAGTCACTTAGGGAGACTTATGGCTGAAGTTTCACAAATTTTAAGGAATCTTATCACTACTAATGAAGGAGGAAAGAGAAAATGGGATTTGAATTATTTAGCCTACTAAAAGTCTCCAAAAGTAAAACTAATTTCATATTTGGATTCTACATGTCAAAATCCATCAGGGTGAAAATTTTGGTTAATTTTGGAAATTGTTTGGGCCTCTAAAAGAGGAGAGAGAAAAACATTAAAGCACTTTGGTCAAAATTTGATTAGGATTAGAAATATTTTTGGTCTGGGCCTCCACCCGCGTGATCGGACGACCGGGATCCCTCGATGGACCCACGTCCACAAAATCCAATGGATCCTAGCTGTCTCCTACCTTGGTTCGGTTGGGTACAGGTTGCTTAATAAATCGAATTTTCAAATCCTTTTATCTCGCAATTAGTACTCAACGAAATTCAAAGATTTTTGTTGCTATGGACTCCTTGCAAGATTCCACTCCTAATTATCCCAATATTTTTGTGTTTTCATAAATTATCCAAGATTTCCCAAACCAGTCGAAACTTCTTCTCTCACCACACTTACACGAACCCTAAACCACATCTCCTCATCTATAAATACTTGTACCCCTAGCATCGCCATCGTCTTTGTAACACAATACACCCATTAATTTTGAGTTCCATCATGTTTTAACCCCCAACGGCGGCTGAAGGATCATAGATTGCGGCACCTCTCCTTCCCTCTTTTTTCCACCTTCGTGCAAATCGACAACACCATCAGGTTAGCAATCTTCTTGGCTTTCTTTTGCATATCTAAACGTTGAGTTTGGCTAAGTATAGCATTTTTGCCCAATTTCCCCCCCAAGCCACTTGCTCATAGCAGCAGCCACGGTGCGCAAGTGAGAGGAAGGGGGATAACCTGACCTTGTTTTACCATTTTTCCCTCCGATCATATCTTCTCCTCCTTGTTTTCATGTTAGGGTGGAACCGTCTTTCGCTTCGTTTGATTTCTCTATTTGACTCGGCTTTGACCCTGGCCACGCAGGCAGCCAGTGAGGGTGGGCCACCTACTTGGCCGTCGCCCATTGGGCCAAGTGGCAGACCCATCCCCACCTCCTTTGTTTCTCGCTCTCTCTGTTTTGACGAGGTGCATACGCGGCACCATATGATTAACCGATATTCAAAAATTCATATCTCTTAAACCGTGCATCCAAAAATAAAAATAAAATATGTTTTAGAATAAAAAAATGTAAGCTATCTAATAAAAATAATTTTGACACTTGATTCTGAGGTTTTCACAAAAGTGTTTTTGAGGATGATTTAATTAACTAAAAATCATCAACAATAGCCCTAAAAGTCTATATCTCAAAATTTATAAAGCTATATGTTATTTTTTTTCAGAATAACCTAACTAAAACAGTAGTGATGGCTTCAGAGTCTGATTCGATGATTTGTTGAAAAAGTTAGTAGTTATGGGGTTTTAGATCTTTAATGAATGACTGCAATTCTAATGCATGATCATGGTTATCATATTAGGGCAAGTAGACTCTGATCTCATTTAAAAGTTTTAAAAAGTGGTTTATAGGACTCTAAAGAATAAGGTATGTGCATCTTACACCTAAGTTGGGAATATTTGTGCCTTGACCCAATTTCCTTTGATGAGGCTTTATTTGAACCCTACATCCTATGCTCTTGATTCTTTTGCTATACTTGCCTCATAATCAGTTTTGGAATATTGTTCTTAGGTCTTGGTACCCCTCTGCCATGTTCTATTTGATTGATGCTATTACTTGCCATTGATTCTAGCATGATGATTTTATTATACTAACTAGCTAAAGTAGTGGTACTTATGTATAACCACCCATAGTTGGGGAATGTGTTATTTCTCCCCTGGGGAACGTTTTATTCTCCTCCACACATGAAATATGTGTAGGCGATTGGGAATGTGTTATTCTCCCCTCACCCTTTGGTTGAAGGTTCAGTAGGTGCCTCAACCCTACTTAGTTAAGGTAGTCAATATTAATCATGCATGCAATTCTTTTATTATACTTTGTTTATGGAAAGCATCTATTGAAAGCTTCTTTTATATATGGCCTCGTTCTCTTGTTATCTTCATCTTATGATGAATGCTAGCCTATTTTTACATATTTTGCTTATCTTGTTATCCTAGAATAGTTTTGTGACACATACTGGTTTTTCCTTTCCCTTTTGCTGGGTGCCTTCCCAACCACCCAGGTGATGGACAAGTTGATGGACAAGACCTAAAGATATTAGTTTTGACATGGACTTAGTTGACGGAGTTGTTTCTTGGAGACAAGACTGTGGTAGTTAGACTTCCCTCTATCTAGATCCTAGTTTATGTATGTTGATGTAACCCTAAAAGGGAGATTGTTGATGTATTTTTGTACAATCTTTTATGAAATTGATTTAGTCAGAAATTTTTATTCTGCTGCTTTCCAATGGTGTTATGTTTACCATATTTTATTAAGGAGGTGATCTCAATTCCTTACAACATGGTATCAGAGCCCATGGTAGTCAGAATCTGGCTATTTCAGTTTTGTCTCCCTAGTCAGAATCCTAGATTTGCATAGTTTCCCTTAAGTTTCATGTTTACCCTAGATTTGATCTATGCTGATGATAGGTTGATTTAGGACCCTATAGTTTCACCTTAGAGTCTTGATGAATAAAACTCTAATATGCTCATAATTAAAATATGTATAACTTGGTGTTGTTTAGGGTTGCCTTTATGCAACTATTAGGGCATGAAGTTGAAGAGAAGGTGTCTAGAATGGATCAGGTTCTAGGGGATGGCAATATTTTCCTATGCACCACTAGCTTGGTTTATGAGGACTCCCAGATCCATATGATACTGGCCTACCTTGAGCTGATACAGATTATCCAAGAGAGTTTGCTTTTAGGCAATAGTAACCTTAGACTTCTATGTTGTATATCTTTGGGAACCCTAAGTTGATTTGTTTGAGGATGGATACCAAGATAGTTTCCTTACGTCCCTTAGGACCACATGCTTGAATAAGTTTATCCCTAGAACCTAGATCTTAGAGTTTGGGTGTTTTGGAAGATATCAGAGTGCGCAGTGGAAGCATGATGGATCTTGAGAATGGTTTAGTTAGACTTATCCTTTAACCCTGGTTAGTTTGGCTTGATAGGTCAAACTCTTTAAGGGGTGGAGTATAGTTAGTTGATGATGTTTGAGTGGTTAGATTCCGAGGACGAAATCCTCTTTAGGGGGATGGAACCCTATAACATCTATCTAATCTATCATTAGAAACCCTAACCCCATACTTAGGAGGTTGTTGTGCTTGAATCCTTAATGTTG
Organism: Alisma plantago-aquatica; assembly: GCA_963693085.1. Classification (NCBI taxonomy): domain Eukaryota; kingdom Viridiplantae; phylum Streptophyta; class Magnoliopsida; order Alismatales; family Alismataceae; genus Alisma; species Alisma plantago-aquatica. The sequence continues at coordinate 72,481,987 of OY856412.1, read as the reverse complement.
TCCAAACAAGTAATAGTGGTAACCTTAACATGTTTGTTTATATATAATGAACATATAATGGTCATATAAGGAATAATGCATGTGCTTGAACCCAAATGAAGACATAATGCACATAATATGAGTATCAATGCTAATTGTCAATATGTAAGATGTTGATCACGTCATGAATCTATAGACCCTAATGATGTGATAAGAAAGATAGATGTAACCTAATCTTGACCTTAATGCATGCCAAGAAATGAATAAGTGCAATATAATGGTCATGGTGACCTAAACCCTAAGTTATAATCATCTAACCCTAACATATACAACCCTAATGCCTTTCGTGATACATTAATGATGTTAAGTGCCATAATTAGTTAACATACCTTGGTACACATAAATGATATATATGTAATCATCTAATCTCATATTAATCAAGTCATTAATATGAAATGCATGTTACCTTGTTACACACGTGATTTGTCACCTAATGTGAATCAACTCATTAATATGTATTACATCTCACCTTGATCATAGAAATGCACATAATGGCTTCAATATGAGTATGAAGTGATTGGATTCACAAAAATGTGCAAAATCAATAATATAAATGAATAAATATGAGGAAATGATTAATGATGACATTAATGTGAGAAATAAAGATAATGTGACAATGTGACAACGTTTAATATAAATATAAGTCACTAATGTGACATTAATTGGAATAATTGTATGCTTAACTACAAATTGGATAGAATGTCGTCTTTCATGTAAAATAAATTTTATAACTTAATAAAGTGATAATATGAGGATAATGAAGTTTAAGTCCAAATTATTAAGGACAATGATCCAATACAATAATGTATGTTAAGATAATTGAGTAGCCCCTAATTGTGCTAAAATTCTTAGTACAAAAAATGATATATATATAATGTTTCATGGATGATAATGAAATATAACTCCCTTGGTAATAAAATGAATATGACATGACATAATTAAATAATGATGATAATGTGATATCATAATGAATATGATTTTAATGATCCAAAGATGTAAATAATGTTAAATCTCCTAAAAAGAATATCTTAATAGTGGAACCCTAGGTGATCCTTGAGAACCCAACCTACGATGAGCTGTGTGTGAAGTTTTTGAACCCTTAGGTGTAGTTGAAGTATAAGTTTTGGTGGAAGTTGTATGGTTGGAGGAACAACCTGATGTTTTGTGTTGTGAGGTTGCACACTCACCCTTCCCTAATTGCTAGTGATTTTGGGGACGAAATCCTCTTTAAGGGGTGGAGTGCTATAACATACCGAATTTTGGACTTTTTTGTCTTTTGACCCTCTTTCCCATCTTTTTTTCATTTATATCCTCTTTGGCTTTTCTGTTTAATTTGTGGAGAATATGATGGTTTAATGAACATTTGTTCACCTTTTTCACCAATATTTGGGTTTATGCACAAATACCTCAGTGGAATCTTAGTAATGGGTATAATATGTAAAATGTCCACTTAAGTGATAAAAAGAATAAAGAAATTCGTGCTAGAACATTCTAGTATCTTATAGAGTATGAAAAAGAAAAGAAATCCCAAAATATACATAAAGGAGATGATAAATGCAATAATTGGGGATAATATGGGATATTTTGGATAAAAAAATATAATGAGGAAGGAGTTGATAAATGCAATAATTGAGGATAATATGGGATATTTTGGATAAAAGAAGATAATGAGGAATATATTGTTCCAAAAATCATAAACGAAAACCTACAAGGATAATTTAGCACCCAATCTCGTTTTCTTGACCTAAAAGAAACTTAAGGGCCAAGTATCCTCTAATTTGGAAGATAAATGCATATATTAAAATATTTATTAAAAGATAATAAGAGATAAGTCAATAAAGTGAAATAAAATATTTAATGCCCTCAAATTGGAAAACTAACTCCAAATTCGTAATCTAAACATAAAAATAAGCCTTTGGGAAAAATCGCAACTAATTTAGTTAATGTTTCGATAATGAGTAAAAATAGGAGAGATAAAGTGTGTAGAATCTTCTATCTATTAAATAAATAAATAAATAAATAAATAATCTCAACTTGTGAAATAAATGATAAAATCATATCCAAGTCACTTAGGGAGACTAATGGGTGAAGTTCCACAAATTTTAAGGAATCTTATTACCACTAATGAAGGAGGAAAGAGAAAATGGGATTTGAATTATTTAGCCTACCAAAAATCCCCAAAAGGTAAAACTAATTCCATATTTGGATTCTACACATCAAAATCAGTCAGGGTGTAAATTTTGGTTAATTTTGGAAATCATTTGGGCCTCTAAAAGAGGAGAGAGAAAAACATTAAAGCACTTTGGTCGAAATTTGATTAGGATTAAAAATATTTTTGGTCTGGCCTCCACCCGCATGATCGGACGACAGATATTCCTCAGTGGACTCGGGTCCGTGGAATCCAATGACTCCTAGCCATCTCCTACCTTGGTTCGTCTGGGTACAAGTTGCTTATTTCTTCAAATTTTCAAATCTTTTTATCTCGATCAATACTCAATGAAATTCAAAGATTTTTGTTGCTATGGACTCCTTACAAGATTTTGCTCCTTATTATCCCAATATTTTCATGTTTTCGTCGATTATCCAAGATTTCCCAAACTGGCCAAAACTTCTTCTCTCATCACACTTACACAAACCCTAAACCACATCTCCTCATCTATAAATACTTGTACCCCTAGCATCGTCATCGTCTTTGCAACACAACACACCCATTAATTTCGAGTTCCATCATGTTTTGACCCCCCAATGACGGTTGAAGGGTTGGAGCTTGTGGTGCCTCTCCTTCCCTCTTCTCTCCACCTTCGTGCAAATCGACAAGTTAGCAATCTTCTTGGCTTTCTTTTGCATATCTAAACGTCGAGCTTGGTTAAGTATAGTGTTTTCATCCAATTTCCCCCCCAAGCCAGCTGCTCGTAGCAGTAGCCATGGTGCGCGGGTGAGAGGAAGGGGATAACCTAACCTCATTTTACCTTTTCCCCTATGATCATCTCTTCTCCTCCTTGTTTTCACACAAGGGTAGAATCGTCTTTTGCTTCGTTTGATTTCTCTGTTTGACTCGGCTTTGACCCTGGCCGCACAGGTAGCCAGTGAGGGTGGCCCACCTACTTGGCCATCGCCCATTGGGCCAAGTGGCAGACCTGACCCCACCTCCTTTGTTTCTCGCTCTCTCTATCTGGACGAGGTGCATACGTGGCACCATATGATTGGTCGATATTCAAAAATCCATCTCTTAAACCGTGCATCCAAAAATAAAAATAAAATATATTTTAGAATTACAAAAACGTAAGCTATCTAATAAAAATAATTTTGATGCTTGATTCTGAGGTTTTCACAAAAGTGTTTTTGAGGATGATTTAATTAACTAAAAATCATCAAAAATAGCCCTAAAAGTCTATATCTCGAAAACGTATAAAGATATATGTTATTTTGTTCAGAAGAACCTAACTAAAATAGTAGTGATGGTTTCAGAGTCTGATTTTATGGTTTGTGAAAAAAGTTAGTAGTTATGGGGTTTTGGATCTTTAATGAATGACTGCAGTTCTAATGCATGATCATGGTTATAATATTAGGGCAAGTAGACTCTGATCTCGTTTAAAAGTTGTGAAAAGTGGTTTCTGGGACTCTAAAGAATAAGGTATGTGCATCTTACACCTAAGTTGAGAATATTTGTGCCTTGACCTAATTTCCTTTGATGATGCTTTATTTGAACCCTACATCCTATGCTCTTGATTCTTTTGCTATACTTGCCTCATAATCAGTTTTGAAATATTGTTCTTGGGTCTTGGTACCCCTCTATCGTGTTCTATTTGATTGATGCTATTACTTGCCATTGATTCTAGCATGATGATTTTATTAGACTAACTAGCTATAGTAGCGGTACTTATGTATAACCACCCATAGTTGGGGAATGTGTTATTTCTCCCCCGGGGAACATTTTATTCTCCCCCACACATGAAATATGTGTAGGTGATTGGGAATGTGTTATTCTCCCCTCACCCTTTGGTTGAAGGCCTGGTAGGTGCCTCAACCCTACTTAGTTAAGGTAGTCAATATTAATCATGCATGCAATTCTTTTATTATACTTTGTTTATGGCAAGCATCTATTGAAAGCTTCTTTTATATACAGTCTCTTCTCTTGTTATCTTCATTTCATGATGAACGCTAGCCTATTTTTACATATTTTGCTTATATTGTTATCCTAGAATAGTTTTGTGACACATACTTGTTTTTTGTTTCCCTTTTGCTGGATGCCTTCCCAACCACCCAGGTGATGAGCAAGTTGATGGATAAGGCCCGGAGATCTTAGCTTTGATGTGGACTTAGTTGATGGAGTTGTTTATTGGAGACAAGACTGTGGTAGTTAGACTTCCCTCTATCTAGATCCTAGTTTATGTATGTTGATGTAACCATAAAAGGGAGATTGTTGATGTATTTTTGTACAATCTTTTATGAAATTTATTTCAGAAATTTTTGTGCTGCTTTCCAATGGTGTTATGTTTACCATATTTTAGTAAGGAGGTGATCTCACTTCCTTACAAACATTGTATAAGACAAACCCACCTTGAGAGTGACACATGGAAACCATTATTGGTGGTCATAATCATCTCTAATAGTGTAGGTGGTGATTTTAGTTCTTAGATTTGAAATCACTATACTCATCGCATGTAGTTCAATGTACTTTGACATCATCCACCGTGACCTTGAATAAGGGTTGCTATAAAGGTGATTATTGGATGCACTGTGACACATGTGGAGGACTTTGAGTGATGTATATGTGATTTGTCCCTCCTTCTGGAGTTTGATATCTAGGCCACTTGTTAAGCGAGACTGAGAAAAGCATGTGCATGCACATGTGAATCAATATATGATATTTAGGTCACATATATCTCACACAGTCTGCTCTAGATCAAGGAACATGGATTGAACTTATAGAGGATGACGATTACATGCCTCAAGTTCAATTCAAATATCAATGAAAAAGAAATTATACAATTACTGTAACGCCAATCACAAATTGTAGGTTGAAGTTGTTGTCCAACTTTCCATTTACTTGGGTAGAAATGATGTGTTTCTAAACACCGCCCTTTGCTTGTTATGTCATAAGTTGGTTATGGACATTTACTGCCAATGTAACTCGGATCCTGTAGGGTCACACACAAAGGATGCACTTGGAATAGGAGTTCATTCATGAATTTGGTTTAAACTTGATTACTAAAGAGTTAGGTATTCAATCTAAACAAAATTGGTTAAATATTAGCTAACTGAGCTATGAAGCTACCGGTTCAAGAAGTGAACTGATCATTTCAATGTGTTAGGTCAATTGAACCAACTTTGGAAAATTTGGACCATGAACCAACCGATTCAAGAAATGAACTGATCAACTCAGGTACATTAACCGATTGTCTCAAGTTGTGAATTGAGCGGTTGTTGAATCAATTCGATTGATTCAAGGATTTGTGCTGACATCATGTTGTGCATTAAATCAGATTATAATTGCCAATACAATTGCGATTGGGAAACATGATGAAATGACTGGTTCAATGGTTGAATCAATCGACTCACATGCCAACCGATCGGTTCTACTATGAACCGACCATTTTGCCACTTGAAGGATGAGAAAGTTTGTGAGATTCGGGCCCCTTCCGCTCCCACTCAAACTAGGAACCCTTACCGTAACCCTCTTATAAATAGAGGGGTATTGGGGGCTTCTCAGACACAACTCAACTGCCTCTAACACTTGTTTGTCTTCTATGGTTGTGGAACCAAGAGAACCCGAGCAAGTCCTACCTAATAAAGGGAGGGATAGCAATGGAGAACAATTGTAAAGAGAGCAAGTTGGTGCTAGTACACCAACGTGGAGGGACAACGACTTCATGTCAGTTCTACTAGAACGACATGAGTTCCTAGTTGTCAGTGTGGATTACCATAGAGGCATGGAGCTTTTCCCACTAGGAGTACAACGTCAAACTATTGTCTGTGAGGAGCTATTGATGACGTCGTGCGAGTGCTTCTGGATAAAAGGTGCATACTGCAGTGAGGAATAGTTGTTATACTTGCTCCAGAATCATGTATGACCTCATAAACCATCCCTTTCCATTACATATTAAAGGGTAATATGGTAGATAAATTTTTGTCTCCATTGCCTATCTAATGCCATATTTCCCAATAATGGTATAAGATCCACATTGAATGGTTTGTTTATATGTGTATCATGGTTGCCCTAAAATTGGTTTTGATGGCATTAGATGTGGATCATGGTTTTGCCCAATGACCTAAATATATGTGTGTGGTTGAATGGTTTTCTTATCCCTATTTTATCTCAGTTTGCATATATCACTATAGAAAATGTATGATTTATCTACAATTATTATAACTACATATGTCATATTTGTAACTAAAAGGTAATTTTCTTTATGCATTAAATTTTGTAAACAAACCAAATATAATCATTTACAATAGCTACAAATTGACTAGAATCGACTAAACAATAATACTACTCTTCCTGACTCTCCCTAACCGGACCCGGCCCATCTCAAATACCACTCGTACAAATTTTAACTTTATCACGTGACCACTCCTCTTTTGGGTATTGGCACAACCCCTCTTCTCCCCCAATAACCCACAAACCTCCATCACTCTCTAACTCCTCTACCCTCGTCCACTCTGTAATGTCACCCACATGAACCCCCCTGCCCAAAAATCCCACCCACAACCATGGTCTTTTTCTCACACCCTATCTCGAGCCTCCGTTTCAATGGCACTCTCACCTTGTTCTTCGTCCCCACACCCCCATCTTCTCTTGTATGCTAGCACCTGACTTCCAGATCACTAGGGAGGAGAACTACTCTAGCAATCCAAACATTATTTGATAGCCCTGTCGCCTAGCTCCCAAATCTGGTGATATGTTAAAAAATCTAGGAGTTTGTTGACAAAGCTCGAGCTCTGGTATAACACCAAGAAGGATCAAAGCGGTTTGTAGAGCGTTCAAGAAAGCTATCCATTACTTTGATTTCACCAGTTGAGGTGCAAAACATATTACCCTATTTTCTATTTGGTTATTGACTTTCTTCACCACAATACACAAGCAACATATTTTACGTGGTTCTTCTCTAAAATCCCTTCACCGTTGACTTCACATTATCTACTGAGTCAGATCAGGGGTTTCATTATGGTTTTTATGCATTGCCTTTGTGTTTGAGTCTCTATGAGGAATAAAAAATGGAGAGGGCTAGGTTGAAGTTTAGACGCTCAAGTACATGGGTTGGAGTTACTCTGATCTGTGCCCTCCTATTCTCCCACTCACAACAGTGAGGTAACATTCCCATGACTCATTTAGCTAATGTCTTTGACCTCATTGATTTTTCATTGACACCTCACTATATGATTGTTTTTTAGGGTGGTTATCAACAAGTATTCTCCACCTCTTTCATGTACGAAGATTTTCCACCACTCAATTCAGTTTTCTATTTCGGCTTGACAGGTAACATGATGCCACTTTAGCACAAAGCTTCATCCAAACACTGATTGTGTTCAGTCTCATATGCACAAAGAGAACTTTTATAATTCTATTCAAATCGGCTTATTTGGTATGTCCTCAAATTTAGTGTCCTTTAGACATTAAATACATATTGAATTGAACCACTAGAATGCTAATTTATCGTCAAATTCCAAAACAGTTGAGGTTAGATCCATTATCCTATTGAACTTTCAATTTGGCAAGTTTGTTACAGTATCTACCTCAGATGCAGTATTGACGGCTACAAAGATGGTGCTTGAGGTCAAGATGATCACTGTAGTCATGACCATTGGAAGCAAGCCACAAGGGATATTGTGTATGCTCCTCATTTTACTGTGGTTTGTAGTACTTAGCTATAAAACCTTATTGCATGTGTGGGCTCTGATCTCCAAACCATGACATAAACACGATTAAAACTTAGCGGAAGCGAATCGGTAATCAGCGGAAGACAAAAATCACGGGAAATTAAAACTTTTCGTGACAAGAGCTTGAATCCATAAAAGCTTCTTTCATAAAGTGAGGTGAACTGTTTACATCTCAGGATAATTACTTCTTGAGTAATTATATACATCAAGATACAAAATCTCAAGATCACTATACAAAAGACTCCAAGACCTGAGAGTACAGAGGACACATAGGACTGACTCTAACTACACCATATGGCAGGACAATCTCCACCTGAGATTACTGCTGCCCCTGATGCTGCTGCTGAGACTGATCACTTGTAGGCTGGTTCCTTCGTCTCCGACGTCCACCTAAAAATTTGAAGCCTACGGGGTGAGACAATTATACATAATTGTCCCAGCGAGAGTTATAACTCTTCGCCAGAAGCTTTATTATAACATTAAAGAATATCTTAAACATTAAAACCTTCAAAGCATTCTGTAACAGTTGCAGGTATAACAAGATCTCTATAATTTAGGAGATGTGGAGAATATAAACATTATTGTAAGGTAACATCAATCAACTAACTTGGAGTCATCTCTAACAAGTTATACTACATGGTTGATTATGTTTTACAAACAACATTATGCCCTGTGGAGATGAGGCTTACCACTCATGCTCCAACTGATCGCTGAGAAGCCGCATCAGTATCATACATAGGTCATTAAGAGAGCCGGATTCTCATGACCTTCACCTTCCTCAGTCAGTAAGAGGATCACTTGTAGGACATCTCGCGTCTCTACTTAATATAGCTCACCAGGGTAAATTGGTCCTTCGCTATTCTAGAGTCACAGTGGCGTTCTGTACTCTCTTCGTCATCAGGAGGTTTCATATTTACCTACCACTGATACGGATATTTGTGGTGTCTTCGTCATCAGGAGGTTTCATGTTTACCTACCACTGATACAGTATGGAATTATAGTGAAGGATGGATGGATTACACATCTATATCACTTTCCTACACTAGGATGTAAGGTTCTACACATCCATGTACCCCACATACTCAAAAGTATGTGCTCCAGGAGTTCCCTGAGGAAAACCTGTTTCACCATCATTTAATTTCTGACAATGATGGATCTATGATCAGGGCTCTACATTATACTTGATTAGTTAGGTACATTCAGTATTCTTTAACAACATACACTGTTCTGCAAACAATAACAATAGCATAGCAGCTATAAAAGAAGAATACTAAATGTAACAGGCCTAACTCATATCAATCATCATTTCTCATTATCCTCATCACAAGTCATCTCTAAGGCATGACTTTGATGGTATTCATGGCTCTCGCAGCCCATTTTCAGTATAGGATGCCACTGACAAGACATCCGATTATTTTACTTATTCATAAGGCTAACAACATGCCTTTAATGAATATAACTTCATCATCCATACCTGGATATGATTACCTTCATATCAGAACCTGCATGGTTAATACAACTGATAAAGGTAATACAAAAATAAGGAATATCCTTCCTACTCTTGACATAAGAGTTTAAATCTCTAATCCTTATCAAATAGAGTTTAATATTCAAAAGCATGCCATTACCCTTGAATTAGGGTTTACTATTCACGCTACATGTCATCACCCTTGAATTAGGGTTTACTATTCACATTAAGGTGAATTGAACTCATAACATCATCATGTATGAGTAACATCTTCATTGATGATCTTAGATTAGTTAAAAGTTCATCATTTATCATAATTAGGGTTTCTATGATCTCACACAGGTGGATCATACCCTAATTATGCTCATTTCTGTGTATTGGGGATGCTTCAATTGAGTTCCCACTTAAAAGGGTACTTTCTCTCTCTAGAAGTACTTTATCTCTCTAGAAGTACTTTCTCTCTCATCATAAGGTTAGGTGATGTCAACATCACCCTAGATCAGGTCGGATTAAGTCATCATAGGCTAACATAGCCAAAAACATCACCATTATGTGATTTAGAGTTACTTTCTCTCTCTAGGGTACTTTCTCTCTCTAGAAGTACTTTCTCTTTCATCATACTAATGGTTGATGATAACATTAGACTAGATCAAGTTGGATAGAGTCATTATGACTAAAAACATCATTCTCATGTAATTAGAGTTTGAATTGAGCAAGGTATAACTCAATTGACCCTTCAGGGGTATTTTGGTAATTCCCCCCCCCCCATTGATCATCATTATAATCAAAAACCTTAGTTAAATAACCCCTTACTATCCTAGATTATCATTAGGGTTTGATTTGGGCAACATTGGACCATTTATATTATGAATTGATTGAAAGAAGTCAACTTGGAATCACATTGATTGATTTCAATCATTAATCATCAATTGAGTTGAAATCGGTTGAAAGTGTTGACCGTTTGCCCACTTTGACTTTACAAGACCACGAGCCTCTTTCTAACTCCAAGGCTGCAAGCCCCCTTAGGCTTCAAGACCGCGAGCCTCTTCAAGTGGTTCAAGACCGCGAAGCCCTATCATTGGTTCAATTGATGTTGAGACCGCGAAGATCAAATTGGGGTTGAGACCGCGAAGAGACGTTGACCGTTTAGCTAGTTTGACCTCAGGACCGCGAGGCCCTTCACGGTCTTGAGACCGCGAGCCTCCTCTTGGTCTTGATACCGTGAGCCCCCTCACGGTCTTGAGACCGTGAGCCCTCTCACGGTCTTGAGACCGCGAGGCTCACATGGTCTCAGCCGCTTGGTCCATCAACAAAAACAAAGATACAATCGATGATGTTAACCGATGTTGAAGCCCTCAAAAGGTCAAAGTTATGTTGAACACCTATGGATTGGGTCAAATAAGGTTATGCTTAACCAATTGGTCATTCAATTTACCCTCAATTGTTGACCAATTAGGATTGAAATCGATTCAATTAGGGTCTATCAATGTTCACCCATCAACACTCCACAATGTGACTCAACACAAGGTTGAACCCTTCAATTGAGCTCCAATTGGGCCCAAACTTGGCCCAAACGGTCTTGAGGTCATGTGGGTGGACCCCACATGGTCTTGAGACCGTTTGCCCAAGGTTTCATCAAAATCTAAGGTGATTTGATAGAGGTTGAACCATGATTGGGTCACCAATTCAGTATTTTGATCAATTGATAACTTATTTGCAATTGGGTCCTCAATTGGTCAAATTACTCAACCCTAGACCTCCAAACGGTCTTGGGTGATTGTCCTCTCGGTCTTGAGACCGTTTGGATGAGTTTCAAATGGTCTTGAGACCGTTTGCCCATCCAATTTTGGATTCTAGTGCAGATTCATCAAGGTTTGACCCATTGAGTTGATGATCATGTCAATATTTAATTGCAATGTAATTCAGTGTAATTGTACCTTCAATTGGTCAACTATCCTTGACCCCAGACCTCCAAACGGTCTTGGTTGATTGCCCTCGCAGTCTTGAGACCGTTTGGTGACCCCCAAACGGTCTTGAGACCGTTTAGGTCAATCAACCCTAAAAACCCTAATTAGGTCACCATAATTTCAGTACTGATTTCATCTAGGGTTAGCCCTAGTATACACCCTTCAACTCTTAGCCCGTTTGGAATTAGACCATAAAACTTGGTGAGTTGTTAATTAACATAATTTTGAACAGTAATCTCATACGGTCAACGCTTAGTCAACGACCTTACACGGTCTTGAGACCGTTTTCCCAAAAAGGCAATTTCAGACCGTTGAAAATCAGGAATAAATTCAAATAAAGTTGTTACTTAAAAAGGTCATATCTCCCGATTCCCTTGGAGTTAGCCTCCCAAAGTTTGAGGGTAATTAGCCTATACAATTAGGAACAGATTTATTATACGGTCCACGCTCGGTCAACGGGTCCAAACGGTCTTGGAGACCGTTTGCCATGTCACGGTCTCGAGACCGTTTGCTCACCTCGCGGTCTTGAGACCGAGAGAGCAAACTTTTGAGACCGTTTAAGGAAGTGAAAAGCGGTGGGTTTTTCTTGGAAATCACGCCTTCATCTCTTAGCTCAAGAACAGTACGAATATCCCATGGATTTACTTTCAAAATAGCAGGGAAAAGTAGAGAAACACTAAGAGCTATCATCCAACCGCATATAAAGATGCACATAGTAAAGCATGGGTTTAGAGTTATAAAACCCGCCTAAAGCTTGCTTCTTGAGCTCCAAGCTTTCAAGCTCCAAGATATAATGGCGTCCTTGAGTTCTTACAGGTTGGCCAAGGTGAAAACTCCAAGGAAGGATGAAAAGAGACGGCTAGAAAGGTAGGGTTTCAAGAGTTAGCCATGAAGATGACCTTGAATTCGAGTTCTAACCATGGAATTAAGCAAGAAGAGGGGTTTAAACCTACCTTGCACCCCTTGGTCGTCCTCCTTAGCTCCAAGGCAGTCCTTGGTCGTCTTTGGTGAAATGAAACAGTAAGGGAACGAAGAGTGAGTTCCCTTGCAACTAAGGGAAGGAGAGCTTATATACATGGGGTAGGATTTTCAACATTAGTTCATAAGTTGTCCATAATTCCAACTAGGTCCCTCCTTCTTTACTTGATCGTCCCTTCCTCTTTATTCTAAGGACAAACCTTCTCTTAAGGTCTTAGGAAAAGAAGGTAAAGGAGAGCAAGCTAATAATGAGGTACATACATAAAGAAATATTGCACATATACCCTGATTATTCAATCACAAGGCATATCTCATAACTTGATAATTCAATTGAGGTGACTTCCTCATCATTTCTTCTCTTAATGATGGTAAGAGTCTAAAAAGATACATTAGATGACATATTTCACAATTTGTATCCCTTAATTTGGGTAAATTGCATTTTACCCCAAACTAGGGTTTCAAGCACCGGGATTGCTTCCACAGCTGCACCTTGGTGCCTTAGCTTGGGAAATCCCTCAAACTTTTACCAAAAAGATTCTCATGATGTCTCAATATTAGAGGAACATCTCAACATGTGCAAATTGCAAGATAACCCTTTTAACTGGGTAAATTGCACATAGGTCCCTGTATATCAAAACAGTGCTACAACTTTAAATAAAAAGGAGCAAATACTGAAATATACTTTTCTGAGAAACTTAATTACATGCTCAGAGTTAATCACAAAGATTTAATTACATATTTAGGAAAAACACCTAGGGTTAACTCATAACCCAGGTCAGGGATATTACAGCATGTATCGAGCTCTGAATATTTTAGATATTTTCTTTTCATGTATTTATATCCAAATCAAGGTATATATTGATGAGAGTGATTGCCTAACACCAAACTTCAACAACTACTACGGTTGACAAAGTATTACTTACTCTTACCTTGAGCTCTTTAATTACACATTGCTTGCACATATGTTTATAGTCTTTCCTTGTTTGTTACAAATATCTAGTTCAGTGGCTAATAATGATTACTCCACAACACGATTTGTTAGCATCAAATCTTTATTATTGTAAGATCCTTGACCTAGCATAGTGCTTGATCTTGCTTGCTTTGCTTTATAAGATGCTTGAACCTTAATATAATCTTTTTATGCACCTTAATAACATGTGATACATTTGTGTTTTCAATTTGGTCCATTTTGCATGATGTTTGATCTAGTTATGCTATATGTGTGTTTGTTTGGAACCAAGTTGTAGATTACCCATGTTGAGGATTAATCTTGCAATTTTTCATATGTTGGATGTATCTCTTGTGCCTTAGCATCATGAGAGAGAGAATGATGCTTAGGGGTGCCTTGTTGGACCTTGGTTGATGAGGTGGCATCATGTGTGTCGAGCTAGGGGTTCAGGGATGCTTGAGTTGATGATGGTGTAGACCATGTTGATGTTGGCTTTGTAGTGCCCCATGTGTTTTATGAGTGTTGTGACTGATACACCTTGTTCTTTAGTTTGTTTATAGCGACCTAAGGTGATGTGGCTCTGTGCTTTGTTTATAACAACCATTTGATCTTGAACCATGGTCGCTACATGGTGATCTCCTTGTCTTGCTTTGACCGAAGGAGGGTAATGGACTTAGTGGTCACTATCAAGCCTTGTTTTTATCATCCTTTGATGCATGCATATCTAGAATGCTTGCATGGTCAAGGTGTTTGAGGGACAAGTGTCCTTAGAGATCCTAGTGTCTTGACACCCCATATCCCTTTACCTCTCTCCTACCTTTGGGTATTTATACCCCTTATTTCACATGCAAGTAACCCTTTTAGCTCTCTTCTTTCTCTCTTCCTGCTTGAGGTTGGCCCTTGAGCTTGGTGGTTCAAGTGGAAGTGCTGAACTTAAAGAAGGTGACTATTTCCTCCTTGCATGTGGTGATCTAGGGCTTGATCATCTCTCGTGTGGTGATTCTTGATGATCCTTGACCTTGTTAAGTGTTTTAATTTCCTTGATCTCATTTTCCTTGAAACCCTACTCATTTTTTATTATCTCATCCAGACTATTGTTTGCCATGGTGGATTTCTTGAGGAACTTCTCTCCAACATAGGCCAAATTCATGGTTCTCCATGGTAGTACCTGAGTGAGTGAAGATCTCCTCTTTCTCCTTTCTTTTTCGGCCTAGGGTTTGTACCCTCTTCTCTTTGGGTTTCCTTTCACCTTGGTTTTCTCTTCTTCTCTTGAGGTATCTTGTTTGGAGTTTTAGTTGATCCAAGCTTGACGTTTCTTCTCTCTCCTAGAGCTTCTTGGCCTTTAGAGTTGACCTTCACCTCAAGGCGGGTTATATAACTCTCTCCTCTACTATTGTTGCATGTTATCTTGTTTGCATGTTACTAATTCATTTATAAAACGTGATCATAAGTTTCTAGATGATGCTATCTTGATTTAGGGTTCAAGATTATGAAGTACTCTTATATGGATTGCTCTTTCTCCTAAACCTTAATTCTTAAACCCAAGGAGTATGGATGGAGGAGTTTCTAAGGCTTGCATGCAACATCTTGAATGTTGGTTTTATCACCTTGGCTTTATTTAGTCATCTTGAATGAGATGGAGGTTTTTGTCTCTATTTACATGCGTTTGAGATTTGGTTTCATGTCTAATACCATGGTTTTCCATGTTGATCCTTGTGAGGTTTGTTTTAGGATTTTGGTGTTCATTTCATCATGGAGTTATACCTTGGTGATGCCTCATTTTCCATGATGTCATACTTCTATTTTAGATGCCACATTTCCCTTGTTATTTAGGGTCTCTATGATCCTTGATGGGCATTAGTTTGGGTTTGATTGGTCGCAATAATCCCAACCCTAACCACCTTGGTCATTACATACGAGCTCCTTGTGATGATCACACATGTGGAGTACTTCCTTGTAGTCACTATGCTTTTTGACCTAGTTTGGTTGCTACGTTTGCATGTTGGTCGCTATGGTTTGTTAGACCTTCATGGATGCTATGTTTTCCCTAATGTCTTGGTCTCTAGGTAATGGATGAAGTGTGTTGCAGTCGTTACATGTGAAGTACCCTCTTGAGGTCGCTATGTTTGGGTGAGTCTTGTTGCGGTCACAATGCCCAAGGTGTTTAGGGTGGTCACTATGTGCGTTTGAGTTGTTTGGTCGCTACCTATAGCGATGGTCGCTACGTGTGCTACATGGGTGGTCACTACACATGATAATGTACATGTATGGTCGCTACATTTACATGGTTTTGATGGTCGTTACCCATGGTATAACCTTAGTGGTCGCTACACATGGTGTAACCCTAGTGATCACTACCTGGGGATGGTCGTTACACATGAGATGATGCTTAACCTAATATTCTCTAAGAATGTGGGAAGTGATGTACCTAGGGTTTGATGTTGAATGCTATTATGGAAACCCTAATCGTCTATCTATGAGGAACCCTAACCTTTCTTTTTGGGCATATGTTGTAATTGCTTAGCTTGCTTGGATGAGTAGCATACAATAAAGTATTTTCTCTCTCCTACTTGTGTAACCCTAATGTTGTAGGCTGAATGAACATCATAGCTTGTGGTTTCTATGTTATCTATGATGTGACACAAGGTGATGATTATGAGCCTTTATGAGGCATGATGAGATAATGATGTTATGAAGGAACTATGTGATGAGTCTTATGAACTGGAAGAGGCCTTGTGCCTAATTTGAGGTCATATCTTATGATGGTGTGATGAGGGATGGTTATCCCATGATGATATGGTAATGGTGATGGCCTAGTATAAGGCAATGTGATAATATCATGTAATGGTGTGATTAGCTTTATGCTTTATACATTTTATATCTTCTGATGTTGTAATCTATCCCTATCTTTGTAGAGTTTGTTTGTGGCTTGTATGTTGTAACTTGGTTAATGTAATAAAAGGTACCCACTTGGAAATAACTAATCAAGTGAAACCCTAATTATGTAGGTTACCCTGAGCCATAGATCCATCTTCAACGTCAATACTTGCTGGATGGTGAAATGAGTAATTCCTAAGGGAAACTCTGAGCGCACATTATTGAATATGTGGGGGTGCAAGTTGAGGATATATCCTTGCATCTACAATTACAAAATTGGAGGATGACTGTGGTCATACCCTAGCAGGAGAATGGTTGAGGCCATATCTCTAATGATATGTTGACAAGATAGTTGTGATCATACCCTGGCAGGAGAACGGCTGTTGTAAGACTCTTGACTTGGGTTTTGGGTTAACCATGTTCCTTTAGCTTGTTTAAGTGCTTAGAACCTTGCTATGATCCTTTGAGATATTCTTAGAGCTTGTGGAGAGCTTACGTATCCAATTTGAAATTGTTTGGATGATGTTTGTGCTTGTTTTGGGTTAAATTGCAATTTATCCAAATGTGAGGGTTATCTTGCAATTTGACACATATAGATTTTTACTTATCTCTCTTGGCTTCATGAGAGAGAATGTGGTGCTTTGGGGTGCCTTGTTTGGGCCTTGGTTGAGTGATGGCACCACTAGAGATGATTAGGGTTTCTAGGGTTTTGTTGTGATTCGACCATATGTGCTTGGTTGGTGTGTCATGGCCCTTATCTTGACCTTTAGGGTGTGCCTTCTGAGTGTCTTGACCGAGACACCTCCTCTAGGTGGTTTTGTCTCGACCATGATGGTCTTGAAGTGTTGGGTCGAGATAGTTTGTCCATTTGTGTTTTGACTTTAGTGACCCAGTGACCCTTTTGTCTCGACCAGGATGTATATGTTTCTTTGTTTCGACCTCCTTTGGAGTGTATTGACCGAAACCATGTGTTGGGGACCTAAGTGGTTGAGATCCAACATAGTTTATATCACCATCTCATGCATGCAAGGTTTAAGTGGTTGCATGCTGGTTTCTTGGGTGGACAAGTGTCCCTTTGGTGCCTTTTGGTGTTGACACCTAATCTCCACCCTACTTCCCTCTTCCTTTGTTATATATGTTGGGTTTTGTGGAGAAAACATGCACGACAGAAGCAACAAAAATCTACGCAACCCGAAAAAGGATCTCGTCGACAACATCATATTTGGAAGGAGTGTTTGCGGGATATACCTTATTGTGGAGCAAGTCCGGTGATGTCCCGCTGCACAAAGGTGTGCAACGATGCTTGTCTACATGGACAGAACTTCTCTCCCATTCACTGTCGTAGGAAGATCCGGTGGTGCTCCTTTCGTGCGATGATGTACGCTGCTCGTAACATGCATGGATGGCCGTTAATGTCCTCCGAACACAGGCGTCTCAGCATCTGCATCTCTACTTTGTCCACGCAGATGGACTGGAACTCCACGTCACACTTCCTAAGTCGGTGGGAAGGAGTCATGTCTGTGCGGCGGCATGCTAGCGGCGTGTTGCTCTCCTTTCTCTCCTAAGGACGGTGACGGCTAGGGTTTACGTACGTGAGCATAAACTGAAAAGCCTCTCTCGATATCTTATATAGATAATCATCCGTCAACCTCCTTTAAATAGGATACGAAGGGAAGTAGGGTTTCCTAAACCCATCGGTAAAAAGAAATGTTGTGTTAATTAAAACACTCGTGGATTAATTAGAATATTATGGAATTCATTAATTAGCCAAATAATCACATTAATTGATTAATTAATATCCGACTCCATGCAATCGCTTGGGATGACTCTATGGGCATATATACCAACAGAATCCCACTTGCACTTAGACCCAGTCACTCCAATATTATTCTAATCGATTACATAAACATTTTAGTAATCAATGTGATTCAAAGCAATTCCAATCAAATCCACAACACATCCTATGTGTGTGACCCGGTAGGCTCCAAATTACGTTGGCAGTGATATCCATAATTATATTATGATTTCACAAGCAATGGTTGGTATCTAGCAAGACTTCATTGCCACCCAAGTAATTGGAGAAGTTGGAGAACAACTTAACCTATCATACATGACTGGTGTTACAATGATTGTATAGTTCCTTTGTCGCTGATATCCAGACTAAACTCGAGTCATGGAATTGTTATCCTCTCCAACGTTCAATCCATGTTCCTTGAACTAGAGCAGAATGTCTGAGATATATGTAAGCTCAATATCACATATTGACTCACATCAGCATGGCCATGCATTTCTCAGTCTCGCTTATCAAGTGGCCAAAATATCAAACTCCCGTAGGAAGGACAAATTCCATCTACATCACTCATAGTCATCCCCATGTGTCACAGTGCACCCAAGCACCATCTTTATGGCAATCCTTATTCAGGACCACGGTGGATGATGTCAAAGTACACTGAACGACATGTGATAAGTGTAGTGACTTCAGGTCTAAGAACCACAATCACCACCATCATTATGAGTTGTGACTCTAACTACCAATCATGGTATCCATGTGTCACTCCTAAGGTGGGTCTATCCGATACACTATTCTCTATCAAGTATCTATGTATTTAGTTTGATATCTCAATATCATGGATAATGAGATTCTTCCATCAACCAACATACATTATAATCTTATGTGTTATTGATGTCTATGGATATTTCCACAATAACAACCGATTAGGGACAAAACAAGAATACATACTCTTAGCATACATATGATCCTCACTGTTCAGGTCATCAACCTGAAGACATATGTCATTGAGTATATTATTCTATAGACATCTATAAGTTTTATGGTCATCTCACAATATAAAACACAAACATATAGATTGGAAGCTTGCCTTTATTGATATGATCAATGTAATATTACAAATCATTTACATAGTATCCCATTACAATCATCAAATGATAGTCTCTATGGGCATACATACCAACAGATTCCCACTTGCACTTATACCCAATCACTCATGAATCTCAATCCAAGTGATCGAACATGTCCGTCATGTTTCTGCTGTGAAAGTGCTTTTGTGAGCGGGTCAGCCACATTGCTTTCTGTAGGTACTCTGCAAATCTTCACATCTCCTCGTTGTACGATCTCTCATATGAGATGGAACCGCCATAGAATATGTTTGGAACGTTGGTGCGATCTTGGTTCTTTAGCCTGTGCAATTGCTCCGTTGTTGTCGCAAAACAACTCAATTGCATCACCAGCGCTTGGAACCACTCCAAGTTCAGAAATGAACTTCTTGATCCACACAACTTTCTTTGCAGCATTAGATGCGACAATATATTCAACCTCTATTGTAGAATCTGCAACCGTCTCTTTCTTGGAACTCTTCCAGCTCACAGCTCTGTTGTTCAGGCAAAACACAAATCCAGATTGCGATCTGTAGTCATCTTTGTCAGTTTGGAAGCTAGCATCGGTGTAACCCTTTACCACGAGCTCTTCCTCACCACCGTATACCAAGAATTGATCCTTAGTCCTTCTCAAGTACTTTAGGATGTTCTTTACGGTTGTCCAGTGACATTCACCTGGATCTGACTGATACCGGCTCGTCATGCTCAAAGCATACGAAATATCAGGACGAGTACATAACATCACGTACATGATAGATCCAATTGCTGATGCATATGGAATCTTACTCATGCGTGCCCGTTCATCAATGAACTAAGACATTGGCATTTAGAGATCATAACCCCATGGGACATGGGCAAGTTACCTCTCTTAGAACCCTCCATGCTAAACCTCTTTAGCACCTTGTCAATGTATGTGCTCTGGCTTAGGCCTAGAAGCCTTCTAGATATATCTCTATAGATCTTGATCCCTATTATATAGGATGCTTCGCCTAAATCCTTCATAGAGAAGGTCTTCCCTAGCCAACCTTTTACTATCTGAAGAGTAGGGATGTCATTTCCCATCAATAGTATGTCATCCACATACAATATGAGAAATACGATTGTGCTCCCACTAACCCTTTTGTAAACACAAGGTTCATCTTCATTTTGACTAAAGCCAAACTTTTTGACTACTTCATCAAAACGTAGATTCCAGCTCCGAGATGCTTGCTTCAATCCATAGATTGACCTTTGTAGCTTATAGACTTTATTGGCTTCCTTTGGATCGATAAAACCCTCAGGTTGTGTTATGTACACATCCTCGAGTGAATTCCCATTAAGGAATGTTGTTTTAACATCCATCTGCCAAATCTCATAGTCATGATAAGCTGCAATGGTAAGCATGATCCTGATGGATTTAACCATGGCAACTGGTGAGAAGGTCTCGTCATAATCAACACCTTGAATTTGACGGAATCCTTTTGCAACCAATCTACCTTTATAGGTTTGAACATTTCCATCCATGTCAGTCTTCTTCTTGAAGACCCACTTACACCCTATGGGTTTTACCCCTTCGGGTGGATCCACCAAGGTCCATACCTTGTTGGTGTACATGGATTCCATCTCAGATCTCATGGCTTCGAGCCATTTCTCAGATTCTGGTCCCTTAGTAGCTTCTAGATAGGAAGTTGGCTCATCTTCTATGCCCAATTCGTCACTGTCTTGAGTCACAATAAATCTGAATCTCTCAGGCTCAAGTCGTGTCCTACTAGATCTACGAGGTTCCTGTGTTACATTTGGAACTTGAAATTCCACAACAATTTGTGAGTCTTCATGTTCCTTATGTACCTCCTCAGGTTCTCTGCTTTCTTGTTGGTCTCGAACTTCTTTGAGCTCTACATTCCTCCCACTAATTCCTTTGGAAATAAATTTCTTTTCAAGAAATACAACAGTCCTAGAAACAAACACTTTGTTGTCAGTTGGTGTGTAGAAGTAGTATCCCCGAGTTTCCTTGGGGTATCCAACAAAATAGCATTTTTATGATTTGGGTCCAAGCTTTTCAAGAAATTGTTTCCTAACATAAGCTTCACATCCCCAAATCTTTAACATAGACAAATTGGGACGATTCCCATTCCATATCTCATATGGTGTCTTTTGAACCAATTTGGAAGGTACACTGTTAAGTGTAAATGCTGCAGTTTCAAGAACATATCCCCAGAACGATATTGGAAGTTTGGATGAACTCATCATTGATCGTACCATGTCTAATAATGTACGATTCCTTCTTTCTGACACACCATTATGTTGTGGTGCACCAGGTGGAGTCCATTGTGATACAATACCACGATCTCTCAGAAGGTCCTCAAACTCTTGGCTTAAGTATTCGCCACCTCGATATGAATGGAGTGCTTTAATACTCTTACCAAGTTGATTCTCTACTTCATTCATGAAAGTCTTGAACATTTCAAGAGTTTCTGACTTGTGTTTCATAAGATATACATAGCCATACCTACTGAGGTCATCAGTGAAGGTAATGCAGTATTGATAGCCTCCTCTAGCATTTGATCTAAAAGGTCCACATACATCAGTATGTATGAGCCCTAGAAGATCACTAGCTCTCTCACTGTGTCCAGTGAAAGGAGTCTTGGTCATATTCCCTAATAAACATGCCTCACATGTCTCCAATGATTCAAAATCAAAATAGTCTAGGTAACCATCCTTATGGAGTCTAGATATGTGCTTCTCGTTTATGTGCCCAAGACGACAATGCCATAAGAATGTTTTGTTTGAGTTGTCAAGTTTTAACCTTTTAGTATATACGTTGTATATGCTAGTCTCAAGTTCTAATAAGTAGATACCATAAGACATAGGGTCATTGCCATAAAAGATCTCATCTTTAGAAATAGAAATAATTCCATTCTTAATGTGAAATTCAAATCCACTCTTGTCCATACAAGATACAAAAATAATATTTCTATTAATCGAAGGTACATAATAGCAATTCTCTAATTCTATTACAAGGCCTATAGGAAAAGATAAACTAATAACTCCAACTGTGGTGGTAGCAACTCTTGCTCCATTAGCGACCCACAACTCGACTTGGCCCTTTCGTAAAGGCTTACTTCTTATCAGATCCTGCATATTAGAACATATGTGAGATCCACATCCGGTATCCAGTACCCATGATGAAGAAGTATTTAAGTTTATCTCAATAACGTATATACCTGAAGTGGAGATCTCTATCCCCTGCTTCTTCTTCCTCAGTTCCTCCAGGTAGATAGGACAGTTTCTTTTCCAATGTCTAGCCTGGTGACAATGGTGACAACTGCCTTCTTTGGAGATCCCACCTTTAGCTTTGAGCACGAATGACTTTGGCTTCTGCCCGACTTTAGAACTTTTCTTAGCCTTGCCTTTGCCTTTTGACTTTCCCTTTGCCTTGCTGATTATCATCACAAACTTGGGCTTGTCTTTCTTCATCTGTGCTTCATCTGTCCTCAACATGCCCAACAATTCTGACAACGGCTTGTCAAGATTGTTCATGTTGTAGTTCATGACAAAATAATTATATGATTCATGCAATGATTGTAGAATCACACCAGTGGCCAACTCTTGACCTAGGGGAAATCCAAGCTTGGATAGGCTTTCCACGTACCCAATTAAAGTGAGTATATGGGTGCCAACTGAGTCTCCCTCTTTCATCTTGCTCCTGAACAAAGCCTTTGAGACATCATATCTCTCCTGTCTTGCTTGATGTTGATACATGTTCTTGAGATGTGTTACCATCTCCATGACATTCATGTTCTCATGCTGCTCTTGCAACTCATAGTTCATTGAGCACAACATCAGGAACTTGACATCCACAACATCATCAAGGTGCTTCTTGTAAGCATCCTTTTCAGCCTTGGGCACATTTACGGCGGGTTCTGCTGGCTCTGGTGTTTCAAGGACATAGAGCTTACGCTCATGTGTGAGAACAATTCTCAGCGTCGTAAACCAGTTTTGAAAGTTAGTTCAGGTAAGTTTGTCCTTCTCAAGGACCAATGAGAAAGTGTGAGTGTTGTTTGCCATTTGATTGCTACAATTTTTTTTTTTTGCATTTAGTCTAAAACATTTTGACTTGTAAAGATTTGATAAACGAGATTAATTAGACCTTTAATTAATTACACTCCCACTATTTTATTCAAATTGATAGCCCTCACTATCAACTCAGAAGATTGCAACACACAACCTTCTAGTGAGCCAAGATCCAAAATAATTGGATCAATGCCCAGCCAACGCCGGCGTCAAAGACCAAATACTAAAGTAGGCAACTTTTGCCAATTGCATCATATGCAACTCTTGGATAGATGATTATGCACAACTCCTTACCATGATGCATCTGTGTGCCTCTAGGTACTTGATCCTATCAAGGTTCCCTAGTTAAGTCCAACCCATAAGCCAACACGATAAGTGTGCACCCTGCGGAGGCAGACCCACACACCCACCATCACACTTCCACGAGATAGATAGTGTACCACGCAGAGGCGTGCCCACACATAGTCGATCAAACTTTTCATGTGTGTTGCTTTATGTAAGGCAACTAAAACTTAATATTATTAATGAGGGGTTTTATTAATACATATACATATCCAAACACCACATACTTATAGTACGTATCATATACTACTATATCCACAACCACAAACGATAGACATGCAATCACTAACACAAATACATCAGTTATGGCCATACTATTGTAATCCTTTGGAGCAACAAAGGATTACGGTCCACCTATGGTCTTATGCATCTCATGAAACACCTGTGAATCAACCTGTAAGCATGTAATGATCAACATTACAATGAACAACTTCATGGATACTTCGTGAGGTTGGAACTTCAAGTTGCTTCTTGGAATTGGAACTTCTTGTTGCTTCTCCATGGATGCTCCTTGGAGTTGGATCTTCAGGTTGCTTCTTGGAATTAGATCTTCATGGTGCTTCTCCATGGACACTCCTTGGAGTTGGATCTGCAAGTGGCCTCCTTACATCAAGTTTACAAAGACTAAAACTAATCCTATCTCTATTACATCATATGAGTACAAATATAAAGGGAAAGAATTAATTACACTTTGAAATAAGAGATGAGGCTCGACATGCAAGCCAAATACTTTATACAAAGGATCCATATGCAATCATTATACATCCATAACATTCACAAACAAACATATCCACAAGATCGACATCCACATTCATTCACAACATTCACAAAAGGGGATACTAGGCCATAACCGTGCATGCACTCACCGTATAAAACAAATTTTTAATGGTGAAGTGTATGTTATCATAGGTATATCTATATATACATAGATACATATTAAAATTGCAGTACTTTTAATGCAAGACATTCCCCATTAAATAAATTTTTGACTCCCACACAGACTATGCAGGGTACACAGGGGCAGCGCCCCTGTGCGGGGATCCCGTTGCAGGCATGGGTCGAGGGGAGGCCGCCCCTAGTGGGGTCTCAGGGGCAGAGCCCCTGAAAGGTCTACAGAATTTTACTTCCGCGCACTTAGGAAAATTAATATTTTCCACAGTCGACCCCGTCCAAAATGTCAAAAATAGAAGCCTGCGGCGTATGTGGAATTAGGTTTAGATTTGCTCATTAGTAGTTTTAATTTGCATCATATGCAACATAAAAATAGTATACAATGATTTGATCATATTGAAACGAATCCAAATACGCCGTAGATCGATGTTGCTCTGATACCACTGTTGGGTTTTGTGGATAAAACATGTGCGGCGGAAGTAACAAAAATCTACGCAACCCAAAACAAGATCTCGTCGACAACAACGTATTTGGAAGGAGTGTTTGTGGGATATACCTTATCACGGAGCAAGTCCGGCGATGTCCCACTGCACAAAGGTGTGCAACAATGCTTGTCTACATGGACAGAACTTCTCTCCCATTCGCTATCGCAGGAAGATCCGGCGACACTCCTTTCGTGCGATGATGTACGCTGCTCGTAATGCGCATAGATGGCTGTTGATGTCCTCCGAACGCAAGCATCTCAGCGTCTGCGTCTCTACTTCGTCTACGCAGATGGACTGGAACTCCACGTCGCACTTCCTAAGTTGGTGGGAAGGAGTTGTGTCTGTGTGGCGGCATGCTAGCGGCGCGTTGCTCTCCTTTCTCTCCTAAGGATGGTGATGGCTAGGGTTTATGTACGTGAGCGTAAAATGAAAAGCCTCTCTCGATATCTTATATAGATATCATCCGTCAACCTCCTTTAAATAGGATACAAAGGGAAGTAGGGTTCCCTAAACCCATCGGTAAATAGAAACACTACGTTAATTAAAATGCTCATGGATTAATTAGAATATTCTGGAATTCATTAATTAATCAAATAATCACATTAATTGATTAATTAATATCCGACTCTATGCAATCGCTTGGGATGGCTCTATGGGCATATATACCAATAATATAAACCATCTTCTCTCCATGCAAGTGAACCTTTCAGCCTTCCTTCTTCCTCCCTCTCTTTTGGTCGTCCTTGGAGCTTGGTAGATCAAGGAGGACTGATCCTTGGAGCCTTAGTGATCAGATCCTTTACATGTGGTGACTTTTGGTCATCTTCAACCATGGTAAGTGTATGCCTTTCATTGATGATGCTTCCTTTGATATTATACCCATCTTCTTCTATTTTCTATGCCTTATACCATGGATCATCCATGGTGGTCATTCCTAAGAGTAAGATCCTCATCACAAGGGTCATAGGCCATGTTTTGGACAAGGTGGTACCCAAGTTAGAGGAAGTTTCTTCTCTCTTTTCCCCCTTCTTCCTTTGGTTTGGCCTAAAGATCATTTACCCTCTCTTCTTGAGCAATCTTTGACCTTGGTGTCTTCTTCTCCTTGAGGTGATCTTGTATCTAAGAGTGGAGCTTCATCATCCTTGGTGATCGTGTGCTTGGAGCTTGTGATCCTTGGTGATGATCTTCTTTAAGGTGGGTTATTTAACTATCTACCTTCTTCTATTACTTGCATCATATTATTGCTTACATGTTTATATTTTTCTCTCTAAATTTATCATCCTAATATACTAGTAGATGATGCCAAGTTCTAGATCTTGAATGAAGGTGATTATAGTGCTTGGTTTGCTTGGAATCTGAAACCCTGATTCTTGGTACCCGATTTGGAGATGGATACGTCATGGTGTTTTTATCCCTATCTTGTGATCTTGGCTTTGATCACATGCATGATGCTCATGTACCTTGATGTATTATGAAGTTTGGGTTCTGTTCTGGATGTGTTAAATGTGGTTTAACTCTCTTTATTAAACCCTAAATTCTATGTACACGAATTCTAAGTGATCTTGGGAGGATGATCTTGCATGCATCTTGAGCTTTGGTTTTGTCACCATGTTTTAAGTTTTGAATATTAAGTTTTCCTTGAAGTTTTGGATAATTTCTCACATGTGTTGGAGTTTGGTATTCTTTCTCTCCTAAGTGGTTTTATTTGATGATCCTTGTGGTGCTTGTTCTAGGGTTTGACGATCTTGAATCCATGAGTTTCGCTCTTAGTGACGTTTGATTTCTTGTTGTTTGAACTTTATTACGATTGAGACATATGTCCTCTTGGTGTGTTGGATAGAGACATATACCCATGTTTTGGCTTTGGGTTGAGACACTTCCTTTTGATGAGGTTGAGACGTTTTGAGTTGCCTTGGTCACGTAACACGTGCATGGTTTTGTCTCGATTGCGACCATGGTGTGTTGTGTCTCGACCACGACTAGGGTGTATTGTTTTGCTTGTGACCCTGCTCTTGTTTTAGTCGAGTCCTTTGATCTGTTTTGGGGGTCGAGACACTATGTGGATAGGTGGTCGAGACACCTACCTTGTTGCTTGGTCGTGACGCCTATTTCAAGTTGGTCGAGACATGTGCTTGATTTTGGTCGAGATGCCTCCTTGAAGTGGTCGTAATGCCTAGGTCGAGATGCCCTATTTCTATTTCGGTCACAATGCCATGTTGATGGGTGGTTGCAACACTTAGTTCTTATTCTGGTCGTGGCGCCTTGTGGGCTGTTGTGTCTTGGTCATGACCCTGGGGATATGTCTTGGTCTAGACCAAGTGCTTGTTGTGGGTGATGGTCGAGACACCATGCATGAAGGTGGTCGAGACACCTTGGATAATGTGGTTTTAACACTTATGTGACGACTGGCCGATACACACATATGACACATGGTTGTTAGCTATGTGTAATATAGTAAGATGGGGACATGTGTACACATGAATGTTGTAGTACCTAGTGTTGTTGAGATAATAATCTAATCATAACCGAGTAATGGGGCTTAACCTAATGTGCTCCAAGATAGTGGGAGGTGATGTACCAAGGGTTTGGTGATTGAATATAGCTATGAAACCCTAATAGGACAAATAAGAAACCCTAACCCTAATGTTTTATTATGTGATGTGTTGGTTTCTCTCTCTTTAAGTGGTTATTATATTATGATGTTTTTCTCTCTTCTGTTTATGAACCCTAACCTTGCAGGTGATATGAATTTGAATATCATAGCCAATGTATGCTATGGTGAATATGACATGACACATGATGATGACTATGAGTCCTTAGGAGGCATGTTGAGCACATGTGATACATGAAGGATGTGATTGGGTCTCATGACCTGGAAGAGGCTTACCGCCTAGTGTGAGGTGTCATCTGCTAATTATATGATTGAGAGATTGATATTCCACAATGATGTGACATTGGTGAATGGCAGTGCTATAGTGCTATGTGATGAAGTGACAAGTTCACACCTTATACATTTTATAACTTCTGAAGTTGTACCATGCTCTTATTCTTGTAGAGTTTGTTTTGTCTTTGTATGTTGTAACTCAATTAATGCTAAAAGACACCTAATTGACATAACTAATCAAGTGGAACCTAATCACATAGTTTCCATGTGCCATAGACCCATCCCAACATCAGTGTTAGTGCTAGTTGGTGAAACATGTTCTCCCTTAGTGGAAGCTCGGAGTTGTATATTGTTGAGTATATGCATTTCACATGATTGGTTACGAGCCATACCCTGACAGGAGTGCGGCTGCGGGATGTAGCTCAGTGATGTGACTTAATATGTACTTATGATACTTTCACAGGATTGGTTGTGGGCCATACCCTGGCAGGAGTGTGACTACGTGTCGTAGCTCAGTTTCACCAGCGTTGTGCCTATATACCAAGGCAGACTAGGTTGTTTTGCAGTTAGACTTGATATGTCATTTCAGTGTTTATTCTCGTGCTGACCAAGAGGTGTTGGGAAGGTCCTAGATTCTGGCTCTTCCATTGACCTCGCATGGCACTGATTTTGACTTAGTAGTGGTCAATTGGAGCATGAGTGGTATACCTCAACTCCTCAGGGCATAATAAAAAATGCAATATAGTCGCATAGTATATTTGCATAGGGACGAAATGCGAACAACATTGGTTGAAGCATTTCCTTGCTTTTTTATAGTTTTAGTGATAGTGAATGTACATGTTTTTCATATTACTTCTTAGAATATTAATTGTTCTACTGCTCAGTGTTGATTGCCTAAATTATGTAACCTGCTTTACCTATTGGATACATATCATTTAGCTGAATCTGCTCAGTTAGTAATTGTAACATCCCTGACCTGGGTTATGCTTTAACCCTAGATGTTTTGTTTAAGAAAGATAATTATATTCTTTCTCTTATCTTTTGAAAAGTAACTAAGTCTCAAGAGGAACTTATGTTTCAATTTTAGTCCTTTTTGAATAATGTTGAAATATTGTTTTGCTTGTTTTGGACTAAAGTGCAAATTACCCAAGTTGAGGGGTTAACTTGCAAATGTTACATGGTAAAATGTTCCTCAAGTGTTGAAGCATCATAAGAATGAGAATGATGCAGAGGTATGGCTTGTGGTAGCCTGAGTACCAAGAAAGAGCTTGTTGAGCAATGTTGTGAATTAAAACATAGTTTTGGTGTAATGTGTAAATTATCCAAAACCTAGGGTTCAATATGCAAAATACCACCTCTAGAGAGTCCGTCATGTTTCTTGGCATCATGTAGAGAAAATAAAATGAGAGGGGCATCTCATTTGAATCACTTTGGAGGAGAGAGAATCTTGATATTAAAATAATCAATATCTAAGCATAATTGAAACCCTAATTCAATTTAATGCAAAAATAAATATATTAATTGAAGCGCCCTTCAACCAAAAATGGAATGGTTGAATTTACATAAGAATGGACTTACTTGTGCCTTGCAAAGGCCACGAAATATCTAAAGTGAGTGGAGAACCCACTCACATTAGTTAACTAAAAAGTAATATCCACTCAATTATGGATATTATTATTATAATGGTTAAGGTGGTTAATTTGATTTCTTTTAATTCATGGACAATGAAGAGGAATTAAAAGGTGGGGGAGATGGCTTCGTATGCAAGGGATGGAAGGGAGTATGTCGCACCAATTTTGGGAGTTGAAGGGATTATTTATCACTTTCTCTCTCATTGAAATTCCTATATAAACATCTCATTTCCAACTCAAATGAAAGGCTTTTTCGACCCTTATTTCTTTCTTTTCTTTGGTTGAACACAAAGGAGCTAAGGAGAAACAGGAGGACGTGCCCCAACATGTAGGTAAGCTCCATAGTCATCTTCAACCTTGATTCCATGGTGGAAATCGAAATTCAATGCTTAATTTTTTCTTTTCTTCATTCAATCTTCAACCTTAGCCAATATTTTCACTCAAAAACTTGAGGACGAGCCTTGGGAGGTTGAGAAAGCTTCAATCACCATTGAAGGTGTGAATCTTGAAGCTTTGATTCAATTTTGAAGGTGGGTTATATAACTTGAACCCTTAAACATTGTTATTGATTTCATTCCTTAATCATATGTTGATTCCTCCTTTACTTTCGGTTTTCCTTTTGATTGGTTGTTGAATTCACCACAAGAATCACAATGGATTTCGAAGGTTTCAAGCTTGAAGATGATGATGTCATCTTAAGCACACACCTCTACATAGAACATGTGCAAATGGTTTTGCTCTTTGGTGATCAAACGGTCTCAAGACCGTTTGAGGTCAAGAGGACTCAAACCGTTTAAAGGTCAAATGCTGATGTGGTTGGATGATAATCCAATGGTTCTAATTAATTGAATTTTAAAAAGGTTCCAAGTATATATGATCCACAAATTTCAAGCCCTAATCGATTGAATTGATTGGAACCCTAGTTGAGGGAATCGATTTCAAGGTTGATTGACCCAAACGGTCTCAAGACCGTTTGGAGATCAATGGTTGATTATGGTGGATGGTTGGAGATCCAAGGGCTACTATCTAATGTACCATCAATAGTTCAATTGATTGATTGTTCAATGAGTACAAATCCTAAATCGATTTGATGTTGAAAACCTTAATTGGTCTTAATCAGTTTTGAGATGGTTTGGACCAAACGGTCTCAACACCATTTGAGATTAAATAGTTTCAAACCGTTGAAATTGTCCAATCGGTTTCAATACTCAATCGGTTTCAATGTTGGGATTGTGCATTCAATTTCAAATCAATGGTTGATGATTTGGTTTCAAGACTGAATGGATGATTCGGTTTCAAGACCGAATGAATAGATTCAGTTTCAAGACCGAATGAGTTGATTTGGTTTCAAGACCGAATGGGTTGATTCGAATTACAATTGGTCAAGACCGCTTGAAAGATTGATCAAGACCGTTTGGAGGTCTAAACGGTCTCAAACCGTTTGAAGGTCCAAACGTTCTCAAACTATTTGGAGGTGTGGATCCAAACTATTTGAAGGTTTATTAGTCAAAACTTTTGAAAGTTCATTTGATCTCAGAACTAAATGAGTACTATTAAAGTAACTTAAGATTGATTATAATAGAAGTACCTCTAAAGTACTTAGATGATTAGTACCTTTAGAGTGGTTAACCTTTGATGCTTATGGAAGCAATGACTTAATACAATATGTCAACTCTTCATTCAAGTTGATTCAATCTAATTAAGATTAAAATAATTAATCTCCTAGAGAGGATGAGAGAGAGGAACTTATACATGAGTGACAATCATGTAGTGATTAAACCTCAACACTCTCAACATGAATACAATACGTAATTAGGGTATGATCCTTGTTAGAGAGATCATGCAACCCTAATTAAGAGAGGTGATGAACCCTAACCCTAATTTAGGGTAATGATATGAGAAACCCTACTCAGGGTATTTTGATGAAAAACCCTAATTTTGGGGTAAAGCTATATGAAACCCTAATTTTAGGGGAAATGTTATAAGAAACCTTAATTCAAGGTAAGGATGTAATGTGAAACCCTAATACAGGGTAATGTGGTATGAAACCCTAATTCAAGGTGATGCTATGTATTATGAAACCCTAATTTGAAAACCTAGCCCTAATTTGTGTAAGGAGATGAGTAACCCTGATTGATATGAATTTGGAAACCCTAACCCTAATAAAGGTATAAGTGGTGTTACTTTGAATTGCATGGTGCTAAAATGTAATAGATATAACTGTTATCAAGTGTACTAACCATGCAGGTATCATGAAATGATGACCATAACCATGTATGAGCTATGATGTTTCATTTATTATTGTTAATGGGCCTTGTGAGCCATAACATGCTTTGTTGCCCAGTGAGAGGTAACAAAACAAAAAAATGGGCTTTGTGAGCCATGTGAGATGTTTGTGTAGCAAGTATCATGTTTACATTGGTCAGATGACCTGAAGATATTAGTTACCGGATAAATGGTAATAATTGTTCTATGATTGATCTGAGGGTTTGAATACCTGTAACATATCGAATTCTGAAAATTTGTCTTTTGACCCTCTTTCCCATCTTTTTCTTTCATTTCTATCCTTATTGGCCTTTCTATTTAATTAGTGGAATTTATAGTGCTTTAGTGAACATTTATTCACTAATTATACCAATGGAAAGGTTTATGCACAAATACCTCAGTGAAAGATTAATTACCATAATTAAGTGCACTAAACCTTAATCTAACTTTTTGATGTAATTTGAAAATAGAAAATATGCCACATAACTCATTTTAGTGGTAATATGAAGATAAGAAACTTAATTGGATGAAAAATTTAGATAACGGTTCGTTAATGGGCCATATGACATATCTCACAAAAATAAGTCTCAAAAGAGTAAACAAGCTTCAAATTCGAAATCTACATATCAAAGTTAACCTACATGTCAAATTTCATCTAATTTGGACAACCTTGAAATATTAGGATAAGTTTTGGAGAAAAAAAATGAGTAAAAACATAAGTAATGAATAATGTGATTATATAACTTAAAAATATAGAAATAATGATAAATTAATATTCTAAACATCAAAGATAACTTGTGAATGAAGTTTGGTCCAATTTGGATGTTGTTTGTGCAGGTTATGCAATTTTATGCACATTCTGGACTTTTATGCAATTTACCCAATTGGGAGGTTTTCTTTTCAAATTATCTCCTTAATTTTAATCCTTAGACATTCCCTTACCATTAATGAGATTTGAAACCATTGGAGAACCTAGTTTCACCTTGGTTTGATGGTATTTCTTTTCAAGGGCATTATAGGGATTACCCTCTTTATAAAGATGCTTATCCTTAAAAGCTATCAACCAATGGGGTTATTTCTTTCTTGAAAAACGGTGGGGATGGCCTAGAATAATATATGGGCTCTTAGAACCGACTTTTGATATGCATGAAGTCTCTATGATCTATCCTCTTGCATGGCCATCAATTCCTAGGCTAAAGACACATGGAAAGTCCCTTAAGACTCCTCATGCTTCACCTTTTTCTATATATATCCATGTATACCCCTCCCCAACTCACAATTCAAAAACTATTGCTCTCCTTTTCTTTCCTATAGCTTAGATAATAGTTCCTTCTGTATTTGTCCACAAAGTTTCTGCCCCAAGGTAATAGAGGGAGCCTACCTTGGTGAAGAAGGCTCCTAGGGCTTCCAAATTGCTATATTAGGGTTTCTAAAGCTCCTCCTTGGTGAATTCGACCAAAACTAGTAAGTTGCCTCCCTTCCTTCCCTATTTTCATACTATTAGTATTCCTCACACCTTCCTCCAGGTCGGAACCATGACCTTCCATGATAAAACTCCACTAAGAACCCTAAAAACACCTCATCTCTATGCTCTTTTGCTAGGGTTTATCACCTCTAAGTGGAGAAGGTGATCTTTGTTCAAGAAAGGAGCTAGGCTTGGAGCAACCAGACCTTATAAGCTCGGGATCCTTGCTGTTTGGACCTTATTATCTTCCCTAGGTATGATATTCATAACCCCCTTCCCATATATTTCTTATTACATGCTTAAAACTCATGATCTTATGTTAAAAATTGACGATGTGTCGATTTCTAATTGGTCGATTTTCAATAATTCATAACTTTTGATTCGTTTTCCCAAAAATTAAAGTAAGATATGTTCTGAACTCATAAAAACATATTATTTTTAATAAAAATATTTCCAAGTATTGGTTTTTAGTTTTGTCGAAATGAGTTTTTAGAAAATGAATTAAATACCTAAAAATCACCAAAAATACACTTTAAACTTCATAACTCCAATATATGCAAAATTATATGTTTTCTTAATCAGAAAAATCTAACTAAGTCATTGGTGATATTTTTGAGGTCTGAATCTAAGGTTTTTGTAAAAAGTTCATAAGTTTGGGTTTTAACTCTTTAAGGTATATATGTTGTTCTAATACATGAATATGAAATTGGAAATAGTACAGTGGACCCTGATTTCAACTAAAGGTTTGGAAAAGAGGTTAATAGGACTCTAAGTAAGAGGTATGTGCTATGTATGTTCAATCCTTATTTATGTATGTTCTATGTATGTTCAATCCTTATTTATGTATGTGCTATGTATGTGCAATCCCTATTTATGAATGTGCATTTACACCTTAAGTTGGGAATAATTGTGCCTTAACCTATTTTTCTATAATGAGGCTTTATTAAACCCTATTTCATATACTCTTGAATCTTTTGCTATACTTGCCTCATAAATCAGTTTTATAACATTATTCTTGGGTCTTGGAACCCCACCACCAAGTTGTAATTATATGACGATTTATCTTGCCACTTTACTATTTCTTGAGCATGATGGTTTATTTGGCTATTTAACTATAGTAGTGGTACTTATGTACAACCACCCACAGAGGGCATGTAAATAATCGCCATGGGGAACATCTTATTCTCCCCTTGGGGAACGTGTTATTCCTCCCCTATAAAATTTGATAGGTGACTGGGAATGTATGAATTCTCGCCTCACCTATAGGTTGAGGTTCGGTAGGTGCCTCAACCCTACTTAGTTAATGTAGTCCAATTAATATCATGCATGCTACTTCTTATATGTTTTGTAATGGTAAGAATCTATTTGTTATGTGCCTCATTCTCTTGTCCCTCTCATCTTATGATGATTCAATATATTTATGTTTCATATGATTTCCTTTTCTCTTGTACTTATTCATTATTTGACGCATACCTTGTTTTCCTCTCCCTTTTGCTGGGTGCTTTCCCAACCACCCAGGTGATGAGCAAGGTGATGAACAAGGCAAGGAGTATATAGCTGTTGGCTTGGACTCAGTTGATGGAGATGTTGCTTGGAGACAAGATTGTAGTAGTCTAGACTTCCCTCTATCTAGATCCTGATTGTGTGTCTTGATGTAAACCCTAATGAGAGAATTTGATGTATTTTTGTAAACCTTTTATGAAATTGAATATAGTCAGTTATTATTTTTTATTCTGCTGCTTTCTAATGGTGTTTTGTTTACCATATTTTTGTAAAGGGGTGATTTCACCTCCTTACAGCATGGTATCAGAGCCCATGGTAGTCAGAATCTGACTATTTCAGTTTTGTCTCCCTAATTAGAATCCCTACCTTACATAGTTCCTTTTGGTGTCATGGTTTCCCTAGAGTTGATCTATAAATGATGAAAGGTTGATTTAGGACCCTATAGTTCCACATTAGTATCATGATGAATTAAATCATAAATACGCATGACTAAAATATGCATAACTTAATGTTGTTTAGGTTTGGCTTTAGGCAAATATTAGGGCATGAAGTTGAAGCAAAGGTGTCTAGAAAGGATCAGGTTCTGGGGGCTGGCAATATTTTCCTCCGTACGACTTGCTTGGTTTACGAGGACTCCCAGATCCATATGATACCGGCCTGGCCTAAGCTGAAATGGATTGTTTGAAATAGTTTGCTTTTAGGCAATAGTGACCTTAGACATCTATGTTGTATATATTTGGGAACCCTAAGTTTTAGGTTTATGGTGACTTGTTTGAGGATGGATACCAAGACTAGTTTCCTTATGACCCATAGGACCACATGTTTGGATAGTTATCCCTAGAACCTAGACTTTGAAGTTTGGGGTTAAGTGAGCTATCAGAGTGTGCAGTGGAAGTGTGTTGGATCTTGTACATGGTTAAGTTAGACTCATCCTTTAACCCTAGTGTAGTTTGGCTTGATAGGTTGAACCCTTTAAGGGGTGGAGTATAGTTAGTTTGATGATGTTGGGTGGTTAGATTTTGAGGACAAAATCCTCTTTAGGGGGATGGATCCCTATGACATCTTGAAATCTATCTACACTATCTTTAGAAACCCTAACTCCCTAATTTAGAAGTTAGTGTGCTTGAATCCTTATTTTTGACCAAATAAGTTATAGTTATAGCCTAACATGTTTATTTATATATATTAATGAACATATAATGATCATCTGAGGAATAATTTATGTGTTCAAACCCTAATGAATACCTAATGCACATAATATGAGTAACTCACATACTAATCCTAATGGATATGCATGGTGTTGCCCATGTCATAAACCAATAAACCCTAATGAAATGACAAGTAAGATAATTGTAACCTAATCTTGGACTCAATACATGCTAAGTAAAATACAGTGATCATATTAACCTGAACCCTAAGTTTTGTAATCATCTAACCTTAACATATACATCCTTAATGCCTTTCATGATACATTAATGACATTAGGGGCCATAATCAGTTAACATACTTTGTTACACAAAAATGATATATATAATCATCTAATCACATATTAATCAAGTCATCAATATGAAATGCGTGGTATGTTACCTTGTTATCTAATACACACACGATTAGTCACTTAATGTGAATCAATCCGTAATATGCCTCACCTTAATCATTAAAATACATGGAATGGATTCAATATGAATATGAAGTGATTTGATTCACATAAATGTGCAAATCAATAATATAAATAAATATGATAAAATGATTAATGATGAAATAAATGTGAGCAATAAAGATAATGCTGTAATGAGAGAACATTTAATATAAATATATGTAATTTATGTGACATAATTCAGATTGAATGAAGAATTAATGATAAATTGAATATTTCACGCAAAATAATTCGTTATAACTTAATTTGGTGATAGTATAAGGATAATGAAGTCGAAGTTCAAAATATCAAGGATAATGATCAAGTATATTGAGGGAATTGAGTAACCCATAATTTTGCTAAAATTCTTAGTAAGATAAATAAGAAATATATATGTATATATATGATGTTTCATGGATGATAATGAAATATAACTTCCTTGGTAATAAAGTGATTATGACATGCCATAATTAAAATAATGGTAAATATCCTAAAAATAATATCTAGATAATGGAACCTAGGTGATCCTTGAGAACCTAAACCTATGTCAAGATGCTTGTGGAGTATATGTTGATGAGTTGTTTGGTAGAAGTTAAGGTTGGAGAAATAACCTGAAGTTTTGTGATGAGATGTTGCACACTCACCCTTCCCTTCTTGCTTGTGATTTTGGGGACGAAATTCTCTTTAAGGGGTGGAGTGTTGTAACATACCGAATTCTGAAATTTTGTCTTTTGACCCTCTTTCCCATCTTTTTCTTTCATTTCTATCCTTATTGGCCTTTCTATTTAATTAGTGGAATTTATAGTGCTTTAGTGAGCATTTATTCACTAATTATACCAATGGAAAGGTTTATGCACAAATACCTCAATGAAAGCTTAATTACCATAATAAGTGCACTAAACCTTAATCTAACTTTTTGACGTGATTTGAAAATAGAAAATATGCCACATAACTCATTTTAGTGGTAATATGAAGATAAGAAACTTAATTGGATGAACAATTTAGATAACAGGCCGTTAATGGGCCATATGACATATCTCATAAAAAGAAGCCTCAAAAGAGTAAACAAACTTCAAATTCGAAATCTACATATCAAAGTTAACCTACATGTCAAATTTCATCTAATTTGGACAACCTTGAAATATTAGGATAAGTTTAGGAGAGAGAAAATGAGTAAAAAGCATAAGTCATGAATAATGTGATTATATAACTTCAAAATATGGAAATAATGATAAATTAATATTCTACACATCAAAGATAACTTGTGGATTAAGTTTGGTCCAATTTGGATGTTGTTTGTGCAGGTTATGCAATTTTATGCACATTCTGGACTTTTATGCAATTTACCCAATTGGGAGGTTTTCTTTTCAAATTATCTCCTGAATTTTAATCCTTTGATATTCCCTTACCATTACCGAGATTTAAAACCATTGGAGAACCTAGTTTCACCTTGGTTTGATGGTATTTCTTTCCAAGGGCATTATAGGGATTACCCTCTTTATAAAGATGCTTATCCTTAAAAGCTATCAACCAATGAGGTTATTTCTTTCTTGAAAAACGGTGGGGATGGCCTAGAATAATATATGGGCTCTTAGAACCAACTTTTTATATGCATGAAGCCTCTATGAGCTATCCTCTTGCATGGCCATCAATCCCTAGGCTAAAGACACATGGAAAGTCCCTTAAGACTCCTCATGCTTCACCTTTTTCTATATATAGCCATGTATACCCCTCCCCAACTCACAATTCGAAAACTCTTGCTCTCCTTTTCTTTCCTCTAGCTTAGATAATAGTTCCTTCTGTATTTGGCCACGAAGTTGCTGCCCCAAGGTAATAGAGTGAGCCTACCTTGGTGAAAAAGGCTCCTAGGGCTTCCAAATTGCTCCATTAGGGTTTCTAAAGCTCCTCCTTGGTGAATTTGACCAAAAATAGTAAGTTTCCTCCCTTACTTCCCTATTTTCATACTATTAGTCTTCCTCACACCTTCCTCCAGGTTGGAACCATGATCTTCCATGATAAAACTCCACTAAGAACCCTAAAAACACCTAATCTCTATGCTCTTTTGCTAGGGTTTATCACCTCTAAGTGGAGAAGGTGATCTTTGTTCAAGAAAGGAGCTAGGCTTGGAGCAACCAGACCTTATAAGCTTAGGATCCTTGCTGTTTGGACCTTATTATCTTCCCTAGGTATGAGATTCATAACCCCCTTCCCATATATTTCTTATTACATGCTTAAAACTCACGATCTTATGTTAAAAATTGACGATGTGTCGATTTCTAATTGGTCAATTTTCAATAATTCATAAATTTTGATTCGTTTGTCCAAAAATTAAAGTAAGATATGTTATGAACTCAGAAAAACATTTTATTTTTAATAAAAATATTTCCAAGTATTAGTTTTCAGTTTTGTCGAAAAGAGTTTTTAGAAAATGAATTAAATACCTAAAAATCACCAAAAATACACTTTAAACTTCATAACTCCAATATATGCAAAATTATATGTTTTCTTAATCAGGAAAATCTAACTCAGTCATTGGTGTTATTTTTGAGGTCTGAATCGAAGGTTTTTGTAAAAAGTTCATAAGTTTGGGTTTTAACTCTTTAAGGTATATATGTTGTTCTAATACATGAATATGAAATTGGAAATAGGATAGTGGACCCTGATTTCAACTAAAGGTTTGGAAAAGAGGTTAATAGGACTCTAAGTAAGAGGTATGTGCTATGTATGTTCAATCCTTATTTATGTATGTGCTATATATGTTCAATCCTTATTTATGTATGTGCTATGTATGTGCAATCCCTATTTATGTATGTGCATTTACACCTTAAGTTGGGAATAATTGTGCCTTAACCTATTTTTCTATATTGAGGCTTTATTAAACCCTATTTCATATACTCTTGAATATTTTGCTATACTTGCCTCATAAATCAGTTTCAGAACATTATTCTTGGGTCTTGGAACCCCACCACCAAGTTGTAATTATATGATGATTTATCTTGCCACTTTACTATTTCTTGAGCATGATGGTTTATTTGGCTATTTAACTATAGTAGTGGTACTTATGTACAACCACCCACAGAGGGCATGTAAATAATCACCCTGGGGAACGTCTTATTCTCCCCTTGGGGAACATGTTATTCCTCCCCTATAAAATTTGATAGGTGATTGGGAATGTATGAATTCTCACCTCACATATAGGTTGAGGTTAGGTAGGTGCCTCAACCCTACTTAGTTAATGTAGTCCAATTAATATCATGCATGCTACTTCTTATATGTTTTGTAATGGTAAGAATCTATTTGTTATGTGCCTCATTCTCTTGGCCCTCTCATCTTATGATGATTCAATATATTTATGTTTCATATGATTTCCTTTTCTCTTGTACTTATTTATTATTTGATGCATACCTTGTTTTCCTCTCCTTTTTGTTGGGTGCTTTCCCAACCACCCAGGTGATGAGCAAGGTGATGAACACGACAAGGAGTATATAACTTTTGGCTTGGACTCAGTTGATGGAGATGTTTCTTGGAGACAAGATTGTAGTAGTCTAGACTTCCCTCTATCTAGATCCTGATTGTGTGTCTTGATGTAAACCCTAATGGGAGAATTTGATGTATTTTTGTAAACCTTTTATGAAATTGAATATAGTCAGTTATTTTTTTATTCCGTTGCTTTCTAATGGTGTTTTGTTAACCATATTTTAGTAAAGGGGTGATTTCACCTCCCTACAATACCCATTTTCTATAATGATGATGATGAGTTTGTGAAAGGATGAGAATGCTCCTGATGAGATGAGGGATTGAGATCCCAATGCCTTTTTAAAGATTTAAACAGTACTTGATGAAAGTATTACACATTCTTTGTAGCAATTGTTAAAATAATTGATGTTTGGAATCTTGTTTGATGCTAAAAGAATATGGTAGTACACTTAATTAATCAAGTGATATCATATAATGTAGTTGCCCTGACCACAGATCCATCAACGTCAGAATTTGTTGAATGGTGAAATGAGTTAAACTTGGAGCGCATATTTTTGAATATACGGGGGTAATTGGACAATTATATCCTCATTCCCCAT
This sequence comes from Alisma plantago-aquatica, assembly GCA_963693085.1. NCBI lineage: Eukaryota > Viridiplantae > Streptophyta > Magnoliopsida > Alismatales > Alismataceae > Alisma > Alisma plantago-aquatica. The sequence goes on along the minus strand of OY856412.1, from coordinate 72,441,702 downwards.
AGGAATAGTTGCGGGTTATGTCTTATGCACGAGATTGGTTACAGACCATACCCCAGTATGAGTATGTCTACGGGCCATGACTCCATGATATGATACCAGGCATTGGCTACAGGCCATAACCCTGAAGAGAGTATATGTTGCGGGCTATAACTCTATAGCGAAGACGCCATTATACCCTGGCAAGCTAATTGTAGTTTGACACGTGATGTCTCTGCCAAATAATCTCGTACTGACCGAGAAGGTTGAGGTCTTGGTGTCTGGCTCTTCCATTGTCCTTGTGTGGTACTGATGCTTTACGTAATTGTGGTCGGTTGGAGCATGAACGGTATACTTCATCTCTTCAGGGCATTAAGTATGATTGTAAAATATAATTAGCCGTGCATCGTATTTGCTTAAGGTTGAAATACGAGAATCACTGGTTGATGTTATCTTTCTTAGTATATCGGATAAATGTTATACATGTTCTTCATATTCCTTATTGGATAAGTGACCTGCTGCTTTATCAAGTTATAGCTGAAAAGCTTGAATAAGAATATTGCTCTAACTTGTTTAGACATTGATTTAACTACTATTGAATATATATATATATATAATTCCTCTGCTCAGTTCTATTCTAATAAACTGCAATAATAATGTTTTGGCGGAGAGTTATATCTCTCACTGGGGAAATTTCAATTGTCTCACCCCCGTGGGATCCAAATTTTTAGGTAAACGTGGAGGAAGAGGCAGAAACCTTACAGCAGGGGAGGAACAGCAGTAGCAGCAGCAAGGACAACAATGATTTCTCAGGTGGAGGCACTGGCTGTCATATCTTGTATATAGAGTCCTATGTGTCGTCTCTGTACTCTCAGGTCCTCGAAGTCAGTAGTTAGTTTAATGAATCGATCTGAGATTTTGGCTTGATGCCTCAATGTTTTTATGCTGCCTGTGTATAGTTAAAAATAGGGCAGTTGATGCTTGTAACCCTCGAGAAGGAATGGTACAAGATATGTACTTGTGAATCAGAATGTAATTGAATTACTTTGGTTCTTTTTGAAAGAGTTTTCCCTATGTGTGAATCTCTTTGTAAATGGTTTTAATTTTTAGTGATTTTCAGTAATCCGCTGTTAATAATCGCTTCCGCTTAGTTAATGACGTTTTGTTCGAATGCTTCACCACAGTAATTATGTTATCTACCTACTTTAGTTAATCTGTTCTTTACTAGACGTTGGCAGAGAGTTATATCTCTCGCTGGGATGTTTGGTCTCACCATGTGGGTTTCCACATATTTTAGGTGGTCATGCACGAAGAGGTAGATATCATGCAGTTGAGGAAGAGCAGCCTCAAGAGTAGTAGCTGATCAAGTTGGACGTGCTGCTAGTCTTTTGGTGATAGAGTACTAGATTTGTCCCTATACGCTCAGGTCCTTGGGGGTGTTCTCGATGTGTTATGTTACTGATATGAGGTTTTTGGCACGTGTGCCTTTTGTTGTATAATTTTGGCAGATGTACATGTATGTATATGTGGAACATGTATCTCATGTAACAAGATGATGACAAGAAGGTTCAAACAATGATGTATGCACCTTATGATATATGTTATGTGATACAAGTGTCCTATTGTGGACTTATATGTGAAAGTTTTCAGCTTATGGTGCTTTTATGAAATCAGTTTTAATTTCCTGTGTTTTTAGGTAATCCACTTGCTTAGTGTTAATTCCATGTTTGGTTTTGAGTAATCTCATTTGTGGCGCATTGGGGTGTCATAGCTACAGGAGTATCTCACTAGTGTTGTGCCTATATACCAAGGCAGACTAGAATTATTTGTAGTTTGGCTCTATATGTCACTTGGCAGACTCAGACTGATCGAGGGTGTGGGAGATCATAGGATTCTGGCTCTCCTAGACCTTTTATGGCACTGATTTTGACTTACCAGTGGTCAGTTGGAGTATGAGTGGTATACCTCATCTCCTAGGGCACAATAAAAGACGTAATACAACCGTGTAGTATATTTGCTTAAGGTTAAACATGAATCACATTGGATGACCCTTTGCCCTGTATCTTATATTTTTTAGTTGATAACGGTTATACATTTTCTTCATATTCCTTCTAAAAGTATATGACATTTTGCTGATCAGTTGTTGCTGCTTAAACTACTTAATATGTGTTATTAATTTTAATTATTCATTTAGTTGAATCTACTCATCCTAATAGTATTACCTTCTTTCTATATACTTATTTGTGTTAACAACAGTTGTTGGTAGAGAGGTATCTCTCACTTGGACGTTGGTCTCACCCCGTGGGTTTCCACATCTTTTAGGTGGTCGTGCATGACACGACATAGAATGTGCAGTCGAGGAAGAGCAGCAAGGAGATCAGTAGTTGTTGAAGGTTGGATATGCTGTTAGTGTTTAGTAGTAGAGTCCTAGTATCGTCCCTGTACTCTCAGGTCCTTGGGGGTGTTTTGTAGGTGTTGTGCACCAATGTGAGGTTTTGGCAGTATGCCACAGTTGTACATGTATAGCATGTATATATATATATATATATATATATATATATATATATATATATATATATATATATATATATATATATATATATATATATATATAGAGAGAGAGAGAGAGAGAGTCAGGCCAGAATACACTCGAGTGTATTCGGAGTAGAATACACTCAAGTAGTTTTTCATGATGCAATATTTTTTTTCAAAAATCTAATCCGTTGATCTTCTTAAACATCTTGTGAATAGCTCATACGCAAAATTTGAGCACATTTGGACATCTATAGGTCATGTTATAAAGATCACAAAAATTATGCATTTCAAATTAGTTTCGCACGTTGATTTTGTTGCCCTTGGATGAGTGACTTACACTCATCCAAATGGGCTCAAAATTTGTATGTAGCCTAGTTATAGTATGACGGTGAAGATCAATGGTTTACATTTTGCAAAAAATAGTGTTGATATGAAAACACACTTGAGTGTATCCGTGCGATATGTACACTTGAGTGTATTCTAGCCTGACTCTCTCTCTCTCTCTCTCTCTCTATATATATATATATATATATATATAACATTTTATATATTGTAATAGGTTTATGGCAAGATGGCCACTGGGTAGTGAGGTATATACCTTTATGGTATGATATGTGATATAGATGGCATAGTTTGTGGAGTTCTATGTAATGTACTCAACTTTTGTGGTTATATAAAATCGATTTTAATTTGTCGCGTTTTCTGGTAATTTGGATGATTAGTGTTTATTCCACGCTTTAGTTTTGAGTAATCTTGCTTTTGTGTGATAGGTTGTCACAATTATTATTACTGATAGATTTTTGTTCTTATAGAGTTACTTAGTAGCTAAGCCACTTATGATTTAGTAGTGCAACAAACTCAAATGTTTACTTCCATTTTCTACTTATTAAAAGATAGTATAGTAAAGGTGACTTTGTTCCTGATTTATGGTAATTTGTCCTTGATTTTCCAGATTATGAATTCAAATCCTAGTTTTGGTCATGTCACATGCCCATCCTAAATGCACTATGTTTCATGAACAAAGGGAATTTCTACACATTATTGTAATTCACAATGGTGGATCTTTAGAACTTCAGATTTGTCACATTCAATTTTGACATCCTTGTTATAATTTTCTCTTATTTGAAGGAATTCTTTAGGATGCTTCATTCCAATTAGTCTGCATGTGGCCAAGTTGTAGATGACACTTTTTGCTACTTTTGATTCTACGGATGAGCATCTACATAAATTCTAACTAGTATGCTCTTAGTTCATGCCCTAAGACTATTGTTTCCAAAATTGAGTATGTCGTATTCTGTAGAATAAAAATATGAAGTGATCATTTCTATTTGTTACAAACTTAGAAAATGCAATCATGAATCAAATATCTCAATGGATATGGTTTGATGATTCAACCGTGAGACAATGTTAATGGTTGCTAAAAATGAAAAGATAAAGAATATTATGTATGAATATGGTCATCTTTTAAACATTGTGGTATGGTTGCTTGTGAAGGAGCAGAAACCTTGTATACATATGTGAAATTAACCCTTCTTGTTTTGAGAATGCATTACGAGGTGCATTTCTATTTTTTTTCTTCAATTCAGCTCAAATATTGATTGGATCTATCTCTTTTGCAATTGCCTTGTTCTCTCCTAATTCTTTCTAGGTATATTTTCTGAGGATTAGTCCATTTATCCCTGCTTCACTACCTTTTTTGTTGTTTAACACCAACTAATAATCTTGAGTTTCAACTATCTAATGCAATATCAGGGCCTTTATAGTGTCCAAAAAAATAAGATGTGAAGATGTTGTTTTGGATACCTTGTCTTCTTTACCTGATGTTAGTGGACAATGTTGGTACTGGCTTGCCTTTTGAAAAGGAAAAGAAATTTGGAGTATATATCTATGGCTATCAAGGTATGAATCTTAACACAGAGTATATATTTGTCGCTCATATGGCTTTTGACAAGCTCTTACGTCAACATTTATTTTCAAATAATTCGTAGCATGTGTTGTCTAGCATTCGACTTAAGCTAATTCAACATTTTAGTTGTAGTTAGTTTTCTCCATGGTTGGAGCTAACATCGATGACACTTATAAGTTGGTAGTTAGGATTATATATTTTGTACATATCTTGTGAATGGGGAAGAACGTAGTTTGCTAAATGCATCCAAATCTTTAATCTTTGCAACATAGATCGTTTCTAATCAATCATGTTGATGAATTTCTTGACATGGTAGGTGTCTGTTGTCCTAGTGGATAGGAACATATACAAGAAACCTCGATCGGACAGGCCAATGCCATCAACAAAGCAACAATGGAATGCTTGGAATCCAAGATCTAAGATTTTGACACCACCTTAGCACTAGAAACATCTCCAAGTAACTTGGATTCAACATTTTGTCATCCCATGGTTTCCTTCAAGTTAACAACATTTTCTTTGATGATGAGTTTGCAACGATATATTATATATGTATCAGGTTGAGAATTGTCATGTAGTATTGTGCTTAGTTCTTCAAATTCTTTTTCTTATACATAGATCTATTAGTTGGCACACCTATTTTTAGAAAACCTTCCTATTTTAACCTTCTAAGATCACTGGAATTGGTTTCCAGTCATGTTCTGGTTCAAGTTTTGTCTACAGTTTTTAATAAATCATTAATGTTTATTTAAAGGGGGGATATATTGACTTTGAATTCCATAAACCATAGATGTTTCTTTACAGTGGGGTTTTAGGGTTATTATAACATCATGAGGAGGGAGAGGTTAGAAGAGCCAGGAAAGGCAAGTAATGAGCATTCAAGTGGCAGATATAATAAGCAAGGAAATACATTAGAAGCTTAACAAAATTGAATTGTGTCCCCTCTCCTACATCTTCTAAAAAATCAACATAACTCCATTTTATCGTTAGATCTCTCTCTCTCTCTCTCACTCTCTATCCCTCTCTCACTCACTCCCACCCCACACCATCTCCCACCCTGTGACTCATCCATTCTCCCCTGTATTATTCAAAAATTCAGACCCCAACCTTGTATCGTGGCAAACAATGATCTAATAAACTTCAGGTTGTACTACATACATCCCACATGCACTGCTTTGACACTAGTGAAAGGTGGTGATGATACTTATAAGGAGCCGTTAGTGTATTCGTAGCTGGATATACATCCCACGCCATGGGAAACAACACAAAACCCCCACATCCACTGGGGTCATCATCGGCATCCCTTGTTGCTTCTTACATGAACCAAGATCAACCACATGTGAGACACAAACATTCAAACTTTTGCAATTGTAAATATAGTTTCCCAATAATATTTAATTTATTAATGTTCCACCATTTTCTTGTGTAGAACAACAGTTCTTCATTTCTATCTAGCAATGTTTATATCCCTATTCCCCTAAATCACTGGTCTTCATCAGATTTTTCTTTCTCTTTATATCTTATGACATCTTCTCATTGTCCCATACCATCCTTTTTGAACTAAACAACTTGGGTTGGTTGGAAAATCAACCATTCACAATGGTCAATTACATGTCTACTAAAAATATGAATTTCATGCAATGCTTTGTCAATTTCGTTACACACTTCTTAAATATCTACCAATATACTCTATTCTTCTATACTTGGAGTTTGATTAAGAAATTCTTTGAAGTTCAACCTAGTTTATTTATCATGTTCATTTTCTGCTTTGATTTGACAATGTAGATGTAATAAATGTATGTTCTTTTGAATAATTCTGTCTTGGTTTTCCATCGTTATGATGTATATTCTTCCATTGTTATGATGCATATACTTGCTACTTTGTTTGCCAAGCCCTATCTTTTTTCCCATTAAGGCTGGTTTGCATGAGAAGGCACATTTGGGAGGGGGATGGAGTAGAGCCCTTCTTCTAAACATTGCAATGTTGATATGCAATGTAGCTGGGTAGGTCAGCACTGTAGCCATGTTTTTACTTTCCTTTTTGGATCTATAGTTGTCTAAAAAAGTAGTCCATCATATATGTGGCTTCTACCTCCTGTGTTCATGGCCCAATCAGGCATTCTTGGTCTAAATGTTGCTCATATGCTTTCTAATCCGTATACAATAGATTATGCTCTTCTGTTGATAAGTTTTCATAACTATTTCTAATTAGAAAGTGCATATGCCTGATAGCATCATGCTTATAAATCCATGTGGATTAGTGGAGTTTATACGATGATGATTAGTGGAAATAGTACACAAGGTAGCATGTAGAAATCCAAGAATCTGCTATCCTATAATAGTGCAACATGACTAGTAAAAATGGTATCTTAGGTTCACAGAGGGCATCGTACACATCCTTGAATGCCATTTCATTTGAAAACTTCCACACTTCTGCCAACACTCATGTAATGAAGTTCCTACATTGGGGGTTGGAGATAGCTTAGGATAATCATTACCTTATTTATGGCTTTTCTTGCTTCTCCTTTTATTTGTATTTTTCTTTTCATCATCTACTACATTCGTATTTTCCATGCTTGTATGTGTGTGTGACATTCTGTTGTATTTCCTTCTCTATTTTAATGATTTTTATAAGCCTTCTCTATTTTAATGATTTATATGGGCCTCCCCTTATTGTGCTCAACTTTGGTATGAAAAATCATGTGATAACTACTACATATCTACTCAGTTGAAATGTCAATGAGATGGGCACAAGTCAAGGGTGTTAGGCTGCCATATTTTCCCTTAAATGAAATCACCTGATCTGTGTTGATCTTCACTATGAAGCCAATGATAACCAACCAGATCTGCTTTATTATTTAAAAGATGATAGCACTAAAGTCCTCATCCTAGGTATGAAAGCATCTCTAGCTTCGTTAAACTTGGATGGATCCCAGATCTTCTGTAGGTACACACATCAAGTAAATTTTATTCATCTGAGTCACCAAGTTCATCATATCATTGATGATCCATGTCGTCATATCATGTGCATAAACACCCACAAACCATATCACTAAGGATGAACCTCTTCGCATCAGGATCATACACACGAAGACCAATCCATAGTAGCAACACAACGGATACAAACGAGCACCAATAGCTTAAACCAAAATTGAATATACATTAAGGGAACACATAAAGTCTAGACTACTCAACAACTTATCCAAGGGAAAACCTAAAAGCTGACATAAAATCACTGCCTCTGCCCTTGCTACCTAATTATTGCACATGGCAATCCACATGTTTTCATGTTTAGTAAGACCTAGTACCCCACTTTAAGCTTCATTATCGCTAGCAATCATATTTGAATGAACCACTCCCTTTGTGTCAAACAAAATGTAGGAAGTAATATGTTTTGATATTAGTTTCTTAAATTCTATGTATGTTTAGGAACCACATGCTAAACCTACTGGTAAAGCAAAGAAACCTTCTCTTGAAACCCATAAGAATTTTTTTCTACAAGAATTCACATGAGGAAAGGAAACTATCTTCTGAAGGTAATGAAAACATGATATGAATCTATTTTAGTTTCATACCTAAAAGAATAGTTGTCTTTTTCCAGTTACCTCAAAGTATGGAACCAACACTCTCAACTAATATGAAAGCTATTGAACACATTTTTAATGTAAGAGACATTGCGTGGGTCACATATTCCCATGTCTCACTAAATATTATGATGCATGGAAAGGTGCATCTATTGGATACATATCACCTTACATATTTACATTACTCTCAATAAGCTCCTTAACCTCAAGCCAAAACAATACCATACTACACACAAATTATAGGATCCACTAAAGAATACACATACTTGCACATTGCATGCTAAGGAAAGACACAATGAACCAATTGCTTCAGAGATTTTCTTTTGCAAAGCTCTAGAAATATAAAAGCAACAGTGTAATTAGATAGTCAAACAATTATAAATGAACATAAAGTTTGAGAAAAGTACAAGCCTGATCTAAAATTTTAGATAGCTCATAAATACTTTGAACTGGCAGAGAGTATGATAGTGGTTGAGACAAGTCTGAAGCCGCATCTTATATGCAATAAAACAGTACAACTCATATTGTATTTCATGATAAATGAGATATACAATACGTAGAAGCTATAAAATTGTTACCATATATCAAATTCTTAATCTAAAGACAACTATTATAACTACTGCCTAGACTTCTCAACATTTGCAGGCCTTCCAACTTTCCAATAGAAGTGAAGAGACAAAATCTTGTACCAACACGAAATCACCACCCTGTCATTAGTTCCTGAACTTGGGTCTCCACACTCTCTAAGAAAACATTTTTAATGGCATAAGATCAGACTACACAAGGAATTTCCCTGGAAAGTAGCTATGAAACTTTTCTAAATCAACTTAACATTTTAATGTTTTGCTAATTTTCTGTGAGGGTAAGTGCATTGAAATACATCTATGTATGTTTCATAACATGCTCGATTTATAAACAAAATAAGTAAGAAGAAATAGAGTTTATGTCCTACTATTATTATTATTATATCTTGATCAATAAATTAGATAGGGACTGCTATATCATTAAAACGTAATGTATGTATCCCTTCTATCCCTACACACCAATATATAGTGGTTTAAGTGGCCCTTTGACTATAGTGATTCAAATGAATGTTATGTGACACATAGATTAGACTTTGAATATCATGTTTCACTGAAATATTACGTTTGATAACAAATTTATTGATAGTATCATTATTTTAACCTGATTTTTGTATGTGCATTGCAGGGATGTTTTATTCTTTAGAACCTGGGATTCTTGTTGGTCAATTGTTGGAATTTTTTACATAATACACCCATTTTGATTGAAAAATGTATGACTTGATTATCAAATGGTGTAGCTATATGTAGTATTTGGTCATTGATTTATGTATTCTTACCCTTATTAATGGTCATTCTGTATAACCTTGGGTCATTCAAAACTCACCTTATCATTGATGCATCTATTATCTTTATGCTTCTTCTGCTTGAGTCTGCCTTAACCAGTCGGAGAGGCTTGCCAAAGAAGAGGGGGTGCTCCTTAGGGTGTAATATAACATGTATATTTATGCTATCAAGCTTGCATAATCTCAGTTTATAGATGATCAATAATTGTGAACAACCATGGTTTGTACCTGTGAATTTTGAGTAACCATTTTAGTTTTCTTCTTTAAAGTATTCTGCATCACAATATTCTTTAAAGGATATATCTAAAAAGGCTTTCAAGAAATATGCGTTATACAAGCTGAGATGAAGCTAATATTAGAGGAAAATCACTTGATGCCCATTCTTTGATGAAAAATATCAAAGAGAAGTCTCTAAAGGAAGTGGTAAAACTAAGATTTATTGATGCCAGACTGGGCAAAATTAGTCAAAATATGTTGAGGGCTGAGAATGTTACATGAGCCATTTTCGTTGAATGTGTCATTTAAAGGGAATTTGAATAAATATACATTTATATTTCTTGTTAATGAGATTATCGATCCTGAACAGACTCTCCTCAAAACCAAAGGATTTATTATTTTTTTACAGGAAGTTGTAGATAGAAATTGTGATTAAATAAACGAGATGCATCATTATTCTACAAATGACATTATAGTCATTCAAGACGAATCAGTTGATCCAACATGATTTTTCTGATCAAAATAGTTTATTACAAAGTGAGATACTATTGTAAACCCCTCTACTATTATGCAAAGAAAATCAAACTACCAAACTGATCAGATTTCATGTTTGGTTCAATGTGAGGAAATGAATTGGTTAGCTGTGTTTTGGGTGAATAGCGAAGGTACTCAGGTAGCACCTGGTGGTTAGTTGGATATTAAACAATAAAGTGTTACACTTTAGAAAACACATACCCTAGGTGTATCATTGACAACTTATCTTTTCTTGCTTCCTCAGGTGAAATAATATAATTGCACTACCACTTTTCAGGCCAATCATTGTAGGTTATTGCGAGGTGGGTCAAAAATAGCTTCATTTCTATATTTTCCAACCAACAAGGAAACATGCAAAGATGTCTCTTAAGCCTTGTCATTCACATTTTTTGTATAACTAGTTCATGTTGTCAGTGTTGTATAACATGTATAATATCTATTTGGTTCTGTAGTTCGCTTATATATTCTTTAAAATCACTTTATTTATGTATTAGTACTTTCATCATTTGTTTCACTTGTTTTACATTGTGACTTTGGTGTTGTATAGAAATTCAAGCACACATAAGTGGCTCTACAAAGATTAGAAAATGATTAAGGAGTAAGTGCCAGTTACTCATACCATTGATATTATTATATTTTGTGTCTAACTTACTCTACTTGGTTTACATGCACATCTTTGTGATTTGGCTGGATCATGTGACTTACATGCATCACCATGCCCACTATAGGAATCTTCCTTAGTACCGATGCAAGCTAATAATATTTAACTACTCATTTCTTTTGGGTCTCCAATGCCGATGCCTACACGATTGTTGGTTGCCAAATCTTGAAGTTTTCTCCAACAACCACCTCATAATTGATCAAACTCAGTCGAGCCAGCTAACATCCTATTCCCGAGAGGACTATGTAGAATTTCTATTAGTAGAATGTCATGTACAACTTCCCTTTACTAGAAATTCCCCATCATTGCTTAATATTCTAGTTGGAAGTGTACGATTGATCTTGAGGTGGAGAGTCTTGAAATATGATCAATATTCATATCTTGGTTCTTTTGACAGTGGTAGCTAGATAGATGGATGACTGGTGTATATGTAATTCAGGGAGGGCGTGGAGCTTCACATCTACATCTTGGATAATCTGACCAAGGTTCTAAGATTCAACATGGTTTGTCATTTACTTCTCTTCTCTTAATTGTACAAGTATGCCAGTCTTTATACTAGCATGTTTCAAATGTGAATGCTTTCATTTATTTGTAGTAAAAAGTTTGTGATTAAATGTGTAACCATCTCTTTGAAATCTATCAAACAGATGTCACCATGTTATAGGAAGGAATCTTTGCAACCAACATATCAAATCCAAGCATCAATATGTCCTTCAGAAGATGAGACCCAAGTTTTGTCCAGTGCAATTATGATGCATTATACCATCAAGATTGTCTTGTTTGTAATTTTAGATCCAACACATGCTCTTCTTCATGATGGTACAACAATAAGAATCCAGGCTATCACCAACTCATGAACAAAATGAGAAGACAATAAGGATGCTAAAATTGGACGAGAAAGATACATACTCTTTTGCCAAGATACATGTAGACCTCACTGAATAATTAACATATGTGTATCCTTTTCTTTGTACACATTGTGTGATAGGGGCAAGGTACACATCTTCCCCATGTACATTCGATGTTTCAATATAGTTGAAAGTAAGATTGTTGGCTTAATGAGCATAACTTGGTCTAACTACTACAATTTTATTACAAAAAGAGCTTCTGTACTAACAAATTACACAATATATGAATAACCAAACTATGCATATATGTATGTGTAATAAATGGCACTACATATGTATCTAGATGCATAATCCAACTACATATATGTGTGTAGTAACTATTGCCTTTTCCTACACATTAACTACATATAAAATGTATTGAATGCATCTTTTTCTACATGCTGACTACATACACAATTGTAGTTATACATTTAGCTATAATTATAATTACATTTAAATATGTAAAGATAATATCTAGCTATGCTTCTTACTACATATGTATTTGTAGAGAATGGATTATCTAACTACATATTTGAAAAATATATTTAAAGGATTTAGCTATACAAGAATATACTAGATTTTGTATATGTAATGTAATATGTAGCTAAAGCCTTTAGCTACAAAATATGGGATTTTTGCTACATTTTTTTGTAGTTAAAGGGTACTATTTTTGTAGTGATATGAGCCTCTACCTTTTTCTTCCCAAATGTAAAATATTGTTCTTTACTTCCTTTGCTCCCCTCAAACAAAACTCGATGTTTCTCATTACCGTGTAATAAGTTTAATAGTAATAGGATAGTTTCTTTTCTTGTTATGAAGATGATGACACTCAGCACCATACAAACTGACCATCTCAAAAATGATCCAACCAAATGGAGGACCAAGGAGGCTTGACAGTAGGCAATGAACTGATTAGCTAGTGTCCCAACCAATTGTCTAGAGGTGTATAGACATCATTGGATCAGAGGCCAGGCGATCGTCCTGACTGACCAACCAAGAGGCGAGCTGACCGGTTCAAGGGTTGAACCAATCAACCCGAATTGGTTCAAGCATATTCATACACCAAAAATAGGTTCATGCATGTGATGTAGACCTAGGTGGTAGTAATCTCCTATGGCTCCAAGGAATTATAGTAGTATGGCCATGAACATTGCTAATGTTTTATATTGCAGGTTTACATTGTTGGATATAGCATGTATATAATACATACTATAGTATGTGGGGGTGATTGGATATGTTTATGTATATGTGCACATATATATGTATAAACACACACACACACAGATATATATATATATATATATATATATAAATAATCCCTCTATTAAACTTATTAAGTCTAAGATGCTTTCCATCAGCAACACACATGAAAAGCTTGATCGATAATGCATGGGCACACCAAGCGTGGTGTGCTATCCATCTCGTGGAAGTGTGATGGTAGTTATGTGGGCCTTCTAAGAGAGCTACACTTCTATCATGTTGGCTTTTGGGCCAGGCTTAACTGAGTGTCCTTAATGATATTAAACACCTAGAGGCATGGAAAGAAGTTTCTCATACCATCTATCCAAAAAATGCATAAGATGCAATTGTCAAATGTTGTCTACCTTAATAATTGATTATGGACGTTGGTGTTGGTTGGGTAATAATTGAATTTTTTAGATCTTAGCTCATTAGAAGTTTGTGCGCTACAATCTTTCAAGTCGATAATTGAGGTTATCAATTTAAACAAAGCAATGAGAGTGATAGTTAATTTAAAGGCCTAATTTAACATCTTCAAAATTTTATACAAATCAAATCAAAAATGGGTTTTGACAAAATTGCAAAAATTCTCTTGTGGAATCAAATGGCAACACACAACAAATATTTTTTCTCTATCATCAGTCCTTGAGAAGGAAAACTTAAAGTGAATAACTTCCATGACTAGTTTAGGACGCTGAGAAATTTTCTCACACCAGAGCACAAGCTCTATGTCCTAGAAGAGCCAGTGCCAGATAAACCTCTTCCTAATGTACCCAAGGCTGATAGGGATGCTTACAAGAAGCACATTGAAGACGTTGTTGATGTCAAATGTATAATGTTGTGCTCCATGAACTATGAGTTTCAAAGACAACATAGGAACATGGATGTTATTGATATGGTCACACATATTAATAACATGTTCCAAGATCAGGCAAGACGTGAGAGGCATGATGTCTTCAAGGCATTGTTCAAATGTAACATGGCATAAGGAGATCCAGTAGGTCCTCATGTGCTTAAGCTCATTGGGTATGTGGACAACCTTTCTAGAGTGAGATTCCCCTTGGGTGCAGAGATGGCCACTGATGTGATTCTATAGTCTCTGCAAGAGTCATGTAGTAAGTTTGTCATGAACTACAACATAAATGACTTTGACAAACCATTGACATAGTTACTCGGCATGTTGAGAATAACTGAGGCACAAATGAAGAAAGACAAGACCAAGTCTGTGATGATGATCAACAAACTAAAGGGGAAGTTTAAAGGCAAAGTCAAAGCTAATAAGGGTTCTAAAGCTACCTAGAAGCCCAAGTCCTCATCGCTAAAGGCAAATGGAGGAGTGAACAATGGAGGCAATTGCCACCACTATAACCAATCTGGACACTGGAAGAGGAACTACCCTCTCTACCTTGAGGAACTAAAGAAGAAGAAGGAGTGGATAGAGATCTCCACTATAGGTATATATGTTATAAGATAAATCCAATTACTTCTTCATCTTGGGTATATGATACCTGATGTAGATCTAGCATATCTTTGAATATGCAAGATCTGATAAGAAGTAAGCCTTTATGAAAGGGAAAGATTGGACTTTACGTCACAATGTAAGAGTTTCTATGACTTTAGTCCATATTTAGAATTATCCCACATGGCATGTAATAGAGTTAGATGAACTACTATTTCATTATCCCAATAATAGAACCATTTTACTTTCTGCATCTTATATGACAAGGACGATTATGAATAAAGAGTAGTTAATGTTCTATTTCAAAGATATGATCTTATGTGACAATGGACTTTGTTTGAAGGATACAAAAACAAATGTTTATAACATAAATACCAAAAGGATTAAAAGTCAATAATTCAAACAATCAACATCCATAACATTGTCATATAGAGAACATATATGAGAAACACATTTCTAGAATCAGGATGATGTTTATCTAGACTCTTTTGGTTATTGAAATAAGAAGAGACATGCAAGTCTTATTTATGAGCAACATGAAAAAAACCTCTCACTAGATCTAGTGATAGATTAAGCATTCTATTAGGACTTGTACATAATGATGTACATAGACTTCTGGAGAAAATGCTAGAGATAGTTATTCCTATGGCATTATATTTACTGATAATCTCAGTATATATGCTTATTTGTATTTAGTGAAATAAAAACATGAATCTCTTGAAGTGTTCAATAAGATTATGAATGAATTAAATAAATGACTTTGATAAAAGTATTGAGATACTTTGATATGATCAATGTCAAAATACTTTACATCAATAGTTTGAGGACCTTTAAGAGAGATTGTGATAATGTATCAAAATGAACTCTACCTGAAACATGATGATGTGTTAGAATGAATGAGTCACATCTTGACGAGTCATGATATGATTATCATTTAATATAATCTTCTTATTTCCTTTTAGATACATGCTTTACACTAAAACAATGTACCATCTAAAATGGATTAAAAGACACCATATAAGATGTGGTATAGGAATGTCCCAATGTGTCTTTTATATGGATTGAAACTTGTACAAGAAAAAAGTCTTTTCAAAATATTTATCCGTAAGACCACATAAATGTTATATACTACCTATAATACTAATCCGATAATAAAATATTTGTTACTAGGATAGCTGAGTTCCAAAAGAACTAATGGGAGTAAAAGTATAACTCAAAAGTTCAAGGTCAACAAGGAGGTACAATGGAAACAAGAAGAATCACAAATTGTTCCTTCTATAACACAAGACTCGTAGTTCTAGTAGAACACATTTGAGATTAAAAGATTATGAATCCTATAACTCAGATAGGTTGTGAGTTGGTCATAGGATGATGATCCAACAATCAACTAGAAACTATTGAGAGTCCAGAATCTGAGAAATGGCTTAAGGCCATTATGGACTCCATGTATACTAATAAGGTATGACATTGGTAGTACCACCTTAAGGGATAAAACCCATAGGGTGTAATTGGGTTTTCAAAAGGAAAACCCAACATGGATAACATAAGAGGAAAAATTGGTTGTAAAGGGTTTCAAATCAGTTCAAAGTGTTGAACATGATAAAACTTGTTCATTGAACATGATAAAACTTGTTCACCAATTATCATGCTTGATATTGCAACTTATCAAGACTATGAGATTTGGAATATGAAGATTAAAACTGCATTCCTTGATAGGAATGATTGATAGGATGTGTATCTGAAATAACCTAAAGGTTTTACAACTTCATTAATGCAAATAAAGTCTATAAGCTACAATGTTCAATCTTGAGATTGAAACAAGCATCTCACAGATGGAGTCTTTATTTTGACAAGATAATCAAAGAGTTTGACTTTACTCAAGATAAAATTGAAATATGTGATTATGAAAGATTTAGTGGGAGCATATATGTATATTCCACATATTGATGGGGGAATAACATCTCAATACTAAAAGTATTTGAAAACTGGCATGGAAAACACCTTCATCATGTAGGATTAGGTGAAACATCCTATGTGATAGGAATTGAGATCCATAGAGATAGTTTTGGAAAGTTTCATGACCTATATATGAGTACATATATTAGCAAATTCTGAAAGGGTTCAACATGAAGGATTCAATGAGAGAGAATCTATCCATGGTATATGGGATTAGTCTCTCAAGAAACCTATGTTCTGATTTTTATGAAGAATGGAAAGACATGAGTAAGATGCCATATGCATAAATGGTTGCATCTATCATGTATGCTATATACTCATCCCACTATATTGTATGTATTAGACATGACAAAATGATATCAGTCAAATTCCAATGAGGGTTATTGGAATGCCATTAAGAATATCCATTAGTACTTGAGAAGCACTAAAGGATACGTTTCTAGATTATGGAAACAAGGAAGAGTTGGGTGTATGGGGTTACACTGATGTAAGCTTCTAAAAGGACAAAGTATGATTGCAATATAAAACTATGTTTAATGTTGAGAGAAAATTTATAAGTTGGATAGGTTCCAAACTAATGACCATTATTTAAATTCTACACTAGAAGTCGAGTATATGGTGTTATGAACACAAGGGTGGATATTGTATGGATCTACAAGTTCATAGAGATGAACTTATATATGTTCCAACCATTGATGACACATTAGAAATACTGTGACAACAATGGAGCTAATGGTTATTCAAGGAATATTAGATAGCAATAATATGACAGTTTTATCTCATACGAGATGTCGTACATCAAAGAGATGATAAACATGCAATATACTAATTAAAGGAAAAATATTGTTAACCCTATAGATTAGCACTTGTGCATCATAAACATGATGGACATGTTTGGATCAATAAGAATGAGATTGTGGGTGATTGGCTCTAAGTGCAAGTGGGAGTTTGTTGGTATGTATGCCCATAGAGCCAATCATATGATGATTGAGATGGCATATTGTATAAATAATTTTGATTAATAATAAAGGCAATCTTCCAATTTGTTTTGTTTTAATTAGTATTGAGATAATGATGAAACATAATAGATGTATAAAGAATTGACATTACTCAATGACACATGTATTCAGGTTGATGGCCTGATTAAAGAGATCATACAAATGTTAAGAGTATGTACATTCTTGTTATGTACCTAGTCAGATGTCATTATGGAAGGCTGATAAACATCAATGACACTTAAGACTAGAGTGTGGGTTGGTTGATGATAGAATCTCATAAGTCATGATATGTGATATCAAACCAAACACATATATACTTGTTGGAGAACAATGTATCAGACAGACCCACCTTGAGAGTGACACATGGAAACCATAATTAGTGGTCATAATCATCTCTCATAGTGTAGGTGGTGATTGTTGTTCTTAGACCTAAAATCACTATACTCACTCATCACATGTAGTTCAATGTACTTTGACATCATCCACTATGACCTTGAATAGGGGTTGCCATAAAGGTGATGATCGGATGCACTGTGAAATACGGTGATGATTGTGAGTGATGTAGATGGGATTTGTTCATCCTACTGGAGTTTGATATCTAGGTCACTTGATAAGAGAGACTGAAAAAAGCATGTGCATGCTCATGTGAATCAATATATGATATTGAGGTCACATATATCTCAGACATTTTTCTCTAGATAAAGGAACATGGATTGAACATTGATAGGATGATGATTCCATGCCTCAAGTTTTATTTGGATATCAGTGGAAAAGGAACTATACAATTACTATAACACCAATCACAGATTGTACGTTGAAGTTGTTCACCAACTTTCAATTTACTTGGGTACCAATGATGTATTGCTAGACGTCACTCTTTACTTATGATATCAAAAGTTTGTTATGGGCATTCACTGCCAATGTAACTTGTAACTATAGGATCACACACAAATGATACACTTGGAATAGGAGTTCATTCATGAATTTGGTTTGAACTTGATTACTAAAGAGTTAGGTATTCAATTCAAACAACATTGGTTGAATATTAGCTAACTAAATTGTAAACCAAGCTGTTCAAGAAGTGAACCGATCATTTTAGTGTGTTAGGTCAATTGAGCCAATTTTGGCAACCAATTCAGGAAGTGAACCGATCCAATCAGGTACATGACCCAATTGTCTTAGGTTGTGAACCGAGTGGTTGGTGAATCAATTCTATTGATTCAAGGATTTGTGTTGATGTCATGTTGTGAATTAAATTTGATTATAATTCTCAATACAATTATAACTATGAAACATGATGAAACGATTGGTTCACAAGTTGAATCGATGGCTCACGTGTTAATTGGTCGGTTCACCTATGAACCGACCATTTTTCCGCTTACAAGATGCAAAAATTCATGAAGTTTCATCCCTTCCACTCCCACTCAGATTGGGAACCCTTACCCTAACCCTCATATAAATAGAGGGGTACTGGGGGTTTCTAAGACATAACTAATTGCCTTTGACGATTGTTTTTCTTATCTGGTTGTGGCAGCTGAGAAAACCCAAGCAAGTCCTACCTGATAAAGGGAGGGATAGAAAGGGAGAATAATCATGGGACAACAAGTTGGTTCTAATACACCAACGTGGAGGGACAACTCCTTCTTGTAAGTTCTACTAGAATGGTATGAGTTCCTAGTTGTTTGTGTGGACTACCATAGAGGCATGGAGCTTTTCCCACTAGGAGGACTATATCAAGTTGTTGACCTTGAGGAGTTGTTTGACACCGTCTGGGTGTGACTTGAAGAAAGGCGCATACGACAATGAGGAATAGTCATTGGACTTGCTCCAGGACCATGTATGACCTCATAAAATATCCCTTATTAAAACATAGTTGTTGATGTGATTGTCTATTAAAGGGGAATATGGCAGATAATTTTTTGTTTTTGTTTCCTATCTGATGCCATATTTCCCAACAATCATGACCTCATAACTTTTGAAGAGGTCACAACTTTTGAAGAGGAGGATTTCTTCATCTACACTGAGCTCCATGGCTACTTCTACCTCTTTCTCTTCTTCTTTTGTATTTTCAAATTCAGTGAGTAGTTAGGCCCCTTAGGTGGGTTGTTTGGGGTCAAAAATGTTACTTTGATACCATGTTGGGGGAAGGTGATAGGTAAACATTTTAATTTCATTTTCTAATGATTGTATTCTACTTCTATCTCATTTCTCATAAATTTCTTTGTGGTTTGTTCTTGAAATCACCTAGGATTCAAGAAAAATTTCTTATATGTAGCTAATTTTAGGAATTGCTCCTAAGTCCAATTAGTGGATCCCTAGTTAGCTTTTTGTCTTCCTACATGTTGATCAATTCTCCTACACCTAAGTGAGAGATCTAAGTAGCTAGTATAGAAGCATTTAGTGTAATTATCTTGGAGCCTTCTCAAGGCTAGAATGTAGGTGATGCGAGGTCTAAAACCTCATTTCCACCTCCTGTTACTACCTTCAGCCCCTAATTACCCTAAGAGTTTCTATTCTAGAAACCTAGGCTTGACCAGATCCTAATCAAATTCCACCTAAAACCTAACCCAATTGAGCCTCATAAGGGTGAGCAGGAGGTGATAGGGGCTAGTTTCCATATACAAACCCTATCCTATCCATAACCAATTAATAGTTTAAGGCAATTCATTAACATCTAGCTTGTTGTATGGTTTGGTAATCTAAATGAAAGAGTAATGTTTACATATTATGTGAGAACCCGTTACACTAAACGAGATTACTCAAAACATAAAACACAATCAATCACTAATTAATTACATACCCAAAAATATGGGTAAATTAAAACTGATTTCAACATCAGCACCTGCTCAGAAACATTTGCATAAGATCCCAACATCTTTCTCTTATCCATACTAGGCCAAGAATTTGATACAAATGTTCTATTACCTTATCCACAACATATATACACAAGAGAACAATATTCATATATGCCATACAAACAAGCATTAACATGCTAACAAAAGTTCAATTTGTTTGAAACACCATATACAAACTTTTCCTGCCTGGACCTGAGAGTACAAGGACGACTCTAGGACACACTAGACATCTAATCAACTTTCTCAAATATTCATTATTGTAGTTCATCTTTACTTCCATGGTTCTATTGTCATCACCGTCGATTACCTAAAAAAAATGTGGCGAACCATAAGGGTGAGACCCAGTCCCAACAAGAGATATAACCTCCAACAACGTTTATTGATTACAACATTTTAAAGTAATTAAACAGTTAAGAAAATTAATCAGATATAACAAATAAGTTCAGCAGCATTGATGATTATCAAAATACACAAGGGAGCAGATAATAACTATCATCATTAGCCAAACTATCATCCTTTTTCTTGTTGATAATATAAGAAATTCAATAGCATATGCATATCTAGCATCATGAGAAAGTCTAGTAACATAGCATAGATAACAACATAAGCATGTCTAATTGGTTGAACATATAAACATTATAAGAAGAGCTAACAACATAAGCACAAGTATCTGGACAAGCATGATCAACAATATATGCATCTCTAGTTATAAAGGCATGGCTAGCATGATAAACATAACTAACAACATGAGATAGCTAGCATCATGATTATAATTAGTAGTAGCAGTATAGTTATCAACATAATCATGGCTACTGTATGTACACATCTACAATCTTAAGCATATCCACAACATAAGTACATCTACTATCTCTTAATTGCACTAAGCATCATCTTTATGTAAAGAGAACAAACAAGGGTTATCTTCCAATGTGAAGCATCGTGTATAACCCTAAACAGATATGCAATATGGCTGTATTACATCTTTTATTATGCCCTGAGGAGTTTGAGGATACCACTCAAGTTCCAACTGACCACCGCTTGGTTGCAATCAGTGCCATACAAGATCTAGAGAGAGCCAGACTCCTAAGATCTTCTCCGCCCCCGGTCAGTACAGGTCCGCCACATCGACACATAAGGTTAAGCTGCTATAGCCTAGTCCATCCTTAGTACAGGTCAC
Organism: Alisma plantago-aquatica; assembly: GCA_963693085.1. Taxonomy (NCBI): domain Eukaryota; kingdom Viridiplantae; phylum Streptophyta; class Magnoliopsida; order Alismatales; family Alismataceae; genus Alisma; species Alisma plantago-aquatica. The sequence continues at coordinate 72,420,356 of OY856412.1, read as the reverse complement.
GACACTAGTGAAAAGAGGTGGGTACACATACCCTACCATACGAGGTACAACCGTAGTTGTCCTCCAATATCATCATATATATAATCACTGAGACATGACCGTAGCCGTTCTCAGACCGAGGGCTAGGTATGACCGCAGTCATCCTCCCTAAACACTAGGAATTCAGGATGACAAGCACCCCACATACTCATCAGTATGCACCCCGAGTTTCCCTTAGGAATACTCATTTCACCATATGGCAAGTTCTGACACTCAGATGGATCTATGGCACATGGCACTACATGATTAAAGTTTCACTTGATTAGTTATGCCAATTGGGTGAATTAAGGCTGCATCAAACAAGTGGACATACAAACCCTAATTCACTTCTAACAAGCATATAAATATCACAACTTCAAAAGATATAAAATGTGTGAAACATAATTTCTCATCTCATCATCACATGGTACTATTCACTTTCCATTCATGAGACCACACTAGTCATCATACTATCACAAGATATAAATCCTTTCCACAATATCATAGGGTATCAACCCTTATCAACACAAGAGGATTACACCTCATTCAGGGCTCAACCATGCCCAAAGGTCATTAAGACCATCATACTATTCCCTATAATATCATCATTATCTTTCCATGCCTTATAACAAGGCTCAACAACATCACTTACATATAATACACCAGATCAACACAATATTAAATTAATGAGCTAGGAGATATTCATAAACAATCATAGCAGGATTATATTAACATTAAGAACATTCCTTTATTACATCAAAATGCAAGGAATCTAGATATGATTAACACTCATCATATTCATAATGCACATGTTTAGCATAAGAAAGTATCAACCATGTGGATATGATAACCACCAATGAACACATTAAGGTTATGAACATGTTAAGGAGGTTATTCTACTATCATTCCATCATATAAGAATTTTAAACATGAATACTCATATATATCTATTTGCATTAGAGTTAGGTTCAACATGATAAGTTATATTAATGTTACTAATCAACACTCATACCCAAACCCTAACTCACGGCATCCCCATTGGATCATGGATGCATAAGGTGAAGCATCACCATCACATTCCATACTATTCTCAAGTGTGAACCAACACATAAATCAAGGTGTAACCATTGGGTTATAGCATACTAGGGTTTCAATAATAGTAACATAGTACTCCATGATTGTATTAGTCATTCAAGGACTATTCATACCTAATTACCATCATTTAGTTATATTAAAACTAGGCATAACAAGCTATACCTCATTAGGGTTACATATCAACACAATATGGTTATCATACCTTCTATTCATATGGATGAATAGGTAAGATTACCTTATTAAGGTTAACCCTCCATTTGTTCCATCATCATTCAACCCATATCTCCATACCACAATGTCACCCAGAACCATTGGATGCTTAAAAGGTAAGACCATTGGTTGTTTACATAAGTAAACACCTTGAATGAATAATGTATGATGTTATTGAGTTGTGATCTGTGATGTCCCCAGATTTTCTAAAACTTAATCTGATGTGCGACGTCCAAATTGAAACCCTCACCTCAGCAAGAATCCCAATTTAAACATCCCACACTAGGCTAAGAAAGAGAAAATTAAGGGAGTCAGAAGGAAACAATCAGTAGCACATGCACATGAACAATAATAAAACCATACACACATGTTCACCATCCAACATATAATTACAAAATGAATTGTTACAACATTTGATATTACACATCGAACAACAAACTACTAAACATATACATGTGCTACAGCTAAACAACAGGATCTTAAGACAACATGTCCACCTGTACATCAGCTCGCCACACAACTCTCACTATCCTGGATCTTCAAGAGCATAACCACAACCTAAACAAAAGATTATATGCTGTACACATCAGCACAATATTTCAAGAATATTGTACTGAGTACGCCTACGTGTCTTTTATTTACCTCTCATCATATCTTGGCAATAAGATAAAACTAATACTTGGCAGTAATAGAAGAATATAAGAAAAGCGTATACTTGCACAAAGATGTTCATTAACAAAAGAGAACACACATATTTTAAGCACATTTCCATCATGTATCTCGTACATCTGCCCCCAAGGGCTTTGATGTTTTTAGGCCTTGTCATATAAATCATACATCTGCCCCTAGGGCTTTGATGTTACATCTGCCACCGAGGGCTTTGATGTTTTGTCAATGCACTATACTACCAAAGAGTTTAGTGCTATCGTATGATGGATCAGATATCTTATATTTCATGTGTTCATAGACATAAGTATGGAAAATCAAGCAAGATATCATACAAGAACAATCATTTCATCCAATACCATATGCCAAGTATTCTACTACACATATAACACAAGCATATTGTATAATAAGCCAAGTAAGAGGTAATAGCATACCTTCCAAAGAGACATCCTAATCACCACATTTCCTCATGTCATCTATAACTTTATCAACCCCTGATTAAGACAAGATCACATACTATCATCATGTTCTCATCATCATACATCTCTTCTTAACCCTAATCGTATTCATTAGGGTTTTCTGAACTCATTAGGATATTCTTATCATTACTTGCATTCTTATCTTATGATTATCTCACTGATGTCATTTTCCAGATTACATCTCATTATCAAAGTTCATCATCTGAACATTAGGTTCCATGTCCTTTTTGTGCACATATTAACCCTAGGTTGCATGCATTACTCAAATTAGGGTTTATATCACATTAAGAGCAAACATCATTGTATAACATGGATTTTGGGTATCATCCTGATCTCATATTTAATTCTGAGGTTCCAGATACTGATATGAGATTACTCTGTGAATTTCATCTTTTATTGGGCATGTATGCATTAATTGTATTTTATTTAGGGTTAAAAGCCATGAATGGCAACATTAAGTAAATTACATAATTTGTGCATCAACATCATAATTTCTGGCATCATATGCATTCTAAACATTATTATATACTTCCTGACATTTTCTCATAATTTTAAGTCATCATTTGGTATTTAATATCCATCAATTAAGCATTTCACAACTAATAAGATATCACTGATATTTGTGCTTCAAAAGTAGGATATTATGCTTCCATCTTGTTCTATGCATTCTTATGAGAATTTTGGTATATTATATGTATTTTTATGATGCTCGAGCTAATTTCTATGATTTATTGAAGATCTGCTCATTTACTGAAATTACTTACCTTTTGGCCAATCGGCCGCTGACACGTGGCCATCTTGGGCGTGACTCCTAAGTCCTAACTCACGCTAAGCCGGCCGGTTCAGGACTCTAGTTTCCTGGGTTTTGGGCCGTTCTGCGATTTTGAACCCGGATCATCCTTCTTTTCTTTCCCTCACGCTCGCGAGTCCACGATCCTGTCCGCTCTGTCTCCTCTACTATGTGTGGGCGCCGCCGCACGATGGGTCTCCGGTGAGGGATCTGGCTCCAACGTTTTCCTCTCATCATTGGCTGCTAAACTCAAGGGGTTCGTTGGACCCTCTAAGGTAGCATCGGCCACCCTGGTTGGACCGCGGAGGCCACAACCCACAGAGCCATGAGCTCATCGGAACCACCCGTAACTGCGGCGGCGGGGAAAGGGGGGGAACTCCCTCGTGCTTTGAAACTCCATAGAAGCTACTGGAAAGCTTCCCTAGGCCTCCACGAACTCACCCTCCACCTCGATTTGAAGTGGTAAGGTCTGAGAAGTCGTGCGGGCTTACTCCTTCTCCTCCAGCCAAGTCGGCTTCATCCACCATCAGGACCACCATGAGGGTCCACAGGAGAAGCTGGGTTGGACTCCCCTGACGCCGAGCTTTATTTTCCCTTCTCGGTTCTTTTCCGCGAGCCCCATACCTCTGTTCAGCACTCTCGGACACCACCTGCTCTCTAGTAGTGGAGAACAGATGGGAACAGAGGGCTTGCTCTCTCTGAATACACTGCCTCTCTACCCTCGTGAGGGGTCAAATGGGAGCTTGTCCCAGTCCGAAGGCAACTGTCCAGTTGAGGATCTCACTCACTCCCACGATCCGTGAAGTGGTGGAGGCAAATGTGGCCTCGTCCTCCCCACGTCTCAGACCCAGTCCGCTGGAGGTTGAGGACAAGCACATAGCCCTCAGATCCTACATCTACTGCCCAGATTGCAGCTAAGAACAAGCCCATCCGTGGCATCTACAAGTTGTTTGGTGTGGCCATTAGATCACAGATCTAGGGTCAGGAACGAGCCTCACAGACCCAGCCAAAGTATAGGGCGCGTGACACTAAATATAAGCCACAACTTAGGTCTATAAACATCAATATGCACATTATTTCACTAATTTCAAACCTTCATAACTTCATCTAGGGACATCTGATTGCCACCAAATTTTAACCATAGCTTCCTTACCTCTTGAGCTACCTTCTATTAAAAGTTGGTGACAAAACTCAACTATTGGACCATTCAATTAAATTCCTCAAGAAGGCATAAAAGAGGGATCTTAATCCTGATATTAACATCAATCAACGAACCTACTTTGTCAAGAGTTTGGAACCCTCAATCTATCTCAACCTTATGATTTCACTTAATTCATTGGACCCTTTAGAAATCCTAAATTCCACTCCATCACATCCTACACACCTTAAAAGAAATTCCGTCCTCGGAATTAAGCCAAAAACTACTTTGTCACATCACATACATCTTAAAGGAACTTTCGTCCTCGAAAGTAAACCATACTCATATTTCTAGGGGAAACCTTATCTTGCTCTCATCCACTTGTAGGCACCATTCTATGTGTAACATATCCGCAAAGGTTGCTTAGTACCATGTATCCAAGCACTACTAGGGGGTTTCAAAAGCATCAAGGGTGAAACCTCACTCCATAAAAGGCTCAAACAAGGGTTTAGAAGCTTAGGTTATGTCATTACATATTTCATATGTTAGATTTGATTCCTGATCTTTAGCCACGCATTAGGGTTCCCACATCATATTACCATGCACTAAAGGAGTTAACTAAGATTAACTCTTACATCAAGGTGTCATCAACATTTATTGAGATAATTTGTTAGAACATGTTCAACATTAACATATGCCTTTTAGGAGGGAGTTAACTAAAGTTAACCCACTTTATCCATCTAGATCATATCAAGGTGTCATAACCGTCATGTTGTACTAACTGTCTAACTATATTTTCATCTTTCTTAAGCACTAAGATTAACACCTCATATAACATGTTTCATTTATGTGATCTTATTTCATTGCTCATAACAAATTACAACATTTACTAGTGATTTTTATCACAAGATTAACCAACACTATCACATTATCATCATTATTAAAGCATATGGTTAACCAGTTATGCATAAAGAGTTATTAAACCATCTCTAAGATTTTCATCATGTCATATCCACTATCATATCTCAAGATTGGTTCACATCCTTATGTGTATATATCATGGTTGTGCTAAACAAACATATATGAGTGGCTCGTATATCAAAACTTTACTTAGGCCAAAAGAGGTTCCTCTAACCCATACCACGAGGGTTGTTTCATGCTTAGTCTCTTTGAGCTAACTCAACTCTATGAGTATCTCATAAACAAAACTTTATCTTCCCTCTTTCATCTAGGGTTACCAAGTCTACCTCATTGGCACCAGTTGATTAACTTCACAAGATTTAGCCACATAAGCACAAACCAAAACATGCTACAACATACTATTCATAGGTCTTCTACCCATGTCACATGCTTACCCAAAACTCTCTTATACATGCAACCACTAGATTCCTATATGGGAAACCACCAACCCGAGCATGAGGCTTCTCAGAATCTAACATAGCTACCTCCTCCAGGGTCTTGGGCTCTCTCCCTCACCCAGATGGTAGGTACTCATATTCATATTCACATATGCACATGTATCCAACCTCTGTCTCTGTCTCTAGGGTTTGGTCCTCCCAAGGACATCTAGGGTTCAACAAAACAATAGGAATCATACAGAAAGAAACTCAACTCAATCACTCAGGAGTAGTCTAGTTTAGGACATATCATATCACATATCTCATAATTCTCATATCTTGGAGTTTAGGTTCTCTAACCTTCTCCCAATGGGTCTCACTCTCTCTGGAGTTAACCCTGGAACTGGTCCTAACACTAGAGGTCCTCCTTCGTAAAAGAGATTGAGGCTCTTGCTGATTCACATCCTTGTCTCAACTTAACTTATCGTATCTCATAAAAGCCTAGTTATTTGCATAATCAGAACTCATCTTGCATCCTCAAATTGAACTTAAGTCCTCAAAGACAAACATACATCATCATAAACTATCTTATATCATCTCTATCAAACTTACATCATATCATCAAAACTTATTTCGTCTATTCAACTATCACATATTCCAAACAAGGCTCTAGACATCTAATCTAGAACTATTCTCTCTTCTAGACTGATGTCATTCCCTTTCACATAGGTTACATGACCACCTCCTACTCATACATGTGTGGGGACACATTTTTATAATACATATATATATTAAAGTATTATATAGTTTTTCTCCGATAAAACAAGCGTCAGAGAAAACTACCGAGGTTCGATCCGTTTGGAATCAAAAACCAAATCCTGAAAACGAGTGTGCCACACATAGTAGAGAGTACAACGTAATGAAAACTAGTGAAAAGGGTGAGAACAAAGGGTAGACTAGCATAGCTACTCTAGACAACGAGCACCATATGTCTAGGGTTTCTCTTCCCTTGATGCACGTCATTTCCAAATAGTGCAACATCCCATACCGCTGCACTACAAGGAAAGAACGACATCTAAGGACTTGCTACTCAACTAGCACCAGTCTAGACCTAGTTCTCGGACATCTAGGTGCTAACCTAGAGGCTAGGTCGGATCTAGTCTCTAAAAGACGACTAATCTAACCCTAAAAGGTTATTAGGTTCAAGGTTTTCTTTAGTTTGAGTTGCATAATGAGCAAATGTCAGGCTTTGCTATTGTTCATGCTCTGATACCACCTGTGACGTCCCCGAATTTTTGAAAACTAAATCTGATGTGCGACGTCCAAATTGAAACCCTCACCTCAGCAAGAATCCCAATTTAAACATCCCACACTAGGCTAAGAAAGAGAAAATTAAGGGAGTCAGAAGGAAACAATCAGTAGCACATGCACATGAACAATAGTAAAACCATACACACATGTTCACCATCCAACATATAATTACAAAATGAATTGTTACAACATTTGATATTACACATTGAACAACAAACTACTAAACATATACATGTGCTACAGCTAAACAACAGGATCTTAAGACAACAGGTCCACCTGTACATCAGATCGCCACACAACTCTCACTATCCTGGATCTTCAAGAGCATAACCACAACTTAAACAAAAGATTATATGCGGTACACGTCAGCACAATATTTCAAGAATATTGTACTGAGTACGCCTATGTGTCTTTTATTTACCTCTCATCATATCTTGGCAATAAGATAAAACTAATACTTGGCAGTAATAAAAGAATATAAGAAAAGCGTATACTTGCACAAAGATGTTCATTAACAAAAGAGAACACACATATTTTAAGCACATTTCCATCATGTATCTCGTACATCTGCCCCCAAGGGCTTTGATGTTTTTAGGCCTTGTCATATAAATCATACATCTGCCCCTAGGGCTTTGATGTTACATCTGCCACCGAGGGTTTTGATGTTTTGTCAATGCACTATACTACCAAAGAGTTTAGTGCTATCATATGATGGATTAGATATCTTATATTTCATGCATTCATAGCCATAAGTATGGAAAATCAAGCAAGATATCATACAAGAACAATCATTTCATCCAATACCATATGCCAAGTATTCTACTACACATATAACACAAGCATATTGTATAATAAGCCAAGTAAGAGGTAATAACGTACCTTCCAAAGAGACATCCTAATCACAACATTTCCTCATGTCATCTATAACTTTATCAACCCCTGATTAAGACAAGATCACATACTATCATCAGGTTCTCATCATCATACATCTCTTCTTAACCCTAATCGTATTCATTAGGGTTTTCTTAACTCATTAGGATATTCCTATCATTACTTGCATTCTTATCTTATGATTATCTCACTGATGTCATTTTCCAGATTACATCTCATTATCAAAGTTCATCATCTGAACATTAGGTTCCATGTCCTTTTTGTGCACATATTAACCCTAGGTTGCATGCATTACTCAAATTAGGGTTTATATCACATTAAGAGCAAACATCATTGTATAACATGGGTTCTGGGTATCATCCTGATCTCATATTTAATTATGAGGTTCCAGATACTGATATGAGATTACTCTGTCAATTTCATCTTTTATTGGGCATGTATGCATTAATTGTATTTTATTTAGGGTTAAAAGCCCTGAATGGCAACATTAAGTAAATTACATATTTTGTGCATCAAAATCATAATTTCTGGCATCATATGCATTCTAAACATTATTATATACTTCCTGACATTTTCCCATAATTTTAAGTCATCATTTGGTATTTAATATCCATCAATTAAGCATTTCACAACTAACAAGATATCACTGATATTTGTGCATCAAAAGTAGGATATTATGCTTCCATCTTGTTCTATGCATTTTTCTGAGAATTTTGGTATATTATATGTATTTTTATGATGCTCGAGCTAATATCTATGATTTATTGAAGATCTGCTCATTTACTGAAATTACTTACCTTTTGGCCAATCGGCCGCTGACACGTGGCCATCTTGGGCGCGACTCCTAAGTCCTAACTCGCGCTGAGCCGGCTGGTTCAGGACTCTAGTTTCCTGGGTTTTGGGCTGGTCTGCGATTTTGAACCCGGATTATCCTTCTTTTCTTTCCCTCACGCTCGCGAGTCCACGATCCTGTCCACTTTGTCTCCTCTGCTATGTGTGGGCGCCGCCGCACGATGGGTCTCCGGTGAGGGATCTGGCTCCAACGTTTTCCTCTCATCATTGGATGCTAAACTCAAGGGGTTCGTTGGACCCTCTAAGGTAGCATCGGCCACCCTGGTTGGACCGCGAAGGCCACAACCCACAGAGCCATGAGCTTGTCGGCACCAGCCGTAACTGCGGCGGCGGGGAAAGGGGGGAAACTCCCTCGTGCTTTGAAACTCCATAGAAGCTACTGGAAAGCTTCCCTAGGCCTCCACAAACTCACCCGCCACCTCGATTTGAAGTGGCAAGGTCTGAGAAGTCGTGCGGGCTTACTCCTTCTCCTCCAGCCAAGTCGGTTTCGTCCACCATCAGGACCACCATGAGGGTCCACGGGAGAAGCTAGGTTGGACTCCCCTGACGCCGAGCTTTATTTTCCCTTCTAGGTTCTCCTCCGCAAGCCCCATACATCTGTTCAACACTCTCGGACACCACCTGCTCTCTAGCAGTGGAGAACCGATGGGAACAGAGGGCTTTCTCTCTCTGAATACACTGCCTCTCTACCCTCGTGAGGGGTCAAATGGGAGCTTGTCCCAGTTCAAAGGCAACTATCCAGTTGAGGATCTCACTCACTCCCACGATCCGTGAAGTGGTGGAGGAAAACGTGGCCTCGTCCTCCCCACGTCTCAGACCCAGTCCGCTGGAGGTTGAGGACAAGCACACAGCCCTCAGATCCTACATCTACTGCCCAGATTGCAGCTAAGAACAGGCCCATCCGTGGCATCTACAAGTTGTTTGGTGCGGCCATTAGATCACAGATCTAGGGTCAGAAACGAGCCACACAGACCCAGCCAAAGTATAGGGCACGTGACACTGAATATAAGCCACAACTTAGGTCTATAAACATCAATATGCACATTATTTCACTAATTTCAAACCTTCATAACTTCATCTAGGGACATCCGATTGCCACCAAATTTTAACCATAGCTTCCTTACCTCTTGAGCTACCTTCTATTCAAATTTGGTGACAAAACTCAACTATTGGACCATTCAATTAAATTCCTCAAGAAGGCATAAAAGAGGGATCTTAATCCTGATATTAACATCAATCAACGAACCTACTTTGTCAAGAGTTTGGAACCCTCAATCTATCTCAACCTTATGATTTCACTTAAGTCATTGGACCCTTTAGGATTCCAAAATTCCACTCCATCACATGATCTATAAAAGTCACCATTTAACTCTAGACATCCTTTGGTTAACAACAATAAAGGTTCCGTTGAGAGTAGGGCAAAACCCATAATCGACTGTTCTTTTAAAACAAGCCATCCAATGTCAACAAGTAAGCTCCTTAAGTTGATCATATAAAGGAAACCATCTAAATCACATTATTAGGACCAACATATTAAATTAACCATAATTTCACTTTATTGGAGGAATAAACATTAGATCTTGACCATTGGGTCAAGTTCATATGTTAAAACCATCAATTACAATATAGGTCCGACCATTGCATCAAGTGACCCAAGAAGCCATTGGCCTAAGGCTTAATTGAGGCTACAACTACAATGCTTAACTCAACATAGGTTGTAGAGACCTCATCCACCATAATTAGTGACCATTAAATCACCATAGGTTGTTAGATCAACACTATCTTCATTAATCATCATCAAATATTAAGCTGATGTCATCATTGATTGATAACATCAGTAGGGTACTTAATGGTTGATCATTATACTTCTAATTGATCCAAAACCTGACCTAAGGGGGTGACCATAGCTTGTAACCATCATATGACACCTTTGATCACGACCATCAGTTGTCATGAAGACAACACCATAGGGTTGTTGCAATGTTACCATCACCGGGTCATGGGTTTATAGAAGAAATTAGCTTAAAACCCTAAAATTGGCCATTGGTTGATAGGTGCTTAGCACCATAGGTTGTCAAAACAACCTGATCCAAGTCATATTATACCTTCGTAATAACATAAACATGATCACAGGTTAATGTATAACTGAAATCAGATTAGGGAACATTATAAAAATCAAAATCCAAGTCAATCATAGCTTTTTAGTGCATGGATCATCATTTTCAAGCAAGAACATGATCTAGAAAGCTTATGGTAAGCAATAAACGTGGAGCAAGTTATAAAACTTGCCTATAATGAGAATATGAAACCCCACATAGAAGAAATATAGAGCATGTAGGGTATAAAATCAAAGGGTAAGCTATGAATTCGTCCATCTAGCACATTTTCTTCATCAAATGAGCAAACCCTAAGCATAAGGAGCAAGAAAGGTAGGGTTTTCGAGCTTTAGAGCAATTTCTACCATGGAACAGAAAGGTTCTGACCTGGAGAAAGCTAGGAGGAAGGATAACAAAGAAATAGATGGAGGAAATAAGGGAATTATTACAGTTTTAGGTCAAGATCACTAGAAGGAAGCTTTTTCAACCCTAAAATGAAGTCAATTTCAACCTTAGAGCCTTTCTCCAAGAAGATCCCCACTTTCTTATTCCTTGGGAAGAAAAATTCGCAGATTAACAGAGGGAGAACGAGGTTTGGAGAAGGAAGGAGGTGGTGGATAGAAAATGGATCGTTTTGGTGCTTGGGTATAAGTATATGCCACTTTAAGATAAAGAAAAAGAAAAAGTTGAAGTTCTAGTATCTATCCAAGTGTCCATGGCCTTAATTTATTAAGAATATACAAGCACACACACAAGAAGATCCCCCATCACGTGTATATACCTGATTAGATTTCCTTTGTCGAATTTTCCAGCCAATCAAATAATTCATTAGTTGATAGCTACTAAAGGTAGCTCATTCGTGAAGGGGGAAAACCCTAAAATACCCTTGGAGCAAACACCTTCAAACCAATGTTTAAATAGGCACCCCATGGATCAAAAAGCTCAATAATGATGATAGAATATCAAAGGAACTTAATGCAAGTGATAAATTGCAAAGAAAACCTCTCCGTTGGGTAAATTGCATAAAAGTCCAAAATGTGCATAAAATTGCATAACTTGCTCAAACAGTGTCCAAATTGGACCAAATTTGAAAATTAAGCTTGTATTATGATTTCAAAGCATATAACAAGGTTATATTAGGGTTATAAGCATTCAATTATGGTAATTAATCTTATGAAACTCATCAAGCAAGTTCAAGGGCCTTACATATTATCACCCCAACCCAATTGATAAGTGGATTCCCCCAAACAACCCACGCCTCTCTTTATTGTTGAAAACCCTAATTGCCTTCTTGATTAGTTAGTGTTATATTAATTAGTTATTTACTTGCTTAATTAGTCTACTTTCTTTCTCTTGCCTTATTATTGTTATTCTAGGTCTTTAATTGCTCTTTTTCCTAGTTTGCTTTAGTGTAGTGTAGATATTTGCTTTGCTTGCCTTAGTGTAGTTTGCTCCTATTTTGCCCTTTCTTGCTTAGCTTGTCATTTCTTCCTTTTTAGAACTAATTGTCTAGGGTTATCTTAGGTTTTATTTCCCTACTTCATTTAATTTTTTGCTTGTTCAACCCATAACATAATCAAACAAAATCAACCTACAAACCATTCAACCCTAGACTTTGAAGTAGGGACCTAGACAAAACTAACAAAGCTCTAGTGCCCCCTTTTCTCCATGTGGATCAACCCTATTCTTTCCGCTTTCCTGTACCATAGCACAACCTCGTGCGCTTGTGGGTTAGTGTGTTAGTCTAAGTGGGTGTGTCAATTTAGGCCCCTTACAAATTCAAAAGATCCCAATTGTGTTCGAGCCTCGAGGTGAGCATCTAATCAAGATTCAATTGATTTAGGTGTGTAAACCTTAAGGATAGGAAAGACTCACCAATCACATATACCATTGAGAAGATATCTTTCACTTCTAAAGTCAATAGAAATTGTATTTACACTAAGAAGTAATATATAACTATTTTTAACATAAAAGGGGTACTCATAGTACATAATCCCATCACAAAATCAGTATAATCATAGATCTAGGCCCACTTTACACAAACATGTCATATTTTAGCTTTTCTAAATTATATAACTGATAAGGTCACGACATTAAAGTATGCTATAAGTAATAGACAAGTCAAATATTATATCACTCGCCTGACAAGGGAATAAATGAGTCTTTCTATGAGGAACAATTGTGAAACTCCAAGCTTCATGACAAATTCCGATGTTGAAGGAAAGCTTCTCTAAAATATAAGCTCCTTCCCTCAAGCACACTCTAGTGCTACTGATTCATGGTCAAAAGCAAATAAGTAAGCAAGGAGAATGTGGAAACAAGGTCTAAGACTTAATCACCAAAATTCTAGAGATAAACATCCTAGAAAAATTCCAAAAGGAGCGAAGAGACAAAAGTTTGTTAGAGATTTAGAAGATCAAGATTTGACTTCCTTAGATCTAATCTCATAAGCCACATGATGGCTTGTCACACATCAAAAAAGAAGATAACAAGGGTAGATGACATCAGAAGCAAAGACTGATAAAGGCATAAATCTCATTAGTTGTAGTCAATCGATGACATCTCACATGTTAGAAACACCTCAAGGATTATCTTGCACAAACGATACAAGAAGGGAAGGAGGGGGTTGTTGTCATTGGTTCAATCTTTTCCAAAAGCAATAAGAAGACACATCTTGAAGCATCATCGATAGATCCCACTTATAAAACCATTTTTACATGAGATACTGGCTTCTCATCAATATTCAACCTATAGAAACACACCTCACAGCAAGCCATTTGTTTTGTCTCAATCAATGTAAACACAAAAGGTCATGTGATCGACCACTAACATCGGTCCTCTACTAATGAGAGGACATGATAGCATTGTCAATCTTCAAATCACACAACCAGGCATATACAGAAACTAATAGAAAGGTAGATGAACTATGTCAGTCTTCAAATAGAAAAAGCCAGGCATATACACAAACCAACAGAAAGCCAAAATAACTATGTCATCCTTCAACTGAGGAAAAGCCAAGTACACCTTTGGAAATACAATTTATTATGCTTTGCGACTCTTACTCATAGATGACTCATGCTTTTGGTTAATTCTTATTAAACTTCTCTACATGTTGATAGCCCCCTTTTCATGGGAACCATCTCTTTTATACTTATTTATCATGTAATTCCCAATTATGATTAGTGATAACATCCAATTTTTTGAATGTTAAGTGCATGTTTTACCTTAATATTAATGACTTTACACGCTTTACCCTTTTAAATCTTCTTTATTTTAAAATTCTAAGAACAATTGTCCTAGAATCTTTTCTACCCTTTTTTCTTATAGAAAACTGCTTAGGATCTAACTTTGTCACCCCGATGCTCGACAAAATTCTTTCCCTTGTGCTTTCCAAAAGAAACTCTAGTTTAGTGTCTATTGGGATTGTATCTCTCAATGGCCTACATATTTCCAATCTCAACGGATGACATATTTCTTGTTCCCAGTGCCAAATGGGACCACTGACCTCGACCCCTGATGGATTGCCTCAGCACTCGATGACATTTTAAGAACTCCAATGATCAATGGTATTTCAATCCTCGGTGCCTGATGACCTCCGATTCTTGGTGCCGAATGGATCTTCTACACTCTCACAATCTGTCGATCGACGAAGATGCAGATCACAAAGTTACAGTCTCCACACCCTATAATTATAAAAACCTGACCATCTCCAACATTAAAGGGAATCCTTCCACTCGTATATGCTAAGAGGCCACTTCTTTGTGCTCAACCAACAAGATAATTGACCACCACTTCAAAAACCTTCTTTGCATTGTCATTGGGGTGCTACCACTCCATCTCCATCCATATCAACCATAATTCATCTACATAGGTGGCTCAATCTCCATCTTCATCGCCATTCCACCATCATTCCCTCTAAATTGATAGACCAGGGCCAAAAGAGAGAAAGAAGAAGTGTAGATGGGGACACCCAAGCACGTCCTAGGTGTCCTCATCTTCCCTCAACCAAGTCAAATTCTTCATCAAGTAGAATACTTATGTTTGATCGAGATTTGAATATCTTCTCCACAATGACTGTGGTTGAATTTTCCCTCTCCTTCTTTCCCTTTGTTTCTATTATTAAGAGTGAGTAGTCCATATCATTAGTGTGTGTGGGGACTAGACACGCTACCCATTCTTGCATTTATATTCTTTAATGTTCCATGGTCTGCATATAACTATTCCAAATTAATGTTAATCACTTTATGTGTGTCATGTGGATCGATCACCTGCTTTACATGATTTATTATATTCCTCTATTGTGAGAGCTTCTATACTTAGGATTGGAATATCAATTGCGGATGCGAACTTCCAAAGGGATATCTTTGGAGCAGTAGGTATATGATTTGTTAGTAGTGATACATCGAGCACACATAGATACATATGTGTTATCTCACACCTAACAAGTCAATCTTGCTTTTGCTCCATTTGGATGGTTATTTATAGCTTGGACATGTTATGGATGCGCTTGTGTGCGTAGTGGTGGTGAAATTCTATACTTCCCCAATGACCCTCATCATTAATCTAAACTAATTTTTTATCATGCACGTTTACTTTACTTGCAATTAGTCGAACTCAACCCAAAATAACTCTTAGTTCTAAATATTAGTCTTGGTTCTACCTACTTGAATCAGACAAGATTCTTTGAAATGTTGTCCCTTGGGATTCAATCCTTAATTATACTGCAATAAGACCTATCCACTTGCGGATGGTATTATTGCATGATGTTTTGGTAGAACCTTAAGAATTTAAGCCCTTAAGTGAATTTTTAGTGTAGTAAAAACTAAAAACCACATCAAATTCGCTCGTCATTACCGGGGACGACAGAATCCAGTTCTATTAAGACTAGTCTAGTATTTTACATTTACTATTGATGCAATTGTGTATATTCTTGATATCGATTTTTCTTCGTCCGATTGAATTGTAAAGGATCTTTCCATCTCAAGTATCTCAAATCCAGTGCATGTGCCATTCCAATAAAATCAGACTTGCATCAAGCTGTGACCCCAAAATAGTGACCTTTAGTCATTAGAACAGAGAGAATCAAGGTAGGATGGAAGAAGAGGACCTCAATCGAAGAGTGAATATGACCATTTCAACACCAAGAGAGAGGCTAGTTCAAGAAGCATGTGTTGTAGTTCGGGAAGATATCCATGTAGCTAAATCTATTGGACAAGAAGCTAACCAGCATAAGGAACTTAGGGAATTCTCAATCCCTAAGGCTGCTGATTTCAATCGCCCAGTACAAACACCTCCTATCGATGCCCCTAACTTCAATATTGGAGCACATTGGATAACTCTCCTACAAAACATTCCCTTCATGGGCAAACAAGGAGAACATTACTAGGAACACATCCAAAAGTTTATTGACTTATGTGCCATGAACAAGCAAAATGGTGATTCTGTTGATGTTGACAGACTGTCTTTTCAAATACTCTCTAGAAAGCATAGCATGAATTTGGTACATCTCTTTGAAGTGTGACCCTATCACCACATGGGACGAATTCAGATCAAATTCCTTGAGAAATTTTATGTTCCCTCCCTTACATACACCATCACATGTCAAATTACCCAGTTTGCTCAAGTCTCAGGCGGGGCTCTAGCAGAAGCATGGGAGAGATACAACGAGCTCCTTCACAAATGTCAACACCGTGGTACCTCTAAAAACCAACTCATTGTTCTCTTCTATAGAGGTGTGAATGATAACATCAAAGAGTTTCTAGACCTCTCATCTGGAGGAAACTTCATGTGCCAAAGTTTTGATAGCGCATGGAGAGTACTTACACTTGGATCCAAGAACCATGCCAACTGGGGCATATCTATAGGCAAGGGAGTGCTTAAGGTGAATATGGTAGTGAGTAACCCTAAGTTAAAGTCTATCATAGAATCTATAAAGCTACTGGTGCTAAAAAATAATCTCAAATCATTCTTCAATGCTTATGAAAGAAGGAATTCAAATTTGCAACCCTCGCCATTGTAAGACCCCTGACCTGGATTTATGGTTAAACATGCCTGGTTGATTTAATTTGGTGTTTCATTTCTTAATCAAACCCTAATTTATGTTTTGATATCATATGACAAAACTATGTTTCAATTTTGGTCCAGTTTGGACTTTGTTTGATTAAATTTTGTAAATTATGTGCTTATGTGGAGCTTTATGCAATTTTCCCATTTCTAGGGTTCTTTTTGTAATTTGAAGGCATGGATGCCGTACTTCATAATACTCTTCATAATGTTTGATATAGTTTCACCTTTGGATGATTGATGCACCATCATATATTTTCTCTTTTCCTGTGTAGGTTGAGAACCAATGGTTTCTCAGTTAAGTGTTAGATCAATGGTTTCTTTGATTATACATCTTGACGGTAGGCACAAACCGATGGATATACTTGAAAAACAACTGATGGAAGTTCTGATATGCATGTAAAAGAAAGATTTTGGGTTTTGACACATGGCAAGATAATTTTCAACCCTTGACCACCTTTCTCTCTCTTATTGGATATATATACCACCATCTCTCTCCAAAGTGAACCCTTTTCTTTCTTCCTCTTGTTCTTGCTACTAGAGAGACCCAGACCCATTGTTTTGTCAAGGGAGAACTCCTTTAGGTCGAATCTTATATGGATTTCATGTTGCTTTAGGTCTTGGATCAAGCATCTCTAGGGTTGTTTAGAGCTTTCAAACCTAGTTTCTTTCCTTAAACATGTAAGATCTTCTTCTCTAATCTAGTTTTCTTGTTGTTTTCTTTCTTATCTCTTCATCCATTGGTGGATCCCTGGTGTTCTTGATGAGAACTAGTGCATGTGGTTTAAGAATTTTTTTTCTTCTTTCTCTTTTTCCCTAGATCTACATTGTTCTTGAAGAAAGACACTACCAAGGAGCTTTGGGAGTACAAAGCTAGGGTTTCCTCTTCTCTTCTTGAGATACCTTGATATTTGGACATTCTTCATCATATTGAGGTGATTTATAAAACCTTCAACCTATATCTTGCCTACTTTTTACTTGCTTTATATAGATCCTATCCTAGAATCTTGGTTTTATGGAGAAAGATGATATGCTATTAACTTTTTGTATATATGTTGTGATAGTTATGTGTTTATAAACTATCCTTAGATCATATGAACGTTTTTCTTCTCTAATGGACTAACTTCATTTTTACAGTATGAAAACAATGGTTTTACTTAGTATAAAGAATTAGTTTCCCCTAGTGTATAAACCTATGGTTTTACTTAGTACTAAAATACTTAATTTGTGAATTGATGATTCTACTTTGTCCATGAACCGATGGTTTTGGTAAGACTAGGAAACGATGGTCTTACTTAGTGTGAGAATCAGTGACACTACTTGATGTAAGAGTCAAGGGCTTCACTAAGTGAATACATCGATGGTTATGTTAAGTCAATGAATCAATGGTTTTGTTAAGTCAATAAAAGAACCAATGGTTTTTATTATCCATCAATGAATCGATCAGTATGCTAAGTATATGAAATGATGTCTTTTCACTAAGTCTATGAAGGAAATGATGGTTTTGCTATGCTTGGTGAAAGAACCGATGGTATTAACTATGTGTGCTATTTTGGTAATACAAACCCAATTCTCAACTTTCAACCTTTCTTGTAATGGTTAGCTCATGATGGTCAAATACTTCTATCTTGTAATGATGTTGAAATGATGAATGGATACATTCATAATGCTAAGGTAACTCTGTTAAGTTACTCTTGAAAATGCCATAACCCTTATGATTGATCTATACTTATGTTATATCTAAAAGTAACAAGTTCATTTATGGCATGTTGAACCTTATGCAATGTATTGAAAGATAATGATGTTCTTACAAGAAGCATTGTTGTATGGACTTTTGGCATGTTATCAGCCCAAGTGGAGGTTTATCCCTCTTCATGAATGACAATGGACTAGTATTCCATGATGTTGTGATAAGGAATATGAGCCATGCATTATATATCTTTTGGAGTTGTATGTACCAATGATTCTATAGAAATAATGCAGTGGTTTGTATGTAACTTGGTTGATGCAGTATGAAAATAGTCAACTGGTTTAATTAGTCAAGTGAAACCCTAATCATGTAGTGCCTTGCGCCGTAGAACTATTGTAGTGTCAGAACTTGTTGGATAGTAAAATGAGTATTCCAGAAGGAAAGTTCAGATTCGTATACAATTGAATATATATGGGTGTAGGGATGGTATATCCTTGTCATCTTGATCCCAAGGTTTTAGATAATGGTCAAGTCTATGTCTCAGATGTGTATATATATGTATATGTATGTATATATATATATATATATATATATATATATATATATGCTTTCAAATACACACACACACACACACACACACATATATATATATATATGCCGACAATGAGTGCCTTAAGTGGTCAAGCATGATGTCCCCTAATAAAGGGACCCCGGTTCGAATCCCAGTTGCTGCCTTGATTTACCACCCTCCCGAGCGTTTGGCCTCCGCCACGGGCGTGGGGGAGGGGGGAGAAATATTTCTCTCTTAATCCCTATATATATGTGTGTGTGTGTGTATATATATACACATATATATATATATACATATATATGATTGAGGATGGTTGTAGTTGTACCTCATATTTCAGGGTTGAATACCATGGTTTCCACTGTCGTGGCCTGTGTACCTAGGGCGGACTAGGCCGATTGTAGTTTGACTATTATGTCATTACGACATACTCATACTGATCAAGAGGAAGACAACTTAGGATTCCAGTTCTCCTAGATATTGTACAGAGATGGTTGCGACTTCACAGTGGTTATCTGGTAGTTTTAGTGGTACACCTCAAACTACCCATGGCTTAATAAAATATGTCATTCAGCCGTGTAGCATATCTATTAGGGTTATTCAATGACTCACATTAGATGATAACCCTTGCTTTGTCTCTTTTAATATTTAGATTATGCATAATGTGGTAAGAGAAATCAACTGTAAATTTGGCTTTCGCATGTCTGTCCCTTTGATAATTATGCTAATCTTTCAATTTTGTAATAATGCATGATTTATTTGTTTATGTACATAATCTGCTGTATGCAATAGACGTTGTTGAGAGTTATATCTCTCACTGGGACAAGGGTCTCACCTCGTGGGTCACCAAATCTTTTTAGGTGATCGTCAACAAAATCATCAAATTGGTGATGGCAAGGAGGAGCAATTTGGAAATCCGTAGAAGAAGAAGGTCAGCTAGTTGTTTAGTGTGCCCTAGAGTCATCCTTGTACTCCCAAGTCCGGGTGGGGAAGTTTTATAGGTAATGTTCATCCACTCAAATTTTTGTAGTGCACTAATGTTGTACATGATGTAAACATGTGGATAATATCCTTTTCATATAGTTTGGGGTGAGACCACATAATGGATGTAAAGGTACCCGATATGGTATATACGTTTATGAAATGTTGGACCTCTAAGTAAATGTTCTTGAACATGTTGAAGAAGTTTATTTTGGTTTTAATTGGGAACCTTTTTAGTAATATGAATAATTAGTGTTTGACCATGTTTTGGTTTTGAGTAATCTCATTTAGCATGGCAGGTTGCCACATACACCAAGGCAACAACCTCAACCGCAACAAGTTCAGGTGGTGAGACAAGTTTGTGAGGCTTGCAAAGGAATCGACCAGTCGACCTTGGGGTGTAATATTCTTGTTGATGTTATGATAAGAAATGCTACAACTCAAGGAGACGATAGAAACATGGAGGAGTTTCATGTTATTAACACTCTAACACCACTAAAGCGATATTAATGAAAACAAATCACAAATTAAAACCTTCAAACATCATCAGCTCCTTAAGCCACATAGCGATCACTGAATACTTTTTTTGCCAATCACCTACAAGTAGCATTAGTAAACATATGGTATACACAAGAGTTCAAAACCATTGGTAGAGGGAGGGTTGGGCAAAGTGGGGCAAGTGTACCCCCACCCTAGGCAATTTGTTAAATAGTAGTAGTAAATGTCCCATTTTATCTCATAAAGTTAGTTTATTAGTAATATTAAATTCTGAGTAAGCAACTGACTTGAAAAAAGTAACTTCAAAAACCACTCCATTCAATATATATTAACCCTAGAAAAATGAAATTTTGTTTACTATAATACTTGTGGTTTTTTATTTTACACAAAACAATTATCAAAATTGGTAACTCCATAA
Organism: Alisma plantago-aquatica; assembly: GCA_963693085.1. Classification (NCBI taxonomy): domain Eukaryota; kingdom Viridiplantae; phylum Streptophyta; class Magnoliopsida; order Alismatales; family Alismataceae; genus Alisma; species Alisma plantago-aquatica. Next base: position 72,399,255 of record OY856412.1, on the reverse strand, counting down.
ATTACTTTGTCAATACACAATCTGAAAAATTAAATTGCATTGACTAGACTACTCGAGGTTGCTTAGTTTCGATAAAAATTTAGGGGGAAGTTCATCAGACACACATTGTCTCCATGATACATGCATGACATAGTGCATAACATAAAAATATGGAATTATGGTACACTGGATTAGCAAGAAAATAAACATGTATGGTGTGATTTGTGGTATACATAGTGGGTCCTGAATAAGATTTGGATTTAAATAAGGAAATGTTTAAATATCGTATCTAGGACACAAATATATTGATAAACATAACACTTAAGTAACAAATAGCTTGTGATTGTGCCAACCCTTAGCTTACCAATGTCTTTTCAACTATATTTGTTACGTGGTGAAAAAACATATGAGAAAGGGGAATGGGATGGTGATGGAGGAGGGAAAATTGTTAAAATGTGTTGTTTGGTAAATGGTGTATAGAGAAACGGATAGGGATGGTAAACATAAAAATACACAAATATAAGGCTTGCATATGTGGATTTATTGTATAACATAGGCATAAATCTTACAATTCATAGAACTACACCTATAGAGTTCGTGCACGCATGCAAAACTCAAGATGAAAAAAGGAACCAAAAAATATTTTTTGCCTTGACTTGAGTGTTAATGGATGTTTAAGAATTCTATCTCTATATACTTTATCTCTAGAGGAGGTCACACAAACATCACCTAGATTGAGATACCTTCACACAAACATCACCCACCTCAAAACTTAAGATCGACTTCCTCCTTGTTGATCTTCCCCGTCACTACTTGGATAGTTGAGAAGCTCACTTAAAATGTGTGGATAATTGTAGGGGTGAGTCTCGAATCCCAAAAATATGATATAACATCCGAAACTTCTGTTACTCACCAGATAAAGAGAATACTTAAGAGATATTGTACAATTTAAAGAAAAATATCACTTAGTATTCTTTGAGGTACGTACTTACCCATCCATTTTAACATCAGACAACCAACAAGGAATGTTATACGGTATATACATTTCAATACTATACATGAAATTATCAAATTAGAGACAAAACCATGTTTAGCGCCAAATAAGCCCAACCATAAAGTTACTCGACTGAGGTGTATTTTATATGCCTTGAGTTGATTGAGGTGTATCACTCAATCAGCTAGCTAGATACTATTTAGCCATCCTAGTAATCAGTGCAAAATATAAGAATTTATGAATTCCTTATATCTATCCACATAACCTTGGGTTGAAAAGGTAGGGAGCCTTTTGGCTGATCTACCTTGGATATATGCTTAAAAGAGGATCCACAAATCTCAAGTTCGCCCTGGGTACACAAGTCATGGTACCAAACAGAAGATAGTAAACCCCATCTCAAATTATAGCTCATCATCTCATGTTGTCATACATTACCATCCAACCATCAGCCTTTATCGAGTTCCTAACTTAAATACAGACGATAACATATAAAGATTCAAAATGTTCCCATATATTCACTAAATTATGGATTTGAGCATCATCTCACAACACCATGTTGCAAAAATATCTACTCATATCACTACTCCCCCCAAAACGTCCCATTGGAATAGATCTATGGACTCATGCTCTACAACTTATGTTTCTCTTTTAGGGAATTAGGTTTCTTACTCTATGAGAACATTAACCAAGGTATAAAACAAGCTAACAGAAATAAGCAAGTCATCTTGGATAAATATCTTCAGAAAACATACATCATTAAATCATTGGGATGCAATTCTCAAGGTAAAGCACTTATACTACACCTTTGGTCTCATTGTGGCATTTCATAAAGTTCAATCCTCCAAAATTATCAAGGCATAAAAATCTATCATATAACCATCTATTATTGCACCCCTAGGTAATATCTAGTTGGAAAGAAGTATATTTAGAACCCTCCTTTCCCTTAAAGGATCCATCTTTACATATTTCAGTAGCATATCAATAATAAGATAGATAAAAGTATGAACTTTAGGGCATACATCAAATGAAAACAACTTACAGACCATCATCTTACATGCATGTAGATCATATGTACAATAGAGAAGATATCTTTAACTTCTAAAGTCAACATAAGTTGTATCTACATCTGATAAGTAATAATTAACTATCTTTTAATGTAAAAGGAGTACTCATAGTGCATAACCCCATCATGCAAGTTGTATAATCATAGATCTAGGCCTACTTTACACAAACATGTCATCTTTTAGCTTTTTTAAACGATATAACTGATGAGGTCATGACATCAAATCATGCAATAATCAATAGATGAGTCAATGATTATATCACTCACTTGACAAGGGAAGAAATGAGTCTTTGTATGAGGAACAACTGTGAAACTCCAAGCTTCACAATAAATTCTGACGTTTATGGAAAGCTTCTCCAAACTAGATCTCCTCCCCTCAAGCATGCTCTAGTGTTGCTGATCCATGGTAAAAAGAAAATAAGCAAGCAAGGAGAAGGTGGAAACAAGGTCGAAGACTCTACAACCAAAACCCTAGAGATAAACATATTAGAAAATGTCCAAAAGGAATGAAGAGCCAAAAGTTTATTAGAGATTCAGAAGATCAAGGATTGACTTACTTAGATCTGAGCTCATAAGCCACCTGACGGCTCTTTGCACATCAACAAAGAAGATAACAAGAGTAGACCTCGTCAAAATCGAAGACTAATGAATGCAAAAATCTCATTAGTTGTAGTCGAACGATGGCGTCTGACACTACATTAACACCTCAAGGCTCGTCTAGCTCAAGTGAAATGAGAAGGGAATATGAAAGAGTATATATAACCCAAAGGAGAGATAAATCAGTCAAAATATCATATCGTCAGTAAGAAATATGTACCTTCATTGATCAGTCATCTCATCAGTAGACAGACCCTGACGTTCCATCAATACACACAACCAAACACCCCATTTGTAGATGTAAGCAAGGAACTTGTCAATTGTTGTCATTGGTTCAAGCTCTTACAAAATCCATCAGAAGACACACCTTGAAGCATCATTCATAGAGCCCACTTACAGAACCATTTGTACATGAGACACTGGCTTCCCATCAATACTCAACTGATAGAAATACACATCTCAAGTATCCATTTGTTTCACCAGTAACAATCGATAGAAACACAAAAGATCATGCGACTGACCACTTACATTAGTCCTCTACTGATGAGAGGACATAATAGCATTGTCGGTCTTGAAACAATAAAAAGCTAGATATATACACAAACCAATAGAAAGGTAGAAGAACTGTTGCTCTATAACTGACAAAAATCCAAGTACACCTCCAAAAATACACTTTATGACGCTTTGCGATTCTTACTCATAGATGCCTCATTCTCTTGTTTGTTCTTATTGAACTTGCCTACATGTTGATAGCCCCCCTTTTCAAGGGAACCATCTCTTCTGTACTTATGTATCATGTAATTCTCAATTTGAATACAATAACATCCAATTTTGTGGATAATAAGTGCATGTTTTAACTTCATATTATTGAATATACATGCTTTACCCCTTCAATTCTTCTCTATTTAAACATTCCAAGAACAACTGGCCCAATCATCTTTTCTACCCTTGTTTTAACTTCTAATGTTTGGATCATTCTTTCTGACTGCCCATCAGTCTGAGGGTAATAGGCAGCGTTGATTTTCAACCTAGTACTGAGTTATTTTTGATTCCACAATTTTGAAGTGAACTTAGGGTCATAGACATAAATACTTGAACTCAAAACACCATGCCAGCGTACTATTTCCCTAACTTATATTTCACCTAGGTCAGTCACCTTGGTAGTAATATTTAAGGTGAGGAAATGTGTCAACTTGGTTAGGCGGTCCACCACAATTCATATTGCATCATGACCTTTCTTTGTCTTGGGGAGACCCAACACAGAATGCATAGTGATCTGGTCACATTTCCACTCAGGAATTTCAATTGATTGCAATAACCCACCGAGTCGTTGGTGTCCAAACTTCACCATATGGCATGTGAGACAACTGACCACATATGAGGTCATGTCTCCGTGCATTCATGATCACCAAAAGTATCACTGCAAGTCCTTAAACATCTTCATGGTTCCAAGGTGCACGATAAACTTAGACTAATGAACTTCTAGGTCCTTAAGGGTGAATCCTCAGGAACCCAATTACGATTCTTATTTCAGATTCCACCATCCAATCCCACCAAGAGATGTGTCTAAGTCTTTTCCCATCAAGATTTTCATAGCACCTAACTTTGGGTCATCTAACAAGGTTGCTCCAAGTTCCATCAACAATTCATGCTTGGTTTACCTTTATTTGGTACCTCAACTCTTGCATCCATACATGGTTAGCTAATTACTCTTATTTTGACCACCAGACTAAATCTTACACCTATAGAGTTCAAATTCCAAATTATAATCCCATTTTTCATTTGGCAGTTACCTTGCACACCTAGGTCTCCAAGCCATTTATTCAATATCCTCTCATAAGGGTGTGGTAATACCTCAAATTCACAGTTATCCTAAAAGGGATTACAACTTAAATGTTTATTTATGATATCATTTCTATTTCTAATATAGCATGTGTTTGCCTAATCCCTCACACTAATAAAAAAATGAAATAGGATCTAGATGCAGTCCAAATACAAAGCTTATCCCATTCCAAGAGTAGAGACAGTGTATTCATACATTATCTTTTAATTTTAGATTTAGGTTGAATCATTCTCCACATGTCTCCAAACCATGAATACCACCATTTTCTTATTTTCTATGCACATCTATATAAAATATTTTCTCATAACCTTGAGTCTTCAATATAACTTCTTTTTAAGATTCTTATTCAATCATCATCACATGACTCCTTGTACACATATCATGTCATTTCCTCAAGATCTCTAAGGTATAGGTACCTTTGGAATGATCTCCTTTTGACCCCCAAGGGCCTTATGTACTGAGCACATGATATTTCCTCATCCTCATAAATTTTATATTTTGATCATCACATAAGATCTTAATGTTGACTTGTAGCCCTGCCCTACCCAAGGGTTTCATTGAGGTGTCATAACTTTATTTTTTCTCATCACACATTCTTCTTGAGGTTTCTTTGATGATATCCAAGCACATTATTTCTTTTAAAATTCTTCCACTCAAATTTCCTTCATCTCTTATAGGGCTGTCAACATGGAGGGTATGGGGAGGGTAAGGCTCTACCCTTACCCTCCAGAGGATAACAGGTAAGGGTAATTACCCTTTTTAGCAATCCTCTTACTATCCCCTTACCCCTACCGTCTTCCCCACATGGTAAATAGGGAGGGTAAAGTGTAAATGGGTAATTTTCATATAAAATGAATTTTATAAAAAAAACTAACTTATGTTAAGGTGGTGAGTAGGGTGATAAAGATTGAGTCACATCTTTCTTGACTTATATTTTCACAAATGTGAATATAAGCATGAAAATTATGTAATATGTTTAGACATTGGTCTACAAATAGCTTTTCTTAAGGTGGCACAGTCATCCTTTTCCCATTGTTCTGTGGACCTATCAATGGGTTCAATATATCATAGTAATATACTACAAGAATTTGGGTGTGAGTGGGGGTGCAAAGCAATCTGCAACCCACAAGATTTCCTTTTGGAAAAAATAGGGTGGAAAATGAACTAGAAGTTTCTATATAGTTATATATATCTTTGTTAAATAAATGCTAGTAAAAGGGTATGGATAATGTACATACCTTACCCTCCCCTTTTAATATGATAGGGAAATGGAGAAAGGGTAAATGGGGAATGGGTAACAAAAACATTTACACTTACCCTTATCCTATAGGGTATAAATAAAGGGTAAATGGGTAATATGCTCCTCATTGACAATCCTAATTTCTCAGGGCACACATAGTTTTCTTTATGTCCCTTCATTGGGTTCATGGCAAACTTCCCATCTGGGCCTGGTCCCATTCTATTTATATCTTCCGTAGTAACTTTTTCTCATGCCCCTTAGTGCTATTATGCTTCCTGCACTTATTCTCTCAAGTTTTTAAGTGACCTTTAATATTACCTCAATTCTTAAACTAATTTGTGAACTCACTCTTTTAGGAAGGGTTCTATCCCAGGACAAGACAAAACTAATACTTGGAAGTACCAAGGATAAAAAAAACATACTTGAATCTAAAGTTTATATCATTACAAGAGGACATGTCCCTTAGGCATATTTCCTATTATTCCACTCATGAATTTTCTTTCTGGGAGCTATATCATTATACCAAGTGAGTTACCATTCAAATATTGGATCACTATCAAAAGTTTCATTTCTAGTTTGATTACACAAGATCTGATGTATCATATTTCACATGCCTAGAAGTATATTATTTCATTAAGTCATACATTTTCTAATATAAGGTGTACTACCAATTTAGGGATGGCCACTTCCTAGAAGTCGGTTTGCATCATCCTAAGCCTTCTTATCATCAGTGGTGAAAACTTGAAGTTGTCAATGTTCTACAACAATTGGGACTGCCCCTCCTGGTGCTTCAACCACTGGCTGAATTGCTAGTAGGCTTGGACCTCGAGGATCAAGGAGAGGACTGATTCAACCCTATCTTAGGGCTTCATCTTGTGTCATATTACATTTCAATCACATCTATACATGTTAGATTACATGTTATTTCCCGTAATATGCATATTTGTATAAAATGCACTTATGGACATTATTTTTATGTTTTTCATGCATTTGGACCATGCTTGATGGAAGAGAGAGATGAGTGATCCTAGGGTTTCTCTACCCTTGTAAAGACCTAAAGTGAAGTCTGATGCTCCCTCAACCTATCCCTAGTGGCCAAAGTTCCATTGAAGCAAAGATGTCTAAGAAAATCCAAAGAAATAAGTCCAAGTGTTGATCCAGAGGCCAACACGGTCATGGTACCACAGAACGGTCATGCTAGCACATTTGTGAATCAACAGAGCCATCTCCAAGAAAAGCTAGAATCACCACGACTGTGCCACTCAGAATGGTCGTAGTGAACTGACCCAGAATGGTCATGCTACCTTGCATGGCCGTTTGACAGTAGAGGCAGAATAACGGTGGAGCCAAGAAAGGGCTGTGCATTTCTAGACACCACAGACATGGGGGGAACACCACGACTATGCTACCCTAGCCCCACACGATCATGGTGACCACCAAGGATGTGCCACCTTCAGTAAGTACAAAATCAACCAAGTCCTTGTGATTTTCCCCATGTCTCACCACGGTCGTTTCCATCCACCATGACCGTTCTCACCCCTCCCCACCATGGTCGTGGTGACCACCACGGTCGTGCTACTCACAAAAACCTAGCTACTTCAGCACTACATTTCCCATACTACCCCTACTTGACATAATGCTTCCCCCACACCTATATATACTTAGGTGGCAGCTACAACATGAGGTTAGCTACCTTCTACCACCTCCTAGCTCCCCATTTTCACCTCTTAGCCATTCCACTCCATCTCTACCTCCATTCCACTCCATTTTACTATTTCCACCACCAAAACCCTAGTTTCTTCTTGTTTCCACCCATTTTAACCATCATCCCATGCCATTACACCTTGGAGGAGAGTGGAGGACATCCTACAACAACTGAAATGAAGGATTTTTTCATCTACATCGAGCTCCATGGCTTCCTCTATCTCTTTCTCCCTTCTTTTTGTATTTTGCATTGTTATGAGTAGCTAGGCCCCTTGGGTGGGCTGTTTGGGGTGAAAAATATTACTTTGATACCATGTTGGAGAAAAATGATATTTAAACATTGTATCTTCATTTGCTAATGATTATTTTCTATTTCCATCTCATTATCCATGAATCTTGTTGGTTTGTTCTTGAAATCATCTAGGAATTTAGGGAAATTATTTATATTTATGAATTTTAGGATTCGATCCTAGGTCCAATTCTTGGATCCTAGATAGCTACCTATAAAGTCCCCGCTTCCCAGTAACCCCCAATCAAGGGAGACCAAGAGGTCGGAGGCATTATCCCAAAATTTAAGATCAATGGTTTAACAATTTAATCAAAAATAATTATCAAATTCTACTATCTAAACTAGAAAGCTGGTATAAAATAAAACTTTTGCATACCTTTTCAAAATAGGATCTAAGACTTCTATCCGTAGTAGAAATCTAACTATCTAATCCTCCTTTGGATTACTTAAATTCATCTTCACATATTTTGATTTACTGTTTGTCCATATTCAGAATTGTACCTAAAACGTCGACAAACAAAACATCAGTCAGTATATTTCTATATTGGTATGTGGGGGAACAATCACAATTTCACAAATAGTTTCTAACAACCTAATTATCACAAATAGTTTATTAATAATCCAAATTACTCTTTCAATGTGATATTCTCAACCACTTTTGCCCTAAACCCTGGATTAACCTCTCTTAGGGTTTTGTCCTTACAAGGGACATAAGGCCACCTTCTCCATCCTGAGCTTGGTGCCTGGGGTCACCTCTCGAGGTGCCCAATGGTCTTACCTCCAGGTCTTGACAAAATAGACGTTCCCTCCGAGGCTTGGTCATGCATCATACATCAGGGTGGCATGTAGGTTTGAGAATACACATACATAATTGTGATAATCATAGGGACTTTATAGGATTGCAAAATTAAACATTCAGCTGTTTAGGTAGCATCCAATCGATGAAACATTCGGGAAACACCATGAAACTAAATCGATTATTCATAAATAACCACATACCTGATCTAGAGTAACTTGATGTCTAAGCAAGAATCGTCAAGAATAATCAATCAAGTAATCAATCAGTGATCCAAAATTAATGCATAACACCTATGTGTCATTAAACATCCTCAAGATTAACTCAGGTCCCACATTAGGGTTTCTAGACCTTCTTTTAGGGTTTTAGCTTCCACCATCCAATTATCACTTTTAATGCAATTTTTGGCCCACAAACCCTAATTTCAACATCATATGCATGATTGAATTCCAATTAAGTAAAATATATCTCTTTTACACTAAACTACCAACCTTATCCTTTTAGGTCATATCAATATCATTAAGGCCAATTAGCATGTTTAGGCTCTTTTGAATTGACAACTCTGATTTCATCAATATTTTTAGTCAAATTCACAAATGAACCCTAATTACCATTTTTCACATATTCTAGGCTAGTAAACCCTAATTACACCAGTTATGAACAATTATCTTTAATTAGGTTTCTTTCATCATATTTATGAAATTAAGTCAGAATTTGATTACTAGCATCAACTAAGTCTATTAAATACATCCATAATCAAGATATAGGGCTTTGATCTATTTAAAGCATTAAAGTTACCAACTTTATGTAATTTTCAAATTATAAGCATAAACTGAGTCTACTTATATTTTTACTGGATTCCTCATGTTTTTATGAGCAAGATTCATATATTACTTGTATTAATCCAAGCTACCATTAATTAACTATGAATTTTGCAAGTTTTACTTACTTGGACCAATGAGAGGCTGACACGTCAGCCATTGCATGCCTTGCTCTCCTACATTAGTCAGGCTGACTCAAAACATAATGAAAAGTTGATTTTTCCCCTTGTGTGACATCCTGCCTCATCACGCCTCGGAGGGTGTTTTTTTTCCAAACAAAATGCTTGTCTCCTACCCGCGAACCCTCACACTTCCGCCGACCTCAGCCGACTGTAGGGGGGTGGTTATCTCCTCCTCCCCAAGGACTGGAGGTCACTGGGAACAACCACCCTACCTCCGCCGCCCTGTGTTGTGCCCGCCAAGGTCTTGATCCATGTCCGAGAAGACTGGGTGTAAGAGTTCTAGGCCTGTGACCCACAGTAAGAATGCAGACCTCCTATAGGTGTTGCACAAAGGTGAGAGCAAGGAGATGAGGACCGAGCCTCTTCCCAGTGGTGTGGGAGAATTCAACCTTCTTCGTACTCCCTCGCACATCTCCATGTCACTGAAGGGGTCACACTCGTTCTTCCAACCACATGGATGGTATCTCACAAAGACCAAATTTTTGCAGCAGAGTTGATTGCATGGTCCAAGTGTCCGGGCAGGCTCCTCCTAGTGTGAGGGTGTTGGGAACGGAGTCTCGAGGGTGAAGGTAACACCCTATATATAACTCCCTAGGAGTTGAGATCCCTATACCATGATGAGAAGGAGATATAGCGAGATAGGGAACCTATTATTACATGTTTCCTTTCTTGATCATGAAGTAATCCATTACTTAACAATATTGAATCATATTAGTCAATATTGATCCTACTGCATGGCATATTGATGCCTTTTCCAAAGTTAACCACTTAGATGCCAATTTTAGAGTCATTATAGAAAAGGGAAAGTGACTTTTCTTTATGAACAAGTTATCACTTATCCATGCATATTTTACACATTTTTCTCTCTTAATCTTTTATTTTCTTTATTTTGATTCCTTTTACCATTAAAAACCATGTGGAGTTGAAATCTCATTCATAATGACCCCATTATCCATATTTCCACATATTTCTTATATTTTCATCATTATCTCAACTTTCCTTCTTAATAATGCTTTATTTGATTTTATCTCTTTCTTCTCCTATTATCCTTGCAACTTGGACTCCTTGGAACCCAAGAAATCCCAAAGATATGAAATCTCTCCTTGAAGGATAATTCTTAGCCTTCTAGATGCTTATGCATATTTCTTTTCTCATTATCTTAGTTTTTCCTTTATTAATTGATTCATTTTCCTTTTTGTTTCCTTTTTCTTGTTATTGGGCCCAATAGCCAATAAGGCCCACGAAATCAACCACACAAGGCTATTTATCAAAGGAATCCACATAATTACTTAAATCAAACAAATTACATGATCATACACTGATTGGGGAAATTGTATTTCCAACCCAAAAGAACCCCAAAATTTGGGGTTGTAACATCCTTCCCCTCTTATAGGAATTTTGCCCTCAAAATTCCACCAAACATACAAACAATTCAGGATAAGAACTTTCCATGTCCATCATTGGCTCCCATGTGGCTTCATCCTCTCCATGGCGTGTCCAAAGAACCTTTATCATCTTATATTCTTACATATGAGTTCTTTCTCACCTTGGTATCTCATACCCTCATAGGTGACTCCGAATATTTTAGCCTCCCAAGAAGCTCAATAGGTTCATGTCTCAACTCATGGCTCGGGTACATCACATAGTTCTCTAGATCGGACACACAGAACACATCATACATCAGGTTATCCTGAGGGGTAAGGCTACATATAAGCAACTCTCCCAATCCATCTCAAATGGACCCATGTATCAGGGACTCATCTTTCTCAGCTATAGCTCAGAGGGATCGGGTTTTCATAACACATATTCTCTCACAGTGAACTGCATGTCAGTCTGCTTTGCATCAGCTCACGATTCATGTCGCCCTTGGACTTTCTCAGCCATCGCACGATCAAAGTGACTTCATATGTGCACACTGTGGCTTCTCTGACCTTCACAAAGTCCTCTCACTGAAATCACCCATAATGAAGCGGTGATCTACACAAACTCCCTTAAAGAGCTTCTTACATCCCGATACTGGCTATGGTGGCTATCATCATGAGGAAAACTCTCCTAGGATAGAGACTGCTCCCATGTATCATCCTGAATGAACACACACACTCTCACCAGACCCTCTAGTCTGAATCATACTCTCTTGACTGTCTAACAGTTAGGGGTGATAAGCTGTGCTAAACTTCAATCTATCATCGAGTTCATCTTGTACCTACTCCCACTACATGAAAGTGAATCTTGAGGTCATGCTCAAGCTATTGAACTCGGACCACAGTGTAGATGAACTATCTCTCTTCTCATATATAGTTCAACCAGATCTATCACACTGACAATGTTCTCTCTCTTAGGTAAGGGATTAAGTCATCTTGGTAAGGCGATCTTCCATAACCCATATTGCATCCTGACCCCTCTTGGTCCAGGGGAGTCTCGTAACAACGTCTATGGTGAACTACCCCTATCCCCTCTTAGGGACTCTTCAATATCCATAGCAACTCACTGGGTTACTCGCGTCACCTCATGGCATGCATGGGGACAAGCCACATGCACCCTATATACCTCTTTATCCCAGGTACTCAAAGTACTACCACAAACTTTTACTATTTTAGCAGTACCACGGTATATGGTGAACTTAAAATTGTGATCTCCTGCATTTCAAGATTCCTCAAGGTTCACTCCTCAAAAACCCTAAAACACTCTAGTCATGGGTTTCATCACCTTCCTTTCTAGAGAGGTGTATCTGAGGTTCTTACAACCATCCTTCTATCTCATCAAGCTCTAGGGTGGCTAACCAAGCAACCACTACTCGACCAATGGGTCTGGTGGTATCAGAGGGTTATCCCTATATGTCCCAAGAACTTAGGGTTCACCTAACAACCTCTTCTAGCCTCTCGACTGGCTACACAAGATAGTTGCATCTCGACTAAGAGCATCCATTACCACCTTACATCCTTATGTGCTAGGTAACACTGAAGATATAAACCTTCATATATTCCACTTTTCATCCTCATCTTGGATTTAGATCTAACCGAGTCAAGAAAACTTCAATCTCATCATCTTAACTATCCAACTCAAGCTTATACAACTCATAAATTCCATGTTGTTCTTGATAAAATGTCTTCATGATGACTACCTTAGTTCTCTTCATGTTTATCAACCATCCATACATCGTACCCTCCACAAATGTATGCTACTATCTCTATCCTCATACCTCGTAGCAATGTTTCAACTCACATCATCTTTATCCTTAGTGTATGGCATGTGTATTGCCCTATCTCTCACCCCCATAACAAGAAAAAATAAGCATTTGGATGTAGTCCAAATACAAAGTTCATCTCATTCAAAGAGTAGAGATGGTGCATCACTCATCGCCAATACACTTTCCAAACCTAGTTGAAACATACATCACATGTCTCCACATCATGAACTTCTCGATATCAGGTTTACATCCATGAAAAATTATTCCCAAACACACTTGGGTCGTCACACAATCCTTAGTCATCCCCTCTAGGTCTGTAGGGTGTTGGTACTTTTGGGGTCATGCCTCTTCCCTTATGCATCCAGGGAGTGTCCACCTCGTTTTCCCTTTTGGGTCCCATGAGCTCATGAAGGTGATCAATATCCTAACCCATGGTCCTCGGATAATGATAGCTGTTACTTCCCGACCCTATGGTCTTGTACAACTAGGGAATTAGGCAACTCCTACTCCCATCGGTCTTATCCCCACCTGACCTTAGTATAGACTTAGGATTCTATCATGGTACATATCAAACTTGAATCCCTACCCAAAACTCCATCATCTCTCTGGTCATATGCGGTCAAACTTACATCCTTTCATAGGGATCATGGCGACCTACCTAACTTGGTATGGCCCCATACAGTTAACCTCCATGTCAACATAACCTTATGCCCCTTAGAGACGGTCACACAAGGGTCTATAGATTTGTTCTCATACTATGTACTCTTCCTGAGCTCAACAAACTCTTATAGGAGACCTCTTTAGGTTACCACAAACCTAAACAAAAGCTAGTACTTACCCTATAGAAGGGTCCCTCCCCAGGATGGGAGAAAACTATCTCTTGATAGTAACCAAGATCACAAATGTCCTTACTTCCAAGGTTTACATCATCATGTGCATACTTAGCCCTATAATGCCACTTATGCATGTAGCTAACAAGAAGACGACCCACTAAGCCACTCTGGGTTCCTTAGTATGTCATACTTGCTCCTGTTCCTTAACATTGGACCAACTGCATACATGCATATGTCACCAACCTATGTGTGAGGGGTTCGTCAAACATATCCCCCAACCAAGGGGTTTCCTTTTCCTCTAATCCTGAGGGGTGCCATGCTCCAATATGTAGGAACTCAATCATCTTCATGAGCATCAGGTGCACCAGGTACTACTACTTCCCCTCTTAGGTCAAGGAACCCTAGGTTCACTTCTTATGCATCATCTGTCCAACCACGAACCAAACATGCACAAGGTAGGACATACACCTCCCACCATTATTCCACGTGAACAACACCTTAGAGTCATCCATAAGGACAACCAACTTGGTGTGAGACCCCATAACTGATTACTATACTTCTTCAGGGTCTAAGGAACTCTCCTTTCTACACCTATAAGGTAAGGTAGGCACCTACAACTCCTGTACATCAACTCAAGAAGCCTCCTCCCTTTTCTAGGGTTTGGTTCCTCTAAAGGCAACCAAGATACCACAAGTCTCCAAGTATCATGCACGAGGCAACCACAACCATCCACTTAGGTCGTCCATTCTAAGTCATAACATACCCAACTTCTCATGGTCCCTCATGTCTCAGAGTCAAGGTGTCCAACCTTCCTCAATGGGTCTCACTCTCTTTCTCTCTCTAGAGATAACCCTACAACTGACCCTACAAAGAAGATTCTATCTCTTAGAAGATGGGTCAAGATATAAATGGTATATGTCTACACCTGCCTGGGTGAAATGTATGATCCAAACCTATATTAAATCAAGATTATCCAAAGCTCAGCATGCTCACCTCATAACCTATCAGGCATAACCCTAAGTCTCAACCTACTACCAACACTGCTGCCGTACTCTTCTACATAGATGCATGCCTCTTCTATGCTCATATATGCCCATAAGGGTTTCTATGTGGTTACCACTATCCTGTACGAGAGGGAGCTATCCCTCACCCTCGACAGGCATGACCACCCAAGGTCAGGTCACCAAAAAGGCACTAGGTTAATCAACCATACATAGCTCATGCCTCTCACGATTATTCAAAACCATTATGCATGTCAACTCACGTACATACATGCATGGTCGACTATGATATCCAACTCATCTTGTCATCTCTCTCCCTAACTACCATTTAGGGTTAGGGTTGGCATCATCCTTAGAGGATACATCATGTCTCTTCCTCTCCCTAGAGGCTTCTTCCTCTAAGGTTAACTCTCTCCTCCTCTTCCTACAAGGTGGTTTAACCTCAGCGTTCTCCCGAGGGATAACTAAGAGCACAACAACACATGCCATGCAACCTAAGCATGTAACTAATCTTTAGTTTACACTTAAACTATTAAGATTATGTCCATGACATCTTGTTTACATACTTTTCATTGATTTGGTGGAGGATTCCTTAATCCTTATCGTACTTACCCTAACCTCAAGAGGGTGTGGAAGAGAGAGAAAACCCTAAACCTTAAAATCTTACTTGAATTAGGGTTGAGAAGGGATGAAAATAGATGAGAGAGTCCTAAAGGTATCTTATTTTGAGTCAAGACCTTAGACTTTGGCCAGGCAGTCACACTGCATCCGGGAGTCCTCGTGACCGACTAGCGGGGCGGAGGAAAATATTGCCAGTCCCCAGACCGTGATTCTTTTCTAGACACCTTTGTCTTTGGAAAATCCTCTAATAACTCCATTGGTTCTACAGAGTTTGTAAAACTTAATAATTACTAAGGATTAAATGAGAAATCAAGGCTCTGATACCAAATGCAACGTCTTCGCTTCCCGATAACCCCCAATCAAGGAAGACCAAGAGGTCGGAGGCGTTATCCCAAAATTTAGGATCAATGGTTTAACAATTTAATAAAAAATAATTATCAAATTCTACTATCTAAACTAGAAAGTTGGTATAAAATAAAACTTTTGCATACCTTTTCAAAATAGGATCTAAGAATTCTATCCACAATAGAAATCTAACTATCGAATCCTCCTTTGGATTACTTAAATTCATCTTCACAGATTTCGATTGTCCATTTTTAGAATTGTACCTAAAATGCCAACAAACAAAATGTCGGTCAGTATATTTCTATACTAGTATGTGGGGAACAATCTCAATTTCACAAATAGTTTCTAACAACCTAATTATCACAAATAGGTATTAACAATCCAAATTACTCTTTCAATGTGATATTCTCAACCACTTTTGCCCTAAACCCTGGATTACCCTCTCTTAGGGTTTTGTCCTTGTAAGGGACATAAGGCCACCTTCTCCATCCTAAGATTGGTTCCTGGGGTCACCTCTCAATGTGCCCAATGGTCTTCCCTCCAGGGCTTGACTGAATAGACCTTCCCTCTGGGGCTTGGTCATGCATCATACATCAGGGTGGCATGTAGGTTCGAGAATACACATATATACTTAACTGTGATAATCATAGGGACTTTATAGGATTGTAGAATTAAACATTCAACAGTTTAGGTTGCATCCAATCGGTGAAACATTCAAGAAACACTGTGAAACTAAATCAATTATTCATAAATAACCACATACCTGATCTAGAGTAACTTGATGTCCAAGCAAGAATAGTCAAGAATAATCAATCAAGCAATCAATCCGTGATCCTGAAATTAATGCATAACACCCATGTGTCATTAAACATCCTCAAGATTGACTCAGGTCCCACATTAGGGTTTCTAGGCCACCTTTTAGGGTTTTATTAGAGTTTTATCTTCCACCATCCAATTATCACCTTTAAAGTAGTTTTTGGCCCACAAACCCTAATTTCAACATCATATGCATGATTGAATTCCAATTAAGTCAAATATATCTCTTTTACGCTAAACTACCAACCTTATCCTTTTAGGTCATATCAAGATCATTAAGTCCAATTAGCATGTTTAGGATCTTTTGAATTGACAACTCAGATTTCATCAATGATTATAGTCAAATTCACAAATGAACCCTAATTACCATTTTTCACATCTTCTAGGTTAGTAAACCCTAATTACACCAATTATGAACAATTATCTCTAATTAGATTTCTTTCATCATATTTATGAAATTAAGTCAAACTTTGATTACTAGAATCAACTAAGTCTATTAAATACATCCATAATCAAGATCTAGGGCTTTGATCTATTTAAAGCATTAAAATTATCAACTTTATGTACTTTTCAAATTAGAAGCATACACAGAGTCTGATTATATTTTTACTGGATTCCTCGTGTTTTTCTGAGAAAGATTCATATATTACTTGTATTAATCCAAGCTACCATTAATTAACTATGAATTTTTCAAGTTTTACTTACTTGGACCAATGAGAGGCTGACACGTTAGCCATTGCATGCCTTGCTCTCCTGCGTTAGACGTGATGACTCAAAACATAACAAAAAGTCAAATTTTCCCCTTGTGCGACGTCCTACCTCATCATGCCTCAGAGGGTGTTTTTGTCCAAACGAACTTCTCATCTCCTACTTGCGAACCCTCACGCTTCCGCCGACCTCAGCCGACCGCCGAGGGGGGGTATCTTCTCCTCCCCAAGGACCAGAGGTCACCGGGAACAACCGCCCTACCTCCGCCACCCTCCATCGCACCCGCCACGGTCTTGATCCATGGACGAGATGACTGGGTGCAAGGGTGCTGGGCCTGCGACCCGCAATGAGAATGCAGACCTCCTGCAGGTGCTGCGCAAAGGCAAGAGCAAGGATATGATGACTAGGCCTCTTCTCGGTGGTGTGGGAGTGTCTGACCTCCTTAGTACTCCGTCCCATGGCTCCAAGTCGCTCAAGGGATCACACTCGTTCTTCCAACCACATTGATGGTATCTCACAAAGACCAAATTTTTGTGGCAGAGTTGATTGCAAGGTCTCCTCCTAGTCCGAGGGTGTTGGGAATGGAGTCTCGTGGGTGAAGGAAGCACCCTATATATAACTCCCTAGGAGTTGAGATCCCTATACCATGAGGAGAAGTATATATAGCGAGATAGGGAACCTATTATTACGTGTTTCCTTTCTTGATCGTGAAGTATTCCATTACTTAACAATATTGAATCATATTAGTCAATATTGATCCTGTTGCATGGCATATTGATGCCTTTTCCAAAGTTAACCACTTAGATGCCAATTTTAGAGTCATTATACAAAAGGGAAAGTGACTTTTCTTTATGAAGAAGTTATCACTTATCCATGCATATTTTACACAATTTTCTCTCTTAATCTTTTATCTTCTTTATTTTGATTCCTTTTACCATTAGAAACCATGTGGAGGCGAAATCTCATTCATAATGATCCCATTATCCATATTTCCACATATTTCTTATATTTTCATCATTATCTCAACTTTCCTTCTTAATAATGCTTTATTTGATTTTATCTCTTTCTTCTCCTATTATCCTTGCAACTTGGACTCCTTGGAACCCAAGAAATCCCAAAGATATGAAATCTCTCCTTGAAGGATAATTCTTAGCCTTCTAGATGCTTCTGCATCTTTCTTTTCTCATTATCTTAGTTATTCCTTTATTAATTGATTCCCTTTCCTTTTTATTTCCTTTTTCTTATTATTGGGCCCAATAGCTAATAAGGCCCACGAAATCAACCACACAAGGCTATTTATCAAAGGAATCCACGTAATTACTTAAATCAAACAAATTACAAAATCATACACTAGTTAGGGAAATTGTATTTCCAACCCAAGAGAACCCAAAAATTTGGGGTTGTAACACTACCCATCCTCCTACATCCTAATCAGTTCTTCTAACCCTAGTTTAGAGAACTAAGTAGCCAGTTTAGATGAAATTGGTGTGTTTAACATGGGGTTTTCTCAAGGTTAGAATGTGGTGATGGGAGGTCTAAAACCTCACTTCCACCCCCATTACTAATCTCAGCCCCTAATCATCCTAAGATCATATAACCTAGAAACATAGGCTTGTTTAGACTCTAATTGAAGTACTCCTAAACCCTAACCCAATTTATCCTCACAAGGGTAGTAGGGGTTGTTAGGGACTAGTTCGCCTATATACAACCTAACATATCCATGGCTAGTTAGTAGCTTAGGATTATTCAGTAGACTCTAACTTGTTGTTTAGTTTGATAATCTAACTGAAAGCATAATATTCATATGTCACCCCAACCTAATTCATAACTACATCCCCCAAACAACCCACATTTCCCTTTATTACTTTAAAGCCCTAATTGCCTTCTTGCTTAGCTAGTGTTAGCTTAGTTAGCTCTTTACTTATTTAGTTAGCTTCTTGCCTTGTTCTTGCTAGTTTAGACCTTTAATTGCTCTTTTGCCCTATTTTCTAGCTTAGTGTAGTGTAGACTTCTCCTTGCTTGCCTTAGCATAACTTGTTCTCTTTTCTTGCCTTGCCTTGTCTTTTCTTGTTCAGGAGAATTAACTGTATATGGTTAACTTAGGTTTTAATCTTGCTTGTCTTCCTTTAATTGCCTTCTTTCTCAACTTAGTGTAATCAATCAAAACAACCTTTAAACCCTTCAACCCTAGATTCTACAGTAGGAACCTAGCCCAAAAACTAACCTAGCTCTAGTGCCCCCTTTTCTCCCTGTCGATCGACCCTATACTTTCCGCCCTCCTATAATACAACATGACCCTGTGTGCTTGTGGGTGTAGTGTTTTAGTTTGTGTGAGTGTGTTGAGTTTAAGTCCATTATAAATTTTGAAAGTGAATCCACCATGTGTTTCTATTTGCAGGGTTGCATCTATTCAAACTCCAATTGAGTAGTATGTAACACCATTGGCAGAATCACACTAAGCTTTCTGGTGTCGTTGCTGGGGAGAAAGGCGCTTGGCCTAGTTAGCTAGTTTTGCTTTGACTTTTCCTACTACCCTAATCATTTCTATTATATATTATTCATTCTTTGCATTCTTTATGCATAATGGTTTGCTAACTTATTCTCTTTTGTTTGGTTGTGCCTTATGCATGTGACAAGCCAGTCAGGAGAAAACAATATGGAAGGCCAAAATGCACCTCACAAGCCACTTCAAGATTACTTCATGCCTAGAAACTATAAATCACCAATAACTAGCAGGGTTGATCAAATGCCAAGGGATCGAGAAATTCTCCATCCGTCCAAGTCTTCTTGGGCTCCTGCCTATCTTCTAAGGCTCGGAGAGTGAGAACTCCTACAAGAACTTGGACCCCTTTCTTAAAGTATGCCCCACTTCAGGATGCCGACGACTAGTGATGACACAATCTGGTTGACCTTGTTCTCATTCTCCCTCAAAGATAAAGCTAAAGATTGGTATGACTCAAGGAGGGACATCATGAGTTGGGAAATAATGAATAATTCCTTCTTAAGTAAATTCTACTCTATATCAAGGTTAAAACAAATGCGGTGTGCCGTGACGAGTTTTAGTAAAATGGGCAATGAGCAGTTTCATAATGCATGGGAGAGGTTTAAGAAGATTTTCAGAGAGTGCTTTCACTATGAGATCCCTTTGTGGCAGCTAGTTTAGTCCTTTTACTCTGGCCTATCTCTAAAGGACCAAGATATAGTAGATTCTTCTAGTGGAGCAGTTTTCATGGCTAGACCATCTGAGGAGATATAGCCTTTGTTTGAGCAGGTGGCTAAAGGGTCAAAACTCTAAGCTTCTAGCATGATGAATGATGGGGGCTGTACCATTGGTGTGACATATCCTACTCATAATGACTCAAGCCCGCAAGTGATGAAGATTCTTGGTGACATGGTGAGTTTCATGAAGAACCAGGTGACAAATGTTCCTTACCACCCGGTCAATTCTATTGAGGTCTAAGGTGAAGAAAAGAAGACATCTCACTCCTATAGCTACTAGGAACCACAAAGTCCAAGATATAGCTCAAGGTTTGAGGAAGAGGTACTCTCTAGGCTAAAGAGTGTTGATGACATACAAATGAATGTGACAAGGCTTAAGGAGAGTATAGAGCATATATCGTCCATAATTGCTCTCTAAGAAGAAAAATCGTATTCAAAACCCATCTTGAGTTTCAATGAAGCAAGTGGACCAATGCCTTCTTCTCAAGTTTTCTATAGTCCACCTCCCATGCAAGTGCAACATGTATACCACTTATAAGGCGATCCCAAGCCTTATACACCACCTCCCCCTCTATCACCACCAATTTCTCAGCAATTCACCTTCCAACTTCAATTCTCCCCTCCACCTTAATTTCAATACCAAGTACCATCTCCACCTCCTCTACAGCCACAACTAGCTCCCCCTCTTCACCATGAGCAAGGAAGTGTTGTGGCAGTTCTAAGGAATGGAAAATCTCTTGAGTAGCCAGCTAGTCAAAGAAAGGTTGATAAAGCAAAGCAAAGGCAGCAAAGCAGTGATTGAAATTTCCAAAGAAGATTATATGACACCGCCTATTAATTTTGGGATATCATGTGCTCCACCTCACACTCCATTTGTAGGTTCCACCATCCCTAGTGTTCCATCTACTAGCATGCCAAAACAAAATCATGTTGATGTAAGCAAGGCCAAAACAAGTGAGCCACCATTCATTGAAACATTAGATGATCCACTGGAAGTAAGGAGGAGACAAAAGCACAATGTTGACATTCTTTAGGTGTTTCGACAAGTGAAGGTCAATATTCTATTGTTGGATGCTATTAAGCAAATCCCATCATATGACAAGTTTCTTGAGAACTTATGCAATGTGAAGAGAAGGTCAAAGGGGAGGAAACCAAAGAGAGTGAAGTTGACTGAGCAAGTGATCTCTATCATCCAACACTCACTTCCTGTGAAGAGAAAGTCTAAGGATCCCCACTCATACCTAGCTACATAGGGGGACACCGCATAGATAGGTCCTTACTTGATTTGGGGTCTAGTGTGAATTTGATGTCGTATAGTGTCTATGTGGAGCTAGGATTGAGCAAGTTGAAGCTGGCACATTGAACTCTCCAATTGGCAAACTGTTCCATAAAAGTACCTAGAGGAAGAGTGGATGATGTCTTGGTAATGATAGACAAGGAGAAAGGCGCAATGTTCCCAATAGATTTCATTATTCTTGATATGGAGCCAGAGGATAGGAAGATTCCTGTGATCTTGGGGAGACTGTTCTTATCTACAGCTAACATCGAGATACATGTTTGCAGTGTCACAATGACAGTTTCATTCATGGACATGAAAATCAACATCTACATGTACAAGACCCCAACCTGGCGAGCCCGAGATGAGGATATTGGACATGGATACTTCAAGAGTCCGATTGGTCATTTGAGAGAAGAAGGTCAGAATGAAGAAATTGATGATGATTTTTATGATCAAAGGAATGTGGAACATAGATTGAGTGCAAATGAGAGATGCATGTATTGCAAGAATGGACACATGAGAATTCCAAATGGACGAAAGATGAAGAATCTCCAAGAAGCCCAACTAAAGGCATGAAACTCAACACTTATGGGAGGCAACCCTCCTAGGTTTGGGAAATTTTCACCCAACCTTTCATTTTTGATACTTTTGTTTTATTTCTACACTTTCCAAGAAAACAAACACACATACTTGTTTTTAATATTTTTTGTTTAGTTTTAAGATGTGTAGGTGAAAATAGGGTGAAATGAGGAAAATTAGATGATTTTTTGACAAGTTATCAATGAAAAACCATTTTTGATCAAAGATTTGATGTTTTGATGAGAATTAAGCGTGGAACAACAACCACAATACTCACCATGGCTGTGGTGACATGGAAAGGCCATGGTGGTGCTTTCACAATCAACATGGGAATCAAGAAAAATCAAGGAAGTCAAGAACTAAAGATCAGACCCACCACGGTCGTGCAAGGCAGCATGACCATGTAGCCACCCACTCAGAATGGCCGTGTGGGGTACCACGACCATGCAGCAAGCAAGCCACTATGACCGTGTCACGTAGCATGACCATGCTACAAACTGACTCTAGCACTTAAGTCAGTGTTTTGTAAAATAAAAAATCATTTCTATTCTCAACTCCGTGAGCACCACGACCGTTCTCCGTGAACAGCGGTCATACACTCCCTCCCAGCCACTCCACCACCCTCAAACCACCACCAAATCACTCCCAATCCATCTCCAATCAATCCCCCCATCATTTCCACTACCTTAATCTCCAGATTCCACCCATTTTCATCTGCAAAACACTCCATTTCTCTCCAATCCGCCCCAACAACCCTATTCTTTGGGGAAAACTTAAAATCCCATTTTCTCCACCAAATTTGATCCAAAATGAACCAAATGGCTAAGAAGGTTGTAGCTAAGACCAAGGATGTGATTTCCTATGGATTCCAGCCCAAGAATGCATCTTCTTCAGCCCCGTCATCTCCCCTAGCACTTCCGGCACCATTGCTAGCCTCTGGTTCACAAGGGGAATCATCCCATGCAGCAGCAACGGTGGATCCCATGATGGAGCAGTCTTCTAGACAACCCAGCAGAGGTAGGGCAGCAGCCCGACCATCAGTCTCAGAAACTCACCCATCAGTTTCGACAGCTCAACTATCCTTTTCAGCTGCACGACCCTCGACATCTACGATACCACAACCATAACCACAACCAAAACCGAGAGCACGATGGGAGCTACTGGTAGAAGACTCAGATGAGGCAATGCCAGATGCACAACTAGAGGATGCACCTGAAGTACTTCATGAGGCAACACCTGACAGCCAGAGCAAGAGAGGGAAGAAGCCAAAGCACCCATAGTGCTTGACACACCGAGTGATTGCTACTCTCTATGTGTGCCAGGAGACGATGAGAACTTTGGGCATCTTTGATTTTTTTCTAGTTGAGGTGTTGACCACAGTGCAGGAGGCCTATGTGGAGCTTACACATCAATTCTTTACAACACCAGAGAAGGTATCATAAGATGACATCATTGTCACTTTGGGGAGTAGCACCTACCTCATCACTGCTTCCTTTCTAAATGACATTTTTACATCAACTCTCGAGGCAACAACATCAATTGATCAAGGAAGCATTGATAGGGAAACCAGTGTGAACTACGCTGCACTGTGGAAGAAACTTACATGGCAAAGCAATTTTGTGGTGGGTAAATCAAATACTAGTCTGATTCACAACCCCATCTTAAGATACATTCAAAAGGTCTTAGTGAATACCATCTTCGACTGATATGAAAATCAACATAGTTGTACCAAGAAAGACCTTTTTGTGCTGGGATGGATGGTGCGAGGAAAGTTTGTAAATCTGGGGTCACTTATTATTGATCATATGAAGACAATCCCATCCAAGAGCAAGAATCCTTTCATTATGGGAGGGATTGTAACTTCCATTGCTTTGACCCTGGGGCACGATGTATCTGACTACACAAAGGTAGAAGGAGGAAAGCTCCTTGACTTGCACTATTTGACTCACTCATCGATGATATCAGTGGTTGATCAGAAGATTTTCTACCAGGTCAACCCTCCTTATGTAGGGGTTTCACTAGAGCTCCCCTATCATGCCACACCTCTCCTTGAGGTATGTGGTCCATCTTTAGATTTTTTGGACATCTTGAGGTGGTGGGAAGAGGAGAATCCTAGGGATACATGGCAGCAACAGCCTAGAGATCTACATGAAGGGATTTGTGAGTCAAATGCAGCTACTGAGAGGAGGAAAACTGAGGAGAGAGAGAATCACAAGGTA
Source organism: Alisma plantago-aquatica (assembly GCA_963693085.1). Taxonomy (NCBI): domain Eukaryota; kingdom Viridiplantae; phylum Streptophyta; class Magnoliopsida; order Alismatales; family Alismataceae; genus Alisma; species Alisma plantago-aquatica. The sequence continues at coordinate 72,374,940 of OY856412.1, read as the reverse complement.
AGGTGACGTGAGGTAGAGGCATCACATCAGCAGTAGTAGTGCACAACGAATGCATATGACATGTCCACCGTACATTCGTAGCTGGAGGGCATCTAGAGCACTCAGGATCACATATTGAGCACCCATGAGGGTATTTTGAGGACACATGCGGGTTTTCAACACACCCAGGATGCCATGTGGTTAAACCATCAACATATGCATTATCAGGTCAACCACTTATATCAGTTCCAAGATGCCCAGGCACAGAGGAACCCCAAGTGGGGGGAGATTGGTGGAGTTCACTGTTAACATTTTAGGACAACTACCCACCTCCACAGTCAAACTATTGGGGTTCCTACTACCAGCATCCTCCACCACAGGGAGGTGCACCGCTATAGTAGTGATCATCTACCCTATCATTCCTAGACTTTAGTGTCATGCTGAGGACAACATGATTCAAAAGTTTGGGGTGGTACTCATTTTGCATTTTCACCCACCATTTACTTTTGTTTGTTTGCTTTTGTTTGTTTTAGTTTAGAATTTACCTACTTTGCATACCAACATGCCATGTAGTTACTTTCTTGCAATTTTTGCATAATTTTCAAAATTTTTGCTCTTTTTGCCATTTATTGCATATCATGTAAATTTTTGGTAATTTTTGCATGTTTTAGCTAGGATTTGCTTGCTTCATGCTTTATGTTCAATAATATAGGCTTAGATGTGATTGAAGGCAACTTGGCACTGTTTTAGCCAAATTTTGCCCAAATTTGAGATTTCTTGCCTAAAAGTGTGTTTTGACCCAATTTCTACTTTTTGGATTAAAAATGATGACATTTGACAAATTCAAGTGAATTATCATTATTTATTGCAAAATGGTATCAATTCTTGACTTTTTACATGCGCGTCACCTCTCTTGTGTTTGTGAATGTTTTGGTTGAATTGTGACGTGAGCAAGCTATGAGCACTTAGTGCCTAAATCACTTGATAGAAATATCAATTTCATGTTGTTCGTTCATGTGATGTGAAATTGTTGGATGAAGTGTTGGATTAATTTTCATGCAGGAGAATTTATGTTGAAAATCATGCCAGTGACCCCTCTTTGACCCGACTCTTCACTCACCATCTTCTTACCCCTCTACCTCATGAAAGGATGCCAAAGTGCACGTATCAGCTGTAGCCACCTCCAAAAATTTGAGTTGGCCACATCTACATCTCACCGCTTCACTCTCTTCTCCATATCCCTATCTACTTCAAGGGCAAAGAAAAAGAAAAAAAATGCAAAAAAGAAAAAAAGATGCTCTTGTTTAAGAACATCTAAATAAAGAAAAGATGTGTAAAAGCACTCCAAAATCTTACCAAAATTATTTCTTCCATTTTCATACCCATTGAGCTAGGAAACATCAAACCTAGCTCATTTTTCCCTTTCCACACCCAAGTGGGTCATTTAGTGTGATTTGAAACATAAGTTTGAATGCATGAAGGTGAAACAACACTCCCAATCATCCTTGATTAACGCCGTCATGAAACGGTCTACCCAGAACTACATGAAAGAAATATGGATAGATTGTGTGTTTTATGCACTATATTTGAAGTTCATATGCTTTATGATCTTTTCATGATTGGTTTGTGAAAGCAGGAGAGGAGATAGGTGGAATGCATGCACTTAGTCATTATTGATCCCATTCAGAAACAATCATCTTTTGCATTACATTTGTCATTTCTTGATTGTAGAAAAATTGTAGAGAGATTGAGTTGGAGCATACTTGAGGACAAGTATGTTTTAAGTTTGGGGTGGTGATTCAACACTATTTTAGGGATTCATCTTGTGTCATATTGTATTTCATTCCCATCTATACCTATTAGATTACATGTTATTTCTCTCAATATGCATATTTGTATAAAATGCACTTATGGATATTATTTACATGTTTTTCAGGCATTTGGACCACACTTGATGGAAGAGAGAGAGGAGTGATCCTAGGGTTTCTCTACCCTTAGAGAGACCTAAAGTGAAGTCTGATGTTCCCTCAACCTACCCCTAGTGGCCAAATATCCATTGAAGCAAAGATGTCCAAGAAAATTCAAAGAAACAAGTCCAAGTGCTGATCCAGAGGCCAACACAGTTGTGGTACCACAGAACGGTCGTGCTAGCACATTTGAAAATAAATGGACCCATATCCAAGAAAATCTAGAATCACCACGACTGTGCCACTCAGAATGTCCGTGGTGAATTGACCTAGAACGGCTGTGCCAGCTTGCACGACTGTGTGATAGCAGAGGCAGAACGACCATGGAGCCAAGAACAAGCTGTGTATTTTGAGCCACCACGTCCGTGCTACCCTAGCCCCACCATGGACGTTGGGACCACCACGACTGTGCCATCTTTGGTACAAAATCGACCAAGTCCCTGTGATTTTTTCCCATTTCTCACCATGATCGTTCCCATCCACCACGACCATTCTCACCCCTCCCCAAAAACCTAGCTACTTTTGCACTGCATTTCCCATACTACTCCTACTTGACCCAGTGCTCCCCCCACACCTATATATACCTAGGTGGTGGCTCCATCACGAGGTTCACTATCTTCTACCACCTCCTAGCTCCCCATTTTCACCCCTTAGCTATTCCACTCCATTTCCACCTCCATTCCACTCCATTTCACCATTTCCACCACCAAAACCCTAGTTTCTTATTGTTTCCACCCATTTCCACCATCATCCCATGCCATTGCACCTTGGAGGAGAGTGGAGGATGTCCTGTAGCAGCTGAAGTGGAGGATTTCTTCATGTACACTGAGCTCCATGGCTTCTTATATCTCTTTCTCCCTTCTTTTTGTATTTTTCATTGTTATGAGTAGCTAGGCCCCTTGGGTGGGCTATTTGGAGTGCAAAATGTTACTTTGATACCATGTTGGGGGAATGATATATAAACATTGGAATTTCATTTGCTAATGATTATGTTCTATTCCATCTCATTCTCCATTAATTGCTTGTTGGTTTGTGCTTGAAATCACCTAGGAATTTAGGGAAATTGCTTATACGTATGAATTTTGGGATTCACTCCTAGGTCCAATTCTTGGATCCCTAGCTAGTTACCCATCCTCATACATCCTATTCAATTCTCCTAAACCTAGTTGAGAGATTTAAGTATCTAGTTTAAATGAAATTGGTGTATTCAACATGCAGCTTTATCAAGGTTAGAATGTGGGTGATGGGAGGTCTAAAACTTCACTTCCACCCCCATTGCTAATCTCATCCCCTAATCATCCTAAGATCATCTAACCTAGAAACCTAGGCTTGTTTAGACTCTAATTGAATTACTCCAAAACCCTAACCCAATTGAGCCTCACAAGGGTAGTAGGGGGTGTTAGGGACTAGTTCCCCTATACACAACCTAGCATATCCATGGCCAATTAGTAGCTTAGGATAATTCAGTAGACTCTAACTTGTTTTTTGGTTTGATAATCTAAATGAAAACATAATATTCACAGGTCACCCCCAAATTAATTGATAAGTGCATCCCCCAAACAACCCACATTTCCCTTTATTTCTTTAAAGCCCTAATTGCCTTCTTACTTAGCTAGTGTTAGCTTAGTTAGCCCTTTACTTGTTTAGTTAGCTTCTTGCCTTGTTCTTGCCCTGTTCTTGCTAGTTTAGATCTTTGATAGCTCTTTTACCCTATTTGCTAGCTTAGTGTAGTGTAGACTTCTCCTTACTTGCCTTAGCAGAACTTGTTCTTGATGAATCCCTATCTTAGGGCTCCATCTTGTGCCATTTTGTACTTTATTCACATCTAAACATAGGAGAATGCAAGTTAAATTCCCCAACGTGAGTATTATTATCAAATGCACTTATGGACGTTCTTTGAATTATTTTCAAGTACTTGGACCATGCTCTAGATGGATGAGAGAGAAGGAAGGAGTTCTAGGGTTCCTCCACTCATGGAGGGGTCCAAAGAAGGCCCCAAAGCTCCCTCAACCTACCCCTAATGGCCAAGATTAGACATCAAGCAAAAAATTCCATTGATGATGAAGATTGAAGTTAATTTTTCCACTGAAGATCCCAGAACGGCCGTGATACGAAGGAACGGTCATGCTGGCTAATGCATAAGTTACATGGTGTTGGTTTGTTACATTAATGAGTTTCAATCATATAATGATCTTTTACTCAACTAGCTATTTCCTGCAAGTATATGAGAGTAGTTGTAGTCAAGGTCAAACACAAGGAGCGTTGGTTAGCTAGGCGCAAGAGTTATGATTTTCAGTAATCTATATTATTATATACAAGATGATTGGATTAGAACAACTAAATTACATATTTAAAACAAAATAGTAAATTATCACTTAAGGTTAAGATTCAGATTTAGGAGGATCTTAGACTTGGGATTTCACTATCACATCATAGCTTATATTAAAATACAAATTTAACATGTTAATGAACTTGCAAAGGAGGTTGGTAGTAATCACTCACCTCTCGGTGAAGTCATGATGATTATAACTCCATACATCACTCTCATGTATGTATTTCATTTGGAATCACAAACCTTGCTCCTCAACTTAATCCCATCCACTCTCACAGTCAAGGACAAGTTGCTAAAAGAGTAACTCCATACTCTCAAACACATCTGCTCAGATTATGAAAGAAAGCATAAAACATGCAAGTATGATAGCCAATCACACAAACAAGCATTTCAGATCTGAAACAACTCTTGAAACATGCAAACAACTAACATTTAGTACGAAATTCATATGTTCATACAAGCTATGACATGGGAGTTACTCTCCCATGTCCAAGATTCGGATTCTACTCAGCCATGGCTAGAGAAAGAAGGTACAAGCAACAGAAAACATCAAAGGACATAGTAAAAGAGTAGAAAGAACTAGTATGTATGTGAGAAGTAGTAGAATGAAGAAGAACTCCAGCTAGAAGTTAAGATCTGTCCTTGCTTGCTGCACTTTCTCCAAATTTCTTCACTCCCAAGCGGATAGAAGAGGAAGAAGAAGATCCTTGCTGCAAATAGTGAAGAAGAAGGAAGAAGAAGAGGGTTCTCTCTCCAGTAACCACCTCCTATCTCCCTTGGTCTCCTCCAACTTCTCCTGGACTCCCTCCAGTCGAGTTGCCCTCCAAAAGGTCCGTCCTAAGCCATCATAACTATCCCAAGATGAGTTGGGGTCGTATATATAAGTGTGGGACAGTTAAATTCGTGTTTGAGTGAAATCTATAGGTCACACGACGTGTCTTTTATAAGACACAGCATGTCTTATACAATAACTGAAGTTTGGATTGAGTTCTGAGAGGTTACACGACATGTCTTTAATAAGACACGACGTGTCTTTAATAAAACACGACATTTTGCTACAAATCTGAAGTTCTGCATTCAATTTCTAGACTGAGACATGGGGTGTCTTTAATAAGATATATCGTGTCTTTTTAAGACACGTGGTGTCTTTTTAAGACATGGCGTGTCAATGACTATTCTGGACTACTGTGTATTTTGCTCATAACTTACGGCGTGTAGGTCAGTTTTACATGCCGTAAAAAGTGGTATTTGTGCAGTTTTGAACCCCAAAATATGTAAATACTTGAGGAGTGATTCAATAAGTGATAATATGATATATTCCTAATAATTTCATTGCAAAATGTAGTACCTACAATCCAAACCATGAGATAAGTAAGAATAGCTAAAAATATAGAATCTAGCATGAATGAGAGTGATAATTGAGTCAAAACAACATGGATATGCAACCAAACATGATCCAAAAGATGATATGATTTGTGCAAATTATAGGGAAAATATCAAGATTTGCAAGCTACAACAACTTAGCCACCACAACCGTGCCACCTAACACAGCCATGCCATGAAGCCCCCAAAACAACCGTCCTGCCCAACACGACCATGCTAGTTGAAGACAGAATGGGTGTACTAGAGGGAACAACCTCCTCTCCAACTCCACCACCACAGACATGCTACCCAGCATGACCGTTCTACCTAACCACCACCACCGCCGTGCTGCCTAGCATGACCATGCTACCAGCCTCCATTCACCACTTCAACCTATGATTTTTCAATTGTCTGGGAATGACCATTCCCCACCACCATGACCGTTTCCACCTCTACCCACCACGACCATCCTACCACCCAAACCCTACCATTTTCTGCACTATTTTCCCAACAATGCCCATACTTACCCTAGTGCTTCCACCATCCCCTATATATACAGGGGTGGTGGCCACAACACTGGGTTAGCTGCCATTACTCCTCTCTAGCCACTCTTGAGCATTCATTACACTTCCCTTGCATTTATGCTATCCACCCACCATTTTCACCTCATTTCCACCATAGAAGCCTAGATTTCTAGGTTTTCTACCATAAACCCCCTCCCCATTTACATGCCCATCATCTATATTGGAGGAAGGAGGTCACCCTACAATATCTAGGAGGTAAAGAAGGAAGATCTACTTCGAGCTCCATGGAGTCCTATGCCCTTCTTTCCCTTTCTTTTACATTTTATTTGATTATGTCTAGCTAAGCCCCTAGTGGTGGGATGTTTGGGGTGAAAATGCAACTTTGATACCATGTTGGGGTAGAATAATTTGTAATGAATATAATTTCATTCTGTGATAATTGCCCTTGCTTCTATCTCATTTCCCATTATCTTGCATGTGATTTTTTCTCTTAAACTTAAATTACTTGCTTTGTGATGTTTGATGACACTTAGCCTTTAGGAGGAATTGGAGTGTATGTAGCAATCTTAGGAATGGCTCCTAGGTCCAATTTGTGGATTCCTAGCTAGCCCCCATTATTCCTACATACATATCCCTCCTTCTATAAGTGAGTCTGAGATCTATGTGACTAGTGTAAGTGTGATTAGTGCAATTTCCTAGAGCTTTCTAAAGGCTAGATGGCTAGTGGAATGAGGTGAAAAACCCTAATATCTACTTCATTTCTACCCTTGGATCTCAATTGCCCTAATACCACTTACCCTAGAAACCTAGACTTGACAAGTCCTACTGAAATTACACCTAACCCTAGTTCTCCAACTAGTAGTATAGGGTACATTCTAATAGCACCCGCCTTGTTGTTTGGTTTGGTAATCTAGATTGAATTGTGATAATTGCATGCCATGTTGACACCCCACCTAATATCAAATCACATTCGCAAATGGCCCACCTACCTAATCCATTACGTGAAACCCACCTTAGCCTTCTTTATTGTTAATGTTGGTGTAGCTTATTTGTCTTTGTTTCTTCTAGTTAATTGCTTAGTCTTGCTAGTTAGTGTTAATCTAGATCCTTGCTTTCTTTAGTTCTTAACTTAGTTCTTAGTTGATAATTACTTTTCTAGAGTAGAGTAGATCACCTTGCTCTTGCTTAGTTGATTGCTTAATCTAGATTCTTAGACCTAACTTTCTTAGGATAACCTAGTTTTTGGTAATCTAGTTTTCATATTTTCTTTATTTGCTTGCTTGCATAGTGTAATCCAACCAAAACCCCTTTTAAACCCTTCAACCCTAGTCTCTGCTTTAGGAACATAGACCACACCAACTAAGCTCTAGTGCCCCCTCTATCCCTGTGGTTCAACCCCCCTTTACTTGCCTCTCACCTATACTACAACATGGCCTTGTGTGCTTGTGAGAGCATATCTTAGTGTTGTGAGTGAACCTAGTTAGGGGAAATCTTATACATATCGAAAGATCACACATGCATGCAAAACAACACCTAGCTTTCTGACGCCGTTGCTGGGGAGAAAGATGCTCGGCCTAGCTCATCATTGCTATTATTTATTCTTTATTCTTTGCATTCTTTGTGCATATTGGTTTTGTAACTTGTTTTCTTTTGTTTGGTTGTGCTTTGTGCATGTGACAAGCCATTCGAGGGAAGACATGATGGAAGGCCAAAATGCACCCCACAAGCCGCTTCAAGCCTACTTCATGCCTAGCAACTATAAATTGCCAATTTCTAGCAAGGTTGATCAAATGCCAGAGGAGCAATTCTCCATCCTTCCGGCTCTTCTTGGGCTCCTGCCCATCTTCTACGACTTGGAGAGTGAGAACCCATACAAGTACTTGGACTCCTTTCTTGAAGTATACTCCACCTTCAGGATGCCGATGACTAGTGATGACACAATACATTTGATCTTGTTTCATTCTCCCTCAAAGATAGAGCCAAATATTGGTATGACTCAAGGAGGGATATCATGAGTTGGGAAACAATGAAGAATCCCTTCTTGAGACAATTCTACTCTATAGTAAGGTTAACACAAATACGGCGTGCCATGATAAGTTTTAGTCAAATGGACAATGAGCAGTTCCACAATGCATGGGAGAGATTTAAGAAGATTTTGAGAGAGTGCCCGCACCACCAGATTCCTTTGTGCCAGCTAGTTCAATAATTATATTCCAGTTTATCTCTAAAGGACCAAGATATAGTGGATTCTTCTTATGGAGGAGTGTTCATGGCTAGGCCACCTAAGGAGATATGGCTTTTGTTTGAGCAGCTAGCTGAAGGATCAAGAATTCAAGCTTCTAGCATGATGAATGATGTGGGCTATGCCTTTGGTGTGACACCTACTACTCATAATGACTCAAGCCCACAAGTGATGAAGATTCTTGGTGACATGGTGAGCTTCATGAAGAACTAGGTGACAAATGTTCCTTACCACCTGGTCAATTCTATTGAGCTCTATGGTGAGGAAAAGAAGACACCTCACTCCTATAACTACCAAGAGCCACAAAGTCCAAAATATAGCACAAGGTTTGAGGAAGAGGTTCTCACTAGATTGAAAATATTTGATGTTGTTCTAAATGATGTGGCAAGGCTAGAATAGAGAATAGAGCAACTATCTTCCATAGTTTCTCTCCAAGAAACAAAGTTGTCTTTAAAACCCATCATGAGCTACCATGAAGCAAGTGGACCAATGCCCTCTTCTCAAGTTTTCTATAGTTTGCCTCCCATGGAAGTGCAAGCCCATCTACCATTTCCAAGATGACCCCAAGCCTTATACTCCACCTCCCCCTCCATCACCACCATTCTCCCAACAATTCACCTTCCAACCTCAATTCTCCCCTCCACCTCAATTTCAACATCAAGTGTCACCTCCACCTCCTCCACAGCCACAACTAGCTCCCCCTCTCCACCATGAGCAAGGAAGTGTTGTGACAGTTATAAGAGTGTGAAATCTCTTGAGCAGCCCGCAAGTCAAAGAAAGGTTGACAAAGCAAAGCAAAGGCAGCCAAGTGGTGATACTGTGATTGAAATTGCCAAAGATGGTTCAGTGATACATCATGTTAATTTTGGGATACCATGTGCTCCACCTCATACTCTATTTCCAAGTCCCACCATCCCTAGTGTTCCACCTCACATTGATGCAAGCAAGGCAAAAGCCAATGACCCCCCATTCATTGAAGCACTAGATGAGCCACCAAAAATGAAGAGGAAGTAAAAGCACAATGTAGATATTCTTGAGATGTTTCTCTAAGTGAAGGTGAACACTCCACTCTTGGATGCCATCAAGAAAATCCCAGCATATTCCAAGTTCCTCAAAAACCTATGCACTATAAAGAGGAAGTCAACATGGAGGATATCCAAGAAGGTGAAATTAACTGAACAAGTGAGCTCCATAATACAATATTCACTTCTTGTGAAGAGAAAAGACCCATGAGCCCCACTCATACCTAGATATATAGGGGGACATCACATAGACATGTCCTTACTTGATTTGGGATCTAGTGTGAATTTGATGCCATACAATGTCTATGTTGAGATGGGATTAGGCAAGTTGAAGCGACACATTGCACTCTCCAACTGGCAGATAGATCCATAAAAGTGCCTAGGGGGAGAGTGGATGATGTCTTGGTGATGATATAAAAAGAGAAAGGAACAGTTCTCGGTAGATTTCATTGTACTTGATATGGAGTTTGAGGATAGGAAGTTTCCCATCATCTTGGGAAGGCCTTTCTTATCTACAGCTGGTGCCGAGATTCATGTACACAGTGGCACCATGATGATTTCATTCATAGACATGAAGATCAAGATCAACATGTACAAGACCCCAACCCATCGAGTCCAAGATAGGGATATTGGACATGATCACTTCACAAGTCTGAATGATCATTTGAGAAAAGGAGATCAAGATGGAACAATTGATGATGATTATTGTGATCAAAGGGATGAGGAACACATATTGAGTGCAAATGAGGGACATATGTTTTGTAAGAATGGACACATGATAATGCCAAATGGATGAGTGAATGAAGAATCACCAAGAAGCCAAGCTAAAGGTAAGAACCTCAACGCTTGTGGGAGGCAACCCACCTAGGTTTGGGTAATTTTTCACCCAACCTCTCATTTTTGATACTTTTGCTTTATTTTTACACAAACCTAAAAACACACACACTTATGCTTGATAGTTTTTGTTTTATTTTTGATGAAATGACAGGTGAAATAGGTGCAAGTTGAGGAATGAGGCACATTCAGTGAAAAATGATTAATACAATATCAAAGGGATCCTTCAAGATGATTGAATTAGGAAATGATGAAATGATTTGATGATTTTTGAAGATTTTTTGAATTGGCAGAGCCCAACACAGCCGTGCTGGTGTAGAATGGTCGTGCTGGCAAGGATGGTTTTTCAACAGGGAAAATGCAAGATTCGGCCTCTGACAACATGACAATGTTGGCATCCAGCCAGAACAGGCGTGCTAGCTAAGTTGGATTTCAACAGGGAAAACTCAAGTTTTGGGCGCGGTCAGCATGACAGTGCTGGCCAAAATGTTTGTGCTGGCATCCCACCATAATGTATGTGATTGATAGAATGTCCGTTCCAGCCCGAGCCCAACACTTAAGTTGCCTAATTTTGCCCGAGTTAGCACGACCCAGAACTCACTTTCACGATAGAGCACAACCGTTCTGCACGGACTGACGACTAGGGCAAGCCTCCTTCACCCCAAAATCAACTCCTCTTACTCCTAAACTCTAGATTTGAGTTCCACTTGGTCCTGAATCATCCCCCCTAACCACAAGCTTTGTTTCCACCCTCCATCACCATCTATTTCTCCATCTCCAAGGAGAATCCACCCCTACATCCCATAAGCACGTTTGGTGTTGTTCTTGTTCATTTTTCACCAAAGAACCTTGCAAGATGAAGAGAACGGGCAAGGTAATTAGGAAGGGGGTAGAGAAGACAATGGAAATCCTCACAGAAGATAAAAGCTGCTCGAAGAGGACCTCCAATTTGTCACAACAGTCTGACAGTGCTTTGTCACAATCAAATTCAGTTTTGCGATCCCTATGATAGTCGCCATCGATGAGCGCCTCCTGAAAGCGATCCTCCTAAAATGGCCACACTTTAGATCCAAGATACAACAACCCCAAAGAGGAGGAGGAGGAAGAAAAAGAAGAGCTGGAGAACATAGTGGACTCTGTTAATGTTGATGTGCCAACTTGCGAGAGGAAGGCTAAGAAAACAAATGATACATCTTCCTCGTGCTTACCACCATGACCAGCTCCAGCAAGACACTCCACTTCATTTGCTCGACCCAATGAAAGCTTTGAGATGGTGCCCTTGAACTTAGAAACAAGTTCAGGGTGGCACACTTATGCAGAAGAGGAGGAAGATGATACTGAAAGTGAGGAGATGGAAGATGAACTAGTGGACTATGTGTCCAAGCTAGAAGAGTATAGGTTGAAATGGGTGGGAAAACAACCAGAGGGAACCACCTACGGAAGGGGAATGAAAAGAAAAGTTGTGATGAGTCTTCTCCACCCCGAGTGCTTAACAATGAGGGTGATCCCCACTAAATATGCATGTATGACTACCGTGCAATCTCTAGGGATCAACTACACATTCAAGAGTCAAATGCAATGTTTTGGCTGTACAAGATCTTGATTGAGGTTGAAGAAACCTACTTGGAGCTGACTCATGAATTCTTTACAACCTTAGAGAAGGTACAATACCAAGGAGAAGATGCCATCAGGTTCAAGCTCAATAGCTTGACACATGTGCTTAAAGTTTCCCAAACCAATGCTATCTTTGCCCCCAATTCAGAAATGGCAGAGAACTTCAATGAGGGAAGACTTGAAAAGAGTGGTAGAGAAGATTACTCTAAGATGTGGAAGGAAATTACTGGTCAAGCTACTTTTTCTATAGGAAAATCCAAGACCAGCAAGATTTACAATCCCTTCATGAGATACCTACAGAAGTTCCTAGCAAACACTTTGTTTGGACGTTATGACAATCAAGGGTGTTGCTCGCAAAAAGATTTGTTTGTTATGGCCACGATTGTAAGTAGGGTATTTGTAAACATAGGTGCCATGGTGATTTACCACTTGAAGACAATTCCCTCCAAGAGTAAAAATCCATTCATCATGGGGGACTTATCACCACAATGGTGAAGGTAGTGGACTGCAATCGAGATGGGCTTACCAAGGTAGAAGGAAGCAAATATGTTGATCTAAACTATATTTTGCTAGGTCCCAAATGATCTCCCTCAGAGATAGCAAAATCTTTTTTGTTCTAAACCTCGAGTACCCTGGAATCACCTTGGAGATCCCATACCGTACCACCCCCTACTCATGGATGTGGGGCCACCAAAGAACTTTTTTGAGGTGATGGAACAATATGAGGAGCACACAAGAGAAGGGTTCAGTGCACAAATGTGGACTTACATGAAGAAGGAGGAGAGACGAATGTGCCAGAGTAGCAACATATTTTTGATCAGCCACACCGCACACAACCGAGAGGGGAGGACTTTGAGGCGCAACCACCTTCGAAAATTGCATACGACATGACATCCATACATGCACAGTTGGAGGTGATTCATAAGACACAGTAGAACATGTGGTTAGATCAGCAACAGATGCATCATCAGATCAAGAACATGTACCAATTTCAACATGCGCAGGTGCAAAGAAACCCCCAATGGGGGGAGGATTTCCTTAGGGTGCCCTTTCTAGTTATTAGGAGACATACCCGCCTCACAGGTGGACTACTGGGGCCATTACTACCGACACCCCCACCACAGGGAGGACCACTACCACCACAGTGATTATCTACCCTATCATTCCTAGACTTTAGTGTCATGTTGAGGATAACATGATTTAAAAGTTTGGGGTGGTAGGGTGGTATGCCCTATCTCATTTGCACTCTTATTTTGCATTTCACCTGCAATTTACTTTTGTTTGTTTACTTTTGCTTGCCTTAGTTTAGAATTTACTTGCTTTGCATACATTTATGTCATGTAGTTTACTTTCTTGTTATTTTTGCGTAATTTTCAAAAAAATTGCCCTTTTTTCCTTGCATTACATATCATGTAGATTTTTGGTAATTTTTGCATGTTTTATCTAGGATTTGCTTGTTTACTGCTTTAAATTCAATAATATAGGCTTAGATGTGTCTGGAGGAAACTTGGCACCGTTTTGGACAATTTTGCCCAAATTTGAGATTTCTTGCCTAAAAGTGTGTTTTGAACCAATCTCTACCTTTTGGATTAAAAATGATGACCTCTGACAAATGCAAGTGAATTGTCATTGTTTAATGCTAAATGGTATCAATTCTTGACTTTTTACATGTGCATCACCTCTCTTTGGTTTGTGAATGTTTTGGTTGAATTGTGACTTGAGCAAGGTATGAGCGCTTAGTGCCTATCAAATCACTTGATAGAAGTATCAATTTTAGGTTGTTCATTCATGTGGTGTGATATTGTTGGATGAAGTGTTGGATTAATTTTCATGCAGGATACCTTATGTTGAGAATCATGCTAATGACCCCTCTTTGACCTGACTCTTCTCTCACCATCTTCATACCTCTTTGCCCAATGAAAGGATGTCTTAGAGCACATATTTAGCCTTGACCACCTCTAAAAGTTTGGGGTGGCCATATCTACATCTCCCTGCTTTACTCTATCCACCATATGCCCTATCTACACCAAGGGCAAAAGAAAAAGAAAAAAAAAGCAAAAAGAAAATAAAAAGATGCTCCTGTTTAGGAGAATCTAAATAAAGAAAAGATAAGTGCTCTATGTAATGGCACTATAAAATCTTACGACAATCCTTTCTTCCATTTTCATACCTATAGAGCTAGAAAACATAAAATCTAGCTCACTTTACCCTTTCTACAGCCATGTGGTTCATTTGGTGTGGTTTTAGGCATAAAATTGAATGCATGAAAATGAAACAACACTCCTAGTCATCTTTGTTTAACGTCAACATGAAATCATTTACCCAGAATGATATGAAGGACATATGGAAAGCTTGTGTATTCTATGCTTTATATTTGAGTTTTGTATGCTCAGTCCTCATTTCATGATTGGTATGTGAAAGAGGAGAGGAGAGAGTTGAAACACATGCACTTAGTCACTTCCAAGACCATTTAGTCAACAATAATCTGTTGCTATTCATTTATCATCTTTTTTATTGAAAGAAAACTCAAATCAGAGATTAAGTTGGAGCATACTTGAGGACAAGTATGTTTTAAGTTTGGGGTGGTGATGTATCCTTATTTTTGGGCTCCATCTTGTGCCATTTTGTACTTTATTCACATCTAAACATAGTAGAATGCAAGTTAAATTCCCCAATGATTATCAAATGCACTTATGGATGTTATTTGCATTAATTTTAGGTACTTGGACCATGCTTGGGATGGATGAGAGAGAAGGAAGGAGTTTTAGGGTTCCTCCACTAACGGAGGGGTCTAAAGAAGGCCCCAAAGCTCCCACAACCTACCTCTAATGGACAAGATTCAATATCAAGCAAAGAAGTCCATTGATGATGAAGGTTGAAGTTAATTTTACCACTGAAGAACCCAGAACGACCATGGTGGAAAGGAAAGGCCGTGTTGGCTAATGCACAAGTTACAAGGAAATCACCAAGATTTTCAAGCTACAACAACTTATCCACCACGGCCGTTCTATCTAGAACGATCAAGCCATGAAGCCCCCAAAACGGCCATGTTGCCCAGCACAACCATGCTAGTTGAAGATAGAATGTCTGTGCTAGAGGGAATGACCTCCTCTCCAACTCCACCACCGTGGTCATACTACCCAGCACGATCGTTCTACCTAGCCAACACCACGGCCGTGCTGCCCAGCATGGTCATGCTACCGGCCTCCATTTCACCACTTCAACCTGTGATTTTTCCACTTTCTTGGAATGACCGTTCCCCACCACCACAGCTGTTTCCACCTCTATCCACCACGGATGTGCTTCCTAGCATGGCCGTGCTACCACCCAAACCCTACCATTTTCTGCACTATTTTTTCAACAATGCCCCTACTTACCCTAATGATTCCACCACCCCCTATATATACTTGGGTGGCGGCCACAACACTAGGTTAGCTTCCATTACTCCTCTCCACCCACTCTAAAGCATTCATTGCACTTCCCTTGCATTTATGCTCTTCATCCATCATTTTCACCTCATTTCCACCATAGAAACAACATTCATTGCACTTCCCTTGCATTTATGCTCTTCATCCACCATTTTCACCTCATTTCCACCATAGAAACCTAGATTTTTAGGTTTTCTACCATAAACCCCCCATTTTAATGCCCATCATCTACCTTGGAGGAAGGAGGTCACCCTATAATAGCTGGAAGGTGAAGAAGGAAGATCTACTTGAAGCTCCATGGAGTCCTATCCCCTTCTTCCCCTTTCTTTTTCCTTTTCTTTGATTATGTCTAGCTAAGCCCCTAGTGGTGGGTTGTTTGGGGTAAAAATGTGACTTTGATACCATGTTGGGGGAGACATTTGTAATGAACATAATATCATTCTATGATGTTTGCCTTTGCTTCTATCTCATTTCCCATTATCTTGCATGTGATTTTTGCTCTTAAACTTAAATTGCTTGCTTTGTGATGTTTGATGACACTTAGCCTCTAGGAGGAATTGGAGTGTATGTAGAAATCTTAGGAATGGCTCCTATGTCCAATTAGTGGATCCCTAGCTAGCGCCCTTTGTTCCTACATACCTATCCCTCCTTCTACAAGTGAGTGTGAGATCTAAGTGACTAGTATAAGTGTGATTAGTGCAATTGTCTAGAGCTTTCTAAAGGCTATATGGCTAGTGTGATGAGGTGAAAAACCCTAATCTCTACTCCCATTTCTACCCTTGGCTCTCAATTGCCCTAATACCACTTACCCTAGAAACCTAATATTGACAAGTCCTACTAGAATTACACCTAACCCTAGTTCTCCAACTTTTAGTATAGGGTACATTCTAATAGCACTTGCCTTGTTGTTTGGTTTGGTAGTCTAGATTGAATTGTGATAATTCCATGCTATGTTGACACCCCCACCTAATATCAAATCACATTCCCAAACGACCCACCTACCTAATCCATTGTGTGAAACCCACCTTAGCCTTCTTGCTTGTTAATGCTAGTTTAGTTTATTTGTCTTTGTTTCTTCTAGTTAATTGCTTAATCTTGCTAATTAGTGTTAATCTATATCCTTGCTTGCTTTAGTGATTATCTTCGTTCTTAGTTGATAATTACTTTTCTAGAGTAGATTAGATCACACTGCTCTTACTTAGTTGATTGCTTAATCTAGCTTCTTAGACCTAACTTGCTTAGGATAACCTAGTTTCTGGTAATCTAGTTTGCATATTGCCTTTACTTTCTTGCTTGCGTAGTGTAATCCAACCAAAATCCCTTTTAAACCCTTCAACCCTAGTCTTTGCTTTAGGAACATAGCCCACACCAACTAAGCTCTAGTGCCCCCTCTATCCCTGTGGTTTGAGCTCCTTTACTTACCTCTCACCTATACTATAACATGACCCCGTGCACTTGCGGGAGCATATTTTAGTATTGTGAGTGAACCTAGTTAGGGGGAATCTTATAAATATCGAAAGACTACACATGCATGCAAAATTGCACAAGTTCTCTTTTCCTGCCTTGCCTTGTCTTTTCTTGTTCAGTAGAATTAACTGTCTAGGGTTAACTTAGGTTTTAATCTTGCTTGTCTTTCTTTAATTGCCTTCTTGATCAACTTAGTGTAATCAATCAAAACAACCTTTAAACCCTTCAACCCTAGACTTCGCAATAGAAACCTAGCCCAAAAACTAACCTAGCTCTAGTGCTCCATTTTCTCCCTATGGATCGACCCTATTCTTGCCGCCCTCTTATACTACGACACGACCCTGTGAGCTTGCAGATGTAGTGTTTTAGTTTGTGTGTGTGTTTGAGTTTAGGTCCATTATAAATTTTGAAAGTGAATCCACGTGTGTTTCTATTTGTGGGGTTGCATCTATTCAAACTCCAATTGAGTAGTGTGTAACACCATTGGTAGAATTGCACCAAGGATAGTCAGCCCGGATTTGTCCTTCTTTTTGAAAACGATAGCATACTTTATTATCATAGTGGTATCTATCATGATTCTTCTTTGTGCCAGTGCAACAGGAGGTGTTTGGGATTCTTGTATCGAGGTTTTCCTTTTCTGTCATTCCTATTCCTTCTGTAGTTACATCCTTGCCCTTTTCCATTATCATTCATTGGGACATAAATGCCTTCCGCAAACCCTAGACATCCCTTAGATAGGTAGTGGACATGCATAATGTTTTCCTCCATGTCTGAGGCAAAGTTGACGGAGAAGATGGTAAGAAAGTCCGTCCAAGACATCAATTATGTGATTAGATCTCAGTTGATGATGTAATTCTCCCACTAAGGATTTGTTGTTCCCTCAAGCAGGTGCACATTAAAGAGAACATTCATTTTGGGTTGCAACTCCAGAATGTGGAAACCTTTTTCCACCACAAGAAGCCAAGATTCCACCTCGGAGTTGTCTTTACCCAAAATGTTTTTATACCCAACTTGACGAAGTCGAGGACATTGACTTCACGACAAGGGTGAACAAGTAGGGGTTCACCATTCTCATCTCTAGCAACATATTTGGGTGGAGGGGCACTGAAAGTCCCAGTGAGTTCCTTATATTATCCTATCCTTAGAGCATTAGGGGTATGAACTTTCCTGAATGTGGGTTCAGGACTGGCAACATGGCTGGGGTCATCCTTAGACTCATCTTTCATCATGGGTTTGCACCTAGGGTCAGGACTATCTTCAGGGTTCAGGATGTCAAAGGGGGTAGCTTTGGTCTTAAAACCTTCCTCAGTGGTGGCCTCCTCCATCCTCTTCCATTTATTAGAAGTCTCACCTTCCATCACCCCCCTTGGAGACAATATCTCATGGTAGGAGGGCCTTCCCTCTTGGTAGTCAAGGATGATAATGATTTTAGCGCGGGCCGTGCCATTTCACATAGGCTAACTTTATTAACCTCAGTTTCATACTTGGGATATTAAATCATCATATATGTCCACGACATCTTGTTTACATGCATTTTATTATTTGGTAGAGGATGCCTTAACCCCCAATATCCATAACCCTAGTACTCAGAATGAGATGAAGAGGGCATTTACAAGTACCTAGGGGCTAGTGAGTGAAGCAAGGGTCATAGAAGGGATGGAAGTAGATGAGAAATACTAGAGGTATTTTATTTTGAGTGACTTCCTCTAGCTTTGGCAAAGCTAGATGCACATTCCTGGTAGTCCTCATAAGCCGACTAGTGGTGCAGAGGAAAGTATTGCCATCCCCTGGATCGTGGTCCTTTCCAAACACCACCGTCTTTCTAAAACACTCTAATAATTCCATTGGGCCCTACAAACTCTTAAAATTTAATTATTATTAGAGGTTAAATAGTAAATCAGGCTCTGATAGCAAATGTAATGACCCCCTTCCCCTGTTATCCCCTATTTAAGAAGATCGAGAGGGTAAGGGCCATTACCATATTTATAGGATTGAGGTTTATCAAATAACAAAGAATAATTATCAAATTTTCACTAAATGGGAAAATAGTTTGAATAATGTAAAAAGTTACACTCTCCAATAAGGAGTTACACAATATGGATTTCTAAAGTTGGCAACATGAAGTAAATAATAACATCTAAATCCTCTAAGAGTACATTAAATCTTTTCTTTTGGTGCCTTCTTTAGGAAAATACGGGCATAGACTAGGAAGTGGAAGCATAAATTTTCTATCTGTATTTCCCATAATAGCAAGATCACATCAATAACTATGTAATAGAAAGGGTGATTCAATGAGATCATACCTGGTCCTGGAGCAAGTCCAGTGACTATTCCTTGTTGCAATAGTGCAACTCTCATGGTTGCACTGGGATGGCATCTACAGCAGCTCCTGGTCTCAACCATGGATAGCAAGTTGAGGTTGTCCTCCTAGCGGGTAGGAATTTCTCATGCTCAACAATTGTCAGAGGAAATTGAGTTGTTGTATTTGAGAAGCCCCCAGTACTCCTCTATTTGTAGGAGGGTTAGGGTCAGGGTTCCCAGTCTGAGTGGGAGTGGAAGGGATCATAATTTCATGAAAATTTGCAACCTGCGACAGGAGAAACTATCAGTTTTCTGGGTGAACCGATCAGTTGGCATGCGATAGCTGGTCAGTTCACCTAGTGAATGGTCATTTTGTCAAGTTTTCCAATCGCATATGAATTGTCAATTCTAATCCAATTAATGCACGACATGACATCAATACTAATCCTTGATTCATTTGAATTGAACCACAAATTGGGTGTCTCATCGCACGATCTGGTCATCTCACGACCCCCAACTGATCAGTTCACTAGGTGAATCGATCCCACCCCAATTCATGCAGAACTCAACTAATGCAATTTCCAATCAATCTGACACTCTAACTGGTCGGTTCACCTCTTGAACAGGTTGGTTGAAAGTTTATTTAGATGATTTGTTGCTTAAATTGAGTACCTAAACACTTTAGTAATCAATTCAATTATCATTCATGATTAAAGTCCTCTTCTAGATGTATCTTGTTTGTGTGACCCCCATAGGTTCCTATTTATGTTGGCAGTGAATGTCCATAACTTGTATATGATATAACAAGCAAAGAGCAGTGCCAGTCACACATCATTGCTACCCAAATAAGCAAGAAGCTTGGAGAACAACTTCAATCTACGATTTGTGTCAGGTATTATAGTGATTGTCTAATTCCTTTGTTTCTGATATCTGAAATGAACTCGAGGCATGGAATCATCATCCTCTCAATTCTCAATCCATGTTTCTTGATTTACAGCATACTGTCTTAGATATATGTAACCGCAATATCATATATTGATTCACATAGCATGTGCATGCTTTTTCTCAGTCTTACTTATCGAGTGGCCTAGATATCAAACTCCAGTATGAGGGATAAATCCCATCTACATCACTCACTATCATCCCCATGTGTCACAACATATCCGATCATCACCTTTATGGAAACCCTTATTCAGGATTACGTTGGATGACGTCAAAACATACCAAATGACATGTGATGAGTGTAATGTCTTCAAGTATAAGAACCAAAATCATCACCTTCACTGTGAGAGATGAATATGACCACCAACTATGATATCCATGTGTGACTCTCAAGGTGGGTCTGTCCGATACACTATTCCTGAATAAGTATCTATCTGCTTGGTTTGATATAACATATCATGACTGATGAGATTCTATCATCAACCAACACAAACTTTGGTCTTAAGTGTTACTACTGTCTATCAACCTTCCACAATAACATCTGACTAAAGACATAATAAGAATGTACATACTCTTAACATATGTGTGATCTCATTATTCAAGTCACGTACTTGAAGACATACGTCATTGAGTAATATCATTCTTTAGACATTCATTATGTTTCCTCATTATCTCATAACTGAGTGAACCATAATAAATCAAAAGCTTGCCTTTATATTCAATCAAATCATATACATAATATGCCATCACAATCATCATGTGATTGGCTCTCTAAGCATACATACCAACAAACTCCCACTTGTACTTAGAGCCAATCACCCACAAATCTTTTCCTTAGTGATTTAAACATGTCCATCATGTTTCTGCTATGCAAGTGCTAATCCAGTGGGTTAGCAACATTTTTCCTTTAGTCAGTTATTTCATGCTTCTCATCTCTTCATTGTACAATGTTTCATATGAGATGGACATATCGTAATATGCTATTAGATATTCCTTACCTAACTAATAGCTCCATTGTTGACTTAGTATCTCCACTGTGTCATCAATGGCCGGAACATCTTTAAGTTCATCCATATGAACTTCTAGATCCATATAGTACCCATTCCTATGTTCATAACACCAGGATGCTTGACTTTTATTATAGAATTGTAATAATGGTATGTAGTTCGGAACCCTTCCAACTTACAACTCTTATCTTAAAACTAAGAACATTTTATATTTTGATCACTTTATGTCATTTTGGAAACTTGCATCAACATAACCCTTTACACCCAACTCTTCCTTGTTGCCATAATCTAGCAACTAATCCTTAGTTCTTTTGAAGAACTAATGGATTACGTTTAATGACATTCCAATGACCTTCATTGGAATCTAACTAATAACATCTTGTCATGTCTAATACATACAAGACATATGGGATGAGTACATTTATATAACATACATGATAGATCCAATTGCTAGTGCATGTGGCATCTCACTCATTTTTTCCATTCTTCAAAATAATCATAACATAGGGTTCTTAAGAGGCTAATCCTATGAACCATGGTTAGATTCTCTCTCATAAAATCCTTCATATTGAACTCTTTCAACATCTGCCATTATATGTTCTCATACTTAGGTAATGATACTTTCCAAAACTATCTCTACAGATCTAAATTACTATCACATAGGATGTTTCACCTAATCCTTCTTTGATGAAGGTGTTTTTCCATGCCATGTCTCAATACTCATAGTATTGGGATGTTATTCCTCATTAATATGTGAAATATTCATATATGCTCCCACTAAATCTTTTGTAATCACATATTTCATCTTTTATCTTGATTCAAATCAAACTCTTTGATTATATTGTCAAGTCAAAAGATCCCATCTCTAAGATGCTTGTTGCAACCTCTAAGTTGAATCAATGTAGCTTATAGACTTCATTTGCATTCATGAAGTTATAAAACCTTTATGTTGTGTCTCGTACACCTCTTCTCAATTATTCCTATTAAGAAGGCAGTTTTAAGATTCATATGTCAAATCTTATAGTCTATACTAGCTGCAACAACAAGCATGACAATTGGAGAAGGGATTTCATCATGTTCAACAATTTGAACTGATTTGAAATTTTTTGCAACCAATCTATCCTTTTAGGTTATCCATGTCGGTATTTTTCTTGAAAACCCAAATGCACCCTTGAGGTATAGTCCCTTTAGGTGGTATGCTCAAGGTCATACCTTGTCAGTGTACATGGATTCCATAATGGCCTTAATCCACTTCTTAGATTCTGGTTCTCAATAGCTTCTAGTTAATTTGTTGACTCATCATTTTATGAACAACCCATCTGAGTTGTTGGATTCACAATCTTTTAATCTCATATGTGTTATACTAGAACTTATGAGGTTATGTGTTACATTAGTATCTTGAGATTCCACAACAATTTGTGAGTCTCTTTGTCTTATTGTATCTCCTTATCAACCTCAAACCTTTCGAGTTCTACTTTTACTCCCAGTGATTCTTTTGGAGCTCAGTTATCCTGGCAACAAACATTTTGTTGTCAGATTATGATTAATGGTAGTATTCAACAATTATTGTTTTTGGGTAAATTTCCAAGTAACTACTTTCTTTATAAGTTTCAATCCTAAAGACATATCAGGACATTCCCATATCATATCTCATATGATGTCTTTTCAACCACTTAGGTGGTAATTTTTTTAGTGTTAAGCATATTCCTATTAAGGAAATTAGAAGATCATATTAAATGATGATCATTTCATGAATCATCATGATGTGATTCCTTCTTTATGATACATCATCATGTTTTAGGTGGATTTGACTTGTGATACACTATCATGGTTCTTTCTAGAAGATCCTCAAACTATTGATATAAAGTAATTCAACATTTGATCATATCAAAGTTTCTCAATACTCTTTATCATAGTTATACTTCATTTATGACTTCCTTGAACACTTAAAGGGATTCATGTTTGTATTTCATCAAATACAAACTTTATATCAACTGAGATCATCAGAAAATATAATGAAGTACAAACAATTACCTGTAGCATTTATTTTATAAGATCTTCATACATCAACATGTGTAAGCCCTAATATAATGCTTTCTCTCCCACTAAACCTAGTGAGAGGTGGTTTGTCATGTTGCTCATAAATAAGACTTTCATGTCTCTTATAGGTTCAATAAACAAAAGAGTCTAGATAAACATCAATATGGATTCTAGTAATGCATTTTTCATGTATGTGCTCTAAATGATAATGCCACATATTGTTTGAGTTATCAATTATAATCCTTTAGGTATTTACATTATTAATATGCATCTTTTGATCCATTCTCATCAATATCATAAGATATTCAGATATTGCCATACAAGATCATATCTTTGAAATAGAACATTAACTGTTTTATTCATAATCACCCTTATCATTACAAGATGCATAAAATAAAATGTTCTATTATTAGCATAATGAAATAGCAGTTCATCTAATTCTATTACATGTCATGTGGGCTAAGATAAAATCTAAAGTTAGGCTGTAGCGTCAACAACTCTTGCTTCTACAACCCATCATTTCCCTTTCATAAAGGTCTACTTCTTTTCAGATCATGCATATCAAACATATGTCAGGCCTACATCTGGTATCACATACCAGTGATGAAGTAGTAATTTAGAATTATCTTATAATGTATATACTTGAGGTGGAGATCTCTATATCCTCCTCCTTCTTTATTTCCTCTAGGTAGAGGGGGGTAGTTCCTCTTCCAATGTCCAACCTAGTGATAGTGGTGACATTTGCCTCCCTTCTTTACTCCTCCTTTTGCCTTAAGATCTGAAGACTTGGGATTTCGACCATCTTTAGAACTTTTCTTAGCTTTTCCTTTTCCCTTGACTTTCTCTTTGTTTAGTTGATCATCATCACAAACTTGGGCTTGTCTTTCCTCATTTGTGCCTCAGCTGTTCTCAACATGCCAACTAACTCTATCAACAACTTGTCAAAGTCATTCATGTTGCAGTTCATGACAAACTGACTGTGTGATTCTAGAAGAGACTACAAAATTACATCAATGGCCAACTCTTGACGCAAGGGGAATTCCAGTGTAAAAAGGTTCTCCACATACCCAATGAGCTTGAGCACATGAGGACCTATTCGATCTCCTTATGCCATGGTACATTTGAACAATGCATTAGAGAAAGTGTATCTCCCCTGTCTTGCCTGATCTTGGAACATTTTCTTAAGATGTGTGACAATCTCAATAACATCCATGTTCTCATGCTGTCTTTGCAACTCATAGTTCATGGAGCATAGAATCAGACACTTGATATCAATGACATCTTCAGTGTGCTTCTTGTAAGCATCCATGTCAGCCTTGGGTGTGTTGGGAAGAGGTTAATTTGGCTTTGATGTCTCCAGGACATAGAGTTTGTGCTCCTGTGTGAGAACAATTCTCAATGTCCTGAACTAATCATGGAAGTTGTTCCCACTTAACTTGTCCTCCTTAACGACTAATTGAAGAGAAAAGGTGTTGTTGTGTGTGGCCATTTGATTCTACAAAAGAATTTGCAAATTTTGTCAAAAACTCATTTTGATTTGTAAAATTTGACAATGTTTATTAGCTCTTTAATTAACTATCACTCCCACTCTTTTATTAAAATTGATATCCCTCACATATCAATTCATAACATTGAATCTTATAACCATCTAGTGAGACAAGATTCAAAATAATTCAATTATACCGGCAAACACCAGCGTCCATTCTCAATTATTAAGGTAGACAACGTTTGTCAGTTGTATCTCATACAATTCTTGGATAGATGATATGAACATGTAACATCCTCAATTTCATAGCTAATGTAAGCCTTTAATGTGGGGTTTTCTAGTTAGTGTATGCAAAGGGACCTAATGAACCTAACATGGCTAGGTATGTAATTAAGTTTACAAAATTTGTGATACAAGTCATCTGGTCAACCAATACACACATAATGACTAAAATGTGTATGATTGTAGTCGGTTGTATATGAATATAAATGAATTATTCCTATGAACAATAATGTGACGAATATATAATATGATGAGTCCAGTTCATGGCATGAGCCTTAGACCTAGCTTAGGTCTTCATGTTATGTAACAAAAGAAATATTGATCACATATGTCATACATGAGCTTCAATTGAGAAATTATATTAGTTTAAGACTTATTTTCATGATTTGGAATACAATCAAGCTCATGGACCCTTTGAAATACTAAGGGATGGGCCATGTGCCCTAGAGCCCAATTCTAGCCCTATTGGACCAATTAAGTTCTACACATAGATCCTTGGAGTAAAAATTGAGAATTAAGTATTTTGTGGTCATAATGAATGCTCAAAATATTTTTAGTAGAATAATAATTAGAATATAATATGGTGGGAGAAATTTTAGATGATTTTGATGTATATAGTGGCCTAGGTAATTAAATTAGTAATTATAATATTTTATTTAAAATACATGTTTGGAGTGTTAGTACATCTAGTTTTTACTTAAATCTTACTTATATGAAGTTGATAATAATATAGTATTTACTCCAAAATCTGAAGTCAAACTAAGATGTAGAGTAGGCTGTATAAATATTTCTTATATTTGGACTTTTATCAAAAAAAAAAAAAATAAAAAAATAAAAAAAATGGGCACCCCGACTCCAGTCCATGGACTAGAGAACCGGAGCCTCTGTTCTCAAGACCCGAATAGAGTCTTTGGAAGCAGAGGATCTCGCCCAAGATCCAGAGGGAAAAAGGTTATAAATGCCCTAGTTTTGAGAAGATCAGGGGGACACACCGTCATTTCTAGGGTTCGGGCTTGAAACTAAGAGATAAGAGAAAACTAAGGGAGAGGGATGAGTGGTGGCCAGAGGGGGATGTGAGTTCCGTGGCGCCAAGAAGCTTCGACTTTGACCACCCTGCACGCAGAGATGGTGTCACCGAGACTAGGAAGAGTCATCCGGAGTCGTTGGCAACTAGATCTTGCATGGTGGTGGTCTAGATAGGGCTCCCATGGCTGGCGCCACCATGCTCTATTCCTAAACTCAGAATAGGGGATAACAAGGAAGAAGAAGATGAGAGGATGTGCCAGCCCTAGATGCACATGAGACCATGACCGCCAGATCATATCTTGACGGTCGAGATCGACAAAGTTTAGGTAAACTTCTAAAATTCATATCTTGAGATTGGGAACTCAAATTTTATCAAATAAGATATCCATGGAAAGCTCTTTGAATGTACTATATTCTAAAAATATCTCCAGAATGTTATTTGGATGTATATTATTATTATGTGTTGGGTAGCCAAAGCTATATGATTTTGATGTTTTGTCAATTAAAAATAGCAAACGAACTTAGAAATTCATGTAAATTTTACGGAATGTGTATTATGATATTCTTAACATGATCTCAAAGCCTGATCTCTATTATATGAAGTTTTATTGGGGTTTTTGATATAAACCCTAATAAAGGTATTTTGGGTATTTCACCCATGATCTGAATTTTAAATGACCTGATATTTTAATACATGATTATTCATACATTATATAAATATTTTTATGATGATTTGATGAAGTTTCGTGTGATATTATATTAGTTATTAGTTTTAGATGAGTAGCCATTATGAAAGAATAATAAATGATTATCCCGACACTATAAGTGATATATGCATGGCCAATTAGGCCTGATATTCGTAATGTGATGGTATTCTACTTTGATTTCCTGATTGAGTCAGTAAGTTTACAATATGTGACTATTTTTGATAATTATTCTCATTATATGAAGTATATGTTCATATTAGTGCATAAGACGATTTATGTCTTATTTGAGTATAAAGATAATACTAATTATATAGTATGCGCTTTATTTTATTTCAACGCTAAGATTTTATGGTGATTTTAGATTAAAGGTATGTTTAGTCTAAATAAGAACCCTAAGTTGGTATATGTAGTTAGGAAGATGGGGTTTTGAGATTTAGAAATAGAAAGAGGGAATATATGCTTGGACTGATAAACTATGATGATATCCAGGTTATTAAAGTTATGGAACTTAGAATTGAGACTTCCTTATCGATGCCATCTGTACAAGAGGTAAGTGGTCCATGCCCATGAGTACTCATGTTTTAAGTTCAGTATGTTTACATGTCTACGGATAAGAATTTTATAATTTATATGGTTCAATGTTCTAATATTTTAATGCAAACAAGAATATTCTCATATCTCTATCATTATGTAAGTTCAGATATCCAAAATCTCAAATAGAGACATGTTGCTCAAAATAGTTGTGACCCATGGACCAAGTCCATGAGAAAGTTAAAGAATCATGTTCCTATAATATTTCTTAGAAATGTTCGAAATTAATGAATATGATTGTATGATAAGATATGCAAGTATTGTAGCCATACCTAGTTGGTGAATTGGGATAGTTTTATATTGAGAATTTAAGTACACATATGTTGTCAGGATTTGTCATATTTATAGGCATAACTATGTATTACGATTTCAAGTAGAAGCATGCCATTAAGATTTCATGCATATGTATAGATATAACAACTAGATTCCTTAGAATGAATAATATCTAGAATTTAATTACAATATAAGAATATAAATTTCAGAATATTAAGTCATGATCTACTTTTAGAAATAAAGGTACTTTTGGGATCACAATGTATTGTAAAAATGAGTTCATGATGGCATTATAAGATAATGACACATTAAGTTATGATTAGGTTGCAATACACTATTTTATAAGATTTATATTTTGATATTTAAGGTTTAATATGTAATTTCATATGCAAAGTTTCAGGGAACATCATATTTTATAAGAAGGATTGAACCATCTTGTCAGAATTGATATTTTTAGATATGTTGTACTTATCATACTTTCATAAGCTTGACTTATGATACTTTGTACACTTAGTATTTTTATATTCATGTCAGATCCTTTCTCATAAGACATTAGACTCATTTATGATATAATTGGTGTAATGAAGTAATCTTACCAAATAAGAGTTTTAGAATAAGGTTTACCTAGATAATGAGACACATGTTCAAATCCAGCAATGAATTTAGTTTAGAATTTAAGAATAAGAGATTTAGATTCAGACTTAGAGTACTCATCATGTGAGTAGCCATATTTTGAATAAAGGTACATGATATGGGTTATAGACCCAATCTCAATTATGTTGTAATTTAAAATCCATATTCAAATTCCATAATAGTTTCAGTTCAGATTTGAAAGAGCATAGATTCAGATTCAAACTTCATATTCAAAACTAAGTACATGTTTAGTACTCAGTTTCAGATAAGTTCAGATTCAAAGTTTAGTAAAGATAGACTTAAGATAATTAATTCAAAACCTTCACATAATACATTATATAATAAGTCCTTACCAGAGAGTCCCGGGACGATTCAGAGGGCGCACTGCGCCAGACACTACGGGTGTCACAGAGGGCATTTATGCCAACAGAGTGTGCGTTGCACCATAGAAGACACTTCGGTGTCAAAAAAGGGCACGTTGTGCCAACAGAGGGTGCGTTGCACCATACAGGACACTTCAGTGTCAACAGAGGGCATGTAGTACCAACAGAGGGTGCATTGCACCATAGAGGACGCTTTGGTGTCAACAAAGGATGACTTATTGTATAATGGTGGCCACAAACAGATAAAAATCATAAGTAAACGATACTTACGATTATATTTATGATCCCGACGCTTTGGTGTAGGCGATGAGACCTAGATTATAGGTCTCCAGAAAATAAAGAATAGAAAATAAGAGTGTAAGAAATGAGAGATAATATGTTTCTAGATTTTAATCAGAGTTAAATGTTCATTTCATATTTATGATGTTCAAGAATCTTTTGTAATATTTCAGTTCTATAGAAATGTATATTTTAGAATACTCATTCCACTTAATCTAACGTCTATTTTCCCCAATGCATGGCTGGGGACGCGATGTCCGTAGGTTTTTGGAGCGACTGAAGAACAAAGGGACCAGCAAAGGCCTAAGAGACTTTCAAGCTTGCCTAGTGGGGTGCCATCTACCTAGATGATCCTGAGTATTGACATGTTTTTATTATGAACTTATGCATAAACATGATGTAGTTTTATGTTGACAAAAAGCTATGTATGAATCCGTTTTATAGTTTTGCAAAGTGTTTCATTTACTTTTATTGCAATGGTTATCATGTTTGTGACACTCCCATAATTTTTTTTTGTTTCCGCTCATGTGATATAAAAATATGGGTGTTGCAATATGGTATCAGAGCAATTTGGTAAATGGCCACTAGGAAAACATGATTCTCATAGTCACCCTGGAGTGAAGAGGTAAGATTAGGGTTTAGGGATAAATTCCATAAGAAGAATACCATAACCTAGAGTGATTATGGATCTTAACCTTAGAATGGATAGGTATCTTAGAGGTAGAAGTCATCCTTGTTTAGATCTAAATTAGCAACCTACACCTAGATAATGAGGTTTCTTATCCATTCTTAGTGGTTATGGCCAGCCAATTGAGAATTGAAAAGGAATTTCATAAGCGCTAGACTTTTATGCATCTCTCCTTTCTTACTATCCCATGTGGTATGAGACACATGTGTTAGTGGGTTAGTGAGGGATAGCATGTCAGGATCTCACATCTCTGGGTATGTGCTTGATCACCACATATCTAGAAATATAGGAGGTACCTGGAAGACTTAAGATTAGACCGTCAATTACACCTAATGTTTGAAATTCATGACAAGGTTGAGTCAGATGCCCTAAGTGTAGAGACTAGTTTAACTTCATAGAACTTAAGTATGAGTTGAGTAGTAGAGCAAGGTAACAAATAATGCTCACATAATCATTTAGTGAAATACATTACATATCTCTTTTCATGCAAAAGTTTGAACATAAGTGTACCTTACAATAAATTAAGAGGTAAGCAGAACCCTAAGGTGAGTAGTAGCCTAGAGAAATTTTGAGGATGAAATTTATTTCAAGGTGGGTAGAATTTAACATCCTCAATTTCATAGCTAATGTAAGCCTTTAATGTGGGGTTTTCTAGTAAGTGTATGACATGGGACCTAATGAACCTAACATGGCTAGGTATGTAATTAAGTTTGCCAAATTTGTGATACAAGTCATCTGGTCAACCAATACACACATAACAACTAAATGTGTATGATTGTAGTCAGTTGTATATGAATATAAATGAATTATTCCTATGAACAATAATGTGACGAATATATAATATGATGAGTCCAGTTCATGGCATGAGCCTTAGACCTAGCTTAGGTCTTCATGTTATGTAACTAAAGAAATATTGATCACATATGTCATACATGAGCTTCAATTGAGAAATTATATTCGTTTAAGACTTATTTTCATGATTTGGAATACAACCAAGCTCATGGACCCTTTGAAATACAAAGGGATGGGCCATGTGCCCTACAACCCAATTCCAGCCATATCAGACCAATTAAGTTCTACAAATAGGTCTTTGGAATACAAATTAAGAATTAAGTATTTCGTGGTCATAATGAATGCTCAAAACATTTTTAGTAGAATAATAATTAGAATATAAGATGGTGGGAGAATTTCAGATGATTTTGATGTATATAGTGGCCTAGGTAATTAAATTAGTAATTATAATGTTTTTATTTAAAATACATGTTTAGAGTGTTAGTACAGTTAGTTTTTACTTAAATCTTACTTATATGAAGTTGATAATAATATAGTATTTACTCCAAAATCTGAAGTCAAACTGAGCTGTAGAGTGGGCTGTATAAATATTTCTTATATTTGGACTTTTATCAAAAAGAAGAAGAAAAAAAAATGGGCACCCCGACTCCAGTCCACGGACCAGAGAACCGGCGCCTCTGTTCTCAGGACCCGAATAGAGTCTTTCGAAGCGGAGGATCTCGCCCAAGATCTAGAGGGAAAAAGGCTGTAAATGCCCTAGTTTTGAGAAGATAAGGAGACACGCCGTCATTTCTAGGGTTCGGGTTTGAAACTGAGAGATAAGAGAAAACCAAGGGAGAGGGATGAGTGGTGGCTAGAGGGGAATGTGAGTTCCGTGGAGCCAAGAAGCTTCAGCTTTGACCACCCTTCACGCAAAGATGGTGTCGCCGAGACTAGGAAGAGTCATCCGGAGTCGTTGGCAACTAGATCTTGCACGGTGGTGGTCTAGATAGGGCACCCATGACTGGCACCACCATGCTCTGTTCCTGAACTCAGAATAGGGGATCATGAGGAAGAAGAATATGAGAGGATGTGTCGTCCCTAGATGCACATGAGACCATGACCGCCAGATCATATCTTGACGACTGAGATCGACAAAGTTTAGGTAAACTTCTAAAATTCATATCTTGAGACCGGGAACTCAGATTTTATCAAATAAGATAACCATGGAAATATATTCGAATTTACTATATTCTAAAAATATCTCTAGAATGTGATTTGAATGTCTATTATTTATTATGTGTTGGGTAGCCAAATTTATATGATTTTGATGTTTTGTCAATTAAAAATAGAAAACGAACTTAGAAGTTCATGTAAATTTTACATAATGTGTATTATGATATTCTTAACATGATCTAAAAGATTTATCTCTATTATATTAAGTTTTATTGGGGTTTTTGATATATACCCTAATAAGGGTATTTTGGGTATTTCACCCATGATCTGATTTTTAAATGACCTAATATTTTAATACATGATTATTCCTACATTATATGAATATTTTTATGATGATTTGATGAAGTTTCGTGTGCTATTATATTAGTTACTAGTTTTAGATGAGTAGCCATTATGAAAGAATAATAAATGATTATCCTAACACTATAAGTGATATATGTATGGCCAATTAGGCCTGATATTCGTAATGTGATGGTATTCTACTTTGATTTCCTGATTGAGTCAGTAAGTTTACAACATGTGCCTATTTTTGAGAATTATTCTCATTATATGAAGTATATGTTCATATTAGTGCAAAAGACGATTTATGTCTTATTTGAGTATAAAGATAATACTAATGATATAGTATGTGTTTTATTTTATTTCAACGCTAAGATTTTATGGTGATTTTAGATTAAAGTTATGTTTAGTCTAAATAAGAACCCTAAGTTGGTATATGTAGTTAGGAAGATGGGGTTTTGAGATTTAGAAATAGAAAGAGGGAATATAGGCTTGGACTGATAAACTATGATGATATCCAGGTTATTAAAGTTATGGAACTTAGAATTGAGACTTCCTTATTGATGCCATATGTACAAGAGGTAAGTGGTCCATGCCCATGAGTACTCATGTTTTAAGTTCAGTATGTTTACATGTCTCCTGATAAGACTTTTATAATTTATATGGTTCAATGTTCTAATATTTTAATGCAAACAAGAATATTCTCATATCTCTATCATTATGTAAGTTCAGATATCCAAAATCTCAAATAGAGACATGTTGCTCAAAATAGTTGTGACCCATGGACCAAGTCCATGAGAAAGTTAAAGAATAATGTTCCTACAATATTTCTTAGAAATGTTCGAAATTAATGAATAAGATTGTAAGATAAGATATGCAAGTAATGTAGCCATAATTAGTTGGTGATTTGGGATAGTTTTGTATTGAGAATTTAAGTACACATATGTTTTCAGGATTTCTCATATTTATAGGCATAACTCTGTATTACAATTTCAAGTAGAAGCATGCCATTAAGATTTCATGCATATGTATAGATATAACAACTAGATTCCTTAGAATGAATAATATCTAGAATTTAATTACAATATAAGAATATAAATTTCAGAATATTAAGACATGGTCTACTTTTAGAAAGAAAGGTACTTTTGGGATCACAATGTATTGTAAAAATGAGTTCATGATGGCATTATAAGATAATGACACATTAAGTTATGATTAGGTTGCAATACACTATTTTATAAGATTTATATTTTGATATTTAAGGTTTAATATGTAATTTCATGTGCAAAGTTTTAGGGTAACATCATATTTTATAAGAAGGATTGAACCATCTTGTCAGAATTGATATTTTTAGATATGTTGTACTTATCATACTTTCATAAGCTTGACTTATGATACTTTTTACACTTAGTATTTCTATATTGATTTCAGATCCTTTCTCATAAGACATTAGACTCATTTATGATATAATTTGTATAATGAAGTAATCTTACCAAATAAGAGTTTTAGAATAAGGTTTACCTAGATAATGAGACACATGTTCAAATCCAGCAATGAATTCAGTTTAGAATTTAAGAATAAGAGATTTAGATTCAGACTTAGACTACTCATCATG
Organism: Alisma plantago-aquatica; assembly: GCA_963693085.1. Taxonomy (NCBI): domain Eukaryota; kingdom Viridiplantae; phylum Streptophyta; class Magnoliopsida; order Alismatales; family Alismataceae; genus Alisma; species Alisma plantago-aquatica. The sequence goes on along the minus strand of OY856412.1, from coordinate 72,341,630 downwards.
TGAGTAGCCAGATTTTGTATAAAGGTACATGATATGGGTTATAGACCCAATATCAATTATGTTGCAATTTGAAATACATATTAAAATTCCATAATAGTTTCAGTTCATATTTGAAAGAGCAAAGATTCAGATTCAGATTTTAGATTTTAGATTCAAAACTAAGTACATGTTTAGTACTCAGTTTCAGATAAGTTCAGATTCAGAGTTTAGTAAAGATAGACTTAAGATAATTAATTCAAAACCTTCACATAATACATTATATAATAAGTCCTCACCAGAGAGTCCCGAGACGATTCAGAGGGCACATTGCGCCAGACACTACGGGTGTCACAGAGGGCATTTATGCAAACAGAGGGTGTGTTGCACCATAGAAGACACTTTAGTGTCAATAGAGGGCACACTGTGCCAACAGAGGGTGCGTTGCACCATACATGACACTTCAGTGTCAACAGAGGGCACATAGTGCCTATAGAGGGTGCATTGCACCATAGAGAACACTTTCATGTCAATAGAGGATGACTTATTGTATAATGGTGGCCACAAACAGATAAAAATCATAAGTAAAAGATACTTAAGATTAGAGCATGTCAATCACGAGTGTGATGAGAGAAATTTAGATAATATATTTATGATCCCGACACTTTGTTGTAGGCCATGAGGCCTAGATTATAGGTCTCCAGAAAAGATAGAATAGAAAATAAGAGTTTAAGAAATGAGAGTGATGAAAGAATATTCATCATGGAATTCAATTACCATCTTGGGCTTATTTTGACTCAACATTACCAATTTCACTTATTAAATATCAAAATGCATCATAATATGAAAAATTACTCAATTAATTCGATTATCAAGGTTTTGATCGAATTTATGTTGATTTAATGCAGGTCTTGATAAAGCTAAACAAGTACTTGGGGTCCACCTTCACTCACCCTTGGCTATGATCAAGCAATCTAACCAAGCAATTCCAACCCATTCGGTCTCAAGACCGTTTGAACCCATTCGACCGTTTGAACCCATTCGGTCTCCAGACCGTTTGGGCCCTTTCAGTGTCAAGACCATTTGGGCCAACAGAGACCGATTGGAGGCATAACCCAGCCACTAGGGATCGAGCAATGCATGAATTCAAGATCTCAAAGCAGAGTCTGGACCACGACCATGGTGGTTCAAAACGACCATGGCGCGTCATCTCCTACCTCTGCACCTCTGCCAAGCAGCACTTCTTTGCTTCAAATGCGGCCGATTCTAGTGGCGTCATGCTCCTGGACCTCCACTCTATCGAGCAGCAGCCCCGACTCTGCCACATCTACTGCTACGGCCACCGCACACCCACCGGCTCCTTAGCTACCTGCCTCAGTGCCGGACACTCAACAATCAGCACCTCTGGCATGGTGCTGTTGCACGGTCTCAGACCATTTGGAAGGGTCGCAACTACGTGAGCAAGACCGTTTGGTCTCTTGCTTACATCGAATGGCCAGACCGTTTGGAGGTTTGTTACCAGCAGAGACCGAATGAACTTGTCCAGGACCATTTGACTCTAAACGGCTTGCAAACCGTTTGAAGCTGCTGGATGCAAGACCGTTTGGCCCCTTTCGGACCTCAGACCGTTTGATCAGCAAGGGCGAAGACCGTTTGGCTGAGGCGTTGACCGAATGTAAGACCGTTTGATATCAAACGGTTTGCAAAACCATTTGCCCCTTTTTGCATAGGACCGTTTGGAGGAAGGCAAACGGTCTGTGAAACTGTTTGGTCTTAACGATGCAAGACTTTTTGCCCTTCTATTCTCAAGACCGTTTGGTCAAAATTTGACAAGACCGTTTGAGCAAAAATATATGCAAAACCGTTTGACTGGAAACACACCAAAAATGTGAAGACCTGTCCCGTGCCTATAAATAGGACCACTAGGGTCCTCATTTGGGGAATCGATTCCGGGACGCCAATAGGATGCCTGTACACAGGTCCGATCCAAATCTAGTGTCGTCCACGCCAGTTTCATTCCACCTACTTCCCGTGTTGCAACCAAGGAGGCTGAGGAGAGAAGGAAGACAGAGCGCGAGAGACTATCTGATCTGTCTTGGCATCTCCCGTTCGCGTCCAAATCTACCCCGACACGACGTAGAAGGTCATATCTTCTTCATCGAGCTGCGACTACCTTCTGTACCGAGTTAATGGTGGATTCCTCTCTCTTTCGTATTCTTCTTGTTTCTCGCATCATGAGCGAGTAGTCCCTTTTCGCTGGGGTGCGGGGACTAGCCCCGCTGCCCATGCAATCATGCTCTTTTGTTAAACTCTCCCTGACAATGTATATAACTTTCCTTTTCGTTATTAATTGGTATGTTCATAGTGGATTATCTACTTGCTTTCATCTTGTTCTATCCTATAATGTGAAATCTTCTATATGTGGGATAGAATGGTGGTTTACAAAGTTCGACTCTTTGACAAGAACTTCTGATAAGATTCCTTGAGGTCTAAGTGTATGATCCGTGAGGGGACGAGACATCTAGCCTATGGTGACTCTTCTGTGGTCTAAACACCCCTCAGGGAGGACCACAACCTTAGTTGGATTTTGTATCATCTTTATTTATCGTCGATGTTAGTTTGTAGATCTATCACCTACTTGCTTATCGATTAATGTGGTTGACTCCCAAACTAGAAATAGAATGGGATTTCATCAAGTTCGTAAGTGTATGATCCGTGAGGGGACGAGCCATCTAGCCTTCGGTGACACTTCTGTGTGCCTAATGCCTATATAGGGGGCTCACAACCTTCATTGGATTTCTGTATCTTCGGAGCCATAAGTAAGTGATCCGGTTGGTGATGAGACATCTGATGCCTAAGGTGATGCTTACGCGAACCTAACGCCCGTACAGGGGGTTCTACAACAACTCTATTTGGATTGATATATCTTGCCTGGATTGTTTGCGATTAAATGTGTTTGTGTGTGTAGCGATGGTGAAACCTGATACCATCACAGTGATTCCATATCATTGATCTAAATCCAACTTTAATTCAGCTTTTACTTTCTTGCAATTAGTTTAATTAACTTCAAATCAACCAATCATTCTAAATATTAGTTTTACTTGAGCTAGATTAGACTGACAAGAATTCTTAAAAATGTTGTCCTTTGGGTTCAATCCTTAACTATACTGTGATAAGACTCGTCCGCTTATGGGTGGTATTATTGCACTTTGGTTTTGGTAAAAGCTCAGGGATTTCAACCCCGAGTGAGTTTGTTAGTGCGATAAAATTCCACGTCAAATTCTGGCGCCGTTGCTGGGGGCAACGAAATCAGTTAGTCAAAACTAGTTCTTTTAAGACTAATTAGGATTTTGCTTTTTGTTTTGACACAATCAATCATCTACTTGAAATCTGACTCTACTCTGTAGTTATCACTTTCGTAATCTTTCTATCTCAGGTACAATCCAAGGCGTAGTACATGCACCGTTCGGACAACTCCGGACTAACAACGAGCTTTGATCCCGAGATAGACAGAACTTTCCATCGTCAGATCAGAGAAAATCAAGCAAGGATGGCTCAAGAAGAAGAGGTAGCCCGAAGGGTGGCTCAAGCCATAAATGCACAAAGAGAGAGGCTCATGCAAGAAGCCAGGGCTGCGGTTCAACAGGAAATCCTAGCAGTGGAAGAAGATGAACTATAGAAAGATCTTAGAGAGTTCTCAATCCCGAAAGCTATGAATGTTCATCATGCAGTACAACCTCCTCCTATCAACCCTCCTAATTTTGAGATAAGAGCGCATTGGATCACCCTTCTTCAGAATAACCCTTTCTATGGAAAGCAAGGAGAAGATAGACAAGAACATCTTCTGAGATTCATTGATCTATGTGCCATGACAAAACAAAATGGAGTCACAGATGATGCCATTCGACTCCGTCTCTTCAAGTACTCCCTTGCTGATAGAGCTATAAGTTGGTACAATTCACTACAAAGTGAAATACCCATCACCACCTGGGAACAACTCCAAAATGTGTTTCTAGAAAAGTTCCACCCTCCATCTCTTACCTATGAAATTGGAGGGCAGATAACAAATTTCACTCAAGTTCCTGGAGAAACCTTTGCTGAAGCTTGGGATAGATACAAAGAGCTTCAACGCAAGTGTCCACACCACGGAATTCCCAAGAACCAACTCATTGAGATTTTCTATAGGGGTGTGGTTGATGATATTAAGAGATTCCTCGATTCCTCATCTGGAGGAAACTTCATGCGTCAAAGTTATGATAGTGCATGGAGAGTCGTCACCCTGGGAGCGGAAAATCAAGCCAATTGGGGTAGATCTGTAGGTAAAGGAGTTTTGAAAGTAGCTACGGCCGAAGCTACTCCCGAGTAAAAGTCTATCGCTAAAACCTTGAAACTCTTAGTTGCCAAGCAAGACCATATTGAATCATCTCTTGCTACTATTGGAAGAGGACGTTCACCCACTCGACAACCGGAACAGGTCAAGTCCGCTCCCTATTCAGTGAAGCATGTAAGAGCACCGATCATTCCACTTTATCATGCAATGTTCTCTATGATGTTGTTCTGAGCAATGTATGTGGTCAAGGAGATAATGGTCAGATGGAAAATCTTAATGCTATCAACACCATTCCTGGTCAAAGTTATTACAACCCAAATCAGAATAGGAATCATCCCGATTGCCAATATGGAAACCCCTCTGGAGCAGTAAACTCAAATCAATTTGGTTCAAACAATCAACCAAGAGGCCCATCAGGATTCCAGTATAATCAACAACAGAATTTTGGGAATCAAGGAAATTTCAAGGGGAACTTTCAGAATAGGAACTACAATAATTACCAAAATAACTCTCAGTACCAGAATCTTAATCAACAGCAAGGACAGCAAGCAGGTCCTATTTCTCCTGATGACAAGCTATCAACCATTGAAAAGATGTTGCAAACTCAGCAAACCATGATAGCTAACCAACAAGCTCAGCAAAAGGCTATTGAATCTCAATTAGCTCAACTCGCAGCTAGCATAAAGCCACCTACTGGAGTCTTTGTTGGCCAACCTGAGAACAATCCTAAGCATCCTTAATAGTTGAAGGTAGTCACCACTAGGTCAGGGAAAGACTATTCAGATCCCCCTAAAAAGACACATGTGGTTATTACATACGAGGATGAACCTGTGATTGCCCAAGGCTCAACAACACAAGAGACTCAATCAAAAGATGATAAGTCAGAAAAAGGAAATTTTGAGAAGCCTGCTCAAGAAGATGAAGAAACTAAGACTCTAGAACCTGATATCCCTGTGTACAAACCTCATATACCTTTTCCAGCTCATCTAAGGCAAACAAAGCTTGATACCAGATTCAATAAGTTTAAAGAAGCTATGAAGAAACTTCATGTTGGTATACCCTTTTTGGATTCTCTGGCCGAGATACCAACATGGACAAAGTAATTAAAGTCACTCCTCACCAGGAAGTATATAATTGAAGAGTATGAGATAGTAAAATTGGCGACAACTACATCTGATATCATATTGAGCAAGATGCCCAAGAAACAAAAAGACCCAGGATCCTTTGGAATTTCATGTCACATTGGAGACTCATCATGCAATAAAGGATTGGCAGATCTCGGTGCAAGCATCTGTATTATTCCACTTAGCCTGTGCAAAAGACTAGGGTTTGCAGAATTGCTTCCTACTGGCATGACTATATAGCTTGTAGACAATTCGATAAAATGTCCGTTAGGAATCCTCGAAGATGTCCCAGTCAAGGTAGGTAAGGACACATATGTTCCATGCGACTTTGTCATTATGGACATAAAAGAAGACGGCAGATATCCTATCATCTTTGGTCGTCTGTTCCTCGCCACTACAAGAGCCCTGATTGATGTTGAAGCTGGTACCTTACTGCTCAGATTAGGCAAAGAAACTCTCGAATTTAAAGTTTTTGAAAGTATGAGAAGACCAAGTATACAAGAAGAAGTCTATCTGGTTGACTGCATTGAGCAAATGTCACTTCTGACTCAAGAGCATCATGAATCAGACAATCCTTTAAAAGTTTCTCTAACAAACCCATCGGTTGATGAACCAATTGACGAACAAGTAAAGGATTGCATCGAATCCCTCGACCCTATTAAAGAAGATGTTAAAGCCACTAGTGAAGAACTCAAAGCTATGGAAACTACAGGAGAAACATGCGAAAACCCCGAGGCTCCCAAAATGAAGCCCCTGCCCGAGGGACTGAAGTATGTGTTTTTAGATGATCTCAAAGTTTGCCCAATTATTATAAATTCCGATCTAACAGCTGAACAAGAAGATAAACTCCTGAAGGAATTAAGAGAAAGAAAGAAAGCCATCAGTTATAAAATGAGTGACCTCACTGGGGTCAGTCAAGCGTTTTGTATGCACAAGATCCCTATGATGGAAGATCACAAGCCAACTATTGAGCATCAACGGAAATTGAGTCCAAATATGAAGGAAGTGGTTCGTTGCGAGGTCATTATACTGCTCACAACTAGAATAATCTATCCGATATCAGATTCACCATGGGTGAGCCCAGTGCATGTAGTCCTGAAGAAAGGTGGGACAACTGTTATACATAATGAAAACAATGAACTCATCCCCACTCGAACAGTCACACGGTGGAGGATGTGCATAGATTATAGAAAATTAAACAAGGCAACTCGAAAAGATCATTTTCCAATGCCTTTCCTTGATCAAGTCCTAGAAAGGTTGGCTCACCAAGAATATTTCTGTTATCTTGACGGTTACTCTGGATTATATCAAATACCCATACATCCAGATGACCAAGAGAAAACAACTTTTACCTGCCCATTCGGAACATACGCATTTAAAAGAATGTCGTTTGGTCTCTGTAATGCACCCACAACTTTCCAACGTTGCATGGCTGTCATATTCGCTGGTCTTTCTGAAACAATAATGGAGGTTTTCATGGATGATTTTTCTGTATATGGAGATTCATTTGATTCATGTCTAAAGCACCTCTCCCTAGTTCTCAAACGTTGTGAAGAAGCACATCTTGTGTTGAATTGGGAAAAGTGCCACTTTATGGTAAAGGAAGGCATTATCCTCGGCCATAGGGTCAGCAATAGAGGAATTGAAGTAGATAAAGCTAAGATTGAAGTGATTTCTAAACTGTCTATCCCAACAAATGTAAAAGAAGTCTGTGCTTTCCTAGGTCATGCAGGAATTTACAGAAGATTCATAAAGGACTTTTCCAAGATAACGAAGCCAATGACGAATCTATTATTAAAGGATACTGATTTCAATTTCAACGAAGAATGTGTCAAAAGCTTCAACACACTGAAGCAGGCCCTTACAACCACCCCCATCATTAGAGGTCTCGACTGGGACCATCCTTTTGAAATTATGTGCGATGCCAGTGACTATGTTGTGGGCACTATTTTAGGGTAATGTATAGAGAAGAAACATTATGGATCTATTATGCATCAAAAACTCTTGATGAAGCCCAGAGAAACTATGCAAATACTGAGAAAGAAATTCTAGCAGTCGTGTATGCCTTTGACAAGTTTAGATCCTACCTAATTGGTTCGAAGGTCATTGTATACATAGACCACACTACCATTCGTTACCTTCTGGCAAAGAAAGATGCAAAACCCAAGTTGATTAGATGGATCCTCCTATTACAAGAATTTGATTTAGAGATAAGAGATAAAAAGGGTACAAAGAATGTTGTAGCAGACCACCTCAGTCGCATCCACACTCTGGATACTGAGAAGATTCCGATCAATGATTCCCTGCCGGATGATCAATTAATGAAGGTCTCACAAGCTGTACCGTGGTACTCAGATTTTGTGAACTACCTTGCTGCTGGGGTTATCCATCCTCAATGCACCGGAAATGCACTGAAGAAATTTATGCATGATGTGAAACAATATCATTGGGATGAGCCATATCTTTTTAAGCTATGTGTTGATGGTCTTTACAGACAATGTATTACTGAGGAAGAAACCAAACTCATTCTAGAGCATTGCCAGTCTGGCCCAGTTGGAGGCCACATGAGTTCTAAGAAGACTACAATAAAGGTTTTGCAATGTGGATTCTTTTGGCCAACCATATCCTAGGATTCTGACAATTTTGTTCTATCATGTGACAAATGTCAAAGAACATGTAACATTATGAAGAGAGATGAGATGCCACTTAAGTTGTGGCAAGAAATTGAGATATTTGTTGTTTGGGGTGTGGACTACATGGGGCCATTCCCATCTTCTTACAGATTTTCTTATATCCTAGTAGCGGTTGATTACGTCTCAAAATGGGTTGAAGCTATACCAACCGTCACTAGTGATTCCAAACCAGTCATCAAATTATTTAAAGATATTATTCCCCCCCTCGTTTTGGAGTGCCACAAACCGTGATATCCGACGGAGGGTCTCACTTCCTTGAAAGAAGATTTGAAGCTTTACTTAGAAAATATGGTGTAACACATAAGGCAGCCTCGCCCTACCATCCACAAATGAGAGGACAGGTAGAGGTTTCTAATCATCAACTAAAGGCTATTCTGGAAAAAACTATAGGCTGCAATCGAAAGGATTGGTCAGTAAAAATCAACGACGCATTATGGGCCTATCGAACTGCTTACAAAACTCCCCTCGGGACTACACCCTTCTGATTAATATATGGAAAGGCTTGCCACCTGCCTGTCGAATTGGAACATAAGGCATCATGGGCAATAAAACAACTGAATTTCGACATGAAGAAAGCAAGCCAGGCCAGGATTCTGCAACTTCAAGAGCTGGATGAACTCAGGATGACAGCTTATGAGAATGCACGAATCTACAAAGAACACACCAAACTTTGGCATGATGGTCATTTCAAAAGAAAAGACATACAAGTGGGAGACCAAGTTCTACTGTTCAACTCAATGTTGAAGTTATTCCCAGGAAAACTCTGCTCCCGCTGGTCTGGACTGTACATTGTGAAAAACATCTCCCCACATGGTGCTTTCTCTTTATGGAGCGAAAAGTCAGGTGAATTTGTGGTGAACGGCCAACGCTTGAAAAGATATTTCACCACAACATATATAAGCAGTGAAGAAATAATAGAAGTCTCCAATCCAAAGGAACCACCGTGAAGTCAAAGATATCAAGTCGAGCCATCGACATAAAACAAAGGCGCTTGTCGGGGGGCATCCCGATAAATAAATTCGTATTTAGTTTTCAATTTTGAATTAGAAATTTTTCCTTAATTTTGTTTTCACCTTTTAGATAATTTTGGACCAAATAAAATTTACATCACGAGTTGCTATCTTGACTTTTGATTGATCTTGCTTTTCTAGATTTTCAGATGGAGGATGTGCGCTGTCTGGAATGCAACCACATCCAGTGGTCCAAACGGCATGAAATTTCCCCTCCATCTCGTATTTAGAGTTTTCTCAGGACGAGCAAATTTCTAAGTTCGGGGTGGAGGGTGGGTGGTACGTATCTTACTTTCCACCTTCACCCATCAAAATCAGTCTTAGATTTTCATCGCCGCATTTTTTACCAAAATTTTCAAAATTTTCAAATAAATTTTCAAAATGTTAAAGTTTTAAAGCTTTCAAAGAATTTGAACAGATACTTGATGAATTTTTGACACTTCCTGGTTTCATTAAAAGTCACTAACTAACCTGCTGTGCATTTTGAATCATTATACTATCCTTATTCGAAGTAGATCCTCAAAAGGACCACTTTTTTAAACAAGCCTTTTGATTGAAATCATCTTGTGAAGCTTATGATTCCTAACATCATGATACTTATGCAAAAATGATAAGTGTTTGTCGAACTGATAGGGATGAAACACGTTGTGCTTCCTAACTGACTAGTGGAACAATAACATGGAATCTCCACCGGATCCTCATCAAGTCATTATTTGAGAAGAGTATGATAAAGAGAACGACCCGGTGCACTAAATTGTAAATCAAGTTGCATTCTGATTTGAACTCTCTTCTACACTTCTTCTACCATCTTCGAATCCCTCCATCCATCAAAAAGAAACAAAATAGCCAAAAGGGTGCCAAACCCTAAGTTCGGGGTGGCACGCCACTTCCCTCTATATATCTGCTTCTTCCATACCCCTAACAAATAAATAGGGGTGTACCACCAAAAATGCAATCTCAAGTCGAATAGAGGAGAGATTTGCAAACAAAAAAAGATGCCAAAGCGCACACAAAAAGAAATGCAATCTCGAGTCGAATAGAGGAGAGATTCGCACAAAAAATGCAATAAATGAAATTGCAAAGCAAATAAAAAGAAAATATCGAGTCGAATAGAGGAGAGATTTACTTCTTCCTTCCATACCACCATTCACTCCATTTTCTACATAATGGCACAAAGCATGCCCCCACTATCCTGAAAAACACCAGTGTCAGATCAAATGCACACTTGTTGTTCTGCGGGTGTCTCTGGACTCTTACAAAACTCTTTGACATGCTTGTTGTTGGAAAAAGTGAGGAGGAAGTGATTTTGGAAAATGAACTCAGGAACGAAGATATGGTAAGATGTGTTTAGTGGTCTCAGGAGGTTGAGATACTGAGTCATACTGAGCAGAAAGAAAACAATTGTGATGTGAAGAGGAGGCAATCACACGAATTGAAAGTATTCATTTGGCGACTGTTTCAGATTTTGTGTTACACGAGGACGAGCAACGTTTAAGTTCGGGGTATTTTGATGAATGCATATTCATCATGGAATTCAATTACCATCTTGGGCTTATTTTGACTCAACATTACCAATTTCACTCATTAAATATCAAAATGCATCATAATATGAAAAATTACTCAATTAATTCAATTATTAAGATTTTGATCGAATTTATGTTGATTTAATGCATGTCTTGATAAAGTTGAACAAGTAGTTGGGGTCCACCTTCACTCACCCTTGGCTCTGATCAAGCAATCTAACTAAGCAATTCCAGCCCATTCGGTCTCAAGACCGTTTGAGCCCATTCAGTCTCAAGACCGTTTGAGCCCATTCGGTCTCAAGACCGTTTGAACCCATTCAGTCTCCAGACCGTTTGGGCCCTTTCGGTCTCAAGACCATTTGGGCCAGCAGAGACCGATTGGAGGCATAACCCAGCCATGAGGGATCGAGCAATGCATGAATTCAAGATCTCAAAGCAGAGTGTTGACCACGGCCGTGGTGGTTCAAAACGGTCGTGGCATGTCGTCTCCTACCTCTGCACCTCCGCCAAGTAGCACTTCTTTGCTTCAAATGCAACCGATTCTGGTAGCACCATGCTCCTGGACCTCCGCTCTATTGAGCAGCAGCCCCGACTCTGCCACATCTATTGCTATGGCCACCGCACACCCACCGACTCCTTAGCTACCTGCCTCAGTGTTGGACACTCAGCAATCAGCACCTCCGCCATGGCACTGTTGCACGATCTCATACCATTTGGAAGGGTCGCAGCTACGTGAGCAAGACCGTTTGGTCTCTTGCTTACACCGAATGGCCAAACCGTTTGGAGGTTTGTTGCCAACAGAGACCGAACGGACTTGTCCAGGACCGTTTGACTGTAAATGGTTTGCAAACTGTTTGAAGCTGCGAGATGCAAGGCCGTTTGGCCCCTTTCAGACCTCAGACCGTTTGATCAGCAAGGGCGAAGACCGTTTGGCTGAGGCATTGACCGAATGTAAGACCGTTTGATATCAAACGTTATGCAAAACCATTTGCCCCTTTTTGTACATGACCGTTTGGAGGAAGGCAAACGATATGTGAAACTGTTTGGTCTTAACGATGCAAGACCATTTGCCCTTCTATTCTCAAGATTGTTTGGTCAAAATTTGACAAGACCGTTTGAGCCAAAATATCTGCAAAACCGTTTGACTGGAAACACACCAAAAACGTGAAGACCTATCCCGTTCCTATAAATAGGACCACTAGGGTCCTCATTTGGGGCATCGGTTCTGGGACGCCGACAGACTGCCTGTACATAGGTCTGATTCAAATCCAGTGCCGTCCACGCCAGTTTCATTCCACCTACTGCCCGTGTTACAACCAAGGAGGCTGAGGAGAGAAGGAAGACGGAGCGCGGGAGACTGTCCGGTCTGTCTTGGCGTCTCCCATTCGCGTCCAGATCTTCTCTGACATGACGTAGAAGGCCGTATCTTCTTCATCGAGCTGCAACTACCTTGTACACCGAGTTCATGGTGGATTCCTCTCTCTTTCTCATTCTTCTTATTTCTCGCATCATGAGCTGAGTAGTCCCTTTTCGCTGGGGTGCGGGGACTAGCCCCGCTGCCCATGCAATCATGTTCTTTTGTTAAACTCTCCCTGGCAATGTCTATAACTTTCCTTTTCATTATTAATTGGTATCTTCGTAGTGGATTATCTACTTTCTTTCATCTTGTTCTCTCCTATATTGTGAAATCTTCTATATGTGGGATAGAATAGCGGTTTACAAAGTTCGACTCTTTGACGAGAACTTCTGATAAGATTCCTTGAGGTCGTAAGTGTATGATTCGTGAGGGGATGAGACATCTAGCTTATGGTGACACTTCTGTGGTCTAAACACCCCTTAGAGAGGACCACAACCTTAGTTGGATTTTGTATCGTCTTTATTTATCGTCGATGTTAGTTTGTAAATCTATCACCTGCTTGCTTATCGATTAATGTGGTTGACTCCCAAACTAGAAATAGAATAAGATTTCTTCGAGGTCATAAGTGTATGATCTGTGAGGGGACGAGCCATCTAGTCTTCGGTGATGCTACTGTGAGCCTAACACATGTTTAGGGAGCTCACAACCTTCATTGGATTTTTGTATCTTCGGAGCCGTAAGTAAGTGATCTGGTTGGTGATGAGACATCTGATGCCTAAGGTGATGCTTACGTGAACCTAACGCCCGTACGGGGGGTTCTGCAGCAGCTCTATTTGGATTGATATATCTTTCCTGGATTGTTTGCAATTGAATGTGTTTGCGTGTGTAGCAATGGTGAAACCCGATACCATCCCATCGATTCCATATCATTGATCTAAATCCAACATTAATTCATCTTTTACTTTCTTGTAATTGGTTTAATTAACCTCAAATCAACCAATCATTCTAAATATTAGTTTTACTTGTGCTAGATTCGACTGACAAAGATTCTTAAAAACGTTGTCCTTTGGGTTCGATCCTTAACTATACTGTGATAAGACTCGTCCGCTTGTGGGTGGTATTATTGCACTTTGGTTTTGGAAAAAACTCAGGGATTTCAACCCTGAGTGAGTTTGTTAGTGCGATAAAATTCCACATCAGAGAGATAATATGTTTCTAGATTTAATCAGAGTTAAATGTTTGTTTCATATTTATGATGTTCAAGAATCTATTGTAATATTTCAGTTATATAGAAATGTTTTTTATAGAATATTCATGCCACTTAATCTAACATCTGTTTTTCTCAATGCATGGTTGGGGACGCGATGTCCGCAGGTTTTTAGAGTGATTGAAGAACAAAGGGACCAACAAAGGCCTAAGAGACTTTCAAGCTTGCCTAGTGGGGTGCCATCTATCTAGATGATCCTGAGTATTGACATCTTTTTATTATGAACTTATGCATAAACATGATGTAGTTTTATGTTGACAAAAAGCTATGTATGAACCAGTTTTATAGTTTTGCAAAGTGTTTCATTTACTTTTATTGCAATGGTTATCATGTTTGTGACACTCCCAGAATTTTTTTTTGCTTCTGCTTATGTGATATAAAAATATGGGTGTTACAATATGGTATCAGAGCAATTTGGTAAATGGCCACTTGGCAAACATGATTCTCATAGTCACCCTAGAGTGAAGAGGTAAGATTAGGGTTTAGGGATAAATTCCATACGAAGAATACCATAACCTAGAGTGATTATGGGTCTTAACCTTAGAGTGGATAGATATCTTAGAGGTAGAAGTCATCCTTGTTTAGATCTAAATTAGCAACCTAAACCTAGCTAATGAGGTTTCTTCTCCATTCTCAGTGGTTATGGCAAGCCAATTGAAAATTGAAAAGGAATTTCATAAGCGCTAGACTTTTATGCATCTCTCCTTTCTTACTAGCCCATGTGGTATGGGACACATGTGTTAGTAGGTTAGTGTGGGATAGCATGTCAGGATCTCACATCTCTGGGTATGTGCTTGATCACCACATATCTAGAAATATAGGAGGTACCTGGAAGACCTAAGATTAGACGGTCAATTACACCTAATGTTTGAAATTCATGACAAGGTTGAGTCAGATGCCCTAAGTGTAGAGACCAGTTTAACTTCATAGACCTTAAGTATGAGTTGAGTAGTATACCAAGGTAACAAATAATGCTCACATAATCATTTAGTGAAATACATTACATATCTCTTTTCATGCAAAAGTTTGAACATAAGTGTGACTTACAATAAATTAAGAGGTAAGCAGAACCCTAAGGTGGGTAGTAGCTTAGAGAAATTTTGAGGATGAAATTTATTTCAAAGTGGGTAGAATTGTAACATCCTCAATTTCATAGCTAAGGTAAGCCTTTAATGTGGGGTTTTCTAGTAAGTGTATGCCAAGGGACCTAATGAACCTAACATGGCTAGGTATGTGATTAAGTTTACCAAATTTGTGATACAAGTGATCTGGTCAACCAATACACACATAACAACTAAAATGTGTATGATTGTAGTCGGTTGTATATGAATATAAATGAATTATTCCTATGAACAATAATGTGACGAATATATAATATGATGAGTCCAGTTCATGGCTTGAGCCTTAGACCTAGCTTAGGTCTTCATGTTATGTAACTAAAGAAATATTGATCACATATGTCATACATGAGCTTCAATTGAGAAATTATATTGGTTGAAGACTTCTTTTCATGATTTGGAATACAATCAAGCTCATGGATCCTTTTAAATACTAAGGGATGGGCCATGTGCCCTAGAGCCCAATTCCAGCCGTATTGGACCAATTAAGTTCTACAAATAGGTCCTTGGAGTACAAATTGAGAATTAAGTATTTCGTGGTCATAATGAATTCTCAAAATATTTTTAGTAGAATAATAATTAGAATATAAGATTGTGGGAGAAATTTCAGATGATTTTGATGTATATAGTGGCCTAGGTAATTAAATTAGTAATTATAACGTTTTTATTTAAAATACATGTTTCGAGTGTTTGTACAATTATTTTTTATTTAAAATCTTGCTCATATGAAGTTGATATTAATATAGTATTTACCCCAAAATCTAAAGTCAAACTGAGCTGTAGAGTGGGCTGTATAAATATTTCTTATATTTGGACTTTTATCAAAAAGAAGAAGAAAAATAAAATAAAAAATGGGCACCCCGACTCCAGTCCACGGACCAGAGAACTGGTGCCTCTATTCTCAGGACCCGAACAGAGTCTTTGGAAGCGGAGGATCTCGCCCAAGATCCAGAGGGAAAAAGGCTATAAACGCCCTAGTTTTGCGAATATAAGGGGGACACGCCGTCAATTCTAGGGTTCGAGCTTGAAACAGAGAGACAAGAGAAAACTAAGGGAGAGCGATGAGTGGTGGTCGGAGGGGGATGTGAGTTTTATGGAGCTAAGAAGCTTTGAATTTGACCAGCCTACACACAGAGATGGTGTCGTCGAGACTAGGAAGAGTCATCCGGAGTCGTTGGCAACTAGATCTTGCACGGTAGTGGTCTAGATAGGGCGCCCATGGCTGGCACCACCATGCTCTGTTCCTGAACTCAGAATAGGGGATCACGAGGAAGAAGAATATGAGAGGATGCGTCGGCCCTAGATGCACATGAGACCATAACCGCCAGATCATATCTTGACGGTCGAGATCGACCAAGTTTAGGTAAACTTCTAAAATTCATATCTTGAAATTAGGACCTCAGATTTTATCAAATAAGATATCCATGGAAAGACCTTCGAATGTACTATATTCTAAAAATATATCTAGAAAGTGATTTAGATGTCTATTATTTATTATGTGTTGGGTAGCCAAAACTATATGATTTTGATGTTTTGTCAATTAAAAATAGCAAACGAACTTAGAAATTCATGTAATTTTTACAGAATGTGTATTATGATATTCTTAACATGATTTCAAAGCCTAATCTTTATTATATGAAGTTGTATTGAGGTTTTTGATATAAAACCTAATAAGGGTATTTTGGGTATTTCACCCATGATCTGATTTTTAAATGACAAGATATTTTAATACATGATTATTCCTACATTATATGAATACTTTTATGATGATTTGATGAAGTTTCTTGTACTATTATATTAGTTATTAGTTTTAGATGAGTAGCCATTATGAAAGAATAATAAATGATTATCCTGACACTATACGTGATATATGTATGGCCAATTAGGCATGATATTAGTAATGTGATGGTATTCTACTTTGATTTCCTTATTGAGTTAGTAAGTTTACAATATGTGACTATTTTTTAGAATTATTCTCGTTATATGAAGTATATGTTCATATTAGTGCATAAGACGATTTATGTCTTATTTGAGTATAAAGATAATACTAATTATATAGTATGAGTTTTATTTTATTTCAACGCTAAGATTTTATGGTGATTTTAGATTAAAGTTTTGTTTAGTCTAAATAAGAACCCTAAGTTGGTATATGTAGTTAGGAAGATGGGGTTTTGAGATTTAGAAATAGAAAGAGGGAATAAAGGTTTGGACTGATAAAACTATGATGATATCCAGGTTATTAAAGTTATGGAACTTAGAATCAAGACTTCCTTATCGATGCCATCTATAGAAGAGGTAAGTAGTCCATGTCCATGAGTACTCATGTTTTAAGTTTAGTATGTTTACATGTCTCCTGATAAGACTTTTATAATTTATATGGTTCAATGTTCTAAGATTTTAATACAAACAAGAATATTCTCATATCTCTATCATTATGTAAGTTCAGATATCCAAAATCTCAAATAGAGACATGTTGCTCAAAATAGTTGTGACCCGTGGACCAAGTCCATGAGAAAGTTAAAGAATCATGTTCCTACAATATTTCTTAGAAATGTTCAAAATTAATGAATAAGATTGTAAGATAAGATATGCAAGTAATGTAGCCATACTTAGTTGGTGATTTGGGATAGTTTTGTATTGAGAATTTAAGTACACATATGTTGTCAGGATTTCTCATATTTATAGGCATAACTGTGTATTACGATTTCAAGTAGAAGCATGTCATTAAGATTTCATGCATATGTATAGATATAACAACTAGATTCCTTAGAATGAATAATATCTAGAATTTAATTACAATATAAGAATATGAATTTTAGAATATTAAGACAAGGTCTACTTTTAGAAATAAAGGTACTTTTGGGATCACAATGTATTGTAAAAATGAGTTCATGATGGCATTATAAGATAATGACACATTAAGTTATGATTAGGTTGCAATACACTATTTTATAAGATTTCTATTTTGATATTTAAGGTTTAATATGTAAGTTCATATGCAAAGTTTCAGGGTAACATCATATTTTATAAGAAGGATTGAGCCATCTTGTCAGAATTGATATTTTTAGATATGTTGTACTTATCATACTTTCATAAGCTTGACTTATGATACTTTGTACACTTAGTATTTCTGTATTCATGTCAGATCCTTTCTCATAAGACATTAGACTCATTTATGATATAATTGGTATAACGAAGTAATCTTACAAAATAAGAGTTTTAGAATAAGGTTTACCTAAATAATGAGATATGTGTTCAAATCCAGCAATGAATTCAGTTTAGAATTTAAGAATAAGAGATTTAGATTCAGACTTAGACTACTCACCGTGTGAGTAACCAGATTTTGAATAAAGGTACATGATATGGGTTATAGACCCAATCTCAATTATGTTGTAATTTGAAATACATATTCCAATTCCATAATAGTTTCAGTTCAAATTTGAAAGAGAAAAGATTCAGATTCAGATTTCAGATTTCAGATTCAAAATGAAGTCCATGTTTAGTACTCAGTTTCAGATAAGTTTAGATTTCAAGTTTAGTAAATATAGACTTAAGATAATTAATTCAAAACCTTCACATTATACATTATATAATAAGTCCTCACCAGAGAGTCCAGGGACGATTCAGAGGGTGCACTGCGCCAGACACTACGGGTGTCACAGAGGTCATTTATGTCAACATAGGGTGTGTTGTACCATAGAAGACACTTCGGTGTCAACATAGGGCACGTTGTTCCAACAGAGGGTGTGTTTCACCATAGAAGACACTTCGGCGCCAATAGAGGGTGTGTTGTACCATACAGGATACTTCAGTGTCAACATAGGGCATGTAGTGCCAACAGAGGGTGCATTGCACCATAGAGGACACTTCGGTGTCAACAAAGGATGACTTGTTGTATAATGGTGGCCACAAAATGATAAAAATCATAAGTAAAAGATACTTAAGATTAGTGCATGTCAATCAAGAGTGTGATGAGAGAAATTTAGATAGTATATTTATGATCCCGGTACTTTGGTGTAGGCCATGAGACCTAGATTATAGGTCTCCAAAAAAGATAGAATAGAAAATAAGGGTTTAAGAAATGAGAGATAATATGTTTCTAGATTTAATTAGAGTTAAATGTTTGTTTCATATTTATGATGTTCAAGAATATTTTGTAATATTTCAGTTCTATAGCAATGTATATTTTAGAATACTCATGCCACTTAATCTAACGTCTGTTTTTTCCAATACATGGCTGGGGACGCGATGTCTGTAGGTTTTTGGAGTGATTGAAGAACAAAGGGACCAACAAAGGCCTAAGAGACTTTCAAGATTTCCTAGTGGGGTGCCATCTACCTAGATGATCCTGAGTATTGACATCTTTTTATTACGAACTTATGCATAAACATGATGTAGTTTTATGTTGACAAAAATCTATGTATGAATCAGTTTTATAGTTTTGCAAAGTGTTTCATTTACTTTTATTGCAAGGGTTATCATGTTTATGACACTCCCAAAAGAAAAATTTTTTTGCTTCCGCTCATGTGATATAAAAATTTGGGTGTTACAATATGGTATCATAGCATTTTGGTAAATGGCCACTAGGCAAACATGATTTTCATAGTCACCCTAGAGTGAAGAGGTAAGATTAGGGTTTAGGGATAAATTCCATAAGAAGAATACCATAACCTAGAGTGATTATGGGTCTTAACCTTAGAATGGATAGATATCTTAGAGGTAGAAGTCATCCTTGTTTAGATCTCAATTAGCAACCTAAACCTAGCTAATGAGGTTTCTTCTCCATTCTCAGCGGTTATGGCCAGCCAATTGAGAATTGAAAAGGAATTTCATAAGCGCTAGACTTTTATGAATCTCTCCTTTCTTACTAGCCCATGTGGTATGGGACACATGTGTTAGTGGGTTAGTGAGGGATAGCATTTCAGGATCTCACATCTCTGGGTATTTGCTTGATCACCACATATCTAGAAATGTAGGAGGTACCTGGATGGCCTAAGATTAGATGGTCAATTACACCTAATGTTTGAAATTCATGACAAGGTTGAGTCAGATGCCCTAAGTGTAGAGACCAGTTTAACTTAATAGACCTTAAGTATGAGTTGAGTAGTAGACCAAGGTAACAAATAATTCTCACATAATCATTTAGTGAAATACATTACATATCTCTTTTCATGCAAAAGTTTGAACATAAGTGTGCCTTACAATAAATTAAGAGGTAAGTAGAACCCTAAGGTGGGTAGTAGCTTAGAGAAATTTCGGGGACGAAATTTATTTCAAGGTGGGTAGAATTGTAACATCCTCAATTTCATATTTAATGTAAGCCTTTAATGTGGGGTTTTCTAGTAAGTGTATGCCAAGGGACCTAATGAACCTAACATGGCTCGGTATGTAATTAAGTTTATAAAATTTGTGATACAAGTCATATGGTCAACCAATACACACATAACGACTAAAATGTGTATGATTATAGTCGGTTGTATATGAATATAAATGAATTATTCCTATGAACAATAATGTGACGAATATATAATATGATGAGTCCAGTTTATGGCTTGAACCTTAGACCTAGCTTAGGTCTTTATGTTATGTAACTAAAAATATATTGATCACATATGTCATTCATGAGCTTCAATTGAGAAATTATATTGGTTGAAGACTTATTTTCATGATTTGGAATACAATCAAGCTCATGGACCCTTTGAAATACTAAGGGATGGGCCATGTGCCCTAGAGCCCAATTCCAGCCCTATTGGACCAATTCAGTTCTACAAATAGGTCATTGGAGTACAAATTGAGAATTAAGTATTTCGTGGTCATAATAAATGCTCAAAATATTTTTAGTAGAATAATAATTAGAATATAAGATTGTGGGAGAAATTTCAGATGATTTTGATGTATATAGTGGCCTAGGTAATTAAATTAGTAATTACAATGTTTTTATTTAAAATACATGCTTGGAGTGTTTGTACAGTTAGTTTTTACTTAAAATCTTGCTCATATGAAGTTGATAATAATATAGTATTTACCCCAAAATCTGAAGTCAAACTGAGCTGTAGAGTGGGCTGTATAAATATTTCTTATATTTGGACTTTTATCAAAAAGAAGAAGAAAAATAAAAATAAAAAAATGGGTACCCCGAATCTAGTCTGTGGACCAGAGAACCGGCGCCTCTGTTCTCAGGACCTGAACAGAGTCTTTGGAAGCGGAGGATCTCACCCAATATCCAGAGGGAAAAAGGCTATAAATGCACTAGTTTTGAGAAGATCAGAAGACACGCCATCATTTCTAGGATTCAGGCTTGAAACTGTGAGGCAAGAGAAAACCAAGGGAGAGGGATGAGTCATGTTCGGAGGGGGATGTGAGTTCTGTGGAGCCAAGAAGCTTCGACTTTGACCACCCTGCATGCAGACATGGTGTCGCCCAGACTAGGAAGAGTCATCCGGAGTCGTTGGCAACTAAATCTTGCACGATGGTGGTCTGGATAGGGTGCCCATGTCTGGCGCCAACATGCTCTGTTCCTGAACTCGGAACAAGGGATCACGAGGAAGAAGAAGGCGAGATCATGTGCCTGCCCTAGATGCACATGAGACCATGACCGCCAGATCATATCTTGACGGCCGAGATCGACCAAGTTTAGGTAAACTTCTAAAATTCATATCTTGAGATTGGGAGCTCAGATTTTATCAAATAAGATATCCATGGAAAGATCTTCGAATGTACTATATTATAAAAATATCTCTAGAATGTGATTTATATTTCTAGTATTTATTATGTGTTGGGTAGCCAAAACTATATGATTTTGATGTTTTGTCAATTAAAAATAGCAAACGAACATAGAAATTCATGTAAATTTTACAGAATGTGTATTACGACATTCTTAACATGATTTCAAAGCCTGATATCTATTATATGAAGTGTTATTGAGGTTTTTGATATAAACTCTAATAAGGGTATTTTGGGTATTTCACCCATGATCTGATTTTTAAATGACCTGATATTTTAATACATGATTATTCCTACATTATATGAATACTCTTATGATGATTTGATGAAGTTTATTGTGCTATTATATTAGTTATTAGTTTTAGATGAGTAGCCATTATGAAAGAATAATAAATGAGTATCCTGACACTATAAGTGATATATGTATGTCCAATAAGGCCTGATATTAGTAATGTGATGGTATTCTACTTTGATTTCCTGATTGAGTCAGTAAGTTTACAATATGTGACTATTTTTGAGAATTATTCTCATTATATGAAGTATATGTTTATATTAGTGCATAAGACGATTTATGTCTTATTTGAGTATAAAGATAATACTAATTATATAGTATGAGTTTTATTTTATTTCAATGCTAAGATTTTATGGTGATTTTAGATTAAAGTTATGTTTAGCCTAAATAAGAACCCTAAGTTGGTATATGTAGTTAGGAAGATGGGGTTTTGAGATTTAGAAATAGAAAGAGGGAATATAGGCTTGGACTGATAAAACTATGATAATATCCAGGTTATTAAAGTTATGGAACTTAGAATTGAGACTTCCTTATCGATGCCATTTGTATAAGAGGTAAGTGGTCCATGCCCATGAGTACTCATGTTTTAAGTTTAGTATGTTTACATGTCTCCTGATAAGACTTTTATAATCTATATGGTTCAATGTTCTAATATTTTAATGCAAACAAGAATATTCTCATATCTCTATCATTATGTAAGTTCAGATATCCAAAATCTCAAATAGAGACATGTTGCTCAAAATAGTTGTGACCCATGGACCAAGTCCATGAGAAAGTTAAAGAATCATGTTCCTACAATATTTCTTAGAAATGTTCAAAATTAATGAATAAGATTGGAAGATAAGATATGCAAGTAATGTAGCCATACTTAGTTGGTGATTTGGGATAGTTTGTATTGAGAATTTAAGTACACATATTTTGTCAGGATTTCTCATATTTATAGGCATAACTGTGTATTACGATTTCAAGTAGAAGCATGTCATTAAGATTTCATGCATATGTATAGATATAACAACTAGATTCCTTAGAATGAATAATATCTAGAATTTAATTACAATATAAGAATATGAATTTTAGAATATTAAGACAAGGTCTACTTTTAGAAATAAAGGTACTTTTGGGATCACAATGTATTGTAAAAATGAGTTCATGATGGCATTATAAGATAATGACACATTAAGTTATGATTAGGTTGCAATACACTATTTTATAAAATTTCTATTTTGATATTTAAGGTTGAATATGTAAGTTCATATGCAAAGTTTCAGGGTAACATCATATTTTATAAGAAGGATTGAACCATCTTGTCAGAATTGATATTTTTAGATATGTTGTACTTATCATACTTTCATAAGCTTGACTTATGATACTTTGTACACTTAGTATTTTTATATTCATGTCAGATCCTTTCTCATAAGACATTAGACTCATTTATGATATAATTGGTATAATGAAGTAATCTTACCAAATAAGAGTTTTAGAATAAGGTTTACCTAGACAATGAGACACATGTTCAAATCCAGCAATGAATTTAGTTTAGAATTTAAGAATAAGAGATTTAGATTCAGACTTAGACTACTCACCATGTGAGTAGCCATATTTTGAATAAAGGTACATGATATGGGTTATAGACCCAATCTCAATTATGTTGTAATTTGAAATACATATTCAAATTCCATAATAGTTTCAGTTCAGATTTGAAAGAGTAAAGATTCAGATTCATATTTCAGATTTCAGATTCAAAACTAAGTACATGTTTAGTACTCAGTTTTAGATAAGTTTAGATTCAGAGTTTAGTAAAGATAGACTTAAGATAATTAATTCAAAACCTTCACATAAAACATTATATAATAAGTCCTCACCAGAGAGTCCCGGGACGATTCAGAGGGTGCACTGCGCCATACACTACGAGTGTCACAGAGGGCATTTATGTCAACAGAGGGTCTGTTGCACCATCGAAGACACTTCGGTGTCAACAGAGGGTGTGTTGCACCATACAAGACACTTCAGTGTCAACAGAGGACACATAGTGCCAAGAGAGGGTGAATTGCATCATAGAGGACACTTCAGTGTCAACAGAGGAGGACTTATTGTATAATGGTGGCCACAAATAGATAAAAATCATAAGTAAAAGATACTTAAGATTAGAGCATGTCAATCACGAGTGTGATGAGAGAAATTTAGATAATATATTTATGATCATGACACTTTGGTGTAGGCCATGAGACCTAGATTATAGGTCTCCAGAAAAGATAGAATAGAAAATAAGAGTTTAAGAAATGAGAGATTATATGTTTCTAGATTTAATTAGAGTTAAATGTTCGTTTCATATTTATGATGTTCAAGAATCTTTTGTAATATTTCAATTCTATAGCAATGTATATTTTAGAATACTCATGCCACTTACTCTAACGTCTATTTTTTCCAATGCATGGCTGGGGATGCGATGTCCGCATGTTTTTAGAGAGATTGAAGAACAAAGGGACCAACAAAGGCCTAAGAGACTTTCAAGCTTTCCTAGTGGGGTGCCATCTACCTAGATGATCATGAGTATTGACATCTTTTTATTATGAACTTATGCATAAACATGATGTAGTTTTATGTTGACAAAAATTTATGTATGAATCAGTTTTATAGTTTTTCAAAGTGTTTCATTTACTTTTATTGCAATGGTTATCATGTTTGTGACACTCCCAGAATTTATTTTTTTGCTTCCTCTCAGCGTGATATAAAAATATGGGTGTTACAATATGGTATCAGAGAAATATGGTAAATGGCCACTAGGCAAACATGATTATCATAGTCACCCTAGAGTGAAGAGGTAAGATTAGGGTTTAGGGATAAATTCCATAAGAAGAATACCATAACCTAGAGTGGTTATGGGTCTTAGCCTTAGAATGGATAAATATCTTAGAGGTAGAAGTCACCCTTGCTTGGATCTAAATTAGCAACCTAAAACTAGTTAACGAGGTTTCTTCTCCATTCTCAGTGGTTATGGCCAACCAATTGAGAATTGAAAAGGAATTTCATAAGCGTTAGTCTTTTATGCATCTCTCCTTTCTTACTAGCCCATGTGGTATGGGATACATGTGTTAGTGGGTTAGTGAGGGATAGCTTGTCAAGATCTCACATCTCTGGGTATGTTCTTGATCATCACATATCTAGAAATGTAGGAGGTACCTGGAAGACCTAAGATTAGACGATCAATTACACCTAATGTTTGAAATTCATGACAAGGTTGAGTCAGATGCCCTAAGTGTAGAGACCAGTTTAACTTCATAGACCTTAAGTATGAGTTGAGTAGTAGACCAAGGTAACAAATAATGCTCACATAATAATTTAGTGAAATACATTACATATATCTTTTCATGCAAAAGTTTGAACATAAGTGTGACTTACAATAAATTAAGAGGTAAGCAGAACCCTAAGGTGGGTAGTAGCCTAGAGAAATTTTGAGGACGAAATTTATTTCAAGGTGTGTAGAATTGTAACATCCTCAATTTCATATCTAATGTAAGCCTTTAATGTGGGGTTTTCTAGTAAGTGTATGCCAAGGGACCTAATGAACCTAACATGGCTAGGTATGTAATTAAGTTTACAAAATTTGTGATACAAGTCATCTGGTCAACCAATACACACATAACGACTAAAATGTGTATGATTGTAGTCGGTTGTATATGAATATAAATGAATTATTCCTATGAACAATAATGTGACGAATATATAATATGATGAGTTCAGTTCATGGCTTGAGCCTTAGACCTATCTTAGGTCTTCACATTATGTAACTAAAGAAATATTGATCACATATGTCATACATGAGCTTCAATTGAGAAATTATATTGGTTGAAGACTTATTTTCATGATTTGTAATACAATCAAGCTCATGGACCCTTTGAAATACTAAGGGATGGGCCATGTGCCCTAGAGCCCAATTCTAGCCCTATTGGATCAATTAAGTTCTACAAATAGGTCATTGGAGTACAAATTAAGAATTAAGTATTTTGTGGTCATGATGAATGCTCAAAATATTTTTAGTAGAATAATAATTAGAATATAAAATTGTGGGAGAAATTTCAGATGATTTTGATGTATATAGTGACCTAGGTAATTAAATTAGTAATTATAACATTTTTATTTAAAATACATGTTTGGAGTGTTTGTACAGTTAGTTTTTACTTAAAATCTGGCTCATATGAAGTTGATAATAATATAGTATTTACCCCAAAATTTGAAGTCAAACTGAGTTGTAGAGTGGAGGACTGTATAAATATTTCTTATATTTGGACTTTTATCAAAAAGAAGAAGAAAAATAAAAATTTTAAAAATGGGCACCCCGACTCCAGTCTGCGGACCAGAGAACCGGCACCTCTATTCTCAGGACCCGAATAGAGTCTTTGGAAGCAGAGGATCTCGCCCAAGATCCAGAGGGAAAAAGGCTATAAACACCCTAGTTTTGAGAAGATCAGGGGGACACGTCGTCATTTCTAGGGTTCGGGCTAGAAATTGAGAGACAAGAGAAAACCAAGGGAGAGGGATGAGTGGTGGTCGGAGGGGGATGTGAGTTCTGTGGAGCCAAGAAGCTTCGACTTTCACCACCCTGCATGCAGAGATGGTGTCATCGAGACTAGGAAGAGTCATCCGGAGTCGTTGGTAACTAGGTCTTGCACGGTGGTGGTCTGGATAGGGTGCCCATGGCTGGAGCCACCATGCTCTGTTCTTGAACTCAGAATAGGGGATCACAAGGAAGAATAAGATGAGAGGATGCGCTGGCCCTAGATGCACATGAGACCATGACTGCCAGATCATATCTTGACGGCCGCGATCGACCAAGTTTAGGTAAACTTCTAAAATTCATATCTTGAGATTGGGAACTCAGATTTTATCAAATAAGATATCCATGGAAAGCTATTAGAATGTAATGTATTCTAAAAATATCTCCAGAATGTGATTTGGATGTATATTAATTTCTATGTGTTGGGTATCCAAAACTATATGATTTTTATGTTTTGTCAATAAAAAATAGCAAACGAACTTAGAAATTCTTGTAAAATTTACAGAATGTGTATTATGATATCCTTAACATGGTTTCAAAGCCTGATCTCTATTATATGAAGTTTTATTGAGGCTTTTGATATAAACCTTAATAAGGGTATTTTGGGTATTTCACCCATGATCTGATTTTTAAATGACCTGATATTTTAATACATGATTATTCCTACATTATATGAATACTTTTATGATGATTTGATGAAGTTTCTTGTGCTATTATATTAGTTATTACTTTTAGATGAATAGACATTATGAAAGAATAATAAATGATTATCCTGACACTATAAGTGATATATGTGTGGCCAATTAGGCCAGATATTAATAATGTGATGGTATTCTACGTTGATTTCCTGATTGAGTCAGTAAGTTTACAATAGGAGACTATTTTTTAGAACTATTCTCATTATATGAAGTATATGTTCATATTAGTGCATAAGACGATTTATGTCTTATTTGAGTATAAAGATAATACTAATTATATAGTATGAGTTTTATTTTATTTCAACGCTAAGATTTTATGGTGATTTTAGATTAAAGTTATATTTAGTCTAAATAAGAACCCTAAGTTGGTATATGTAGTTAGGAAGATGGGTTTTTAGATTTAGAAATAGAAAGAGGGAATATAGGTTTGGACTGATAAAACTATGATGATATCCAGGTTATTAAATTTATGGAACTTAGAATCGAGACTTCCTTATCGATGCCATCTGTACAAGAGGTAAGTGGTCCATGCCCATGAGTACTCATGTTTTAAGTTCAGTATGTTTACATGTATCCTGATAAGACTTTTATCATTTATATGGTTCAATGTTCTAAGATTTTAATGCAAACAAGAATATTCTCATATCTCTATCATTATGTAAGTTTAGATATTCAAAATCTCAGATAGAGACATGTTTCTCAAAATAGTTGTGACCCATGGACCAAGTCCATGAGAAAGTTAAAGAATCATGTTCCTACAATATTTCTTAGAAATGTTCGAAATTAATGAATAAGATTGTATGATAAGATATGCAAGTAATGTAGCCATAATTAGTTGGTGATTTGGGAAAATTTTGTATTGAGAATTTAAGTACACATATTTTGTCAGGATTTCTCATATTTATAGGCATAACTATGTATTACGATTTCAAATAGAAGCATGCCATTAAGATTTCATGCATATGTATAGATATAAAAACTAGATTCCTTAGAATGAATAATATCTAGAATTTAATTACAATACAAGAGTATGAATTTCAGAATATTAAGACAAGGTCTACTTTTAAAAATAAAGGTACTTTTGGGATCATAATGTATTGTAAAAATGAGTTCATGATGGCATTATAAGATAATGACACATTAAGTTATGATTAGGTTGCAATACACTATTTTATAAGATTTCTATTTTGATATTTAAGGTTTAATATGTAAGTTCATATGCAAAGTTTTAGGGTAACATCATATTTTATAAGAAGGGTTGAACCATCTTTTCAGAATTGATATTTTTAGATATGTTGTACTTATCATACTTTCATAAGCTTGACTTATGATACTTTGTACACTTTGTATTTCTATATTAATGTCAGATCCTTTCTTATAAGACATTAGACTCATTTATGATATAATTTGTATAATGAAGTAATCTTACCAAATAAGAGTTTTAGAATAAGGTTTACCTAGATAATGAGATACATGTTCAAATCCAGCAATGAATTCAGTTTAGAATTTAAGAATAAGATATTTAGATTCAGACTTAGACTACTCACCGTGTGAGTAGCCAGATTTTGAATAAAGGTACATAATATGGGTTATAGACCCAATCTCAATTATGTTGTAATTTGAAATACATATTCAAATTCCATAATAGATTCTGTTTAGATTTGAAAGAGCAAAGATTCAGATTCAGATTTCAGATTTTAGATTCAAAACTAAGTACATGTTTAGTACTCAGTTTCAAATAAGTTCAGATTCAGAGTTTAGTAAAGATAGACTTAAGATAATTAATTCAAAACCTTCACATAATACATTATATAATAAGTCCTCACCAGAGAGTCCCAGGACAATTCAGAGGGCGCACTGTGCCAGACACTGCGGGTGTCACAGAGGGCATTTATGCCAACAGAGGGTGTGTTGCACCATAGAAGACACTTCAGTGTCAACAGAGGGTACATTGTGCCAACAGAGTGTGTGTTGCACCATACAGGACACTTTGGTGTCAACAGAGGTCATGCAGTGCCAACAGAGGGTGCATTGCACCATAGAGGACATTTCAGTGTCAACAAAGGAGGATTTATTATATAATGGTGGCCACAAACAAATAAAAATCATAAATAAAAGATACTTAAGATTAGAGCATGTCAATCACGAGTGTGATGAGAGAAATTTAGATAATATATTTACGATCCAGACACTTTGGTGTAGGCCATGAGACCTAGATTATAGGTCTCTGGAAAAGATAGAATATAAAATAAGAGTTTAAGAAATGAGAGATAATATGTTTCTAGATTTAATCAGAGTTAAATGTTTGTTTCATATTTATGATGTTCAAGAATCTTTTGTAATATTTCAATTCTATAGCAATGTATATTTTAGAATACTCATGCCACTTACTCTAACATCTGTTTTTCCCAATGCATGGCTGGGGACACGATGTCCGCAAGTTTTTGGAGCGATTGATGAACAAAGGGACCAGCAAAGGCCTAAGAGACTTTCAAGCTTGCCTAGTGGGGTGCCATCTACCTATATGATCCTGAGTATTGACATCTTTTTATTATGAACTTTTGCATAAACATGATGTAGTTTTATGTTGACAAAAAGCTATGTATGAATCATTTTTATAGTTTTACAAAGTGTTTCATTTACTTTTATTGCAATGGTTATCATGTTTGTGACACTCCCAATTTTTTTTTGCTTCTGCTCATGTGATATAAAAATCTGGGTGTTACGGAACAACTCTTTGGCATAGTCATCTGCATGTCTCTTGTGCTTAATCCCATTAAGTACACCAATTAATCCTGACCCCAAAGCCAACACGATATTATATGCACCCTACTTGGGCATAACCTACATATATACCATCACATTTCCATGATATGGATGACGCACCATGCTTGGGCATAACCTACGCTTGGTCGATCAATTTTTTCATGTGTGTTGCATCTGGAAAGCATCTTAGACTTAATATTTAATTAAGGGTGTTTATATTTATAAATACATATACTTTATCCAATCACCACGTATATAGTATGTATCATGTACATGCTATATCTCACAACATAAACATGCAATATAAAACATTAGTGATGGTTATGGCCATATCTACTTTAACTCCTTGAATCCAAAAGGAATTAATACCACCTAGGTCCACATCACATGCAATAACTTGTTGCTAGTGTAGATCTATGCTTGCCAATCGGAGTTGATTGGTTCAACCCTTGAACTGGTCAGCTCGCCTCTTGGCCAGTCGGGTGGTCGACTGAAATGATCATCTGGCCTCCTGTCCAACTGATATCTGGACACCTCCAAATGATCGGTTGGGTCCACCAATCAATTAGTGTGCTTCTCCTATGGCATGCCATCCTCAGTCCTCCAGTCGGTCAGCTTATCACATGAAACAGTTGGCTCGCCTGATGTTGATCATCATCTTCATCATTGAAAGAAAAGAAACTATCCTATCTTATAACACGGTAAGGAGAAACCTCAATTTACATTTGAGGGGAGCAATGGTAGGAAAGAAAAATACCTTTACATTGGAAAGAAGAAGGTAGAGGCTAGGTATGCAAATCGAGATATAAAAGTAATAAAACAAACCATTCAACCACACTATGATATTTGGGTTATTGGTCATAACCATACTACACATCCACCATCAAAACTCACTTTTAGGACGATGTGTGTAAATCACACACACACACACACACACACATATATATATATATATATAAAGTGTGTGTGTATATATATATATATATATATATATATATTAGTTTGAGATTATATGTGGTCGTTGATCAGATTTGCATATTAAGCAGTTTAAGTATTCACATCATATCCAATAAATAAATGAAAAAAACCAAAAATCAGATCATATCGATTATCCCAAAACACAGTACATTGATGTGGCTCTGATACCACTATAGGGAAATATGGGCACAAAGTAGGGAACAGAAATAAAAAATTTCTATCCTTATTTCCCATAACAGTAAAACCGTGCCAATAACTATGTAATGGAAATGATGGTTTAACGAGATCATACCTAGTCCTGGAGCAAGTCCAATGACTATTCCTTTTTGTAGAAATGCAACTCTCCTGGTTGTACTAGGATGATGTTTATAGAAACTCCTGGTCTCTACCATGGACAACATGCTAATGTTGTCCTCCTAGCAGGAAAAGTATCCATGCCTCTATGGTAGTCAACATGGACTATCTAGAACTCTAGTTTTTTTACTAGAATAGGTCAGAAGGAGTTGTCCCTCCTGTTGGTGTACTAGTCACCAACTTTCTCTCCCACAATTGTTCTCCCTTGCTATCCCTCCCTTTATCTGGTAGGACTTGCCAGAGCTCTCTATTGGTTACCACAACCAGAGAGGACAACAATTGTTAGAGGCAATTGAATTATATCTAAGAAGCCCCCAATACCCCTCTATTTATATGAGGGTTAGGGTCAGGGTTCCTAGTCTGAGTGGGAGTGGAAGGGACCGAAAGTTCACAAAAAATCACAAAATGTGATAGGTGAAACGACCAATTCACTGGGCAAACTGATCGGTTGGCATGAAATCCGATCAGTTCACCCAATGAATCAGTTGCTTTGTCATGTTTCCCAATCACATATGAATTGACAATTCTAATCCAATTATTACACGACATGACGTCAACACTAATCCTTGATTCAATCAAACTAAACCATGAACCATACATCTATTGGGCATATCTCCCTATGAGCAATTCGTCTCACGACCCCCAACCAATCAGTTCACAAGGTGAATGGATCGATTCACGACCCAGTTCATGCAGAACTGAACCAATGCAATTTCCAATATACTTGACACTCCAACCGCTCAGTTCACCTATTGAATCAGTCGGTTGAAAGTTCAATCAACTGATTTGTTACTTAAATTGAGTACTTAAACACTTTAGTAATCAATTCAATAATCATTCATGATTAAACTCCTCTTCTAGATGTATCCTATGTGTGTGACCCCATATGTTCCTATTTATATTGGCAATGCATGTCCATAACATATTTATGACATCACAAGTAAAGAGAGGTGCCTAGTAACACATCATTGCTACGCAAATAAGTAGGAAACTTGGAGAATAACTTTAACCTATGATCTATGTCAGGTGTTATAGTGATTGTCTAATTCCTTTGTCTCTAATATCTAGAATGAACTCGAGGCATGGATTTGTAATCCTCTCAATATTCAATCCATGTTTCTTGATTCAGAGCAGACTGTCTGAGATATATGTGACCTCATCATATATTGATTCACATGTGCATGCATATGCTTTTTCTCAGTATCACTTATCAAGTGACCTGGATATCAAACTCCAGTAGGAGGGACAAATCCCATCTACATCACTCACAGACATCCCCATGTGTTACAACATATATGATCATCACCTTTATGGCAACCCTATTTAGGATCACATTGGATGATGTCAAATCATACTGAACAACATGTGATGAGTGTAGTGACTTCAGGTCTAAGAATAACAATCACCACCTTCACTATGAGAGATGACTATGACCACCAACTATGGTTTCCATGTGTCACTCTCAAGGTTGGTCTATCTGCAATGTTCCCCAACAAATATCTATGTTCTTGGTTTGATATCACATATCATGACCGATGAGATTTTGTCATCAACCAACACAAACTCAGTCTTAAGAGTTACAATTGTCTATCAACCTTCCACAGTAACACATGACTAGGGACATAATAAGAATGTACATACTCTTAACATCTGTATGATCTCATTTTCCAAGTCACATACTTGGACACATCATTGAGTAATATCATTCTTTAGACATTAATTATGTTTTCTCATTATCTCATAATTGAGTGAAACATAATAAATCATAAGCTTTCCTTCATATTTTATCAAATTATATACATAATATGCCATCACAATCATCATATGATTGGATCTCTGGGGATACATACCAACACCTTCTTCTATGAATGTCCATTTCTCATCATAATTGTAGAAATGATAGTAGATTATCCTAAAATGCCAAGAAACAAAACTCAATCAGTATAACAACTTATACTGGCATGTGGGGAAACAAAATATTTGCATCTATTTGTAACAACATATTCACATCAATTTTTGTTACGAAATCAAAATTAAGATTTTCATCATAACTTCTCAACCCATTTTTAGTCAACCTTAGGATACCTTTCTTAGGTTCCTATCCCCGTAGTGGATGTTAGGCCACCTTCTGAATCTGAAGCTAGGTGCCAAGTCAGTCTTCTGAATCTGGGGTTGGACCTCATATGACCTTCCCAATCTAGGGCTCAGGTCTAGGTCATATCTATGACTCTCTATTTCTTTCTATTCTCAGACTTCCAGAGTTGGTATGAGGGTTTCAAGCAAGTTATAAGTATATAATATAATATCCATAGTGACTTTATAGATTGTAGGAAATAAATCAACAAGCAAGCATTTATTTGCAATCCATTCAATAAACCTCAGAAAACCACATGAAACTAATGTGGGTAGTCTTAGGTGTAACCACATACCTTTCTAAAAAATAACTTGATGTCCGAGAAAAAGGTAACAAGAGCAAGCAATCAAGAAAATACCCTGGAATTAAAGCATAATACCTATGTATTACTATTTTAATATCCAAAATCAACCATTAATACTGACTTGGGTTGTAAGATAGGGTTTTGTGGCCAACTTAGGGTTTCATTAGGGTTTTGTCTTCCCAAACCTTAATTACTACTTTTCATGCTCTTTTGGTTTACAAACCCTAATCCTATCATTATTTGCACTTTTAATCTCAAGGAAACCCTAATTCATCAATTTATGTGTTGTTAATATCAAATTAGACCAAATATATCCTTTTTATCTAAAAGGGTCAATCTTTGGCTATCAAGATCCATTAGACATATTAAGATCATCAAACCTAGAAATTAAGATTCTTATGCATAAAATACATTAATGATGGAAAGTTTGGGTACTTTTTGACCTAGAGGCATATTTAGGTCTTGATTGCATTTTTTTGCATTCCTCATATTTTTCTGAGCAATATTCATATATAACATGTTGTCATTGGACATTTCTACAATTTAATACATTTTTTTACAAAAGTAAAACATTCTAACCAATGAGGGCTTGCCACCTAGGCAAAGATCCTCGGGCCCCACCTTGCCAACATGGCTAGGCTGACCGATCAGCCTTTGCAAATTAAGTGGCCCACCTGCATGGTGACTCACAAACCTGAATGAGGAAAAGGAGGAAAAATACTATCGTGCCCTTACCTCTTCAACATGCGAGCAAGGGCAGGTGTTTACTTTCCCCCTCCAAGCTTCTTCTTCCTCGTGACAACACTAGTTTTTGTCACTCAAGTCAACCAAAGGTTGAATCTGGGCATTGATGCCTCTGTGCGGCAAGCAAGGGTTCTATTTTTTTTATCTCAAATGGACCAGACTCAGCTGTGGGTTTTAATTACTTGATGACAATGAGGAAAGCGAGTTTGAAGCGAAGCTTCCCTTGCCAAAACTGTAGCAGGGTGAGGCAAGGATTTGGTAGGGGATAGAGTACGGGAAACTCTTCCTAGGGTCTACTTGAGACTCACCAATGAAAGTTGGGTTTTGTAGAGGGATACCCATGTCCCTTTTATAAGTACGGTCCCCTGTGTCAATCATCAACCAAGAACCAAAATTGGGGAATGTTTTAACACCTTGAAAAACCCAATATAAATAGGATCACATTCTCCCTCTAATTTTAGTGAGATAATTTTTAAGATTCCTTGTTGATCAAGGAGTGACATGGGTGTGAAATGATTTTTGGTTTCACTATACCAACTTCTCAAAATAGGTAGATGTAGATGACAACTTAACCACCATAAGATCTGGGATCAACAGTTGTCAAACCATGCCAAATTTCATAAGGTTTAGGTATAGGTCTAGTATGAACAATTATATGACATTAATTTAAATTCCCATAATACATATACTTTGTGGATTTTTATAAAATCCATATGTCTCATTCAATTAACCTTTTTAATCCCAATTTTAAGGGAAATTATTTAATGACTTTATCTAACCATGGGCAAAGTTTGAGACCAAAACTAAAAACTAAAAGGTTATTTTTTTAATATCTAACTCTTCCTTTCATAAGGCATATTTTAAGCATTAAAACATCCCTTTTCTCTTTCTATATTTCATATATTCTTTACTTTGATGACTTTTCTTATTAGGAACCATGTGAAACCAAAATCTAACCATTAGTGGTCATCCAAACCATATTCTAGATTATTACACACCATTCTCACAAGTATATCATTTATTATTTATTATGTTTTGCCTTTACCTTATTATTGGATTTTGTTCTCTTCCTTCTCCCATATATACTTAATTAGACTAACAAAACAATAGAAACCGTGAATTTCAAAAGGAAGCCATACTTTCAAAACAAAGCACACAAAATTTCCAATATGCCCTTTTTATTCAAATAATTGCATTTCAATTATATAAATACATGTGAAAAACTAGGTTATAACAATGCCAGGTCTTTGTTGGGGATCCCCAGGACCCAAGGGTATTGAAGCCTCATATATGGGCCACATACCCAATGGTTTGTATTAATTTTTACAACACCCTAAGATTCATGCTAAGCAACTCACCACCCACACACTAGAGCACAAGGACCTCACCACGACAACTCCCGCTGCTGCCAAAGCACTTCACACCTTTACCGACCACCTCCTTAGACCTCCTCACCACCATGAGTGCCTCATATTTGTCACCACTGATCACCCTCCACCACAATGTTGTTGTGACGCTACAGGAAACAATAGTAGGTTCTTCGAGCACCTATCGAATAGAAACGGGCACGTCGCCTCGAGAACCACTCATCTGAAGACATATAAGAGAGAGGAGGTCCCCTACTATTACCTCCACTAAGTACCCTTGCTGTCACACACAATATCTATAACCCTACTCCTCTACTGATCTTCTTCATTCATCATTCTTTCAATCAACCATCATCAGTCACTAATCTAAGCATTATTCGTCCACTCATGCTTATCTAACAAACTTGTTTTCACTAAAAATTTTGTCAGCATTCCTCTAGTTTCCCATAGATCCTTTGAACATCCATCGACCATAGAGATCTATATATTTCCATCGACCATAGATATTTAGAACATTTTCCCATCATCCATACAATTGTCTCACCCACAAAGCCCCAACAAGAATATCATTGACCCGTATTTCCTTAACCCAGTTCAATTATGTGCTGGCCAGTGAACCCAACTAAATGCCTATCTTGATCGGTAGAGTGCAATCTTTCACTATTGGTAGGGTATTCCCATTTAGTCAATGATGTGGGATATTATCGCACTAACAAACTCACTCAGGGTTGCAATAATACCACCCGCAAGCGGACGGGTCTTATCGTAGTATAGTTAAGGATCAAATCCCAAAGGACTACATTTTTAAGAATCTTTGTCATTCGAATCTAGCACAAGTAAGACTAATATTTAGAATGATTGATTGGGTTGTGGTTGATTAAACTAAATGTAAGAAAGTAAAAGAGCAAAATTTAAAGTTTGTTCTTGATAAATGATATGGAATCATTGGGATGGTATCGGGTTTCACCACCACTACACATGCAAACACATCCAAACATCAAACATCTAAGCAAGAATCTAACTATCCAAATGGAACTGTTGCGAACCCTCCCTAAGAGATGTTCAGGCCCACATAAGCATCCCCTTAGGCATTAGATTTCTCGTCACCATCCAAATCATGTGCTCATGGTTCGGAAGATACAACATACAACTGAGGCTGAGGTCCTCCCTAAGGGATGTTTAGATCACAGAAGTGTCACCGCAGGCTAGATGGCTCGTACCCTCACGGATCATACACTTACAACCTCAAGAAATCCCATTCTATTTCTAGTCTGGGAGTGAACCGTGCTAATCGACAAGTGAGCAGGTGATTAATCTACAAGCAAACATCGATGATTAACAAAGAAGATACAAAATCCAACTAAGGCTGTGGCCCTCCCTAAGGGATTTTTAGGCCACAGAAGAGTCACCATAGGCTAGATGGCTCGTCCCCTCACGGATCATACACTTACAACCTCAAGGAATCTCATTCTATTTCTAGTTTGAGAGTCTACCTCATTAATCGACATTCCATCCTACATACAGGAGTTCTCATAACATAGGATAGAACAAGATGAAAGAAAGCTGGTAATCAAGCTACAAACATTATCAATTAACAATGAAATGGAAAGTTATATATATTGCCTTGGAATGTTAAATGAAAAGACATGAAAGCATGGGCAGCAGGGCTAGTCCCGCACCCCAGCAAAAAATGACTATTCGCTCATGATGCGAGAAGTAAGAAGAACAAGAGAGAGGGAAGGTTCTACCATGAGCATGATGTAGAAGGTAGTCGCAGCTTGGTGAAGATGATGCAGTCTTCTACATCGTGTCGGAGCAGATCCGGATGAGGAGAAAGGACCACCAAGGCAGACTAGGCAGACCTTCTTCTCCACCTTCTTTCTCTTCTTGGCCTCCTAGCTCATAGTAGGAGGAGGTGTGGGTGGCATGATAATGGTGTGGAAGGAGGACGGTAGCATTGAGGATGAAGCTTGATCGAACCTTGCACTTGGGCAACCTGTCTGCGTCCCTGGCTCGATGCCCAAATGAGGACCCTTGTGGTCATATTTATAGGCTTGGATGGGGTCTTCATGTTTTTGTTGTGAGTTTTCTCCAAACGGTTTAGAGCAACTGGTTTGCTTGAACAGTTTGGAGCAAACGGTCTTGAGAATATATGACCATACGGTCTTGGAGACCAAATAGATCCAACCGGTCTTGGGATATATGACCATATGGTCTTGGAGACCGAACAGATCCAACCGGGCTTGGGATTCTGTCTTCATATGGGCTCGCAGACCGATCAAATGACCAAATGGTCCTGCGGAGGAACTTCCTATACGGTCCTGGAACTTTGCCTTCAAACGGTTTGAAACTGATAGGCGCTAATCGGTCTTCATGTGTGCTAGCTTCAAACAGTCTTCAGCGGAAACTGGCCAAATGGGCTTGTAGACCGCTGGGCTTTGATCGGTCTTGAAGACTATTTGTGCTTGATCGGACTTGAGTCTTTATTCAAACGGTCTTGATTAATATCCTCCAACCAGTCTTGGAAACCGTTTGATGGCCAAAGGGTCTTGGAGACCGTTTGATGACTAAACAATCTTGAGGACGGATGGCCTCCAAATGGTCTTGGGACCAAACTGTTTTGCTCTTCATCAGTCTTTGCTTGAGTGTCCAAACAGTCTTCATCCAAACGGTCTTGAGGACCGATGGCCTCCGATCAGTCTTCATCATCCAAACGGTCCTTGGTCCAAACGGTCTTGAAACTGTTAGGCGTCATACGATCTTGAGACCGTTTGGGCTCAAGCGGTCTTGAGACCGTATGGGCTCAAATGGTTTTGAGACAGTTTCGGTAGAGTAGTGAGAGGACCGTGTAGGTGAATGTCAGAGACCGATAGGTCAAAACCGCATGGGTAGACCATCAGGGCAAACCGTTTGGTCAAGATCAATTGGTCAAGACCAAAGTTGAGAAGATCTCGAGTGAATTCCATATGATGGTTGAACCTAGTCAAGACCTACAAAAAATCGATAAAAATCTAGTTAATAATCATGATAATTGAATTAGTTAAGAAATCTTGCATTTTGTGA
The DNA here is from genome assembly GCA_963693085.1 of Alisma plantago-aquatica. Lineage (NCBI taxonomy): Eukaryota > Viridiplantae > Streptophyta > Magnoliopsida > Alismatales > Alismataceae > Alisma > Alisma plantago-aquatica. The sequence goes on along the minus strand of OY856412.1, from coordinate 72,303,254 downwards.
GATTTAGGAGATGAAATCGAAAGTATCGAATCGAGTTGGTCCCAAAAAGGTGACTGGAAATCATGATGAATATGCATTCATCAAAACACCCTGAACTTAAACGATGCTCGTCCTCGAGTAACACAAAATCGGAAACAGTCACCAAATGAATACTTTCTGATCATGTGATTGCCTCCTCTTCACATCACGATTGTTTCCTTTCTACTTAGTATGACTAAGCATCTCAACTTCCTGAGACCACTGAACACATCTTACCATATCGTTGTTCCTGAGTTTGCTTTCCAACTTCACTTCCTCCTCACTTTTTTCCAACAACAAACATGTTAAAAAGTTTTGTAAGAGTCCAGAGATACCCACAGAACAACAAATATGCATCTGATCTAACACTGGTGTATTTCAGGGTAGTGGATGCATTTATTGTGCCATTAGGTAGAAAAGGGAGTGAAGGGTGGTATGGAAGGAAGAAGTAAATCTCTCCTCTATTCGAATCGAAATTTTTATTATATTATTCACAATTTCATTTATTACATTTTTTTGGTGCAAATCTCTCCTCTATTCGACTCGAGATTGCATTTTTTTGTGTGTGCTTTGGCATCTTTTCTTGGTAGTACGCCCCTATTAGTTTGCGAGGGGTATGGAAGAAGCGGATATAGAGGGAAGTGGTGTGCCAGCCCGAACGTAGGGTTTGGCACTATTTTGACTATTTTTGTTTCTTTTTGATGGATGGAGGGGTATGAAGATGATAGAAGAAGTGTAGAAGAGAGTTCAGATCAGAATGCAACTTGATTTACAATTCCATGCACCGGGTTGTTCTCTTTATCATACTCTGCTCAAATAATGACTTGATGAGGATCCGGTGGGGATTCCATGTTATTGTTCCACTAGTCATTTAGGAAGCACGACGTGTTTGATCCCTATCAGTTTGACAGATACTTGCCATTTTTGCATAAAGATCATGATGTTAGGATTCATAAGCTTCACAAGATGATTTCAATCAAAAGGCTAGTTTTCAGAAGAAGGTCCTTTTGAGGATCTTCTTTGAATAAGGAGGGTATAATGATTCAAAATGCATAGAGTTTGAAACAAAAAGTGTCAAAACTTCATCAAGTTTTTGTGCAATTCCTTTGGAAAACTTTAATTTTTTTGAAAATTTTGGTCAAAAAATGCAACGATGAAATCTTAAGTCTGAATTAGATGGATAAAGGTATAAAGTAAGATATGTACCACCCACCCTCCACCCCGAACTTAGAAATTTTCTCGTCCCGAGCAAACTCTAAATCCGAGATGGAGGGGAAATTTTATGTCGGTTGGACCACCAGATGTGGTTGCATTCCAATCATCGTGCATCCTCCATCTATAAATCTCAAACATTAATACCATTCAGAACTCAAGATAGCATCTCGCGATGCAATTTTATTTGGTGCAAAATTAAGAAAAATTTCTAATTCAAAATTGAAACTAAATATGAATTTATTGATCGGGTTGCCTCCCGACAAGCGCCTTTATTTTATGTCGATGGCTTGACTTGGTTTCTTCAACTTTCACGATGGATATGTTGGATTGGTGAGTTCCAGTATTGCTTCAGTGCATGTGTTGGCTGAGGTGAAATATCTCTTTAGTCATTGACCATTTGCCACGAATTCGCCTGACTTTTCACTCCATAAAGAAAAAGCACCATGTGGGGAGATGCTCTTGACGATGTAAGGTCCTGACTAGCGGGAATGGAGTTTTCCTGGGAGTAACCTTAGTCTTGAGTTGAACAGAAGAACTTGGTCTCCCACTTGAATTTCCTTCCTCTTGAGATGACCATCGTTCCACAACTTTGTGCATTCTTTATAGATTCTAGCATTCTCATAAGCTGTCATTCGGAGTTCTTCTAGCTCCTGGAGTTGCAGAATCCTGGCTTGGCCTACTTTTTTCATATCAAAATTTAGTTGTTTCATTGCCCACCATGCCTTGTGTTCCAATTCCACTGGAAGGTGGCATGACTTTCCATAGATTAGTCAAAAAGGTGTAGTCCCAAGGGGAGTTTTAAAAGCAGTTCGGTAGGCCCACAAGACGTCATTGTTTTACTGACTAATCTTTCCGATTGCAGCCTACAGTCTTTTCCAAAATAGCCTTGAGTTGATGGTTAGAAACCTCTACATGTCCACTAGTTTGTGGATGGTAGGGTGAGGCTACCTTGTGAGTTACACCATATTTCCTCAGCAATGCTTCAAAGCTTCTTTCTAGGAAATGATAACCTCTATCGGAAATCACAGTGTGTGGGACTCCGAATCGAGGGAAAATGATATCTTTGAATATTTTTATAATAGGGTTGGAATCACTAGTGACGGTAGGTATGGATTCAACCCATTTTGAGATGTAATCCACTACTACTAGGATGTAGGAAAATCCATGAGAAGATGGGAATGGACCCATGTAGTCCACACCCCAAACATCAAATATCTCAACTTCTTGCCACAAGTTTAGTGGCATCTCATCTCTCTTTGTTATGTTACCTATTTTTTGACATTTGTCACATGATAGAACAAAGTCATAGGAATCTTTGGATATGGTTGGCCAAAAGAATCCACATTGCAAAACCTTTAAGGCAATTTTCTTGGAACTCATGTGGCCTCCAACTGGGCTCGAGTGACATTGTTCCAAAATAAGTTGAGCTTCTTCTTCGGTGATACATCGTCTATATAGGCCATCAGCACAGAGCTTGAAAAGGTACGACTCATCCCGGTGATATTGCTTCACATCATGTAGGAATTTCTTTAGTGCATTTCCGGTGCATTCAGGGTGAATGACACCCACATCCAGGTAGTTCACAAAGTCCGCGTACCAAGGGATAGCTTCAGAAACTTTCATAAGTTGGTCGTCTGGAAGAGAATCGTTGATGGGGATCTTCTCAGTTTCCAGGGCATGGATATGACTGAGGTGGTATGCCACAACATTCTCTGTACCTTTCTTGTCTCTTATCTCCAAATCAAACTCTTGTAAGAGGAGAATCCATCTAATTAACCTAGGTTTAGCATCTTTCTTTGCCATGAGGTAACGAATAGCGGCATGATCCGTGTAGATAATGACTTTTGAACCAATGAGGTAGGATCTAAACTTGTCAAAGGCATACACGACCGCAAGAAATTCTTTCTCGGTAGTTGCATAATTCCTCTGAACTTCATCGAGGGTTTTTGATGCATAGTAGATCACATAATGTTTCTTTTCTATACATTGGCCTAAGACAGCACCCACAACATAATCACTGGAATCACACATAATTTCAAAAGGTGATCCCAATCAGGGGCTCTGATGATGGGTGTTGTTGTAAGAGCATGCTTTAGATGGTTGAAACTTTTAACGCATTCTTCGTCAAAATTGAATTCAACATCCTTTTGTAGCAAACTTGTCATCGGCTTGGTTATCTTTGAGAAATCTTTTATAAATCATTGGTAAAAGCCCACATGACCTAGGAATGTGCGAACCTCCCTTACCTTCATAGGGATAGAGATCTTGGAAATCACTTAGATCTTGGCCTTGTCTACTTCAATTCCTCAATTACTGACCCTATGGCCAAGGATAATGCCTTCCTTTACCATAAAGTGACACTTCTCCCAGTTTAACACAAGATGTGCTTCTTCACACCGTTTGAGGACAAGGGAGAGGTGTTTTAGGCATGAGTCAAATGAATCTCCGTATACAGAAAAACCATCCATAAAAACTTCCATAATTATTTCAGTGAGACCAGCAAATATGGCAGCCATGCAATGCTGGAAGGTTGCAGGTGCATTACAGAGGTCGAACGACATTCTTCTAAATGTGTGTGTTTCGAATGGGCAAGTGAAAGTAGTTTTCTCTTGGTCATCTGGATGTATGGGTATTTGATAGAATCCAGAGTAACCATCGAGATAATAGAAATATTCTTGATGAGCTAACCGTTCTAATACTTGATCAAGAAAGGGCATTGAGAAATGATCCTTTTGAGTTGCCTTGTTTAACTTTCTGTAATCAATGCACATCCTCCACCCTATAATCATTTGAGTGGGGATGAGTTCATCGTTTTCATTTATTATCACAGTAGTTACACCTTTCTTTGAGACCACATGCACGGGACTCACCCATGGTGAATCCGATATCGGATAGATTATCCCAGTAGTGAGCAGTTTAATGACTTCAAGACGGACTACTTCCTTCAAATTTGGATTCAATTTGCATTGATGTTCAATAGTTGGCTTGTGATCTTCCATCATGGGGATTTTGAGCATGCATAGTGCTTGACTAACCCCAGTGAGGTTTCTCATCTTGTAGTCGATTGCTTTTCTTCTTTCCTTCAATTCCTTCAAAAGTTTGTCTTCTTGTTCCTCCGTTAGATCTGAATTTATGATGACTGGGCAGATCTTGAGTTCATCTAGAAACACATATTTCAGTCCTTCTGGTAGGGGCTTCATTTCAGGAGCTTGTGGCTTTTCACATGCTTCTTTAGTAACATCCACTGCTTTTAGTTCCTCAATCTTGGCTTTAGGATCTTCTTCAGCAATATTGAGGTGGAAAACACAACTTTTCACTTGTTGGTCATCTGAACTTTTTGCATTCGGATTGGTGAGGGTCATCCCTAAAGGATCTTCTTATTTGTAATCCTCCTGTGTTAGGAGTGACATCTGCTCTATGCACTCAATCAAGTAGACTTCCTCTTGCATGCTTGGCCTTCGCATGCTTTCAAAAACCTTGAATTTGAGAGTTTCTTTACCTAATCGGAGTAACAAAGTTCCTGCTTCAATGTCGATCAGAGCACTTGTAGTGGTGAGGAAAGGACGTCCAAATATGAGAGGGTATCTGGTGTCTTCCTTTATGTCCATGATGACAAAGTCACACGAAACATAGGAATCTTTTCCTACCTTGACAGGGATATCCTCAATGATACCTAAAGGTAGAGTCACAGTGTTATCTGCAAGTTGTATGGTCATGCCAGTCGGGAGAAGTTCAGCAAACCCTAGCCTTTTGCAAAGGCTAAGTGGCATGATGGAGATACTAGCACCAAGATCGGCCAATCCTTTCTTACAGGAAGAATCACCGATATGGCAGGAGATCCCAAAAGATCCTGGATCTTTCTGCTTCTTGGGCATCTTACTCTGGATGATGTCTGAAGTAGTTGTTGCTAACTTGACTATTTCATATTTTTCAGTTATATATTTCTTGGTGAGAAGTTACTTCAAGTACTTTGTCCAAGTTGGTATCTCAGCCAGCGCATCTAGAAAAGGTATATCAACATGGAGTTTCTTCATGGCTTTTTTGAACTTGTTGAATCGAGTGTCAAGCTTTGTTTGACTTAAACAAGCTGGGAAAGGTATATGAGGCTTGTACACTGGTACTTATGGCTCTGGTGTTTCTGGTTCAGCATCAGTTGGTTTCTCAGAACTTTACTCGTCTGTCTTATCAGTAGTTGTTGTTTCTTTTGGTTCAGACTCAGGCGTTGTTGAGTCTTGGATGATCACATGTTCATTCTCATATGTAATAACCACAGGTGTCTTGATAGGAGGATTAGAATATTCTTTTTCGGACCTGGTGGTGACAGCCTTTAGTTGCTCAAGGTGCTTAGGATTATTTTCTGGTTGGCCATCAAAGGCTCCAGTAGGTGGCTTCATGCTAGCTGCAAGTTGAGCTAGTTGAAATTCAATAGCTTTCTGATGGGCTTACTGGTTAGCTATCATAGTTCGTTGGCTAGCTATCAATGTTTGTTGTGATTGTAACATCTTTTCAATGGCTGATAGCTTGTCATCAGAAGAGTTGGGGTTAGCTTGTTGCCCTTGTTGTTGGACTTGGTTGGGGTTCTGAAATTGAGAATTGTTCTGATAATTGTTGAAGATCCTATTCTAAAAGTTTCCCCTAAAGTTACCTTGATTTCCAAATTTTTGTTGTTGGTTATACTGAAATCCAGGTGGGCCTCTTTGTTGGTTAGTTGAACCAAGTTGTCGTGATTTTTCCGCTCCTTAAGGATTTCCATATTGAAAACTAGGATGGTTCCTATTTTGATTCGGATTGTAGTATCCTTGACCAGGAATGGTGTTGACGACATTAAGATTTTCTAATTGACTATTGTCTCCTTATCCACATGTGTTTCTTAGAACAACATCGTAAAGAACATTACATGCTAAAGTGGAATGATCAATACTTTTGCATGCTTCATAGAATAGTGAAGCTGACTTGATCTGTTCTTATTGTTGAGGGGATGAAAGTCCTCTTCCAAAAGCAGCAAGGGATGATTCGATATGATCTTGCTTGGAAACTAAGAGTTTGAAGGTTTCAGCAATTGACTTGTATTCTGGAATAACTTCAGCCATAGCTACCTTCAACACTCCCTTGCCTATAGACCTACCCCAAATCACTTGATTTTCAGCTCCAAGGGTGACAACCCTTAATGCGCTATCATAACTCTGACACATGAAGTTTCCTCCAGATGAGGAGTCTAAAAACCTCTTGATATCATTGTCCACACCCCTATAGAAGATTTCAATGAGTTGCTTTTTGGGAATGCCATGGTGTGGACACTTGTGTAGAAGCTCTTTATATCTTTCCCATGCTTCAGTAAGGGTTTCTCTAGGGGCTTGAGTGAACATTGTTATGTGACCCCTAATTTCATAAGTGAGAGAAGGAGGATAGAACTTTTCTAGAAAAGTGTTTTGAAGATGCTCCCAAGTAGTGATCGTTTCACATTGTAGGGAGTTGTACCAACTTATGGCTCTATCAGCAAGTGAATACTTGAAGATTCGGAGTCGAATAGCATCATCAGACACTCCATTTTGCTTCTTCATAGCACATAGATCGATGAATCTCAGAAGATGTTCTTGACTATCTTCTCCTTGTTTACCATAGAATGGGTTGTTTTGCAGCAAGGTAATCCAATGTGCTCATATCTCAAAGTTGGGAGCATGGATAGGAGGGGGTTGGATTGGGTGATGAACATCAATAGCTTCAGGATTGAGAACTCCCTAAGATCCTTTTGTAGTTCTACTGCTTGTGTTGTCGCTTGTGCTGCTAGGATTTCTTCTTGAACTGTGGCTCTGGCTTCATGCATGAGTCTTTCTCTCTTTGCATTGATGGCTTGAGCCACCCTTCAGGCTATTTCTTCCTCTTGAGCCATCCTTGCTAGGTTCTCTTTATTTTGATGATGAAAGGTTTTGTCTATTTTAGGATCAAAGTTGGCAGTGAGTTCGGGACTGTTCAAACGGTGCATACACCAGTCTTGGGGGGTACCTGAAACAAAAAGATCTGAAGTGGAGTGAAATTCAAGTAGATGATCGATTGTATCAAAAGAAAAAGCAAAATCCTAGATTAGCCTTAAAAGAACTAGATTTGACTAACTGATTCAGTTGTCTCCGGCAACGGTGCCAGAATTTGATGTGGGATATTATCGCACTAACAAACTCACTCGGGGTTGAAATCCCTGAGCTTTTACCAAAACCTCGTGCAATAATACCACCCCCAAGCGGACGGGTCTTATCGCAGTATATTTAAGGATCGAGTCCCAAAGGACAACATTTTTAAGAATCTTTGTCAGTCGAATCTAGCACAAGTAAGACTCATATTTAGAACGATTGATTGGGTTGTGGTTGATTAAACAAAATGCAAGAAAATAAAAGAGCATAATTTAAAGTTTGTTCTTGATAAATGATATGGAATCACTAGGATGGTACCGAGTTTCTCCACCACTACACATGCAAACACATCCAAACATCAAACATCCAGGCAAGAATCTAACTTTCCAAATGGAACTGTTGTGAACCCTCCCTAAGGGATGTTTAGGCCCGTGTAAGCATCCCCTTAGGCATCGGATTTCTCATCGCCATCCGGATCATGCGCTCATGGTTCCAAAGATACAACATCCAACTGAGGCTGAGGTCCTCCCTAAGGGATGTTTAGACCACATAAGCATCACTGTGAGCTAGATGGCTCGTCCCTTCACGGATCATACACTTACAACCTCAAGGAATCTCATTCTATTTCTAGTCAGGGAGTCAACCGTGCTAATCGACAAGCGAGCAGGTGATTAATCTACAAACAAACATTGATGATTAATAAAGAAGATAAAAAATCCAACTAAGGTTGTGGCCCTCCCTAAGGGATGTTTAGGCCACAGAAGTGTCACCGTAGGCTAGATGGCTCGTCCCCTCACGGATCATACACTTACAACCTCAAGGAATCTCATTCTATTTCTAGTTTGAGAGTCTACCTCATTAATCGACATTCCACCCTACATACAGAAGTTCTCATAACATAGGGAAGAACAAGATGAAAGCAAGCAGGTAATCAAGCTACAAACATTATCAATTAATAATGAAATGGAAAGTTATATACATTGCCTTGGAATGTTAAATGAAAAGACATGAAAGCATGGGCAGCGGAGCTAGTCCCCGCATCCCAGCAAAAAGTGACTACTCGCTCATGATGTGAGAAGCAAGAAGAATAAGAGAGAGGGAAGGTTCTGCCATGAGCATGATGCAGAAGGTAGTCATAGCTCGGTGAAGATGATGCAGTCTTCTACGTCATGTTAGAGTAGATCTGGATGAGGAGAAAGGACCACCAAGGCAGACCAGGCAGACCTTCTTCTCCACCTTCTTTCTCTTCTTAGCCTCCTAGCTCACAACAGGAGGAGGTGTGGGCGGCGTGATAATGGCATGGAAGGAGGACGGCGGCATGGAGAATGAAGCTTGATCAAACCTTGCACTTGGGCATCCTGTCGGCATCCTTGGCTCGATGCCCAAGTGAGGACCCTTGTGGTCCTATTTATAGGCTTGGACGGGGTCCTCACATTTTTCTTGTGAGTTTGCTCCAAACAGTTTAGAGAAACCAGTTTGCTTGAATGGTTTGGAGCAAACGGTCTTGGAGTCCATTTGACATCCAAACGGTCTTGAGAATATATGACCATATGGTCTTGGAGACCAAACAGATCCAACCAGTCTTGGGATATATGACCATACGGTCTTGGAGATCGAACATATCCAACCGGTCATGGGATTCTATCTTCATACGGGCTCACAGACTGATCAAATGACCAAACGGTCTTGCGGAGGAACTACCCATACGGTCCTGGAACTTTGCCTTCAAATGGTTTGAAACTGATAGGCGATAATCGGTCTTCACGAAGCTGGCCAAACGGTCTTGCAGACCGCTGGGCTTTGATCGGTCTTGAAGACCATTTGTGCTTGATCAAACTTGAGTCTTTGTTCAAACGGTCTTGATTAATATCCTCCAACTGGTCTTGGAAACCGTTTGATGGCCAAAGGGTCTTGGAGACCGTTTGATGACTAAACGGTCTTGAGGACCGATGGCCTCCAAATGGTTTCGAGACCAAACGGTTTTGCTCTTCATCGGTCTTTGCTTGAGTGTCCAAACGGTCTTGGATCTTCATCATCGAAACGGTCTTGAGGACCGATGGCCTTCGATCAGTCTTCGTCGTCCAAACGGTCCTTGGTCTAAACGGCCTTGAAACTGTTAGGCATCATACGTCATTGAGACCATTTGGGCTCAAGCGGTCTTGAGACCGTTTAGGTAGAGTAGTGAGAAGAGGACTGTGTAGGTGAATGTCGGAGACTGATAGGTCAAAACCGCATGGGTAGACCGTTAGGGCAAACCGTTTGGTCAAGACCAAAGTTGAGAAGATCTCGAGAAAATTCCATACAATGGTTGAACCTAGTCAAGACCTGCACAAAATCGATATAAATCTAGTTAATAATCGTGATAATTTAATTAGTTAAGAAATCTTGCATTTTGTGAGATTTAGGAGATGAAATCGAAAGTATCGAATCGAATTGGTCCCAAAAAGGTGACTGGAAATCATGATGAATATGCATTCATCAGTCAATGAGATGTTGACAACCAGTTCTTGATCCCTCAACCTGCAAGCCAATTCCTTGGAAGGAATTAAGGACACAATCATGTAAATCACAGTAGACTTAGAGTGAAACAAGGACATGCCCCCTACCAACCACTTGAAGTTACAATTGAGGAGGGATCATTTAGTCACGTTGTTAGAATACAAGCATGCTGAACGTGAGGAAAAAGAATAAGATTTAACCATAGTCTCCTTAGAGTATCTACCATTAGAAGAGGAAGGAAGACAAAAGAGAAAATGAAAAGCAACAAAGACACCTCTTGAAAGCCCAAAACATAAGAAAATAAGGGTAGGGAAGAGAAACCAATCTAGCTTTATCAGGGTAATACAAAAGATTATTTCCAACATAATCTTTGCAATATATGACAATGGGAACATGACCAAGGGAGATCTATTCCTGATCTAGTGCATGTTGGAGAAGAGACCAATGAACATTGGACGACTGTTGATAGATAAATTGTCCACTATTGCTATCCCTGAGTGGTCAAAAGACTTCTGCATGGGGGCATGATCACTTTGATAGATTTCTACTGTCGATGTCCCCATATACTAAGAAAATTTAAAGAGAGTAAAGACAACCGGGTTGTAGATATCAAATACCTCCTTATAGTTGGGGTCATTGTAGTGAAGGAAGACAAGTATTTCTATATATTTGAAAAATCATACGATCCACTTCCTCTTCCAAAAATGAGCCATTATAATGCACACAAGCTTGTCATCTCTAGTCTGGATGTCAAAAAATGAGGTCTAGTACACTCGTTTGACCAGCCGCACCCTTGAAGACAACCTCAACTTCACACCAACCACAAAAAATAGAATAGGATGTAGAGAAACTAGAATTTAGGAAGAAGACTCATGATGACGCTCTGAGAAAGACCACATATCGCGAAGGCTACCACTGCTGCAAAAACAAATACTGCCATAACAAACAATTAGGAGAAGAAGCATGTTGAACTAAATCAACCAAAAAATGCAACCCAGGAAGGAAGCACAACAACCGAAGAATCTCAAGCTACAAAAATGATCGATGATCAAGTCATAGAGAAAGCATACCAAACTAGTCATAATGAACTCCATGTGAATGACTTTGAACATGAGCCACTGAACAACAACCATGGATATCAACCCAAAGTGTCACTAACTGGTGTGGTAGAGGAGGTATCGATAAGTGAGACAATTTATACAACAACAGTAACCCCTTCAGAGCTGATAGATCCATGCAGTGTGGAAACCACCCAATAAATGGAGGTTGAGCATGCCGCAACATTTCAATCTCGAACTGAAAAAAAAATGAACAGTTCACACGGTCACCATGACCATGCCGCCACTAGAGTAGAAACGTCAAACATGTCTCAGAGAGGAGCTCGGACGTCAATTCAAATCCATTTGTAAGTAAATCTACAACTCCTTCTTCAACTTCTCAGCTATAACATCTAGCCTATAGACGCTAACAATGTAGGTAGAACGATTAGATGAAAGAAAAGTAGGGCTATCACAATTCATGAAGGACATATTTATGTTTCAACAACAAATGTTGACAACTACGGATGTAATGGTGGACGAGATGGTAGAGCTACACAAGTAACAAGATGAGAGACATCGAGAGCATGAGGACTTTTTGAAGGAACTACAAGACGAAGAACGGTTGAAGAATGAGAATTTATTATATTAGTTTATTGCAAGAGGTTCTATATTTAGGATTGGAATATTGATTTGGTTGATTCTTGGATAGAACTTATGAAGGGATATCTATGAAGCAGTAAGTACATGATTCATGAGTAATGAGACATCAAGCTCATGGAGACACCTACACATTTTCTCACACCTAATGTGTGGATCTTGCTTTTTCTCCATTTGGATGGTCATTTCTATCCTAGAAATGATATAGATGTGTTTGCCTGTGTAGCGGTGGTGAAACTCGATATCACTCCAGGGACCTTCATCATTATTCTAAATTGATTTTTAATCATGCACCTTTACTTTACTTGCAATTAGTCTAACTCAATCAAAATCAACTCTGGGTTCTAAATATTTGTCTTGGATTGACTGGATAAAATCCAATAAGATTCTTAAAAACATTGTCCCTTGTGATTTTGTAAGGAGTGGGGACCAGATAGGGGATCTACTATCTACTTAATTTGGGGAATAAATCCATCTAATCCAAACACACTGAAAGGGTATGTTGGAATTGGTGTAAATTTTTCGTTTCTCAAATGACGGTATATAAGACCAAAGTATAACATCAAAATAATAAATCATGAAAATATTTAATTTATAAAGATTACAAAAGGATATCCCATTAGGGGGCATACATGAAAGAACAACTTCAAGATCTAAGTATAGGATATGTAAACTATCTCAAGTCGATCTCCCAAAAGTCATCTCCTTAAGCCAGGCCCACATCTGTATGTCATGTCCTCCATGTCCTTCACCTAGAGGTTGGAAGCATACCCCATAAGAGAAGATAAAGTGGATGTTGTCATCATAAAAGTCAGTATGTGCATATTAATATGTGATTGAGAAATATAAGGGAAAAGGGACATCAGATATAAGAAGTCTTCCCATAGAAGATAAAAATATTGTCCAAGTGGATATCAAGAGAATATGAATTTCAATAGAATGATAATTAATAGGAAGATATTTCTTTCCTTAAACAATGTCACAATAATAGTACCACAATTCATAAACAGTGCATGTAAACATCATAGACTAAGATTAATCTCATGAAGGGTTGGGACACCATAGGATCTCAATCGAAAAATATTGGGTGGAATATGTATACCCTGGATGGAATACACATGCCCTTTATATGTACAAGTGGAATACTCACACTAGGACAAAATGTGCATGTCCAAAAGTATGGTACATATGTTCCGCTACTAGAAATAAAATTAGGCTAAGCTATGCATAATGTAGAGGCAAGAATAATATTAGTCAAGATACAAGTAAGAGGATTAGGACATCCAACAATTATAATGTGGGTTCAGAGGATCCATAAACTAATACCTCAATCATGTCCATAGATAGGTGCAACATAAGATCATAAAGTTCACCACAAGAAGTTTAGGATATCAAATATTCAAATTAGGGTTTCCACATGGAATAAAATTAACAACATATATATAAGAGGAGGAAAATTGGTTGATTGGACACTCTACTCGAGCGAATTGACAAGATCAGCCTAATTGGTCAAGTGGACACTCCATTTAGCGATTCTGAGAGGTTGGATGGCTTGTTCAAGCTGGAGTGAGGGAGGGGTGACAACAAGGGCGAACATAAGGGCGATCATGACAAAATCTACAAGGGTGATAGTGGAGGGTGACAAGGTTGTTCGTGAGGTTGTCTGTAGAGTCAAGGTTACTGGAAAAGGAATCCTAATAATGTTCCTCATCCTCAAGCCTTCGTGTCTGGTTTGAGATATTCTAACCTTAGGACCTTGAATTCGTCCTCCATTATGGTTGATCTAGAGATTAGAGCGTGGTTGGATCTGTTTGCTGTCGGTAGAGGATTCGCCTAGACTCCAGAAGATCGAGGTAAATCTAGTTGAAGGCAATCTTATCTATCCTAAGAAAATTGCAGAACGAAATGTTGGTAAGTGGAGTGTGGCGGCGGTGGGTAATGTGATTGGCTTGAAGTCTGGTGCGTCCCCGCTAGTGGTGCTTTTACACCCCACGAGGTCGGAGCGCATGGGATGTGGGATCTTCTGCTTTCGAAATTTGTAAGACCTACACTAACTACCTACGTCTACTAAGACACTACGCCCGCAAGCGCACGGGGTCGTGTCATAGTATAGGTGAGGCGGAAAGTACATGGTCGATCCACGGAGATAAAGGGGGCACTAGAGTTAGACGGGGTAAGCTACGTTCCTATTGCAGAGAGTAAGGTTTTTAGGGTTTAAAAGGTTGGTTGGTTGTTGATTAAGCTAAGTGAGCAAGTATGAAATGCAATATGAAACTAAGTTATCAAAAGGCTAAATTAGCAATCTAAGTCAACAAGCTATCTAAACAAGAGAAAGAACAAACTACACTAGACTAAGCAAGCAACTAGAAATTGAGATCCTAAGTTAACCACTAATCAAGATCAAAGACCTAAATTAACACTTAGCTAGCAAAACCAGGCAATTAACTAAGTTAACTAAAGCAATTGAACTACACTAGCATTAACAAGCAAATAGAGCAATTAAGGTTTTAAGCAATTAGATGAAGGAGGTGGGCCGTTTGGGAATGTGAACTTGACATTAATTGGGGGATGTCACCATAATAAGCAATTAGCATATTTCATTCTAGGCTACCAAACCAAACAACAAGGTGGGTGCTATGAGAATGTACCCTATGCTACTAATTGGAGAACTAGGGCTAGGTGTAATTATCATAGGACGTACCAAGTCTAGGTCTCTAGGATAAGTGGTATTAGTCGATTGAGGACCAAGGGTAAGGATGGGAGTAGAGATGAGGATATTTGACCTCATGCCACTAGCCACCTCAACCTTTAGGAAATCCTAGGCAATTGCACTAATCACACTTATACTAGTCACTTAGAACTCACATTTGCATGTAGGAAGAAGGTGATTATGTAGGAAGATAGGGGGCTAGCTAGGGATCCGAATTAAGGACCTAGGAGCCAATCCTATGATAGCTACATAGAAACCAAAACATCCCAGAGGCAAATGTCTTCAACACCACAAGGCAGGAAATTAATGAAATTAAACAACAATCACATGCACAAGTAATGGGAAATGAGATACAAGCAAAGGCAATCATCATAGAAGTGAAATATGTTCATTACAAACTATATTCCCCCAACATGGTATCAAAGTCACATTTTTGCCCCAAACAGCCCACCCAAGGGGGGCTTAGCTATACATGATCAAAATGGAAACAAAGGAGAAGGGAAAGAGAGTAGGAAACAACATGGATGCTTGATGAAGCTTGACTTCTTCACCTCCTTGATACCAGCCACGAGCCTCCTCCTCCAATGGTGCCCAAGAGTATGAAAATGGTGGAATGGATGGATAGAAACCTAGAGAAACTAGGTTTATATGGTGGAAATGAGTGGAAAGTGGGTGGAAATGGGATTAAATGCAAGGAAAGTAGGTGGATGGGAGTAATGGATGCAAGGGAGCAGCTGGGTTGCGGCTAGGAAGTGCTCTCTCTCGAGCCCTAGAAGCAACTAGTGCTTATATAGGAGCTAGGGCTAAGTTGGGGTATAATAGGAAAAATAGTGGAAAAGTCTACTGGAAAGAGGGCCACCACGACCGTGGTGAAGGGCCACAGCCATGGTGAAGATGGTATAACATGGCCATGGTCAGGTGGTACGGTCATGGTGAAGGGAAAGTGGAAATGAATGGAGTGGATCAATACGACCGTGGCGAGTAGCTACGGCCGTGGTGAAGAGGCTGGGCCACGGGCGTGGCATATGGAGAACATTCTCCTATTGATTTCTGGAAATACACATTACGGTCGTGGGTAGTGGCCACGGTCGTGGTGACTCTGGCTTGTCATGGTCGTGGCCGAGGGCCATGTCCGTGGTGATTCTGGCCATTTCTCTTGTTGATTTCTGGCAATACACATTACGGCCGTGGGTAGTGGCCACGGCCGTGGTGACTCTGGCTTGTCATGGTCGTGGCCGAGGGCCATGCCCGTGGTGATTCTGGCCATTTCTCCTGTTGGAATTGCTGCTCCTTGGCAGTAAACATAATGGTTGTGGGACTTGGCCACGGCCGTGGTGAAGGCTTGAGCAGGCTGATGAACTTCAAACTTTGTCAATTTTGGATGTCCTTGCTTGGTGATGACTCTTTGGCCACTAGGGTAGGTTGGGGGAGCTTTAGGGCCTTCTTTGGGCCCCTCCATCACATTCATCCATCCATTGTGGTCCAAATACCTGAAAATAGTGCAAAGAACATCCATAAGCATATTTGCAATGATAATCATATTGGGGAGAATAACATGTAATTATAATACATTTGAATGTGATAAAAGTACAAAATGACACAAGATATAGCCCTAGAATAGGGTTGGATCACCACCCCCAAACTTGAGACATACTTGTCCTCAAGTATGCTCCAACTCAATCTCTTTTCCATTTTCTACAATCAAAAGATATGACAAATGCAATATGATGGGCGACAAATGCTAAATGGGATCATTGGTGACTAGGTACATGCAAATCACTTCCCTCCTCTTCTACTTTCACAAACCAACCATGAAGAGAGCACAAATCACATGAACTTCACATATAATGCATGGGTTGCACCAGTTATCAATATCTCATCCATAAGGTTCTGGGTAGACCGTTTCATGATGATGTTAATCGTTGATGACTAGGAGTGTTGTTTCACCTTCATGCGTTCAACCTTATGCTTCAGGTTATGCCAAATGACCCACATGGCTACGGAAAGGGATAAAGTGAGCTAGGTTTAATGTTTCCTAGCTCCATGGGTATGAAAGAATGAAGAAAGGGTTGCGGTAAGATTTGGAGTGCTATTACACACTCATATTTTCTTTATTTGAATGCTCTTAAACAGGAGCATCCTTTTATTTTCTTTTTGCATTTTGCATTTTTTTTCTTTCTTGCCCTTGGTGTAGATAGGGCAAATGGTGGATAGAGTGAAGCGAGGAGATCAAAATGTGGCCACCCCAAACTTTTAGAGGTGGCCACGGCTAATATGTGCACTTTGGCATCTTTTTATGAGGCGGAGAGGTATGAAGATGATGAAAGAGTGGTCGGGTCAAAGAGGAGTCACTTGGCATGATTTTCCACATATGGTCTCCTGCATGAAAACTAGTCCGACACTTCACCATAGATATCACATCACATGAATGAACCAAATGAAATACATATATCAATCAAGTAACTCCACAAACATTAAACATTCTATGCTTGCTCAGATCATAATTCAATCAAACCAACACATTCCCAAGGGAGGCGACGAGCATGTAAGAAGTCGCTCGTTGATACCACATAGCACTTCATCACAGCATATCATCTTGTATTTGTCAAAGATAAGCAATTTCATTCAATATGGTAAAGATTGAGTCAAAACCCACTTTTTGGACAAGAAACATCAAATCTGGGCAAAATTGGCAAAAAAGGTGCCAAATTGCACTAAATCACATTCAAATACAATTTTAGGTAAAAAGCAAGTAAATCCTAGCTAAAACATGCAAAAAATAGCAAAAACCTACATGGGATGCAATGCATGGCTGAAATTTTGAAAAATTACGCAAAAATGATGAGAATGAAAACTACATGACATGCATGGATATGACAGAAAAAGCAATAAAATGAAAACTAAACTAAATGGCAAGATGTAGAAAAAAATCACTAGATAGATAGAAGGGAGGTGTGTACCGCCCTACCCACCCCAAACTTTAGAATCATGCTGTCCTCAGCATGAAACTATAGCTTAGGGTAGATAGGGGAAGTGTCAGTGCTGCTATAAGGACTGGTCCGGCCCCTGGGGGTGATCTGGAGGAGGGACGACACCTGTCGGAGGATGCTGGTTCTGGTAGTACTATCCCCAGTATGCGTCCTGGGGCAGAGGGTAGGCTGCTGGATACTCCGCTACACCACCCCATTCGGGGTTCCTTGCTACTTGGGCGTGGTTGTAGTGGTACATGTGGTTGACCTGGTAGTGTAATTGTTGTTGGTCTTGCCACATGTGCTGCTGGGTGAGCTGCACCTGCTGCTGTATCTGATAAAAAACCTCAAGTCGTGCCTGGATGTGTTACATGTCATAGGCGTTGCTCGAGGGCTGCTGCAGCTGGGATGTTCCCTCATCCCTCCTTCGTCTTCGCCGGGGTTGCTCTTGTTCTTCAACTGGCTGCTCCTGCCCCTGCACATTTGACTCTACCATTTTCTTCATGTGCGGCAACGGCTCCCCTGACGTAGGTCTCTCTGGGGTGATCTCTCTCCCATTTTGCTATTTTGCCTCTTAGCTTGTAGTAGATTCCCAACACAGATAGAAGAGGCACCGCGTGGTATGGGAGCTCCAACTCGAGATCTGGCAGACTGGTAGTAAGATAAATCAGCCTATTGCCATCCTTCTTGATGGTGAGTGAGCGGATGAGATAATCCATATCAACATAATCTATAGGACACCCATCTTCGAGCCCAGAGAGATCATGGCCCAACCCGAGTGCAATTGAAGTGACCAACCATCCCATGACAAATGGAGTCTTTCTCTTGTAGGATGTGGACTTCATATGGTCAATAAGTAGCACTCCTAGGTTGACATGCTGCTTTTCTGTCATGGCTTTCAGGACAAACATTTCTTTTTGTGAGATCGTGCCCTGATTGTCATATCTTCCCACGATGGTATTAGCAAGGACTTTTTGCGTGTAGCGGATGAGAGGGTTACTTAGAGCTGAAGTCTTCACCCTCCCTGCATAATACCCATCTCTGCCTGTCATTTGTTTCTACAAAACCATGTAATCATACTTCGAATCTTTTTCCAACAAGCCATCATCAAGTTCCTTGGCTTTCTCCGAACTTGCCACAAAAATGTTGTTCAAGTCCTTCGATGTGAGAGTGTAGAAATGGCCTAAGATGGCAAACTTCAAAGCATCTTTTCCTCTCACTCTTGTCTTTTCCAGCATAGCAAAGAACTCCTTGGTCATCTGGGCATATGATGTTTGGGGCGTGAATAGAACATGCCACAGCCCCACGGTCTTCAAGCTCTCTTCTACATCCTCCTTGATGCCCAAGGTATCAAGTATCTTCTCACTGCCATACCTTGTGGCGACTATTCGCCTCATCAAGCACTCTGGGTATGTGTGAGAGATATGCCTTTGCCTCAGCCCCCTCCCATATGAAGTTCCCTCGGGCACCTTGCCCATGATTTTTAGTCGTTCCTCCTCCATCTTTGCTAGAACGTTATCATCCTCCATGGACAGTTCCATATCCTCATCTTCACTATTTTCATCGTCTGTCAGCGTGTAGGTTTGCGAACCCAAAGTGGTATCCAGATTGTACCACTGCGCAAGTTGCTCCTCCCCAGGATGCAATTGTCGCACGGACTGCGACTGCTCATCTTGGCCCTCTAACACACGGGATGTGGATAGGCGTGATGTGGATGGCCCCGCTTTTATTCGTCGGGTTCTCGGGGCAGCTTCTGGTACCACTTCGTCAACCAATTGAGCGGGGGTAGCCTCCTCGGACTCCTCCTCTTCTTCTTCCTCTCCTCCCGCATAGGTCTCGTCACTGAGGTGGATGTCGTCAGATGAGTGGGATGCAGAGGTGAGTGGAGATGGTGTGTGGGATGGTGCGGTAATGTCGGTGGAGGCATTTTTGGAACGCCGCCCTCCAGTGATGACGTTGAGGGTGGCCTTCACCCCACTCTTCACCATCTTCCCTGCCTTCTTCATGGTTTAGGTTGGAATTTCGAAATGAGTAGGGAGTGGTATGGGAGTGGATTGGGGGTGGAATGGAGAGGTAGGAAGGTTAGGAAGGTGATTGGGGAGTTTAATTTGGGTTTGGTGGATGAAAAGTGGGATTTCGTAGAGGTTTTAGGTAGGGGATGTGGCTGGGCGGTTTTGAGAAGAAGGTGGAGAAGGAGGTTCGATTGGGGGTGGATTTGCGGTGGAAAAGGGAGGAGGATGGCTGGGGAGAGATTTGGTGGAGAAAGGAGGGTGATTGGGGGTGTTTTGGAGGGCTGGAGGTGGAGGACGAGTGCCCACGGTGGTACTGACGGTGTCACGGTCGTGGCTCTGTGCGGGGAAGAATAAGAAAAGAAGAAGAGTGGTTCGGAGAGTTTATATAAAGTTTTGTTGAACCCGGTTCGGCCACAGTCGTGGTAATTCCCTCAAAGAACGGGTGTGGCATCAGCCCACGGGCGTGTTGTCGCTGAAGGAGCCTCAGCTGTCCTCAACACAGCCCTAGCCGAAGGACACGGTCATATTTATCTGAGTTTGACACGGTCGTGGCAGATGGCCACGGTCGTGGGCCAAATCTCTAAAATTCTTGTTGGCTCTAGTAACTTTCGACCAATAAACATTACGGATGTGGCCTTGTGCCACGACCGTGTTGGGCTCTTAGATAGCCTCAACTCAGTAGCATTTCATTTTTTTCTTCGATATTTCTCTCCTTAGTGCGTATCATCTGCCATTTCATCAAAAACTCAAACAAAAACATCAAGCACAAATGTGCGTGTGTGTATTGGTGTAAAGAAAACTAAAGTATTGAAAAGGAAAAGGTTCGAGAATCTCAAACCACGTGGGTTGCCTCCCACTAGTGCTAAATTTACCGCCTTCAACCAGGCTTATTGATTGTTGGAATTTTTTCATTTTTTCGAAATCTTCAATAGATCCTTGTAGTAGATCCCTTTTTCATCCTCGTCCAAACATTCTTCTTCATCATATTCTTCCTCTACAAACATAACAATATCAAAATCTTGATTGGCCTTATCCGGGCCGACTTCAACAACAGGTTTCAACCTTTTCCCATTGACGGCAAATTCCTTAGCTCCTTCTTTTGCACATATAACCACTGCCCCGAATGGGTACACCTTCTTGACAAGGTAAGGACCTTCCCATCTAGACCGAAGCTTTCCAGGAAAGAACTTCATTCTTGAATTGTATAGCCATACCCATTTGTCGGGGTCAAACTCTTTCTTTTTTATGATCTTATCATGTAGAAACTTGGTTCTTTCCTTGTAGCTATTTGACATTTCATACGCTTCATGCCGCATTTCTTCTAGCTCATGCAATTGAAACTTTCTTTTCACTCCAACACTCTCTTCATCAAATCCATCTTCTTCAAAGCCCAATGTGCCTTGTGTTGCATCTCAACCGGCAAATGGCAACTCTTACCATAGACAAGCTTGAACGGTGTAGTGCCAATCGGGGATTTGTATGCAATCCTATATGCCCATAAAGCTTCATTGAGGCGAAGTGACCAATCCTTGCGGTCCGGTCACACCGTCTTCTCCAAAATGAGCTTTATCTCCCGATTTGCCAACTCAACTTGACCACTCGTTTGAGGGTGGTAAGGAGTAGCTACACGATGGTTCACTCCATGTCTCTTTAGCAGCCCTTCAAAGGTGCGGTGGATGAAATGACTCCCGCCATCACTAATCATAGCCCTTGGAACACCAAAATGGCTAAAGATGTTGGATTTTACGAAATCACACACCACCTTGTGATCATTTGTCCTTGTTGCCACAGCCTCAATCCATTTTGATACATAGTCTACGGTGACCAAGATGTAGACATACCCGAAAGGAGGGAAAGGACCCATAAAGTCAATCCCGCAAACATCAAACACTTCTACCACAAGAATAGGTGATAAAGGCATCATGTCCCTCTTTGAGATAGTGCTCACTTTTTGGCACTTGAAGCAACTCTTGCAAAAGTCATGAGCATCTTTGAACAATGTTGGCCAGTAGAATCCACATTGAAGAATTTTGGTGGTCGTGTGTTTCCCTCCAAAATGACCTCCACACACTCCGGAATGTCACATAGATAAGACTTCTTGCTGCTCCATCTTTGGAATACACCTCCTAATGAGTTGGTTCGGGCAATACTTGAAGAGGTGAGGGTCATCCCAAATGTAGTTCTTGACCATAGCAAACAATCTCTTACTTTCCTCTCTTGTCCACATGCTAGGTATCCTCCCACTAGCTAGGAAATTCGCTATGTGTTTGTACCATGGCTTTTGGGCAGATGAGATTAAGAGGAGTTGTTCATGTGGCATTGTCTCTTTGATTGGACTTGTCATATCAAAAGGTCCATCAAGGCGGGAGAGATGATCTGCTGCACCATTTTCTATTCCTTTCTTATCCACAATTTCTATGCCAAATTCTTGGAGCAAAAAAATCCATCAGATCAACCTTGGTTTTGAGTCTTTCTTGGACATGAGATACTTCAATGCAGCATGGTCCGTGTAGATTGTCACTTTGTTTTGCAAGAGATACGGCCGGAACTTGTCAAGAGCAAAGATCACCGCAAGCAACTCCTTCTCAGTAGTTGTATAGTTCCTTTGAGCATCGTCTAAGGTTTTGCTCGCATAGTAGATAGCATGAGGAATTCGGCCAACGCGTTGACCCAACATAGCCCCCACCGCCATATCATATGCATCAGTCATGATCTGAAATGGCAAAGAGAAATATGGGGGCTGCATGATAGGAGCAGAAATAAGCCTTTCTTTCAAATGATTGAAGGCTTCAACACATTTGTCATCAAACTGAAATTCAACATCTTTCTCAAGAAATCGACATAGTGGTCTTGAGATTTTGCTAAAGTCCTTGATAAAGCGGCGGTAGAAACCTACATGTCTCAAGAAAGATCGAACATGTCTTACGGTGGACGGAAGTTCGAGTGTAGAGATAAGGCCCACCTTGGCCTTGTCAACTTCAATCCCATCTTTAGAAACTCGGTGTCCCATAACTATACCCTCAGGTACCATGAAATGGCTCTTTTCCCAAGATAAAACTAAGAGAACTTTCACACATCTTTCTAGAATAACAGCTAGATGTAGCAAGCACTCATCAAAGGTTTTCCTGAAAACTGAAAAATTATCCATGAAAACTTTAAGTGACGAATCAAGCATGTCAGTGAAGATTGAGGTTACACATCTCTGGAAAGTGGAAGGGGCATTGCACAATCCAAATGGCATTCTTTGGTAGGCAAATGTACCACTTGGACAAGTGAATGTCATCTTCTCCTGATCTGCCGGATGCACAGCAATCTGAAAATATCCTGAGTATCCGTCAAAAAAACAGTAGAAGCTCTGTCCAGCCAATCTCTCTAAAATCTGATCAAGAAATGGGAGTGGGTAGTGATCCTTCTTTGTCTTTTCATTGAGCTTCTGGTAATCAACGCACATTCTCCACTTGGATTGCTCTCTTACCGGCATAAGCTCACCATAGGTATTTTCTTCAACTGTAATCCCGCCCTTCTTGGGCACAACTTGGATGGGACTCACCCACATACTGCCATAAATGGGATATATAATCCCTGCATCAAGCAACTTGACAACCTCTTGAGTTACAACGTCCTTCAACTTTATATTTAGCCTTCTTTTCATTTGGCGGGTCGGTCTCGCATCTTCTTCTAAGTATATCTGATGCACACAAATAGAGGGGTCAATCCCTCTCAAGTCAGCAATAGACCATCCAATGGCTTGGATGTTCTTCCTTAAAACTTCCATCAAGGCATCTTCTTTCTTAGGAGAGAGAATGGAGGAGATGATCACCGGGAGGGTGTCATTTGAGCCAAGGAAAGTGTACTTCAATCCTTCAGGAAGTGTCTTCAACTCAAGAACGGGGGGTGCTTCAAGGGAGTTCTTCAATGGTGCAGAAATAGAAGGAAGGTCCTCACTTGCAGCCACTAAGGCTAGCTCACCCTCTTCACTTTATTCATCATCATCGTCAGGGAACTTGACAATTGGTTCAAGACCTCTACCTTGGGTGGAAGTCTCAATCCACGCAGGTAGGCACTCTTCAACAATCTCTTCCAGGCATTCCACCAAATAACAATCTTCTTTGGTGGCCCCTATCACTTCAGCTGTAGTAGAAGACTTGAAGATGTTCAACCGGATCTTCATGTGCATGAATGTAACATACATGGTCCCAGTCCTCACATGGATCACGGCATCAGTTGTGGCTAGGAAAGGTCTCCCCAAGATGATTGGCACCTTTCTAGTCTCTTTTTCCATATCAAGAATGATAAAATCGGCTGGGCAGAAGGCAGAAGTATCCTCATCAAGACGGACCAGCACATCATCCACACGCCCTCTAGGCGTCCTCACAGATCGGTCGGCCAACTGTAGAGTGCAATGGGCTGGCCTCAACTCCCCCATTTGGAGCTCAGCAAACAGATCATACAGCATCAAGTTTACACTGGACCCCAAGTCAAGAAGATCTTGGTCTATGCGATGTGCCCCGATGTCGCATGAGATGATGGGAGCACCTGGGTCTTTTCTTTTCTGGGGAATGGTGTGTTGGAGAATGGAGCTCACTTGCTCAGTGAGCTTGATCTTCTTAGGCATCCTCCTTGTTGTCTTTCTTTTGAAGGTGCACAATTCTTTAAGGAACTTTGCATAGGACAGAATTTGCTTGACTGCATCTATAAGAGGTACGTTGATTTTCACTTGCTTGAAGATCTCCAAAATATCTTCCGCGTGCTTCTTTTTTTTCTTTGTAACAGAAGGCTCCTCGAGTGCATCAGGATATGGAGGGAGTTGGGACCCCAATCGGTCCAAATCAACAGTATCATCCATTGGTATCACTAGAATCACAGTATCACTGCTCGATATCACAGTATCAATGCTCGACGTCACAGTATCAACACTGCCTCTTATCATAGTATCATCAATCTACATCTCGGTATCAACCTGCTCAGCCTCAGTGTCATCTCTGCCAACAACTGTACCATGGGGCCTCTCCAAAGTCCTGCCACTTCTCAATGTAGTCACTGCCTTCACATGCTCATGGGTGGCAGGAGAGGGAGCTTGTGGAGGGGGTCGTGGTTGTTGGGGTGGTGGAGGCCTTTGGTGAGGGAAGTTGGGATTTTGAAGAATGAATTGGGGTTGTGGTTGTTGTTGTGGTGGGGGTGGTATTGTGGAGGTGGTTGTTGGTAGGTGTGAGGTGGAGGTGGAGCATATTGATAATTGAGTGGTGCTTGAGGAGGCGGAGGAGCATAGGGGTTTGGTGGGGCTTGGTAAGATGGTGGAACATAAGCACTCAAAGTGTTACCTAGAAAAGCCCCATCATTGTTCGGATTTGGCATTGGTTGAGATGGAAGTCTACCTTCTTCCCTTCTAGCCAAAGAGAGAGAAATCTGATCCAACCTCTGCTCAAGACGGTTTATAGACTGCCCATGTGCATTGACATGTTTTTTTACTTCATCTAGGCTCATTAGCCTTCCTAGTACCTCGTCCTCAAACTTGGAGTTGTAGCGTGGCTTTTGCTGCCCCTGTCCTTGTCCATCCTCATTCTGCTGTTTCCAAGAGAAATTTGGGTGGTTCCTCCACTCGGGAGTGTAGGAGTTGGACATTGGGCACTGGTTGTTGCGGCCACCAAAGGAATGTAAAGCGTTGACTTCCTCATCTATAGTGTCAACAGCCATTGCGGGTTGGCTAGAAGAGCCACCCACTTGATTCTTCATCATCCACATCATATCAGCCATCATCTTCATCATATCGGGGTCAGTGGCATTGCGTACGGGAGCCACAGAGGAAGGTGGAGGAGTGTAGTTTCGGCTGCAATGCCCCCCTTTAGTGGAAGCTCGGTGGCGAGAATTCTCGGTGAGATGCTCAAACAGTGGCCATGATTCCTTGGGCGGCTTTGCCATGAACGTGCCCCCGCAAGAAGAATCTACATTGTTTTGGCTTTGCTCCTCAAGACCAGTGTAGAATGCCTGAACTAGCTGCCAAAGAGGAACCTCATGATGAGGGCAGTCATGAAGCAATTTCTGGAACCTCTCCCATGCCTCGTGGAAGGGCTCGTTGTCTTTCTGGGCAAATGATGTGATGCAACTCCTCATATAAGACAACTTGGCTATTGGAAAGAACTTCTTCAGAAACTCATTCTTTACTTCATTCCATGTGATGAGTTCTGGCTTCGTCACACATCACTCCTTGGCCTTCTCTTTGAGAGAGAAGGGAAAGAGTGTTCTTCTGATTGAGTCATCGGTGGCGGCAGGAGTGCAGAAGGTGGAACACGTTTCAAGGAATGCGTCGATGTGGTGGTAAGGATTCTCGTTCTCCATTCCGTAGTATGTGGGGAGAAGTCCCAAGAGTGCCGCCGAGATGGAGAACTGCTGACCGGGCATTTGGTCAACCAGCGTGGCTATGGGGGAGTTGTAGTTCCCCGGCGTGAAGTACTCGTGAAGCGGGCGATGTGGCGGTGGATGTGGCTGAGAATCTACATCTTGGTTGTTCTCGGCCATCTCGGCCTCTCGATGTAGGTTGTGGCGAGCTTGACGCCTCCTTCTCCCAATCTCGGGGTCTTAAACCACCAAGTCGGTGCAAGTCGAACGTGTGCTATGCATGCACAGCTGTCACCTGCGTGAGTCACAAACAAACAACAAGGAGCAAGTTAGCGAACCAATATGTAAGAGTAACACAAAGAATAAATAATAGCAATGGTGAGGGTAAAAGGAAAGGCTAAGCTACACTATCTAACTAGGTGAGCGCCTCTATCCCGGCAACAGTGCCAGAAAGCTTGGTGCGTCCCCGCTAGTGGTGCTTTTACACCCCATGAGGTTGGAGTGCACGAGATGTGGGATCTTATGCTTTCGAAATTTGTAAGACCTACACTAACTACCTATGTCTACTAAGACACTACGCCCGCAAGAGCACGGGGTCGTGTCATAGTATAGGTGAGACGGCAAGTACAGGGTCGATCCACGGAGATAGAGGGGGCACTAGAGTTAGACGGGGTAAGCTACATTCCTATTGCAGAGAGTAAGGTTTTTAGGGTTTAAAAGGTTGGTTGGTTGTTGATTAAGCTAAGTGAGCAAGTAGGAAATGCAATATGAAACTAAGTTATCAAAAGGCTAAATTAGCAATCTAAGTCAACAAGCTATCTAAATAAGAGCAAGAACAAACTACACTAGACTAAGCAAGCAACTAGCAATTGAGAGCCTAAGTTAACCACTAATCAAGATCAAAGACCTAAATTAACACTTAGCTAGCAAAACCAGGCAATTAACTAAGTTAACTAAAGAAATTGAACTACACTAGCATTAACAAGCAAACAGAGCAATTAAGGTTTTAAGCAATTAGATGAAGGAGGTGGGCCATTTGGGAATGTGACCTTGACATTAATTGGGGGATGTCACCATAATAAGCAATTAGCATATTTCATTCTAGACTACCAAACCAAACAACAAGGTGGGTGCTATGAGAATGTACCCTATGCTACTAATTGGAGAACTAGGGCTAGGTGTAATTCTCATAGGGCGTACCAAGTCTAGGTCTCTAGGATAAGTGGTATTAGTCGATTGAGGACCAAGGGTAAGGATGGGAGTAGAGATGAGGATATTTGACCTCATTCCACTAGCCACCTCAACCTTTAGGAAATCCTAGGCAATTGCACTAATCACACTTATACTAGTCACTTAGAACTCACATTTTCATGTAGTAAGAAGGTGATTATGTAGGAAGATAGGGGGCTATCTAGGGATCTGAATTAAGGACCTAGGAGCCAATCCTATGATAGCTACATAAAAACCAAAACATCCTAGAGGCAAATGCCTTCAACACCACAAGGCAGGCAATTAATGTAATTAAACAACAATCACATGCACAAGTAATGGGAAATGAGATACAAGCAAAGGCAATCATCATAGAAGTGAAATATGTTCATTACAAATTATATTCCCCCAACATCGTATCAAAGTCACATTTTTTCCCCAAACAGCCCACCCAAGGGGGGCTTAGCTATACATGATCAAAATAGAAACAACGGAGTAGGGAAAGAGAGTAAGAAACATCATGGATGCTTGATGAAGCTTGACTTCTTCACCTCCTGGCTGCCAGCCATGAGCCTCCTCCTCCAATGGTGCCCAAGAGCATGGAAATGGTGAAATGGATGGATAGAAACCTAGAGAAACTAGGTTTCTATGGTGGAAATGAGTGGAAAGTGGGTGGAAATGGGATTAAATGCAAGGAAAGTAGGTGGATGGGAGAAATGGATGCAAGGGAGCATCTGGGTTGCGGTTGTTGGCTAAATGGACATCAGTAAATCCCTTTGTTTTGATAATGACAAACATTTCATTCTTATTGATCTAACGTGCTACTTGAGTGTTGCAGGAATAAGGTGGATGAAAAATATTATGGAAGATCTATAAGCTAGATTGTTTTAATTTCATGAATGTAATCAATTGTAAATCTTGTACAAATATATAATGTACAAGTACTTAGACATCATGTAAATTAAGCGTTAGATATTTCCTAACTAATCACTACACTTAGATAGGTCATCCCCTTCAATAATGTCACATATGTACACTCACATACACACTTAGTATTTTAATTGAAACATTGAAACAGGGTCAATCTCGGTTGACAAAATCCTCGACCGAGACACTCTCGGTCGACAAGCTTCTCGAACGAGAAAGACCCAGGTAGCCGTTAGACACAGCTGACAAGGTAGTTGGCAGTTGGAGATGAACGTTGCAAACACTTGCTCCAGAGAGCCTGTCGGTCGACAAACCCTCGACCGAGTAGGTATCTCGGTCGACAATTCCTCGACCGAGATGGGTTCTGACAGCACTTGCAGAATTAATTAACTAGCCGTTGCTAAAGCAACTAAAAGTGTACCTAACGGATAGTTAAGCACTTTGAACCCCCTAGAAAATGTCTAGAACATCCTTAAGCACGTTTAGGTCATCTCTATAAATAGGACATGCCTTAGGACACCTAAACTCACTTATTCTACACTTGAGCAATCTTTGAGCATACACTTGCATTAGCAACCTCTTTTAAGCAATTGAGAAATACTTGCAATTGGCTACTCTTCTTCTTGCTCTAATTCTGTGTCCTATAGGCTAGTATCTCCTATTCACAGCAATCATACTTCCATATACATTTGTTAGGAGATCTATACGCTTGATATAGGCAAATCAAGCCGTGTGCTTCAAAGGATAAGTTGTAATTTCCATTTTCCTTTCTTGTTCACTTTCATTGCTTGTACTCTCCTTGCTACTCCTAGGTTGGAGGCTGCGGATTGGAGAGGGTCATGATCTTCTTGGTGAAGAAGGAGACTTTGAACTACTTCAAGAAGGCTGGTGCAACGGGAGGTTACTTCAAAGAGGAAGGCTACTTCAAGGGGGAGCTTGGAGTTACTTCAAGAAGGTTACCTCGAGTTGGTGCATCTACTTCAAAGTGAAGGTTGTTCAAAGGGGTGTAAGAAAGTATTGTATTTTGTGTAATTCCTTGAGAAGGTAATAAAATAAATACTTTCAAAATCTTGGTTGGGTAAGCAACCGGGTAGTGGACTGACTACCTTAGTATTTGCTAAGGTAGGAACCACTCTAAATCCCTTGTCTCCTTCTTGCTTTTTCATTTGTGGTTGTTTGAGTCAAATAATTGTTAAATTAATTTTAAAACCCTATTCACCCCCCTCTAGTGGTTTTTCAATTGGTATCAGAGTAGGCTTCAAGGAACTCTAACCAAGTCTTGAAGAATGGGTGACGGGTTGCTCAACAACCTCAACCTTGAAGGGACACTTGTGGCTAGACCTCCGGCATTCGATGGAACTAACTACACCTACTGGAAAAGAAGAATGCAATTTTATTTCCAAGGGATTAGTTGGGATCTATGGAGGATGGTGTCAACCCCCTATGAGCTTCCTCAAGTGGAATATGCAGCTTGGGACACCAATACGGTAAAGTCGGCTCAAATGAATGCAAAGGCTGTAAGTATTCTCTATTGTTCAATTTCAGTAGGAGAATTTAATAGGATATCAAATTGTGAAACAACCTATGAAATTTGGCATAGACTTTCCATAACTTATGAAGGGACTGTTCAAGTTAAGAATTCTAAAATTGGAATGCTTAAACAAAAGTTTGAACAGTTCTGTATGGATCCGAATGAATCTATTAGTGATATGTATGCAAAATTCTCTTCTATTGTAAATGGTTTGAATGCTTTAGGTAAAGTTATTAGTGAGGAAGATAAAGTGTCAAAGATCCTTAGATCACTTCCTCCCAAATACAAGCCCAAGGTAACGGCCATTGAAGAAGCAAATGACCTCACCTGACTGAGGATGGAACAACTCATTGGCAATTTAGAAGCTCATGAAGCAACCCTAAAAGAAGAAGAAAGAAGAGAACGTGAACTACAACAAGGGAAAACGAAGGATGTGGCTCTAAAAGCTTCAAAAATCATTACACCAGAAAGTGATGAGTCAAGTGAAGAAGAAGGAGAAGAAGTCTTGATTGTCAATGGTAAGAAATATAAAAGATTTAGATCTAACAAAATTTCTAGTTCTTCTTCATCTCCTCCTAGGTGTTTTGAGTGTGCAAAGAAAGGACATCTCAAAAATGAATGCCCTAAAGCAAAGAAAGGAAAGAAAAGCTCACACAAAAAGAAGGGAGAAAAAGCTTATAAAGCTGCATGGGACGAGTCAAGTGAGAGTGAAAGTGGAGAAGAAAAGGTGGAATGTCTAATGGCAAGAGAAGATGATGAAGACACTCAAGAGGTAAGCCTTCTTGATCTTCCTAAATAAGAGTTAATTACTAGTCTGCAAGAAACTCATGATAAGTATGTTGATTGCAAAAAGAAACTAAAGAAAGTTACCAAAACAAATGATGAGTTATATGCTAGATTAAATGATCTCTCTTCAGAAAAGAACAACATTGATCTTGAGAATTTGTCTTTAAAAACATCTTTAAATGACTGCACTAGAAAGTTACTTACTCTAGAAACAAATGTTGATCTTCTTTCTCAAGAAAAGACTGATTTGTTAGCTAAACTAAATGATTTTCAGACTCAACCAATTTTATGTAACCATCTAGACTATGACAATGTTGTAAAAGACAGAGACTCCCTATTATCTGATTTAGATCAAGCAAGAAAAAATTTACACAAGAAGATGGATGACATTGCTAAGCTACAAAGAAACCTAAATGACTTAAGAGGAAAAGACATCCTTAATAACATTCTGAAAATTTCCTCTAGTTTCAATGGAAGAAGAGGTTTAGGATATACTCCAAATAAAAATCAACCCAAAAGAACTAAAGCATCCAAGACTCAGACTATGTTTGTACCTAAGAACACAATTCCTAGAAAGAGATATGAAGTTGATTCTATTACTTGTCATTTTTGTCTACGTCTTGGACATTATTCATTTTCATGCCCTTATAAGACCAAGGATTCCGACTTAGTTTGGGTCCCAAAACCCCAAACTTAGTAGATTTGAATGAAATTCAGTTGAGATATGATTCAATTCTCATTTTTGCAAATTATATTGTCTTATGTCAACTTAATAACACGTCTCATGCATTATGGTAATTTTCTGAACTGTTGTACTGAAACAGAAACTTATTCGGTCGAAGTATTGTCGACCGAAAATATAATCGGTCGAACTTTAGTCGACCGACCAGATGCCTGTAACAAATGAAAATCTAAAGAAACTTTCTCGATTGACGATTGGTCGACCGAGAGAGATGTCAGTCGAACCTTTGTCGACCGACTGAAGTTCTGAGTCAGATTTTTTATTCAGTCTGTAATTAAATGATTCTAACCATACCGGACCATCACATGGGTACCAAAACTTACATTTTAATGCAGGATTGGGTGGTCGACAGTGGATGTTCAAAACACATGACCGGAAATAAGGATGCGTTTCAAACCTTTGAAGAAAAGAATAGTGGAACAGTCACCTTTGGAGATAATGGAAAAGGTAAAATCGTTGGAATAGGTAACATTGGTACAAACCTCGAAATAAAGAATGTTTTACTCGTTGATGGTTTGCACCATAATTTAATAAGTGTTAGTCAATTATGTGATAGTGGATATGATGTTTTATTTAACAAAAATTGCTGCAAGTTATTAATAGAAAACACTACAAATGTTGTTTATGAAGGAAAACGAGTTGGAAACCTTTATCTTCTTAGACCTAACTCTATGAAATCTGTAGTAGGAAAATGCTTACTTGCAAATGAAAATACTTTCCAACTATGGCATAAAAAGTTAGGACATGCTAGTTCACATGTTATCAAAAAGTTAGTTAAATATGATCTTGTTCGTGGTTTGCCTAATTTATCTTTTGATCAAGTTGAAAATTGTGAACCATGCACCTTGGGTAAGCAAACAAAAACCTCTTTTAAACCCAAACATGTACTCAGCACCTGCAGATCATTAGAATTGATTCATATGGATTTATTTGGACCTATGAGGACACAATCTATTGGTGGCAAAAGATATTGTTTTGTTATTGTTGATGATTATAGTAGATATACATGGGTACATTTTCTTGCAACCAAAGATGACACTATTCATGTCTTTATAAAATTTTGTTCCAAGATTGAAAATCTATTACAAAACAAAATATGTACCATTAGAAGTGATCATGGTGGAGAATTTGAGAATCACTTATTTGAAGAATTTTGCACATCTCAAGGATACACTCACAACTTTTCTGCTCCACGCACTCCACAACAAAATGGTATAGTTGAAAGGAAAAATCGATCACTACAAGAAATGGCTAAGACTATGATGCTCGAACATAACACACCTAAAATTTTTTGGGCTGAAGCTGTAAACACCGCATGCTATGTGTTAAATAGAGTAATTGTTCACTTTGATTTGAAGAAAACACCATATGAAATAATACATACTAAGAAACCTAGAGTTGACTATTTCCATACCTTTGGATCCACATGCTATATCTTAAACACTAAAGAGGATAGAGATAAGTTTGATTCTAAATCACATAAAGCATTCTTTTTGGGATATTCTACCTCTAGCAAAGCATTTAGAGTCTACAACACTATTTCTAGAAAAGTTGAGGAATCTATTCATATTTCTTTTCATGAAGAGCCAAAATCAGAAAATCCTGAAATAGTTGATCTCACTCATCAATTCGAAAACTTATCCATGCCCAATGATAGTGAGAAAAATACTACAAGCAATGACAAAGCTGACACACAATCTATACCTAGACTCATTAAGGATCATCCTCAAGGATTAATTATTAGGAATCCTAATGATAAAGTTAAAACTAGTTCTTCATTTAAGGATGTTGCAAACATGGCCTTTGTTTCTATTATTGAACCTAAGAAGGTATCTGAAGATCTTAAAGATGACTATTGGATAATAGCAATGCAAGAAGAATTAAACCAATTCACTAAAAATGATGTATGGGATTTAGTTCCTAAACCACAAGATAAAACCATCATTGGAACTAAATGGGTTTTTAGGAATAAGCTAAATGAGGCAGGGGAAGTAATAAGGAATAAAGCTCGGTTAGTAGCACAAGGATATAATCAACAAGAAGGAATAGAATTTGATGAAATGTATGCACCAGTAGCAAGACTTGAAGCTATTAGAATGTTACTAGCTATTGCTGCACATAAAAACATCAAACTCTACCAAATGGATGTAAAAAGTGCATTTCTAAACAGAATCATTCAAGAAGAAGTGCATGTTGCCCAACCACCTGGTTTTGAAATACCGGAAAAAGGTGACTATGTTTATAAACTTAAGAAAGCACTTTATGGTTTAAAACAAGCACCTAGGAACTGGTATGAAAGGCTCAAGACATATCTTTTTGATAATGGTTTTTCTATTGGAAATTCAGATTCCACTTTATTTTTCAAAACATATACATCTGATTTTCTAGTTGTTCAAATATATGTTGATGACATTATTTTTGGAGCTTCAAATGAATCATTGTGCACACAATTCAGTGACATTATGCAAAAAGAATTTGAAATGAGCCTCATGGGTGAACTAACTTTCTTTCTTGGTTTCCAAATTAAACAAATGTCTGTTGGGATTTTTATAAGCCAAGAAAAGTATACTAAAGAACTCTTAAAACGTTTTGGGATGGATCAGTGCAAACATGCTACTACTCCAATGGCTACCTCTATTAAAATTGATAAGGATGAAAATGGGGAACCTATTGATGATTCCTTATATAGAGCCATGATTGGTAGCTTGCTTTACTTAACCGCTTCTAGATTGGACATCATGTTTTCTGTTGGTCTTTGTGCTCAATTTCAATCACAACCCATGCACTCTCATTTTCAAGCAGTTAAACGGATTCTTCGATACTTAGCCGGCACCACATGTTTTGGCTTATGGTACCCAAAAGGACAATCCTTTGATTTTTGAGCTTATACTGATGCTGATTATGCTGGTTGTTGACTTGACCTCAAGAGCACTAGTGGTGGTTGTTTCTTGTTAGGAAGAGCTTTAGTATCTTGGTTTAGCAAGAAACAAAACACGGTTGCCCTCTCTACAACTGAAGCTGAATATATGGCAGCCAGATCTTGTTGTGCTCAAGTGCTTTATATGCAACAAGTGTTAAACGATTATGGTTTTACTCTTTCATCTACGCCTATTTTTTGTGACAACACAAGCGCTATCAACTTAGCACACAATCCTATTTTACACAGCCGAGCTAAACATATTGAAATCCGTCATCATTTTTTAAGGGATCATATCTCTAAGAATCATGTTTCCCTTCATCATGTTGATACAGAAGATCAATTGGCTGATATTTTTACAAAACTGCTTCCACTAGACCAATTCAACAAAATAAGGAAGTAACTGCTTATTACTCCTTTAGAAGATGTTTTCTTTGATATTTGTGCTTCTTAAAAAAAATGTTCTTATTTGCATTATTTTTGGTTTTTAAATGGACATCTTTTTCATTGGATTTGATGGGACATCTAATTAAGGGGGAGTTTTTTTTGTTTTTAACGGATATCTTTTTGAAATGACAAAGGAGGAGAAATCAAAATAAATCTTAAAACTTAGTAATTGTGCAAAACTCAATCAATGAGTTTCATAAAATCTTGGCTTTACATTGAAAGTTGCTATATTCCCTAAAGAATTGGATTTCATGTTCTATAATTCATGGGGAATAATAAGCACACATTTTATAAACAAGAGAAGAAATTCACAAAGTAAACTTCAGGTATGAAACTACACATATCTTAAAAATGAGTTGATCTATATTTTGGAAATGTTTGTCATCTTCAAAAAGGGGGAGATTGTTGGCTAAATGGACATCAGTAAATCCCTTTGTTTTGATAATGACAAACATTTCATTCTTATTGATCTAACGTGCTACTTGAGTGTTGCAGGAATAAGGTGGATGAAAAATATTATGGAAGATCTATAAGCTAGATTGTTTTAATTTCATGAATGTAATCAATTGTAAATCTTGTACAAATATATAATGTACAAGTACTTAGACATCATGTAAATTAAGCGTTAGATATTTCCTAACTAATCACTACACTTAGATAGGTCATCCCCTTCAATAATGTCACATATGTACACTCACATACACACTTAGTACTTTAATTGAAACATTGAAATAGGGTCAATCTCGGTCGACAAAATCCTTGACCGAGACACTCTTGGTCGAAAAGCTTCTCGACCGAGAAAGACCCAGGTAGCCGTTAGACACAGCTGACAAGGTAGTTGGCAATTGGAGATGAACGTTGCAAACACTTGCTCCAGAGAGCCTGTCGGTCGACAAACCCTCGACCGAGTAGGTATCTCGGTCGACAATTCCTCGACCGAGATGGGTTCTGACAGCACTTGCAAAATTAATTAACTAACTGTTGCTAAAGCAACTAAAAGTGTACCTAACGGATAGTTAAGCACTTAGAACCCCCTAGAAAGTGTCTAGAACGTCCTTAAGCACTTGTAGGTCATCTCTATAAATAGAACATGTCTTAGGAGACCTAAACTCACTTATTCTACACTTGAGCAATCTTTGAGCATACACTTGCATTAGCAACCTCTTTTAAGCAATTGAGAAATACTTGCAATTGGCTACTCTTCTTCTTGCTCTAATTTCGTGTCCTATATGCTAGTATCTCCTATTCACAGCAATCATACTTCCATATACATTGGTTAGGAGATCTATACGCTTGATATAGGCAAATCAAGCCTTGTGCTTCAAAGGATAAGTTGTAATTTCCATTTTCCTTTCTTGATCACTTTCATTGCTTGTACTCTCCTTGCTACTCCTAGGTTGGAGGCTGCGGATTGGAGAGGGTCGTGATCTTCTTGGTGAAGAAGGAGACTTTGAACTACTTCAAGAAGGATGGTGCAACGGGAGGTTACTTCAAATAGGAAGGCCACTTCAAGGGGGAGCTTGGAGTTACTTCAAAAAGGCTACCTCGAGTTGGTGCATCTACTTCAAAGTGAAGGTTGTTCAAAGGGGTGTAAGAAAGTATTGTATTTTGTGTAATTCCTTGAGAAGGTAATAAAATAAATACTTTCAAAATCCTGGTTGGGTAAGAAACCGAGTAGTGGACTGACTACCTTAGTATTTACTAAGGTAGGAACCACTCTAAATCCCTTGTCTCCTTCTTGCTTTTTCATTTGTGGTTGTTTGAGTCAAATAATTGTTAAATTAATTTTAAAACCCTATTCACCCCCCCTCTAGTGGTTTTTCAGTGGCTAGGAAGTGCTCTCTCTCGAGCCCTAGAAGCAACTAGTGCTTATATAGGAGCTAGGGCTAAGTGGGGGTATAATAGGAAAAACAGTGGAAAAGTATGCTAGAAAGAGGGCCACCACGACCGTGGTGAAGGGCCACGGCCATGGTGAAGACGGTATAACATGGCCGTGGTCAGGTGGTACGGTCATGGTGAAGGGAAACTGGAAATGAATGGAGTGGATCAATACGACCGTGGCGAGGAGCCACGGTCATGGTGAAGAGGCTGGGCCACGGGCATGGTGTGTGGCCACGGGCGTGGCATCTGGCGAACATTCTCCTATTTATTTCTGGCAATACACATTACAGCCGTGGGCAGTGGCCACGACCATGGTGACTCTGGCTTGTCATGGTCGTGGCCGAGGGCCATGCCCGTGGTGATTCTGGCCATTTCTCCTGTTTATTTCTGGCAATACACATTACGGCTGTGGGTAGTGGCCACGGCCGTGGTGATTCTGGCTTGTCATGGTCGTGGCCGAGGGCCATGCCCGTGGTGATTCTGGCCATTTCTCCTATTGGAATTGCTGCTCCTTGGCAGTAAACATAACGGCCGTGGGACTTGGCCACGACCGTGGTGAAGGCTTGAGCAGGCTGATGAACTTCAAACTTTGTCAATTTCGGATGTCCTTGCTTGGTGATGACTCTTTGGCCACTAGGGTAGGTTGGGGGAGCTTTGGAGCCTTCTTTGGGCCCCTCCATCACATTCGTCCATCCATTGTGGTCCAAATACCTGAAAATAGTGCAAAGAACATCCATAAGCATATTTGCAATGATAATCATATTGGGGAGAAT
This sequence comes from Alisma plantago-aquatica, assembly GCA_963693085.1. NCBI lineage: Eukaryota > Viridiplantae > Streptophyta > Magnoliopsida > Alismatales > Alismataceae > Alisma > Alisma plantago-aquatica. The sequence continues at coordinate 72,266,460 of OY856412.1, read as the reverse complement.
AACATGTAATTCTAATACATTTGAATGTGATAAAAGTACAAAATGACACAAGATACAGTCCTAGAATAGGGTTGGATCAAAGTCACACTGGACAACTTTGGTGATGCATCTAGCACTGATCTGGGAAGCAAAGGGCAAAACCCACGCTAATCAGATGGATTCTCCTCTTGCAAGAATTTAATATTGAGATAAGAGATAAGAAAGGCTGAGGTTCGGTCTCAGGGGAAGGGTTTCTTTCTGGTTACCTTTTCAAATGTTGAAGATCTAAACACGATAGTAGAAGGCGGGTCGTGGTTCATTGCTGGGAAACCACTGATCATCAAGAAGTGGGAAAGAGGAGATTTTATAGAGAAACTGAAGCTTGTAGAAATCCCAATATGGATTAGTATCTTTGGCCTTCCTATTGAATTGTGGGATGAGGAGATGTTTAATTTTATTGGTTCTATCTTGGGCAAGCATGTTTTGTTGATGTGCCTACTTCCTTCACATGACTGGAGTTTGCTAGAATCTAGGTGTTGGTTTTGGATAACTCATCTTTCTCAAAGTCTCTTCCTATTGTCAGTGACGATGGTGTATAAGATGTGATCAGGTTTGAGTATGAATGGGAACCTTCCTGCTGTCTTAATTATGGGAACTTTAGACATGAACCCTTCTTATGTAATGAATCATTGAGAATTGAGAAGGGGAGCCAGAGCAAGAAGGATAGGTCGATTAGAAAGACCTGGGTTCCGATTGTTTGGAAGGGGTCAATAGGCCAAGATTCTACTATCAATGATTCTATTACTTCTGATGTGTCTTTGATTGAGCTGAATGTTCAAGTTCCTAAAATGACTGGTTTTGGGAGTGCTTCATTGGTCATATCCACTCCAATTTCACATAATTTTGGTGGTTGGGAAGTTTAGGGGAGGAAATCCAAGTCACCTCCAAGGTGTTCCTCAAAAATTACTAATCCATGTACCAGAGTCAATGAGATCTCCCCTAAAAGGTTCTCTATTCTTGATTCTGATACTTCTGAGAATGAGGACATTATTCATCCTATGGTAGATGAAGGTGTTGTTTCACCCTTCTTTATTTCTAATGGATAAACAATTCTCTATTGTATCCTGGAACGTTAGGGGATACTATTGATAGGTCGGGGGCAGATGTTTTTATCCTTCCTAAATCAAGGCTACAACTTACTGATGTGTCTAGATGTATTAATTATATTTAGAGGGATGCTAGTATCATCATGAATGATAACTTCTATTCCTATTTTAGAATTATAATTTTGTGGAAGGATCTGAACATACACCATCAATCTTTACTATATTTCTGACCAAGTGACTAACTATAAGGTCTCTATCCAATCACATTCCTTTCTTCTCTCTGTTGTTTATGGTGTGAATGATGATAATGATAGGAGGAGTTTGTGGGAAGATCTCAAAACCTTTTCTACGTCTTGTTCTTTATCTTGGTGTCTTGTTGGGGATTTCAATGTCGTTTGATTTTCTAAATGATAAAATTGGCAAACATCCTCCTTCCAAGGCTAGTACAAAGGACTTTAGTGAGGCTATGGAGGTCACTGGTCTGCTAGACGTGCCTACTAAAGGCCGTTTTTTTTACTTGGGATAGTAGAAGCAAAAGTGGGGTTAGTACTTTCTAGAAGATTGATAGAATCATATGTAATATTGACTTTATTTCTTCCTTTAAAGGTGCCTACGGTGAAGTGAGTTCTTTGATTACTAGTGACCATAAGATCTTGAAGTTACATCTCTCTTCTGGGGGGAAATGCACCACTCCCTTTAGATTTATCAACTCTTGGATTTCATTTGATGGATTATGTGAGTCAGTGAAAAGGGTTTGGTATACTGATGGCCATGGGTCACCCATGTATAAACTTTATTCCAAATTGAATAACCTTAGGTTTTCTCTTATCAAATGGAACATGGAAGTTGTGGGGAATTTCCATTCCCACGCTAGATGCCTTGAAGTTATTGGTACCAATATTCAGGAGAAGGTTGATATGAAGCCTGAGGATCTTGATCCTCAAAATGAGTTAAAGGATGCTAGATCCAAAGCTAATACTACACTATTGAATGAAGAGAAACTCTATAGATAGAAGTCACAAGTACAATGACTCAAGGAGGGAAACATGAACTCTAGATTCTTTTATACATCTTTAAAAACCAAGCATCCTTACAAATAGCATCCATCTCCTGGATATTGATGGGTCCCCTTATTTCGATCCGAAGATCATTTCTGAACATATGGTTTCCTTTTATTCAACTATCTTTAACTCTAGGAATTCTAATCATATTGTTTGGAAGCCAGAATGGAGGTTGTCCACTCTTAGTAATGAACAAAATACCTCTCTAAAGAAGTGGGTTACAAAGGAGGAAGTGACGAGTACTATCTTGGGCATGAAAAAGGATAAAGCCCCTGGCCCTGATGGGTATAATGCAGAATTCTTTATCTCATGTTGGGTTATTATTGGTTCTGATGTGACTAATGTTATTCCTAATTTCTTTCGTAATGGTAAGCTCCTTAAAGAATGCAATAGGACCTTTATTACCTTAATTCCTAAATAAAAGGTTGTTATCTCCTTGAAAGATTATAGACCAATATCCCTATGTAGCTTTATCTATAAAGTGATCACTAAGATCTTGACGAATATATTAAGGCCTATATTGCCCTCCCTTATTGATTCTAGCCAGCATGATTTCATTCATGGAAGAAGAATTGAGGATGCCATCCTTCTAGCTAATGATGTCCTAAGCTCCTTTCCAAGAACTAATGGTAACAACATGTGCATGAAGGTTGATCTCTCTAAAGCCTATGATTCTGTCAATAGAGAATTTATCTTTCTTATCATGAAGGTTTTGGGATTGAATGGATAGATGTTTGTTTCTCCTCTGCCTCTTACTAGATCCTCATCAATGATTCTCCGTTTCGTCCCTTTAAAGCGTCAAATGGGGTAACGCAAGGTGATCCAATTGCCCCATACTTGTTCGTCATTGCTATGCAAGGCTTGTCATCCATTATAAATTATGAAATCAAATGCAAGAACCTCATTCCCCTTCTGAATGGGAATGTGAGTGTATCTCACATCATCTTTACTGATGACTTGCTCCTTTTCTCCAAGGTAGATCCAAAGTATGCCCTTTCTATCAAAGACATATTGGATTCCTTTACTGTTATTTCTGGTCTTAAGTTGAACACACATAAGAGTCAGCTATTTCTTAGCTCTTGTAATTGTAGTAAGGAAATCTTTCAGATCTTAAATATTGGTGTGAAGAGCCTCCCAGCTACTTATCTTGGTCTCCCCCTATTTACTGGGAGGTTGACCAGATCCATGTGAAGCCCTATTCTTGATAAAGTGTCTTCAAATCTTGACTCATGGAAATGTAGATTACTCTCTATGGCGGGAAGAATTGAGCTTGTTATTTCTACTTTGTCCTCATATCTCTTCTGGTCAGTATCGTTTCCTCTTCCTAAATATATTATTGATGAGTTGGAAAGGAAGTTTAGAAAATTTATTTAGGGTGACACTGAAGACAAGAAACATTTGTACTTGATTTCTTGGTTCCAAGTTTGTAGACCTAGAGCTGAAGGAGGTCGGGGCATTCACTGCATCATGGATTAGGCTATTGCTAGATTCATCAAAAACATGTGGGATGTAGCTAGTGCTAAAAACTTGTTATGGGTTAGATGGCTTCATGGCAAATACCTCATTCATGATTTTGTTTGGTCTGTCAAGCCTAAATCCTGTGATTCTTGGCTATGGAAAAAATTACTCAAGCACAGAGCCATTCTTCTTCCTCATGTTCACTTCCACTTGGGTAATGGTTTCCATTTTCTTCTATGGAAAGACCCTTAGTGTGGTGATGGCACATACCTAGCTGACCATGTTGATATCTAGCTTATGAATAGGATTGGAAAAGGTGATAGTTGTCATGTGGACACATGTATATCTAATGGAGAATGGTGTATTTCTTCTAGTATCTGTGGTGGAGACATAGCTCTTTTAATTTTGCAAAATCTCCCTAGACTAAAACTTAACTCTAATGATTGTATTTTAGTGGATGGTAAGAAATCATTGTCCCTTAAAGACTGTTGGAATCTCTACAGAGTTGTTTATCAGAGCCCTATTTGGCCCAAGTTTACAAGGAGTTCCTTAATTTCTAGGAATATCTCTATATTCCTGTGGAAGTGTTATCTTCAACAAATCCCTACTCAAGATACTCTTAGGAAGTTCGCGTTCCAGTTGCTCTCTGTCTGTTATTTCTGCTAGAGCAATGAGGAAAATACACATCACATTTTCTTTGCTTGTCCCTCATGTTCAAACTTATGGTTATCTTTCAGCTTGGTCTTTGGATCTATTTTGGCGTGCCTTAATGATATCCTCCTTCTTAATAAAAGGGCTAGGATTGCTGCCTTCTTTCTCATTTATCACATTTGGAATGAGAGGAACATAAGGATTTTTAGTCAGCATTCTTGTGATATCAAAGGGATTTGGTCCCTATGTATTCAAGACATAAATAGCATGTACAGATAGTTGTTTTTTTCTACTTTCTTTTGTATAGTTTTAAGTTGTTTGCTTTGTACATAGGTTGAAAACTTTGCTTTGATTCTTATTAAAGTAGGAGGCACACATGGTTTAGCAAAAAAGAAAAACATATATATAAGAATCCAATTAGAATATCCCACAAAGTAAGATCATCACAAGATCCATAAAAAACATAATTTCTCACATATGTCAACCTTTTAGAAGAGAGAGAGAGAGAGAGAGTATAGGTTAGTATGTCCCAAAAGACCAAGAGGGAGAGAATAAACATGGGTGATTTTCTCAATATGATAAATAGGGAATGCAACATACCTTGGGTGAAAGCCTAAATATCCAACCCACACAAGATCAAGGTAAGGATCACACCAAAACCTATATTCATTATATGTTATATGAATTTAGATCTCAATATTTTAGTATTCTTTTTGTTTATCTACTTAACTAAACTCTTAATGAATTCAAACAATGGCAAGAGAAGATTGACCTATTTCCCTGGAGATGAAGGCATCTAGTCTTCAACAGGTTGGGTTGACACTAGCCTTAGCCAAATAGACTCATGATCTTCTACGATTGCAAACAAGGTTGAACTTTGACTAATAACATGAGTAAAATCTTTGTACTCTTGATCGTTGTTGAAGAAGACATGACTGTAGATCAATAGTTAGCTTGAATATATTGATGGAGGTCAAAGGGATCAAGGAAGGTCAAGGGTTTGGTTCAAGTTTGTAAGACCATGAATCGAGGTTGTCTATAGTGTCCAAACTCTTTGATTTGTAGGTCAATGTTTGTGGTGGTCCTAGCTTCTTGAAGGTACCTTAGATCTTTTACACAAGTCACCATGTATTGTCATGGAGTTCTCTAAATAGTCCATTGACGTGAGGAAAAGAACCAATGAGAGATGTCGGAGCTAGTGGAGCATGGTTTGTACACCTCAAACATGATGCTTTGTTGGTGTTCCATGCTCCTTTTGAAAGAGGGAATCATGGTGATAGGCAACATCGCTTCATGGTCATGGTGCAGGGGAAGAATAGGGAAATGAGTAGAGAATAGGAAATCATGAGCAACCTTCTGAATAGTACCCAACTTATTAGGGTTGTGTATAGAGAACGGAGGTGAGAGATATTATAGATATAATAATGAGAGTTAGGAGTTATTGGTTAACCAATTTTCTTTTTAGGATATAATTTTTTTGTGTTATAGGAAATCTTTAGGAAAATCCAACCCATTCCTTACATACAAGTATTTTTATCCTTTGATTTATATTTTATTTAATGAAACAAACATTAACTAAACAAAGTGAATTTGACATGTAGTCTAGTTGTGATGTTTATAAGACAAATATAACATATGTTTCCTATTTTGAAACTAACAAATAAGTCATTTAATTTATTTGTGTCCTTTTAGCATTATCATGTTAATTTATTCTATAATTTATTTATGGCAACTTAGAATTATCCAGTTTGTGTTAAAATGTCATAAATAGACTAACTAATACATGACATATCCAATTCTGACATGATTTCTTGTTCTTATATTGTTTAGTGGAATATATAATATATAAAGATATTTTTGGTGTTATTTAAATAAATATTATGATAATGTATATTGTGTTACTATTTTTGGTTTCTATTCCCCTTTAGAAATTATCCACTCATTAGGGAATTATATCCTTTTTATATTTCTTTAAATACATATTGTCACACTAATTTTCCATTACGTAAGTGTAATACAATTTCCTTCTAAGAAAAATGTATCTATTTAATGAATGTAAAGTTAGATTCTAATTTTCAGTTCCAACCATTCCAAAACTATTCTAAACTTGCATATCACAAATTTGATTATATTAATAGCTTATAAGAGGGAACATGTGAAGACATTCATGATATCTATAATTTAGTATTTTTGTTAAATTTGTCCTAAATCAAAATGATGATGATGAGATTTCCAAAGTGACAATTTTCCATTTTTGAGGAATTGGGGAGGAAAGAGGAATTTGTTTATAAGAAAAATGTATAAACAATATTACTATTCTTTTCAATTGGTATTTGTTTATTTACTAGATGTGTTTTACTTTGAGACATATTTTCAATGGATTGTAAACTTCACAAAGGGAGTCTACTTCCTTTACAGTAGGACAGAGAGGGTAATTCTACCTACATTCTATTTTTAAGTATGAGAGAAAGAAGAGTTTCATGTCTTTTATTAATATATATATATATATATATATATATATATATATATATATATTGCATTAAATGGAATAATGTCATTAAAATTCATATACAATCATTGTGTTTGGAAATGAGAACCATATTGGAATTGCATAATAATGAAAGAGAATTCACACATATAATACACATAATGCATTATTTTTGTAAAACAATTTGTTCGCCAAAGGCAAGATAAATTTTTTCACTTGTATGAAATACCCATTAATATTTATTAGACGTTTATGCATTTTTTTTATATTAATATATATTTTTTATAATATCTATTGATATATGCCTAGTATGTATTATTTATTTGAATAATGGCACACTTGTATGTATATACACATTTATTAGTAGAAATTAATTTTACTTATTTTTTTACACGCTACTCCAAATCCCAAGAATTCTTATATTTCTAATTTTATTTAAGTTCCCATTTAGACTTTGTTATAATTTATCCCAAAATAACAATTTAGTTTCCAAGATTATCTTAATTTTCCAAACAATATGAAACTTACTTCTAAGACAATAATAAAGGAGGAAACAGGTGAGCTCATTTATTTATATATATTTTAAATATATGCAAATATAACATGACTTGTACATGAAGCAAACTTTTAATGCATTTATCTTTTCCTTTTAGTCATTAAATTCTCAATATTCATTTTTTACTCTTTTTGTATTTTCATTTAACGTTCAAACAAGATTCAAATAAATCCAAATTGGACATCTATGCTAATTAAGGCATATAGAGCTGAAATCTTCAATTAGCCTATACTTTTGAGGATTTTAATTATATTATTTAATATTTTAGGCAATAAGTTATACTTGCTCACTTGAATGAAATTAAGGTATCTAGGATGATACATTTAATATCAAACTTAGCACCCAATCTAATTGGGGCCCAAGAGGCGTGATTTTCACATTAGAATTGGATTTTGAGATTCCTTTTATGAATTTTAATACAATTAGAGTTTTATGATCATTACCATTATATTATTATAACATTACATCATTACCAACATTATTTATTATTTAGAGTTCAGTCATTTTCACATTGTTACCAAAAGAGTTTCCTTACATTATTATGTATGAATTTCCATAATTTACTTATTTAATCCATGAAGTCCACTAATTCAATATTTATCTAGATAATGGTACATTGTTCATATTGATGAACATGGAAACACATTTTTGATGATTAATCGATTTCAAATGGAGAAACTTGTGGGAAGAGAGGGTTTTGGTGGCGGCGCAGGCAATGCCAGGGAAACTGATATGGAGGCATATCAGAAGAAGTGTAGGTTTCCAAAAAGCTATATGCAGAACCTTGGGAGGAAAGATGAACATGAGGGTGGAACAACAACCGACAACATACATGGCCAGGTGGCTAGTTTCTCTATACTAGAGATCAAACTAAACTTCACATTCTTAGGCATGAGAGGACTAGAAAGCAAGGACAATCCAACATCTACGTATCAACATGAGGCATGTACAAATGTGTCTACAAATGAAACCTATGTTGGCTAAATTGGACATTAGCTTATCCTCTATTTTGATGATGACAAACATTTCATTCTTGTGGATCTAACTTGCTACTTAAGTTTCAGGGTCCAAGGAAGATCACACTCAATGAATACATGAAGTTAACATGTTTAAGTGCTTGTATTTATATGTTCGTACCACTTGTAATGGATTGTACAAGTGTATAATGTATAAGTACCTAGAAGTCATGTAGAATCAAGTGTTAGATTTTCTCTATCCACCTAGAACCCTTAGTTAGGATACCCTCTAGAGTCTAGATCCATTATCCTTTATTAGAAAAATCATTTGATAGGTATTCTAAAATTTTACACACCTATTAACATGGATTTTTCAATCGAGAAAATTATCAACCAAGAAGCCCTCAGTCGAGAAAATTGTTGACCAAAACATCCCTCAGGAAAAGATTAGTACACCGGAAAAATGCTTACAATGCACTTTCTCTGAGTCATTCCCAGTTGAGTAGTTTGTGGGTCGAGACACATCCGGTTGAATATTTTATCGACCGAATATTTTTTCGGTCAGGTTTAGATCGTTAAGCCAATTAACTAATGAAGTTTAAATAACAACTAGTCGTTAAGAGACAACTTGTACACTCGAACAACATCCAGTTGAAGAAATTGTCGACCGGGAGACTTTTGGTCAAAAAAATTATCGATCGAAATGGATTCTGGATTAATTTCTAGAAATAACTAAATTAGTTGTTGCACCTAACATTAACTAGTCTAAAATGGATAATTCTCCACTAATAACCCTTAGTCACTTGTAACCCACTCCTATAAATAGAAGTGACCTTAGGATACCAAAGATACATAAGCTACACTTAAGCAATCATTCTAGAGAGCAAAAGAGCTGAATTACACTTGTCATCTTCTTCTTTGAGCTCTCAGTTAGTGTCATATAGCTACAATCTCCTAGCCACCACCTAGAAACGTCCATCCTAAGTGGTTAGGAGGTCTAACACTTGATGTAGGATTAAAGTTGTGTACTACATTGGTGTAATCTTCCTTCTTCCAATCTACTTCTCCAAGTTGATGCAATTGTGCTCCTTGACTACTCCAAGTGTGGGAGGCTATCTGAGGGAGATTGATTGAAGCTACTTCAAGGTGTGAAGGCTACTCTAAGGTGATTGGCACTACTTCAAGGAGGTGAAGGTTGTGTCAAGTTGGTGGAGGTGGATCGTCATCCTCTCTTTGGGTTCTCTTCTGCATCCCGGTAAAGAAGAGGTGTAGGTAAAGTGGTTGTATTTTATTGAAATTCCTTGAGACGTAATAAAATTGATCACTTACAACTCCCAATTGGAAACGATTGGGTAGTAGACTGACATCCTTCGATTCAAAAGGTGGAATCACTCTAAATTGCAAGTCTCCTCCTTATATCCCTCTCTTTCTTGCAATTTAAGTTTTAAATTAATTTTTAAATTATCAAAATCTCTATTCAACCCCCCTCTAGATCAGTCAATTGGTATCATAGTAGGTCTTCAAGGAGCTCCCATGAGTCTTGAAGCATGGGGGAAAATTGTTTAGCAACCTCAACCTTGAAGGGATGTATGTGAGCTGGCCACAATCGTTCGATGGATCTAGCTACACTTACTGGAAAAGGCAGATGCAACTCTAGTTCCAAGGAATAAACTTAGAGATGCAGAGAATGGTGACTCATCCATCTGAGCTTCCAACTACAAAGCATGATAAATGGGATCCAAATACGGTAAAAAAGGTTCAACTCAATGATAAAGCTGTAAGCATTTTGTATCGTTCAATATTCATTGGTGATTTTAATCACATATCTTCTTGTTAAACCGCTTATGAAATTTGGCATAAATTTTCAGTTACACATGAAGGTACTGTTCAAGTAAAGAATACTAAAATCAACATGCTTAAGCAAAAGTTTGAACAATTTTATATGATGCCTAATGAATCTATAGGTGAGATGTATGCTGGGTTTTCTTCTATCATCAACAACTTGAATGATTTAGGCAAGTACATTAGTGAAGGGAATCAAGTATCCAAGATACTATGATCATTGCCTATAAAGTACAAGCCCAAGATGACAACCATTTAATAAGCCAATGACCTCATCAAATTGATGATGGAGCAGCTCATTGGCAACCTTGAGACACATGAGGTCACACTTGAAGAAGAAGAAGAAGAAAGAGTGGAGGTTGAACTCCAAAAGGGGAGAAGGAAGTATATTTCATTAAAGGCTACAACTAAAGCTCAATCAAAAGTCATCACTCAAGAAAGTGATGAGTCAAGTGAAGGGATGATGAAGAGGATGCACTCATTGTAAATGGTAAGCAATATAGAAGGTATAAATCAAAAAAAAATTCTAGTGCTTCTTCCTCCTCTCCCCTTCATTGCTTTGAATGCGGCAAGAAGGGACATATGAAGAATGAGTGTCCTAAAATCAAGAAGGGTAAGAAATCATATTTCAAGAAAAAGGGCAAGGGAGACAAAGCCTACAAAGCATCTTGGTATGAGTCAAGTGATGACAATGAGAGTAGAGAGGAAGAAGTGGAGTGTCTCATGGCTAAGGAAGATGAAGATGAAGATGAAGACTCAAATGAGGTAGACATTTTTGAATTATCCAAAATGGATCTAGTTAATAGTCTTGAAGAAACTCATACTAAATATGTTGAAATGGCTGTATCTGAACCAGTTTGTGGTGGTGTTTAAAAATGAATTCTTGATCTATTCCAGAGACATCTAGTAGCATGAACAACATCTTCGTCAGGCGTTGACCTTGTTGAGACAACATTAGTTGTACACTAAGTTCAGAAAGTGTGAGTTTTGGCTAAATGAGGTGTCCTTCCTAGGACACGTGATATCTGCTGAGGGTGTTCGTGTGGACCCCAAGAGGGCTGAATCTATGATAGAGTTGGAACAACCAAAAATGCCTGCATAAGTTTGCAATTTTCTAGGTTTGGTAGGCTACTATCGAAGGTTCATTAAGAACTTTAGTGCAGTAGAGTTACTCCTAACAAAGCTAACAAGAAAAGGTGTGCCTTTTGTCTGGGATGACATGTGTCAGCGTGCCTTCTAGTCATTAAATGAGAAGCTGACTGGTGCACCAATATTGGTTCTACCCAAATAGGGAAAGGGATACATAGTTTTCTGTGATGTGCCAAAAAATAGTTTGGGTTGTATGCTAATGCATGATAATAATGTGATCTATTTTGCATCATGATAGTTGAAGAAGCATGAGGAGAACTATCCCACCCATGATCTAGAGCTAGCTGTAGTGGTTCATGCCTTGAATATCTAGAGACATTACCTTTACGGTGAGAAGTGTCAAATCTTCATGTATCACAAGAATTTGAAGTACATCTTTTCACAACAGGAGTTTAATATGTGGTAGAGATGTTGGATGGAGTTTACCAAGGACTATGATTGTACTATTCATTACCATCCAGGGAATGCAACTATTATAGAAGATGCATTGAGTAGGAAGTCTTCTACGTCATCTTCTACATATAAGGCAGAATTATGTTCCTTGGTGTGCCATAAGAGAGACATGTTGGTCTCCTTATGTCAGATGAACGTGAATCTAGAGGTGTCTCTGTTAACAAGATTTTTGGCACATCTAAAAGTGAAGCCTACGTTGAGGCAGCAGATTAGAGACGTGCAATAGAGTGATATTGTGATATAGCAGATATGAGTAGAGTTTGGCAGTGAGAAGTGTGATGGATTCCATGAGGGATATGGTGGAACACTGTGTTACCACAATAGAGTTGTGGTTCTCGATGATGATGATATGAGAAATATGATTTTGGAGGAGGCTCACTTCTCGATGTACGCTATGCGTCTAGGTAGCACCAAGATATACTATAATCTTAAAGACATGTATTGGTGGCCTGGTTTGAAAAGAGATGTAGCTGAGTTTGTGGCACAGTGCGTAGTGTGTCAGCAAGTTAAGTTGAAGCATTAGAATCCTATAGGAACTTCACAACTATCACCCATACCACAATGGAAGTGGGATCATGTCATGAAGGACTTTGTGGTTCGTCGATAGATTGACGAAGTCAATGCACTTTTTGCCAGTGAAGATAATGTATACAACAGAGAAGCTTGCACAAATATATGTTGATGAGATAGTGCGGTAACATGGTATCCTAGCTACTATCGTATCTAATAGAGGTCCTTAGTTCACCGATCGCTTTTGGGAGCACTTACACACATCTTTGGGTACGAAGTTGAGGTTCAAGATTATGTTTCACCCATAAACAGATGGACAGTCTGAAAGGACGATACAGACTTTAGAGGACTTGCTGAGAGCTTGTGTCTTATGATTTTTGGGCAGTTGGGATGTCCACCTCAGCCTGATAGAGTTTGCCTACAATAACATTTATCGGTGGAGCATTGATATCACACCTTATGAGGCATTATATGGGAGACGTTGCATATCTCCATTATGTTGGTATGAGAGAGGTGAATACCGGCTTCTTGGTCATGAATTTGTGCAATAGCCAACATAGAAGATAAAGATGATATAATAGTAGTTGAAAGCAGCCCAGCACAGGCAGAAGTCTTATGCAGATAACTGGCATAGACCATTAGATTTCTAAGTGGGGTAAAGAGTGTATATCAAGGTCTCTCCTTGGAAAGGTGTTTTGAGGTTTGGGAAGAAGGGTAAGTTTGCTACCAGGTATATGGGGCCTTACCCTATGGTGGCATGTGTTAGGAAGGTTGCTTATAAGTTGGAGTTGCCACATGAGTTTCACAGGTTGCATCTGATGTTTCATGTTTCTATGCTAAGGAAGTGTCACCTTGACACGGATTTGGTACTTCAGTCAGTGGAGGTTGAGTTGGAAGAAGATATGTCTTACATAGAAAGCCATGTGTTGATCCTAGATAGGATGATCAAGAGGTTGAAGAAGAAGGATATCATTCTGGTTAAGGTTTTGTGCCATCATTTTGGCATATAGGAAGCCATGTGGGAGATTGAGGAATAGATGTATAGGAAGTACCCATCTCTTTTGCGTAGTATTTCGGGGGCAAAATCCTTGTTAGGGGTTTATGGTTTAAGACCCCTGACCTAGCCTTTGGCTGACCTTGTTTTCTTTGCTTGATGAGATCTTAAACTTTAATCTAATCTCTTGAGATGCTTTAATAACATGTGACAAGCTTATGTCTTCAATTTGGTCTTGTTTGAATAATTTTTGAGCTAGTTTTGTTATATATGTGATTGTTTAGACCATGCAATTTATCCAAGTTAAGGGGTTATCTTTCAATTTGGCATATGTCAAGTGTGCCCTTGTGTTCTATCACCACGAAGAGAGATAATGATGGTGGTGGGTGCCTTAATGAGCAATGGTTGATGAGGAGGGAAGTGATGACATGTTGAGTGTTGTTTCTAGGGTTTGCTTGATCCCTATGTGGATGCTTGACCTTTGTGTTGACCATTTGATGTTCTTGCTTTTCCTTTGACCATCCTTAAGTTTTCCTTGATGATTCTTTGTATTTGAGTGAGTTTTTGGGTGTGTGATGGAGTCCCTTCATTCACATGGATTCTCACCCTCTCTTTTAATCGCTTGACCTAGGGTTTCATGTGGTCGCTTGGTTCTCTGTGACCATGAACCCTTGAGGTCACTTGGTTTCCTTTGATGGATGGTCATGTAGGACCACATGAGGTCACTAGTTTACCTAGTTTTTCACAACCTTAGTGCTTTCACGGTTTTAGTGGGTGCATGTTGGTTCTTTAGTGGACATGTGGCACCTATGTGCATGACACCTCAACCCTTCCATCTCTTTCAAGATCCTAAGTGTATAACCTCTCTCCTACACATGCAAGTATCTCTTTTAGCCTTCCTCTTTCTCTCTTCCATCTTATACTTGTACCTTGTGTTCTTGGTGGTGTGAAGGAGCTCATTCATGGTGTTTGCCGGTCGAGATCTCTTGCATGTGGTGATCCAAGCTTGGAGAAGCTCTTCCTTGGTGATCTTTAGTGGTTCTTTGATCTTTGGTAAGTGTTTCCACCTCTTGATTTCATTTTCTTTCAAAACCCTATCTCCTTTTCTTCTCTTGGCTGAATCCATAGTTTTGCTCTTTTGAGATACTTCTCTCCATAAAGGTCAAATCCATGGTTCTTCATGGTAGTACCTGAGTGAGATGAAGATCTTCTCCCTTTCTCTCCCCTTCTTGTTCCTTTCAGCCTTGAGGGTTTGGTTCTCTTTATTGCCCTTTAACCTAGGGTCTTCTCTTCTATTTTGAGGTGGTGACTACCTTGGTCGTGGAGGAGATCAAGGCTATGGTTTCCTTCTTGCTTTTGGAGCTAGCTTTGCTTGGAAGTGGTGCGACTACTATCCAAGGAAGGTTATATAACTCTCTTCCCTCTCTATTATATCATTTTAATCCTACATGCATATCATTCTAAAACATGATTACTTTCTTTCTATCATGATATCTTGATTAGGGTTGTGTTTTCATAATAATCATGCATGTATCTTATTCCTTTATCTAAACCCTAATTCACCTACCCAAAATTTAGATGGTAGAGATGTTGATGGTTTCATATGCAACTAAACCTTGGTTTTGTTGATCTTAGTTCTTGGTTCATATTCCTTGGATGATATGGAGTTTTGGTTATGTTTTCATGTGTGGATTTCTTGGATTTTTGTTTACTAATCATGGTTATGATGCTTATCATGTGGAATGCTCGATTTTAGGGTTTTGAGCATGATCCTTGCCCTAATGAGTTCTCTTTCACAAGAGTTCTATTTTCAAGATGTTGATCTCTATTTTGATGGTTTTTTCCTCTCTCTAAAACTTCCTTCATGTGGTTTATCTTATTGTGAAAGTTTGGTTTGAGTTTGGTCGAATGAAGTGGCTCCTTTGGTATTGGTCGCATAAGTGCTTTCATTCAATCGAATAACCTTTCCTTTGGTCACTTGGACCATATCTTTCTTCAGTCGCATGGATGGGTGATTTCCATTCGACCGTTGGCCTTGTTGCTTTCATTTGATTGCTTGGTTTTGATGGTGACGTGGTGCATGGATGGGTTGAGTTTCCTTCGATAAAATGGACTTGGGTTGTGCCTTGGTCGTTGACCTGGTTTTTGGTTTGGTCATTGAAAGTGGTTGGTTTCCTTCCACCATTTGAGCTTGGTGAGTGGTGGTGATGATTGGTCACTGATCTAGACCAATGACCTTCGACCATGATGAAGTTTTATTTGACCATAATGTATATATATATATATATATATATATATATATAATTAATGTAACATGTAATTGGTGGGATGGCTCGTTCAAACTGGAGTGTGTGGGAGGTGACAGGTTGGGTGACCACAGAGGCTATTGCGGTGACTACAAGACCGACCACGGTGGTGTCCTTGAGGGTGACGGTGGAGGCACCAAGGACAATTGAGGTTCCAGTAGTGGAAGTGGGATTGCCTTTGGTGAGTACGGGAGATGCTAATCGTGATCGAATTCCTCTCTCCAGCCCGCGGGGTGTGAACCCTGGTCTGAAGTCTTCATCTATCTTGGTTGCATTGGAGGTTAGGGTGTGGTCTGGTTTGTTTGCTGCGAAGCCAGTTCATGATTCCACTAAACTGCAGAAGCTTGATGTCAATCTGGTTGAAGGTAAATTGATCTATCCAAAGCAAATCGCTGAGTGGAATATTGAGAAATGGAGTCTTGTGGCGGCGGGTTATGTGATAGGGCTCAAATCGCATTGGCCGACCTTAGTGACTCATCTAGCACAGATCTAGAAGGTGAAGGGTTCGATTGATGTTCGTTCTCAAGGGAAGGGTTTTTTCTTAGTCTCTTTCTCCAATATTGAAGATCTGAATATTGCGGTGGAAGGTGGACCTTGGTTTGTTGCAGGAAAGCCTTTGATCATTAAGAAGTGGGAGAGAGGAGAAACGATGGAGAAATTGAAGCTAGTTGAAATCCCGATATGGATCAGGATGTTTGATCTTCCTATTGAATTGTGGGATGAAGAGATGTTCAACCGCATTGGTTCAGTTCTAGGCAAACCTATAACCATCGATATTCCCACTGCTTCGCTCAGGCGATTGGAGTTTGCCAGAATGCAGGTACTGATTTCGACTGATTCTTCATTTCCTAAATCCCTTCCAATTGTCAGTGATGATGGCATGGAGGATGTGGTTAGGTTTGAATATGAATGGGAGCCTTCTCGTTGCCTAAACTGTGGAAACTTTGGTCATGAATTCTTTCTGTGTTCTAATTATTCTAGAGTGGAGAAGGAGAAACAGGTTAGGAAAGAGAGGACAGTTAAGAAAACTTGGATTCTGACTACCAGGTAACCTTCACAGGAACGGAATTCATCTGTGGAGAATGCCTCTGTAATTCCTCTGGTATTGACCGGGGAGAGGGCATGTTCTTCAGCTTCCCAGGTGCAAGTGAACTCTTCTGAAGAGCCGGTTTCTACTCCTATTGTTGATAACTTTGAAGGTTGGGTGGTGCAGGGGAGGAAGTCTAAATCGCCTCCCAAATGTCTTTCTAAAAGTACTAATCCTTGTGCCAGGGCTACTGATGTCTCCCCCAATAGATTTGCAATACTTGATTTTGATGGTGAAAATGGGGATTTTATTCATTCCATGCTGAATGAAGGTGCTGATCCACCCATGCTTATCTTGAATGGATAGACCTTTCTCTGTAGTATCCTGGAATGTGAGGGGCGTTGGGAATAAATTTTCTCATATCCAGGATACCATTGACAGGTCGGGGGCTGATATCTTTATTATCATTGAGTCTAGACTACAACCTACTGATGTTCCTAGTTGCATTAAAGCTGTATGGAGTGATGCTATTTTTATTATGAATGATGGTTGTTATTCCTATGTTAGAATTCTTATCTTATGGAAGAACCAGGAGATTATTGTTATGCCTTGTTATATCTCTGATCAAGTGATTCACTGTAAAGTCACCTTTCAAGCTAATACTTTCTTTATGTCTGCTATCTATGGTATGAATGGTGATATGGAGAGAAGGAAACTTTGGGATGACCTCAGAATGTTTTCTAACTCTTGTTCTACTCCCTGGTGCCTGATGGGGGATTTTAATGTAGTTCGTTTTCTTAGTGAAAAGATTGGTAAACACTCACCCTCACATATTAGTATGAAGGACTTCAATGAGGCTATGGACGCTACTGGTTTGCTTGAAATGCCTTCTAAAGGCTTTTACTTCACTTGGGACAGCCACAACAAGAGTGGGATTAGTACCTTTACAAAGATTGATAGAGTCCTTTGTAATATTGATTTTCTCTCTACTTTTAAAAATGCTTGGAGTGAAGTGTCCTCTGCTTCTACTAGTGACCATAAAGTCTTAAAACTTCATTTCTTCTCTAGCAAAAGAGACATGACTCCCTTCAGATTTATTAATTCCTGGACTTCTGTTGATGGGTTCCATGAGATTATTAGGAACACTTGGTGTATGGAGACCAATGGTTCACCCATGTATAGAATTTACTCCAAGCTCAATAAGCTCAGGAAGGTTCTCTCTAAATGGAACAAGGAGGTCGTGGGTAATTTCCACTCTGAGGCAAGATATCTTGAAGCAGCTGCCAGTAGCTTGCAAGAGAAAGTAGATAACAATCCGAAGGATTTGGCTCTCCAGCACGAGCTTAGATCTATTAGAACTAAAACTAATAATGCTCTTCTGAATGAAGAAAGGCTATATAAATAGAAATCTAGGGTGTAGTGGCTTAAGGAAGGAAACATGAACTCTAAGTTTTTTTATACCTCTTTGAAGACCAGACGGCTCACTAATAGTATCAACCTCTTAAACATCAATGGTCTCCCTTGCACTGATCTGAAGATTATTACTGATCATATGACAGAGTTCTACTCTAGCTTGTTCAATACTGGTAGTTCTTACCCTATCACTTGGAAGTCTAAGTGGAGATTGCCTACTCTTACTAATGATCAGAAGATGCATCTTAAGAAATGGGTTTCTAAAGAATAGGTCAAGAATACTGTTATGAGTATGAAGAAGGACAAGGCTCCTGGCCCTGATGGTTATAATGCCGAATTATTTTCTTCTTGTTGGGATATTGTGGGTGTTGATGTCACAGATGTTGTTCTTAACTTTTTCTATAATGGAAAGCTTCTCAAGGAATGTAATATAACCTTCATTACCTTGATCCCTAAACTAAAATTGGCTAGCTCTCTCAAGGATTTCAGACCTATATCTCTTTGTAACTTTGTTTACAAAGTGATTACTAAGATTTTGGCCAATAGAATGAAACATATCTTGTTGGATCTCATTGATTGCAGTCAACATGCTTTTGTTCATGGTAGGAGGATTGGAGATGCCATCCTCCTTGCTAATGAAGTCTTGAGTTCCTTTTCCAAGAAGAGTAGTAGAAACATGTGCATTAAAGCTGACCTTTCTAAGGCATATGAATCTGTTAATAGAAACTACATCCTTCTTGTTATGAAGATTATGGGATTTCCCCGATGTTGGCTTAATTGGATTGAAGTCTATTTTTCTTCCGCCTCCTTTCAAATTCTGATCAATAGTTCCCCTTCTACCCCATTTACTGCCTCAAATGGTGTTAGGCAAGGTGACCCCATAGCACCATATCTTTTCGTCATTTCCATGCAAGGGTTATCTACCATTATATAGTATGAAGTTCAGAATAAAAACCTTCTCCCTCTTATGAACAGCAAAGCTAGTGTTTCTCATATTGTTTTCACATATGACTTACTCCTTTTTTCCAAAGATGAACCACAGCATGCTAGTACTATCAAGAATATCCTGGATTCCTTTGCTTCTGTCTCTAGTCTGAGGCTCAATATTGCTAAGAGTCAGTTGTTTACTAGCCCTGGTTGTTGTACAAAGGAGATTTCTTGCATCCTGAATATTGAGGTTAAAGATCTCCCAGTCACGTACCTTGGTCTTCCTCTTTTTACTTGTAGACTAACTAAGGCTATGTGTAGCCCTATCTTGGATAAGGTTTCGGCTAAGCTTGATTCCTGGAAGTGCAAGCTTCTTTCTATGGAAGGTAGGATAGAGCTTGTCATCTCTACCCTCTCTTCCTATCACATCTTTTGGTCGGCTGCGTTTCCTCTTCCTAGTTCTGCGATTGGTGAACTGGAGAGGAAGTTTAGGAACTTCATTTGGGGTGATACTGATAGTAAGAAGAATATCCACCTGATCTCGTGGTCTCAAATTTTCAAGATTAAAGCTGAAGGTGGCCTGGGTATCTGCAGCGTTGAAGATTGGGCTAATGCTGGTATTATTAAGAACCTATGGGATGTCTCCTGTAACAAGGAGACTTTGTGGGTTAGATGGCTTCATGGTAAGTACTTATTCTGTGATTCCATTTGGTCTATTAAGCCTAAATCCTATGATTCATGGCTCTGGAAAAAATTGCTTAGACACAGGGACACTTTACTTCTTCATGTACATTTCAAGCTTGGCAATGGTTCCCATTTTTTTCTTTGGAAGGATCTGTGGTGTGGTAATGGTACCTTCCTATCCGATCATGTTGATCTGTAGTTTAGGCATAGATTGGGAAAAGGTGATGATTGTCGGGTGGATGCCTGCTTGAGCAATGGTAATTGGGCAATCCCTGGTAATATTCGTGGTGGAGATGATGTTCTCTGAATCCTTCAAAATCTGGCTATTCCCAATGCAAATACTGAAGATTGTATTCTTCTTAATGGTAAGGTGTCCTTGTCATTGAAAGAGTGTTGGGGCTTATGCAGGTCCAAGGCGCAAGAACTGGACTGGACTGTTGATGTCTGGGCATCCTGGATTCCTAGGAATATCTCTATTTTCCTGTGGAAATGTTACCTTTAACGTTTACCTTCTCAGGACACTTTAAAGAAATTTAACTTTCAGTTCCCCTCTGTTTGCTATCTGTGTTGGAAGCATGAAGAAGATGGACAACACCTCTTCTTTGACTGTCTCTATAGCACTGAGCTCTGGTCCTTCTTCAAGCTTAAGTGTGGTCGTGCTCCTTTGTGTCTGACAGAGATTTTATCACTCAATCAGAGAGCCAAATGTGTAGCTTTCTTCCTCATTTATAGTATTTGGAATGAGAGGAATAGAAGAATCTTTTCTCAAAAATATTATGATCCCAAAGGGGTTTGGACTTTGTGTATACGAGATGTCAATAGCATAAATAGATAGTTATAGTTTTTTTTCCTATATAGTTGATATATTCTTAGTTGTAAAGAGTTAAACTCTATTTTGGTGTTGTTTTCTTAATAAAGAAGGAGGCATGCATGGTTCAACATATATATATATATATATATATATATCTTGGATCACATGGTTGGTAACTTGATGCCTTAGTCAACTGATGGAGGGTTATGACATGTTGTTGATAATGATTAACCCACATGCTCCAAGAATGTGGGAAGGTGAGATACCTAGGGTTTGTTGATAATGTTGGAATATGAAACCTTAACCATGTAAATAAGTGAATCCTAACCCTAATCCTAGGATATGTTATACTTGTTGAGTTCATTAGATGAATGGCATGTGATTACTTTTTCTCTCTCCTACTTGTGTGAATCTGACCTTGCAGGTCGAATGAATGTCATAGCTTGTGTATGCTATGGTGGTGATCATATGACATAGGGTGATGGATTTGAGCCTTGATGAGGCATGTTGAGATCATAATGATGTGATGGGTCTTATGACCTGGTAGAAGGATTAATGCATATTGTGAGATGATATCCTCTAATGATGTGATTGATGGATTGATATCCCATAGGGATGTGACATTGGTGATAGCCTTATATGGTTTTATGGATTTGGTGATGGCCATGTGAATGGCAGTGCTACAAGTATCATGTGATGATGTGACAAGTTCACACCGTATACATTTTATGTCTTCTGAAGTTGTTTCATAGTTATTCTTGCTAGATTGAGTTAAGGTTATGTATGTTCACTTGTATGATGAAGCCTTAATTCACCCAATTCGTATAACTAATAAAGTGAAACCTTAATCATGTAGGTTCCATGTGCCATAGATCCATTACAGTGTTAGTTTTATTGTTGGATGGTGAAATGAGTTATTCCTACAGAAAACTTGGAGTGCATATTTTTTAATATGCGGGGGTTCAAGTTGAGTATCTCCTTGCATCCACAATTACATGTTGTGTGAGATGGCCATGCGTGAGTTGTTCTCCTTGTGATATGTGATAAGCAGCAGTTTAACTGCATGTGATGCCTCTTTTTGAGAATAGTCATGTGTGAGCTTGTTTTTCTAGCATCGTGACCTATACCAATGCAGTCTAGATGTTTTTATACAGATGGCCATGCGTGAGCCAATCCTTCAGCTTGAGTATATGTCATTATTTGTAATTGACTAATACATCTCTACGGTGTTTCTCTTGTACTGACCAAGAGGTGTTGGAGAGGTCATGGATTCTGACTCTTCCATTGACCTTGTATGGCACCGATTTCAACTTCACAGTGGTTAGTTGGATTTGAGTGGTATGACTCAAATCCTCAGGGAAAATAATACAATATGTAACACATCCATGTAGTATGTTTGCTTAGGGCTAAATACCAATAACATTGGATGATCCTCTTTTCCTTATCTTTGTACATATTTCTTGAATTATAATGTGGTAAGAGAAATCAAATGTTATACATGTTCTCCATATTCCTTCTTAGCATATTAATTGATCTACTGCTCAGTGGTAATTTCCCTACTCTACTTAACATGTGTTATCTGTTAATACATATCATTGAGCTGAATCTGCTTTTAATGTTTTATATGTTATGTATAATTATATTTCCTTTTAATAGATGTTGGCGGAGAGCTATATCTCTCGCTAGGATGTTTGGTCTCTCCCTGTGGATTTCCACATCCATTAGGAGGTCGTGCATGATAATGTAGAGATCGTGCAATTGAGGTTGAGCAATAAGAGGAGCAGTAGATGTTGAAAGGTTGGATATGCTACTTGTGTTTTTAGTAGAGTTCTATGTTTCATCCCTATACTCTCAGGTCCTTGGGGGAGTTTTGTAGATGTTGTATAATGAGACGATGTTTTGGCTATATGCCTTGGTGTATAGATATGGAATGTATGTATATGTGACAAGTTACCACATGTAACAGGATGTGTCTAGAGAACCAATGAATGATGATATGTAATAAGATTTTGGCATGTGTTATATATATATATATATATATATATATATATATATACATGTGGCTTTTATGAATTCTGATGTGATATGATCTAGTTTTTGTGCTTATGTGCAAATGGCTTTAATTCCCTGTATTTTTTGGTAATCTGGTTGATTAGATTTAATTCTGTATTTTTTTTAGTAATCTCACTTTGTGTGGTGTGGGGCGTCATAGTAAAGTCATGTCTAGAACACAAGGTACAAACAGAAACAATTTATTTCTTCAAAAACTTTTTGAGGATAGTTTATCGATTAAAAATGTGAAATTGAACAAGATCAATGAAACACCAGCTTTGATGATAATCCCAAAAGCAGAAGATGCCTTGATGAAACCACAGAAATTACACAGTTGTAGTCTAATTGCTTGGATCTGAAATCGGGTATATGACACTGAGGGATAACTAAAACTTCTTTGGGGTGAAGGTTTAAGATGTATGAACTTGATATGGGGAATTTTTTCAAGCAACATACATGCCTACATGACTATGAAACTACTCTCACGTACATCCCATCAGAGATCTTTGGCCTCAATCTTCTGGTATAGGATGTGTATTCGACTTTCAAGCCAAAAGAAGAGATTCATGGTTTGGTTGTATCATGGGTATGTGTGATAACCCCAATTTTGGGGTTTAATAACTGATCTCTAGTATTTGAGTACAAAATTGAGTAAGATGGTTTAATAATGGAATTTGAGGTCTTATATGGTCAATTTGAGTAAGTGGGTCTTCAATTGATAATGTTAGAGGTTATATTGATGTGCACTTTTAGTTGAATATCCTTAATATGAAGTTGGTATAGTTATGAATTCATGTATTAATTTGAGATAATACATGGACCCAAATGGTTAAATGATGAAACTTCATGTGCTTCATAATAAAAGAAAATAAATTGAATTTGATTCATTATGGTTTGATGATTAATGTTTTGTATCCAATGTTTACATAATTATTTATAAGGTTGTTTGGAGAATTTAATTACAACTTCAGATAGTGTGTGTGTTTTTAGCCTCAAACTTTGAAGGATTTGAGACTATATAATGGAGGAGCTATGTTTAAAATTTTACTACAATTTGAGGCTCCTACTAGGAGATATAAGTGGTGGATGATATGATTGATCCATTCAAATAATGCAGACAAACCTTATTGTTAATCAGTATCAGACTTAGGCTGGTGATAAAATCTGTCACGCTACCCAGCTTTAAGTGGGTGTTAAGGGTCACATATGTGTAATTATCTTGACCGTCTATTTCCAAAGGATCTGAAGACTCATGAGGTGTCACCTACCTCCGCAAGTGGAGGAATAGAATAGGATTGAGGTGTAGTCTCGATCTTATGAAGGTGAGGCAATTATTGGATATTTTGCTCACAAAATAGGGATATACGAATCAATATGAATCCATTGACCCCTCACTTGATGCTGGAAACCCATGGTAGTGAGAGACTCTAGCCCTTCTCCTCACCTACTTCTTCATCACCTCTCACAGGTAAAAGGGGAATGAAGAAGAGCTCATGAAAAGGTAGTGCCAATGAATGGGGGAATCACGCAGACATGGGGAAGCTTGAGATGGGTCCTCTCAGCTTTATGGAGGACTTCCATCTAATCCTTGAACCCAAACTCAAAGCCATGGAGGTGAGGTCGGGCCAAAACTCTCGGCTTTTCCCATAGTATTTGGAGGACGCCGATGAGATCCTCAATCCTTTGCATATCTTCTCACAGTAGCAGGAGTCGAGGCCCCATGGATAAAAACCCCTTCTGCTCTGCCTATCCTCCATTGCAATCCTAAAAGAAGGTGCGACAATGAATTTTGGTACCCCACCCCACGCTGTGAAGCCCTAGCCACGAGTTCCAATGGAGCGCCTCCACCTAGGGTCTCGGGAGCCCGTCGGATCCTCCTCGACACCTGTAAGATTTGAGAGGGATGCCATCCTTAGTAACTGCACGCTGGAGCCCTACTTCATGGCGGCGTCCTCTGTGTGTCACACAGGACCGGACGAGAGAGAGAGAGCGAGAGAGAAAAGAAAGCTGAAAACTGAGTCAGACCAAATACTGAACCGCCCGGCCCAAGAAAGATCAACGTGGTTCACTTGAGTCATATTGGCGGATCACTTGCTCCCCTTGCCATGTGGTCGCGATCTGAGGCTGGATCAGGAGGATCCAACTATTCCAATAAATCCCTTTGAGGTAAATGTTGTCTTAACTCATCAGTGATATATATAGAAACTTAGAAATATCACTAAAATAGCCCCCTTGCCCAGTAAATGCTCCAAAAATACCCATGGACTTAGAAAAATGCCCTCTTTCTTATAAAACCTCTATATCAAACTTTTGAGACATCCTTACTGATAATATTTCATATAAATTATGATGCTCCCTTCTAGGGTTTAGTTAATTGGAATAAATAGAAAACGATCGAGATTATATCTGAGAAAAATACTCATGAACCATATCTCCATATTGAAATAAAATGCATGCTCTGATTTGATTATTATGACTATATATTATGCCTTTTCGGATTAATGAAAAAATATATGCTTTTAGCCTCATTTTAATTCTAGAAAATAGAACAATCATAAAAAATTATGAAAATGAACCGTACCTAAATGATGATCTCTAGATCAGTATAAAAATATCACATATCAATTAAGATCAGTTTGAACCTAGGTTTGGCCAAAACCCTAATCTGGACCCAAAATGGTAATAATAATGATGGCCAATTTATTAATGATGATTAATTTCTATTAATCGGGTGATGACCAGTGATGTAGATGGTCTAAGAAAATTAGGAATCTCTATATGACTATGGTTGTATGTTCATGTATGCATATGTCGCTTCCGCATCGCACTCTGAAACGATTGCCTAACGTTTTTGGATTTGTCCTCTCGGACCTTTTAAATCTTGAAACGGCAGAATACGGGAACGTTACAGTATGTATTCTGAACCTCCTGCTTCATCTATATGTGTGTACTATGTTCATACACATAGGCATGGCTCTGGGCAGGCTAATTAAAGTTGATACCCATAGGACAAACAAATCGCGGAGTAAGTTTGTTAGACTTGCACTCAAGCTGGACACAACTAAACCATTCTACATGTCCATCCTAATTAACAAATGGAATATGAAGTGATATATGAAGGGTTTCCTTGGGCCTAAGCGGAGAGGAGGGACATACTTAAAAAAAATACAGAACCCGATTTGAGAAGGAGGCAGTGGTAACAGATCGAGGCAAGGAACAATCTAGGGTACAGGAAGAAGAAGCATAAAAACATAATAATAGTTGGCAGACTCGAGACGGAAAGGAAGCAGAAGAAGATTAAATGAACATATGGAGTGGTCTACAAACCATCAAAGCGGAAACCTTTTTGCAAACTTGGACATGGAAGGGGACAATGCCAAACACATCCGGAAGGAGAGTGGTCAACGTAACAACGACGTTGCTCAGAGTATGACCAAACGGACATTGAAAGTTTGGAAGAAGAAGAATTCAAATGTCCTAAAGAACATAAAACGATGCCACCAGGCCCCCGTTGGGGGACATTTCGAATATGCAGGAAGACAAGGAGGACCCTATTGCACAGAATAAAATAGCCCTTGTTGTCATCAATCCTGGCATGGATGAAGTAGTAGAGGTGATATGTAGACACCGCAAAATGCTTAGTAAAATAACGCTACAGTCTTCGATGGGGTTCCAGAGGAGTGTATGCCATAAAACAATAAAAATTAACGAGGCCATTGCCACAATCCCTAACCTCGGATGGGAGGAAATCAAAAGGAAGTGGTACCAAGATGAAACGTAAGGGAAGGGTCTGAAGCATTCCCCCTTCTGAACCGGTAAGAAGAAGCCCAAGAAACATATAAAAAAGGTGGAGACCATAAGACCGGAGATGAGCAACGACAAGAGCATAGATAGAGAAGAAACCGTTACAGAAGAGGAAGACAAACAGAATCATAATCCAGTTGACCCGTCCTGATCAACCCTTTCTGTAGAATTTACTCTATGCTGGACTTATTGTGTTGGAACATACACAGAGTAGCTGGATCGGATTCATGCCGCATCCTTAAAGAACGGATACATCATTTTAGACCCAAAGTAATTGCCATTATGGAACCTAGTATAAGTCGCAAGAAAGTTTTTCAAACCATAAACAATATTGGATTAAACAAATGATTCCGTGTGGAGGCGAGAGGCTTTGCGGCGACATCTGGTTTTTTTTGGAAGGAGCACGAGTGCAAAGTAAACATTCTTAATTATCACAGGCAGTTTGAGGCCTACTGCATCAATGACGACATGCCAATCTGCACCTCACTCTCAGGTGGTTCCCGTGTAAGTATCTAATTAAGATAGGTACTACATTCACAAATCTGTGGATTGTTGTAAGAAACTTTAAAAATACAAATCATCCCGGAGTGAAGAGTGGTAGTATACATTACAACCATGCTGAAGTCAGACTCTTCCAAGAAACTTTGCTAGAGGCAAACCTTTCTGATCTGGGTTTCTTAAGCCCTAAATTTACTTTCAAGAGAGGTGTTGTCCAGGAGAGATTAGATCGTGCAGCAGCATATGACCATTTTATTCATACTTACCCATACTTCATTGTAGAACATCTTCTACACCTGCAATCTGGCCAATGTCCTGTGTTGATAAAATCCATGATAAGAAAAGCTAGTCAGCATCATTTCTTAGCAAAAACTACATGGGCACATGATAGGAGTTTCAAAGAATTACTCGATAGTCATTGGAAGCAAAGTGTTAACTTCAATGTGGCGCTTAGTGGTGCAAGGAGTGTCATCTCCAAGCGAGACAAAAACTAGTCAAACAAAAGGAAGAGAAATAAAATCAGACTTATGAGAAACATAAGCTAGCTTCAAAAGGAGTTGGAAGCGTGTTATAGCCCAATCATTGACGAAATCCATATAGACGTGAAAGCAAAACTAGTTAAAATACTCAAAGAAGAAGAGATGGAGTGGTAATCAAGGATTCATATTAATTGGCTTAGAAATCGGGACATCAATACAAAGTTCTACAGTGCTTATGTCAAGTAGCGTCAAAGATTTAACACTATATCTATGCTTAAAGATCAAGCAGGTCATTGTGTTAGTGATGGTGTTGTACTCAAACTTTTGGTCTGCCAGCATTTCTAGGCTCTTCTCACTGCACCTGAGAGCATAAATGAATTGGACCTACATGGGATCCCCAGACATTTCATACCACTAAGTCTTACACATAAACTCAGGATTGCAAAGGAGCCACAAGACAAGGAGGTTATCATATTTTGTTTATCATATTCTCAACGAGATGAACCCATATAAAGCATTTGGTCTTGATGGTATCAATGGCCATTTCATTTTATGAAACTGGGAGAAGGTGAGGAAGTCGTGTTTGCATGTATGTCCAGAGAGTCAATCATATGATGGTTGTAATGGCATATCTTGTAAACAATTTGATTAATAATAAATGCAATCTTATTCTATTTTATTTGATTATGAGATAATGATGAAACATAATGAATGTCTAAAGAATGATATTACTCAATGACGTATGTCTTCGGGTTGAGGACCTGAACAATGAGATCATATAAATGTCAAGAGTAGATACGTTCTTGCTATGTTTCTAGTCGGTTGTTATTGTGGAAGTTGATGGACAAAAATAACACATAAGGTTGGAGTGTGTGTTGGTTGATGACAAAATCTCATTAGTCGTGATATATGATATCAAACTAAACACATAGATACTTGTCGGAGAACAGTGTATCGGATAGACTCACCTTGATGGTGATACATGGAAACCATAATTGGTAGTCATAATCATCTATGGTAGCGATGGTGGTGATTGTGGTTCTTAGACCTAAAATCACTACACTCGTCACATGTTGTTTGATGTACTTTGTCATCATCAAACATGACCTTGAATAAAGGTTTCCATAAAGGTGATGATCAAATACATTATAACACATGGGGAGTGATTGTGAGTGATGTAGATGGGATTTATCCCTCCTACATGAATTTGAAATTCAGGCCACTTGATAAGCAAGACTGAGAAAAGCATGTGCATGCACATGTGAATCAATATATATTGAGTATACATATATCTCAGGCAGTCTGCTCAAGTTCAAGGAATATGAATTCAACATTCAGAGGTTGATGATTCTGTGCCTCGAGTTAAACCTAGATATTAGAGACAAAAACAATCACTGTAACACCAATCACAAAATGTAGGTTGAAGTTGTCCTCCAACTTTCCAATTACTTGGGTAGCAATGATGTCTTCCTAGATACCAACCACTAATTGAAATGTCATAAATTAGTTATGGACATTCATTGCCAATGTAACTTGGAACCTATAGGGTCACACACATAGGATACACTTGGAATAGGAGTTTATTTGTGAATGTAGTTTAAACTTGATTACTAATGAGTTAGGTATTCAGTTTAAAATAACAATGGTTAAATGATGGTTGGCTAGAATGTGAACCGGCCGATTCAAGTGTTGAATCGATCGATTTAAGTGTCAGGTCAATTGAACCAAAATTGGTGATCAGAACCATGAGATGATCAGTTCAATAAGTAAGTTGATCGGCTCAAGACTATGAATTGGCCTATTTTGGTTGTGAACTGACCAATTGGTTGATGAATTCAATCGGATCAAAGATTAGTGTTGACGTCATTAACCAAATATTAATTTATAATTCAATTATGATTGAGAAACATAGTGAAACGACTATTTCAAGGGTTGAACTAGTCAGCTCACATGCCAACCGATCAGTTCATTGTTGAATCATCTGTTTTGTCATTTGTAGGTTATGAAAGTTCATGAAATTTTGTCCCCTTTGACTCCCACTCAGACTAGAACATCCTGATCTTGACCCTCCTATAAATAGAGGGGCAATCGAGGCTTTCTAGAGACACAACATTAGCTCTGATAATTGTTGTCTTCTCTGGTTGTGGTAACTGAGAGAACTCAAGCAAGTCCTACCCGTAAAAGGGAGGGATAGCAAGAAGAGACATATGGGAGAGCAAGTTGGTGCTTGCAAACTGACTAGAAGGAACAACTCCATCTTATTCGTTCATCTAGAATGACATGAGTTCTTGATGGTCCGTTTGGACTACTATTAAGGTGAGGAGGTTGTTGCCTTCTGCTAGGAGGATGAGGTCAACTATTTTCCATGGTGATCAACCTAGAGACCGTTGCTGACACTGTCTAGGTGCAACTTGAAGAAAGGCATACGCTGCTACAAGGGAATTGTAGTTGGACTTGCTCCATGACTAGGTATAACCTTATAAACTATCCTTCCAATGACATAGTTATTGATGTAATCTACTACTAAAAGGGGAACATGGCAGTTAAATTTTTGTTTCTACTGCCTTATCTGATGCCATGTTTCCCTACCGTGGTATCAAAGCCACGTCAATTTACTATGCTTCGGGATTTGATCAATATGATCAGATTTTGGTTTTCATCATATTATTTATTGCATACAATGAGAATAGTTAAAATGATTAATGTGCATATCCAATTAAATATCACATACTATCCCAACTTATATGTATATGATATAATATATATGCAATTTACATGTGTTGTCCTAAAAGTTAGTTTTGATGGTGTATGTGTATCTTGGTTATGGCCAATAACCCTAGTAATCTATGCTTGGTTGATTGTGGTTGTTTATTCCTATTCTATCTCAGTTTGCATACTGAGCCTCTATCTTCTCTTACATATGTAGAAGTATAATCATCTCCTTCATATTCTCTCCTTGAATGTAACTTGAGGTTTCCCTATTACAATGTGTTAGGATAGTTTTAATTCTTGTTATGATGAAGAATACATTCAACACCAGACAAACCACCCATTTTAGAAGAAGAGTCGATCGGCTGGAGGACCCAAGGAGGACAGACAATAGGAGGATCCAAATTGATTGGTTGTTGGCCCAATCAATCGAGTAGAGGTGTCTAGATGTCAATTGGACCTAAGGTCAGACGCTCGATCCAACAGACCAACCGACCAACCAAGAGGCGAGCCGATTGGTTCAAGTGTTGGACTGGTCAACCTTGATTGGTTCAAACATATATTTTCATCAACAACAGGTTGCTACATGTGATTTAGACCTTAGGTGGTAGTAATTCCTTATGGCTCCAAGGAGTTACAATAGTATGGCCATAACAAGTATATTATGTTTTAATTGCATGTGTTGTTTGTGGGATATAACATGTATATGATACACAGTATAAGTATGTGGTGATTGGATATATATATATATATATATATATATATATATATATCTGTGTGTGTGTGTGTGTGTACATATATATATATATATATATATAATCCATTTATCAAACATGTTAAGTCTTAGTTTCTTTCCATAAGCAACACACATGAAAAGCTTGATCAACTATGTGTGGGCATGCCAAGTGTGGTGTATTATCCATCTTGTGGAAGTATAATGGTAGTTATGTGGGTCTGCCAAGTAGGATTCTTTGCTATCGTGTTAGATTTTGGTTCAAACTTAACTAAGTGGTCTTAATGAGATTAAACAACTAGAAGCACGCAAATGACTATAGAAAAAAAAAATGTGCATACCATCTATCCAAGATTTGCATTAGATGCAATTGGTAAAAGTTACCTACCTCAATGGTTGATTATGGATGTTGGCGTTGGTTGGGTGATAACTCAATTCTTTTGGATCTTGGCTTACTAGAAGGTTGTACACTGCAATCTTTCAAATTGATATATGAGGGCTATCAATTTGAACAAAATAGTGGGAGCGATGATTAATTAAAGGCCTAACTAAACATCGTCAAATTTTATTCAAATACAATTAAAAATGTTTTGACAAATTGCACATTCCTCTTATAGAAATAAATGGCAACCAATAACACATTTTCCTTGCGATCAGTCCTTGAGAAGGATAGGTTAAAGGGAAATAATTTCCATGACTGGTTGAGGATGTTGAGAATTTTTCTCACACAGAAGCACAAGCTCTATGTCTTGGAGACACCATAGCCAGATGAACTACCCCCACTGCACCTATGGATGAAAGGGATGCTTACAAGAAGCATTCTGAATATGTAGTTGATGTCAAGTTCCTAATATTGTGATCCATGAACTATGAGTTTCAGAGAGAACATGAGAACACGAACGTTATTGAGATGGTAACACATCTTAAGAACATTTACAAAGATTAGGCAAGACATGAGAGATATGATGTCTCCAAGGCGATGTTCAAATGTAACATGGCAGAAGGAGATCACATGGGTCCTCATGTCCTCAAGCTTCTTGGGTAGGTGGACAACCTTTATAGACTGGGATTTGCCTTGGGTCATGAGTTGGCAACTAATGTGATTCTACAGTCACTGCCAGAGTCATACAATCAATTTGTCATGAACTACAACATTGATGACTTTGACAAGTTGTTGACAGAGTTACTTGCCATGTTGATAATAATTGAGGCACAAATGAAGAAAGACAAGCCCAATTTTGTGATGATGGTCAGCAGATCAAAGGGGAAGTTCAAGGACAAAGTAAAATCTAAGAAGAGTTATAAAGTTGGCCAAAAACCCAAGTCTTCTACACTCAAAGCAAAGGGAGGGGTTAACAAGGGAGGTAATTGTCACCACTATCACCAGGTTGGACACTAGAAAAGGAATTACCCTCTCTACCTGGAGGAACTAAAGAAGAAGAAGGAGGGTATAGATATCTCCACTTTAGGTATATATGCTATTGAGATAAATTTGACTACTTCTTCACCTTGGGTACTCAATATCGGATGTATATCTCACATATGTTCAACTATGTGGGATCTGAAAAGAAGTAAGCTTTTACAAAAGGGCAAGGCCAGAATGTATGCTGCAAATGGAGAAAGAGTTGTTGCCAATGTAGTCAGAACTTATATTCTATCTCTACCCACGTGGATTTTAATAGAGTTAATGATCTGTTGTTTTACATCTGCCAATAATAGAAGCATTTTACTTTCTGCATCTTGTATGGACAAGGATGAATATGGAAATCCTATAAAGAATAGTCAGTGTTCTATTTTAGAAGGATGACATCTTTTATGGCAGTGTCCCAAATGTCTTATGGTCTTTGTTTGCTGGATCAAAATATATATGTTTATAACGTAAATACCAAAAGATTATGAATACCTATAGCATTGTGATCTAGAGCACATGACTAAGAAATATGTTTGTAAGATCCATAATGATGGTTGTCTAGACTCTTTTGGTTATTGAGCCAATAGATACTTGCAAATCGCATCTATTGGGCAATATGACAAAATCACCTTTCACTAGATGTAGTGGGAGAGAAAATTTTCTATTAGGGCTTGTACATATCGATGTATGTAGACCTTTTAGAATAAATGTTGGAGGTAATTACTAGTACCTCAGTATATTTACTGATGATCTCAGTAAATATAGTAATTTGTATTTAGTGAAATACAAATATGTATCTCTTAAAATGTTCAAGTAGAACATGAATGAAGTACATAACCACCTTGGTAAAAATATTCAGACACTTCAATATGATCGATGTTGAAATATTTTACACCAAGAGTTTGAGGACGTTCTGAAGAGAGTGTGATAGTGTATCATAATGAACTCCACATGAAACATAAGTATGTATTAGAAATAAGGAATCACACCCTATTAATTCATGGTGTGATTATGAATACATCTAGCTAATCTTCCAATTTCTTTTTCGGCACATGCTTTACACTAAAATAATGTACCGTCTAAAATGGTTTCAAAATACACCGTATGAGATATGGCATGGGAGGTGTCCTGATATGTCTTTTACAAGGATTAGGATTGAAAACTTGTGTAATAAAAAGTTTCTTGAAAAGCTTTATCCACAAATCACATAAATGTTAGTTTGTTGAAAACTCCTTTTATCCCAATCCTACAACAAAAGTGTTTGTTACCATGATGGCTGGATTCCTTAAGAGGAATTTGAATTCCAAAGGAGTCAATGGGAGTAAAGTAGAACTCAAAAAATTCAAGACCAACAAATAATTGAACCTAAAGATGTACAATAGGAATAAGTAGAATCACACATTTTTGTGGAATCTCAAGTTCTTTTTGTAACACAAAACCTCATAGTTCTAGTAGAACACGCCATGAGCTTGAAAGATTATGATATCTTATAACTCAGAAAGGTGGTGAGTTGGTCATAAGATCATGAGCCAACAACCTATCTAGAAGCTATTGAGGAACCACAATTTGAGAAATGGCATGAGGCAATGAGATCAAAGATGGACTCGATGTACACCAACAAGGTATGACCTTGCTAGATCCACCTGAAGGGATAAAATCCATAGGGTGCAATTGGGTTTTCAAGATGAAGACTGACATGGATGATAGTATACAAGCTTGTAAGAGGAGATTATCTACAAAGGGTATCAAACAAGTTCAAGGTGTTGAACATGATGAAATCTTTTCACCTGTTGCTATCCATAAGGATCGTGCTTACTATTGTAGCTTATTACGACTGTGAGATTTAGCATATGGATATTGAAACCGCGTTCCTTAATAGGAATATTGTAGAGGATGTGTACATGACACAACCTCAAGGTTTTATAAATCCGATTATTGCAAATAAAGTCTATAAGGTGCAAATGTCAATCTATAGATTGACACAAGCATCTCAAAGCTAGAATCTTTGATTTGACAAGATAGTAAAAGAGTTTGCCTTTAGTCAAAATGAAGATGAAATTATGATTAAAAAATATTTAGTGGTAGCATATTTATATTCCATAAAATGATGGGGAATAACATCCTTATACTATAAGTTTGAAAACTTGTCTAGGAAAGTTCCTTCTCCATGAAGGGTTTAGGCAAAGCATCCTATGTGATAGGAATTGAGATCTATGGAGATAGTTATGGAAATGTTCTTTCCTAAGTAAGAGCACATACATTGGCAAGATGTTGAAGGGGTTCATCATGAAGGACTCAATGAAAGAAAATATGTCCATGTTCCATGGTATTAATCTCTCAAGAGATAAGTGTTCCAATTCTTGTGAAGAATGGGAAATCATGAATAAGATGACATATGCATCCGCATTTGGATCCATCATGTATGCAATATGATGTACTCATCATGTTATCTTGTATGTATTGGACATGACGAGATGATATCAATTAGATTCCAATGAAGGTCATTGGAATGTCATAAAGAATGACCATAAGTACTTGAGAAGCACTAAGGATCAGTTCCTAGATTATGGTAAAAAGGAAGAATTGGGTGTAAAGGGTTACATCAATGCGAGCTCCCAAAATGAAAAAAAATTAATGATCACAATCTAAATTTGTGTTTGACCTAAAAAGGTGGACTATTGGCTCTAAAACTTCCAATCAAGAAACGGATATTTAATTCTACAATAGAAGTTGAGTATCATGGTATTATGAACACATCAGAGGATATTGTATGGATCAAGAAGTTCATGTAGATGAACTTATGGGATGCTCCAACCATTGATGATACAATAGAAATACTATGATAACAATGAAGCTAATGGATAGGCAAGGAATCCCAGATAGCATACTACAACAATTCCATCTCATACGAGAGGTCGTACAACGAAGAGATGTGAAACTTGCAATATACCACCTAGAGGTAAATGTTGCTAACCCACTAGAAAAGAACTTGCACAATAGAAACATGATGGACACATTTAGGATCACTTACAATAAGATTTGTGGGTGATTGATCTGAAGTGCAAGTGGGAGTTTGTTGGTATGTATGCCCAAAGAGCCAATCATGTGATGATGCAATGGAATATCTTGTTAACAATTTGATTAATAATAATGGCAATCTTCTGATTTATTCTATTTTTTATTCAGTTATGTGATAATGATAAAACAAAATGAATGTCTAAAGAATGATATTACTCAAAGATGTATGTCTTCGGGTTGAGGATCTGAACAATGAGATCATTTGGATGTCAAGAGTAGATACAATCTTTTTATGTCCCTAGTCAGTTGTTATTGTGAAGATGATAGATAGAAATAACACTTAAGGCTGAAATGTGTGTTGGTTGATGACAAAATCTCATTAGTCATGATATATGATATCGAACCAAACAAATAGATACTTGTTGGATAATAATGTATTTGACAGACCCACCTTGATAGTGATACATGGAAACCATGATTGGTTGTTAGAATCATCTCTCATAGTGAATGTGGTGATTATGGTTCTTAGACCTGAAATCACTATAGTCATCATATGTTGTTTCATGTACTTTGCCATCATCAAATGTGAGCTTAAATAAAGGTTTCTATAAAGGTGATGTTTAAATATATTATAACACATGCGGAGTGACTGTGACTGATGTATATGGGATTTTTCCATCCTATAGGAGTTTAATATCCATTCCACTTGGTAAGCGAGACTGAGAAAAGCATGTGCATGCACATGTGAATCAATATATGTTATTGAGTATACATATATTTCAGATAGTCAGCTCTAGTTCAAGGAGCATGGATTGAACGTTGAGAGGATGATGATTTTATGCCTTGAGTTCAACCTAGATATCAGAGCCAATAGAACTATATAATATCTATAACACAAATAAAAAATTGTAGGTTGAAGTTGTTCTCCATATTTTCAGTTAATTAGGTAGCAATTATGTCTTGACGGATACCAATCATTGCTTGTGATGTCATAAATCAATTGTGGAGATTAAATGCCAACATAACTTGGGACCTATAGGGTCACACACATAGGATACACTTAGAATAGGAGTTTATTCTTGGATGTAGATTAAACTTGATTACTAAAGAGTTAGGTATTCAATTTAAACAACAATGGTTAAATGTTGACTGATTAGACTGTGAACCAACATGTTCAAGTGTTGAACCAGCTGATTCAAGTGTTAGGTCAATTGAACCAAAATTGGTAGATCAGAACCATGAGACGACTGGATCGGTAAGTAAATTGATCGGCTTAGGTCTGTGAACTATCCGATCCAGGTTGTGAACTAACTGGTTAATTGATCAATTCATTTGGATTAAGGATTAGTGTTGACGTCATGTTGTGCATTAATTGAATATTAATTGCCAATTCAATTGTGATTGGGAAACATAGTGAAACGACCAGTTCAAGGGTTGAACTGATCGGCTTGCATGCCAACTAATCGGTTCACTGTTGAATTGACCATTTTTCATTCGTAGGTTATAAAAATTCATGAAATTTCATCCCCTTCGACTCCCGCTCAGACTAGAACTCCTTATCCTTACCCTCCTATAAATAGAGGGGTAGTCAAGGCTTTCCAGAGACATAACATAAGCTCTAACAATTGTTGTCTTCTCTAGTTGTGGTAACCAAGAGAATATGAGCAAATCCTACCAGTCAAAGGGAGGGATAGGAAGGGAGAGACAATTCGGAGAGCAAGTCGGTGCTAGTACACTGACTTGAAGGGTTAAATCCTTCTTGTTTGTTCATCTAGAATGACAGGAATTTCTGGCAGTCTGTGTGGAATACTATAAAGGTGAGGAGGTTGTTGCTTGTCTCTAGGAGGATGAGGTCAACTATTGTCCATGGTGATCAATTAGGAGGTTGTTGTTGATGTTGGCCAGGTGCAACTTGAAGAAAGGCACATGGTATTGTAAGGGAATTGTCGTTGGACTTGCTCTAGGACCATGTATAACCTTATAAACCATCCTTCCCATTACATAGTTGTTGATGTGATCTACTACTAAAAGGGGAATATGGCACTAAATATTTTATTTCCTCTGCCCAACCTTATGCCATATTTCCCTACAATGGCATCAAAGCCACATTAATTTATTATGTTTTGGGATTTAATTGATAGTGATGGATCTTGGTTGTTGTCATTTATTTATTTTATATGATGAAAATACTTAAAATAATTAATGTGCATATCTGATTAAATATCACATACAATCCCAAATTATATATATATATGTGTGTGTGTGTGTGTGTGTGTGTGTGTGTGTATGCAATTTACATGTATCGTCTTAAAAGTTGGTTCTGATGGTGGATGTGTAGCATGGTTATGGCTAATAACTCTAATTATATGTGCTTAGTTTATCTTAGTTGTTTATTACTATTTTATCTCAGTTTGCATATCGAGCCTCTATATTCTCTTTCATATGTAAAAGTATTAATTCTCTCCTACCTATGCTCCCCTCAAGAAATTTGAGGATTCCCTATTACAATGTAACATGTTAGGATAGTTTTAATTCTTGTTATAATAAAGAAGACATTCAGCACCAGATGAACTGCCTATTTTAGAAGAAGAGTCGATCGACTGGAGCAAAAAGGAGGATAGACAATAGGAGGATCCGAACCAATCGTCTGGTGGCCCAACCGAGCGACATGAGGTGTCCAGATGTTGTTTGGATCGGAGGCCATACAATCAATCTGATAGACCAACCAACTGACCAGGAGGTGAGCAGATCAGTTCAAGTGTTAGACTGATCAACTCTGACTCGTTCAAGTATAGATCTTCATCATGAATAGGTTATTTCATGTTATGTAGACCTTAGGTCTTAGTAATTCCTTGTGGCTCCAAGGAATAACAATAGTATGGCCATAATAAGTGATTATGTTTTAATTTTATGTTTTTATTTGTGGGATATAGCATAAATATGATACATACTATAAATATGTGGTGATTGGATATGTATATATATAAATCCCTCTATCAAAAATATTAAGTTTTAGTTGCTTTCTATAAGTAACACACATGAAAAGCTTGATCAACTATGCATGGTCACGCAAGGCGTGGTGCGTTGTCCATCTCATGGAAGTGTGATTGTAGTTATGTGGGTCTACTAAGAAGGGTGCATCACTATCGTGTTAGATTTTGGGTCAGACTTAACTAGGTGATCTTAATGATATTAAGCAGTTAAAAGTATGAAAATGACTAAGGTAAAGAGTTGTGCATACCATCTATACAAGAATTGCATGAGATACAATTGGAAAAAGTTGCCTACCTTAATGATTGATTATGGATGTTGGCATTGGTCGGGTAATAACTGAATTGTTTTGGATCTTGGCTCACTAGAAGGTTGTATGATGCATTCTTTCTAATTGCTATATGAGGGCTATCAATTTGAACAAAAGAGTGGGTGTGATAATTAATTAAAGGCCTAATTAAACATCATCAAATTTTATTCAAATCAAACCAGAAATGTTTTGAAAAATTGCAGATTTCTCTTATAGAATCAAATGGAAACCAATAACACATTTTCCTTGCAATCAATCCTTGAGAAGGATAAATTAAATGTGAATAACTTTCACAACTGGTTTAGGACATTGAGAATTGTTCTCACAAAGGAGTGCAAGCTCTATGTCCTGGAGACACAAGAGTCATATGAATTTGCTCCCCCTGCACCTAAGGCTGAAAGGGATGCTTACAAGAAGCATTCTGAAGATGATGTTGATGTCAAGTGCCTACTTTGTGGTCCATGAACTATGCAATAATATTAGAACATGGATGTTATTGAGATGGAGACATGGATTTTATTGAGACGGAAACACATCTTAAGAACATGTACCAAGATCAGACAAGACATGAGAGATATGACATCTCCAAGGTGTTGTTCAACTATAACATGGCAGAAGGAGATCACGTAGGTCCTCATGTTCTCAAGCTTATTGGGTATGTGGAGAACCTTGCTAGACTGCGATTTCCCTTGAGTTAAGAGTTGGCCACTGATTTGATTTTGCGGTCACTGCCAGATTCAGATAGTTTGTCATGAACTACAACATGATTGACTTTAATAAGTCCTTGATAGAGTTACTTGGAATGTTGAGAGCAGCTGAGGCACAAATGAAGAAATACAAGCCCAAGTCTATGATGATGATCAAGAGATCAAAGGGGAAGTCCAAGGGCAAAGGAAAAGCTAAGAAGAGTTCTAAAGCTGGCCAAAATTCCAAGATTTTGCAGTCAAATCAAGGGAAGGGGTGAACAAGGGAGGTATTTGACACCACTTTCACCAGTCTGGACATAGGAAGAGGAATTGTCCTTTCTACCTGGAGGAACTAAAGAAGAATAAGGAGGGGATGGGTCCACATCACATATATATGTTATTGAGATAAATTTGACTACTTCATCATCTTGGGTATTGGATACTGGATGTAGATCTCACATATGTTTGAATATGTAGGATCTGAAAAGAAGTAAGCCTTTATAAAAGGGCAAGGTCAAACTATCCACTGCAAATGGAGCAAGAGTTGTTGCCACTATAGTCAGAACCTATAATTTATCTCTGCCCATAGGGCTCGTAGTATATTTAATGAACTGTTGTTTTATATGTACCCATAATAGGCCATTTTACTTTCTAAAACTTGTATGAACAAG
Source organism: Alisma plantago-aquatica (assembly GCA_963693085.1). Classification (NCBI taxonomy): domain Eukaryota; kingdom Viridiplantae; phylum Streptophyta; class Magnoliopsida; order Alismatales; family Alismataceae; genus Alisma; species Alisma plantago-aquatica. The sequence goes on along the minus strand of OY856412.1, from coordinate 72,226,727 downwards.
GGTGAATGTGGAAATCATATGAAGAATAGTCAATGTTCTATTTTAAAAGGATGAGATATTTTATGGAAGTTCTCAAATGTGTTATGGACTTTGTTTGTTGGATCCAAAGATAAATGTTTATAACATAAATACCAAAAGATTATGAATACCTATAGCATTATCATCTAGAGCACATAAAGAAGAAATTGGTTTCTAGGATCCATAATGATGGTTGTCTAGACTCTTTTGGTTATTAAACCAATAGAGGCATGCAAATCTTATCTATTGGACAATAGGACAAAAGCACATTTCACTAGATGTAGTGGGAGAGAGAGTATTCTATTAGGGCTTGCACATATTTATGCATGTAGAGCTTTTAGAATAAATGTTGTAGGTAATTACCAATAACTCACTATATTTATTAACGGTCTCTGTAGATATGGTAATTTGTATTTAGTGATATACAAATATGAATATCTTGAAATGTTCAATAAGATCATGAATGAAGTACATAACCACCTTGGTAAAAGTATGAAGACACATCGATGTGATCGATGCTGAAATATTATACAGCAAGAGTTTGAGGACCTTTAGGAGAGACCATGATAGTGCATCACAATGAACTCCACCTAAAAAATAATGATGTATCAGAAAGAATGAATCACACCCTATTAAATCATGGTGTGATTATCAATAAATCTAGCTAATCTTCCAAATTCCTTTGGATACATGCTTTACACTAAAACAATGTACTGTCTACAATGGTTCAAAATGACACCATATGAGATATAGCACGAGAGGTGTCCTTATATGTCTTTTATAAGGATTAGGATTTGAAAGCTTGTGTAAGAAAATAGTTTCTTGAAAAGATTTATCCACAAATCACATAAATGTTAGTTTGTTGAAAACTCCCTTTATCCCAATCCAGCAACAAAAGTGTTTGTTACCAGGATGGATGAATTCCTTAAGAGGAATTTAAATTCCAAAGGAGTCTGTGAGAGTAAAGTAGAGCTCAAAAAATTCAAGACCAACAAATAACTAAACCTGAAGAGGTACAATAGGAATTAGGAGAATCACAAATTATTTTGGAATCTCAAGTTCCTTTTGTAATACAAAACCTCACAGTTCTAGTAGAACACGCTATGAGCTTGAAATATTATGATATCTTATAACTCAAAAAAGTGGTGAGTTGGTCATAAGATGATGAGCCAACAATCTATCTAGAAGCTACTGAGTCACCACAATCTAGGAAATGGCCTGAGGCAATGAGATCAAAGATGGACTCCATGAACACCAATAAGGTATGACCTTACTAGATCCACCTGAAGGGATAAAATCCATAGGGTACAATTGGATTTTCAAGATGAAGACTGACATGGATGATAGTATACAAGCCTATAAGAGCATATTGGTTGCAAAGGGTTTCAAAAAAGTTCAAGGTGTTGAACATGATGAAATCTTTTCACCAGTTGTCATCCATCAAGATCATGCTTGCTATTGCAGCTTATTATGAATGTGAGATTTGTCATATGGATATTGAAATTTCATTCCTTAACAGGAATATTGTAGAGGATGTGTACATGACATGACCTCAAGGTTTTATAAATCCAGTTATTGCAAATAAAGTCTATAAGGTGCAAATGTCAATCTATAGATTGACGCAAGCATCTCAAAGTTGGAATATTTGATTTGACAAGATAGTAAAAGAGTTCAACTTTAATCAAAATGAAGACAAAATTTGTTATTACAAAAGATTTCGTGGGAACATATTTATAGTCCACATATTGATGGGGAATAACATCCTTATACTATAAGTATTAAAACTTGGCTAGGAAAGTACCTTCTCTGTGAAGGGTTTAGGTGAAGAATCTTATGTGATAGGAATTGAGATCAATAGAGATAGGTCTGGAAATGTTCTTGACCTATGCAAGAGCACATACATTGGTAAGATGTTGAAGGGGTTCAGCACAAAGGACTCAATGAAAGAAAATATGCCCATGTTCCATGGTATTAGTCTCTCAAGAGATAAGTGTTCCAATTCTTATGAAGAATGGGAAAACATGAATAAGATTCCATATGCATTCACATTTGGATCCATCATGTATGCAATATAATGTATTCATCCCATTATCTTGCATGTATTGGACATGACAAGATTGTATCGGTCAAATTCCAATGAAGGTCATTGGAATGCCATAAAGAATGACCATAAGAACTTGAGAAACACTAAGGATCAGTTCCTACTTATGGTAATAAGGAAGAGTGGGGTGTAAAGGGTTACACCGATGCAAGCTTCCAAAATGACAAACAAAATTAATGATTGCAATTGAAATTCATGTTTGACCTTAAACCATGGAGTTTTGGATGGAAATGTTCTAAGCAATAGATAGTTGTTTATTCTACAATACAAGCCAAGCATCTTGGTGTTATGAACACAGTAGAGGATATTGTATGGATCAAGAAGTTCATGTAGATGAACTTAAGGGATGCTCCAACCATTGATGACACAGTAGAAATACTTTGACAACAATGAAGCTATTGGATGGGCCAAGAGTCTCAAATCACATACTATGATAATTTCATCTCATACGAGAGGTCGTACAATGAAGAGATGTGAAACTCGCAATATAAAAACTAGAGTCAAATGATGCTAACTCACTAGATGAGCACTTGCACAACAGAAACATGATGGACATGTTTAAGATCACTTAGAATAAGATTTGTGGGTGATTGGCTCTAAATGCAACTGGGAGTATGTTGGTGTGTATGCCCAAATTGCCAATCATATGATGATTGTAATGGCATATCTTGTAAAAGATTTGATTAATAATAAAGGCAATCTTTCGATTTATTCCATTTTATTCAGTTTTGAGAATGATGAAACGTAGTGAATGTATAAAGAATGATATTACTCAATGAAATATGTTTTTGGGATGAGGACCTGAATAATGAGATCATACATATGTCAAGAGTAGATACATTCTTTCTATGTCCCTAGTTGGTTGTTATTGTGGAAGTTGATAGACAACAATAACACGTAAGGCTGGAGTGTGTGTTGGTTGATAATAGAATCTTAGTAGTCATGATATATGATATCAAACCAAGCACATAGAAACTTGTTGGAGAATAGTGTATTGGATAGACACACCTTGATAGTGATACACAGAAACCATGATTGGTAGTCAGAATCATCTCTCATAGTGATGGTGTTGATTGTGGTTCTTAGAATTGAAATTGCTACACTCATCATATGTTGTTTGATGTAATTTTTCATAATTAAATGTTACCTTGAATAAAGGTTGCCATAAAGGTGATGCTCTAATATATTACAACATATGGGGAGTAACTATGAGTGATGTAGATGGGATTTGTCTCTCCTATAGGAGTTTGATATCTAGGAAACTTGATAGGCGAGACTGAGAAAAGTATGCACATGCACACATGAATCAATATATTGAGTTCACATATATCTTAGACAGTCTACTCTAGGTCAAGTAACATGGATTGAACGTTGAGAGGATGGTGATTCCATGCCTCAAGGTCAATCTTGATATCAGAGACAAAAAAATTGTACAATCATTGTAACACCAATCACGGGATGTAGGTTGAAGTTGTTCTCCAACTTTCCAATTACTTGGATAGCAAAAATGTCTTGCTTGATACCAATCATTGCTTGTGATGTCATAAATTACTTTTGGATATTCACTGCCAACATAACTTGGAACCTATAGGATCACACACATAGGATACACTTGGATAGGAGTTTATTCATGCATGTAGTTTGAACTTCATTACTAAAGAGTTAGGTATTCAATTTAAACAATAATGGTTAAGTGTTGACTGACTGGACTATGAACTGACCGATTCAAGTGTTGAAATAGTCAATTCAAGTGTTAGGTCAATTGAACAAGAATTGGCAATCAAAACCATAAGGCGGTCGGATCATCAAATAAAGTGATCGGCTCAGGTCTGTGAACCAACTGGTTCAAGTTGTGAATCGACCAGTTGGTTGATCAATTTTATTGGATCACATATTAATGTTGACATCCTGTTGTGTAGTAATCAAATATTAATTGCCAATTCAATTGTGATTGGGAAGCATAGTGAAATGACTTGTTCAAGGGTTCAACCAATCGACTCACATGCCAACCGATCGGTTCATTATTGAACCGAATGTTTTGTCATTTGTAGGTTACAAAAATTCTTGAAATTATGTCCCCTTCAACTCCTACTCAGACTAGAACTCCTGACCCTTACCCTCCTATAAATAGAGGGGTAGTCAAGGCTTTCTAGAGATCCAACATAAGCTCTGACAATTGTTGTCCTCTCTAGTTGTGGTAACTGAGAGAACTCGAGCAAAGCCTACTCGTTAAAGGGAGGGATACCAAGGGAGAGACAGTTGGGAGATCAAGTCGGTGCTAGCACACTGACTAGAAGGGATAACTCCTTCTTATCTGTTCATATAAAAAGACATGAGTCCTCGGTGGTCTGTGTGGACTACTACAGAGGCGAGGAGGTTATTTCCTCCCGCTAGGAGGATGAGGTCAATTTTTGTCTATGGTGATCAACTAGGAGGTTGTTGTTGACACTGTCTAGGTGTAACTTGAATAAAGGCGCACAATATTGCAAGGGAGTTGTCAATGGAATTGCTCCAGGACCAGGTATAACCTTGTAAACAATCCTTCCCATTACATAATTTTTGACGCAATCTACTGTTGAAAGGGGAATATGGAAGTTAAATCTTTGTTTCTACTCCCTTATCTGATGTGATATTTCCATACACAGTGATGCACACAATAAAGTGGGCTCTTGGCGCTAGCAATCTCAGTAAAAAATCTCTCCAACATCTTTAAAGTGCCTAAACATGTATTGTGTGAAAAGCTATGATCGATTTTTCTAAACAATGTCTGCCTTAAATTAGCTTCAAAATTTGTGGTTGTATGTCTAAAATCACATATCCCTGATTGGATCTCTCAAGCTCAGAGTACCCTTTTCCTAGGAAGGTGAATAACATACAATATAGCCCTAACCCAGGAGGTTATCCCAATTATGAAGAGGAAGACTTATGCCAAATACATGACCATCAAAATCAATTTATCCAAAGCCCATGATAGGTTTTCATGGAATTTCATTAGGGACATTGTGATGCAGCTCAAGACGCAGAATAACATCTATGCTTACATAATGAATTAAATTATAATTGGTGAGACGATAGTTTTGTGGAACAAATGTAACACTGCCCCCTTTAAAGCTAGCAGAGGTTTGCGACAGAGAAACCCACTATCCTCTTACTTGTTTATCTTATGCATCAAATGTCTCAGCCAGATGATTGAAGAGATGGTGTTGTAAGGCAAATGGAAACCTATCAATCTTGAACATAATGGAATCAAGATTTCCAACTGGTGTTTTGTTGATGATATGATCTTGCATAGTCAAGATACAAGTAAGATGTGCACAATTATCAACTATTTTAGGAAATTTGAGAAAGCCTCTGGCCAAGCTATTTTAATGAAGAAGACACAAGTCTTTTATGCCACCAGCATACGACGACAAACTAGAAGGGGTGTACATTGTATATGCAAATTTAAGGAAACCTACAATCTAGGTAAGTATCTTGGGATACATATCTTGTACTCAAAGGAAACAAAGAAAACCTACTAAAAATTTCTTGCAAAGTGGAATCAAAGATTAGCAGGTGGGTGACAAAGTGCTTATCACTCTTTGGTTGTTGTTGCTTGGTGAAATTTTCTCTCAATGTGATCCAAAGATACACAATACAAACTACTTCCACTAGGTTTGTGTGACTGTATTTTTGGGTAGCAGCAACCACAAGTCCAGTCCAATTTGGTTGGTGTCTAGGAACAAGGTGACAAGTAGTTTGGGAAATTGAGGTTTGGGCATAAAAACCGTGAGAGAATGGAACATGGCCCTCATCCTAAAGAATACTTGGGAGATAGAATTGAATTGCAGCTCCATGTGGTGCAAGTTTATGAGAGACAAATATATTAACTACATAGAGGGGAAACATACAAGTGCATCACGACTGGGGAGGGCTATTTTACAAGACAAATAATTTATTGATAAGCAATCATTCACTCAAATCATGAATGGTAGGACTACAATATTCTGGACCAAGAATTTGGATTAGCATGATACATCCCTCAATCAAGTATTCGTGAGAAGCATCCCAGAAGATCTAATTTACCTTTGCATTTCCAGTGTTGTCATAGACAAATTCAACTGGGATGAAGCATTCTTGAATAACTAGTTGTCAGATAAAAGAGCCCATGATAATATGAAAATCAAGTCATTGGGCAGAATCCACATTGAGCATATGACAGTTTGAACCACAACTAAAAATGGGAGATATACAACTAATTCTGTATACCATATCCTTCGTGAGCATAAGGACAACATAGTGAATGGGGAGTGGAATAAAATATGGAAAACCAAGGTCGTTGCAAAGGTTAAATTCCTCATGTGGTTTCTAGCATGTGACACAATTTTGATTAATAGAAGGCGGCTCCAGAGGCATATGACCATGGGGAGAATCTAAGGAAGATGCAATGAACATGAGGAAACCAGACTTCATGCATTTAGAGATTGCAAATATCTAATAGAAGTGTGGAAATGATTGTTGCCAAACAACTTGCCCGGAGAACTCCTCACCCAAATCTATGTAACTGGATCCAAATAGGACTAGCAGGTGATGAAACTGAAAGGAGTGCTTTATGATAACATGTTGGTATCTATGGGATGTTAATGCAGGAATAGTCATGTGTCTGACAAAACCTTGAAATCAACCAAACAGCAGATACATTATATTATGAAAGAAGTGGAATGCACAAAGCAATGTTGGCAACATAAAAACATTAGCAGAATGTCAATTGTAGGATCAAATCAGGGGTATATCTGGCAGACACACCCAATAGAAATTCTCAAAATGAACACTGATACAGCCCTAAATAGAAGTAAGAGTGTTTCAACATTTATGCTATTGGATTATAAAGGAGATTGGATTGAAGGTCAGGTTTGGAGTAGTGAGGTTACGTCGATTGTGCATGCTGAATTGATCGCAATCGGACATTCCTTACAAAGAGCACAAGAACTAGCCATACACCACCTAGAAGTAGAAACTAACTATAAAATGGTTGTCAACATGGTGCAAGACACCCTAGTCACAATCCTAAATGTGCAAGATTGATCGAGGTATCCAACGCAAGATGAAGGAGAATAAGACTTGGTTGATTAAGCATGAGATAGAAAATGTAATCGTAGTGCAGATAGTTTGGCAAAACATTAGCTAAAAAATAGCAATGTAAGTTTAGGAATGTCTAACCTCTGAATATTGTATTTTCTTGGGTAGAAAAGTACAATGCAAAGGTAGTAGTATTACCAGATTTAATTCAATTCCAAATAATATTGTATGTACTAGTTTGCATTTGCCTGCAAGAGGAGGGTGGGATGAATAGATCGCCTCATGTCTTCCCCAAAAAAATGAACATGGAAACACCAATTGTTATTCCAAAGCACATTTTACATCTCATTAATTATGTTTTAGCCACTATTTTCATATTCATTAGCAAAAGATATATATGTGACATGATGAATGAATTTACTTACATCTTGGCACATAATTAAATATGTGATGTTGATTATAGAACTTATTATCACTTAATATGTCATGTTCATTTTCAATACTAAATATGTAATGGGTTACCATTGAGTTATTCTTATTACGTACATTAAGGTGTAACTATATCCTTGTTTGGTGAAATCTAAGGAACTAAGCTTACTAACCTTCTAATCATAGAATATGGTAAAATTCGAGGTTTGGGTTTGTTACAACACTCCACCTCTTAAATGGATTTCGTCCTCAAAATTGCATCATCCATGTATTATCAACCAACTATTCTCCACCCCTTAAAAGATTTAATCTAATAAGTTAAACTAATCGACAACAAGGTATTACACTAACATATACATGTTTTTGTTATGAATATTTTAGGTGTTTATGTTTCTCATATATCATGCATCCAACTAACATGTCATACCCACCTAGGGTTGTGTTTCAGGTCCTTGAATGTTAATCACCTAACAATACTAAGTTCACAATAACATCCAAAAAGTCATAGGATACAAAAGGGTAGATCATCTAGACTTTTGTCACCAACCACATCTTCCTAGTCATCCTTTGATTCTCAAAACTAGGGTTAGAGATTCATATTATTATGAATTCTAGGGGTTTCTCTACCAAACTCCATGCATCTCTTATTTGTGACTTATTTCAAGAAAACAACAATAAAATCCATAAAGTTTCTTTGTACATATATAATTATAATGAAAAATAAATTTTAACAATAAGAAACTAGGCAGAAAACAAAAATGGTACCAAAATTAATTACATTAATCGAGTAATAATTTTCCATTTAGGATCCCGTTATCCTACTAATTATACATCCTATAACATATCTCCATCCTAAAGTCAAAACTCACGTCATCCAGAAAGATATATCATATTTAATAGGCATCATAGGGTATGAGTAAATAGAGCCTCATCAGACTAGGATTGACATCGCAAGACTTCATATGTTCTTCCTAACTTTCAATATCCTTCATGTAGGGTAAGAATATCACCTAGGATTTTCTCATAAGGTAAGTGTTCTATAAGGAATTTATAGGATAAGGTAGGAATTCAAAGGGAGATAAATTACAATAGTTAGATTCCAACCACCATGGCTTTGATACCATATTGTAAGGAGTGGGGCCCGATAGAGGATCCACTCCCTACTAAATTTGAGGAATAAATTCATCTAATCCAAACACACTGAAAGGGTATTGTAAGTTCCTCAAATTTGGTTTGAATTCTATCAACATGAAGGTTGAAGTTGATAAGAAAATTATCCAATTTCATAATTGATAGAATAGTAAAGCTATCGTGAATCCACTTAGTGGCATGGGTTCAACCCATGTCCCAAGTGAGGCCCATGAGACTATTTTCTTTGCAAATAGGTCCTTGTGGCACAAGTTTTAGAAATAAAAGGAATTCATGCTTAAATGAATGATAATATTTCTAGTGGTTATTAGATAATTGAAATATGGAATAATAGCCAAGTTTCCAAAATATTCTAAGATATATTGTGATTCAGATGAATAATGGAGTAATTATCTAACCTTGACTTGCAATTCAAGTTATGGGCACTAATATACAAATTGATCTGAGTTTTGGAATACTTGAAGATAATAAGGAAAATAAGATAATTCTAGAATTTGAGAAGAAAAGGGCTTTCCATGTGATGTGAGTAACTAATTTAAGGAAATACTTAAAAGGGAAATTTTTGTATATGAGAGCTATCAATAAACCCAAAAATTAGGTATAAGTTGAGGAAAGTATTAATGAGTTATCCTCCATATTTCATAGTAAAAGGAGGAGCCTAATGGCCTATAGGAAATCTAGAAGAAAGAGGGGCTTAGTTGCAATTAAGACTTTGTTTTTATAAATTGGAAATTGAATAAATGTTCCGATTTTTTATCTAGTTAGCAGTGCCCCTTTCATGTATCACACTCTTTGTGACTGCCAAATATAAGATCAATGGATGCTCTATGGTCTAGATAGGAAACTAGAGTAGTAGTATTAGTGATCTTTTAGTATCTCTCTCTCATATCCACTAAGTTGATCGAAAAGGCTCCCACTGAATTTGGGAGATAAAACTGAGCCTTCTTATCCCTAGATTGCCTTGCTTTAAAGAATTGAGACTTTCTTGAATTGTCCTTTGCATCCAGACTCCACTGAAAGATGGGTTGCTAGCCATGCCTATATAAGGGTCAATACTCTCTTCACGAGACCCAAAAAAGTGTTGTGAAACCCAAAAAAAAAAACTTGAAGAAGCCTTCTTTGCCTCAAATGTTGCCCCAGGAACATCAATGTATCGTGCTCCCTGGTACCCTTCTCTTGATCTTTGGTTGATTCATGGTTAGCATTTCCTCAGCCACCACTCTCCACCGCAGATGGGTCGAATGACTTCCGGGAGCCTGGGCGAAGGTACCTGCAACAACAATTTTGTCACCACAGATCAAGAGAAAGGAGTCAACTCTAGAGTTGACTATCATCCATGGTGGGTAGAAGTGGGAATCGTGTGATATTAGGAAGAACAAAGGGATGGAAGAGATTAGGTTGTTGCCCTAAGGTTGACAGTGCCAACTAAAGGACCAATTGGTCTTTTTTGATCCCTTTTTTTGTTGTAGCCACGCGGGTGTAGAGTGCCAAGTTTGCACAAGCCTATTAGTTCATTGTGGCCCCACGACTGAGATGAATAATAAAGTAGTTGCCGACATGGCATTCTACCATTGGTCCAAATAGCGTTATTTCATAAATATTGTAGATATTAACTAGTAACTCAAATTATAGCAAAGTATATATCAAAATGATTAGAAAAAGGATTAGAACACAAATAGAATACTTTTAGAATCTAATTATGCTTCTTGTTACAAAAGTACACCTAGAACATGTATATAGGATGATGATTATATGGAAACCCTAGAACTGATTGTTATAGTGTTGAATACATTAAATACCTTTCTTTTATGCTATCAGCTGAAGTTATTGTGTATAATGGGAATTTGAGATGATGATGATAATAATGATGAATAATTAGGGTCTCTAAGTCAATAATCACATACATATATAACTAGGGTTATGAAATGAGTGTATATCTTGCTATAATCATAAATGCACATCACCTTATCTAAATGTTCATAATAACCTAATATGTCAATATAATGAGAATCTAAGTCCTTGATACAATTTTAGTAGTAATGGTCATGATTAAGGTTCTAAGTCATAACTATGATAATTAGGGTTTAGAACCTAATATACTTTATCATTATGATATTGAGTTGCATAATAAAATGTAGCTGCTCTAAATGATCTAAAATGCTTAAATAGATAATAAAGGTTTCACCTAATACAGTTAGGGTTTGATAACCTAATGAATCATGATGTGATGGAATTAGGGTTTGATACCCTTATTCCTTATCCAAACCCAAGACAACCCTGAACCCTAGTTTAGGACATATGTTAGATTAGTATATCTTAAATATGATTGGTGACACTTTAGGGTATACATACATGCATATAATATTGGTTGATTACGTTGAATTCTTGGAAGTTTGGGTATATGCTTGAAGTACATGTTGCATGGTTTCTGCATGAAAAATGCACGTGGTAACTTATAGATAACTGCTCTTATCGAATTCTATTGTATCCCAAAGTTTCATGAATGTATTGACATTGACATGCTTGGTTGTTTATTTACTTCCTACAAATTACAAGACCCTATATGTATCACCTATAAGAACATAACTTACTTGAACCCAAGACGTTATCTCTGGAGGGTTGGATGTATGGAAAGAAATCACAATGGAGATGATTGATGCAGAAAGTGGGACCCTATAGTGGGCCCATTCAAATGTGAAAGGTTAACCAGTAGAAAACAGAATCATTTACAAAGCTACAAAATGTTCCATATACATATGCTTCTCATTTTAAGGGTGGTACAAAGAAATAAATTTATGACATCAAATTTTCAAAAGAGTCCTAGTTGCAGAAGGCAACATGGCCATCCCAAGCTATCCACATGCCAACTTCATGTATACGACCTTCATGTGTCCATGTCCTTCAAATAACCTATACCTTGGTAGTTTGGGAACAATCCAGAAAATAGGTAAAAAGGGTATGTGTAAGTAACAATTGTATATGTGCACCATATAAAATAATTTTAGGCATTTTAGGGCATGAAGTACAAAAGAGGAAGTTATTGCAAATGAGGGATAATTGAATTTAGGTAAGTTCAAGAGGATCAATTTCAAGAGAGTGAGGAATTTAAAATTCAAAATACAATATTTAAGATCAAAAGTCTTACCATTATTCACAATATTACAACAAACAAATATATTCGCTTGCATATATATTTAGACTAAATAGCTATGGTATGAACAAGATACCACTTGATCCTTGGCCTAATAGGTGGAGATACGCACCCTGGGTGAAAAGACACACCCCTGTATATATAAAAGGTGGAAAGACGCACCCCGGGTGAAAATGCATGCCTTAATGGTTGTGCACATGCACCATACAATATATATCTAGCTAAATTATCAAGCATGCATAAATGGAGCGGAAAATATATGGTTTAATTCATCAATCATATTTTCAAATCCATATATCAATGCAAGTGGGGTCATAGACCCAAGGCAACAATATATTTATCAATTTTAGAGAATAAAGAATTTCAACATGGAAAAAATAAAAGGCCAATTAACAACAATGCCTCATTGTAGGAATGTGTTATTTAGGTTAATGCCCAAATATAAATAGGTAAGAGCACATATCTAATATCCATGACTAATCTGATCTCTAAGAAGAATTCCCATATCTTCATTTTCAACCTAAAAGTGTTTCATATATGTATTAGTCAACAATAATATTCCCTGAAGTAATATCATTCTTTCTATATCTCTATTTAGTAAAGTTGTGTCCATATTGATCTAGTAACTTACTAATTGATATTAAATTATTTAAAAGTACCCTTACCATCCATACCTAGGGTTTTGTTTCCGGCAGAGTATAATATCATTATGCAAAGTCTTTCCCTGTCTTGATGACTTTTGCGTATCTCTATTTAACTGTCATCAATGAACAAGTATATATATACGTATTTAGAATCTAGGGTTCATGCATAGAATAAACCATAATGTTATTTAGAGTGTTTTAATCAAAATAGTAAGTCATCCATGTTCTTATTCTTAATCCAAATTTCTCATTGAGATTGTTCCCCTTAAATACCAATTTGCTCAAAATAGGTCCATCTACATAAACATACATTCTAAATCCATTTTCTATTCTGAATGCCAAAATATATGTATACATATGTATTTAGGGTTTCAGGTTTGTATCAAGGATAAATTAGTGTTTAGTCTCTAAAATTTATTAAATTTCTACATTTTAGCTTTTATGTAATAGTTTACTACATACTAAGACGATAATGGGTTTCATTGATCAGTTAAAATATTTTCTCACAACCTATTCATTCATTATGAAAGTCACCCATGATATATATTCTAATGTTTGTCTTATCACCAATAAAAGGATTACCTTTTCTAATGTGTATACCTTAATAGGATAACTATGTGTAATAGATTGAATCGCATAATTAATTGAATTATTTATGAACTAAAACTACAGAAGAGGATACTGACTTATAGATGTAGCATTATGAATATTCTTTGCATCCTAGACATATAACTAATTTTTGCATGTATTACTTATCAAATCTTCTTAATTTCTATACATCAAACAATCTCACCTACCCATTCTTTTGTATTCTCTGCATATGTTGCATCAACTGGACCTAAATTCATCATATTCATTTATGTTCCCTAGAGACAAACTGGAGACAATATGCTCTGCACATAGTGTGACATGAAGCAGCATATTCCCTCAAGTTCCATTGGATTATGGCCTACAGTGTTGGGGTACTTGTACAGATAAAATATGGGTCTGGAAAAGTCTCTTCTTTCTCTTGATATCTTGTGTTGAAGAAGATGAGTGAACTGGGTCCAGCCAATCTAAATGATCATAGGTAGTTCATGGAGGTGGAGGGTAAGCGAAAGATAAGTATCAAGTACTTAGTTGTATCTATTTGTTGGGAAGGGTCTCTAGTCCCTAATGACGAGTTGCATCATGATCCCAGGGTCGAAGGACTTTCAGTCTACAAGTTCTGAGCAGACTCTGAAAACTATAGTGTTGATGCTCTGGTGATCACCAAGTTGCCCCTAAGGTAAGTTGTACTATTGGATGTGAGAATGGGAAGGAGACCAGAAGTAGGAGTTTTTTTTAGTGCCCCTTGTTTGTGCCTGGGTGCAAATGACTAGAGGGAGGACAAGAAGGGTGACTGTTGGCACAATAGGAACAGTTAGATGTAATCTATGGCAACCTTGGTAGGTGACAGCATCGATGCCCGTAGTCAGGTGGCTAGCACAAGGGATAGAAGAGGGGTGATATAGAGAGAGTTGTAGCCTTGAGTGGTGGTGTTGGATAAAGCAATGAAGATGGAGTTCCACCACACCATGTCATCACCACAACCTTCACCATCCTCTTCAACTATTGGAAAGGTTTCAATTATGTCAAACTACTTCATGACTAGTAAAAAACATCCACAGTGGTGGATGTGGTGATGCAGATAAAAGGCAATGCCTCCATGGCGGGTGCCTTTATGTGTTTGATCTATCATCCATTATAGAAGGTGAAGACAACCTCCTTGTTGTTAAGCATGTTCAGCGCAAACTGAGGAAGAGAGGAAGAAACTGTAGTGTCATCATTAGAGATGTTGTGACTGCTTCTAGTGCAAGCCTAACGGGTAAGGGGTGGCAAGATGTCGACTAGCATTTAGAAGATGGATTTTAGATGGAGGAATAATATGAGGGATGAGAAGAAGAAATTTACGAGGAAGGTAGAGAGGAAGAGAAACGAAAGGGGACTGAAGAGAAACAATGGGGAAGAGGGAGTGAATTATGGCTATTTTGGTGTTGGTCATCGACCCTATGGGGTTTATGAACCACAGACATTACATGGAGAGGGTCTAGCAGATAAAGGGAAAATTAATGTAAATATTTCATTGCAATTATGTGCATTACAGCATAGCTTTTCAACCTATTAAATGTATGGTCAGTGGAATTTCAATGTATATAAAAATTAGAGGGTATGCTATATATGATGTGAGGAGTTTGGTTTTAATATCAATTTCCCCTTTCAAAGACATTTGATCTTTTTCTAATTATTTTAAGATAAATACTCGACTAATCCATTTAATATCTTTCTTGATCAATTGAAGGCATTATTTCACAATTATTGAATATTTTTCATCATTTAGTCTAAGGAGGTTTCGTATCACCAAACTGTGTTCAAAACCAATGAATTGGTGAAGTAATATAATTGACTTCCAATTATAGACTTTATTATATATTTTACCTTTAGCTTTATATATAAGGTGATATATCTAAACACCATATATTTTTCTTGGCTCCAACATCTCTTTGTTGCTCTAAATTAAGGGGAAATTGATTTATTGTTAATTTAATGAAAATGAGACAAAGGAGAGGGAATGTTTAGCTAATTACCCATATTTGGGTATGTTACAACACTTCACCCCTGAAATAGGACTTCTTTCCCGAAATCCACCTAGATGTAACTCAGTATACTAACTTATACCTTCTAATCAGCTTATAGGTTTCTAATTTGCTTAATCATGGGATGAAATTTAATGTCATCCTTGTAGTCCATTCTTGAGGTTAAATGATGTTGCTCCTTACTATTAGAGGTTTATCTAGGAAAGTAACACCAAATCATATTATTAGCATAACGAGGTTGTATTAGTTATGGTTGCATGGACTTTTATGGTGGTTTAACTATGTATTTATCATTGTCATGATATTACTGCACATGGTCTCTAGGTTTTACTACCGCTCCTAGTGTTCCAATAATTAATTATGAATGAGCAATTTTGTAAAACTAGGTTTTCCCCTAGATCATTTGGAATACACCAACCAAGTCGGTAGACCAAGCTAGTCCATCGAAGACAAACTCAACATATATCACCATGATATGTATTATCAATGTTATTGCTATTATTTCCATTAATGAATTTCACTTGTTTTATCAGGTGTAGAAGTATTGTTAGGGCATAGCATGCTTATATGTCTTCTTATCCTAGAAAAATTAGGGCTATGTTGTAGGATTGAGTATACTTATAGATTTTACCATGGAGTATTAATTATTTAATATGTAATTACAAACCATTTATTATAAATAGTCAAATAGATTAGGGTTAATGTATAACATTATGGTTTTTGTTTGGATTCCAAATTACCATACACGATGATCACTATAGGGTGTCCATGTAACTTATTAAATTAGTCGTAAAAGATTTATGTATCCACTTTACATTACACGTGTTTTGATATGTATGTAGTACATTTTCACTTTTGTTTGTTATGAATTTATGTAAATAAATGACTACTGGAATCCGGGTATGTGGATAAAGATTCCACTGACCTGTAAAAAGTGGGCAATCCTCGTGTTACCAGATTCACTTTTATCATAGAAACATCCTTAAGATTACATTCCTAGAAAATTAGGGGTATTGACCATTTTCTTCCCCCTTTTTATATAACTTAGTATATGATCTTAATTAAGTTCATCCTTTAGGGATTAGTGAAGATAATTTTTATTACTAATGAATGTATATTCATCCCATTTTTAGCTACATTATCAATCTAGTTTAGCATTCATATAGATTAGTATTCATTAGGATAGCTTTGTTTTGATCTACTTAACTTTTTATGTTAATTTGTAGGATTTTGATACTTTTCTTGACTCTCTTTGCAGGTTTTGAATTATTTCACTCTGCATCAAGCTTGCCTAGGGGTCCCACTGCCTAAATTGACATCAAAATTGGATTTGTTTTGAAAAAATGGATTTCGAGCACTTTCATAAGGTAGATTGATACACAAAAATTATGTCCAAGACCAAATTCGACCTGTCGATCGACAAGCCAATCGACATCAAAATTGACAAGAAACCAAGACATACAAGAGGTTGATAGCCTTGTTGGCATCCCTACTGGACACACTCAAATGCTCAATAGCAGTATCGACCTCCTTGGTCGACATCAATGAAGAACGACACTCATACAATCCATCCATAACCGAGGTCGACACTTCTGTCGACTCCCTGCTCGACAACATCATTTGTTTATTCATACGAAAAGAAATTAAGTCATCAACACAATGTTATCGACACTCTCGTCGACAACCACAACTTCAACTGATAGTCATGTCCACCCTCAAGGTCGACAGTCCGTCGATGTTACACCCTGATCTCACAATTACCACTAATCATGAGATTAGGGCATAAACTAAGGATTTAACGTAATACAAAGATCACCCTTAACTTTTTCTTATTTTTCAAACTCTTTGTTTTCTCGCATCAAATCACATAAATAACTTTACAAGAGAATCAAACTTTGATTACTTTAATATGATCTCAACATAAACGATACACATCCATACATTCATTCTATTTCTCACACTTCCATATACATATGACATGATAGTCAGATACATACTCTATTATTAAGAAAACAAAGATACAAAACATCACTTACAACTCTCTCACATCTATACTAGGACCTAGAGTGACAGGGACCGACTGAACTTAACTATACCCAGACTTAACTCTTGTGGTAGATCTACTCTGATGCTTTGACCTTCTTCAAGTCCACATGGTTTCCCTAAAAAATTGTGAGTAGAGGGGTGAGCCTACTCGCTCAGTGAATGAGTACTTCAAAGAAACAGTCTAAAGCACTGATATAATTATAGATATACTTTTGAGCAACTGATATCAATTATAATAGCAGTAAGCTTTAAAGAGATTGATCATTGATAATCATAAATATAGCAGGATACTCTGGATATCAACAAGAGTAAATCAATATATGAGCATGCTTGATTAATTTCAAAGAGAACTAATAATTCAAAAACATACAAAGAATAATTCCTGGGAAACTGTACACGAATCTTTCTTAGACTTTCTTACTTATATGAAACTCTTTAAACCTATATGAACATATTTTAGCTTATGCCCTGATCATATGCAGTGTACTCTACATATGAAGACTCGTAGCAAACTACGATCTCACCGTACAAGACTTAGTTGACACCCCGAGATTGCTAAGCCTGACTACGTCACTGGTATGCAACAGGAAAATGGCTCTCTGGCCTCAGCACACCTATTATGACGTAAAAACTGGACTCCTCCTCTAACCTGAGCACATAGGCGGAGAGTCAAGCCACCTATTGGCTTTTCTATACTCTAGTGCCACCAGGACCTCTGGTTGATGTTGGACACTACATGTTGTATATTAAGGAGATTTCCACTACGGCTTCGTCCCCCGTACCACCTATTAGTACATTCTGACCCCCGTATATTGGACACTTCCAGGGTTAGGTCGTTTCATCCCTAAGGTGCAGACCTCTCATAGGGAACCTACGGTGTTCATGGCTCTTAAGTCTATTATTTTATTATCCTTAGAAAGCTCTTACTATATTGTATCTTTTCCCTTACTTATACTTGACTTTGGTATCTCTATGGTACCGTGTCTATTTATTTGAAGTTTATAACACAACATGTATATAATTCTAAACTTGGCAGAGAAGTATACTCAAAACACTGTAATATACTGAGAAATCAACATTTTATACTTGCAGGCAGACTAAAATTCTTAATTAAATAGTATACATGTCAACTTGGCATTTATGCACTAGAATCATGCAATTGAACTTCTTAATACACTGATAAGAGTTAATTACTTGACATATGAGTAATCGTCATTTGAACCTATAAACTATTTGTGCTTCCTTGGGAAACGTGCATCTCAACCCAAATCTTGAGTTGTGCATCACATAATGTATCTTAGTTTAGCTTTGTAAACCATTCTTTTCATAGACCATCTGATAACATTTACCACAACTGAACTATTAAGCATCACCACATCTCATACTAAGAATATTTATATCACAATACTTTATTCATTGAACACCCTATCCTTAGGGTTTCATTTACCTCATTCACTTATCACATGGCTCTCATAAGGATTTAATATGTCATAAACATCCACTAAATACAGATTGCTTTAAACAAGTCATATACAATCAACATATGTATGAAATCCTCAAATTGAGCAAAATTAGGGCTTTCCATGCCATTCATTGAGATATTATGAATCAAGAATAGCATTGCATAAATAGAGTCTATGATGCCAAGAAAAACACTTCAAATGGATTTCACCATATTTATTCACAAATTTCCAACTTTCCACTCATATAGGGCTTCACCCTTTTTACGAAGATATTAAGCAAACACTATTCACATCACATGAAATCCAAGATAGTATCTGACATATATGCACTACGCATTCAGATAAACAATCATTCATAACCAAGGGGATCCAGATAAACAAATTTCTCTATTTAATTATATAGCAATTTCAGTCATAGACAAATTCCCTATATTTCAGTTTACTCTTATAACCTTTGTGAATAATTAGGGAATTATCATTAGGATGTATTGTATACATTTCTAATATGAATTTATCATCTGGAATTCAAACAAATAGAGGAAGAATCAATTTCATATCATTTTACAACAACTTAGATCAAACAGACAATTCAGGGTTTGTTGTCGCATACTAAGCAATTGAAGATTATGGATGATTTAACCATTTTTTGTGCAATATACTATTTAAAGGAAGTTCCCACTCACCCTAAGGTGTGAAAACACCTTAAAAACGCAGCTCATCCCTGAATATCTCGATCTCATATCAAATCCCTAGCAATTCACCCGATTCTTCTTCCTTTCAACTCGGAAACCCTAAAAATGAGGGAGTATGAAGAAAGAGTAAGAAAGGGGAAGTTTTGAGACCATTTAGGATCAAATCAGAGGTGGGACAGAATCTTGACATGTGAGAGAAGATTCACCATTAAAGTCTATGCAAAGAAGCTAAACTTACTTGATTTCATCATATCTCGGATAGAGAAACCCTAGGTCAACATCTCCACCACTTTCTCTAATAGAAGACACCAAGATGGTTAGACACTCGAGTTGTTAGTGAGAGGTCCCAGGATCGAGCCCAGGCCACGGGATGAATAGAATGGCCAATTTTTAACAACAAAAAAAAACCCTAGCTCTCCTTTCTCTCAAGAATTTCGTTTCTTTGACATGAAGGACGAGTTATGAGAGCTCCTTGTGTGTTAGGTTAGTGATATAGATGAATTGAGGTGCTTAGAACATTTGCAAACAAGCCCCTCGATGTATTTTTATTTTGCTCAGACTGGTTGGTCGGCTCAGTTATAAACTCGACCAAAACCACACGTTTTGGAACTAAAACCTCCTCCAAAAATTATTATAATTTAACCTAATGTTTTAAATTGAGTTTATAAGAAACATTAAAAAATTTAGATCATTTCTAGTTACCAATAAATAATTAAAAATCAAATACTACACTGCTATATTGGAGACAGCAGCATGGTCGGTCGAGTTTGTCGTTCATAGAATTCGACCGACACCCCTCTCTGTAGAGATCAAAAATCATCCAAAAATTACACCAATTTAATAGAGTGTCTTTAATGGAGTTTAACAACTACAGTTAAAATTTGAGATAAATTATATATACCAATAAAAAGATAAAATTCAATTACCACAATACTATATCAATCTGAAAATATGATCGGTCAAGTTTGAAACTCGACCGATAAACATGTCAAAACATTCTTCAAAAATTCTAATATTTTTCAATATTGTTCACATTTTATATATTCAAACCATATTCAAATTTTATTTAAATAAGAGTTACACATAAAATACTAAAAACCATTTAGTGAGACATTATACTTATCAAATTTTGTATTCAAATGTCATCAAAACCCTGATTTGGGCCGATTAGGGTTTCCAAATCTTAACCCTAATTATGTGAATCAAAGTATGATTAAACCTTCTTATTGTATTTAGAATATAAAAAATTAACTATAATCATTAATCAAGGTTCAAACAATGATCAACTTAATTAAGCATACAATCATCCAAGTAAACCCTAATTAGATGACGAATTTGAAAACGGGTCATTACAGTCGACCTCCAATACCGACGACAGGAAGTTCAAAAGCCATCGATCAATAGTCTGTTCGACCGATGGACCCATCAATCAACATCGATGGAAAGTTGTCGACACTGATAGGAAACACAAGAGGTTGATAGCCTCAATCCTACAAATAGGCCCCCAACACAGCTATACAAGGCTTCTGAGATTTTCAGGAGATAGAAACGTCAAAACGCTGCCGATGAGATTAGAGCAAGGACGAGACATGTCGACCGAGCTAGTTCTGTCAACCTAGCTTGACGATGCCTACCAACCTCAAGCATAGATTGATAGATCCCCTTCATCTGCAACTCCAAGCCATTGATCTCTCTCTCTCTAGACGATCGATCTCTTCCCTAAGCTATTGTTCATCCACCTACTTTTATTGCAAGTCAGGGTTATAACCTTAAGGAGAAAGAAGGAAGGAATTCTGCCATCGCACACCATGTCAAGTCGCTTTGTTACCATCATGATCGTGATGGCATCCTCCTCCTCTTCTATTGATATTAATCTCACCATGTCTAGGGAGTAGTCTTTTCACTGGGGTGTGGGGACTAGCCCCACTACCTGTTTCTTACAATTTCATTCATGTTCTAATTCTTATATCATCTCATATAATTCATAGCCATTCGTTTATCGCATGTTTTATGGATTGATCGCCCTCTTTACGTGATTTATTATAATCTTTTACCCTGAGAACTTCAACATTTAAGATTTGAATAGCGATTAGCTTTTGTTGACCCGCTGATGAGAACTTCCGATGAGAAGTCTACGGAGTACTGGATAGAGGATCCATAAGTAACGAGACATTGAGCTTACAGAGATATCTACTCATGCAAGTTTCTGACGCCGAAAGGGGGAACTTGCATAACTCCAATTATATCTTCAGACAAGGTTGGATTTGAATGATTGTGCATCTTCGAGTAGTGGTGGTGAAACCCAGTTCCACCCTAGTGTTTCCATCCATTAATAACTAGAACTTTAATCTGGCTCTTTTTATTACTGTAATCTTAGATGATACAAACCAATCTCAACTTTTGTGATAAATACTAATTCTCACTAGGTTACTTTGATTAGATAGTTCCTAAAAACGTTGTCCCTGGGGATTTGATCCTTAACTATATTGCAATAAGATTTGTCCGCTTGCGGGTGGCATTATTGCACTTTAGTTTTGGTAAACTCCAAGAATTATGTTCCTAGTGAATTTGTAGTGCGAAAATTTTCCACATCAATTACCAAGGAAACATCTATGATAGAAATGCTTACTCACCACCTTGATTTAGTGGTGCATATAATGTTTGACATTATTACTTAAGAGCTTCCTATTCTAATAGCTATTGATTTCAACTATTCATTAAATTAAGTTACAACCCTAAGACTACAAGGCTTTATCCCTTAAAAGGATTTATCTATAATCTATTTAACCATATAGAGTAAACAAGGGTATACCAACTAGATCATAGCTATGTATACATCTAAGATTCTTCTTTCTAAATGCTACATCAAACTTAGGTATAGGGTCTCAAGGTATAACACGTCAATTAAAGGTTTCATCACTAAATGGTTTCCCTATGACTCTGACTCTCCTATGGTTATGACTTGGTTCCAAAAGACCGTACATAAAATGTAAAAGCTTGTTCTTATGCCCATATAATTTTATGATGAAAATAAGTTGCCATGAAAATTTTAAGATGGAAATCCAAAAATGGTACCAAAATCAATCTGAGAACCAAGTCAACCACTTTCCTTGCCCTACACACATGCTATTATCCTAACTTCTATAATACATCCAAAGGGTCAGATATTACAAGAATCTAAAAGGTTATACCAAAAGCATAACTAGCATATAACATAGGAAGAGGGAATTAGGGTTAAGCCTAAATATATGTGTTTGAGGCATCCTTCCTCCTATATTATTTAAAGTGATTTCTCATAAAGGAGGAAATAAGAATTATATACTAGAAGAGTCAACTCCTACATAGTGAAATTTCCACCTCCAAAGAGAGGCTAGGGGAAGTAGGGTTACTCAAAAGTGGCAAATGGACGTGACCAATCCACATCGGAATTGAAACCCTAATTGGTATTCCACAACTTAGGATTAGGTATATCATCGAGTCATAAGGGTCACCTAACTACCCAACTAAGGAATTACATTGGATAACTTGAAATAGTTATGTTATCGACTTCTTTTGTGTCTGATACCATGTTGTAAAGAGTGGGACCTGATAGTGGGCATGCTCAAATGGAAAAGACACAAGTCATGAAAGTTTAAGTAGCATAAAACATAACCATTTACAAAGTTACAAAATGTTCAATATAGATATGCTTGTCACCCTAAGGGTGGTACACAAAAATAAATTTACTATATCAAATTTCGAAAGAGTCATAGTTGCAGAGGGAAACATGGCCATCCTATGCTATCCACATACCAACTTCATGTATACGACCTTCATGTGTCCATGTCCTTTAAGAACCTATACCTAGGTAGTTTTGGGAACAACCTAGAAAAAAAATAAAAAGGTATGCATCTGTAACAACTGGTATATGTGCACAATATAAAAAAATTGGGCAATTTATGACATGAAGTACAAAAGGGGAAGTTCATGCGAGAGGAGGCTAATTGAATTTAGGTAAGTTCAAGAGGATAAATTTCAAGAGAATGAGGCAATTAAATTTCCAAATGCAATATTTAAAGTGAAAAGTATTGCCATTATTCACAATATTACAATAAATAGATATATTAGCATGCATATATATTCATATTAAGTAGTTATGGTACAACTAAGACACCACTGGATCTTAGGCCTATTGGGTGGAAAGACACACCCTGAGCAGAAATACACACCCCTTTAAATATAAGAGGTGGAAACATGCACCCTGGGTGGAAAGACGTGCCCTAATGGTTGTGCACATGCACCATACAATAGATTCCTAGCTAAATTATCAAATGTGCATAAATAGAGTGGAAATATATGGTATAAGTTATTCACTAAAAAAAGATATGGCATAAGTCGTCAATCATATTTCCAAGTCCAAATAGCATTGCAGGTGGGGTCATAGACCCAAGGTAACAAGATATTAATCAATTTCAAAGAATAAGGAATTCCATCATTGAAAAAAAAGGCGAATTAACAAGAATGCCTCATTATAAGAATATGTTATTTAGGTTAATGCCCAAATATAAATAGGGAATAGACATACCTGATATCCATGACAAATCTTATTTCTAAGGGGAATTCTCACATCTTCCTTCTCAACCTAAAAGTGTTTCATATATGTATTAGTCAACAATAATTTTCCTTGAAGTGAGATCGTTCTTTATATTTCTTTATTTAGTAAAGTTGTGCCCATCTAGATCTAGTGACATACTAATTGATATAAAATTATTTAAAGTACTCTTATCATCCATTCCTAGGGTTTTGTTTTTGGTAGAGTATAATATCATTATGTAAAGACTTTCCTAGTTTTGGTGACTTTTGAGTATCTCTACCTAACTACTAACAATGAACGAGTTATATATAGAAGTATTTAGAATCTAGGTTTCATGAATAGAACAAACCATAATGTTATTTAGAATGTGTTCATCAAAATATAACTCATCCATATTCCTATTCTAAATCCAAATTTGTGATTGAAGTTCTTCCCCTTAAAAACCAATTTTTTCAAAATAGATCCATCTACAAAAACATAGATTCTAAGTCCATTTTTTATTTCGAATACCAAAATATATGTATACATATTTATTTAGGGTTTTAGGTTTATGTAAAGGATAAAATAGTATCTAGTCTCTAAAATTTATTAAGTTTCTAAATTTTAGCTTTCATGTTTGAATCTACTACATATTAAGACGATAATGGGATTCATTGATTAGTTAATATATTTTGTCACAACATATTCATTCATTATGAAAGTCAACCATGATATATAATCCAATGTTTGTATTATCACCAATAAAATTATTGTGGTTTTCTAATATGTATACCTTGATAGGATAGCTACATATAATAGATTGAGTCATATACTTGTTGAATTATTTATGAACTAAGACTACATAAGAGGAAACTGACTTATAGATGTATCATGATGAATATGTTTTGCATCCCAGACATATAACTAATTGATGCATTAAAGCTTCACAATTTTAGTATACATCAAACAAAGCTCACCTACATATTCTTATACATTGCTCTACATCAACTAGACTTGAGTTCCCTAGAGACAAACTAGAGACGATCTATTCTACACACAATGTGGCATGAGAAAACATACACCCTTGAGTTCCATTGCACTGTGGCCTGTAGTGTTGGGGTACTTGTACAGATAAACTACGGGTGTGGGCAAGGCTCTTCTTCCTTTTGTTCTCTTGTGATCAAGAAGGGGAGTGAACTGAGTCTGGCCAATCAAAATGATGATAGGTAGTTTGTGGAGGTGGAGGGTAAGCAAAGGATAAGTATCAAGTACCAGGGTGTATATGTTTGTTATAAAGGGTCTTGAGGCCTCAATGATGAGTTACGTCATGATCCCGGGGTCGAAGGACTTTGAGTCTACAAGTTTTGAGCAAACTCTAATGACTACAGTGTTGGTGCTCTGGCAATCCTTCACCAGGTCACCCTTGAGGTAAGCTTTACTATCGGATGTGAGAATGGTAAGGAGACTAGAAGTAGGAGTTGTTGTTAGTGTCCCATGTTTGTGTTTGGGTGAAAATGACCAGAGGGAGGATAAGAAGGGTGGTTGTGACCGGCCTAAATCGCGCATCCTAAAATTGGAGGCGGATTTGAGGTAGTCGAGATTTTTCATTTATAAACATGAATCCTTCTTTTCCCCCGCAACTTTGTTTACGGGGTCGAAGTAGATATACGGGGTCGAACACAGGGACAAGGGGGTAGTGTTGAGAACCTAGAATCGACACACTACACTCCGACAGGTATAAAGAGATGATAAATTCCCTAGGAGGGAAGCATAAAGATGTCACGAACAAAATAAGAAAACTATATCCAAGTGGAGTTACTAGAAAGATTTAAGGTTTTAAGCAATTAGCAGTTTTTAGGGGTTTTCATGCAACAGAAATAGAAGGATACACTCAGAGCTAAGGTGAGGTACGAAGGATAAAACTGCGGTAAAGCAAGCGGTGGTAGGACCAATCCTGTACCCCTCCTCTCGAAGCGGGCACCTCTAACAAGGCATCGGTTCCACTCTAGGGGTCACCGGACTCAAATTAGAGTGGAAAGGTTACTAAAGCAACTCCGTTCCGGGCACTCTCGTACTCCAGAATCGAACAAACACTAGAGTCGCAACACAACTCTCGAAGTTGTTGCGATGGGAAAACACGATTCGATAGCTAAGCGAAACGCGATCCAAAACATGCAAGCTAGAGTTCAGATACCAAACATATCAGTCATCCAACATATTGCACCAAGCATAGAGCAGCAAGTAAGTAAGCATTTCTATTTCTATAAGCATTAAAGGTCTTAGTTACAATGCATGAGTAAAGAATTAAATAACAGAATTAAAGATATGTGTCGTCTTCTTGATGTAGAAGGACGACAAGCTACAGTAACCATCCCGCCCGATATCGGACAAAGGGGCCTAGCCCGATACAGCCGTGTTGGGCGGCACGCTCTCTCAAGCGGCATACCGCGACGGGCGACTATATCGCTCAAGGACCTGGCCGATACGCTCAAGTCGGGCGGCACACCCTCTCGGGCGACACGCCTGACGGGCGGAGCGTATCGGGTTCATTATCGTGTCGGGCATGGAGCTGTGTATCCTACTGCCGGGCACTGGTGTCGGGCACTCGTGTCGCGTATCTACATCGGCCGATATCGGCTCCCAGTGTCGCCCAGTACAGTCCTAGGTGAACCAATCCCCTCCCTCTCGGGATGAGGAAGAGCTCACCTAGTGTCGCCCGGTACGAACACTGGAGCACGATACGCCTGCTCTCGCAGCCTCCTCCGAAGATCACTCGACTATTTGAAACCTGAAGTAACCAAGCTTGTCCGAATTGTCTCAGTTGTCTTTTCGGCTCCCTGTAGCTGCTATTTATAGGCAGCTGGTCAGGGGGAGATATGGTGCTCGAAGCGCCATGTGTCCTCCTTTCCGCCATTCAGTCGGTGGTCGGCTGACGTGGGTATCGCCCGGCACAAGGAGGTCGGTTGTCGGGCGTCGTGGCGAGAGGCGCCTACCGGTGGGTGGTCGATATCGCGCGGCAATCGGAGTAATTGCGGCGCGCTTGGCTCCCTGTCGGGTAAAGAGGCGTGTCGTCCATCACGCAGCCCTGCCGGTCAGCGTGTGTATCGGGCGTCAGGGGGGGGGCGAGACAGTCTTGGACTTATTTGCGGGTTGGAACGGCCTTATTGGTGTTAAATGGGCCAAAATAGGAGGAAACTCTGCAAAAGATGGAAATATTGGACTGAGAGAATTGCTTTGCCAATTATTACGAAAATTCATATAAAAGTGAGGAAAACAACCGAAAAGGGCAGTGTTGATAACAGAATAAAGGCCAAAAACATCACAAAAATTGGTGTTATCAACTCCCCCAAACTTAGCGTTTTGATTGTCCTCAATCAATATTTAAACTTTATTTGGCGATGCTTCTTCCTGCGTAGTATGCTTTTCAGGACAAGATGTAAAACAAGTATCGTAATGCCTTTAGAGATAATGCTGCCTCATTACAAACAAAAGACTTCATTTTTCTTGCCTTATTATTTAAGTAAGATTATTCTCTACAGCTTCAGCGAGACGTTGTTGTATGATTCCGAAGTTAGCTTCCACACCAAACAGCTTTATTTTTGGGGTAGAAAGTTGTGTATACGGTAGGCTAAGGCTTTTTGGGTTTTCTTCTTGTTTCCCATCGGTCCATCCAGGTAAGGGTCCGTTAACGGGCAAGTGGTCCCTGCAGTCCAAGCCAGTTGGCTTTAGAGCAGTGATTTCACATCCTACGTACCACTGCCCCGGATCTACCATGCCTAAAGATGGGTACTTTTAGAAAACAAGTGTGTGTATTTTTTTTCTTTTTCTTTTATTGGGCACAACTCTCATGCTTTTATTCGCTCTCATAAGGTTTCTCTCCCTTTTTAGGATTTTTGTCGGGTAAGGGAAACAAAGAGATTCTTGCTGTTTGGGCAGCTTTTTCCTTCTCCATATTCGTCTCTTAGCTGTTTGCGAGATTATTATATTTTCAAAATTTTTGGCAAGGCAAAACATACTCTTTTGTTCATTTAAAGCAACACTATCAAAAAGATATAACAGGACTTGCGTCATATTTAGCACAAATAAAATAAACTTGGCAGGCAGTTGTATCAGGGTTTTTACTAATATAGCGACTTTGTACATATGCATGGGGACAAAATAAGCAAAAATTTGCAAATTTTCAAAAAAAAAAAATTTATGAACATGTATATGTATCCAAGAGTTTTACGTGAACAAGTATATGTATACGTGATAAACAAAAGAATCAAAAGATTAAGTTAGAAAATTTGACAAAATTTTGTACCTCCCTCACTGGTACCATGGTACCCCCCAAACTTACTCCACACTCTGTCCCAGAGTTGTGAAGTAGATTAGGTAAGGTAATGCTAATCCAGTGAGGGTTAGCCGACGAGCGCGCCTTTGTCAGATAAAAGCTCCCACACATATTCTCCTCTTTTGCTGTGGTAATCGATGTGATGGAGTTGGTCAGGCGTCTCTTTATTCGCTATCCATTCCAGGATGTGGATACCGCAGTCGTTGGATAATGGGGTCTGCTGTGGGCTGCGGTGGCAAAACTGAAGCTCGTGCCATTTGTTTGCTTGTTTGTCCAGGAATGGTTGTATCATCTTTGTCACCCCGTCATAGTATTTCCGAGTTAAGCGTTCGACGGATGACAGCGGTTCTGATGTACACGGCACTGGATGGTTGTTTTTGCCGTCTGAGCTGTTGTAAAAGATTCCTGCTCGTTGTCGGGTGTACACTGTCAGGAGCGTCCAATGGTTATAATGAATAATTGGCAGAAAGATTTGGCTAGGGACTCTTCTTTCTAACTCTTCCAGGAAAAGCTTCTGTGCTCCTGATTTGTCGGCTAGGCAAACATCGTTAAACGGCATAGGATGGGCTATATATGCGTGATCGAACTTTGGTTGTAAAATTTGGACGCAAGCGGTTAATACCAATACCGACAAACATCCTCCTTCTTTAACCACGTCCCTTAGCTCATCGATTGGGACTACGACATTGCCCGCCTTGTAAATGACATCCCTCGGGGTAGCATCTGGTAACTTCAGAAGGATTACATCTACCTGCTCCTGCATGAGCGTAGCGCATGAGAAACGGTCGAAGTTTTTTATCATCCCTTCTGTGGCTTTAGGCGAAGCAGTTTCTTCCATCCCGTGCACTTTCTTAAGGACCGTCACCTCCTTGCCTTCCCCATGTTGACGATCGCCACTTCTTCTTCTTTTTCTGAGGGGTTGTTGGACTGAGAAGAGTCTTCATCTAGGTCACTGTCCAGCAGCCGCTCCGGTACCCCGGCGTCCCGAAAATAGCGCTTGTCCTTGATCAGCAACATGGCGTAGGTGCCCCTGCATTGATAGAAACAATGGCCCCTAAGGGCCCTCAAGTTGCCAAATGTACTGAGCACCTCAATGGCACTTAAGACGACTAAGGCATTGTTTCTGCTTCCCTCTTCAGCCTGGACGGGGAAGTTGCGAATAGAAAAGAAGTTCCAAATGTCGCCGTGGCGTTTGGCTCCTCGCTTGATAATTCTTTGAAGATGCACCGGTAGAAGCCTCAAGTTTTTGTCTTCTGGGCGGCTGAAGCTGATCTCTGAGTGCGGCGCCTCGTTGTGGCTGCAATTCAGGAGCCGGACTTCGTGGTTCCTTAGGTTTGCTACACATAGGAACCATATGTCGCAGTGCTTGTATGGTGCCAACACGAGGTTAGGGTCGTACTCGTCAATGTGCTGCAGCATGTTGGACACCGCAGAGGAGTCTAGTTCTCTGCACATCAGCCTTCTCGCCAAGGTCAGGGTGGCACAGTATATTTTCTTCCGACCTGTCCTACTATCGATATTTTCTATTATAGCATTCTCGAGGACCCTGAATAGCCTTTTTCTGACGACGGCCGTCGAGCGGAACATGTTGCGGAGTGTTCCCCATCGTATGGAGAAGTAGTTGTCACTCCAAACGATGTCTTCTTCATCTGCCTGTGATCTTAGGACCCTGTCTAGCAGTTTCTGGTCTCTGATCGACAGGTAGACGATGGCCCTTCTGTCGAAGTCGGCCATTTCGAAGGACGGTATCTCTGATGGCTCGCGAAACCTGTCTGCCATCGATCGTCTACCTCAGGGGAGGTGTCTTTCATTGGCTGCGTACACGTCCCCCTTTTCTCCCTCCGACTTGTCTGAAGAGTCTGTCCCGATGCTGACATCTCTGTTATCATCTTCAATATCATCCAGGGGATTGAGGGATTTCCTTCCTCGGGGCCTACGGGGCTCGCCTGTCTTGTTGGAGCTCCGTCGGTGGACTTCGGTTGCGTCCCCTCCTCAAGCGTTGAGGATCGCCCGCCGGAGGAGGAGGGTGATGCTGATGTCGAGGGAGACGCTGACGAAGATGATGGAGAGCCCCGGCTCGGGGGTGACGGCGACCGTCTCGGCTGCCTTCGGCGCGGATGGTCGTCCCCTCTATCCAGCCTCTCCTCGATTTTGTTGAGGCGTTGGAGAACTTGCTACATTATAGCATTCAGAGTCTCTAGCCCGCCGGGGAGGCCGGCCAGAGTCAGCAGCTCTCGCTCTTGGCTATCCATCCTGTCTTGGATAGATGCAAGTTTGCGAGTTAGGGAAAAACAAGTAGCGGAGTTGTTGTCTGTTACCTCCCGCAAGAGGTCGAGCTCGTCACCTATCATCTTCCTAAGCGACGGAGGGGTTCCTGTGTGCCTCCCTCCCGTCCTCGTGACATCCTGCCCGCGTGATGGCCCACCAGACGAGGTAGAGCGTATCTCAATTGTTCGTGTGGCAGATGTTGCTGGGCGAGGTGTTGGCCCCCTTGCGGCCGCCTCTGCCTCGCCTTCATATCTTGGTGAAGACGGCCTTGGTGTGGGCGGATGCTGCTCCACCTCTGCGTCCTCGGTGATCCTTCCAGCAGCTTTGACAGGGGCCACCGTTGTCGGGGCCGGTGTCAGCCGTGCACCTTCGAGCTCCCTTCTCAGGATCTCAGCGAACACCTCATTACTGGTGTCTGGCTCAGGTTCTTCTTATGCCTCTATAGGCCCTTCAGGGATGTCTGGAGTTGCGGTTGCTTCCCCCGTAGCAGCTCCCGAAGTTGATGTCTCAGTGACCTCTACGATCATCGGCTCTTTCTCAGCTGCCACCGTCCTCGCAGGGGCGGTAGTTGATGTGGATGTCCTTTCTTGGGCTATTATGGTGGCGGCTTGGGCTGTGTTGGCCGCCACAGCTTCTATTTCTGCGGCGGTGAAGACTAGTTTCTCTACGTCGTAGTCGGCGCAGCGAGGGAGCGGGAGGAGTATATTCGTCCTTGCGAACTTATAGAAAAAGTCTCTCCCCTCCTTCCTAATGATACTGGCCCTGATCAGGTACTTGGTGTCGATTACCTCATCGCCCTGCGTCCTCGAAAGGCTGCGCGGCTCTTTCGGGTACCCGAGCCCCTCTGCGATAAGGTTGACTATTCCGCCCATGCAGTAGTCCTTTGTAGCTTCCTTCATCAGATGTAGTCTGTTCATCAAAAATCGTCCGAGGTTGATTACTCGGCCCTCCATTATGTGCCACATGACATGGAACTCCTCTGTGTATATGTTGTTGGATTTGTACTTGCTGAACAAGAGGCATGCCACCAGTTTGTGCACTATCCTCCAGAAGCATGAGTGCATAGCAGCTACCTTCTTTCCCGGCTTGAACGAAGATTCGTCGGTTAACTGGTCCCAGAGCTTCACGGGATCGAACCCGTCTCCTTTGGTGATTCTCTCATTGTTGTCCATCAGGTTCCTCTCCTCCTCACTTGAAGAGAAGATCGGGTTCAGGAACTTTTCGGAGATTGTGCACTCCGAGTTGTAGAGTCGGGCCTGGAGTCTGTCTGGCCCTCCGAATTCCTTTCTCTCCGCCGGTGAATTTCTTACCCGGTGGAGGGAAGACATGAACTCCATTGTCAGCCTAGTATACGAGGAAGACCTGCTGAAGCAGAATTTCTTCAGACCCGCCGCGGCGAGGACGGCCTTCAGCCTCTTCTCGATTCCCAGATCAGCAAATGAGGCTTTGTGGCAGAACCTACTAGGGTGGTAGATTTTGGACACCAGCTCAGCGTACCAGCGAGTATGCTCGTAGTTCCTTGGCTCGAAACTCACCGCCAAGGCCTCCGGGATTGCTGCTGTGGTTGGGGGTGTTGGAGTTAGAATTGGAGTTGGAGTTGCTGCTTCTCAAACCCTGACCCTCTTTTCCATTGTAGAGGCCTCAAATGGTCTTGGATTCGGACGCTTCCGCCCGGCGTTGGAGGTTCCAGCCGCAGTCTCTGGGTAGATCCTTCTACCCTGAGAGTCAACGGGGACAGCAGTGATCTTGGTGCGGGCCATCTCTGTAGGACAACAAAAGAAATACTTTGATTAAACATGTTGGCTTTTGAAAGAGGTATACAATAAAGAATAAATGTGTGGCCCGATGTTTTTGTACAAAGGCTGCACGGCCCCTACCCCCCCCCCAGTATCGGGTGACACATAAGGTTTTGTGGTGAAGTCATGTGGCTGATACTAGGGACGGGTATTGCCCGATACGGACTAGGTGATAGGGCGACAAACGCTCAGCCGTGTCGGGTGATAAAAGATGCCCGGTACGAACACTAGAGCACGATACGCCTGCTCTCGCAGCCTCCTCCGAAGATCACTCGACTATCTGAAACCTGAAGTGACCAAGCTTGTCCGAATTGTCTCAGTTGTCTTTTCGGCTCCCTGTAGCTGCTATTTATAGGCAGCTGGTCAGGGGGAGATATGGTGCTCGAAGCGCCACGTGTCCTCCTTTCCGCCATTCAGTCGGTGGTCGGCTGACACGGGTATCGCCCGGTATCGCCCGGCACAAGGAGGTCGGTTGTCGGGCGTCGTGGAGAGAGGTGCCTGCCGGTGGGTGGTCGATATCGCGCGGCAATCGGAGTAATTGCGGCGCGCTTGGCTCCCTGTCGGGTAAAGAGGCGTGTCGTCCATCACGCAGCCCTGCCGGTCAGCGTGTGTATCGGGCGTTGGGGGGGGGAGACAGTCTTGGACTTATTTGCGGGTTGGAACGGCCTTATTGGTGTTAAATGGGCCAAAATAGGAGGAAACTCTGCAAAAGATGGAAATATTGGACTGAGAGAATTGCTTTGCCAATTATTACGAAAATTCATATAAAAGTGAGGAAAACAACCGAAAAGGGCAGTGTTGATAACAGAATAAAGGCCAAAAACATCACAAAAATTGGTGTTATCAACTCCCCCAAACTTAGCGTTTTGATTGTCCTCAATCAATATTTAAACTTTATTTGGCGATGCTTCTTCCTGCGTAGTATGCTTTTCAGGACAAGATGTAAAACAAGTATCGTAATGCCTTTAGAGATAATGCTGCCTCATTACAAACAAAAGACTTCATTTTTCTTGCCTTATTATTTAAGTAAGATTATTCTCTACAGCTTCAACGAGACGTTGTTGTATGATTCTGAAGTTAGCTTCCACACCAAACAGCTTTATTTTCGGGGTAGAAAGTTGTGTATAGGGTAGGCTAAGGCTTTTTGGGTTTTCTTCTTGTTTCCCATCGGTCCATCCAGGTAAGGGTCCGTTAACGGGAAAGTGGTCCCTGCAGTCCAAGCCAGTTGGCTTTAGAGCAGTGATTTCACATCCTACGTACCACTGCCCCGGATCTACCATGCCTAAAGATGGGTACTTTTAGAAAACAAGTGTGTGTATTTTTTTTTCTTTTTCTTTTATTGGGCACAACTCTCATGCTTTTATTCACTCTCATAAGGTTTCTCTCCCTTTTTAGGATTTTTTTCGGGTAAGGGAAACAAAGAGATTCTTGCTGTTTGGGAAGCTTTTTCCTTCTCCATACTCGTCTCTTAGCTGTTTGCGAGATTATTATATTTTCAAAATTTTTGGCAAGGCAAAACATACTCTTTTGTTCATTTAAAGCAGCACTATCAAAAAGATATAACAGGACTTGCGTCATATTTAGCGCAAAGAAAATAAACTTGGCAGGCAGTTGTATCAGGGTTTTTACTAATATAGCGACTTTGTACATATGCATGGGGACAAAATAAGCAAAAATTTCAAAAAAAAAAATATGAACATGTATATGTATCCAAGAGTTTTACGTGAACAAGTATATGTATACGTGATAAACAAAAGAATCAAAAGATTAAGTTAGAAAATTTGACAAAATTTTGTACCTCCCTCACTGGTACCATGGTACCCCCCAAACTTACTCCACACTCTGTCCCAGAGTTGTGAAGTAGATTAGGTAAGGTAATGCTAATCCAGTGAGGGTTAGCCGACGAGCGCGCCTTTGTCAGATAAAAGCTCCCACACATATTCTCCTCTTTTGCTGTGGTAATCGATGTGATGGAGTTGGTCAGGCGTCTCTTTATTCGCTATCCATTCCAGGACGTGGATACCGCAGTCGTTGGATAATGGGGTCTGCTGTGGGCTGCGGTGGCAAAACTGAAGCTCGTGCCATTTGTTTGCTTGTTTGTCCAGGAATGGTTGTATCATCTTTGTCACCCCGTCATAGTATTTCCGAGTTAAGCGTTCGACGGATGACATCGGTTCTGATGTACACGGCACTGGATGGTTGTTTTTGCCGTCTGAGCTGTTGTAAAAGATTCCTGCTCGTTGTCGGGTGTACACCGTCAGGAGCGTCCAATGGTTATAATGAATAATTGACAGAAAGATTTGGCTAGGGACTCTTCTTTCTAACTCTTCCAGGAAAAGCTTCTGTGCTCCTGATTTGTCGGCTAGGCAAACATCGTTAAACGGCATAGGATGGGCTATATATGCGTGATCGAACTTTGGTTGTAAAATTTGGACGCAAGCGGTTAATACCGATACCGACAAACATCCTCCTTCTTTAACCACGTCCCTTAGCTCATCGATTGGGACTACGACATTGCCCGCCTTGTAAATGACATCCCTCGGGGTAGCATCTGGTAACTTCAGAAGGATTACATCTACCTGCTCCTGCGTGAGCGTAGCACATGAGAAACGGTCGAAGTTTTTTATCATCCCTTCTGTGGCTTTAGGCGAAGCAGTTTCTTCCATCCCGTGCACTTTCTTAAGGACCGTCACCTCCTTGCCTTCCCCATGTTTGACGATCGCCACTTCTTCTTCTTTTTCTGAGGGGTTGCTGGACTGAGAAGAGTCTTCATCTAGGTCACTGTCCAGCAGCCGCTCCGGTACCCCGGCGTCCCAGAAATAGCGCTTGTCCTTGATCAGCAACATGGCGTAGGTGCCCCTGCGTTGATAGAAACAATGGCCCCTAAGGGCCCTCAAGTTGCCAAATGTACTGAGCACCTCAATGGCACTTAAGACGACTAAGGCGTTGTTTCTGCTTCCCTCTTCAGCCTGGACGGGGAAGTTGCGAATAGAAAAGAAGTTCCAAATGTCGTTGTGGCGTTTGGCTCCTCGCTTGATAATTCTTTGAAGATGCACCGGTAGAAGCCTCAAGTTTTTGTCTTCTGGGTGGCTGAAGCTGATCTCTGAGTGTGGCGCCTCGTTGTGGCTGCAATTCAGGAACCGGACTTCGTGGTTCCTTAGGTTTGCTACACATAGGAACCATATGTCGCAGTGCTTGTATGGTGCCAACACGAGGTTAGGGTCATGCTCGTCAATGTGCTGCAGCATGTTGGACACCGCAGAGGAGTCTAGTTCTCTGCACATCAGCCTTCTCGCCAAGGTTAGGGTGGCACAGTATATTTTCTTCCGACCTGTCCTACTATCGATATTTTCTATTATAGCATTCTCGAGGACCCTGAATAGCCTTTTTCTGACGACGACCGTCGAGCGGAACATGTTGCGGAGTGTTCCCCGTCGTATGGAGAAGTAGTTGTCACTCCAAACGATGTCTTCTTCATCTGCCTGCGATATTAGGACCCTGTCTAGCAGTTTCTGGTCTCTGATCGACAGGTAGCCGATGGCCCTTCTGTCGAAGTCGGCCATTTCGAAGGACGGTATCTCTGATGGCTCGCGAAACCTGTCTGCCATCGATCGTCTACCTCAGGGGAGGTGTCTTTCATTGGCTGCGTACACGTCCCCCTTTTCTCCCTCCGACTTGTCTGAAGAGTCTGTCCCGATGCTGACATCTCTGTTATCATCTTCAATATCATCCAGGGGATTGAGGGATTTCCTTCCTCGGGGCCTACGGGGCTTGCCTGTCTTGTTGGAGCTCCGTCGGTGGACTTCGGTTGCGTCCCCTCCTCGGGCATTGAGGATCGCCCGCCGGAGGAGGAGGGTGATGCTGATGTCGAGGGAGACGCTGACGAAGATGATGGAGAGCCCCGGCTCGGGGGTGACGGCGACCGTCTCAGCTGCCTTCGGCGCGGATGGTCGTCCCCTCTATCCAGCCTCTCCTCGATTTTGTTGAGGCGTTGGAGAACTTGCTGCATTATAGCATTCAGAGTCTCTAGCCCGCCGGGGAGGCCGGCCAGAGTCAGCAGCTCTCGCTCTTGGCTATCCATCCTGTCTTGGAAAGATGCAAGTTTGCGAGTTAGGGAAAAACAAGTAGCGGAGTTGTTGTCTATTACCTCCCGCAAGAGGTCGAGCTCGTCACCTATCATCTTCCTAAGCGACGGAGGGGTTCCTGTGTGCCTCCCTCCCGTCCTCGTGACATCCTGCCCACGTGATGGCCCACCAGACGAGGTAGAGCGTATCTCAATTGTTCGTGTGGCAGATGTTGTTGGGTGAGGTGTTGGCCCCCTTGCGGCCGCCTCTGCCTCGCCTTCATATCTTGGTGAAGACGGCCTTGGTGTGGGCGGATGCTGCTCCACCTCTACGTCCTCGGTGATCCTTCCAGCAGCTTTGACCGGGGCCACCGTTGTTGGGGCCGGTGTCAGCCGTGCACTTTCGAGCTCCCTTCTCAGGATCTCAGCGAACACCTCATTACTGGTGTCTGGCTCATGTTCTTCTTATGCCTCTACATGCCCTTCAGGGATGTCTGGAGCTGTGGTTGCTTCCCCCGTAGCAGCTCCCGAAGTTGATGTCTCAGTGACCTCGTTGATCATCGGCTCTTTCTCAGCTGCCACCGTCCTCGCAGGGGAGGTAGTTGATGTGGATGTCCTTTCTTGGGCTATTATGGTGGCGGCTTGGGCTGTGTTGGCCACCACAGCTTCTATTTCTGCGGCGGTGAAGACTAGTTTCTCTACGTCGTAGTCGGCGCAGCGAGGGAGCGGGAGGAGTATATTCGTCCTTGCGAACTTATAGAAAAAGTCTCTCCCCTCCTTCCTGATGATACTGGCCCTGATCAGGTACTTGGTGTCGATTACCTCATCGCCCTGCGTCCTCGAAAGGCTGCGCGGCTCTTTCGGGTACCCGAGCCCCTCTGCGATAAGGTTGACTATTCCGCCCATGCAGTAGTCCTTTGTAGCTTCCTTCATCAGATGTAGTCTGTTCATCAAAAATCGTCCGAGGTTGATTACTCGGCCCTCCATTATGTTCCACATGACATGGAACTCCTCCGTGTATATGTTGTTGGATTTGTACTTGCTGAACAAGAGGCATGCCACCAGTTTGTGCACTATCCTCCAGAAGCATGAGTGCATAGCAGCTACCTTCTTTCCCGGCTTGAATGAAGATTCGCCGGTTAACTGGTTCCAGAGCTTCACGGGATCGAACCCGTCTCCTTTGGTGATTCTCTCATTGTTGTCCATCAGGTTCCTCTCCTCCTCGCTTGAAGAGAAGATCGGGTTCAGGAACTTTTCGGAGATTGTGCACTCCGAGTTGTAGAGTCGGGCCTGGAGTCTGTCTGGCCCTCCGAATTCCTTTCTCTCCACCGGTGAATTTCTTACCCGGTGGAGGGAAGACATGAACTCCATTGTCAGCCTAGTATACGAGGAAGACCTGCTGAAGCAGAATTTCTTCAGACCCGCCGCGGCGAGGATGGCCTTCAGCCTCTTCTCGATTCCCAGATCAGCAAATGAGGCTTCGTGGCAGAACCTGCTGGGGCGGTAGATTTTGGACACCAGCTCAGCGTACCAGCGAGTATGCTCGTAGTTCCTTGGCTCGAAACTCACCGCCAAGGCCTCCGGGATTGTTGTTGTGGTTGGGGGTGTTGGAGTTAGAATTGGAGTTGGAGTTGCTGTTTCTCAAACCCTGACCCTCTTTTCCATTGTAGAGGCCTCAAATGGTCTTGGATTCGGACGCTTCCGCCCGGCGTTGGAGGTTCCAGCCGCAGTCTCTGGGTAGATCCTTCTACCCTGAGAGTCAACGGGGACAGCAGTGATCTTGGTGCGGGCCATCTCTGTAGGACAACAAAAGAAATACTTTGATTAAACATGTTGGCTTTTGAAAGAGGTATACAATAAAGAATAAATGTGTGGCCCGGTGTTTTTGTACAAAGGTTGCACGGCCCCTACCCCCCCCCAGTATCGGGTGACACATAAGGTTTTGTGGTGAAGTCATGTGGCTGATACTAGGGACGGGTATTGCCCGATACGGACTAGGTGATAGGGCGACAAACGCTCGGCCGTGTCGGGTGATAAAAGATGCCCGATACGGCTCGTATATACACAAAGGAAATGGCGTGTCGCCCGGCACAGAATATATGGGACGATACAAAAATGGACGACACGACTCTCGCCTGACAGGGCATATCGGGCAATAGTTACTACAAGATACGTTGCGCGATATGCATGTCGGGCGATACGAAATCGTTAAGCTAACAAGGCCGATAGTCCATACATGTAAACAGAGAATGTGTCGGGCGGCAAAGACTGCTGCGCGATAGATATACCGGGCGATATCTACTGGGCGATAGGTCTGTCGGGTTGTACCTCACAGAGCTCGGGATTTCCGCACGTTACGAAGGCAGGGGGTGTCGCGCGACACGAGAGCAAAAAGCACAAAGTCCTTTGCACGATACAGGAGCACGAGCACAGTAATTCAGGTAGCCTGACACGGTAAAACATGTTCATATATATAGCGAACTCAACCTTGGTATTTCGATGCGGTGAAAACACGGCAAGCCATCCTGGGCATGCATCGGCCGATAGGGCATATCATTCCCGAGACGGGCAGTCCATCCGTCGGCCTAAGGGTGATCAGTCCTTTGGCACGATCGTCACAGGCTCATGCCATCCAGGAGCGTCTTTTCTCATGGCCTTAGCGATGCCCGAAACACTTTTTGCACGATGTTGTGCATATCTTGCCGGTGGGGTTGCTTTGCATTACGACCTTTGGAGAAAAAGCTAGAAGAAAGAAAAGGAAACTTGAAAATGAAAAGGGGTAGCTAAAGCGGTTGAGGAGTAAAACATCACTGGCCCGAAACTAAGGTCTTGGCCTCAGCTAGCATTACCCATCCCGTCCTAAAGAATACTTCGGTGACCCATAAAATAAAGTCAGCGCATGTGGCGCATGCACTGACTCGGGCCTTATTACATCCCAAAATGTTTGTAATGTTTCTTTTGCAGGAAAGTAAAAATGTCCTATTCTAGGAATTAAAAAGACAACTCGGGTTGCCTCCTGAGAAGCGTTGCGTTTCTCGTCTTCAGTTGGATGCTCAAAGTTTCTTCATCATGTATCTTCATCCATGCTCCTGCGGTCATTGTCCCGTTCTTTTCGCCGGTTCGGTATTTGACGGAATCCTCCCTGATGGGTTCTTCACAATTTCAGCCAATTGAGCTAGCTGCTGGTCGATCTGGTGTTGGTGCATCTGCATGTCTACCATTTGTACCTGCAACGAGTTCAAGACACCAGAATTTGATAACGCACTCTGC
Organism: Alisma plantago-aquatica; assembly: GCA_963693085.1. Lineage (NCBI taxonomy): Eukaryota > Viridiplantae > Streptophyta > Magnoliopsida > Alismatales > Alismataceae > Alisma > Alisma plantago-aquatica. The sequence continues at coordinate 72,187,079 of OY856412.1, read as the reverse complement.
GCCAGTTGATTGTTGATCGTATCTTGCTTCTTGACAAAATCAAATAACTGGCCAACCACGTCTGCCTGGCCCGTGCCTTTGCTTTGTTCTTGGTTAGGCCCTTGATACTTCCCCTGTGCTTGGAAGTTCCCCTTGTTTGATGGGAAATGAGTGTTTTTGGGGTATTTGCTTGGTCCTCCCCTTTGCTCAAAAGCTTGAGGTTGTTTGGAGGTGCCTTCCAACTGATGCGCATTTTCAGCTGCATCCTTGTTGCCATATCTGAAACCAGGGTGGTCCGGCCTTTTGAAATTCACAAAAGCCACCTTCTCAGTTTCCTCATCCTCAGATTCAGAATCGCTTGATGCGTCTGGTTGGGTGTAGATGCAACTGTCTACCCCGTGTCCGCCTTCTCCACACGTTACACATTTCATTACCTTTTCAACTTGCTTCTTACCCTTTCCGCCAGATTCTTTTAGCTGCTTTACATCCGTAGCTATCCTCTGGATCTGAGAAGTGATTGTCTCCAGTGCCTTGGATTCAAAAGAAGATCCTTCACTAACCTTCTTAGCTTGGCCACGGTCAGATCTGTCATAGTCAGTGCCCGCTTGTAGCTCGGCCATGTTCTTGATGATCTTTTCAGACCTGCTCGGCTTTTTCCCTAGGAAGTCGCTCCCTGCTGCTGTGTTCAACGAAACCCTTTCCTCTGGAGTCAGGCCGTTATAGAAGGTAGTGATCAAGAACCCTTTCTTGTAGTTGTGGTGAGGGCAGTCCCTCTGATATTCTTGGTATCGCTCCCAAGTGTCATGGAGATTCTCATTAGGCTTTTGCATGAACGACGTTATCCTTTGTCTGTTTCTCACTGTATTCTCAGTTGGGTAGAACTTATTTATGAATGCATCCGCCAATGCTCCCCATCCGTTCAGAGCCTGGTGGGGCAGCCCTAGGTACCATGATAGAGCTTTATCTTCCAGAGAAAAGATGAAGCCCTTGCAATAGATTACCTCCTGGGGAACTCCCCTCATCTTGATAGTATCACAGATGTTCTTAAAAGCATCCAAATGGTGATAGGGATTGTCATTCTTGGAACTCCCTCTGAAGCTTTTGTTCTAAATCATGGAAATGACGGACGGCTTGAGTTCAAAGTTTGCGGCGTTGAATCGCGGAACGATGACAGGGCATCTGGAATTATTGGCCTTAGTGGAGGCTAGCTCCCTCAGAGTCTTCTCTTCTTCGTCTGAGTCGTCGCTGTTGCTGCCTCCCTGTTGTTCTTGGCGCTGGTGTCGCCTGTGTCGATGACGGTGACAACGCCTGACATGGGGGTGGCCTTCCTCGAAGTGCTCCAATTCCTGATCTTCCTGCTGATCATTTCCGTCGTAGCGATCGTTGTCACTTGGCAGAGGTGATTCATCCCTAGGCCTTCCCTGTTGTTCCCCTTCAACGTGTTGCGGGTTGACGCGGGGAGGCATAATGTTGATGATTGTGCTCTGTTGAATGGTGTCGGAGCTCGGTGGAACAGTGATCTGTTCTTCAGGGTTCCTAAAAGAATGGCACGGAAAATCAAGTCAGAAAATTGAATTATTAGGCTTAGGCTAAGAATAATAGTAATAAAAAAGAAAACGATAAAAGAAAAAGTGTGCTGTCAAACTTATTTCTAAGCTTGAGGCACAGGAGTATAGTTAGTGGATTCGGATTCGTCAACAGTACCGTCTTTGCCTTGTCCCCGGCAACGGCGCCAAAAGGTTGACCGGCCTAAATCCCGCATCCTAAAATTGGAGGCGGATTTGAGGTAGTCGAGCTTTTTCATTTATAAACCTAAATCCTTCTAGGCCCCTGCAACTTTGTTTACAGGGTCGAAGTAGATATACGGGGTCGAACACAGGGACAAGGGGGGTAGTGTTGAGAACCCAGAATCGACACGCTACACTCCGGCAGGTATAAAGAGATGATAAATTCCCTAGGAGGGAAGCATAAAGATGTCATGAACAAAATAAGAAAACTATCTCCAAGTGGAGTTACTAGAAAGATTTAAGGTTTTAAGCAATTAGCAGTTTTTAGGGGTTTTCATGCAACAGAAACAGAAGGATACACTCGGAGCTAAGGCGAGGTACGAAGGATAAAATTGCGGTAAAGAAAGCGGCGGTAGGACCAATCATGTACCCCTCCTCTCGAAGCGGGCACCTCTAACAAGGCATCGGTTCCACTCTTGGGGTCACCGGACTCAAATTAGAGTGGAAACGTTACTAAAGTAACTCCGTTTCGGGCACTCTCGTACTCCAGAATCGGACCAAACACTAGAGCCGCAACACAACTCTCGAAGTTGTTGCGACGGGAAAACACGATTCGATAGCTAAACGAAACGCGATCCAAAACATGCAAGCTAGAGTTCAGATACCAAACATAGCAGTCATCCAACATATTGCACCAAGCATAGAGCAGCAAGTAAGTAAGCATTTCTATTTCTATAAGCATTAAAGGTCTTAGTTACAATGCATGAGTAAAGAATTAAATAACAGAATTAAAGATATGTGTCGCCTTCTTGATGTAGAAGGATGACAAGCTACAGTAACCATCCCACCCGATATCGGACAAAGGGGCCTAGCCCGATATAGCCGTGTCGGGCGGCACACTCTCTCAAGCGGCATACCGCGACGGGCGACTGTATCGCTCAAGGACCTGGCCGATACGCTCAAGTCGGGCGGCACACCCTCTCAAGCAGAGCGTATCGGGTTCGTTATTGTGTCGGGCATGGAGCTGCGTATCCTACTGTCGGGCACTGGTGTTAGGCACTCGTGTCGCGTATCTACATTGGCTGATATCGGCTCCCAGTGTCGCCCGGTACAGTCCTAGGTGAACCAATCCCCTCCCTCTCGGGATGAGGAAGAGCTCACCTAGTGTCACCCGGTACGAACACTGGAGCACGATACCCCTGCTCTCGCAGCCTCCTCCGAAGATCACTCGACTATCTGAAACCTAAAGTGACCAAGCTTGTCCGAATTGTCTCAGCTGTCTTTTCGGCTCCCTATAGCTGCTATTTATAGGCAGATGGTCGGGGGAAGATATGGTGCTCGAAGCGCCACGTGTCCTCCTTTCCTCCGTTCAGTCGGTGGTCATCTGACGCGGGTATCGCCCGGCACAAGGAGGTCGGTTGTCGGGCGTCGTGGCGAGAGGCGCCTGCCGGTGGGTAGTCGATATCGCGCAGCAACCGGAGTAATTGCGGCGCACTTGGCTCCCTGTCGGGTAAAGAGGTGTGTCGTCCATCGCGCAGCCCTGCCGATGAGCATGTGTATCGGGCGTTAGGGGGGGCCGAGACAGTCTTGGACTTATTTGCGGGTCGGAACGGCTGTATTGGTGTTAAATGGGCCAAAATAGGAGGAAACTCTGCAAAAGATGGAAATATTGGACTGAGAGCATTGCTTTGCCAATTATTACAGAAATGCATATAAAAGTGAGGAAAACAACCGAAAAGGGCAGTGTTGATAACAGAATAAAGGCCAAAAACATCACAAAAATTGGTGTTATCAGGTTGTTGGCACAACAGAATAGGTCTTTGCAGAATCCTAGTAGGTGGCGGCATTGATGCCCGCAATTAGGTGCATGGCACAAGGGATAGAAGAGGGGTCAGATGGAGACATTTGTTGCCTTGAGTGGTGGTGTTGGATCAAACAATGAAGAGGAGGGAGTTCCACCACACCATGTTGTCATCACGACCTTCACTAGTTTCTTTTCCAGTCAAAATACTTGATGTCTGGTAAAAAGCATCCATAGTTGTAGTTTTGGTGATGTGGATAGAAGGCAATGCCTCCATTAATGGGTACCTTCATGTGTTTGATCTATCATCCATTACAGAAGGTGGCAGCAACCTCCTTGTTGCTAAGCCCACTCGGCTTAGACCGAGGAAGAGAGGAAGAAACTATAGTGTTGTCATTAGAGGCATTGTGATTGTGGTCAGTACAAGACTTACGGGTAAGGGGAGGCACAAGGTCGAATATGGTTTATAAGATGGGTTTTGGATGGAGGAATAAGATGAGGAAGGAGGAAAAGAAATAGATGAGGAAGGTAGAAAGGAAGAGAAATAGAAGGGGAAGGAAGAGAAACATCGGGGAAGAGGGAGTGAATTGTGGTTGTTTCATTGTTGGTTGTCAACCCTGCGGGGTTTATGAACTGTGGACGTTGTATGGATATGATCTAGTAGAGAAAGGGAAAATTAATGTAAATATTTCATTGCAATTTTATGTATTAAAGCATATCTTTTCAACCTATTAATTACAATTATGTGTATTAAAGCATAGATTTTCAACCTATTAAATGAATGGTCAATGGAGGTTCAATCTGTACAAAAATTGGAGGGTATGCTATATAAGAGGTGAGGACTTTGATTTTAACATCAATTTCCTCTTTCAAAAACATTTGATATTTTATCTAATTGTTTTAAGTTAACTACTCAACTCATCATCTAAGCCTCAATCCCAACTATGTTGGGGTCGGCTACATGAATCCTTCATTTCCATTCAGCTCTGTCATGGGCCATATTCTGATTGAGATGTAGAGATTCAAAATCTCTCTTTATAAGCTCATACCATGTTAATTTAGGCCTTCCTCTTCTTCTATTTATAGTGTTTAGCTCAATAGCATTGCTTCGTATAGTGCACTAGTAGGTCTGCGTTGCACATGTTTGTACCATCTGAGTCGGCCCTCGCGCAACTTGTCCTCAATGCTCACTACCCCCACTTTATTCCTGATATAGTCATTTTTCAAGCGATCTTTTCTTGTCTTCCCACACATCCATCTCAGCATACACATTCCAGCCACGTTCATCTTGTTGAGACCTTATTTCTTCACCGCCCAACATTCACTCCCATAGAGCATGGTTGGTCGTATAGTTGTTCTATGAAACTTACTTTTTAACCTAAGAGGGATCCTCTAATCGCATAATACTCCAGTTGCACTCCTTCATTTCAACCATCCTGCAGTGATCCAGTGACAAACATCATTTTGGACATCCCCGTCTATTTGAATAATAGAACCCAAGTAATGGAATTTATCACATTTTGGTATATCTACTCAACTAATATATTTAATGTCTTTATTTATTAATTGGAGGCATTATTTCACATTTATTGAATATCTTTCATCATTTAGTCTAAGGAGGTTTGTATCATTAGTCAAAACCAATTAATTGGTGAAGTAATATAATTGACTTCCAATTGAAGACTTTATTAAATATTTTACCTTTAGCTTTATATATAAGGTGATATATCTAAATATCATATATGTTTCTTGGATCCAATAACTCTTCATTGCTCTAAAACAAGGGAAAATCGATTCATTGTTAATTTATTAAAAATGAGACCAAGGAGATGGAATGTTTAGATAACTACGCAAATTTGGGTATGCTACAACTAATGACCAAGCCCAGAAGGGGGAAGGTCACGAGAGTCCACTGAAGGGAGAGAAAAAACCCAACAAGAGGGTATACCATAGAGATTACCCCCAACAAGAGGGTTTGTCGTAGAGATTACCCCCGGCAAGAGATTGCCCCCATCGGGAGGGTAATCTATAGAGATTACCCCCAGTGAGAGGGTGTACTGTAGAGACTGAGAAATTATGGGTTGAGAAGTTATAAAAAATGCATGTTCTATTATTTAATGATAATTGTTGATATGGTTGACATGTTATTACACCTAATGCACATATTTTGGTTGCACTATGTACACAATACAGAAATATGTTGATTGTGTTTTGATTGTCGATGTTTTAGGTAAATGCCATATATGAGGACACAAGGACATGGTGAAATAGAAGAAATTAATTCAATATATTAAATCTAAGGAGGATTAATTAGATTCTTATTCTCATATTTAATAGTTCTCATGTTATGTAACTCCTTATAGGAGCATCATTATCCATTTTGTAAACAACAACTGTGAAACAATGGAAATTATCTGTTATTTGCTAAATATGGATCTTGGGAATTTAGGCAATGTCTCTCGACTCTAAGGTCCTTCCTTAATTGGAGGATACTAAAAAGTGAGGACATTCTATTTGGTATCAGAGCCCCATATTTTTCAAATAATATTAATGGTTGGTAATTTTGAGGAAAATTATTTGGGAATCACCTAAGGGTAATGGTGTGTAGAAAGGAAAACTGCTTTGGGGGATGGCATTTTATTCATATGCACCATTAAGTTGGTATATGAGGAATCCTTAGCCAAGTTGATACCTGCCTAGCCAGAACCTAGGGTTTTCCTGAAGTAATATTTCCTCTAAGTTTCTCATCTTTAATTTCATCCACTTCTCATTTCATTGCTTAATAAACCCTAAAAGGTAGTTCCCTCCTCATCTCAAGTTAGGGTTTTGAGAAGAAGTAGGATTAAGGCATCCTCCACCAATGAATGTACATAAAAGGTTAAAATGATGAAACAGTTTCAAAAGAATGTTTTATGGGTTTTCCTTGTAAGGGTAAACCCTAGATAGAACTAGGGCTGGTTTAAGAAAATCCTAGTGAGTCAAGGGATACAAAAACCCTAAGATGAGGGTTGTAGTCCCTAACCCTAATGCTAAAGCTGAATCCTAATCATGGGTAATGGGAGTAGTGTGGATAAAATAATAACCCTACCCTTATAAACTCTAAGTTAAAAACTGGAAAGAGAAAATACAAATAAGTTGTATACCCATGCATGCATGATTCATGTAGAGAGTTTGAATATACATATGAAAGATAGACAATAGATGGTGACATAAAAAATGAAAATATGAAAACCTCAGTTAAACTTTTAGAGTTGGCATCTAGACCTAGGGGGTCAACCCAAGAATGGGGAAAAGACCTATGGGGGAGGCAAAACCCTAAACCCGTGAGGTCATTTTGTGGTTAGAATGCCTAACATGAGGAGGTTAGGCACTCTAACAGGAAAATGTATCCCCAAACATGTACAAGTAGGAGTTAATCATGCACCTAAGTGAAAGTGAGTGACATCAGTCTAGAAGAGGGATTAGTTCTAGGTTAGATTTCTAAAGTTTTGTTGGAATACGTGATAGATGGAATACATGAAATAAGTTTAGATGATATGATTTAAGTTTTATATAATGAGATAATATGGTTTATGATGATCTTAGTCGGAATGAGAATTTGATTTCAGTTTTGAGTATTTGACACAAGATTTGATAATGTTGTGTGTTTCTTTGAGATAAGATTAGTTAAGTTAAGATAAGATGTGAATAAGCAAGAGCGTCAATCGCTTCTACAGAGGAGGACCTCTAGTGTTAGGACCAGTTATAGGGTTAATTCCTGAGAGGGAGTAAGACCCAGAGGGAGAAGGTCAGGAATCTAAACTCTGAGATATGAGAAATATTTGTTGTGATATGTCCTAAACTAGACTCCTACTGAGTCAATGAGTTGAGTTGCTTTATGCATGATTCTTGTAGTCTCGTTGTACCCTAGATGTCCTTGGGAGCAACAAACCCTAGGGACAGAGAAAGAGGGTGCCTACATATATGTGAATATGGTATGGGTATCTACCATCTAGGAGAGGGAGAGAGAGTCCCAAGATCTAAATGAGGTAAGGAAAGTTAGAATGTAGTGAAGACTCATGCTTGGGTTGGTGGTTCCTTGCATATGACTCTAGTGGTTGTTTATGAGAAAGAGAGAGTTGGGTAAGAGTATTTCATGAGCAAAAATTTATGAAGAGAATGACATATCATGTTTTGGTTTGGTTTGTGCTTGAGTGGTTAGATCATGTAATCTTGATTATCGATGTTGACAAGGAAAACCTGAGAACCCTAGACCAAAGAGGAAGGTATTTCTAGTACATATAATACTCATAGAGTTCAGTGAGCTCATAGAGATTGAGCATGGCACCAACCTCAGGTAATTGGTCAGGGGAACCTCAATTGGATTTTTTATATATGATTGGCAAGCCACTCATATAAGTTTGTTTAGCACAACTATAATATATATATATATATATATATATATATATATATATATATAATCTAATATTGAAATGTGCTATATGGATATGGCATGATGGAAGACTTAGGAATGGTTTAAGAGTTCCATGTGTATAATTGGCTAACCATATGCATGAATTATGATAATGTGAAATAGTTGGTTAGTCTTAGGATGAACCTTAATAAAGTTTACAACCTAATATGAGAAAGTGAATTGAGAAAATATTCATGATAAAACATCAAATTTGATTGTATTTGTCATGAGGAATATGTGGTGATTAGACTTGTATCTTCAAGATACCTTTTACCTATTACTTGGCCTACTATATTGTATGGTTGCATTATGTGTGTACAAAATACTTGGCATATAGTATTGGATGGGATAATTGTTCTTGTATACTATCTTTCTTAATTTTCTATATATATCTAGTCTTGAACACATGAAACATAAAATATATTCTCCATTATATCTAACCACTTCAACTCTTTGGTAGTGAAGTGTTGGAAAGTAAAGTACTTTAATTCTTTGGTAATAAGTGCTTGATAGTGATCCAACTCTTTGGTAGTAGACCACTTTGTTTAATGATCCAACTCTTTAGTAGTAGATCATAAGGCATTAATGCATCCAATTCTTAGGTAGTAAATGCATACATGATATAATGGAAAATATGGCTAAAAGACATTTTAGGTTTTGTTGAAATACATCTTTGTTCAAGTATACTTTTGTTATCTTTTGTTATTGCCAAGTATTAGTTTTATCTTACCCTTGGAAGGTGAGTTCAAATTTTAGTTTAATAATTAAGGTAACCTTACATGTCACATAATGCTTTAAGGATTAAGTACGCCGTCTTTGAGGGACATGAGGAAAAGTCATTACGGAAGTGGTTGACGGTATGGGATTAATCCTATAAGGAAAGTAGCCATGAGGCCAATGTAGGGACAAAAAGTGAATAATGTGCACCATAAGAGTTGGAGGAATTTTGGGTTAACGAAATTATACAAAAAAATAAAGTGCTTGAATATTATTAGAAGAAACAAACCTAGACAAATGTAACGATATGAATTTTTGACATCTCAATAAACCTTGGGGAGGGTAGAGCCCAAAGTTAACCCTACGGTCAAGTAGTGATGATTAGAGGTGATCATGCTCTAAGTGCATAAGATTGAGGGATCATGAGATAGCCATTCATGTGTATTCAAGGCCCATGGGGTCAAGATATTGGCCACCTTAATAAGATCATGAGGCCCAAGGGTTAGATGTCAGAGGTGCTCCATAAGTACATAAGACCATAAAGGTCAAATAGTAGATCACTCCAAAGGTACATGTATCTCTAGAGGGAGGTGACTAAGGCTAATGATACAAGAGATGTGGATATGAGAATATAATAAGTCATGTAATAACCTTGAATAAAATCTTAAAGGGAGTTGTGCATAAACTCAATAGTTAAGAAAAAACACTTTCCACGTGAGTGGATGAAATTTAAGAAAATTGTTGAAGATAATGTATTCGTAGTATGGAGTCATTTTGAGAATGACTCAAACAAAATTTGGATTAAGAGATAATGTGTATATACACCATACCTACTCTTGGAATGGGATGAGCTTTGTATTTGGACTGTAAGCAAATGCCTATTTCATCTTGTTATGAGTGTGAGAGATTGGGTAGACACATGTTATGCTTAAAAAAATTGACATAGGAGAATGAATACCCAAGTTGAAATGTAATGACATAATTTAGGGTTTGAGGTGTTACCTCACCCTTATGTGAAAGAAAAAAAAAAGAATCATAGTTTGGAAATCGAGGTGAAAAGGTAATCAACAAGTAAAAATTGAAATCACAAGTGAAAATGCAATCACCAAGTGATAATATCATGTAATGTATGAGGATGTGGAAATACCCTAGAAATGAATTTGGGTTCCCAACCTCAGTAAAATGAGGAAAATTACATATCAACATAAGTTCTTAAAGATAAGCTAGATAAAATAGCATGTTTGAGGCTAATAATATTTATCATTCACCTTAACCTATTTTGGATTGATTTTGGGGACAAAAAATATATTTTAAGGAGGGGTGAATGTAAGATACTCAAATTTGGTAAACTAGAATTCTACAAACATAATGCTTGAAGTTGGTAAGCACATTATATAATTGTATAATTGATAGAATAATAAGTGTATCTTGAATCCTCTTAGTGGCATGGGTTCAACCCATGGCCCAAGTGAGTGACATGAGACTTTTTACTTTGCTAATAGGTCCTTGTGGCACAAGTTTTAGAAATGAAAGGAATTCATGCTTAAATGAATGATAATGTAAAGAGTGGGACCTGAGAGGGGATCCACTCTTCACTAGTTGAGAAACATAACCATCCTATTCCGATTATGAAGGAAAGGAGTTATTTGATTATCTCCCAAATGGTATATATTACAGAGCTTGTTAATGAACAAGCAACGGAAACAAAACTATTACAAAATTATAAAATATCCCCTGTACAATTATTCCTCACCAAGCACAAAAAAAGAAAAATAAATAAAAGGCACACATCTAAGAACATATAAGGCTGGTTGCAGAGGGCAACCCAACTATCCCAAGCTATCCTCAATGTCCAAGTTCATGTATACGATCTTTCTGCATCGTTGTCTTCTAATGTACCTAAATTGGGGTGGAAGGAAACATCATACATAACATGAAAAACAACATAGAGGTCAATGAAGAGTTGAGTATGTACTTATAATGAACACTTTGGGCATTATATAGGGTTATAAGTACAAAAGAAATGTTCCCACAAGAAGGGGCTATATGCAATTAGGTAATTTCAAAAGAAATCTAACAAAAGAAATGAGGCAGATTAAAAATTTATATTACAAGCATGAGAATAAAAGTACCTTGCCATAATAGTTAACCACAATTTAGTTTAAAACAATAAACATTTGCATGCATAACAATGTAGACTAAATATACCAAAACAGGGCCATAACACCATAAGAACATGGTCTAAAAGAAATAAGGGTGGAAACGCACACCCCGGGCAAAATACGCATACCCTTTTTAAGTATGGTTGTATATAAGTACCACTATTCTAGATTCTAGTCAAACATATAGCATGCATAAACAGAGTGGCAAGACTATCATCATAGTCAATTTATCATATAAAGGCAATCAAAGTAGGGGGTCAAAGGACCCATTGTAAACAAAGTATTTCAACAGTCATTGGAATAAATAATTTAAGATTAGGAATATAAACGTCCTAGAAATTGGGTTTCTAATAGAATTAATAGTTTAAGAGATGCCTCATTAAAAGAATGTAAGTTTCAGTAAAATGATGCACAAAATTAAATAAAGGATGTACATACCTTATGATCAAACCTATATATTCAGTAACACCTCCTAGGCTCAGGGTCAGGGTTGTCTCAACCTAGTCACTATATATGTGCACTCAATTAATAGAAATTACATTGAATCCCTACTAAGGATACGACCTTCCTATAAGTTGGAAATCTGATTGTAAAACCTATCTCATTAAATTATTCGTATTTTTTAGTTTCCAAATATATATTTATATATGTATGATTTGGACAAACCAATAATTTCTCATGAATTTTATAATCTAAAATCATTTCTGAATAAAATGGAAAAATAAATTGCGAAAATACCAAAATACCCCTGAATGAAGAAAAAATAAAAACATTAGTGTGACGCTAGATTGTAGTTGTTTGTTTACTAGAAATCCATTAAAATGCAGGTCAAAGCATGCAAAATGACGATTACTTCCCTCATGTGTATTGTTGTTAACGGTAGGCACCATGGGTAAACATGTACACTTGCCCTAGGGATTGAATTCCACCTCCCTCGCCATGGATGGAACTCAGGAGCTCGTCTCCAAGCACTTATCGCAGGAGGCCTCTGGCCCATAGTCTTTGCACACAAGATCTACTGCAGTTTCCATTGTGAGGCTGGGACAAATTGAGCAAACCATTGCTCATGTTCAGGTCGACGACAAGGGGAAGAAGTGTACCCTGCCTAGAAGGTGGCAAGCTAGGGAAACCTAGAGACTGAAAATGGCTTATCAAGGTTTGATGGAGAAATGATGGCACGAGGGACCTTCTTCTGGGTCCGACAGACTCACATGTTGTCTTTACCATGGTTAGAGGATGACTCAATGGGCCAGACATAGGGAGACAATGGTCAGCCTCAGGTATACCGAGTCTATGGCTCAAAACAACGATCTTGTTATACCTTTCGATCAGAAACCTCCCCTAGTACTTTGCCAAACCATCACGATAGATTCGATCAAATTTCTGGGTTCCAAGACCTATGGAGTCCCTTCATGATAGTGAGACAAAGCAAAATAGGCCAGCAACGCTAGTTAACTAAGCAAACTAAAGAAAACTAAGGTCAAGTGAATACAAAGAACATAAGTGTGATATGTGGGGCTTGTTCCCATTCAGGGAATTTGACTATTGTGGTGTGAAGGAGGGTGGAGGATCTCCGGTTGTTGGGGAAGAAGCTCAACTTGGAAGAGGAGGATAAGTGTGATGGCCACTAAATTGATTATAGATGAGTCTTTCTATAGGGCTATCGTTCTAGGGAGCCCAAGATATGGCAGTGGGTGTTGTTGGTTGTTGCTCCACACTACCACTATGATGGGAAGGTCATTGTTGGTCTTGGGCATTTCATCGGCTGGTCCCAAGAAGGGTTCAATTAGGGCTCACTGGAATCAAGAAGGCAGTGCAGATCTAAAGGCAAAGATTTCATCAGAAAAGGGTGAGTGAATGGTGAGAGAGGCACAGGAATCCATCAGCAGCGATGAGTTGGTCTCTCGTAGGCATAGGGAAACATGAGGAAAATGGGGGGAGGGGATGAAGTCCTCCAGTCTTCTTACTTGACCCGACTACAGATGTGTGACACATAATATAGAAATGTTAAATTTAACCTGGACTTAGATTGATTAGGGCGCGACATCTGATTTACATGAAATGATTCAATGCACTTATGTTCTACCTTCTAAGCCACCATTGAGGGTGTATTTGACATCAGATTCAACCCAAACTTGGTAGGGTACCTAATTTGGGTATGAGGAACATAAATTCGAACTTAGATTTGCATTTTGAAGTTATTTATTTGTTATCCCCCATTATGCAATAATGACTTAGTTAGGGTATTAGGCTTACCCTAAAGGTCAAATTGGGTGAATTCTTTTGAGATGTTTTTAGTTCTCTAACTCTAAGATGCTAGAATAATATTAGGGTTACCCACACAAATTTTCTAGTTTCATCAACCACTTAGCATGGTCAACATCATTTTTATAAGGTCACTAGGTTTTTCTTTTATCTCTACCAACTTTGCTCAACTATGCATGATTGATCATTATTTCTCCATAATTTACTTTTGGAATCACTCATATTCCAATGTCTATGTTGGTAGACTAATTAGTTTATGGAAGACAATCCCAACATATACTATCAGGATTCTTACTGTTAGCATAATCATTTTCTTTTACAAATATCATTTCACTTGTAATAAATATGTGGTGTACATATACTATTCATATAACATGCATATAAGCCTTTTTTCTCTCGATACTAAGGTTAAATATTAGGTTTAATATTCATATCAATTTTACAAAGGATAATTAATTACCTAATGTCTCATGTCTAAGCTATTGTATAAGGTTTATTAGGCAAATTAAGATTGAGGTATAATTTTAGGGTTTTGTTTGCAAACATGGTTACCTTTCACATGAGATACTTCTAATGTATTGTATGCAACTTATTAAATTATGCATCCATGATTTAAGCATGCACAGTACATTACAATGCTTTGATCAAGGCATGATTACTTCTATTTCACTTTAGCTTATTATGATCATAAGGGAATGATGTACGTTCATTAATACTTACATCCTTAGTATATTAAATCTAGTTGCTAGAATGGGTTTACCGATACCATTAACTTCAGGAAATATGAGGTGTGTGGGCATTAAGTTCAAGATTTTAAGTATAAACCAATTTTTTAACCTAACTTATTTCTTTACCCAACTTAATTTCATATTTTGGAGACAAGGAAAATACACTTTGAAATTTATTTTAGATATCAAAATAACATTATGGTGATATAATTAGCAAGGCTCACTCACTAATCTATGTTAGGGGTTAGATACCTATGTTTGGCATTATCATTAGAAGTTATCCATGTTTTACTAATTGTAACTATTCTTACTTCTGGTTATTCCTTAATTTAAGCTACACTCCTAAGCATATAAGATTCCACCCATTAAAAGGGTTAATCTATGACTTATCTGATCACCTAGAGGAAAAAAAGGTGAGTCTAGGCCTTACATGTACAAAGCTTCTTCATAAACTCTACACCGCACTTAGTCCTTAGGTCTTAGGTCAATCATTCCAGTAAAGTGCTTCTTCATTTAAAGGGTTTCTCTATAATTCAAACTTCCTTGTGGTGACTTGGTTCCAAAACCATCGATAAATAATGAAAACTTTTATTTTGTACATATAAATTAATAAGGAAAATCAGTTTGACTATGAAAACCTTACGATCAAAAATCCAAAATTGGTGCCAAAAGTCAATTTGAAAACTAAGTCCTTATCCACCACATGATACCTATAGTATTATTCTATCATCATTGTAGTCTACCAACATCTTATGATTCCTCAATGATACAAATGGTATGAAAATATATATCTCTAGTCTCGTAGCATAGGAGTGAGAAGGGTTAACTATTACACAACTTCTATCAACCCCTAATAATGCAAGACGTCAACCATTCCTCATGTCACTCTCAAACATACTTTACACTACCTCATCGCAACTCCTGAGGGAGTCATGAGATACCCAACATTATAGGAAGATATTTAGGGAAACTTTTAGCGAGTGATCTGATGCTAGGGTTCAGAGGCAAAGGTGGGAGAGGTGGCAGCCGTGGTGCCAGCCACTCCAATCCCCATCTGCCATCGAGCAATGGTGAAACCTCTCTACACGTAGGCAACAACTCGGTCCCTACGCATGAAGTGGATGGAGACGTCTCCATGGAATTGATCGAAGTCCCTTCTTCTTAGAACCCTAAGTCCTACAAAGAGGTGATGGTTGGCCGCACCACCAAGGCACCAAAATCTCTTGTCCAAGTTCCCCCAAACCTACTCAAGGTTGAAGAAATTCAGATCGATTGCAGTGGCAACCTTTCGAAGATCACCATCAACCTGACGTCACTTTCCCCACTGATGGAGCCCTAGAAATATGTTGTCATCATCGAAGTTATTGGCACTAACGTTAGCTTCAATGCTCTAATGAATAGGATTACCATTCTTTGGGCTCTCTCTGGAGAATTTTGAGAAATAGATCTAGAGATGGGATACTACATCATCCAGCTTGCTAACAATGAAGATTTCATCCATGCCATGACTGGGGGCCCATGGACGATCTTCAATCATTATCTGTCAGTCCAGTCATAGTTGAAGGAGTTATGACCTTCCGACCCAATCCCATGCAAACTAGTCGTCTGAGCTAGGATTGTCGATCTGCTGATATATCACTTTCAGAACCAACTTCTTTCAAGAATCGGTGACCTCATTGGTAGGACTATAAAAATTGATATGACTACCCAATCATGACACTGTGGTAAGTTTTCCAGGTTAGCCGTTGAGGTGGATACATCAAAGCCCCTTCTCCCTATCGTCAAACTCAATGGAGAAGTCTACATATTAGAATATGAGAACCTACCTACATTGTGTATGAAGTGCGGTCACCTAGGCCATACTAAAGGGGACTGCAAGTTCAACCCATAATTCCCCAACATTGTTGGCTCGACTGGACCTCCTACTGCACCACTCCTCTCAACCCCAATTTACACAGATGTTTTCCATGCCAAGATGCCACAGAGGAAGCCCCCCATGAAATAGATCCCTGCTTCCCACTCGAAAGGTGCCTCAAAGGAAAATATGCCACCTCAACTAGACAAAAACTCCAGCAGATACACCAATGATAAGAACACTTATCTAGAGAACCAATGGGAAGTTGTGACTAATCGTAAGAATAAGAAAAAGGCCTCAAATAAACCTAAGGAGCCGACTAGCCAGAACCCAGGCAAGCCACCACTCGCCCCCCCCTTATCCACGACTGTGAGGCAAAATGACAATATGACAGTGATACTCATGGACAATGAAACCATCGACGGGAGGCCTACTCAAAAACTTCTTGACTCCTTCAAATTTAAGGCTAGCATTCCTACTGCTTCAAATGAGATTCCAATCGGTTTCGACTAGGGGACCTATGGAGGCAATGGGGGTGTGATTCTCTGTAATAGGAGAGTTGTCTACCAAACAGTGAGTCCAGGTAGAGAACGAAAAAAGGGGAAGTTGTCCCAGATTGTCAGAGGTGATGGGGAACAAAACCCTTTTGTTAATAAAGCTCTGGCATTCGAACAAGATGACCTAAGAGCAGACACCTCTATAGAAGGGGAGGCGGATGCATCGGGCCTCCTTGCTGTAATCCGATGATTGTTGTCTACCTACACACTAACCATATGACTAACATCATCTGTTGGAACATCTAAGGAGAAGGCTCCAAGGATAAGCTACTCTTATTGAAGGAATATAAAAGAAGATACAAGCTTCACATTCTGACCATCATTGAACCACATTGTAGTGGTGTCAAGGCTGACAACATCATCTAGAAACTGGGTTATACCTCCTCTTATCGGGTGGAGGCGCTAGGTTTATCTAGTGGTATATGGATGCTTTGGGAATTCATTACTGTCAGGTGGACATCATCCAGAGCCACCTCCAGTATATACACTGATGTATTAACAACTCATGGCATTTGACCTTCGTCTATGGTAGCCCGAACCCAATGAAGAGGGACATGTTGTGGCAGTGGCTAACTACCCTTGCCTCCTCCATGACTAATGCTTGGGCATTGGTCGGGGATTTCAACACAATGTTGGATCCTTCTGAGAAACATGGTGGAAAGGGTTTTGATCGTCGTTCGAGCCTCAAGTTTAATTCTCTCCTCCTTAATTCTGGTCTATTCAACATACGTTCCTCTAGCAACAAGTTCACCTACGAGAAAGGGAAGTTACTTGAGAAGCTTTACAGAGTCATAGCTAATATTGACTGGCTCTCTATTGAGAATGGTATGACTATCAGTGTACTTCTACTTGTCCATAGTGACCACAGTCCCATCTTGATCATTGGGCATAGTTCCTCATAGTAACGGCAAACTCATTTTAGGACACGGATGAGCTGGAGTCAAATCCCAACATTCAAGTCCAAATTGCTTCCGCCTTGGGACAACTCCAAGCTCCTGCTAGAAGCCCTCCCCGCGTTCTAAAATGCTACAAAAAAATTGGGATAAGAACCAGATCAAGCAGCAACACAGATGCAAAGACTCAATCTTGCTCCATCTTGAGAAGTTTTAGGTATCCACTCCTACCTCTAGTATTGCTAATCAACTGCTTTCCATTGATTTGCAAGAGCAACTCAACACCATTCTCCTTGGAGAGGAAGCGGATTGGCAACAAAAATCCAATATCAATTGGCTTCAGTATGGAGACGAAAACAAGTTCTTTCAATATTATGTTAAATCTCGGCACCATCACAATAAGATCTCTCGGCTCCATGATGAAGATGGAGTGTGGGTCGAGTCACCAGCACCTCTACGAGTCATGATCAGATCCTATTTCTGCAAGCTCCTTGGCACTCCAGCCTCACCGCCCTCATGTCACGATGTGATATCTAGATACATTGGCATATTCCATGAATTCCATGACAGCAACTCCCTAGGCCAAATGCCAGAAGTAGATGAAATCAAACAAATTCTTTTCCTTATGGCCCCGGCCAAAGCTCCTGGCCCAGACGGACTCCATAACGAATTTTCTCAAACCAACTGGGCTCACGTCAGCAACTCCTTTGTCTCCATGATCCATGATGCTTTTCTTACTAGTAGAATTGATGAGCACATCACAGAGTCATTGATGGTCCTTATTCCTAAGACTCCCAGTCCGCAACATTGCTCAGACCTCTTCCCCATCTCTCTGAACAACTGTTGTCTTAAACTCATCTCAAAAATTATTGTCGAAAGAATTAAACCCTATCTCAACGGATGGATTTCTAAAAACCAATCAAGCTTTATCCCAGGCAGGTGCATCGGCAACAATATCCTCCTAGTATAGGAAGGAATTCACTCCATGAAATCTTTGTGTGGCAAGAAGAAATGGGTAGCGATCAAACTGAACCTCTCAAAGGCATTTGATCGTATCAACTGAGATTTTATAGAGGATACACTTCTGAAAACTAGGCTTCATTGTAGCCTCATCAAACTGATTATGAGAATCATCTCCTCAGGTAGCACCTCCATCCTTTAAGAGGGTGTACCCCTAGAACCCTTCAAATCTTATCATGGAGTCCGGCAAGGTGACCCTTTAAGTCCATACATATTCGTTTTGTGCATGGAGCGTCTAAGCCAGGCGATCAATGAGTCTGCCAGTTCTAGAAACTAGAGACCCATCATGCTCTCTCATAATGGAGTACCTCTCACACATGTCATGTTCACAGATGACATTCTTTTGATGGCTGAAGTTTCTAACAAACAAGCTAATACTATCAAATCCACTTTGGAATAGTTTGCTCAAATGTCTGGCCAAGTCAGTTCCAATGAAAAATCAAGATGTTTCTTCTCCCCAAATACCACAATTGCGGAGAGAAACGGCTTCTGTCATAGGTTGGGTATTTCCAGCACTACCGATCTGGGCCGATACTTGGGGGTGCCCTTACTACATCACCGCCTCAACAAGAACACACATGCTTCCATTCTGTAATCTATATGCTCCAGAATGAGCACCTGGTCGGCTCGACATCTATCACTCATAGGTCGAGTAACCCTGGCAAAGAGCACACTTTAGAAAATTCCTTCCTACACCAAGCAAACTGCAAAGCTTTCCCCCACCTTATGCGATGACATCAATTGTCATATCAAGGATTTCATTTGGTCAAGAAGTCGTGAGAAACTGAAGCTTTCCTTTGTTTCTTGGTAGAAAGTTACTCGAAGCAAGGAGCTAGGTGGGCTGGGTCTCAAAGATGCACATTCACAGAATGAAGATCTAATGTTGAGGAATGTATGGCAGTTCCTGAACCATTCATCAAGCTTATGGGCATGAGTAATGCAAGGCAAATACACCCGGTGAGGTATAATTTCCAAGAAACCTTGCTCTGCAGCTTGGTCCTTCATCAAATCCCAACTACCAAGATTGGAGGTTGTCTGCCACAAAACCATTAACTCAGGTGCAACTACGAATGTTTGGACTGGTAGGTGGCTCTTCGGAAAATCCATCAGAGACCTGGACCCTAACATCATAGTTCCTGAAGACCTAGGTGATCTCAAAGTTCAAAGCATGGTCAACCTGGACGGCAGTTGGGACTGGGACTTCATACACTCCCATATTCCCTAGAACTCATGGCAACTCATCCAGCACATACAAGCACCAGAGGTGAACGCCGGCCCTGATAGTTGGTCATGGCCACTTGAGGTTGATGGAGAACTCACAGCTCGCTCTGCATACAACTGGTTGTGCTCCAACACTCAATCTATCACCACAGCTAACTGGAAGAGCCTCTGGTCTAGGTCTATATCTCTCAAACTTCAAACCTTCTTATGGCTTCTCATGCATAGAGCTATTCTTACTAATGTTGAGAAAGTTAGGAGGCGTGTCATAACAAATGCTTAGTATCCAAGGTGTAACTGTGAAGAGGAGTTTGTGGTCCATTGCCTCAGGGATTTCCCAGCGAGCAAGTAGATCTGGACCCAAGTGGGGATA
This sequence comes from Alisma plantago-aquatica, assembly GCA_963693085.1. Classification (NCBI taxonomy): domain Eukaryota; kingdom Viridiplantae; phylum Streptophyta; class Magnoliopsida; order Alismatales; family Alismataceae; genus Alisma; species Alisma plantago-aquatica. Next base: position 72,167,331 of record OY856412.1, on the reverse strand, counting down.
GACCATTTTTTCCTCATGATCACAGAAGGGGACTGGATCTATTTTATCATAAGTGGTACATGAAACATAGAGGAAAAAACAACTTGATGGGTTTCCTGTTGGGCGCTCTAGAATGTGCACAATGCCTCTGTCCATAATGGAGATATGAAGGCTCCAACCACCCAAATTTCTTTCATCAGAGGTCAAGTGAAGGCCATACTACAGATTGACCAGAAACCGAACAGGAGGGGACAATGTGTACAAAACCTGGTCATCAAGCACCCTAGGGAGTCACAACAAATCATTTTGTTGACGCTGCCTTCCAGAGCCATAAAATAAAAATTGGTATTGGAATACATGCACTAGACAAGCATGGACACTGCCTCCTTAGCATAAAAAAGCCAGGCTATGCCACATCAGCAAAGGAAGAAGAGATGAAAGGTATACTGCAAGCTCTAAAGCTTTTTAAAACCCATTGTTGGAAAGCTCCCACCATCTACTCAGACTCAACCTCTGCCATTGAATTGCTGCTCCAACCCATTAGCTCTACAAGTAAATTTGAACCGTTGTGAAGAGAAGCTTCACGCACCCTGGATGCTCTTCCTCAGGTCCAAGTCTCTTTCATCCCATGCAATAATAACCTGGTGGAAGACCACATCACAAAACACACTTTGTATTCCTTCCTTCCTCATCACTTCATCAGTGTAAGACCTACATGGTTGTCTTTAGACATTCTGTTTCAATCCCTACATTATTAGCCCACAATAGAGATTGGGATGAATAAAAATTAATCTCTATGGTTCGTTGAAAAAAAGGAAGATATTTAGGGGTTTCCATGAATAACTAGTTTGCATCCATAGTGCCTCCACAATACAAGGTAACATATATAGTTGACATATTCATATCAATCACTAGGTAAACCAAGAACACTAATGGTGATCAGTGCTTGCGTCCACACCATATGGTATGAACGCAACAGTAGGAAGCATGTAGGCAAGGAGATAGACTATGTCGACCTCTTCAAGATTATTGAAGCTCACATTCAGTCACTCTACAATATACATAAAACGAAATTAACTAGCGTTCCTTCCAAAACTCTTAGGAATTGTAATTTATGCTAGTTAATTAGTTTTAAACTCTGTATTAGCCTTCTTGAGTCCTTTATTCTATGTAAATTGCATGTCGGCTGCAATTTGCAACTTTGTCCCAATTCTTTGGGTTTGGAATATATTTACCCTAAATTTTCCACACACAAAAAAGAAATAGGTAAACACTCAATGATATCTATTAACTTATAGCTTTCATCAACCAATACTCATGTATGAGGCACAACAAGCTCGATTTGGTTGGCATCCAACCCTTAAATAGGTGAATTCAGACAGAGCTATGTGGATATACGCCATGTTGATAGCAAGCCATGCCTAACTACAACATAGCCTTTAGGTCATCACTCCATACCAAGGAAATCACAACCTTTTTTACAACTTATGTTGGAGTTCTATGTTTAGCATCCATGCATACTTGCTCCTCCCAGTGGATGTATATAAGGCATGCTATAAAAACAACAAGGAAAGGGTTTAGGCTGGGAATTACAGTTAAGCCTATATCTAAGTATTCGAATCAGCCTACACCTTAATAGTAAACTATATTCCCATAAGATGGGGAAACATAATATAATGACCCAAAGATATCAACCCCTATATAGGTATATAATGTACTTTAGAAAGGGAATAGAGTTAACTAGTGTTATCTAAAAATAAAGCATCATCTACAGTAGTGGGTTGGGAGTAGTAGTGGTCAATATAGATAAGGATTGAAAACCCTAATTGGCATTTCACTACTAGGAAATAGATGTATCAACAACCTCTAATGGTCACCTACATAATTAAGGGTCAACTAGGATAACTTTAAACAGTCAAGTTACCAAATGGTTAGGATTTAATATCATTTGTAAAGAGTGGGACCTGAGAGGGGTTCCACTCTTCACTAGTTGAGAGACATAACCATCATATTCTGATTATGGAGGAAAGGGGGCATTTGATTATCTCCCAAATGGTATATATTACAGAGCATGATAATGAACAAGCAGCAGAAACAAAACTATTACATAGTTACAAAATATTCCTTGTATAATTGTTCCTCACCATATAAGGTGGCACCAAAAAGAGGTATACACCTAAGAACATGTAAGGCCAGTTGCAAAGGGAAACCCAAGCTATCCTCAATGTCCAAGTCCCTGCATATGATCTTTCTACATCCCTATCTTCTAATGTACCTAAACCTAGGTGGAAGGGAACATCACCCAAAATATAGGAAACAACATAGAGGTCAGCAAAGAGTTGCGTATTTACTTATAATAAACACATTAGGCATTATATAGGGTTATAAGTGCAAAAGAAATGTTCCCACAAGAAGGGGGATATATGCAATTAGTTAAGGTCATAGAAATATAACAAGAGAAATGAGTCATCTTAAAAATTCAGATTACAAGCATGATAATAAAAGTGCCTTGCCATAATAGTTAACCACAATTTACTTTTAAAACAATAAACACCTGCATGCATAATAATGTAGATTAAATACACCTAAGACAAGGTTGTGACACCATAGGATCATGGCCTAAAACAAATAAGGGTGGAAACGCACACCCCAGACAGAATATGCACGCCCTTTATAAGTATGGTTGTACATAAGTACCAGTATTCTAGATATTTTAGTCAAACATGTAGCATTCATAAATAGAGGGGCAAGACTGTCATCATAATCTATTTATCATTTAAAAGTAATCAAAGCAAGGGGGTCAAAGGCCCCATTGTAAACAAAGTATTTTAACAGTCGTTGGAATAAATGATTTAAGATCAGGAATATAAATGTCCTAGCAATGGGATTTCTAATGGAATTAACAATTCAAGAGATGCCTCATTAAAAGAATTAAGTTTTAATCAAATAATGCCCAAAATAAAATAAAGGATGTACACACCTTATGATCAAACCTATATATTTAGTAACATCTCCTAGGCCGAGGGTTAGGGTTGTCTGAATCTAGTCACCATATATGTGCTCTCAATTAACAGAAATTGCATTGAATCCCTACTTAGGAAACGACCATACTATAAGTTGGAATTCTGATCCTAAAACCTATCCCATTAAATCCGTCGCATTTTTTTATTCCCAATATATATTTATATGTATGATTTGGACAAACCAATAATTTCTTATGAATTTTACGAGCAAAAATCAATTTTGAATGAAATGGAAAAATAAACCGCAAAAAGAACAAAATACCCTTGAATGAGTGTGAATATATATACTTTAGTGTAACGTTGGATTTTAGTTGTATGTTAATTAGAAATCCGGTCAAATGTGGGTCAAAGCGTGCAAAATGATGATTTTAGCCCTCGTGGTAGATTGTTATTAACGGTAGGCACAAAGGGAAAATAGGTACACTCACCCCAGAGATTGAATTTCACCTCCCGCATCATGGATGGAACTAAAGAACTCATCTCTGAGCACTTAGCGTAGGATTGGCCTCTAGCCCATAGTCTTTGCACACAAGATTTACTACATTTACCATTGTGAAGCTGGGATGAATTGAGTGAACCACTGCTTGTGTTCAGGTCAACGATGAAGGGAAGAAGTGTAACCTGTCGGGAAGGCAGAAAGCTAGGGAAAGCTAGAGACTAAAATTGGCTTATCAATGTTCGATAGAGAATTGAGGGCATGAGGGACCTTCTTCTAGTTCTGAAGGACTCACGGGTTATCTTTACCATGGTCAGAGGATGACTAGGGCTCTGTTTGGAAACATGATTATTTTAACCATGATCATACATCGAACATGAACCACCTCATAAAATTAGTTTGGTGGGTAATCTTAGTTGGGTTATTGCAGATGAAGGTGAAAAGTATGTAAAAGTGTATTGATTGTTAATGTGGCATTTCAATACTGATATTTTTAGCTAATCACGATTGACTTTTGATCCTCCATTGACACCATATCTGAAGTAATCATGTTACCAAACGCTACCTACATGGGCTAGACAGAGGGAGACAACAACGACAGTCAACCTCAGGTATAGTGAGTCGATGACTCAAAACGGTGATCCCACTATACCTTTCGATCAGAAACCACCCCCTAGAACTGTACTAAAACATCATGATGGATTTAGCCTGATATATGAGGTCTGGGACATGTGGAATCACTTCACGACAGTGAGCCAAAGTAGAAGAGTTTGGCAACACTAGTCGAATGAGAAAATCAAATAAAACTAAGGCAAAGTGAATATGAAGAACAACAGTGGGATAGGTGAGATTCGTTACCTTCAGGGAATTTGACTGATGTGGCATGAAGGAGGGTGGGAGTTCTCCAGTTGTTGGGGAAGAAGCTCGACCTGGAAGAGAAGGATCAATGGGAGAGTGGATAAATTGATTGTGGAGGAGTCTTTGTCTAGGACTATCGTTGTCAGAGAGCACAAGATAACGGTGGTGGGTGTCGCTGGTTGTGGCTCTGTGGTACCACAATGGTGGGAAGGTCATTGTCGGTGTTGGGAATTTCATCATCTGGTCCTAGGAAGGGGTCAATTAGGTCTCACTGGCAAAGATTTTATGAGAAAAGGGTCAGTGAACAACGAGAGAGGCACAAGAATCAGTCAACAATAATGAGTTGGTCTCTCGTAGGCGCAGGGAAACGTGAGGAAAATGGGGGAAGGGGACAAATTCCACCAGTCTGCTTACCTGACCTGGCTGCATATGTGTGATACATAATACATAGATGTTAAATCCAACCTAGACTTAGATTGATTAGGCTATGACATATGATTTACATGAAATGATTCAATTCACTTATATTCTACCTTCTAAGCCATAAATAAGGGTGTATTTGAAATTCAATTCAGCCCAAACTTGGTAGGGCACCTAATTTGGGTATGAGGAACATGAATTTGAACTTAGATTTGCATTTTGAAGTTATTTATTTTGTATCCCCCCCATTATGCAATACTGACTTATTTAAGTTATTAGGCTTACCCTAAAGGTCAAATAGGGTGAATTATTTTGAGTTGTTTCTAGTTCTCTAACTCTGTGATGATAGAATAATATTAAAGGTATTCAATTATTATCTATATTATAGTTTTTTATTATTATACACCAGTTTCCTATAGTTTAATTATTAGGGTTATTACATCCTAAGATTTCATGTCCATGGATTACTGATGAGTCAAATAGGGATATTATATCAAAACAAAGTCTAATCTACCCTAAAGTACATAATTATGGGTACTAATATGTGTCTAATTGGAAAGGGTCAAGAAAAGGGAAGAAGGAGATTGGATAACAACATAGTCGAGTAGGGGCCTAGAAGAATGGAGAATCAACCTATATTCCTAGGATTGAGCATGTTACAATGCTCCACCCCTTAAAGAGGATTTCGTCCCCAAAATCTATTCATGTATAACATTGCATACTAGGTTATACTTATGAACCAAACCATAAGATTATAGGTCATTTGATGCAACAGATCATATATGACATCTATTTCCATTGCCAAGGTAGAAAACTATACTACCCCATTAGGTTCTCATATGGATGTCAAACTAGGGGTGTGGCACCAGTGACTAAAATAATCATATCCACATGATATTCATTAGAGTTACCTACACAACTTTGTTAGTTTCACCAACCACTTATCATGATCAACATTATATTTTGCGTGTGGCCACTAGGTTTTACTTTTACCTATAATCAACTTTCCTCAACTAAGCGTGATTGATCTTTTTTCCTCCATAATTTCCTTTTGGAATCGCTCATATTTCAACCACTATGTTTACAGACTAACTATTTTATGGAAGACAATCTCAACATATACTATCATGACTCTTACTATTAGCATAATCATTTTCTTTTATGAATATCATTTCACTTAAACTATATATGTGGTGTACATATACTATTCATATAACATGCATACAAGTCTTCTTTTTCTCTCGATACTAAGGTTAAATATTAGGTTTAATATTTATATCAATTTTACAAAGGATAATTAATTACCTAATGTCTCATGTCCAACCTATTGTAAAAGGTCTATTAGGCAAATTAATATTGAGGTATAATTTTAGGGTTTTGTTTGCAAACATGGTTACCTTTCACATGAGAGCATTATAGTGTATGGTATGCAACTTATTAAGTTATACATCCATGATTTAAGCATACACAATACATTACAATGCTTTGATCAAGGCATGATTACTTTGGTTTCAGTTTAGCTTATTATGATCATAAGGGACCGATGCACGTTCATTAATACTTACATACTTAGCATGTTAAATCTAGTTGCTAGAGTGGGGTTACGGATACCATTAACTTTAGGCAATGTGAAATCTGTGAGCGTTCAGGTCAAGCTTTTAAGTACTAACTAGTTTTTTTAACGTAGCTTAGTACTTTACCCAACTTAAGTTCATATTTTGAAGACAAGGAAGATACACTTCAAAATTTATTTTAGATAGAAAAATAACATTACGATAGTATAATTAACAAGGCTCACTCATTGATCTTTATTAGGGAGTATCTACCTATGTTTGGCATTATCATTAGAAGTTATCCAAGTTTACTAGTTGCAACTATTATTAATTATGATTATTCCTTAAGTTAAGTTGCACTCCTAAGCATATAAAACTCCACCCCTTAAAATGGTTAATTTATGACTTATATAGGGGTAAAAAAAGGTGAGTCTATGTCTTACATGTCCAAATCTTCTTTGTACTCTCTACACCACACTTAGTCCTTGGGTCTCAGGTTGATCATTCTAGTCAAATGCTTCTTCATTTAAAGGGTTTCTCTATAATTCAAACTTCCTTGTGGTGACTTGGTTCCAAAACCATCGATAAATGAAAACTTTTATTTTGTACATATAAATTAATAAAGAAAATAAGTTTGACGATGAAAACTTACAATAAAAAAACCACAATTGGCGTCAAAAGTCAATTCGAGAACCAAGTCCACCACATGATACCTATAGTATTATTCTATCATCACTGTAGTCTACCAACATCTTCTAATTCCTCAATCACACAAAGGGTATGATAAAATGCATCTCTAGTCTCACAACATAGGAGCGAGAAGGGTTTCCTATTATACAACTTCTATCAAACCCTGATAAGACATGACGTCCACCATTCCTCATGTCACTCTTAGACATACTTTACACTATCTCATCGCAACTCCTAAGGGAGTCATGAAATTACCCAACATTAGAGGAAGAGATTTAGGGTTTTCCAGCACTAACTGGTTTGCATCCATAGTGCCTTCAGAAGACAAGGTAACCTATATAGTCAACATATTCATCCCAATCACTTGATAAACCATGCACAATAATGGAGATGTAAGAGGTAAACACTCAATAATATCTATTAAACTTATAGCTTTCATCAACCAATTATCATGTAGGAGGCATAACAAGCTCGATGTGGTTGGAATCCAACCCTTAAATAGGTGAATTCAGACAGAGCTATGTTGACATACTCCATGTTGATAGCAAGCCATGCCTAACTACGACATAGCTTTTAGGTCATCACTCCATACCAAGGGAATCACCACCTTTTTTACAAGTTATGTTGGAGTTCTATGTTTCGCATCAATGCATACTTGTTCCTCCCAGTGTATGTATACGAGGCATGCAAGAAAAACAACAAGGAAAGGGTTTAGGCGGGGAATTGTGGTTAAGCCTATATATGAATATTCAAGTCAGCATACACCTTAACAATAAACTATCTTCCCATAAGGTGGGGAAACATAATCTTATGACCCGAAGATATCAACCCTTGTATAAGGATATTCTGTACTTCATAAAGGGAATAGGGTTAATTAGGGTTATCTAAAAATAGAGCATCATCTAAAGTAGTGGGTTGAGAGTGATAGCGACCGATATAGACAAGGATTGAAAACCCTAATTGGCATTCAACTACAAGGAAATAGACATATCAACAACCTCTAAGCGTCACCTACATAATTAAGGGTCAACCTAGGATAAATTGAAATAGTCAAATTACTGAGTGTGTAGGCTCTAATACCATTTGTAAAGAGTGGGACCCGAGAGGGGATCCAGTCTTCACTAGTTGAGAAACATAACCATCCTATTCCAATTATGGAGGAAAGGAGGTATATGATTATCTCTTAAATGGTATATATTATAGAGCATGATAACAAATAAGTAGTGAAAACAAAACTATTACACAGTTACCAAATATTCCTTGTACAATTGTTCCTCACCATATAAGGTGGCACACACAAAAAAGGTATACACCTAAGAACATGTAAGGCTGGTTATAGAGGGAGACCCAATTATCCCAAGCTATCCTCAATGTCCAAGTCCATGTATATAATCTTTTTGCATCCTTGTCTTCTAATGTACCTAAACCTAGGTGGAAGGGAACATCACCCTAAACATAGAAAACAACATAGAGGTCAGCAAAGAGCTGAGTATGTACTTATAATAAACACTTTGGGCATTATATAGGGTTATAAGTGCAAAAGAAATGTTCCCACGGGAAGGGGGATATATGCAATTAGGTAAGGTCAAAAGAAATATATCAAGAGAAACGAGGCATATTAAAAATTCAGATTACAAGCATTAGAATAAAAATGCCTTGCCATAACAGTTAACCACAATTTAGCTAAAAATAATAAACATTTTCATGCATAACAATGTAGAATAAATATACCTAAAGTAGGGCCATAACACCACATGATCATGGCTTAAAAGAAATAAGGGTGAAAACTCACACCCCGCACGGAATACACATGACATTTATAAGTATGGTTGTACATTAAGTACCACTATTCTAGATATTCTAGTCAAACATGTAGCATGCAAAAATAGAGTGGCAAGACTATCATTGTAGTCAATCTCTCATGTAAAGGCAACCAAATAGGGGGGGGGTCAAAGGACCCATTGTAAACAAAGTATTTCAACAGTCATGGAATAAAAAAATGAAGACCATGAATATAAATGTCCTAGCAATTGGATTTCTAATAGAATTAACATCTCAAGAGATGCCTCATTAAAAGAATGTAAGTTTTAGTCAAATAATGCCTAAAATAAAATAAAGGATGTACATACCTTTTGATCAGACCTAGATATTCAGTAACACCTCCTAGACTCAGGGTCAGGGTTGTCTCAACCTAGTCACCATATATGTGCACTGAATTCATATAAATTGCATTGAATCCCTACTTAGGAAATGACCCTACTCTAAGTTGGGAATCTAATCATGAAACCTGTCACATTAAATCAATCACATTTTTCTAATTCTAAATATATATATTTATATATATGGTTTGGACAAATCAATAATTTCTTATGAATTTTACAAGCTAAAATCAATTCTAAATAAAATGGAAATATAAACCCAAAAAAAACCAAAATACCCCTGAACGAATGTGAATATATAAACATTAATGTGGCATTGGATTGTCGTTGTATGTTTACTAGAAATCCGATCAAATGGGGGATCAAGGTATGTGAAATGACGATTGTAGCCCTCATGGTGTATTTGTTAACGGTAGGCACCATGGAAAAGCATGTACACTAACCCCAGGGATTGAATCCCACCTCATGTGCCATGGATGAAACTCAAGAGCTTGTCTCTAAGTGCTTAGCACAAGATTTCTGGCCCCTCAATTTTCACATACAAGATCTATTGTAGTTGCCATCATGAGGCTGGGACGAACTGAGCGAACCACTGCTTGTGTTCAGGTTTACATTGAGGGGAAGAAGTGTACCTTGTCAGGAAGGTGGAAATCTAGGGAAAGATAGAGACTGAAAATGTCTTATCAAGGTTTGACAAAAAAATGAAGGCATGAGGGATCTTCTTCTAGGTCTGACAAACTCACATGTTGTTTTTTCCATCATCGGAGGATGACTAGGGCTCTGTTTGGCAACATGATTATTTTAACCAAGGTCATACATCCAAGATGAACCACCACATAAAATTAGTCTGGTTGATAATCAGTTTAGTAATTGCACATGAATGTGAAAAGTATGTCAAGTTTTACCGATTGTTAATCTGGTGTTTCAGTACTGAAATATTTAGCTACTCACAATTGACTTTTGATTTTCCACCGCCATCGTATCTGAAGTAATCATGTTACAAAAAGCTACCTAGATGGGCCAGACAAAGGGAGACAGTCACGATGGTCAGCCTCGGGTATACTGAGTCGATGACTCAAAATAGCGATCTCGCTATACCTTTCGATCAAAAATCTCCCCTATAACTCTGCTTAAACATCACTATGGATTCAACCAGATTTATGGGGTCTAGGACCTGACAAGTCCCTTCATGACAATGAGTCAAAGCAAAAGTGGTCAGTGGCGCTAGTCGACTGAGAAAACCAAAGAAAACTAAGGTGAAGTGAATATAGTGAATAGAAGTGGGATAGGTGAGGTTCATTACTGTTCAAGGAATTTGACTGTTGTGGCATGAAGGAGGACAGCGGACCTCCAGTTGTTGGGGAAGAAGCTTGACCTGGAAGAGGAGGATCGGTGTGCGGGTGACAAAATTGAGTGTTGAGGAGTCTTTGTCTAGGGATATTGATGCTAGGGACCCCAAGATACAACGATGGGTGTCACTGGTTGTGACTCCATAGTACCACAGCTGTGGGAAGGACATTGTTGGTGTGGGCATTTCATTGTCTGGTCCTAGGAAGGGGTCAATTAGGGCACACTAGAATCGAGAGGGTGGTGTGGATCTAAAGGCAAAAATTTCGTGAGAAAAGGGAGAGTTATCGAAGAGAGAGGCACGTGAATCAGTCAGCAATAATGAGATGGTCTCCCGTAGACGTACAGAAATGCAAGGAAAATGGGAGAAGGGGACGAAGTTCACCAGTCTACTTACCCGGCCTGGCTGCGGATGTGTGACAAAGATGCTAAATTCAACATGGACTTAGATTGGCTAGGGCGTGACATCTGATTTACATGAAATGATTTAATGTGCTTATATTCTACCTTCTAAGCCACCATTAAGGGTGTATTTGATATCCGATTCAGCCTGAACTTTGTAGGGTACCTAATTTGGGTAAGAGGAACACAAATTTGAACTTAGATTTGCATTTGTAAGTTATTTGTTTTGTATTCCCCATGTTATTCAATAATGACTTAGTTAGGGGTATTACGCTTACCCTAAAGGTCAAATGGGGTGAATTGTTTTGAGTTGTTTCCAATTTTCTAACTCTAAGATGCTAGAGTAATATTAGTATATTCAACTATGATCTATCTTATAGTTTATTATTATTATACACCAATTTCCCATAGTTCAATTATTAGGGTTATTACATCCTAAGATTTCATGTCAATGTAATACCTATGAGTTAAATAGGGATATTAGATCAAAACAAGTCAATCTACCCTAAAAAAAGGAATTATGGGTACTAAGAGGTGTCTAATTGAAAAGGGTTAAGAAAAGGGAAGAAGGAGATTGTATAATAACATAATCGGGTAGGGGCCTAGAAGAATGGAGGAGCAACCTATATGCCTAGGATTGAGTATGTTAAAGATATTGTCTGTATGGGTTTTTTTTTGTGGGAAATAGGGTGTTGTGCCTCTTTACTCATAATCGAAAAGTCAAAATTGGTGTACTTCTAAGGTAGCAAACAACAATTTGTACAAAATAGAAATAAAAGAATTGTACAAGAAGAAGAAATAAAACTAAGGTAATTATCTATACATATCAGTAAGGACATCTAAACAACTATTTGAAACTGAATATGTATCTCTCTTTATGCCCATAAAAATACTACCATTTTGTTGTCTCCAGATACCATCAATGAGCAGAATAGCCAGAAACTTAATCTCCTTCCTCAGAGACAGAAGATCAGCTACAGATTTAGGAACTTGACCATATCTTCCTTCAAAATGATTCCAAAGACCAGAAGAGAAATCACAATAAAAGAACAAATGATCAATATCTTCCACACTATTATTGCAAAGCACGCATCTTGGGGCCAGATTATACCCAACTCTTTGTAGATAATCCAATGTAGGTAACTTCCTCAGAAAAATTTTCCACAGCAAAATAGAAATCCTCCTTGATACCTTTGAAGACCAGACCCACTGAAACCAAGGGGTCTTAGGATGTTTTTTCCTAACCACATGCCATCCATCTTTCATACTTAGGGTATCCTTTCCTTTAAAATGGACACAGTCAGCATTGTTAGAAGGGAAACTCTACTTACCCAGAATATCATTAAAAACATCAACACCTCTAAAATCAAAGCAAGACCATGCTCCATCCTTTATGCAGCAACTAACTTTACAATTCACACATTTACCCAATATGTAAACATATTGAAAATCAAGAAAATCGACTAACTTCTTTTTACCCCTCAACCATGGGTCCCTCCACAAAAGGAACTGATTTCCATCACCCAAACAGAAATCGACATCATTTAAAAGAATATTTCTCTGACTAGTGATTTTTTTCCAAAGCCAAGAAGCATTATACCTGGCCTTACAAGACCAAATAGACTCATCCCTTACATACCTATCATGTAACCATTTGACCCAAAGTGACTCCTTGTCGGTAGCTAACTTCTAGAGGTTTTTAATAAGCCCTACATTGGACCAGTCCTCCAAAGATCTAACACCCAGCCCTCCTTCATCCTTGGGTCTGCAGATGAATTTCCAGGAAATTATGTGCAAATGTTTGTCTTCCGTTGTGTCACCCCAAATGAAGTTCCTCATAAGTTGTTCAAGCTCCTTTATAACGGCTTTTGGGAGGGGAAAAGCAAAAAACCAAAAAATACTTTAAGCTGATAAAGTAGATATGACCAGCTCCACTCTTCCTGCTTGTGATAGAAAACATCCCATCCACAATTCCAATCTTCTCTTCACTTTATCAATAATAGGAGTGCAAAGGTCCTTAGTGATTCTACCAATAAACAAAGGTAAACCCAAATATTTAACTGACAAAGAAACCACTTCAATGTTCAAAATAGAGGATACGTTGTTGGCAAGAACATTTTTGCTTAAGAAGATCTGGCTCTTTGTATTACTAAGTTTTATACCAGAAATCTTACTAAAAGTAAATAGGAAGTCCTTCAAACACTTTGCACTTTTATCATCTGCCTTAGTGAAAATGAGTAAATCATCAACAAAAATGATATGTGAGACACCCGCTTTCTCATATGCATAAATAGGGGCAATATCACCCTTTCTCACAGCAGCATTAATAATCAAAGAGAAACCTTGCATAGCCACCACAAACAAAAAAGGAGATAATGGGTCACCTTGTCTAACCCCATTAGATGCATAGAACTGCTCAGAAGGGTTTCTATTAACCAGGACTTTAAAAGAGGCTGAAGAACAGGTGACTCTAACCCAATCAATCCAACATTGAGGGAAACCCATTATGCCAAGAAGAAAGAGGATATAGTCCCTTCTAACCATATCATAGGCCTTAGCAAGATCAGCTTTAACACACATATTCCTCTGATTTCCTAAAAAGTACTCAAAATGTCGATTGCCAAGATAATGGCATCTCCTATCTGCCTGCCATTAATAAAAGCATCTTGGCTTTGATCAATAAGATTAGGAGAATATATTTAACTCTGTTAGCCATAATCTTCATGATGACTTTATAAATGAAGTTGCATAGGGATATAGGTCTTAAATCCTTCAACTGACTAGCTCCATGCACCCTAGGGATCAAAGTAATCAATGTACTATTACATTCCTTGAGGAGTTTCCTGGAACTGAAGAAACTCTTTATGGCAGCTATAACGTCCCCATCAATAATGTCCCATGAGGATTTTAAAAAACCGCATTAAACCCATCAGGGCCAGGTGCCTTGTCATCCTTCATAGCCTTCACCACATTCTCAATCTCAGTGGACATCACAACATGTCTCAAATCATCAAACTATTTTTCAGAGATGGATGGGAGAACCCACTCCTCATTCCATTCCACATAATCATTTGAAGAAGCATTGAACAACTTCTCATAGAAAGATTTAAGACAATATTTAACCTGGTCAACATCATGAACCACATTTTCCCCTTCAGTATGAGCATGCTAACTGCATTACAAAGTCTTCTCAATTTTAGGGAGGCATAGAAGAACGCTGAGTTTTTATCTCCCAACTTGAGCCATTGAATCCTACTCTTCTGTCTAATAAGAGTTTCTTCATCTCTTTCTACCTTTAAAGCTTTCTTCCTAGCTTCAATAAGAGCAAATTGCAGGTCTTTATCACTAGGGTCAGCTTCAACAACAATTTGCAACAGACGGACATTTTCTTCAAGCTCTCTCGTTTTCAAACAGATGTCACCCACCACTTCTTTATTCCACTTTTTAAGTTCCATAGCAGCCAACTGTAACTTTCTATATACCCTAAACATAGGGGTGCCCAAAATATCATTCCTCTCCCAAACCCTTTTGATCACATCTTTATAACCATCCTTGTTGATCCAGGCATTAATAAACCGAAAGGGAGAGGGTAATTTCTTCTCCACATCCAACCTCAAGACCAAAATTTTATGATCACTAAATAAGGAAAAAATGACTTCACCCCAACAGCAAGGGAAAGAGGAAAGAAAATCATTAGTGATAAATATATGATCAATTCTCAAAAAAGTACTCATACCAGATCTACTATGGCTATCCCAAGTGAAAAAAGGTCCTTTAGTATTCATCTCCATCAAATTAGTGTTAGCAACAACTGTATTAAAGTCTCTCATACTTATATTTGAAGGGGGTTGTTTACCCTTTTTGTCACCAAAGAATCTCACAGAGTTAAAGTCACCAAGCACACACTAGTTACATGGATTGGATATATAGAACTTCACCAAGGAATCCCACAGTCGAGGTCTATCAACATCAGGATTAGCTCCATACACAGCCGAAAGAGAGAGACGAATCACATCCTTGGTAACAGCACAGTGGATGACTTGTTCATTGACAGAGATTTTAACAACATTAATATCCTTACCTTTCCACAGAATCAAAATTCTAGTGTATGTATAGAAATCAGGATTATCCACAAAACTGGCACTGGCAACTTTTTATCAACAAAACTGTGAACCTCATCCCTATTAACTCTAGTTTCAAGTAATATAAGAATATCCACCTTAACTTTCTCCATCTCCTTTTGAATGTGAGGAATCTTATTACTACTTCCCCTCACATTCCATGAAACAATTGTGAATGGTTTAACCATTAGGGGGGAGAGTAACTCCAGAACCACCACCAACATCCTGATGTACTAATTCCCCTTCCACCAGGTTAGCCGTATTAGCAAGACTAGATAGCGGAGAGTACTTATTTATAGATTCAGGAATCTTCCATGTCGTGTTTTTTGGAACTACCCTAGGGGGCGATCTAGAGCCCTTCTTCTTAGTTACCCACGAGGTATCAGGAGATAGAGCATGGGACATGACAGGAGTAACTTCATTTGTAATCTCTTTATATGTAAGCATACTCAAACCATTTGCAGAAAACTCAGTACTATCTGTACCAGAGATGAGAGGATTCACCACTTCACTGCCCTTGGGAAATCCAGAGCCAGTCAGACTAGCGACAGTAGTAGGAACTTTAGAAGAAGGAAGATTCATTTCAGTATCAGCAATAAGTTCTTCAGCATCAATAAACACTTCAGCCACTGTTGGTTTATTTGGCACCCAATTCTGTGTCATTCTCTTTTTTGGGGCTCTACCCTCATGCATTGCCTGAGTATCACAGAGAGATGGCTCATGTCCATAGAGGTTATACGTCGAACACTTGGTGGGTGTAACATCCCATGATTTGATGCCTCAGATAACATGATCTTGAAAGGAATGATTGGACTACCCATATCACCAAGGTGCACCTCCTTTTCAGGAAGCTCATCACTAAAGAACTCCATAGTTAAGCGTGCTCAGCTTGGAGTAGTACTAGGATGGGTGACCAGTCGGGAAGTTGATCCTGGCTTGCGCATCGGTGTGGACAAAGTGTGCAGTTAAGGCTAGTGGTGGTTTGTGGGGCCAGTCGTCATTCCTGAAACCCTACTAGAGCCTTGGGCAGTGGGCCCGGGTGTTACAAATGGTATCAGAGCCAATTCCCCTCCAGTAGGTGGGGCCCACATGGGCATGGCATGCCAGTCTTGAGTCGTACGGTCCAGACATGTAGGAAACGGTTGTCCATGGTTGACGTAGCCACCCTTGCGCTGGTATTCTGTGATCGGGAGCTGGGTGTCCATGGGCCATTATGGGTCTGCACTGAAATAGGGAAGAGATTATGAGGCCTTATAGTTGAGCACTTGGGGCCAGTCGTCATTCCTGAAACCCTGCTAGAGCCTTGGGCAGTGGGCCCAGGCATTACAGTGGGCATACATTCATATTCGAATTTGATAGTATCAAGTTTTCCATCATCACTCATGATCTGGAGTTCGTTTGGATAGGAAAAGTCAGAAGAAATGACCACCTATATGCGAGCATACTCCAACCTACGGAATTCCAGCTTTGGCCTATCCGGACAGAGAGGGATACCTAGAACAGACCCAATGTTGTTGAACATTTCCACATCCCACAATTCAAGAGGCAAATCATGGATTTTCAACCAAATCAGAACATCAGTAAGTTTCATCTTCTTTAATGGCTCCCCTCGCTCCCACTTATTAACAATGAGTTGTTTACCAACAACGAACCATGATCCCCCATCAATGGCAGTAGCCATGTCCTCATCATTAGCAAACATTATAATGAAGAACCCTTTACCTCTTGATCTCACTTCAATAAATCCCTTCACCTTCCATATCAGATCCAGATGGCAAACAAGCACATTCTAGTTAGGTTTGAGACCTACAATGTAGCCAGCCGCCGTTCTGTTCCATCGAGCCATATTTTGTTCAGCCATATTCTTCGAATAGATCATCTTCCCATCCTGCATCTGGATCTTCATCTTGGTTAAACTGAATGGGCTATCCACATTCTTATCCTTGAAGAGACCCGACTAGTTAATTGCTTCCTTTTCCACCGATACTCCATAAGAGGTTCCTATCACATGCTTTGTCCCTCCTGATTCTGACTGAAGTCTTGGATCTGGAGGTTTGGACGTCGTCGTCGTCTCAGCAGTCACCCCTCCACTCGCCTCAATTGTTGCAGTCGCTAGAGCATATGACATGACTCCACTCCGAACTATGTATTCCTTATACCCTTTACTGTACGGGTTATTAGATAACTAAAATATGGAACAATAGATAAGTTTCCAAAAGATTCTAAGATATATTGTGATTTGGATAAATAATGGTGTAATGATCTAATCCTAACTTGCAAGGAAATTTGTGGGCATCAAATAAGAATAATTCGATCTATCTTTTAGAATACTTGAAGAAAATAAGGAACATAAGATAATTCTAGAATTTGAGAAGTAAAGGACTCTCCATGTGATGTGAGTAATTGATTTAAGGAAATACATAAAGGGAAAATTTCGTACATGAGAGTTATCCCAAAAGTTTTATATAAGTAGAGGAAAGTATTAATGAGTTACCCTCTAAATTTCATAGCAAAATAAGGCCCCTATGGTCTCTAGGGAATTGAGAAGAAAGAGGGACTTAGTTGCAGTAAATACTTTGTTTCTATAATGGAAATTGAATAAATGTTTTTGACTTTAGCTCTGGTTAGGGGCACCCCTTTTATGCATCATGCTCTTTGTGACTGCCAAATCTAAGATCAACAACTTCTCTATTATCTCCTAGCTCCAGTCTAGATAGGAAACTAGAGTAGTAGTATTAGCAATATTCTCACAACTCTCTCTCTCTCTCTGATCCATGATACCAACATAAAAAGCTCCCATTGAATTTGGGAGATAAACCAAGCCTTCTTATCCATGGTTAGCTTTGCTTTTGTGTAGAATTGGGACTTTTCCCCAATTTTCTATTGGAGTCAGACTCCATTGAAGGCCAACTTGCTAGACATGCCCATATAAGGGTCACTACTCTCTTCGCGAGACAGAAACAAGTGTTGTGAAACCCAAAAAAACTTGAAGAGTCCTTCTCTTCCTCCAATCTTGCCCCAAAAATCATTGTATCATAGTCCCTGGTACCCTTCTCATGATCACCGGCTGACTCATGGTGAGTGCTTCCTCCACCACCACTCTCCACAGCAAATGGGTCGCACAACTTTGGGGAGCCTGGGCGAAGGTACCTACAACAATAATTTTGTCGATGTGTCTTGAGACCAAGGAGTCAACTATGTAGTTGATTATCATCAACAATAGGTAAAAGTGTGGACCATGTGATCTGAGGAAGAAGAAAGGGATGGAGGATATTATGTTACTGCCTCGAGGTTGACACAGTCAGGTAAAGGACCAACTGGTCTTTTTAATCCCTTTTTTTTGTAGCCACGTGGGTGCAGAGAGTGAAAAACCACTAGAGGGGGGGTGAATAGGGTTTTAAAGTTAATTTAACAATTATTTAATACAAACAACCACAAATGAAAAAGTAAGAAGGAGACAGGGGATTTAGAGTGGTTCCTACCTTAGTAAATACTAAGGCAGTCAGTCCACTACCTGGTTGCTTACCCATCCGGGATTTTGAAAGTATTAATTTTATTACCTTCACAAGGAATTACACAAAATACAATACTTTCTTACACCCCTTTGAACAGCCTTCACTTTGAAGTAGATGCACCAACTCGAGGTAGCCTTCTTGAAGTAACTCCAAGCTCCCCCTTGAAGTAGCCTTCCTCTTAGAAGTAACCTCCCGTTGCACCAGCCTTCTTGAAGTAGTTCAAAGTCTCCTTCTTCATCAAGAAGATCACAACCCTCTCCAGTCCGCATCCTCCAACCTAGGAGTAGCAAGGAGAGTACAAGCAATGAAAGTGAACAAGAAAGGAAAATGGAAATTACAACTTATCCTTTGAAGCACAAGGCTTGATTTGCCTATATCAAGCGTGTAGATCTCCTAACCAATGTGTATGGAAGTGTGATTGTTGTGGATAGGATATACTGGCCTATAGGACACGAATTTGAAGCAAGGTGAAGAATAGCCAATTGCAAGTATTGCTCAATTGCTCAAAAACAGGTTGCCAATGCAAGAGTATGCTCAAAGATTGCTCAAGTGTAGAATTAGTGAGTTTAGGTGTCCTAAGGCATGTCCTATTTATAGGAATGACCTACAAGTGCTTAAGGACGTTCTAGACACTTTCTAGAGGTTTCTAAGTGCTTAACTAGCCGTTAGGTATAAGTTAGTTGCATTAGCAACGGCTAGTTAATTAATTTTGCAGTTGCTGTCAGAGTCTATCTCGGTCGAGCAATTGTCGACCGAGATACCTACTCGGTCGAGGTTTTGTCGACCGACAGGCTCTCTGGATCAAGTGTTTGCAACGTTCATCTCCAACTACCAACTACCTTGTCAGCTGTGTCTAACGGCTACCTGGATCTTTCTCGGTCGAGGAGTTTGTCGACCGAGAGTGTCTCGGTCGAGGATTTTGTCGACCGAGATTGACCATGTTTCAATGTTTCAAATAAAGACATTAAGTGTGTGTATGAGTGTGCATATATGACACTATTGAAGGGTATGACCTATCTAAGTTTGGTGTTTAGCTAGGGAAGATCTAACGCTTGATTTACATGAAGTCTAAGTACTTGTACATTATATACTTGTACAAGTTTTACATTTGATTACATTCATGAAATTAAAACAATTTAGCATATAGATCTTCCATGATATTTGTCATCCACCTTATTCCTGCAACACTCAAGTAGCACGTTAGATCGCAAGAATGAAATGTTTGTCATTTATCAAAACAAAGGGTTTTACTGATGTCCATTTAGCCAACAATCTCCCCCTTTTTGAAGATGACAAACATTTCTAAAATATAAATTAAGGAAATAAAACATGTGAGTTTCATACCTGAAGATTACCTTTGTAGCAATTTTTGTTGTGCAAGTGAGTGCTGGCCGAGTTGTTATGAAACTCATTTTAAAATTTTATATTTTTGATTTTATATTCTTTCTCCCCCTTTGTTATTTCAAAAAGATATCCAAGATAAATATTTGTTTGTCTTTTAGCCCTAAGTAAAAAAAATTCTAACCAAAAGCATGAGATGTTAGGCCCTGATTTGTTTAGAAAATTTTACTAAGAATTCTTATGCATTGCTCCCCCTTAAATAGATATCCCAATTATAATCAAGGAATTAATGCACTTCAATAGATGGTCCATTTAGCCATAAATGTTAGATATTTGCAAAGATTTTATCCTTTGTGATTCATTGCATATTACTCCCCTTACTTTGGATGCTCTACTATAATAGTCTTAACAGCTTAACATTTCACAATATGACTCATATGCTTTGAAGATATCCATCATGCAAAGATAACCAATTCATTACAATCATATACAGATAACAATTTCATTACAACTATTACAAAGGACACTCATAATCTCACTGAAAAGACTTAAGTATTACATCGATATCTGGGTCTTTTCCAAGAAATGGCTCAGATCCATAATACGTGACTAAAGTTTGCCACTCCAAAGCACCTGTCTTGGTTAATGCATATGCTTCCAAGAAGGTGGGAACACGATCAAAGTAAAAATGAGCAGCAATGTCTTGTAGTTGTATGTGAGAAAACTGAGTGTGTGTGAGATCAGGAGATGGTGGAGGTGGAGTTTGGTAGTAGTTGTAGGAAGGGTTATATGGGTTAATCATGCCAGGATTTAGAGAATAGGGATATTCATCTGGTTGATTTGAAGAGAGGGCTTGCATACTTTGGTTTAAGTAGGTCATGGCATGGTGACTATAATCTAATTGTTTACTTAGATGATATTGGGATCCAGCAATGTAGGTTAGGGTGTTTTGGATGGGATCATAGGGTAGGGTGGTAGGAGGAGGTGATGGTATGTCTTGAGTAGATGTCTCCCCTTCCGTCCTAGCTCTCTTGTGACCAAAATCAATTCCCATCTTTTCTACTGTGTTTTTGCTTATTTTTTGTGGTTTTCTTTCCCATGTGTATCCTAGATCCTCAATATGTTTCTTAAGAAAGTGTTGAGTGATTTGGCATATAAAATCAGCATAAGGGGGATTTCCAGAAAACTCAAGCATATTCTTAATGATAATGCGGATAAGATTTATGGGAATGTGTTTGATAATGGCATAAATTAGATACATGCGAAAGGTAGGAACTTCAGTCTTGTTTGCTCTAGGATGTATGTTTGTGGAAACAATAAGGTTGATAATCCTAGCTGCAGGTTTGAGGTTAATGGCATAGTAGGTACCTCTATCTTCGTGACAAGTTGTGTTAGATTGAAAGATAGTCTGTTTAATGTCACTAAGACTTACCGTATGGTCATCTTGGGAAAATGTATTGAGTGGATTTCTGGTGGTAAAGTCAAGGGTGTCTTGGTATTCTTCTACATCTATGTTGAGCATGTCAAGGATACCCTCTTCAGTAAAGTTAAAGCTATGCCCATTGACCATAGAGGAGAGGGAGTTATTTTCGGGATCGAAGGTTAAGTTTGCATAGAACTCATTCACAACTTTTGAAGAGTATGAGGGAAAGGAAGAGTTCATAAAATCTTTCAAATTTTGCACCTCAAAGAGATCCTCCAGGTCGACGATGCTGTAGAAGTCCATGACGTCAACTGGCCGTCGTGGAAGACGAGTTTTGGAGGAGAGCTTGAGGTAGCGATCATCAGCAGCTGCGTCGATGAAGCGGATGTCATTGATGATCGTCAATGGTGGGGAGGTCGTCCTTCCTTTCCTGCTAGCAACTTGCTTCTTTCCACGCGCAGATGATGAAGCCATTGCTTTGCTTTGAGGTGAAGAAGAAGCAAGAAGGTCTTGGAGGTTGAAAGGCTAAAGAGTTGCACAAAAATGCACTAGAGAGAAACTAAAGAAGTAAGAATGTGAAAGTGTGATGCAATGACCCATTTTTGGTCCTTTTATAGCAATCCAGTAACCAGTTCGGTTGACAAATTGTCGACCGACGACCGCAACGGTCATATCCATGAAGCGCCTTTCGATCGCCCAACGGTCGACCGGCAACGGTCATATTCAACCGGTCAGATTCCAACGGTCAAATCTCGGTCGAGCAATTTGTCGACCGACATTGGCTCGGTCGAACAATTGTCGACCGGAAGTGTGTCCGGGTTTTGTTCGTGTAGTTCTTTCTTGAAGTCTGTCGGTCGAAAAGGGATAGCAGACCGAGATGTTTTCGGTTGAGCAATTCGTCGACCGAGAAACTTTCTGTCAATGAAATTTTAAGCTGATTTTTGATGTAAATGATAGACTGAATTTGTAGAGCATTTCTATATTTTCTAAGGGAGTAATATTGTGATTATTATTACCAATATTTGGACAATTTTGTGGTCATTATTTTGATCACTTATTTTTATAGAGAATGATTATCCAAATAAGTATTGTGTCAAGCTTATTTTAGGTCGACCTTGACTACGACCATAGAGCCCCTTGGTCAAATTTAATTTCAACCAAGAGGCAAATTTTGCAGATTTATTTGTGAAGTATAATTTCTGCAAATAAATATCAATACGTTAAGTGATATCCTTGAAAGCAAGATTGATATCTTAAAGTCATGATTGTGCTTTAGATTTCTAGATAAAACATTATATTTTTCTTCTAAGATACACTTTTGGCTTGTCATAGCATCATCATTATTTTATTACAAGCTATGCCCACAATAATCTTTATCTATTATGTCAAGGCAATTTTGATGATGATCAAGAATAATATCCATTCATGGTTTGTATATATGAATCAAAGATTATTTTAGACACAGCAATGAAACACAATGATCATGGCACGTAAATTAGCATATCTGCAATACAATGATCAAGATAAAGGTATATAAATGCAATGATTATGATCATTTCAAGACACATGGTTCCTATATAGATATACCAAGGAGTACTTAGGGAAAACCATGTGGATTGTAATAAAACAATAATTTTCTTGTTTAAACAAATTCATAATTTTAGTTTTAAGTCAAATCATGTAGAGGATAATACCAAAATGGTTTCAATAAACTTTTTCAATCAATGAGTAAGATCAGTCTTCATATAACACTTTTGCAATATGTTCAAAAGATCAATATGTCTTTATGAAAAAGATGGTCTCCAAGATTCATATTAAATCAATCATCAACAACAAATTGACAGCAAACTGAACAGGTTCAGATTTATTGCATACTTGAGAACAGGAACATGCTCGGTCGATTATTTTTCGAAAAGTAGATGTTTTCGGTCGAACAGTTTCTCGACCGAAGAAGTTTCTGTACTATTTCAGAATTTTTTTCAGTAATCATATGAAAGTTTAAAGCTTGATTTAGTTGAGATATTTAAGTATCAAATCATCATTTAAATCTCAACTAATCATTTACATTTTGAGAATTCAAACTAAAACAAGTAGTTTAAGATGTATATTTGGAAACTTGGTGTCCTAATATGTTAAGTTGAGATAGACATAGAGGTATGCAACTTAGAGTCTTTGGTCATATCTCAACTTAATTTTATTCATTTAGTTTAGGAGTTTTGGAACCCATACTAACTCAACATCCTTTTTCTTATAGGGACATGAGAAAGAGTAATGTCCAAGACGTAAACAATAATGACAACATATTGAATCAACCTCATATCTCTTTCTATGATTTTGTTCTAGGTTGTTCTTGGGTACATATATATGTTTGCCTTTAGGTACATACATAGATTGATTTTCTAGTGCTTGTGTCTTTCTCCAACTAGGTTTTTTATAAGATTTTCTTTTAGGATTATAACCTAGTCCTCTCCTTCCAATTTGATGATAAGAATTATTTAAGATTTTATCTAGGGTATCATTGTTATTTAAACTACTAATCTTTTGTTGCAACTTGACGATATCATCCATTCTCTTATTGATGTCTAGCTTTGCTTGATCTAGATTAGATAATAAGGAATCTCTTTCTTTCACAATAGTATCATAATCTAGATGTGTACACAAAACAAGTTGTTTTTGAAGATCATTTACTTGAGTTTGCAAGTTTAACTTTTCTAGGGAAAGAAGATTGCAATTTGCTTCAACGGATTTCAGTTCAATATCATGATTTTCAATAATCTTTTTAAGATCCTCATTTTCAGATGTAAGAGCAAGAAGTTTAGCATGTAACTCATCATTTTCCTTATTAGATTTCTTTAATTTCTTCTTGCACTCAATATACTTATTATGTGTCTCTTCAAGACTAGCAATTAACTCTTCTTTAGGTAGATCAAAAAGACTTAACTCTTCTTCTTCTTCTTCACTTATAGTAGCAATTAGACATTCTTTATGCACTTCTTCCTTCTTTGACTTCCATGGACAGCTAGGTGTTGTATGGCTTGTTCCTAAGCACCAATTGCAACTTGTTGAAGATTTGTCCATGCTTTTCCTTTGCTTGCGGTTGTAGACACTATCACCCTCCATTCTTCAAGACTCGATTAGAGCTCCTTGAAGCCTCACTCTGATACCAATTGAAAAACCACTAGAGGGGGGTGAATAGGGTTTTAAAGTTAATTTAACAATTATTTAATACAAACAACCACAAATGAAAAAGTAAGAAGGAGACAGGGGATTTAGAGTGGTTCCTACCTTAGCAAATACTAAGGCAGTCAGTCCACTACCCGGTTGTTTACCCAACCGGGATTTTGAAAGTATTAATTTTATTACCTTCACAAGGAATTACACAAAATACAATACTTTCTTACACCCCTTTGAACAGCCTTCACTTTGAAGTAGATGCACCAACTCGAGGTAGCCTTCTTGAAGTAACTCCAAGCTCCCCCTTGAAGTAGCCTTCCTCTTAGAAGTAACCTCCCGTTGCACCAGCCTTCTTGAAGTAGTTCAAAGTCTCCTTCTTCATCAAGAAGATCACAACCCTCTCCAGTCTGCAGCCTCCAACCTAGGAGTAGCAAGGAGAGTACAAGCAATGAAAGTGAACAAGAAAGGAAAATGGAAATTACAACTTATCCTTTGAAGCACAAGGCTTGATTTGCCTATATCAAGCGTGTAGATCTCCTAACCAATGTATATGGAAGTGTGATTGCTGTGGATAGGAGATACTGGCCTATAGGACACGAATTTGGAGCAAGGTGAAGAATAGCCAATTGCAAGTATTGCTCAATTGCTCAAAAACAGGTTGCCAATGCAAGAGTATGCTCAAAGATTGCTCAAGTGTAGAATTAGTGAGTTTAGGTGTCCTAAGGCATGTCCTATTTATAGGAATGACCTACAAGTGCTTAAGGACGTTCTAGACACTTTCTAGAGGTTTTTAAGTGCTTAACTAGCCGTTAGGTATAAGTTAGTTGCATTAGCAACGGCTAGTTAATTAATTATGCAGTTGTTGTCAGAGTCTATCTCGGTCGAGCAATTGTCGACCGAGATACCTACTCGGTCGAGGTTTTGTCGACCGACAGGCTCTCTGGATCAAGTATTTGCAACGTTCATCTCCAATTGCCAACTACCTTGTCAGCTGTGTCTAACGGCTACCTGGATCTTTCTCGGTTGAGGAATTTGTCGACCGAGAGTGTCTCAGTCGAGGATTTTGTCGACCGAGATTGACCCTGTTTCAATGTTTCAAATAAAGACATTAAGTGTGTGTATGAGTGTGCATATATGACACTATTGAAGGGGATGAGCTATCTAAGTTTTGTGTTTAGCTAGGGAAGATCTAACGCTTGATTTACATGAAGTCTAAGTACTTGTACATTATATACTTGTAAAAGTTTTACAATTGATTACATTCATGAAATTAAAACAATTTAGCATATAGATCTTCCATGATATTTGTCATCCACCTTATTCCTGCAACACTCAAGTAGCACGTTAGATCGCAAGAATGAAATGTTTGTCATTTATCAAAACAAAAGGTTTTACTGATGTCCATTTAGCCAACAGAGAGCCAAGTTGGCATGAGCCTATTGGCTTAGCCCGACCCCAGAGTTGATATGAGTATTAAACTAGTTGTCGATATGGCGTCCTACCATTGGTCAAAATAGGGTTATTTTGTAAATATTGTAGAAATCAACTGGTACTTGGATTGTAGCAAAAGTATATTGATTAGAAGAAAAAGGAGTAGAACACAAAATATACTTTTAGAATCTAATTATGCTTCTTGTTCCAAAAATATACCTAGAATGTGTATATTTGATGATGAATATATTGAAATTCTAGTATCGATGATTAAAGTGTAGAATTGGAGATGCGATTTTACTAGCCAACGACATTCTTAGTTCTTTTAATAGTTCTTGCAAGTTAATGTGTGTTAAAGCGGATCTGGACAAGGCTTATGACACTATCCGGAGAGACTATATTCTCTTTCTTCTGGCCAAGATGGGATTTCCTTCTTGTTGGATTGAATGGGTCTCAGAATTATTCTCTTCTGCTTCTTTCAGGGTGCTTGTCAATGGTACTCCTTCTGAATACTTCTCTGCCTCTAATGGAGTAAGACAAGGCGATCCGCTGGCCCCATTTCTATTCACTATTGCTATGCAAGGGCTTTCTAGTATTTTCAATGCAGAGACCACTAAAGGTGGTTTTAAGCCAGTTGGGTGTGGAGGTGGCTATGGGATTTCACATATTGTCTTTGCTGATGATCAGCTTATTTTCTCTAGAGCTCAGGATAAAGATGCTCTGTGTGTGAAGCACATTCTTGATTCTTTTGGGAGGATTTCGGGTTTGCAGCTGAACAATGAGAAGAGTCATATTTTTCCGAGCAAGGGAGCTGAGGATAGTAACATTGGTGATATTCTTAACATTCCTATTTGCTCTTTGCCTGTCAAGTATCTAGGCCTTCCTCTCTTCACATGGAGGTTGACTAGAGCTTTGTGTAGCCCTATTGTGGACAAGATCAAGAATAGGCTTTTGTCTTGGAAATCTCATTTTCTTTCTCAGGCTGGAAGAATTGAGCTAGTGATTTCTACTATTTCCTCTTATAGCATGTTCTGGACGGCTGCTTTTCCTCTCCCTAAGTTTACTATCTATGAGATTGAGAAACTAATGAGGGATTTTATTTGGAATGACACGAAGGAAAAAAAACATATTCATTATGTCTCATGGAGTTCGATTTGAAGACCTAAAGATGAGGGAGGCATGGGCATAAGAACGATTGATGATTGGTCTAATGGTGGTATTATTAAAAATCTCTAGAGCATTGCTTCTAAGAAGGATGGTTTGTGGGTCAAGTGGGTGCACGAGAAGTATATCAAATATGAGTCCATCTGGACAGCTGAGATTAAACCTAGAGCTTCTTGGGTCTGGAATAAGATGCTGAAATTCAGACCTATGTTATTAAATCATATTAGTTTGTTCCTGGGTAATGGCAGCACCTTCCTATTTTGGTTTGACCCTTGGGTCAATGGAGAGGAAAGACTGATCGATCTTGTGAATGAGCAATTTGTCCTGAGATTGGGTAAAGGGAGGAATTGCAGAGTTTCCTCTTGCTTTATTAATGGTGAGTGGTCTGTGCCTGATTTCAGGGGTGCAGAGATACTAAGGGGAGTTCTTCAAACCCAAAATTTCAATATCGAAGAAGAGGATGAGATTTTGTTCAATGGCAGTAACAAGAATATTTTGTTAAAGGACGGTTGGGCTATTTCTAGAAATAAGTATCCTAAAGTTCAATGGTCTAAATGGGTTTGGTCTAATTCGTTCCCCAGGAAGTGGTCTATTCTTTTCTGGAAGTTGTTATTGGGTAAGCTACCCACTTTGGACCATTTGAAGAAAATTGGTTTCCATTTGGCTTCAAGATGTTGTTTGTGTGAATGCTATGAAGAAGATGTTTCACATCTGTTCTTTGAATGCCGGTTTGCTAGAGATGATTGGAAGAAGTTTCATTTGAAGTATAACATTCAGATTAGTTCGTTGATGGATCTGTTGTCTCTGAGGAATGATGGAAAGGTCCAAGCTGCTTGTGATGTCTATATGCTCTGGTTAGAGAGGAACAGAAGATTGTTTAATGGTGTTGGTTTGGATGTGGATAAGTTTTGGCTGGCGTGTGACAAAGATAGCTTTTTGCTTCTATTTCCAGATAGTAGTTAATCTGTATAGATAGTTCTCTATAGTCTGTACAGTTTGTCTTTTGGTGGTTGTGCCTTGTAACCTCCGTTTTCTTTCTTTTGGTAGTTACACCTTGTACCTACACAAACCTTATTTCTCAGTAAAGAGGCACCCCACCCTTTTAGCACCAAAAAAAAAGATGATTAAAGTGTTGAATACATTAAATACCTTTATTTTATGTTATCATATGATGTTATTGTATATAATGGGAATTCAAGATGATGATGTATAATTAGGGTTTCTAGGTTAATAACCACATACATGTATAATTAGGATTATGAAACCAATGTATATCTTGTTATGATCTTAAATGCACATCATCTGATCTAAATGTACATAATAACCTAATATGTCAATCTAATGAGAATCTACGTTATTTATATAGTTTTAATAATAATGATCTTGGTTAAGGTTTTGAGTCATAAATATGATAATTAGGGTTTAGAAGCTTATATACTTTGTCATTATGATCTTAAGTTGCATAATCAAAATGTAATTTCTCTAAATGATCTAAAATGCTTAACTTGATCATTAGGGTTTCATCTAATACCTAATTTGGGTTTGAAAACCTAATGAATCATGATGTAATGGAATTAGGATTCATAATAACCTAATTTGCCAATATAATGAGAATCTAAGTCCTTGATACAATTTTAATAATAACGATCATGATTAAGGTTCTGAGTCATAAATATGATAATTAGGGTTTAGAACCTAATATACTTTTTCATTATGATCTTGAGTTGCATAATCAAATGTAATTTCTCTAAATGATCTAAAATGCTTAACTTGGTGATTAAGGTTTCACCTAATACCTAATTTGGGTTTGAAAACATAATGAATCATGATGGGATGTAATTAGGGTTTGATACCCTTATTTCTTATCCAATCTTGAGACAACCCTAAACCCTAGTTTAGGACAAATGTTAGATTAGTATGTCTTGAATATGATTAGTGACACTTTAGGGTATACATACATGCAAATAATGTTGATTGATTATGTTGAATGCTTGGATATTTGGATATATTATTGAAGTACATATCACATGGTTTTTGCATTAAAAAGGTACACAGTTTCTTATGGATAACTGCTCTAATTGAATTCTAATGTTATCTGAAGTTTCACAAATGTATTCACCTTAAACTACTTGGTTGTTTATTTACTTCTTGCAAACTATAAGGCCCTATGTGCATCACCTTATATGAACATAACTTCTCAAAGCCAAGATGCTATATCTAGAGGGTTGGATGCATAGAAAGAAAGTCATTGTGGAGATGAATGATGAACAAGCTTGGAAGGGGGAAGGTCATGAGAGTCTAATGAAGGGACAAGACCCCAGCAAAAGGGTATACCATAGAGATTGACCCCAGTGAGAGGGTATGTCATTAAGATTACCCCCCAGCGAGAGGGTATGTCGTAGAGATTACCCCTAGAGAGAGGGTTTGCTATAGAGGTTACCCCCAATGAGTGGGTATGTCATAGAGATTACCCCCAGTGAGAGGGTATACCATAGATATTGAGAAATTATGGGTTGTGAAGTTATAACAAAATGTGCATGCTAGATTATTTAAGATTAATTGATGATATGGTTGATATGTTGTTACAACTACATGCATGAATTTTGGTTGCACCACGTACACAATATAGAAATGCTGAACCCATTTTTATTCTTGGCATTTTCGGTAATTTCCATATAAGAGGATATGAGGGTGTGGTGAATTAGAATAAATAAATTCAAGAGATTAAAGGTAAGGAGGATTAGTTAGATGCTTATTCTCATATATAATAGTTCTCATGTTGAAATTTTATGTAACTCCTTAGAGGAACATCATGATACATTTTAAAAACAATATTTGTGATATAATAGAAATTATTTTCTATTATTTATTTGCTAAATCTGGATCTTGGGAATTTAGGTAATGGCTCTCAACTCTAGGGACCTTCGTTAATTGGGGGACATTGAAAAGTGAGGTCATTACATGTATGTTGGAATAGGTGTATATTTTTCATTTCTCAAATGATGATACATAAGAGCAAAGTATAACAATGGAATAATAAATCATGACTATATTCAGTTTATAAAGAATACAAAAGGATCTCCCATTAAGAGGCTTACATGAAATAACAACTTCAGGATCTAAGTAGAGGAATATCTGAACTATCTCAAGTCTATCTCCCAAGAGTCATCTCCTTAAGCCAGGTCCACATTTGTATGTAATGTCATGTCCTTCACATGGGGGTTGGAAGCATACCCCACAAGAGAAAATAGAGTTGATATTGTCAGCATAAAAGCTGATATGTGAAAATTAATACAGGACTGAGAAATATTTGGGGAAAGGGACATCAAATATAACAAAGGATTCACATAGAAGAGAAAAATACTATCCAAGTAGATATCAAGAGAATATGAATTTCAATAGAATGATAAATAAGAAGAAGATATTTTCTTGTCTTAAAACAATGTCATAATAATTATATCACAATTCATAGACAGTGCATGTAAACAATATAGACTAAGGTTATTTTAAGCAGGGATGGGACACCATAGGATCTCATGCAAAAAGTATTGGGTGGAATGTGCACACCTTGGGCAGAATACGCATGGCCTTTATATATACAAGTGAAATACACACACTCGGGATGGAATACACACGTCCAAAAGTATAGTTATAAAGATGTACCACTGCTAGAAATAAATTTAGTCTAATTCATTCACAATGTAGAGGCAAGAATAAGTTTATTCAAGCTTTAAATAATAGGACGAGGACATCCAGGAATTATAATGTGGGGTCAGAGGAGCCATAAACAAATATTTAATCATGTCCACAAACAGGTGCAACATAAGATCATAAAGTCCACCACAAAAAGTTAGGGTATCAAATACTCAAATTAGGGTTTCCACATGTAATAAAATGAACAAGATATATATACATACATACATATATATACATATATATAGAGAGAGAGAGAGTCAGGCTAGAATACACTCGAGTGTACAGATTGCACGAATACACTCAAGTGTGTTTGCATATCAAGACTATTTTTTGCAAAATGTAAACCATTGATCTTTATCTTCATACTATAACTAGGCTACATATAAATTTGAACCCATTTGGATGAGTGGAAGTCACTCATCTAAGGGCAACAAAATCGATGCGTGAAACTAATTTGAAATGCATAATTTTTGTGGTCTTTATAACATGACCTATAAATGTCCAAATGTGCTCAAATTTTGCATATGAGCCTATTCACAACATGTTTAAGAAGATCAATGGATTATATTTTTTTAAAAAAATATTGCATCATGAAAAACTACTTGAGTGTATTCTGCTCTGAATACACTCGAGTGTATTCTAGCCTGACTCTCTCTCTCTCTCTATATATATATATATATATATATATATATATATATATATGTATATGTATAGTTCAAGAAGAATATCCCACAAAGTAAGATGATCACAAGATCCATAACTAAGCATAATTTCTCACATATGTCAACATCTCAGAAGAGAGAGAGAATGTCTGAAGGATAATATGTCTCAAAGGACCAAGAAGGAGAGATGAATATGTGTGGTTTGCTATTATGATAAGTAGGGAATGCAATATACATTAGTTGAAAGTCGAAATATCCAATCCAAACAAGATCATGGTAAGATTCATACCGTACCTATATTCATTCTATATTATATGAATTAGGTCAATATTTCATTCTTCTTTTCATTTGTCTACTTATCTAAACTCTTAGTGAATTCAAACTATGGCAGGAGAATACTGACTTGTAGCCTTGGAGATGAAGGCATGTGATCTTTAAAAAGTTTGGTTGAAACTAGACTTAGACAAATAGACTCGTGATCTTCTCCAATTGCAAACAAGTTTTACCTTTGATTAGTCACATGGAGTAAGATCTTTGTATTCTTGATCACTTTTGAAGAAGAAGGCATGATTCTAGATCACTAGTTGACTTCAAAACATCTATGGAGGTCAAAGGGATCAAGGAAGGTTGAGGGTTTGGTTCAAGTTTGTAAGACCATGAATCCATGTTGTCTATAGTGTCCAATATCTTTGAGTTGTAGGCCAATAGTTGTGGTGGTCCTAGATTCTTTGAGGTACCCTTAGATATTTTGCACAAGTCACATGTATAGTGATGGAGTTCCCTAAATAGTCCATTGATGTGAGGAAACCAATCCAGGACATATGTTAGAGCTAGTGGAGCATGGTCTGTGCACGGTAAACATGATGCTTTGATGGTGTTACATGCTCCTTTCGAAGGAGGGAATCATGATGGTAGGTAGCGTTTCTTCATGGTCATGGTGGAGGGGGAGAATACAGAAGGGAGAAGAGAATAGGAGACAGTGAGCAACCTTCGTAATAATACTTGACTTAATAGGGTTGTGGATATAGAAAGGAGGTGAGAGATACTATAGAACTAAGAATGAGAGTCGAGGGTTGTTGTCCGACTGATTTTATTTTCTGGATATAAATTTTATGTGATAGGAAATCTTTAGAAAATCTAAAGCAGCTAAAGATTTTTTTTCTTTATATAGTAGTATTTTTATCCGTTACTTTATATTTTATTTAAGGGAAAAAAGTTAACTAAACAAAGTGAATTTGACATGTAGTCTAATTGTGATGTATATAGATAAATTTAACATGTGTTTCCTGTTTTAAAACTAACTAATGAGTCATTTAATTTATTTGTGCCATTTTAACATTATCATGCTAATTTATTTTTATAATTTATTATCCAATTTACATGAAATGTCACAAATAGACTAATACGTGGCAAACCCAATTTTGACATTATTTCTTGTTTTTAGATTGTTCAATGGAATATTTAATATATAAAGATTTTTGTGTATTATTTAAATAAATTTTATCATAATGTATATTGAGTTACTATTGTTGGTTTTTATGATCCTTTAGAAATTATCTACTCATCAGGGAATTATATCCTTTTTAAATTTTTAAAATACATATTGCCACACTAATTTTCCATTAAGTATGTGTAATACAGTTTCCTTCTAAGAAAAATGTATCTATTTAATTAATGTAAAGTTAGATTCCAATTTTGGTTTCCGATCTTTTCAAAACTATTCTAAACTTGCATATCACAAATTTTATTATATCAATAGCTTATAAGAGGAACGTGTGAAGATATTAACGGTATCTACAATGCATCATTTTTGTTAAATTTGTCTTAAATCAAAATAAAGATGATGAGATTACTAAATTTATGATTTTTCATTTTTTAGGAATTTGGGAGGAAAGAGTTTTTTTAGAAAAGTGTATACACAATATTATTATACTTCTTCAATTGGTATTCGTTTATTAGATTTAGTAATCTAGGATGATTCATTTAGTCTCAAACTTGGAACCCAAGAAATGTGATTTTCACATTAGATTAGTGTTTTTAGATTCCTTTTATGAATTCTTATACAAGTAGAGTTTTAGGATCATTACCATTATATTATTATAACATTGCATCATTACAATCATTATTGTTATTTAAAGTTCCATTATCTTTAGATTGTTACAAAAGAGTTTCCTTATATTATTATGTATGAATTTTCATATTTTGCTTATTTAATCCATTAAGTCCATCAATTCAATATTTATGTAGGTAATGGTACATCATTCATATTTACGGATATGGGAACACCAATTGTTATTCCAAAGCATATTCTACACCTCATTATATATATTTTAGCCATTATTTACATATTAGTTAGCAAAAGAAACTCAAGTGACATGTTTAACTAATTTACTCACGTGTTGGTACATAATTAAATATGTGATGGTGATTACAGAACTTTATACCAATTAATATGTTATACTTATTTTCAAGCCTAAATATATAATGGGTTACCATTGAGTTATTCTTGTTATACACATTAACAATATACATAAAGTCGTAACTTTATCCTTATTTGGTCAAATCTAGGGAACCAAGCTTACTAACCTTCTAATCATGGAATGTGGTAAAATTCTAGGTTTTGATTTGTGACAGATTAAATCCTTAACTATCTTGCGATAAGACCCGTCCATCTTTGGATGGTATAATTGCACATTGTTTTGGTAAAGCCTTAAGGATTTATACCCTTATGTGAATCTGTTAGGTGTAGTAAAAACCACATCAATTAATATGCAAGTACTCAATGAATACTGATTCGTACCTTTGTTTATCTCTTCTCTGGGTGTTATTCCCAAACCACTAGGTGTAGGTTATTTATAGGACAAGGACTCATGATAATCATATACAAGAATTTGGATTTGAGGATAGATCAGAATGGCTAGATTTCCCTCTGCAACTGGTCTTACACATAATTAATTTTTACACTTTTATTTTGTTATACCACCTTTGAGGTGAGAAACATTTTATGTATAAAATCTTATAACTTTGTAAGTATTTATTTGTCATGAAACTATTTGTTACCCAAATCCTATCTCCAAATGACTATAAAGTCAATGGTGATAGGACCTAGACGTCTATCTCTAGTATTGTATTATCAAAGTATGAATGTGGAAGAGTGAAGCTTAACATATATGAATAAATAACAAGACAAAGTCACCAACCATAATCTCAACATTCAACAAGTATTATTAAGCAACATTGTTTATGAAAAGCTTTCAATTACATATTCAAGAGTACAATTTTACATGCATGCTCATGTATACTAGGGATCTTACAACAAGTACACCTGACACAACTCACCAAGCCCAACTCAGGCAACACCATTTTTCCACTTGTATGACATACTCATTAATATTTATTAGACGTTTATGTGTGTTATTGACATTAATATATATATATATATATATATATATATATATATATATATATCCCACAATATCTATTGATACGTGCCTCGTATGTATTATTTGGTGGGTTAACTTAATCATGCATACTTGTATGTATATACACATTTATAAAGTAGAAATTAATATATTTTTTTGTTACGCGTTACTTTAATCCAATGGATTCTTATATTTCTATTTATATTCAAGTTTCCATTATACTTTTATTATAATACATCCGGGAAATAACAATTAAGTTTCCAAACTTATGTTAATTTCCCAAACAGTATGAAACTCACTTCTAAGACAAGAATAAAGGATGAAACTAGTGCGCTCATATATATATATATATATATATATATATATATATATATATATATATATATATATATATATATATATATATATATATATATATATATATATAACATGTCATGTACATTGAGAAAACTTTTATTGTATTTATCTTTTTTTACTTTAGTCATTAAATTCTCAGTATTTATTTTTGACTCTTTTTCTTTATTTTAATTTAAAGTTCTAACAAGACTCAGGTAAATCCAAATTGGACACCTCGGCTAACTAAGGTATGTAGGACCTAAATTTTCAATTAGTTTCTACTTTTAAGGATGTTAATTATCTTATTTAATACATTAGATTCAGTAATCTAGGATGATTTATTTAGTCTCAAACTTGGAACCCAAGAAATGTGATTTTCACATTAGATTAGTGTTTTTAGATTCCTTTAATGAATTCTAATACAAGTAGAGTTTTAGGATCATTACCATTATATTATTATAACATTGCATCATTATAATCATTATTTGTTATTTAAAGTTCCATTATCTTTAGATTGTTACAAAAGAGTTTCCTTATATTATTATGTATGAATTTTCATATTTTGCTTATTTAATCCATTAAGTCCATCAATTCAATATTTATTTAGATAATGGTACATCATTCATATTTACATATATGAGAACACCAATTGTTATTCCATAGCATATTATACACCTCATTAGATATATTTTAGCCATTATTTACATATTTGTTAGCAAAAGAAACACAAGTGACATGTTTAACTAATTTACTCACGTGTTGGTACATAATTAAATATGTGATGGTGATTATAGAACTTTATACCAATTAATATGTTACACTTGTTTCAAGCCTAAATATATAATGGGTTACCTTCTTGTTATACACATTAACAATATACATAAAGTCATAATTTTATCCTTATTTGGTTAAATCTAGGGAACCAAGCTTACTAACCTTTTAATGATGGAATGTGGTAAAGATTCTAGGTTTTGATTTGTGACAGATTAAATCCTTAACTATCTTGTGATAAGACCCGTCCATCTATGGGTGTTATAATTGCACGTTGTTTTGGTAAAGCCTTAATGATTTATACCCTTAGGTGAATTTATTAGGTGCAGTAAAAACCACATCAATTAATATGCAAGTACTGAGTGATTACTGATTCATACCTTTGTTTATCTCTTCTCTAGGTGTTGCTTCCAAACCACTAGGTGTAGGTTTTTTATAGGACAAGGACTCATGATAATCATATACAAGAATTTGGATTTGAGGATAGATCAGAATGGCTAGGTTTCCCTCTGCAACTGGTCTTACACATAATTAATTTTTACACTTTTATTTTATTATACCACCTTTGAGGTGAGAAACGTTTTATGTATAAAATCT
Source organism: Alisma plantago-aquatica (assembly GCA_963693085.1). Classification (NCBI taxonomy): domain Eukaryota; kingdom Viridiplantae; phylum Streptophyta; class Magnoliopsida; order Alismatales; family Alismataceae; genus Alisma; species Alisma plantago-aquatica. The sequence continues at coordinate 72,130,811 of OY856412.1, read as the reverse complement.
TATAACTTTGTAAGTATATATTTGTCATGAAACTGTTTGTTACTCAAATCCTAACTCCAAATGACTATAAAGTCAATGGTGATAGGACCTAGATGTCTGTCTCTAGTATTATATTATCAAAGCATGAATGTGGAAGCATAAAGCTTAACATATATGAATAAATAACAAGACAAAGTCACCAATCATAATCTCAACATTCAACAAGTATTATTAAGCAACATTGTTTATGAAAAGCTTTCAATTACATATTCAAGAGTACAATTTTACAGTCTTGCTCATGTATAATAGGGATCTTACAACAAGTACACATGACACAACTCACCAAGCCCAACTCAGGAAACACCATTTTCCCACTTGTATAAAATACTCATTAACATTTATTAGACATTTATGTGTGTTATTGACATTAATATATATATATGTATATATATCCCATAATATCTATCGATACGTGCATCGTATGTATTATTTGGTGTGTTAACTTAATCATGCATACTTATATGTATATACACATTTATAAAGTAGAAATTAATATTATTTATTTTGTTACGCGTTACTTCGATACCAAGAATTCTTATATTTCTATTTTTATTCAAGTTTCCATTATACTTTTATTACAATACATCTGGGGAATAACAATTAAGTTTCCAAACTTATGTTTATTTCCCAGACAGTATGAAACTCACTTCTAAGACAAGAATAAAGGAGGAAACTAGTGCATTCATTTATTTATATATATTCTTATATATAAATATATATATATATATATATATATATAACATGTCTTGTACATGAACCAAACTTTTATTGTATTTATTTTTTTACTTTAGTCATTAAATTCTCAATATTCATTTTTGACTCTTTTTCTTTATTTAATTTAAAGTTCAAACAAGACTCGAGTAAATCCAAATTGGACAACTCGTGCTAATTAAGGCATGTAGGACCAACATTTTCAATTAGTTTCTACTTTTAAGGATGTTAATTATCTTATTTAATACATTAGATTCAATAATCTAGGATGATTCATTTAGTCTCAAACTTGGAACCAAGAAACATGATTCTCACATTAGATTAGTGTTTTAAATTCCTTTAATGAATTCTAACACAAGTAGAGTTTTAGGATCATTACCATTATATTATTATAACATTGAATCATTACCATCATTATTTGTTATTTAAAGTTCCATTATCTTTAGATTGTTACAAAAAAGTTTTCTTATATTATTATGTATGAATTTTCATATTTTGCTTATTTAGTCCATCAAGTCCATCAATTCAATATTTATTTAGGTAATGATATCATTCATATTTACGTATATGGAAACACCAATTGTTATTCCAAAGCACATTATACAGCTCATTAGATGTATTTTAGCCATTATTTACATATTAGTTAGCAAAAGAAACATAAGTGACATGTTTAACTAATTTACTCACGTGTTGGTACATAATTAAATATGTGATGGTGATTACAAAACTTTATATCAATTAATATGTTATACATATTTTCAAGCCTAAATATATAATGGGTTACCATTGAGTTATTCTTGTTATGCACATTAACAATATACATAAATCGTAACTTTATCCTTATTTGGTCAAATCTAGGGAACCAAGCTTACTAACCTTCTAATCATGGATTGTGGTAAGATTCTAGGTTTTGATTTGTGACAGATTAAATCCTTAACTATCTTGCGATAAGACCTGTCCGTCTGTGGGTGGTATAATTGCATGTTGTTTTGGTAAATCCTTAAGGATTTATACCCTTATGTGAATTTGTTAGGTGCAGTAAAAACCACATCAATTAATATGCAAGTACTCAGTGATTACTGATCCATACCTTTGTTTATCTCTTCTCTGGGTGTTGCTCCCAAACCACTAGGTGTAGGTTCTTTATAGGACAAGGACTCATGATAATCATATACAAGAATTTGGATTTGAGGATAGATCAGAATGGCTAGGTTTCCCTCTGCAACTGGTTTTACACATAATTAATTTTTACACTTTTATTTTGTTATACCACCTTTGAGGCAAGAAACATTTTATGTATAAAATCTTATAACTTTGTAAGTATTTATTTGTCATGAAACTGTTTGTTACCCAAATCCTAACTCCAAATGACTATAAAGTCAATGGTGATAGGACCTAGACGTCTGTCTCTAGTATTTTATTATCAGAGCATGAATGCAGAAGTGTAAATATTAACATATATGAATAAATAAAAAGACAAAGTCACGAATCATAATCTCAACATTCAATAAGTATTATTAAGCAACATTATTTATGAAAAGCTTTCAATTACATATTCAAGAGTACAATTTTATAGGCTTGCTCATGTATACTAGGGATCTTACAACAAGTACACCTGACACAACTCACCAAGCCCATCAACTTCTAGCCATCTCTAAACCAACAAAATACACAAAACAAGGCGGGTCAAGCACACGAGGTGCTGAGTACAGGGCTGAAAGATACATATATATAAGATTTGCGTAATTTGAAAATAGTTGCAGAAGTTACAAACAAGGATAAACAAGTTAAGTATTTAGAAAAATGAGAGCCTATATTTTATGTCATATTACTCTAATTATACTAACAACATCATATATCATAAGACATTTGACTACTTCCCACCGAAAGAGTGTTTAAGGGTGCTCAAGATTAGCTAACCCTTTTATCGACATGGTCCACCCTATCTTGACAACCAAGTAGGATGCCCAACCTCATCTCCTTACCTCGAGAATATAGGCAAGCTCACAAGGTTTGTATAATGGAGTTTCTATATTATGTTTGCAATTTTTAAAACAACAACACAAGACAAACATCAAGCATACTACTATAGTACTACATGACAATATTTGAGCAAGTAAACAAGCATACATGTGTATCTCATTTCAAGCAAGAAAGCCATAGTCATATAACTATTTAAAGTTCATACCTGATTTGAGATATTTTATAAATTAATTTAGCCTTGACTGTACAACCACAAGAAACACTTAATTAAGCACAACATTGTATACATGCATTAGATTCTCATCATTAACCCTAACTAGCTTCATTTTAGGGTTTTGGACAAATTCAGTTTCAGGTTTCTTATTTGTACATTGGATGATCTTAAACTTCTTTAGAGGTCATCATGAAGGTGTGGTTCAAGTTTCAAGTCATTTTGATGTTTCCTTCATTCTATATGGACATTACAAGATTCAAGTCACTTACATTTTAGGGTCAAAAGACTCATAGTAGGGCATACAAGGTTATGATCCACGAAGTCATGAGACCCAAGCACAAGGTATGATTTAGATCAGCAATATTGTAATAAGAAGCATGGACAAAGTTGGGTAGATGTCCCTTAGGGTCTAGGTATCGTTGTCCAACTTGGTATCATCATACCAACATACCTTCCAACATTAACATAGTTCACATGCCATTGGGGGTAAACATAAGACTTAGGTGGACATCCAAAATAGGGAACACAAGAAAAATAGAGTCAACTATAATGAGAGAGGATAGGACATAATAAGGTTCAAATTAAAATTAGGGCACAAGCAAAGCAACCAAGTCATGTACACCACAAGTGGACATAGAGACACAAGTAACGTCATATCATGACATAGTATGAACCTTGGGCATTAGGGCCTCTAAATGTCATAGAGTTACTTGTTTTAGGAATAGAAAGGTATTTGATGCACAACATAGGTCAAAAACATCATTTGATCCAAGATATATCATGTGTTCATATAAAAGGGGCACAAACATGCATTAGGGTTCATATAGAACAAACATAGTCAGGAGTACCTTAGGGATGATCTTAGAGTCATGTGTGTCACAAGGCTACTGATTTCATATTATGGGAGACTTGACTTCATTATGAAAGCAAGGATGAACATAGTTCACCATTTATATTCAATTCAAGACATGTTTATGCAGTTAGAGTCACTCATGAGCAATTGGGTTGATTAGGACCCTCAAATAGTTCAAACGTGCATAAAGGGTACATATATGATCATTAGATAGATAGAGGTGCATCAAAGGTCCAAACTTTATCACAATCATGCATTAAATGAATCCAACATGGTCAAAGACTGCATATTTAGCTAAACATGATAATAGGAAGAGAATTCAGAGTTTGGAAATATGCTCATGTGGTAGACATTTTTGAGAGGATCAATTTAATATATAATCTTGATATATTTGGCATTTTGAGTTGGGAGATATCATTTTTTTGTTATTTACATCAAAGTTATATGAAAATAACATCCAAATATAGGCCAGAGAGGGGGCGCATTACCATTTATTTGATGTTTGTTCTCGACCCTCCGATGCCGATCCAGCGGCCGCATCCCAAAACTCCCCTACAGTGCGTGTGGAGTCCACCATCACTTATTGCCACTCCAAACATTGTGAGGGCGGTGGCGGTTGGCTCTCGTGTGGTCCTATCTTGGTCGTTGATCGCACATTAGGTAGTCGTGCCCCCGTTCTCATGCACGTTTGCTTTGTGATTCCCCTGCCTGGTCTTGAAAATAGGGGAAGAACATGAGAGCTTGGTCCACCACTCCCTATCGGATGAGTACCTGTGATGCAGCTTGGAGCTCCACAACACGTGGGTGGTGAGGCCGTACAGAACCATCCATTGGCATGTGGCCTCATATGCGCCTATGAGGTGTGGGTGTGGGGTTGCTTTGGCACCATCAGCTCAGGCAAAAGGAACGACAGCCGCTGGAGACTATCCTACACAAGTGGCGGAAGGAAAATAGGAAGTAAGAGGAAGGGAAACATAAAGAACCAAGGGTTGGGAAGAGAGGGCTTATAAAGGAGTAAGACAGCTGGGGTTTAGATCCCAAAAATCTGAGCCTTCCTTTCATTGCCTAAATTGGTTGGAGGTAGAAGATGACCTCCCAACCCCAAGATTGTTTCCAAAAGAAGAAGGGAAAAGGGGGGCTAGGATTTGGGTTGTTGAATTGATATCTGGCGTAGCAGATTGATTCCCAAAAGAATAAGGGTGAGGCATGGGCCTCTGGAGTGCATGCCCAGTATGGGCCCAAGGCGATGACCCAAAATCATAGGAAGAGGGTGCAAAATTGGAGCTAAAATATAAATTAATTCACCAAACTTCAAGACTATATAACTTGGGCTACAGATGTCCAATTCAGGTGATTTTTGAACAGTCAGAATCATAATTGAGAGCTCTATAATGTGATATAGACTAGGGAGCCAAAAGATATCATAGTAACGAGGTTAAAAAATAAAAGAAAAACATGATACATCAAGACATGCAACATAGGTAAACATGCAAAGTAATGTCACATCTTAAAACACAAAATCAATGTGACTCTAATATAGCATCGAATCACATACAACAATGTAATTGAATTCAATTGAGTGGATTTGGGTCACAAATAGTGAGAAGAAGGATATAATCTAAGAGATAGAAAATCAAGGTTGTCACATTATCTTTTTAGTGTTGATTAACCATTATGCTCAATGATATATACCATTTGAGAAATAAAAGAAACAACTCCTTTCTATCAGACATTATGATATGTTTAGAAATAGATAGTATTATTCCTCAACTTTGTAAGGAGTGGAACCACCATATTGGTCCCACTCTTTAAAGAAAGACAATGAGATGTGATCAACGTCTCTGTGGTATAGAAAAATACTAATAGAGTTGAAGCCATTGTTGATTCTTTTAAGAAACTCACTTCAAAACATGACAACATATATGATTTTATACAAAGACTATGGCAAAGTAGCTTGCCTCCATAGTAGTTGAAGCATGCAACATATATATGCCTACTCTATGGCATGAATGGTCATATTCTTACACATTGCATCTATCTCCCATTTGCACGCAATGCATAAGCATAGATGCAACAACCACAATGTGACAACACACGGAGGAAGTCACTATTAATTCTATATTAAGACATGGTTATTACAACCCAAACATGCCAAACAATCATCATGGGTTCTAATACGAGAACTTAGCAGGAGTAGAAAATGCACAACAATGAAACCCAATTATGATTGAGGCCAATTTTGAAGCACACATCACTTCTAATAGAACCAAAATATTAGGAAAAATAACTAGCAACATGGTCAATGGTGCAATAACTACAATTAGAGACAACATCTCCAAAATCACAATCAAGGCAATGGTCCATCATTAAACTTTTAGGGATAAGACACCTCATTTGAGAAACAGTTGGACACCTTACAGATTGAGCACTACACAACAAATGACACAGTTCAGTAGATGATCGTCAACTAGTAAGTCTACAACAAAATCTCAAAGAGACTCAACTTGCATAAAAACACCCCAACTTCCCGTCCCAACAAGGATGTTTGCATGGAAGCCAGTGAAAAAACCAAAGCAGTATGCACGTTCCAAGTTGAGACTGCCAGAGTGAACATTGCTAGTGAGAGAGTCACCAACAAATACAATGGAGGTGTAACATACCGAAATCTGGGCATTTTGCCTTTTGGTCCTCTTTTCCATCTTTTCCTTTCATTTCTATACTCTTTGGCTTTTCTATTTAATTTGTGAAGAATATAATGGCCTAATGAACATTTGTTCACCTTTGATTCCAATATTTGGGTTTATGCACAAATACCTCAGTAAGACTTTAGATAATGGGCCTAAAATGCAAATTGTACACTAAGCAATAAAAAGAATAAAATATTTCGTCCTAGAACTTTCTAGCACTTCCTAGAATAAGAGAAATAAGAGAAAATCTGAATTTGAAATAAAGGAGAAGATAAATGCAATAATTAAAGGTAATATGGGAATTAATGGGTAAAGAAGATAATGAGAAAGATATTGCACCAAATATTATAATTGGAAACCCATCAAGATAATTTGACACTCAAATTCGTTTCATTGAACAAAAAGTAACTTAAGGGCCAAGTATCATTTAAAGTGGAACATAATATAAATATTAATGACATTATCAAAAGAAAATAGGAAATATGCCAATAAAGTGAAATAAAATACTAAATGTTCTCAAATCAGAAAAATAACTCCAAATTCGTATTCTAAACACAAAAATAATCCTTTGGGAAATTTTGCATTTAATTTGGTCAATGTTTAATATTTTATTTTATTCAAGAGAGAGAAAATGACTTAAAGACCAAAAATATTAAATATATATTGATAAAAATTAATTAATGTCAAAAACGTGTTCCTAACGTTTACTATTACTTGTAGACCAAGTTTTATATTTTTAGAAGGTTTCTAGATGACTCTAATAAATTAAAAGGATAAAATAAGTGATAAAATTTAAATGTATTGAATAAAATATTAAAAGTCTTAAAAAAAATAATGCTAAATTCGTGTGATATAGGTTAAAATAGACCTTTGGATGAATTTTGAATCAATTTGGAAAATATTTGGTGAGAACGTGAATTTAGGAGAGAGAACATGTGTAAAATATTCAAATCATTAATTAAAATAACTAAACAAATGAAGTTAATAACAAATTCATGTTCCATATATTTTGTTTTCCTTGAGAGTGAAGTTGCACATTAATTGATAATTATATGAGTCTCTAATATATTAAGAAAGAGAAAATATGAATTACTTTAAAGGGATTAAATAAAATACTTAGAATTCCCAAAAAAAAAGAAAACTAATGTTACAATTGGGATCTACATGTATTAAATAGTAAAGGGTTCAAATTTTATATTTAACTGGATAATGCTTGCTTTCCCAATTGAATTGGTATTTAAAATCATAATTATCATAGGCTTTAATAGTGGTATTTGATTAAACAAATTACAGTTTTCCTAAAGTAAACGTAAAGCAACGCTGCGTTGCTTCCTCTCCCTCACGTTTCCCCCCTTCCAAAACGGGCAACGCCCAACCCTTCCTCTACGTATCCTATTTATATATCTTCCTCCCTTCATTCCTTTTCTCCTCAAACACATGAAGCCCTAGTCGCCCAGCCTACTCTCACCTTGCGTCCAACCATGGCGAGCAACACCAAACAGAGTTGAGAATCATTGGGCAGCGTCACCTCCTCCTCTTCTTCTTTCTCTCCCCGAACGACGCCTGGAACTCGATGTCCAGCAACCCCGATGCTGCGTCGGCGTCGTTAACACCTTCACATCTGACCTTCGACGTCTAGCAGCCCCCGACGTTGCGTCGGCGTCACTAACGACTGCCCAACCGACGCCTCGACGCTGCGTTAGCGTCTCTACCACCTGCCCTTCTGACGCCCTGATGCTGCGATGCCCCGACGCCCTGATGCTGTGATGCCCCGACGCCCTGACGCCTCGACGCCGACAACACCACTTCCAGAGCAACCCCGACACCAACACACTATGACAGCAGGGCATCGTAGCCACCAAGTGCAACGTCGTCGACCTTGATAATGACACTGTCATTCACAACCGCTAGATCTGCAAGACCATGACGTTTGCAAACACCTCCATTCAACCTGACGATGGTGACTCATTACATGATGCTTCTTCCTGGGTCACATGATCATAGAGAACGTGATGATGTGTTTGGGTCCCCATCTTGTTGTGAATCAACCAGACATGCAACCCCCAAGGTAACTTTAGACATGTAAGTCTTCATTTCATTTTCAATAGTTTTGTTTTAGAAAATAGATTATAAAGATGGGGTAAGAATGGAGTAAGGATAATCTAGTTATTTAAGACCATAACATGAACTAGTCAATTATCTTACCTATCAACTTTGTTGTATACAAATGTAAATATTAGATTGCATGAAATCAAACCTGTAATGATACGTTAAAGTGGAAACTTGATATTAAATAAAAGATGTTGTATAAGACCCGGGTAGATTGATATCCAAAAATGATTAAAGAATCACCCTAATTGCTTATTGTATACTTATCGAACTCTAAGAATCATTAATGGTGTATCCTTGTGTTAATGTAACCTTTACATTAGAAATCATATATATATAGGTGCATTACATGATAATTAGAAATACATATGGATCTAGGGAACATTCTCATCTAAATTAATCCAAGGGAACTTGAAATCTGTATAAGAATTCATCTAATGATATAATGTAAAAAAAAGATAATAATGTGTAAAGGAATATACTTTTATAAACATATATCTAGACGACATGTTAGTTGGATCAAATCATGTGTATATTAGTGAACCTAATAAATATTCATATGGAATATACTTACACCAATAAACATGGTAAGCATGATGTTAGGAATAATATGGACTCACATCATTACACCTATTTTGGCAACATATATATTATTATACACATATATATGAGTTACATAAACTTATGTGACTAAATATTGGTAACTAGAACTAAGATAGATATGTAAAGCATCACATATTATCTCAACAAAGATTAAAATCATAAACCCTAACATGACATTACATGATCGGGAATTGAGTAATAATAATGTAAAAATATAACAGGAATGAATATGTTCACTTTGACTTGGCTAATATACATAATGTATTTTTAGGATGAAAAGTTGACTTTGTGGACCAAAGTATACTATTCAAGTTAACCTTTATGTGTGAAAAGAGGTATGTGCATCTACCCCCTTTGAGTTGGGAAAATTTTATACCAATACCCATATTCCCTAATGAGGCTTAATCTGAACTAATCCTTGATTCTTGAAACCTAAATTGTTTATTGCCTCAAAAGTAGTTGTAGTATTATCTTGATTGGGTATTCATACCCCACTACCATGTTATATATTCTTTTGATTAATCTTGCCATAACTCTTTGCTAGCATGTAATTAAATGTTCTATTTAATGTTTAAGTAGTGGTACTTATGTACAACCACCCATAGAGGGCATGTATATAATCGCCCTAGGGGAATGTTTATAATTCTCCCCATAATAAAAATTATAGGTGACTGGGAATGTCTTATTCTCCCCTCACCTAAGGTTAGAGGTCCGGTAGGTGCCTCAACCCTACTTAGTTAGGTAGACATATTAATTTACATGCAAATCCTTTATTTACTTTTGTTATTGGCAAGTTTCCTTAATTAAAGCCTCATACTCTTGATGTCTCATCTTATGATGAACCATATCCTACTTTTACATACTTTTCTTATCTTACTGTCTTAGAATAGTTTAGTGACACATACTTTTTATTTTCCTTTCCCTTTTGCTGGGTGACTTCCCAACCACCGAGGTGTGAAGCAAGGTGGTTGAATAGGACTTGAAGATCTTGGCTTTGGCTTGGACTTAGATGATGGATATGTTGCTTGGAGACAAAAGTGGAGTAGTTAGATTTCCCTCTACTTAGATCCTCTTTTTGTATAGAGCATGTACACCCATATTGGGAGAATTTTTATGTACACTTTATTTGAAATTGAATATAGTCAAAATTTTATCTTCTGCTGCTATTTCAATTGGATTTTGTTTACCATTGTTTTTAGTAGAGAGGTGGATTTATCCCACTCTTTACAGGAGGATGATGCAAAGATCATCCTATAGTTAAAGATGCAAAACAATGATAGTAAGATAATGACCCCATACGAGGAGAAGCAGGCACAATTGAGAGTTCCAATGCTAAGTGTACTTGTGTACCTAGACCTATCAAACGACTGGGTGGGTTGGGTTCTTGTGGATTTGGGTCTCGCAGGTGAGGGTCAAAAAGATACAATTTGAAAGGTGTCGTGATAAACTCAAATCTGACCAGCGGGTTGTAGGTCATCCGCAGGTGCCCATATAATATGTGCTCAATAAAAAATATATTTTGGAAGTTGCTACTCTAACTGTAAAAGATGACCATGATCTAGTGTTTTTACATGAAACATAACACAAAAACAACCAACTACATACATTGTTGCTATCAAACAAAGAATATGTTATTTAGTTTTTTCAACCATTCAACCACATACTTTCTTAGGTAAAAATATGTAATCTAAGAGTTAGTAACTTGTACTGCAATTCCATATTAAGTTTGATAAAGCAATTAGATAATCTGGTTGACATAGATTTATTATCCCCCAATATCTTTCTCAAATATAAAATATTGTTGGACAAGTTTGAGTTTGGACTGGAAGTCTTCTACAATTAGTAGATAATAGTTGTAACACCCCTGACCTGGGTTATAGCTTAACCCTAGAAGTTTTGCTTAAAACAAGATAATTATAAACTTGTTATAATCCTTTGAAAAGTAATTAGGACTCTTTGAGAAGTTTATTTCTAAGTTTGAGTTTATAATTTGCAAACTATGTGTGCATTATATGACAATCTAAGTGAAAAGTGCAAATTGCCCAAGATAAGGGACTACATTGCAAAATGTTACATGTTGAATGTGTCCTAAGTATTTTAATATCATAAGAGAGAGAATGATGCTAAGTGGTGGCTTGTGGAAAGCCTAAATTTCAAGTATTAAGCTTGTTTGAACAATGCTAGTGCCTTGTGTACCAATTTTGATACAATTGTAATTTATCCAAAATATAGGGTTGATGTGCAAATTACCACCTCTAGTGTGTCCCTACTCCCTTTAGGTATCATTTAGAGGAGATATAAAGAAGGGTTCACTATAATTGAACCATATTTGAGGGATGGTACTCTTAGTGAGGAAAAGACCAAGAAAGAAATGAAGGAGAAGCCCTTACTTGAGCTATATCAATTTGTAGACTTAGAATGGAAGTCCCTATCGGCCATATAGACATGAAGAGGGTATCCTATCAGTTTTGATGAGTCTTAAGTTTGGCCCATGATGGGCAAGGCACTTCAAAGAAGAGATATGACTCAGTTTGCAACTTATCTTGGAAAATATTGAGTTGAATATTATAATATAGTGAGTGGAAGAAGACTTGCCTTAGAAGCTAACTCAAGAGTCGACCCTTATCCTATACATTATCCTTGGAATTTTTTCATGGCAAGATAAATAACAGAGTGCATGCAAATGTATGTGTCGACTATGCATGGCTAAGTGGCACTTAGTAGCCTAAGCTAATGACACCTCTTACACTCTTTTCCATAAACCTTTAGTATAAATACCTTACCCTTCACTTGTTAGTAAGATTTTCGAATCTTGTTAGTATCCTTTCCTCTTTTATCGTGCAAAACTCTCTTATATCGGTCATAGTGAGGAAGAGTTGAGTGGTGAAGCTTGATATCAGCCAAAGATAAGGGATATCGGCCAAAGTAGGTCTTAGCAACCAAGTAAGGTGATATCGGCCATTTGGGATTGGAGATATCGTGCAAAAGGTAAGGAGCTCAAGTCTTGGTTTGTTGAAGAAGTTCATCTTCAACCTTGGAATGTGAGGAGTTGAAGCTTGAAGCTTGGAAGTTGTTCATAAGGCGGGTTATATAACTTGAACCCATCTATATTATTATCTTTTCTTATTTGTTCAACTTGTTGATTTCTTTCAAAATCAGATTTCCTTTGATCAATTGATATATCTACGAGTTCCAAAAAAAGTACTTAGGACTATTATCTATGGTTTTGAATAGTTAGATAAGGATCTTGAGGTTGATGGTGATGACATCATCATTGGATAACCCGATATGGGTTGAAGACTCTTGAAACCCGATATGGAATCCGATACAGAGTCTTACCCGATATGAAGGTAGGTCATATTTTATAAAACAGTCCTACGAATGATATGGAAGATACCTATCCATATTTTATACTTGATACAAGGTAAGAATAATACCCTATAAACGATAAGGAACCAAGCATGTACTCTAATCTGATATAGTAAACCCTAGAGGATAAGCAACTCGATATGTTGATGTAAATCCATTACAAGTATGAAATAGTAATAAGTGTATATTCCATGGGCGATATGAGTAAGTACTTGTACACCCCCCTTGAGCATGATATAGGGCCATATACTCATCTTATGCATGATATCATGTTAGGTCTATAAGCTATGCTCGATATGAGTTAAAAACCCTAGATGGTGATGAGAAAATTGATATGAAATCCAAGATGAAAAGTAACCCAAAACGGTGGTGAGTGATACTTTATACTTGATGAGAGGCATGTTTTGTGAATGATATGGGAGTTACCTACTAGCTCCTAATTATACACGATACAAAGGTAAAGCAATACCTTTGCACGATATGGGCAAACCCTAGATGAAGACATGGGAACCCGATATGCCTTGTAACTTATACTCCTTTGAAAATTGATATACCCCATTACTTTATGTTGGGTTGAAGATCAGTTTAGTATCCATACTTGTCAAGAAAAGAACTAGAGTTCAACATTCTTATCTATCATGGGAACACAGTATGGTAGTCAATATAGGAACACGATATGGCAGCATGATACCACTTAATGTGGGTACCCTATATGATGTTCAAAGATGTAACCCAATATGATACCTAAGATAGGTAAATCAATATGAAAACCAAGATGAAATCAGATATGGTAACCCAAGATGAAATCCGATATGGTAACCCAAGATGAAACCCGATATGGTATACCCTTAACACTTGATGCCCGATATGGTACACCCTTGACACTTGATGCCCGGTATGGTACACCCTTGACACTTGATGCCTGATATGGTACACCCTTGACACTTGATGCCCGATATGGTACACCCTTGACACTTGATGCATGATATGGTGTACTCTTGTACATGAAATGAGAACCCAATACACCCTATACTCGTTATGAGGATAATAGTCTAACCTATACATGATATGAGGTTGACTTAAGATGAGAAAAGTTAAAGTGATACTTAACTCAAAATGACTACACAATATGGTATTAAGAGATATGCCCTAAACCCGATATCATGGTGTGGATGCACCACATGACTAATAATGATACTTGTTATAATGATAAATGTATCTTAAAACATGATAGCATAATATAATCCATCATGCTACCCGATATGGTAGACATGCTTTTATTTATTAAACTTGTCTAAGTGATGTATGTTGTTTGATTAATATTGAGACATAATGAGTTTAATTTAATTTAAGCTAATAGACCTTAAGAGGTGGATTAAGTAAGACACAATCAATATCCTAATAAAGATGAGAGAGAAAGACTTTAACATGGGTGATAAACATGTTGATAAGTATGTGTTGATACTCCTATGATGGATGGAGTATGAATTAAGGTTTGATTCTAGACATTTTGATCTTATATCCTTATTTGTTAATAAAGGGAAAATCTAACTCTAATGAAGGGTAATGATATGCTTTACAATCATAATCAGTTAGATTGAGATAATCCTAACCCTAATAATGGGAATGATGTACTTTTTATATCACAGAGTGATGATGTAGATAATCCTAACCCTAATCATGGGAAGGACGCATTTCATTCAAATTGAATAATGATGTTATATGCTAATAAGAGTCTTTCATCATAAAGTGCACACTACACATGAATCATGAAATGATGAGCATAGTAAGATATGAGCTATGATGTGCTATATCAATAGACTTAAATAAGTCTTGTAAGTTGTGTGAAATACTTATATAACAAGAATAATGATTATATAATATGATGTCTTAAAGGATAAGTTGTTACCTAGTAAGAGGTGACAAGATGTTTAATGAACTATGTGGGCTATGTGAAATACTTGTACAACAAGTAAGATGAATACCTGGGTCAGAGAACCTAGAGGTATTAGTTACCTATTACATAGGTAACAATGCTATGTGGAGATCTAAGGGTTTGAATACCCAGATCCAGTGATCATGATAATGATGATTTGAAGGGATGAGAATTCCCAGTGATGTGATAAGGGACTGAGATCCCGAGTGATATACTTTCAAGAATGTTCCAAAGATCTTAAAATTTCTATCCTTTCTTTAATAGCATATGTTGTAATTCATGTTTAAAACTTGGTTGATGCTAAAAGAATACTGTAAGGTACCTAATTAATCAAGTTAAATCTCATCATGTAGTGCCCTAACCATAGATCCATTCAGTGTCAAAAATTGTTGATGGTGAAATGAGTTTGACTCAGAAGCATGTTTTGAATATGTGGGGGGTGAAGGATGGAGTATATCCGAACGTCCCAATGAAGAATCGGTGTCACACCTTCCTTATTTATCCCGGGATGATGTGAATCTCCCGACCAAATAAGAAATTGATGTGTAAATCCTTCTTCATTCCTAAGTGATTCCTAAGTGATGTCGGGATTGAAATATAAAATCACCCGACCAGGAAAAGAATTGATGTTGATCTTCCTTATCCTTATATTATAATCCGGGAAAGCTAAGTGGACTTCTCCCAAAGAGAGTACTTGCTACGACAGTAACTCTATAGCGAAGATGCCGCTATACCCCGACATGCTAAAAGTAGATGGCACAAGATGTCCTGCCAGCAACTGACACAAGATGTCTTACTGATCCTAAGTGGTCTCGTACTGATCAAGACAGGTGAGGTCTTGACAGCTGGCTCTGCCATTGACCTTGTATGGTACCAATTTTGACTTACTAGTGGTCGGTTGGAGTATGAAAGGTATATTTCATCTCCTCAGGCCATAAGTGTGATTGTAATACATAATCAACCGTGTAGTGTATTTGCTTAAGGATCAAATACGGAAAGACATTGGTTGATGTACACTCTTTTTATACATCTTAGTTGAATAGATGTTATTCATATTTCTTCATATTCCTTTGAATAGTGAATAGACAATTTATTGCTCTACCATAGATATATGCATTATTTTAAGAAGAATGACTATTCTGTTCTGCTTATAACAGTGATTAACCCTGCTTATTGATATAAAAGAACCTCTGTTCAATTTTTATATTACTTAATCTTGATAATAATATAGTCGGCGGAGAGTTATATCTCTCACTCGGACAATTGTCTCACCCCGTGGGATCCATCATTTTTTTAGGTGGACGTGTACGAGGAGGTAGAGACCTTTCTGAAGAAGAAGAATAACAGCCGGGACATGAGTGACAGCTCATGTTGATGTACTGTCTGTCATGTCTTATAGATAGAAGTCCTATGTGTCGTCTCTATACTCTCAGGTCCTTGGGAGGTAGTTCTTAGTGGTTTTTACGAACGACTTGAGATTTTGGTACTTGTTATCCTCGAGATGAGACAACACAATGTATGTACGATATGAACCACATGTATATATAGTTTTGGTTCTTTTGTAAGAATTTTCTAAAAAGGATCTATGTGCAAAACAATTTTAATTCTTAGTAATTTTTGTTAATTCTGTTGTTTATGGTTATTCCGCAACTATTACTGGTGATGTCTTGATTTGTAATCGGGTCGTCACAAAAGTAGATCATCATATTTATTTTAAATAGTGGTATGTCATTATATATATATTTTTATGTAATTATTTTAGTTAAGCGGGTCACGACGGGTGCCCACATGTCACTTGTAAAACGTACTAACTAAACGAGTGGGTTTGAATTTGAGTAATTTCTAGCGGTGACAAATTTCATCACGGAAATCCGACTTAAACGGGTCGGTCCATGGGTGCCCGTGAATTTTGACCCAGTTTGACAAATGTATGTGCTCTAGACTAGACACGCTGTTTATGAAATTTCAGAAAGCGTTGAAAAGGTTACATTGCATGTAAACATTCCCTTCCTTGACGAGAGTTAATGAGAATGATAGAATCATATAGTTGAAGAAGGTGATTCACTCAAAAATCATGTTTCAATAGTCATATTTTAATTGGTATTCCTAACTAACTCCTTCGTAAGCCTTCAAATTGGTGCAACACCATTTTGTTAGGCGGTCTGAAGTGGCTAAAACCTTTCCTATGTGTAATGATGCAATGCAACTTACTAGTTTCTCTCGATTCAAAATTTTGCCTTTTCCTTCATGTGTTTATCACCGTTAATTTTCTTCTCTTCATACTATCATCATTTTAGTTTTATCACAAGCCTCTTTTAAAATCGACTTCCGTCTATGGTAACACATCGGGCCATTTGAGGCATCTGTTGGGGGGTGATAACGGGACAAGATGTGAAGAGACCGATAACCCGCTGAATGAGAGAAAAGATGCCGAGGCGGTAACACATCGGGGAATTTGAACTCCACTGACGGTTTAGTATGGGTCAGAAATGAACCCGCCCGGCCCGTAACAACAGTGGCGCATCTGTAATTCCTTTGAGGGGTTTAGTCGCTTTCGGTCCGACAGTCCGAGGACAGATCACGAACGGAGCAATCAAAACTTGGAGGGGGCGACCTCACCACCTGCCAGTGTACTGCCGCCCTCCAGCAAGCCCACTCTTTGCTCTGGCTGCCGGGTATGGGTTTAGGGTTCCGCGCTCACAGCGTCACCCTTCTTCTTCCTCTCTCTTAAATATAAGCAGCTAAACTGCATCTGTCGCAGACGCAAGCAGCCTGCCCATCCATCGCCATACCAGGTAAATCCCCCAACCCCCCGTACGAGCTAGTTGCTACCACAAGAACCTGAGCCATTATAAAACCGAGCTTGCCAGTCTTCATACTCTGTACTATGATCCACCACCATTATTCTGTTTTTGACATCTCCGTCGCCGGAGATCGGAGTAAGCGCTATATTGCTGTTTTTTCAGGGTGACTGTTGGATTGCAGATGAGTTGCTAGTTTTTCCGATGGTTTGAGAGGTTTTCGTCGTCGGCTATCTGCAACACAACTTCTTCCTAGTTTTCGTGCCTTTGGAACGAAATGATTAAAGTGCTATGTTCTCTAGGGAGGTTCTGTTTTCTGCTACAGGTCTTGCTATGGCTGAATAGCACTAATGGCGTGAGAAGTATGATTTGTCTATGGTTTTCTTGTTTCCCTGTCCTCAGTAAATTTTTTCGGGGACTGACTTGGCTGTCTGTAAACTTAATACTCAAGAGGAAGATGTATTATAGTAGTATGAGAAATTAATCAATGGGGGACAGTAAGCTGTTCTGGACAGCTCCTAATTTCACTTTTCTGATTTCTTCTTCAGGTAAAATTTAGAACCTCCGACAATGCAGGCGGTGAAGATTGGCTGGGTCGGGCAGACATTTGCCATGGCAAGATGCAGTGAAAGTAACACTAAAGGGAAGAAGACACGGAACAGAATAAAGAAGGAAGAAAGGAAAACTATGGTGGAGTCTTTCATAAACAAGTAAGTCATGTAACCGATAGATTTTTCTTCTTGGAGTTTTGCGTTTCAAAATTTATATACTGCGTGGTCATTTCTACGTCAAACTAATATGTAATAGAGTTATTTTTCACGATGACTTGTGTTTTGCTCTATCAGATACCGTGAACAATACAATGGGAATTTCCCGTCTCTCAATTTAACCCACAAAGAAGTTGGCGGGTCTTTCTACACAGTGCGGGAAATAGTCCGGGAGTTGATACAAGAAAATAGAGTACTTGCACCAGGCAGTTCACATTCTCCAGTGCTCAATCTTGAGTACTCTGAGGACATAGTCCAACCACCTCTTGGTTCTCTGTCCCTTGACCCTGCACACACATTCCTAGTGGAAATAAATGGTCACGATACTCACGAAACTGGAGGTGGGAAAATGGATGATATCCATATCATAAAAGAGTCTGAGAAGGTCAATTATAATTCAGTTACAGTTTCTAGCGCGTGGAATGCGACAGGAGATGCTGACATCAGCGTTAGTTGTGAGCATGATTTAGTCACATCCTTACATGAAGTCTCAGAGAACAAAGAAGTGATTTTCTCTGCTCATGAGCACTCAAGTTTATCTGATGCTAATCTCTTAGCAGATAACGTGCAAGTTGCCATTTTGGAATGTGATGATCTCAAATCAAGTAATCAATTAGACTCTGTGCATGCTATATCCAGCACTGCAATCACAGAGAGTACTGAAATTGATCAACTGGATGTTCTTGCATTAGCCTCTAACAGTCCCATTTCTAATTCGGTTTGTTTGGGTGAAGATGATTATAATTTGGCAGCTACTATGAAAACAGAGGTAGCCTCTTTTATTGGTTTAGAAGAATCTAAATCTGTGGAGATAAGTACATTGGACAACACAGAACAAGCTGAGATAAAGAAGTGTAAGGATGAAGGCTTTGACGACGGGTTATCCAATTTGGATGTAAAAGAAGATCTTTTATCATCATTTGATTCTTCACCATACTTGACTGCTGAATCTGTTAAAGTTCAAGACGAAGTCAATATTTCTAACACTTTTTGTGAAGTCGAGCATACTTCTGTTCTAAAGGAAGAAAGAACAGACATCTTGGTGGCAGCATCTCCTCTATCACTTAATGAAATCAATCAAATACATAGCAGTTCACCTGATGTTGCTGTCAAGGAAGCAGGGAAACACACCGAGGAACCGGCTTCAGATGTTTCCTATAACCGTACATCACATGCTGCAATTGAGGTAGTTTGCTGAAGTTCGGTTTACTTTTTCCAGTGCTTTTCATTAAGTTGGTAGAAAATGCATATCCATCTTATACATTCTGATGTGAATATGCATACATAAAAAATGTTTTGCGTCTGATTCTTTATATGGCTGGCTCACTGGCTGTATCTAATGTGTAAATTACTAAATTGTTGCCATTCCCCTAAAATGTGTTTGACTACTTGCTTCCTGTGCATATAGAATACCAGTAAGGCCAACCAATTGATCAATTACAATTGCAGATGTACACATACAAAAATAACACAAAAAACATACTAATCATTACAAATACTATGCTTGCAGACACTTTTGTAAAGTCTATACAACTATACATCCCATTTAGAGGTGGGCTGCCAGCAAAAATGTTTAGTGAACCAGGATAGAAGTTTGCACTTAGTTGGACTGTGATTTGTTAGTGAATTAGGGTTTATACAATGTAAAAACTACAATGTACCAAACTAGTCACCACCCAGTGTTACGGAACCTATATCTATAATCCTAAGTGTAAGAGAAGTAAAATTATAGTTATGACAAAATCATATGGATGATCCTACTCCTCACTGAATGAGATTTAATGGCTTACTTGCGAATGGCTGCAAGAGGTTGTTTACTACATTAGTGTTTGGTAGTTTGTACATTGTATAAAGCTATAAGAAAAAAAAGCTATAAGTATAGCCAAATTCATTGACAAGTAGCAGTTCAACTAAAGTGCAAACTTTCTATCATGGGCCACTAACATTTTTGTTTAAAGAACGTATTACCATGAGCCAACCTGCCCCTACGAAAGAATTGAATCAGTAACTGACTTCGCTATTATATATGAATATGATTCCACCACGTTCAATTGATTCAACAACAGCCATTCTTCTTCCTGGTAGATCAAGTCTAAAGATAGAAACACTCGTGTCGGAAGTGAAAGAGACGAGCTACTTACTGAGTGATGCTATCCATCCTTGAGATAGCCAATAACCAAGTGTTGAAACCAAATAACCTTGTGTTTCTATATACAATCCTTGCTGCCTACCGTAGTGACCACATATTGTGATGGGAATATCTGAGTTAAGACCAATTTTCCCTTCTCGATTGAAAAACCTCTACTTATAATGGAGTACAATTTCTCAACCAAGTCTTCTAGAACCAATTATTAATTAAAAACTGACAAGCTCAATGACTTTTGGTTGAAGGAAGTTAGGGTTTCACTTTGTTACAAGTAATGAGTATAACTAGAAAGTTTATATGTTATGATGTGAAATGTGCAGTGTTTAAAAGCCGATACCTTATGCTTGCGGAGAGGCCATCTTATAGAGTACATGCAACATGTGGGAGTATTTGCGGAAGTATATGTGGTTTTATATTTTTTAATAATTTAGTTACTACATATAAGTTATCACATAATTGCATATCAAATTTGTACAAGTACATATTTGGACCCTAAAATTTAAGATGGAATCGAATATTAAGTTTTAATGAAAAGTAAAGTGTCATTTAGAATGCATTCTAGCATATACTCCAATCAAGCATGCATGAAATGGTTTAACACAAGTACATAATAATGAAGACTAACCGAATCATACAAAATGATGCCCACACGTCCTAGAGGTCCAAAACGACAAACATTAAATAAGCGTGCGACTCATGTACAAAACATACAACAAAATTGTACATCGAAGGAATGTTATTAATATAATATAATCTAGTTTTGGCTGAGATAACAAGTTTCCATCTAAAAATGGCTGACTAATCGGCCTTATAAGCAGCTAGGTATATACGGGCCACTTATGTGGACTGTGCACCATTTTTTTTTAAATGGACAGGCGGGTCATTCTCTACTGACGAGTTAAGATGTGTAGTTAACCTTTTTTCTTTAATATAATGGACAAGCGGGTCATTCTCTTTTGACGAGTGACGATATGTAGTAAACAACAGTTAAATTGTTCCTTTCTGCTATGTGTAGCCGAGTAGGTGGACCATTCTTAATATCCAATTTCATAGAAGCTAATCATTAGATGATGGTGTTAACGAGAGAGAAGGAAGACGAACAACGTTGGCGGCTGTAAGGTGCAGCTCTTGTGTGTGAGGGCAATAGCCGTCTCACTCCTTTTTATATATTAGGGTAAGATACAAGGTGGTACAAAGGAGAAAAACCTAGAAAAACAATAAAACAAATGATATAATAAAAATAGACACAAGAGGCAGATCGTTGGTTTCCGCCTCTGATCTTCTGTCGATACCATCGACATGGATGTCGATGGTATCGACGGACTGTTGTCCAGTAGCTATGATAATCTCGATGGTATCGACTGACTGTTGTCCGGTAGCTGTGATAATCTCGATACCATCGACCTCCTGTTGATGGTATCGACCGGGAAGCAGGTGTTTCACACTCCCCCTCAAGCTGGAGAGTACACATCGTGTATGCCCAGCTTGCCACATAATTTCTGAAAAGCTGCCGGACCCAAAGACTTTGTCAAGATATCTGCCAGTTGATCTTCAGACTTGACATATGGCGTCACAATAGTACCATCTTTGATTTGATCATGAATAAAATGGCAATCAACTTCTATATGCTTTGTACGCTCATGAAAGATAGGATTCCTGGCAATGTGTATAGCAGACTGATTGTCACACTTGAGCTCTATAGAAGGCATAATAGTGATTTTTAACTCAGAGAGAACGGATTTGACCCATTGTAGTTCACAACATGCATGGGCCATAGCACGGTATTCGGCCTCAGTGCTGGATCTGGCTACCACATTCTGCTTTTTGCTTTTCCAAGTAATCAAATGGTCACCTAGAAAAGTACAATAGCCTGATGTAGATTTTCTATCAATTTGATCACCAGCCCAATTTGCATCGGAGTACCCAGTGAGAGTCAAAGTAGATGGAGGCACCTTGGGTTTGGAATATGTGATCCCTTTACCCGGAGCACTCTTCAGATATCTCAAAATCCGACAAACTGCTGTCCAGTGTGACTGTCGTGGTGAGTGCATATGTTGACTCACAACTCCCACAACAAAAGAAATGTCAGGTCATGTAACAGTCAGATATATTAGCTTGCCAACTATTCTCCTGTAATATCCTGGATCTGAGTACTCAACATCATCAACCGTCTCCTTGGTGTGATAATCTATAGGAGTAGATATCGGTTTAGATCCAGTCATGCCTGTCTCCAGTAGTAAGTCCAGCACATATTTTCTCTGAGATAGATTGACACTTGCATGAGATCGAAGCACCTCAATGCCCAGAAAATATCTCAGTTTACCCAGATCCTTCGTTTGGAAGTGTCTCTGCAACCCTTCCTTCACACGAGATATGCCCGCAGAATCACTTCCAGTAATTACTATGTCATCAATATACTGCCATAATGATAGAGCCACATGAAGAGCTAGAGTAGAATAAAGAGTGATCAGTCATAGAGCGAGAAAAGCCCATCTGGAGTACAACCTCACTAAACTTGTCAAACCACGCTCGAGGAGACTGTTTCAAACCATATATGGCTTTCTTCAATTTACAGACCTTCTGACACTCCCCCTGAGCAACAAACCCAGGAGGTTGCTCCATATATACCTCTTCCTGGAGGTCACCATGTAGAAAGGCATTCTTAACATCAAGCTGAAATAGGGGCCAATCAAAAGTAGTAGCCAAAGAAATAATAATTCGCACAGAATTTAGACGAGCTACTGGAGAAAAAGTCTCAAAGAAATCAACTCCATAGGTCTGTGTGTAGCCTTTTGCCACCAATTTGGCCTTCAACCCCTCAACAGAGCCATCCAGATTATGTTTGATGGTTAAAACCCATCTGCAACCCACAACTTTCTTCCCTGTAGGTAATTCAACAAGATCCCATGTGTCATTATGCAAAAGAGCTGACATTTCAATCTGCATTGCCTGTTTCCAGCCACTGTCCTTCATAGCATCATAGTGATTCCTTGGTATATCAACAAAATCAATCCCAATAGCAAATGCGCGAGCCTGCTTAGATAAGTGCGACAGACAACACACATTTGTAATAGGATGTCTAATAGTACAAGAACGAGTACCTTTCCTAACGGCAATAGGAAGGTCAAGATCTGATGCTTCTGCAGGAATCCCATGAGTAGAAGACGAAGATGAAGGCTCAGAGACTGGTGTCGCTACCATTTCTGGTTCTGGTCTGCCTCGCCTACTATAAACATGTGGGTAATGCTCAATAACAAGCTTGTCTGTTGCTTGCTCATCCGGAATAAAAGTATAATCAGGAATGATGGGTGGCTCTCCCTCACTATGCAAAATTGGTGGCACTCCCTCTCTCAATTGCTCCCCCTTACTTATAGCATCAGAGAAATATGGAGTGGTCTCATGGAAGATAACATCCCTAGACACAAACATCCGACGAAGACTAGGACAATAACATTTGTATCCTTTGCTAGTACTAGAGTAACCAAGGAACAAGGTTTTAACAAACCTAGGAGAAAGCTTGTCTGCTTTAGGGTCAACATGATGGACAAAGGAAGTGCAACCAAACACTCTAAGGGGAAGAGAAAAGGGTTGGTCCGTGGGTCGCAACACAGAGAAGGGAGTCTGTCCTTTAAGAACGGAGGATGGTTGTCTATTAATTAAGAAACAAGCAGTTAAAAGAGCTTCAGACCAGAATTTCTTAGGTACATTGGATTGGAACATAATAGATCGAGCAATATCAAGAAGATGACGATTTTTTCGCTCAGCCACCCCATTCTGCTGAGGGGTGCAAGGACACGATGTGCGATGGATCATACCTACAGAGCTGCAAAAATCAGACATAGCCTTTTGGACATACTCTAAAGCATTATCAGATTGAAGAATTTTTATATTGCAGTCAAACTGGACTTTTATTTCAGTGTGGAAATGTTTCACAATAGATAGTACAAACTCTCGACTTTTGAGAAGATATATCCATGTCATTCGAGAAAAATCATCCACAAAGGAAATAAAGTAACGAAAACCATTATAACTCTGGTCTTTGACAGGACCCCACACATCACTATGGACTAACTCAAAAAGACAAGAAGCCCGTTTATTGATACGACTGGGATAAGATAACCTATGATGCTTTCCCAGCTGACACGACTGACACTCTAAAGATGACACTTGAGACAACTCTGGTTCCAACTTGCGCAGGGTCTCTAAGGAAGGATGTCCATATCTGCAATGCCACCATAGTAAGGGAGAACCACTCAGCAGGACAGATGGAGCAGGAGCAGATACTTGGCGAGGCAGACTGTCACAATGGAAAAGGTAGAGATCACCTTTCCTAGGTCCCCCATCAATCGTCCTCATACTCTTGAGTACAAAACAAGAAGGACCAAAGGTTACCGTACATTTTACAGTGTCAATCAGTTTTGCAACAGACAGAAGATTAAAAGGAAATTCTGGCACGAAGTGTACAGATTTGAGATCAATCTTGGGTGTTAGAGGGACAGATCCACTAGCTAACACTCCTCACAGAACCATTTGCCAATGTAACATATTTGTGAGGGATATACGAGTCAATAGAGTGGAGCAATCTCCTCATACCAGTCATGTGCTGTGACGCGCCAGAATCAACCACCCAAGATGAAGTAGAGCCAGAAGCTATGAGAGATGTAGCCTGATTACCCGCAGTAGATGCCAGGTTTGCTGACGATGATGATGATGATGATCCCATACTCAGGTGTTGTGTAGCCTGAATAAACCGATCATACTCCTCTTGAGTAAGAGTGATACCGGTTCCAGAAGTAGTTCCCACAACAAAAGAAGAGGAATCTGTAGTAGTGCATAATGAGCTGTCCCTACAGGTGGTGCAACAAGTCTCCCATGTTTCTTCCAGCACTTCTCCACTGTATGTCCCAATTTGTCACAGAAAGTGCACTTAGTACGTGTCCCACGTCCTCTGCCCATACCAGTTCGTCCCCCTCGTACCGCAGCAGCTACGGATGCATGACTCCTCAGAAGATATAACAGGATCAGGAGTAGCAGACTCAAAGATAGATTGTTGTATTCTTGAATAGGCTTCCACAAAACCGGGTAATTTATCAGAAGCCAAAATGACACTCCGGGCGGATCCGCACGAAGGGTTAAGCCCGGAGAAAAATTTAGCCGTAACTAGATCGTCCCTGTCCTTGATCTGTTCAGTGACGGTCACTGGATGATAATAGCTCAACTCTTGAGCAAGTGCCTGAATTGCTCCAAAGTACTCCTCAAGAGATTTGTCACCCTGCCTCTCAGCAAACAAACGATCATAGATCATGAATTGGCGAAGCACATTTTTTTCTTGAGAATAATGCTGCTTCACTGCGTCCCATATCTCCTTAGCTGTTGAATAGAACATGAACCTTGCCGCAATAGTAGGTTCCATGCTGTTCCACAACCAAGTCTTCACCAGACTATCATGACGCTTCCATTCAACATATCCTTTTTCAGTAGAGGTCAGAGGACCTGAGTCAACATGTCCCGCCTTGTCACGAGACTCCAGGACAGTGTGGATGACATTCATCCATAGAAGAAAATTCTTCCCGTCGAGCTTGATGGAGGTGATAGGTGACACCTCGTAGTAGATCATAGGTGTCTTGATATGCCCCATTACAGAACGGAACTGTGTGACGGATTGATACACGCCACAAAGAAGATTGAGGTGACGGAGAGATACACGTCACCCAAGAAACAAAGAAATGCGTTACTAACGCATTCACAACATCCGGATGATTTTCCTAATCACACATGGAGGATATGTGACTAGGAGAATAACTGTAGAGAGACTAGTCCTTTGGTTTAGATTTTAGATCGCCGTTGGATTACCCGAAGATCCTCAAAGCGGCGGATTACGGCTGCACGCCGTGCGGCGGCTCAGCCGCAGCTACTACTGTCGGTGCCGCGGTGAGAAGATCCGGAGGAAGGGGAAGATCCAATGGGCAAGAAGGAATAAGGAGGAAGAGAGGAACAGCCGGTGGAGAGAGACTGCGGCCTAGAGCAAACCTTGCTCTGATACCATGTTAACGAGAGAGAAGGAAGACGAACAACGTTGGCGGCTGCAAGGTGCAGCTCTTGTGTGTGAGGGCAATAGCCGTCTCACTCCTTTTTATATATTAGGGTAAGATACAAGGTGGTGCAAAGGAGAAAAACCTAGAAAAATAATAAAACAAATGATATAATAAAAATAGACACGAGGCAGATCGTCGGTTTCCGCCTCTGACCTTCTGTCGATACCATCGACATGGATGTCGATGGTATCGACAGACTGTTGTCCACTAGCTGTGATAATCTCGATGGTATCGACTGACTGTTGTCCGGTAGCTGTGATAATCTCGATGGTATCGACCTGGAAGTAGGTGTTTCACAGATGGCTATGGGTATTTGGGACTTTTCCTTTAATTAATGAAGACAATTTCAATTTACTGTTGCACATTTAAATTACTGCAATATTAATGTATGTAATAAATGTCCTCAGAATGATTGGTTCAAAGCCATGAGACTTCAAGTGCGTGACTTGAACATGAAATCCCAATGGATGCTAAGAACAATATTCTTAAATGTCCTTAGTCAAGTATTATTGAGGATTGGAACAATAATACATGTGAGACTAGTATTTGTGGTGATTGATTACCATGTCTCATGGGTTATTGGTATTGGATACCAAGTCAGACACATAGGTATTTATTAAAGAACAAGTTGTAGCGAACATATCTACCTTGAGAGTGATTTATGATCTGTTATATGATAGTCGTAATCGACTCTCAAATGTGACAGTGGTGTTGTGGTCCTTTGACCTGAAATCACTACAATGGCCATATGATAATCATCGTGCTTTAATCACTACAATGGCCATATGATAATCATCATGCTTTGACACTACCTAAAGTGATCTTGAAAAGGTTGCCATAAAGATAGTGATCGGATGTAATGAGAATCATGCTACACATTGTGAGTGATGTAGAAAGAATTTGTCTCTCATATAACGGGAGCGATATCCAAGGCCTCTTGATAAGTGAGATTAGAGAAATTCATGGTCATACTAATCTGAGTCAATAAATGATACGAGGTTCATATCTATCTTGCTAGTCTACTTGGAGATCAAGGAGCTTCCATTGAATGTAATGATGATGATGTGTCCATGCCTCTAGTTCATTCTGGATATCTGTGACTGCGACAAAAGGATTATACAACATGGAAACACTGGTCGTTGTTGGTTTAGTCTTGTATTACTAATCCTACTACTTGGGTAGCAGTGATGTATAGCTAGACAACACTCATTGTTTATGGATCTTAATATTGATTAATGAATCTATTGTCAATGTAGTATGGTGCCTGCATCGTCACACACATAAAGATAGTTTGAAAAAAGGCTGAATTATACCTAATTGTAATTGTTATTATAAATCTAGGGACCTGAAAGTAAGTTTTGAGTACCTAAATAAAATATAGACCCAAACTTATGAAATAAGTTTCCATAAGTCCGGGGGGTCCATAGCCTGGCCAAACAGGGATTAGGAAACTCTGGCACTCCACTTCTCTATATATATGATATGAGAGGAGGCCTTCAGGGCACACACTCATATGCTCTCATGGTTGCCTCCAAGGTATGAGAAACCCTAAAAGTGACATAGAGAGAGAAAGTTGGAGATGTAGAGACTAGCAACTCTGACAGTCCTTGAGTGCTTGTGTGGATATCGTGAAGACGAGTTTGCGCAGCGGATTCGTTCCAGACAAAATCGAGGTGATGGCAGAACGACGCGAGCTGTCACATGTAGCTTATTGAAAAACGGCCCAGGCAGCCAGGACCCTCAACCGCTTAATTCAGCCCCTAATTGTCCACTTAATCAGTTTGAAGAAAATCACCCGATTTTTGCCCGCTTCACCTGCTTTTCCCCCCTTTTTTCCCGTCTTTTGCCCTTAAAAAAAAATACTAGTGGAAGCATATAACAATAATTAGTTACATGGTCCAAGTAGTGTTGACTATAATATATGAAACTCGTATGCACTAAACGTTCTATGATATACCTAGTCCTAATTTAGAATGCATACTTTGTGTGTAAGCTGTAATAATAGGGTACTTCTGTAATGTATCCAAGTAAATATCATACTACTATATTATACTTGTAATGCATGATTAGTTTTACTGATTTCCTTGCTGCTTTCAGTGTTACTGATTGGTACTACTGGTTAGTATTTACAATTACTGATCTGCTTGCTGATTTTAGTGATTAGAAATATTGATTAGTTGTATTGTATTGATTAATACTTAGTTAATTACTGATTTGCCGATTAGATATGCATAAAAGTTCCCTAGAAATATATTTTTTATATACACACGTGTAATTTTGTATAAAACATAGAAGAATTTAGGCACCTGCTTTTTCAAAAATCGCCCACTTAATCACCCGCCTGCCGCTTAATTGGTTAAGGTGCTGTCCGCACGCCCCCCGCTTCCTGCTTTCTAATACACTGGTCACAGGCGTGGACGGCAGAACGATGTGATCTGCCAGACACACAAATCAAGGAAGGGTCTCCCTGGTGGAACACTCTGATTTGCCACGTAGCACACGCAGATCGAGATGGAGAACCTCTATGGCAGAAAAGTCTGATCTGCCGCACACGTGCACGGAGGAACAATGCGATTTGCCAGAGGTGACTTTAGAGTCAGATATGGGTGTACTTGTCAAGGCGTCTAGGCGGTTGGTTTGAGCCAAAGGCGCCTAGTCCGCCTTGGCGGTCGCCTAGGCTTTTTTGGGCTTTTTTTTACTTTATTCTGTGATATATGTAAATGTTTGCACACATTGATACTATATGCCATAATGTAATTATTTTTTCAGTAAATATTATTATAACTCTAATTAGAATTGATTACTATAAGAGAATCGGGGGTAAGAAAATTAATAGGAAGAAAAAGAAACAACTGTAAGAGGAAGATAAGTAGGTATTGGAGTGAGAAACCGTGATAAAAAGAAACATGCATAGTAAGAGTTGTGTAGGAAGAAGTCAGAATAAGACAAACACAAAGGCAGGAAAAGGAAATTGAAAGAGGATGAATAATTCAGGAAACAAAATAAAAAACTGCAGTAGCAGGTGTTTAAATAGAAAAAATATAGAAGGAAGAATAGGTCAGTAAAAATAAATGGAAATATGCAAACAGCAATAGCTGTGAGAGGAGATTTAGGAGGAAGATATCAGAAAAAGAAGAACAAATATATACAAATAGTAGTAGTAGATTTGGGAGAAGGAGACATAGGACAAATCTGAAATATGAAATATGCACATACTCAGATAGTGGTAGGAGGGAATATAGGAGGAATAATCCACAAAAAAAGGCAGCAGCAATAGGATTTAGAAATAAAATGCAGGAGAAAGGTACAAACGGAAAAGAAAAAGAAAAAGAAGCAATTTAGACAAACATAT
The DNA here is from genome assembly GCA_963693085.1 of Alisma plantago-aquatica. NCBI lineage: Eukaryota > Viridiplantae > Streptophyta > Magnoliopsida > Alismatales > Alismataceae > Alisma > Alisma plantago-aquatica. The sequence continues at coordinate 72,101,146 of OY856412.1, read as the reverse complement.
GAGGAAGCAGAAAAAATATAACAAACAACACTATGAGGACTTACCAATTTGGCCCAAATCAGACCTGTTTTCTTCCAGTTCAGACCTAATTTGCCAAAATTTGACCTGATTTGGATTAAATCAGACCTATTTCAACCATAAAATGACTCAAGGTGATGTAATTTGAACAAATTTAGACTTAGATTCATTCATGCTAATTTAGCCTTTAAATGACTTAATTTGGGCCTAAAAGGCCTTAGACGCCCACTTAATGGACATAATAGGCTGAGCACCTAGTTTCAGGCACCTTGCCTAGCGCCTAAGGTGCCTTGATAACTAAGGATACGGGGTCAACAGAGCCATCTCTGTGACCTTGGGATGTGTGCAAATCGTTGCTGATTCCTATGATCTGCCACTGACAATTTCTGGGTAGAAAAATAGTTTTCTGCACGCATCACGAGGCGACTCCCAGAGTGCCAGAAACCCCAGACAGGAGTTTTGATTGCTGATCTGGTGAGATTCAAGCGTGGCATAGATTGGAGGGTGCAGATCTATACTGACCGTTATAAGTTGAATCCTTGGAACCTCTTCTACGATAAGGTATGAACTTGTAAACCATAATTTGATTTTGTTGCATTTAATGCATCCTGCACGAAGGATTCTCAGGAAAAAATTATTCCATTGTATTTTTCCTTCCCAAGATTCCTGCAGCCGCGTAGCTGGACAATTCTCAATATCCAACATAAAACCCAACATAAATTTTACAAAAATGTATTACAAATTGCGTTCTAACACTAGTGCTGGCAAGTAGCACAAACATTCATCAATTAAAGTTCGATTCAACATGTATGCAAACCTAGTCCAAGAGCGAAATGTGTAAACAATTACATAAGAAGTGCACAAGGAAGACCCAATCATTTCAAGATGGTCATTGAAGCTCAAAGTAGGAAAAAAATTGCATATACATATGCCAAAGAGGGGAATTTGACTTTCATGCCTAAAATTTGAATTAAAGAGTTGAAAAAAGTAAGTGATTCTCATTGGGTTAAAATAGGACTACAAGGGTTCTAGATGTAAAAGGAGATGTCATAGTTGTTAACACAGCCAGGCGTTCCTGACGGGGAGCCTAGGCGGCCACCCAAGCGTTTCCATGTGTTCTTTTTACTTTTTTTTAATAATAATAATATTCAAATGTTTACATTAATAATTTCATATTTGTAAATGTGTAATTATGGCTTTATTACATAGTTTTATGCTAAATCACACCTAACATTACCTAAACTAGACCCGATTGCCCCTAGTTTGAATAAACTTGATTGAAATTGGATCTAAGCTGACCTAGTATGCCCTAATTTAGCATAAATTAGACCTAATGATGTAAATAGTGACCTAATCTGACCTAACGTACCCAAAGTCCCCCTATATTGACTCAAATGAGACCTAATATGGCCAAATCAGTTCTAATATTCTCAAATCAGACTTATTTTCCCTAAAATCAGACTTGTTTTCCCCAAATCAGACCTAATCTACTCAAATTTGACATGATTTGACCCAAATTAAACCTAATATTGCATAACACTACCTAATCAGACCCAACTTCCCCAACTTTTTCGTATATTGACCTAAATGAGACCTATTTGGCTACATCAGGCCTAACATCCTCAAACCATACGTATTTCCTCAAACCCAGCTTGTTATGCCTAAATTAGACGTAATTTCCCCAAATTTGACATTATTTGTCCTAAACCAAACCTAATTTTGCATAACATGAGCTAATAGAAACTAACTACCCCTAATTTGCCCTATATTGATCAAAACGAGACCTAATGTGGCCAAATCATACGTGATTTCATCAAATCAGACCTATTTTCCCAAATTAGGCTTGTTTTCCCCAAAGCAGACCTAATTTGCTCAAGTTTAACAATATTTGTCCAAAATTAAACCCAATGTTGCATAACATTATTTAATTGTTACTATCAATTACAATTAGAGCTTTTCTTTTGAGTTTTACACCAACTTTTGGTGTAATACGACATGTATGGGTGCTTGAGGGTTTGGGTGTCCTTTCCTAGCAACGACATGAGTTTTTACTTGCACCCTCTGAACCCGCACTTGCAACGACAAGAACCAAACCTAACCCGACCCACCCATTTGATAGGCTTAAGTTGGCCGAAATTTTCGATACTTAAATATATAGTCTCGAGGTAGAAGACAACCTCGTCGAAGGGTTGTAGAACGATGCTAGGAAAATTGAAAGGTGCTTTCGAGTCAGAGGAAGGTATGGAAGTTATTGGATTAATAGGTCTATATAAGGCTGGAATTGCGGCTATAATTAGGTGGAGCTATTCAGAAGTGGGGAGGATGACTGGATTTCTATTCTAATCTACGCTGGAAGTCGTTTTAAAGCTCATTTGGCTCAAGATCACAACATCTTCAAGTTAGAGAAGGTATTGGAGGAAAAAAAGAAAGGTATTCTGTAAGGATTATCAGAGGCCTTGGTGTGTAATAGGGCATTATACGGTCAGCTATCGAACACAAATGGTCAATAATATACGGTGCCCTTTCTATACCTTATACATTCACATATTTGATTGTATATGACCACTGGCAGACCATATGCAAGATATATTAGGTTTACAAATGTAATCCTTTTATGATTTTTTCCCTATAAATATAGATGGGACACACCTATTAGGGCATCCCAACATTATCCAACCTTTTACATATGTATCAAAATGGAAGACAGTTCTCCTGAAACCCTAGACCCCATCCACCTCCATGTGGCCTCCTATCTCATTTCTCCTCTCCCATCGTCATCTTCCTTTTCTTCCGTCACAGGAGGAGACCTTGCCCTGCCCCCCATTGGATCTTTTGCAACAAAGTCTTCTTGTTCACTTTCCCCTTAACCGACTTAGTGAGTTTGGGCTAGTTCTATGGTAGGGTGCTCTCTATGTTATCATCTAGCTGTCTAGGACCTTCGAGCCCACCCTTGGGGGTTGCTCTTTCCCCCACTGTTGCTTCTACAACCTGTGATGTGAAAGGATCTACTCTGCTGACTTCTATTTTCTGCCCATGTCCATAACTGCATAAGTTTGTTCGTGTTTTCTACTGCTACAACATGTCTTCTCATCATGGCTGCATCTTCAATTGAAATTTCATCTGGAAGTGACCACCTTGAAGCTTGATGGACACAACTACCACTTCTGGTCTCGCTCTCTCGAGAAACATGATGTCTCAAGGGAAATATGAGCATCTCATTGTTGCTGCCCGCCTGCCCCTGCAAAGCCTTGTGTTAGATAGATTTGGAAGAGTTCTAATACCAAGACTGACACTTAAAATAACTTGGTTCGTGATGATTATATTGTGATTATTGGAAATTTGTGATAGTGCATAATCTATAATTAGCCAAGCTCTTCTTAGCTTGCCATCCACCTAAATACCTATTAGACACTGGAGTAATTTTTTGTATTACTCTCATTAGCAGATTCCATCAAAGATGTCAAATATTTGCAAGAGCTTGACCTAGTTATGTGTACTTAAATCATGGGATATGTATATCCATAAAAAAGTATTAATATAAAAGTAAATAAATAATTTCTCAATCCTAATAAGACTTTTGTTCTTTGCGTAATAGCTTGTCATTTCATTAATGATAATCGCCTTGTCAAATATATTCTTTTTGAGAATGATTTGAGTTGTTTATAAAAGGAAGATGACTAAATGTTAGTACACCCATAGTTGTCGAGGCGCTTGCCTAGGCGCTCAAGGGGGTTCACCTACCTAAAATTGATATGGGTGCCTGGACGAGCGCCTAGGACTGCTTGGGAGGCTGCCAACAGCTGCCTAGACGTTTTGTTTAGGATTTTTTTCTCCGTAAAATGTCAAATTTATAATCTATTTGACATGTGTAAGTGTTTTTCATGCGTTTGTAGGCTACGACCTCACTCTTACTTGATTATATAGGGTGTACGACATTATATGTACACAAACTATCTTGTATATATGATGTATGTTATATATTATATGTATATAAAATGCAAAGATAAAAGGCCTGCACCCTAGGCGCTCTAGGAGTGTTGCCTGGGCACACCACGACCTGGTCGCGGTGACAACTATGACCGCGCCACATGCTTCGTATCACCCATTACAAATTGTTTGATTGCTGGTACATAATGCCTGAGCGGAAACCAATTCTTGATTAATATGCCTATCATCATCTGGTAAAATTAAGGCAATGGGAGATAATCTCAATGGAGATGGGATCTCATGTCCATGGGATTAGGACATACCTTACCTTAGAGGACCATGGCTTTTTACATATCCCACAATGAAGATACTTTTTCCATGATCCTTTTTAGTGTGTCATTTCTTGGGATTCATCTCTGAATCACCTTATCCACAAAGCCTAAGCTCCTTGCCATTGCCACTGGTGATGCAATGTGGTGGCAGGAAATCACGAGAGTCAATTGCTAAAGAAGGCTATGTAGTAAGAGGTTTTGTGGGTATCAACCGTAGAGGAATATTGTTGGAGTGTTAGCAGTAGAGCCGAGTTTGGTATAAAAACCACGGTTGATGTTGGTGGTCACTGGTGGAGGTTTGTGGGTGTCACAACGTGCTAGTGCTTATGAGGACTGTTGTTGGGGTGCCTACTGTGGAGCCTAGCCTAGCTGTTGTGGAAATCACCCTTGTGGTACCTATGACTGTAATGGTGGAATTGCAACAGTAATGACGTCCGCCAATGTGGGGCCACTTGAATGCAGGTGCGAGATAGCCAATTTAAAGGCATTTATGAAAGGGATATAATCATGTAATCACATACATGCACTGCTTGGCCTTGTTCCTTCTTGTGCTCATGCATGAGTCTGGCCATCTCTTGGCCTTCTTGTGCACCACCGTCTTGTGTTTTGATATTTCCCAAGAAATTTGCTCCTCAGCCTCCCGCTGCTCCATCAAATTCTATTTGTGACTGCATTGAAGAAGATCATCATCTTGTTTTATTTGTCCCCTTTTTAGCAAATACGTTTCTGCTTGGAGACAGAGGACGAGAAAGGTGTTGGTGATGGTCCAAAGTTTATCCCCATAGACCAGGCACAAGCAGAAACGTATTTTTTTTTTTTATTAAATAAATAAAAAAAAAAATACGTTTCTGCTTGTGCCTGGTCTATGGGGATAAACTTTGGACCATCACCAACACCTTTCTCGTCCTCTGTCTCCAATCAGATGAGATGACCGGGTTCGATTAGTTTGCATTATAGAAGTTGGCAAAGTTAGGGACACTCACTAGTGCCAACAGAGACCAGGATGTAGGTGGCTAAGGGATCAAGGAAATTGGGGCCAGTGGCTGTTAGGAAACTCGTGACTGAAGTTGAACAAACCGCAATGGTTGTGATGTGAGCCTGCCTTCGTGTGACTCCTTTTCTTTGACAATATAAATATGTATTAGAAAGCGGGAAGCGGGAGGCGTGCGGACGACACCCTGTAACCGATTAAGCGGTAGGCGGGCGATTAAGCGGACGATTTTGAAAAAGCGGGCGTCTAAATTTTATATATTTTTATACAAAATTACATGTATATGTATATAAAAAATATATTTATAAGGAACTTCTATACATATCTAATCAGAAAATCAGTAATTAACTAAGTATTCATCAATACTTACTATTAATCAGCATCTCTAATCACTAAAATCAGCAAGCAGATCAGTAATTGTATATAACAAACTATGAATTATTGAATTAAAGTAATCACTAAAGTAATACTAACCAGCAGTACCAATCATTAATCACTGAAAGCAGCAAGGAAATTAGTAAAACTAATCATGCATTACTAGTATAATAGAGCAATAGGATATTTACTTAGATGCATTACAGCAGTACCCAATTATTACAGCTTACACACAAAGTATGCATTCTAAATTAGGATTAGCTATATCATAGAACATTTAATGTATACAAGTTTCGTATATTATAGTCAACACTACTTGGCTATGTAATTAATTAATGTTAGATGCTTACATTAGGATTTTTAAACAAAAGCGGGAAAAAAGTGGGAAAAAGCGGGTGAGGCGGGCAAAAAGCAGGTGATTTTGTTCAAAATGATTAAGCGGGCGATTAATGGAAAAATTAAGCTGCTGGGGGTCATGGGTGCTTAAGCGGCCCGCCTGGCCGTTTTTTATTTCACTGGTATTATGCAATCTATGCCTCGGTCCCAATGTTGGGGTTGACTACATAAATTCATCTATTCCATTTGTCTTTGTTTCAATCATATTCTCACTAAAAGAATGTAATAAATCTAGATCTCTTTCTATTAACACTTGCCAAGCTTAGTTAGGTCTACTTCCTCTTTTAACTTTGTTTGGCTCAATATTACTCCTTGCTAGTTGATCAGTTGTTCTTCTTTGCACCTCCAAACCATCTAATACAGCCCTGTCATTGTTTTGTCCTCAATTCTAGCCACTCCCACTTTATCTCATATATGGTTATTTTGTTATATGGTCTTGCATCGTCTTTCCACACATTAACTTTTACTCACTTCTATCACCATCTTTTGAATACCGAACTTCAAATCCCTACGTTAACTTGGTGCACAGTTCTATAAATTCTACCCTTCAATTTCACATCATTACCTGTCACACTCCTGTATGTCATCCATCTTGCATTGAACCTTTGCGAGATCTTGCACTTCACAATCCAAATGAAAATTGGACCGCAAGTAACAGAACTGGTTGCCTTTTGGGCATTGGCTCCTCTATCCAACTTGGCGCAACCAGTTATTCTAGAGTAATTGAAGTTGCTATGTGTATACTCTGTTTTACTTCTAATAATTCAAAAACTTTTAAATTGAAGACATATCTCCGCAGCTCTAGTTTGTGACTAAAGCCATTTTTGGCTTCATCCATCAACACAATATCATAAGCAAAAACCGTACACCAAGTAATTTCCTGCTAACGTGCTTTGAGAATTTATAACGTATCATGGTACAAAAGCCTCTACCTCGAACACATCCCATGCCACCGTAACCTTTCTTTCTTCCAACCCATTTCCTCTTCATGAACCTAAAACACTATGAAGGCTTTTGTTTTAAAGAGTTAAGAGTTAACCAGAGGCAACAATGACTAGGGAAGGAGACAAGGTGCCATCCCTTTCTAGCTCAGCTTGGTTTTACCATTGAAGGGAAAAGCGGCTGTGTAAAGGCAGGAGATGATCAATCTGATTGCCAAAGTTGGAACCCTTGCTTGTAGGACTTGCTTCAAAATGTTTCACATGCTTGTTTTCTTTATTCATAATGTAATTTGAGGAAAAGTAGGGCTTTATCATTTTTGATGTCTAAGAAATGCAATATGTCATTCACAATGATGATGATCTGTGATTGCCTCATGCTTGAGTAATCAAGGTTGTTTGATTCAGCTATAACAGTGGTTACGAGTTTGTTGATAGGCTGATGAACCGATAACAGAGGGATGGGGGCAGCATTTTTGTTCTAGGAAATTAGTGTAATTGTGTCCTATAATGCCTCCATCAATTTAATCTTGAAACAGAGCCTTGTGTTGCTAACCTATGACCTGGTTGTTTTTTATGTCCTTGTCCTCTTAAACTATGGCTGATACTGAAATGGGGCTGGGGGTTAAACTATGTCTGTTATAGTTATTAGTCATAGAAACCACCTCCAAGATGGTAAATTATACAGAAAATTGACAGTTGGCACAGGTGACAGACTGTGCTAGGATGATTCTGAATCTAATGTCTGCTAATCGCCACTTGAGCTTGGGGTGATAATATCCTTGTTAGACACCTACCTTTTTGTGGCCGAGGTATAAATCCATAATTTGTATATTATATACAATCTTTTTTGTGGCTGAGGCAATGTTCTGAAATGCGCTATGCGGTATGCGTTCGGTCAGGGTACCACATAGAGTATAAGCGGAATGCGGGAGCATAAGCGGAGCATACGTGTTTTCAGATTTTTTTAATAAATTCTATATTTAGCCTTATATTTAATTAAAAAATATAATCATAATCATAAATTTCATAATATCTAGTTTCGTAGCCTAACAACCCAAAATGTACCAACGGATCATTACATCATGGAAGAAGAAACACATATTTTCCAATCATCAAGAAGAAAAATCAATCAACAAAACCCTAAGTTTATATAATGTACTAGACTATACAAGTAATACAACACACTAACACATGCAGTTCATAGCAGATAATTTATCGAATAAACACAATAAGAATAACCACAGTAACACAATACATGGTAGTTCAAAGTAGAAATAGAAAAAGAACATCAAAAACAAAATCAAAGCATCAAAATGATATGAAGAAATCAAGTCAGTAATAAATACAGAAGAAAAAGTCATAGGGAATATAAATTACTCCCTAGACAACACACAAATTTGATACTTTGTAAAAGAAAATATCAAATCCAATTAATATCTGCAATAGATTACCCTTTTATACAAGATAACATAAGAATTGTTGCAAGTGCAACATGTTCTAATCTTAGAGAAAAATAGAAGAGAAAACAAAGAGCAAAGGAAAGAGCATAATGAAACATTGACAATTGTAACATGTAATAATATATTTTTGCCCCACTCATTTAAAATAGAATTATTTCTGAGGTAGCAAAATTTCAATATCTGATCTAAAGCCAACTATATAGAAGTTGTCATTTAATTTGGTTGATTTTATTTGAACTTTTTTTATTTAAGTCACCAAATGAAATGCGGAGCCTAAGCGGCCACATATGCGGACCGTAGGCTGCATATTCGGTCCATACCCAAAAATAGCACTGCATAGTTATATGCGGAGCGGTTGAGGACCGCATACGCATATGCGGCCGCATAAGCGGCCTCATGCGGGGCATATGAGAACAATGGGCTGAGGTATAAATCCCTTTTCAAATGTTTTCAGAAATTTCAAGCTTGATGCATTAATTTTTTTGATATCAACTTCAATTGCGTATTTCTCTGAACTGAAAATATGTTTGTTGTGATTGAAGCAGGTAGAATCTCTTCACTCGTCAGTGGACGACTCCTCGAAGAACTCAATTGCCGTCAGTGTAACAAGCACTGAGCAAGTAGACGCCCATAGTAAATCCGAAAGTAAATTTCCAAGTAATGTCAAAGGAAATGGAGACCTGTTGTTAGAAGATGTGAAAAGGTAAGGGTTTACTTTTCTTATTTATATAACCTTACAAAACTAAAATGCAGCTGCAACAACTAAAGGCAAATTTGAAGTTAAAAGCAGCACCATATGGGATTTGATCTTCCTCATTTGCAATGAATTTTATTTTATAGTTCACCGCAAAATTCTAATGTTTTCATGCATATTTCACAATATTTAAAATGCTTTCTTTTTCGCAGTGGTACACCCAGAAGCACGATTGAAAGACCACATGCTGCAGAGGAAACTAATCCATTCGTGTCAGCTGTAAAACAATTCATAAGGGCCTTTGTGAAATTTTTGATGAGCGACTTCTAGGTTGGAAGTTCCAGGCACGACAAGGTGGCTAGATGCTTCACATTTTTCTGTATACATATATTGCTTATTGTGGTTGGAGAGCAGTGATTGTAGATATCTGAGTAACTGGTTTGTAGTTTCTGCTCCCGCTCATGTTGTGCTAGTATCCGTGACGTTGTGGCATTATGGCAGAAGGAAGTATTGTATCTCTCTGTTACTCTTCACGGTAAAATAGTAAGATACTGGGCTCTCTGTATGCTGTATACCCTGAGAATTACGGTCTGAACTTCATGATTTGTTCCTCCAAAAGTGGATTACCTTCAATCCACACGTAAACAAGCAGGACGTCTGAACAGATTGCACTTGCATCATATCATCTTGTGTCGTGTCAGCTGGTTATATTGCCCAGAGCTTGCTCTGCCGCACTCAGCACGAGTGTGGGCGACGTTTGTGACTAACTGACTATGGTTTTGATACTATAGCGTCTCTCGTCAGTAACACATTTTTTTTTGATCTGGCAGAGATGGGACTATTCGGTTCGCGTCCTACCAACTACGACCCCCAGCCGCAACAACACCAGTTCTGCCTTTTCCCTGCCATCTCAGTTCCCAACGACCCACTATACTATCGTCAACAAAGCTACGTACTGCATATGATAAAATCATGAAAGGCTGTGGGAAGGGCCCGAACGTAATTTTGTGTTTTCTTTTTTGAATTGTGTTCTTGTAAGGCTGTATGTAGGGATGAGTATCAGGCCATCGTGTTCATATCTGAATTCATCTTGTTGAGTGGGTTGTGGGTTGGGCCTTAGGCCTAGGTAATCTTCAAGATATCTAGACTTTACCTGGCCCATGTAACGTAAAATCTCATGTCTAACCTACAACATGCAATTGTAAATGATCCTCAGAATGTATACATAGCCATTTAGTCAATCAAGTTAAGGTTAAGTATCTTTTTTTTTGGTGACTGAGAGAACCCACCCCGGGCGAGCCTGACATGGTAAACTCTCGAGGCATAAGAGGAGGCATAAGAGGGTGTGGTCCGGTCACCCCCTCCCGCGTTTAATTAGCATAGATTGTCGTTCGCAAAGTGCCTTCGGTGAAGTTTGAATCCAGGTCCTTCATTGTGAGAATTCATTTTTCATAAGGTTAAGTATCTTATAAATGGTTTGGCTTTATGTAAAGTGAACAGAAGATAATGTAATGGTTTATGCGTCCTCGTTTTGTTTGGATGTGGTACAAAAACATTTAAAAAATGATTTTTGTATTCAATCTTGATGAACTGCGAGTGTTCCGAGTTTGAGTACATTTTATTTTCTTACGTGTAATCTCCCACCGGATGAGCTTTTAACTTAAAAAAATAGCAAAACCAACGTAGTTCGTCCAAACAAACAATCAAACTAGATTACTAAATCACATAATTGGATATCTTATTTTAAAAGGTCAACTATGTGTTTCACTTTACTTCAACCAAAATATAATTTTAAGGAATTGGTGATAACTTTATGTTACATAAATATATTCTTTATAAACTATTTTTAATTTATGCATACATATTAAACAAACACATGTATCTTTGTCATTAATACATGCATATTAGACAAACACATGTATCTATTTTTTGTGTGAATTTGCTTTGGCCCTAGTCTGGTTACATAAAAGTTGGATTACTTTGATCCACTCCATCTATATATGTTACATAGGCCAATTTGAGTCAGTTATGGGCATGAGTTGTGTTAGGTCGGTCCAACTAAAGGCTTACCCTAACTATATGTAAAACTATAGTGGTATTTTATGTTCTTAACACCATGGGTCACTTATATTTATTTGTATACAATCTAGGAAGGTATCAGAATCTCATATGCTTGCATTGTATGTAAACTTGCTAATTAGAAATATGACCTTCAAAAAGCGAGATATAAAAAAATATCTTACATACTTTTTGCTCTTATACGCCTAGTTTTGTGTTTGCTGAGTTAATCCCCAATATCTTGCATTTGTTGATTTGTTTTAACCCGCAATGTGGTATTTACCAAGTAGAAATGACCAATTGGACCGACTCGAGGTATGTATGTCTGTTAATGCAATACCCATTGGGGTTATGTACGTCTAGTACTGATATCGATACCCATTTGGGATATATATGTCTATTACAACAATACCCATCGACGATTGGACAAACATATAATAAGCACATTATACGAGCGAATAAATAAAAAAAGAATTTGCAAGCAGATTGAGAGTGGACACCTTTAGATTTTTGATGACATGCATAGCCACCTTAACTCCTTGGTTGCAATAGCGGGTGCTTAGTGAACAATTTGAAACCTTGTCTGCTATCGTTCATTAGTACAGCTCAAAAGCATCAGATCGCCACCCAAATTGATGGGCAATTGAGGGTCTAGGCCTTGTCCACTATCAATACTATTGGATTATCCTATGTCCTCAACCCTCTCTCTAGCTTCAATCAAAAGTTCTATTGATTTCCTAGTGTGGAAGGCTATTTTCACTATGAGATCATAATCCTATGGCCCCCAGTAAACTCAAATCATATTTATTTCCAATTTCCGAAGCTGGTCTACAACTTGTTGAATACTATTTTATCAGTCAAACAATAACCAAATTCGAATAGACTTTCATCAGATAGTTACTAATAAAACTTCAAAAACGAACATATTTACAAACTTTTTACCAACAAATAACTAAAATTTGACAAATTTAATAGAAAAGTAACGTATCAAATCATATTAAGTTATTATGAAAATATCTCAAAATCCTAGTAAAATTCATATAGATTTCTTACATTCAAACTTTCCATCCTAATCTCACTAAATTCTCAAGTACATATTTCAAGTATTAGTTCATCAACCCCATTTTTAATTTCTTTGGTTAATCACTAGAATATCCATATAAATCTTATTTTTTACTTACACTTTCCATATCAATCTAACTCCAACTTCCACCAAATTCGAATCACTAACTTATCTACAATTGGAAAATATTATATAAGACTTCCAATACATTTTGTTTTTTTAGCATAACTATGATTTCTTTTCTTACAATCAGTTATATCTTACGGTTCTGATACTAAGAGATACATAAATTTTCATTTTATGTCATCTAATATCAATATAAATTACAAAATAAATTACCTAAAACATTTAGACGATGAAGTTCTATTTTCCCTTTTTGAGTCAACTACCCTTAAATGTGCTCCATTGTCACTACAAATAAATAAAAGGGTCATCATCTCTTCTATAGCCTCATCATCACGTATAAAACACTTGCCCTACGTATTTGTGGGTTATACATGTATCAATCATATATTTATGTATATATTATCTTGATCACTTAAGCATCTTCTTTGGTTGAGATATATGTCATTCTGGGCTACATGATATAGTACTTTAATATCAATACTTGGGATCATTTATTTACTTTATTTTTAATATTATTTGGTCATAATCGATCTCTACCATGAATTATTATGCAATTATTATCATTTCCTTTCTCAAATTCATAGTATCTTTGCCCATTTACTCATTTTATTTAGTCAATTCTTGTAGCCCATGTTTCTAGGTTTACACATTCACTAAGGTTTAAAATTTCAATAAAGTTTCTTAGTAATTTAATAATATAAGGCTTCACCTATAAATCTTAATATGACGCTTTCCACATTTCAAAATATTGCCAAGCCATTTATTGTTCTTTGTTCAGTTATCATAGATGTATAGATGATATAAAGCATTGATAATCCCACTATTTTGCATTACCTTGTGGTTGTTCATTCTCTCTTTTTCTTACTATAGTTTGTGAATATTTTTCCATAAATTTTAGATAAGAAAACTCACCCCCCTCTTTCCTTACACCATACAGGGGTTGGTTCGTTGCATTTTAGATTTAGGAGGCACAAATCAAAATCCATGACATTTTATTGAGAATGTAATTTTTTCTTCCATTCTTTCTGGAACCGCTTGTGTATGGTATTGACTCAAGTTATGTCTTGATAATTAACAATGTAAATAAAAAAAAATTTCTTGTCAATTAGAGAACATGTTAAATAAACTTTATACATTGTCTAATCATGAATACAAAGTAAAATTTCCACGTTGCTCACAAATTTAAACATATGTACCAAATTATTTCAAATTTTACCCAAACATTTTTGCAACTTTATACCATTGATGTGATTCCCTTCATGTTTATATACCATACACGAATACCCCTATTATGGACTAACTTTCCTATTTTGAAGCCTTTATTGGGATGGAAAGAAATATGATGCTAGACACATCATGATCGGATTTATTCACAAGTTTATATTGATTCCAGGCAATGCTAGGTGTGACGACCGTCTTGCGAAAACAAGATTAACTAATGCAGAAGCGTTCATCAAGCAGCGGATTAGCGAAAATCACTAAAAATTAAAACTTTTTGCAAAGGGATCCATTCATAGGAAAACTCTTTCATTCAGAACCAAAGTAAAACTTTACATCCTGGTTCATATATATACATCTCATGTACTTTTGCTTCTCGAGGAATACAAACATTAACTACTCTGTCTTAACTGTACACAGGTAGTATAAAACCCTCGAGGCACTAATGCCAAAATCTCGAAATCATTAACTACTACTCCAAGGACCTGAGAGTACAGAGACGACACATAGGACTTCTATATACATCTGAACATGACATGACAGTCAATGTCTCCACCTGAGACTTTACTGCTGTCCCTGCTACTGCTGATGTCCTTCACCTCCTGAAGGATTCCTGTCTCCTCGTCCGCGTCCACCTAAAAATGTGGTTCCCACGGGGGTGAGACAATTATAAAAATTGCCCCAGCGAGAGATATAACTCTCTGCCAGAAACATTATTATTGCAACTTAATAAGATAAATGTGAATAGGGAAATCATATTTATTTGACAGCAGATATTTTGATGTCTAACAGATTAAATCATTATTATATATCAAAAGCATTGCAACTGTAACTTGATAGAATAAACATGTTACTATTCCTTTAATGAATATGAAGAACATGTATAACATCTATTCAAACTACAGAATCATTATCACTGCATTAACTCTCTTCAGGCTTAGATCATATGACTAAAGCCTGGCATTATCATTGTGGAGTCATGGCTCGTATCCATACTCTTTTCACAAGGTGTTGGGATCTTAATCCCTCATTTCAACACTGGGGCTTCTCATCCATTCTCAATCTCAATACCATAATTGTGAACTCCTGGGTATTCAAACCCTTTGTTCATCACTTGAGCACTATTACCTCTTTCTCAGGTAACTAACACCTTTAGGTCATTTGACCAAGGTAAGTATGATACTTGCTACACAAGCATCCATCATGGCACTTGATGCACATTAATTCTCTTGCCACCTCTTACCAGACACAAGGTATATTATGGCACACAAGGCCCAATTAACAATTCAAACTAATAATACATCATAGCTCATACCTGGCTATGCTCATCATCTCATAATACCTGCATGGTTAGCACATATAATAGCAGTACATCAATTATCTATCAATACCATGCAAAAACAATGTATTAATAATTCAAGGGTATTACCCTTAATCCTTTATCAGGATTTGGGTTTCCATCACACATGGCTCATCAGAACACTGTACATCTTGTCACCTTTCACTAGGCAACAACTTTATTCACATGGCTCACAAAACCATTCACATCTTGTCACCTCTCACTAGGCAACAACTTTATTCACATGGCGCACAAGGCCATTCACATCTTGTCACCTCTCACTAGGCAACAACTTTATTCACATGGCGCACAAGGCCATTCACATCTTGTCACCTCTCACTAGGCAACAACTTAAAACAAAGGCTTACAAGCCCAACTCATCTTGTTACTCCTTTCTCAGTAACAAAAACATAATGGCACATATGGCCAATCAATTCTTATCAAATAAACATCATAGCTCATACCTGGCTATGATCATCAACTCATGAAACCTGCATGATTGTCACACATGATAATAGACTTATCAGGTTTACAACACATCATGCAATACAGGGTAACACCACTATTCCCTTACCAGGGTTAGGGTTTTCCATCAATTAGGGCTTTCTCTCACATATCATTACCCTTCATTAAGAATAGGGTTTTCCATTATTAACCATTTAGGTTTTCAAGATCATATTATCAATGATCAAACCCTAGTTCATTGCTCCCCACATCTAGGAGCCAACATTTATACCATAAGTATTCACTCATACTTATTTATTCTCATCAATTATCATTAAATGATTATCATCACAAGGTATGAGTATCTCTCTCATCCTTAAGTTGAGAATTAACAAAACGACCATGTTAGGTCACTTTCAATTCAGCTCTAAGTCAAGTATAGACCACCACGGCCGTGCTACCTTGCACGGTCGTGCAAAGTAAAGCTACCACTGCCGTGCTACCTTGCACGGTCGTACTGAGTAGAGTCGCCACGGCCGTGCTGCCTTGCACGGTCGTGCTACATAGGATCATCACATGAATCATATTTATATATGAATTCTATTATTTGATCCTTTCAACTTGATTAGGTCACATCAACCCTTCAATCATATGCATACAACTATAATTAACATAGGGTACCAAGTCATTGGTCCTATAAGCAATTAGGGATGCATTCCCAATTAGGGTTTCTCATGAAATCACCCTCAACTAGGGTTCCACATGGATGCACCCTCAATTAGGGTTTCACTTGGAATCACCCTCAACTAGGGTTTCACATGGAATCACCCTCAACTAGGGTTTCACATTGAATCACCCTCAACTAGGGTTTCACATGGAATCACCCTCAACTAGGGTTTCACATGGAATCACCCTCAACTAGGGTTTCACATTGAATCACCCTCAACTAGGGTTTCACATGGAATCACCCTCAACTAGGGTTTCACATGAAATCACCCTCAACTAGGGTTTCACATGGAATCACCCTCAACTAGGGTTTCACATTGAATCACCCTCAACTAGGGTTTCACATGGAATCACCCTCAACTAGGGTTTCACATGGAATCACCCTCAACTAGGGTTTCACATTGAATCACCCTCAACTAGGGTTTCACATGGAATCACCCTCAACTAGGGTTGAATTCAATAACCCTGTCAATTAGGGTTTATGTTCATGTTTAGGGTTTCATGATCTCTTTGATTAAGGATCATAACCCTTATACACCACATGATTCATATTCATGTATGAATTCATGCTATCAACTTCTTAACTTGATTAGGTCATATCAACCCTTCAATCAAGTACATACAACTATGATTTACATAGTGTACCAAGTCATTGATCTTATCAGCAATTAGGGTTCATCCCTTAATTGACACTAATCACTTAGGTACTATTAGGGTTTTAACCTTTGTTCCTTCATTGGTTAACATTACTAACCATAATTGGATCAATAGTACATTCATGATCACATTGAACCTCCATTACATAAGGTATCCAAAGGAATTAGGGTTTACTATTCATCCTAATTAGTGATTTCACATGTAGGCAACCTCTTAATAGGGTTATACATGAAATCGGCCTCAATTAGGGTTTACATCATGTATTGGATCCATGCATTTGTTATGCATTAATGACTAGTACCATTAAAGGTATCTCCCACCTAATCACATTAGGTTTTCAAAAAGGTTTGATCCATTGGACCTTTAATGACATAAGGTATCCAATTGAATTAGGGTTTCCAATGTTGATTCCTTCAATCATTGGATTCATGGAACCAATCATCAATTGGACCTATACCCATACTTCAATTGAGTTTAAATAGGTCAACCTTCAACTTATTTGACCCTTAATTAACCCTCAATTGGTCATCAATTAGGGTTTGATTCAATTGAATTAGGGTTTGGAATCGATGATTCAACAACACTAATCAATGTAAGACTAGTTGCTTTGAAACCATTGAACCATCATCCAAGTTGGGTATGACCTGACCCCAAACGGTCTTGAGGTCGTTTGGATGACCTCCAAACGGTCTTGAGACCGTTTGCCCATCATATCACTCAAATCCAAGCCATCCAATTAAGGTTTGGATCATTGGATTGATCACCAAATCAACATTGCATTGTATAACAGCTTGGTACCTTTAGACCTTCAAACACCTAACCATACTCAACCCTAGACCTCCAAACGGTCTTGGGTGACCACCAAACGGTCTTGAGACCGTTTGGATGACCTCCAAACGGTCTTGAGACCGTTTGCCCATCCAACCTTTGGACTCTAGTGAAAATTCATCATGGATTGGTCTATCGAGTTGATCAACAAATCAGCATTTAGTTGCAGTATGATTTGGTACCTTTGGACCTCCAATTGGTCAACTATACTTGACCCCAAACCTCCAAACGGTCTTGGGGTGATCCCCAAACGGTCTTGAGACCGTTTGGGTGATCCCCAAACGGTCTTGAGACCGTTTGGGCTAATCAACCCAAAATCTCAACTTAACTCATTGGAATTTCAGCACTATTTTCAATTAGGGTTTGCCTAATTGATTAGTCTTCAACTCATGATCCCTTTGGAATTAACCCCTCAAATTTGGAGGGTCATTAACCAACATCATTATGAACAAAAATATCATACGGTCAACGCTTGGTCAACGCACTCAAACGGTCTTGAGACCGTTTTCCCAAGCAGGTCAAGTTGATCAGGTTGAAAATCAGCACTTAATCCAATTAGGTTTCCCTAATTGATTAGGCTTCAACTCATGATTCCTTGGGAGTTAACCCATAAAACTTGGTGAGTCATTAGCCAACATAATTAGGATCAAAAATCTCATACGGTAAACGCTTTGTCAACGCACTCAAACGGTCTTGAGACCGTTTTCCCAAGCAGGTCAAGTTGATCAGGTTGAAAATCAGCACATAATTCAATTTGATTGCCTAATTGATTGGCCTTCAACTCTCGATTCCTTTGGAGTTAATCCCTCAAATTTGGAGGGTTATCAGCCTACATAATTAGGAACAAAATTCCCAAACGGTCAACGCTTGGTCAACCATATCAAACGGTCTTGAGACCGTTTTCTCCCAAACGGTCTCAAACCGTTTGCCCTTAAACAGTTTTCTGAAACCGCATAACCAATCAAATTAAAACGATTTGGAGTAGCTATCAAAACGGTTTTTCTTGGTAATTTTCTTTGGATAAGAATCTAGGATGATGTCATCATCCCCTTCCTTCGAACAACCAAGAACAGCAACCGTTCTTGATGGAAATTGCAGCAAGAAACAAGAGTGCATCAAATTGAAGAAATCAATCAACAAAGCATAGAGAATTGATGCAATAGCAATGTTTAAGGGTTTGAGTTATAAAACCCGCCTCCAATTGAGCTCCAGAGCTCCAAGATCACGCCATTAATGGTGTATGAAGCTCTTGCAACTCCCCCTAGGCTCGTTCTCAAGCTTTTGATTGCAAAAGTTGGCTAGGGTTGAAGAGGAGATCGAAATAAGAAGGAATCCATAATTTATTTTCGATTTCCACCATGAAATCAAAGAGAACGAAGGTCAAGGGCTCACCCACAGGTTGGGGACGTGCTACCTGCTCCTCCCTAGCTCCTTGGTCGGTTTTGCAAGCAAGGGGAAGAAGAAAATCCGAAATAGCCTTTCATTTGGCTTGAAAAAGCACTTTTATAAGGAAATTGAAGAGAGAGAAAATGCATTATTAAAATGCATTAAATTCCAAAAATATGGCCGCCTCTTCCCCCTCAAATCCCTTAAGGACGAGGCACCTTCCTTTGCCTTTAATTATCCTTCATTATCCTTGATTTAAAGAAAATCAAATTAAGCACCTTAATGCTTATTATATTAATATCCATATGTGAGTGAGTTTTCTTTTTCTTATAATAAGGTGAGTGGAATTTCACCTACTTAGGATATTTTCGTTCCTTATCTTGGCAAAGGAACGTTCATCCTTATTCAAAATCAACCCAAAACATTTTGGTTGAAAGCCCTTCAATTATTTTTATTCATTTTTGCCCTAAATCAAATTAGGGTTTCAATTAGGCATTAATCTTGATTATTTTAATATCAATATTCTCTCTCCTCCAACTTAATTCAAATGAGGCACCCATCTCATTTTATTTGCTCTACATGTTTCCAAGAAACATTAGGGACCTTATTGAAGTGGTAATTTGCATATTGAACCCTAGGTTTTGGGCAAATTGCACTTTTCACCAAAACTAGGTTTTAATGCACAACACTGCTTTACAAGCTTAATCTTGGTGCCCGAGCTTGTGAAAGCCATACCACTACATCATATTCATTCTTATGATGTCTCAACATCAGAGGAACATCTTACCATGCAACATTTGCAATTTAACCCCTCAACTTGGGTAATTTGCACTTTGGTCCAAAATAAGCAAACATTGCTTCAACATTGTTCAATCAGGACCAAAATTGAAACATAAGTTTCTCATGAGCCCTAATTACTTTTCACAAGATAAGATTAAGAATCTTCTTAACCTTTTTAAGCAAAACAATCTAGGGTTAATTCATAACCCAGGTCAGGGATGTTACAAATTATAAACCCCTAACAAGGATTTCGTCCTCGAAATCCCAGGAAAAGGAGGAACATATTGTTCATTAATCATGCCCTCAAGTCTCCACATATCATCTTAATATCATGGAGATATCATGAACTCTGTGATTCCACACAAAGCTCCTTTCATTAGCTCAACCTCATCAATGTTTATGCAGAGCATAAACCCCTAACATATGATGTCCATATCATTGAAAGGAAGAAGCATAAAAGAACATACTTCAATAATCACTCAAGAATACTTATCAAAAGAAAAAAAAATATCTAACATAGATAATTCACTTAGCAAACTCTATGTAATTGGGAATGTTCACATAGCTCTTCCTTTTTATTGGGAATGTTCACATAGCTTTTTCTTTTAATTGGGAATGTTCACATAGCTTTTCCTTTTAATTGGGAATGTTCACATAGCTTTTCCTTTTTGTCGGGAATGTTCACATAGCTTTTCCTTTTGGTTGGGAATGTTCACATAGCTTTTCATTTTTGTTGGGAATGTTCACATAGCTTTTCCTTTTTGTTGGGAATGTTCACATAGCTTTTCCTTTTTGTTGGGAATGTTCACATAGCTTTTCCTTTTAGTTGGGAATGTTCACATAGCTTTTCCTTTTTAGTTGGGAATGTTCACATAGCTTTTCCTTTTAATTGGGAATGTTCACATAGCTTTTCCTTTTTGTTGGGAATGTTCACATAGCTTTTCCTTTTTGTTGGGAATGTTCACATAGCTTTTCCTTTTAATTGGGAATGTTCACATAGCTTTTCCTTTTTGTCTCATTATACTCTCTAGATTGTTTCAGAATGACTACTTGATCAGAGTAATAAAAAAGATAACAATCTAAGAGTTTCATACTTGCCTTATCTTCAATGATCATATACCTGGCCAGGGTATATAAGTATTGAGATTAGGTAGTATGCACTTTATTTGCTATCATATTCCTCACTTTTCATATCATTGTACACACAAGATTTCCATTTCCTAGATTTTCTCCAGGCATCACTTCTAAATCTCATCTTTCAACACACAGATAAAGGAGGTTATAAAACATTTTAAGGAACACTGAGTATAGGGCTAGTCAAAGGAAGCTAAAAAATAACTACTTTCATATCTTTAACACATAGAATTCATGGAATGAAATATCAAAATGAATTTTATTTCATCTGACCTGTCTGGGACGTATGTCCACGTCCTCTGTTGTTACTAGAGTACTGCCTCCTTTGTGGTCCTTGCTGACTCTGCCCTTGAGGTTGAGTCATCATTAAATTCTCGCCTGGACAATCCTTTACTAGATGTCCCGGTTGTCTACATTGATAACAGATCCTAGGTGCAACATAGGGTCTGTGAGGTCCAGTTATCGATGATGATGCTATATTGGAGGCTCTATTTGGAATATTACTACGATCCCTATCCCTACTTGACATCCATTGTGCCCGGGTTTGGAATCTTGATGATACTTCCGGAGTAGAATATATCGATTTCTTAAAACTTTCAGAACTTTTTTTTTGAGTCTGAGTGTACTCTTTTAAAGCTCAAATTTTCTGTATTAAGGACTGATAATCTAGGTTGTAAGGCTAGTATCCAGTCCACTATATGCATTACTGTTGCCCTAATCTGCCCAATAAGAGCATGATCATAGGATTCTCTATCCTGATCAGGTCTTAATGGGGATTCTCAGGCACTCATACTATTCTCGTATGATCCCTTGCACCTCTTCTTGGTGCAACAACATTTCCCTCAGCAATGTGTTTCTTGTGTTCTCCAGTCATTTTAAACTTTACCCTTTTTCTACACAAGCAGAAATCATTATAGGGTATACTGGAGGACACTAACACAGACTCAACAACTTAGTCCTATGTCTCTGTAGACTCAACGAACCTAGAGCTCTGATACCACTAAATTGTGACGACCGTCTCGCGAAAAAAAGATTAACTAATGCAGAAGCGTTCATCAAGTAGCGGATTAGCGAAAATCACTAAAAATTAAAACTTTTTGCAAAGGGATCCATTCATAGGAAAACTCTTTCATTCAGAACCAAAGTAAAACTTTACATCCTGGTTCATATATATACATCTCATGTACTTTTGCTTCTCGAGGAATACAAACATTAACTACTCTGTCTTAACTGTACACAGGTAGTATAAAACCCTCGAGGCACTAATGCCAAAATCTCAAAATCATTAACTACTACTCCAAGGACCTGAGAGTACAGAGACGACACATAGGACTTCTATATACATCTGAACATGACATGACAGTCAATGTCTCCATCTGAGACTTTATTGCTGTCCCTGCTACTGCTGATGTCCTTCACCTCCTGAAGGATTCCTGTCTCCTCGTCCGCGTCCACCTAAAAATGTGGTTCCCACGGGGGTGAGACAATTATAAAAATTGCCCCAGCGAGAGATATAACTCTCCGCCAGAAACATTATTATTGCAACTTAATAAGATAAATGTGAATAGGGAAATCATATTTATTTGACAGCAGATATTTTGATGTCTAATAGATTAAATCATTATTATATATCAAAAGCATTGCAACTGTAACTTGATAGAATAAACATGTTACTATTCCTTTAATGAATATGAAGAACATGTATAACATCTATTCAAACTATAGAATCATTATCACTGCATTAACTCTCTTCAGGCTTAGATCATATGACTAAAGCCTGGCATTATCATTGTGGAGTCATGGCTCGTAGCCATACTCTTTTCACAAGGTGTTGGGATCTTAATCCCTCATTTCAACACTGGGGCTTCTCATCCATTCTCAATCTCAATACCATAAATGTGAACTCCTGGGTATTCAAACCCTTTGTTCATCACTTGATCACTATTACCTCTTTCTCAGGTAACTAACACCTTTAGGTCATTTGACCAAGGTAAGTATGATACTTGCTACACAAGCATCCATCATGGCATTTGATGCACATTAATTCTCTTGCCACCTCTTACCAGGCACAAGGTATATTATGGCACACAAGGCCCAATTAACAATTCAAACTAATAATACATCATAGCTCATACCTGGCTATGCTCATCATCTCATAATACCTACATGGTTAGCACATATAATAGCAGTACATCAATTATCTATCAATACCATGCAAAAACAATGTATTAATAATTCAAGGGTATTACCCTTAATCCTTTATCAGGATTTGGGTTTCCATCACACATGGCTCATCAGAACACTGTACATCTTGTCACCTTTCACTAGGCAACAACTTTATTCACATGGCTCACAAAACCATTCACATCTTGTCACCTCTCACTAGGCAACAACTTTATTCACATGGCGCACAAGGCCATTCACATCTTGTCACCTCTCACTAGGCAACAACTTTATTCACATGGCGCACAAGGCCATTCACATCTTGTCACCTCTCACTAGGCAACAACTTAAAACAAAGGCTTACAAGCCCAACTCATCTTGTTACTTCTTTCTCAGTAACAAAAACATAATGGCACATATGGCCAATCAATTCTTATCAAATAAACATCATAGCTCGTACCTGGCTATGATCATCAACTCATGAAACCTGCATGATTGTCACACATGATAATAGACTTATCAGGTTTACAACACATCATGCAATACAGGGTAACACCACTATTCCCTTACCAGGGTTAGGGTTTTCCATCAATTAGGGCTTTCTCTCACATATCATTACCCTTCATTAAGAATAGGGTTTTCCATTATTAACCATTTAGGTTTTCAAGATCATATTATCAATGATCAAACCCTAGTTCATTGCTCCCCACATCTAGGAGCCAACATTTATACCATAAGTATTCACTCATACTTATTTATTCTCATCAATTATCATTAAATGATTATCATCACAAGGTATGAGTATCTCTCTCATCCTTCATGTTAGGTCACTTTAAATTCAGCTCTAAGTCAAGTATAGACCACCACGGCAGTGCTACCTTGCACGGTCGTGCAAAGTAAAGCTACCACGGCCGTGCTACCTTGCACGGTCGTACTGAGTAGAGTCGCCACAGCCGTGCTGCCTTGCACGGTCGTGCTACATAGGATCATCACATGAATCATATTTATATATGAATTCTATTATTTGATCCTTTCAACTTGATTAGGTCACATCAACCCTTCAATCATATGCATACAACTATAATTAACATAGGGTACCAAGTCATTGGTCCTATAAGCAATTAGGGATGCATTCCCAATTAGGGTTTCTCATGAAATCACCCTCAACTAGTGTTCCACATGGATGCACCCTCAATTAGGGTTTCACTTGGAATCACCCTCAACTAGGGTTTCACATGGAATCACCCTCAACTAGGGTTTCACATGGAATCACCCTCAACTAGGGTTTCACATTGAATCACCCTCAACTAGGGTTTCACATGGAATCACCCTCAACTAGGGTTTCACATGGAATCACCCTCAACTAGGGTTTCACATGGAATCACCCTCAACTAGGGTTTCACATTGAATCGCCCTCAACTAGGGTTTCACATGGAATCACCCTCAACTAGGGTTTCACATGGAATCACCCTCAACTAGGGTTTCACATTGAATCACCCTCAACTAGGGTTTCACATGGAATCACCCTCAACTAGGGTTGAATTCAATAACCCTGTCAATTAGGGTTTATGTTCATGTTTAGGGTTTCATGATCTCTTTGATTAAGGATCATAACCCTTATACACCACATGATTCATATTCATGTATGAATTCATGCTATCAGCTTCTTAACTTGATTAGGTCATATCAACCCTTCAATCAAGTACATACAACTATGATTTACATAGTGTACCAAGTCATTGATCTTATCAGCAATTAGGGTTCATCCCTTAATTGACACTAATCACTTAGGTACTATTAGGGTTTTAACCTTTGTTCCTTCATTGGTTAACATTACTAACCATCATTGGATCAATAGTACATTCATCATCACATTGGACCTCCATTACATAAGGTATCCAAAGGAATTAGGGTTTACTATTCATCCTAATTAGTGATTTCACATGTAGGCAACCTCTTAATAGGGTTATACATGAAATCGGCCTCAATTAGGGTTTACATCATGTATTGGATCCATGCATTTGTTATGCATTAATGACTAGTACCATTAAAGGTATCTCCCACCTAATCACATTAGGTTTTCAAAAAGGTTTGATCCATTGGACCTTTAATGACATAAGGTATCCAATTGAATTAGGGTTTCCAATGTTGATTCCTTCAATCATTGGATTCATGGAACCAATCATCAATTGGACCTATACCCATACTTCAATTGAATTTAAATAGGTCAACCTTCAACTTATTTGACCCTTAATTAACCCTCAATTTGTCATCAATTAGGGTTTGATTCAATTGAATTAGGGTTTGGAATCGATGATTCAACAACACTAATCAATGTAAGACTAGTTGCTTTGAAACCATTGAACCATCATCCAAGTTGGGTATGACCTGACCCCAAACGGTCTTGAGGTCGTTTGGATGACCTCCAAACGGTCTTGAGACAGTTTGCCTATCATATCACTCAAATCCAAGCCATCCAATTAAGGTTTGGATCATTGGATTGATCACCAAATCAACATTGCATTGTATAACAGCTTGGTACCTTTAGACCTTCAAACACCTAACCATACTCAACCCTAGACCTCCAAACGGTCTTGGGTGACCACCAAACGGTCTTGAGACCATTTGGATGACCTCCAAACGGTCTTGAGACCGTTTGCCCATCCAACCTTTGGACTCTAGTGAAAATTCATCATGGATTGGTCTATCGAGTTGATCAACAAATCAGCATTTAGTTGCAGTATGATTTGGTACCTTTGGACCTCCAATTGGTCAACTATACTTGACCCCAGACCTCCAAACGGTCTTGGGGTGATCCCCAAACGGTCTTGAGACCGTTTGGGTGATCCCCAAACGGTCTTGAGACCGTTTGGGCTAATCAACCCAAAATCTCAACTTAACTCATTGGAATTTCAGCACTATTTTCAATTAGGGTTTGCCTAATTGATTAGTCTTCAACTCATGATCCCTTTGGAATTAACCCCTCAAATTTGGAGGGTCATTAACCAACATCATTATGAACAAAAATATCATACGGTCAACGCTTGGTCAACGCACTCAAACGGTCTTGAGACCGTTTGCCCAAGCAGGTCAAGTTGATCAGGTTGAAAATCAGCACTTAATCCAATTAGGTTTCCCTAATTGATTAGGCTTCAACTCACGATTCCTTGGGAGTTAACCCATAAAACTTGGTGAGTAATTAGCCAACATAATTAGAATAAAAAATATCATACGGTCAATGCTTGGTCAACGCACTCAAACGGTCTTGAGACCGTTTGCCCAAGCAAGTCAAGTTGATCAGGTTGAAAATCAGCACATAATTCAATTTGATTGCCTAATTGATTGGCCTTCAACTCTCGATTCCTTTGGAGTTAATCCCTCAAATTTGGAGGGTTATCAGCCTACATAATTAGGAACAAAATTCCCAAACGGTCAACGCTTGGTCAACCATCTCAAACGGTCTTGAGACCGTTTGCTCCCAAACGGTCTCAAACCGTTTGCCCTTAAACGGTTTGCTGAAACCGCATAACCAATCAAATTAAAACGATTTGGAGTAGCTATCAAAACGGTTTTGCTTGGTAATTTTCTTTGGACAAACGGTCTCAAACCGTTTGCCCTTAAACGGTTTGCTGAAACCGCATAACCAATCAAATTAAAACGATTTGGAGTAGCTATCAAAACGGTTTTGCTTGGTAATTTTCTTTGGATAAGCACCTAGGATGATGTCATCATCCCCTTCCTTCGAACAACCAAGAACAGCAACCGTTCTTGATGGAAATTGCAGCAAGAAACAAGAGTGCATCAAATTGAAGAAATCAATCAACAAAGCATAGAGAATTGATGCAATAGCAATGTTTAAGGGTTTGAGTTATAAAACCCGCCTCCAATTGAGCTCCAGAGCTCCAAGATCACGACATTAATGGTGGATGAAGCTCTTGCAACTCCCCATAGGCTCGTTCGCAAGCTTTTGATTGCAAAAGTTGGCTAGGGTTGAAGAGGAGATTGAAATAAGAAGGAATCCATAATTTATTTTCGATTTCCACCATGAAATCAAAGAGAACGAAGGTCAAGGGCTCACCCACAGGTTGGGGACGTGCTACCTGCTCCTACCTAGCTCCTTGGTCGGTTTTGCAAGCAAGGGGAAGAATAAAATCCGAAATAGCCTTTCATTTGGCTTGAAAAAGGCACTTTTATAAGGAAATTGAAGAGAGAGAAAATGCATTATTAAAATGCATTAAATTCCAAAAATATGGCCGCCTCTTCCCCCTCAAATACCTTAAGGACGAGGCACCTTCCTTTGCCTTTAATTCTCCTTCATTATCCTTGATTTAAAGAAAATCAAATTAAGCACCTTAATGCTTATTATATTAATATCCATATGTGAGTGGGTTTTCTTTTTCTTATAATAAGGTGAGTGGAATTTCACCTACTTAGGATATTTTCGTTCCTTATCTTGGCAAAGGAACGTTCATCCTTATTCAAAATCAACCCAAAACATTTTGGTTGAAAGCCCTTCAATTATTTTTATTCATTTTTGCCCTAAATCAAATTAGGGTTTCAATTAGGCATTAATCTTGATTATTTTAATATCAATATTCTCTCTCCTCCAACTTAATTCAAATGAGGCACCCATCTCATTTTATTTGCTCTACATGTTTCCAAGAAACATTAGGGACCTTATTGAAGTGGTAATTTGCATATTGAACCCTAGGTTTTGAGCAAATTGCACTTTTCACCAAAACTAGGTTTTAATGCACAACACTGCTTTACAAGCTTAATCTTGGTGCCCGAGCTTGTGAAAGCCATACCACTACATCATATTCATTCTTATGATGTCTCAACATCAGAGGAACATCTTACCATGCAACATTTGCAATTTAACCCCTCAACTTGGGTAATTTGCACTTTGGTCCAAAATAAGCAAACATTGCTTCAACATTGTTCAATCAGGACCAAAATTGAAACATAAGTTTCTCATGAGCCCTAATTACTTTTCACAAGATAAGATTAAGAATCTTCTTAACCTTTTTAAGCAAAACAATCTAGGGTTAATTCATAACCCAGGTCAGGGATGTTACACTAGGTAACATATGTTGAGGTAATTAATACAGTTCCCCTTTTCTCTAGGTGCAAAAGATCTGAATACTACGAATAGTAAGGATTCCAACTTGCATTTTAGCTTCTTATGGGGCAAAAAATGATATGTAATACATTATCCATGAGACAAAAAAAAATAGAGATCATGATTTTTGCATAGTTCCCATGTTGGTGTGATGGATTCAATTTAGGTTATTTCTTAGGGAAACAACTCATACTTAGATTTCAGGCATTTTCCCATGCTCAGTTGGCTGAAGAAAATATATATATTTTTGTTTTGATTTTTCTTCTAATATTAATATGGGGTAAATAAACTCCCCTACTGCACATAATTTGTAATTACATTGAGGACAGTGAGATATAATCAACCCATATTATTTGTGTCTTGAAATCAATTTATCATCATAGAGATTTATTCAAAGACATTGTGGCAGCTCACCATGCTAAACAAGGTTACTCAAACCAAAACACCGATCAATCACTAATTAATCATATTACTAAAAAGGTTCAGAATTAAAATTAAATAAAACTTCCTAAACATGTCAGAGAACATTTAAACAAAGGTCCCACATCTTATACATACATACCCCCCCCCCCCACACATATATATATATATATATATATATACAATCATACCAAATATCTTTACATCTGTTCTGTGGTCTCAACCATAACATGTATCTAAAAGATATTGTCCACTTATTTACATCATGTACATAGCACAAGTACACTACCAAAAACCCAAGTTAATATACAACATCTACAAAACTTCTTTGTCCGAAACTGAGAGTACATGGATGACTATATGACTCACTAAACAACCCAAAAGCCTTCTTCCTCTATAAATCTCTAAATTGCTTCTCCTCGCTACCATGGGTCTGATGGCACTACCGACGATCACCTAAAAAAGATGTGGTGACCCATGAGGTGAGACCAATATCCCAACAAGAGATATAACTTCTAAATAGCATCTTTTACTTACTATAAGATTATGTACAATTGAAATAGATGATATTATAGAGTTGAAAGGCTATACAACTTACACATAAGAACATGCACATCTAGATTCATAGTACAATTGACTTCTCTTACGACATTATAAGTCATATATAGATAAAAAGAAACAAAACAAAGATCATCATGCAATGTGAGCTGCCAAGTAATCCTAACATATATGCTACAATCCTGATTTACATATTTTATCAAGTCTTGGGTAATTTGAGGCATACCACCCAAACTACTAGCTGACCAGTGTGAAGTTGCAATCAATCCCATACAATATTATGATGAAAAAATTCCTCAGATCTCTCTCTCTCTCTCGATCAATATAAGTAACAACCATAGTGGCACATTGACCCAACTCCTAAAACAAACTAGTCTGCCATGGATACACATGCCACAAAATTAGAAACCAGGGTGTGAACCCTAAAATCTAAGTTATGACCATAGTCA
This sequence comes from Alisma plantago-aquatica, assembly GCA_963693085.1. Lineage (NCBI taxonomy): Eukaryota > Viridiplantae > Streptophyta > Magnoliopsida > Alismatales > Alismataceae > Alisma > Alisma plantago-aquatica. The sequence continues at coordinate 72,071,541 of OY856412.1, read as the reverse complement.
CTCTCAACACATATCAACTTTGAGAGAGCTCGATAAGTCCCAATGAAAGACCCGGGTTCAAACCTCACTGAAGGCACTTTGCGAATGTTAGCCCACACTGATTTGGTGCGGGAGGGGGGTGACCGGACCACACCCTCTCACGCATCAAGAGTTTACCATGTCGGGCTTTCTCGAGGTGGGTTCTCTCGATCACCACAAAAAAAAACTTTGAGACACGATCCTTACCACTCTCTAAAACCTTGGGATCTAGATGACAATGATATACCCTCCCTGCACCCGCATATACTCAATAGTATATGACTCTGACCTCCTCTTGGAATTACTCGAATCACTATCCAGAAAGTTTTGACACTAAGATAGTTCTAAGATCACATGACACTAAATGATTAGGGTTACACTTGATTAATTATGTTGTTTAAGTATTTTGATTGCATCAACTAAGTTACATACAAGCTCCTAGAGTAGACTTACAAAAACAAACTATAGATTGAAACTTAAGGGGATATAAAACATATGAAACCTGTTCCATGACACTATTCATCCATTCATAGCCACAAAAGGACTAGACTTCATACTAGGGTGTATAGCAGCCCAAAATGTCATTCAGGAAAAATAATTAAAACTTCCTATAGGAAAATCATCATCCTCTCAAATCTTACTGAGAGCCTAATAAGTCATAGACAAGATACCACCCAAAATTTTAGCATCAAAACCCATCATATGTAAAAGTTATTATATTTCTAAGAATTAAACATTTATATTTTCAAACCCTAGCACGAATGAGCTACTTCCTGTACTATGTTTTTGTCTAATTATCATTTCAGCACCAAACAGTAAACAACTACATTATAATCACTATCCATTAACCACTATACAATAAGGTTTGAAGTGTTTGGTGGACTTATGTACATTGGGAACCAAAATAGCACATGTGTGACATTTTTAGAAGCCATAACACCGATTTTTTTAGCTTTTAGACCTTGCATGTTCAAGGAAAAGCTCATTCACAGAATAAGAGACATTCATAGGGTTAAGTAAGGCTTAACAACTTATATCATCATCATTCTCATATCAAACAGTGCACAAAAGATAATCTTTTCTCATATAACGAGTTTTCTAGAACAAGATTTACACAAAATAGATTATGACTAGGTAAGAAACGTATTATAGGTTGTATCACGTCACCTTAAGATGAATAAGAACATCCAAACAATAAGGTATCACAAAGAAGAGAAGATAAAACCTGAGTTTTGTACATCAAAATTTCTAAAGTAGCTCCTATCTTCAAGAACGGGGTAGATCTAGAGCAAAAGAGAGAACAAAGAGAGTCCTCTTTCCATGTTTATGAGTTCCCCACAAGGAATACCATCAATTTTGTCCATGGAAGAAGAGAGAATAAAGAAGACAATAAGAAAATGAGGTTAAGAGGGAAGGGAAGATCTTACATGCACGAAGCAAAAAACTAGGCAAGAAAGCTTCGACACATCATAAAGAGCTAGATCCAAGTCCTACAACAACATGCAACCACGATCTAGCAAATTTTTGACCTCAAGAAGCTCCTCCTTTGTCAACTGATGACTTCAAATGGTCTCTCCAGCAATAAGAACGTTTTTGGGGTAGAAAGGCTCGTTTGAGGGAAGAGGGGAGGGGTTTTTATAGCTATGATGAAAGAGAAAGGATGTCAAAGGTCAAAAACTACTTTATCATCAGTCAAAGGTGAATATTTCCATCTACTTGCACAACTAGAACCTCCATCAGTTTCTAGTCCTCAAGGAAAAACATTGGTTTGAACACCCAATGCAACTATTGAGTTGTAGCCCTCAAGGAAAACTATCAATTTGCACACCTAATGCAACCATCGAGTTGTAGACCTCAAGGAAAACCACATTTACAAACTAGTGAAACCATTGAGTTGAAACCCTCAATGATATGGGTCTGCAAACTAGTGCAACCATCAAGTTGCATCCCTCAATGAAAATCATTGGTTTGCAAACCAATGCAACCATTGAGTAATAATCCTAAAAAAATCATTGGTTTGCAAACCAGTGCAACCATCGAGTTACAACCCTCAAGGAAAACTATTGGTTTGCAAACTAGTGCTACCATCGAGTTGTATCCCTAACAAAAACCATCGGTTGTTGAGAGTGTAGAACAACCATTGGTTGTTGAAACCAAACAAGCATCCGAAGGTGCAAATACCTTCACTTCCACACAAAACGAACATCACGGGTTGATGCCTTTATGCAACAAGGTTCCAAAGCATTCAAATAAGACAAAATTTATAATATTATATAGAATACCATGAAGCAGAATATACAAATATTAAAATAGTAATTAGATCCATAGAAAAGGAAAAATTGCTTTAAGGTCCATACAAGTACACAAATTTGCAAAACTTAGAAAAGTGAAGTTTAATTTGGACCAAATTTGAAACATAGCCTTGTCAAGTGATATCAAAACATAATCTAAGATTTATTAAGAAACTAAGCATCCACTTAAACCAAACAAGTATGTTTGAGCATAAAAGCATGTTAGGGGTCTTACAACCATAAATCCCTAACACAGTTTTTGCCCCCAAAATCCTATGCATACAAAGATAGGTACACCTATGCAACTCATCCTCTAACTCCCATGTGGCTTCCTCTACACCATGGTGATGCCATAACACCTTCAATAAGGCTATATCCTTCTCCTTCAACCTCTGCACATTCTTATCTAGGATCAACACAAGACCCTCAATATAAGAAACATCCTCATCTAACTATACTTCCACTGGCTGATTCTCCTTCTCTGTATCAAGGTGACACTTCCTCAATATTGAAAAGTGGAACATGTCATGCAATATGTGCGACTCTGGTAGTAACTCCAGCTGGTATGTTTCCTTTCCAACTTGTGCCATGACAGGGTAAGGTCCCATAAACCTAGGTGCCAACTTACCCTTCTTACCAAACCTCAACACACCCTTCCAAGGGTATACCTTGAGATACATGTGGTATCCAACTTAGACCTATAATGGTCTATACTGGTTATCAACATATGACTTATGTCTATCTTGAGCTTCCTTCAACTGTTGCTGAATCACCTTGATTTTCTTAGTAGTTTGTTGAACGAATTCCAAACCCAACAATTTATACTCACCCGTCTCATACTAACAAAGAGGTGATCAGAAATGCCTTCCGTATAGAGCCTCATACGATGCCAAATCTATTCTCCTCTGGTACCTATTGTTGTAGGCAAACTCAATCAAACTCAGGTGGATATCCCAACTCGTTAGAAATTGAAGAATGCATGCTCTCAAAAGATCCTCTAATGTCTGAATGGTCCTTTCTGACAGCCATCTATCAGTGGGTGGAAGGTTGTACTGGATCTCAGTTGTATCGCCAAGGCTATATGCAAATGTTCCTAGAACCTACTCTTGAAATGAGAACCTCTATGTGACACTATCATAGCTAGTATGCCATGTAGACATACTATGCCATCAAGATAGATATGTGCCAACTTCTCTACAATGTCGGTGGTCTTGACTGACAAAAAGTGAGCCGACTTTGTCAACTGATCAACGATCACCCAAATGAAATCATGACCTTTGTCTGTCCTTAGAAGACCAACCATGAAGTCCATGGTTATGTGATCCTATTTCCACAGTAGAATTGGTAAAGGCTGCAACGTCCCTGCAAGCTTCTAATGCTTTGACTTGACCTGTTGACAAACTGGACACTTGGCCAAAAATTCTACCGCATAATGCTTCAAACTTGGTCACCAATACATATCCTTCAAATAATGATTCATCTTTGTATTTCTAGGATGCATCATATACATTGAGGAATGATACTTATGAAGTACCATCTCCCTTAGCTCACCAATGTAAAAAAGCACCATCCAGTTGTGGAAACACATTTTCCCATCATCTAATTCATGGAAGCCCTCATGCTTCTCGCTGCCAAGCTCTAATCTAATGTTTTGTATCATAGTATCATCCTTCTGTGCATCTTTGATCTGCTGTATCAATGTCATCTTTACCTCTGATTGTGTCAACAAACCTACTAACAAAGAGTCCTCCAACTGTACATTCATCTATCTAAGTGACACCAGCATGTCCCTCTTGTGACACACCATGGAGCGCAACTGTGCTTTGTCCATAGATGATGATGAAGATGACTTTCTGCTCAATGCATAAACCACTACAATCTTCTTTCTAGGGTGGTAGTCTATTATATAATCATAGTCATTATCAACTCCATCCATCTTCTTTACCTCATATTCAATTCCTACTTTGAGAAGATATATTGAATATTCTTGTGACCAGTGAAGATTTGACAGCTCTCCCCATACAGATAGTGTCTCCAACTCTTCAAAGCAAGAACCACAATAGCTAGCTTCAGGTCGAGTTGGATAGTTACCATTGTGTTTCTTAAACTATTGAGAAGCAAAAGAAATCACATTCTTGTCCTGCATCAACACACATCCCAACCCATTCTTCAAAGCATCATAGAAAATAATATATTTCCCCCCAAGATCTGGCAACACTAACACTGGATCACTCACCAACTTCTCCTTCAACAACTGAAAAGAATACTAACACTCCCAAACAAAAGGAACACCCTTCCTAGTTAGCTTGGTCAAAGGTAAAACTACGATACTGAAATTCTTAGTGAACCTCCTATAGTAACCAACCAGACCTAGGAAGCTTCAAACCTCACTTAGTTTCTTGGGATGCCCCCAGCCCAACAATGACTGCACCTTCTTTGGGTCTACACAAACACCTCTTGCTTAGATGAAATAACCAAGAAAAGGCACCTCAGTCAGCCAAACTTGAACTTATTGGACTTAGCATACAACCGATGTTGTCTCAAAAAATCTAACGTTTAACGAAGACATTGCTCATATTGCTAACTGTCCTTGGAATATATCAATATATCATCTATGAACACAACCACAAATTGATCAAGATACGGTATGTAAAGTCTGTTCATCAGGTCCATAGATGATGTCGATGCATTGGTAAGACCAAACAACATAACCACAAATTCATAATGACCATACATAGTCCTAAAAGCAATCTTAGGTATGTCATCTGCTTTGATCCTCAATTGGTGATATCCTTACCTTAGTTCTATCTTGGAAAACAATGTAGAACCTCTCAACTGGTCAAACAAGTGATCTATCCTTGCCCACAGATACTTGTTCTTCATTGTGACCATGTTCAACTGCCGGTCGTCTATACAAAGCCTCATAGAACTATCTTTCTTATTTACAAACAACACTTTAGCACCCCAAGGGGAAGTACTTAGTTGTATGAGACCTTTCTCCAACAACTTCTGCAACTATTTCTTCAACTCCTTCATCTCAGTTGGAGCCATTATATAAGGTGTTTAAGCTATGCGTTGTGTACCAAGAACTAGATTCATTTCAAACTCAATCTCTCTAGGGGGTGGAACACTAGGAAACTCTTATGGAGAAACATCCTCAAACTCACACACCATAGGTACATCTAGGGGTGAGAAAAATTCAGTTCATAACTAATTAACGTAATGGTTAATTTTATTTAGACAATTTGGTTAATTCAGTCAATTGGTTAAATGGTTCTTTTGTTGGTTAAAAATATTTTTTGTTTGGTTAACTAAATTAACCGAATAACCAAAATTTATTCAAAAAAAATCCTACACACATATATATACATACATAGTTTTACTTATATTTCAAAAAACCTCCACATTTATATAGAAACCAAGTTTTAATGAACTATATAGCTATATATTTATATGAAATACTACTACAATATAGCAATGGTTCAAAATTTTATGAGTAACTTCATACAATATTAATTTAAGGAGTGCTATTTTGTTAACTGAATCAACCGGCCAAATTAACCATTAGCCAATTAACTATAACCAAATTAACCGACACAAATTGGTTAGGTTAGTGGTAAAAATACCAAACTACAAATAAACCATTTAACAAAATTGAATTAACTATAACCAACTAAATTAGTCGAATTCTCACCGTTAGGTACATCGTAGATACTAGAAATCATCACCTTGGAATCCACGACATGAGCTAAGAAAGCTTCACATCCTTGTCTCATCAACTTCTATGCTGTCATAGCCGACACAAGATGGGTAAGAAGAATCTTCCTATCTCTTTATAAAGTCCAAGAGACACCCCATCACAAAATGCCACAATTTTGAAACTACAATCCAAAACAAACTCATATATCTCCAAGTTATCCATCCCTAGGATCACATCAAATCCATCCATATCAAGTAATATGAGATCTACTTGAATGTTGCGTCCTAAGAAAGAAAGAATGCAAGATGGACACACCTCTCGCTACACGGTAGAACCAACCAAAGGGGTTTCTAACAAGAGGCTATAATCCCTACTACATATAGGAAAATTACAAGTATTTATCACCTCTTTGGTGATAAATGAGTTTGCCACTATTGGGTCAACTAAAATAGATACAAAGGTAGAAGCAAATAAGTCAGAATGAAAAAGTTCCATCTTAACTATCACAACTTGTGGGTTGACCACTACTTCTGGATGACTCATGGTGTAGAATCTAGTCACTGCCTATTGTTTTCCTTGACCTATGCTAACCAGTAGAGAAGACCTCATCCATGACATCTAGACACATCCTCTACTATCACTGCTACTGTACTACTTATGCTATTGTTGTGAGCCCCGATGGCTCTGCCTTGGTTGTTGTGTAACTTCCTAATTCTTCATGGGGGAAAGACCATCTCACATGCCCAACATGACCGTACTTGAAACATGCCCGTGTTTCATATTGTGGCCTAGATGACTCTGTCACAAACACTGATCCAAAATTGTTCTCCCCAACAAGTGGAAAACTATGACCTCTCCCCTTGCTAGGAGACCACTGTGACTGTACTTGTGTCCTTGGCTTAGAAAATGTCAACATCTACTATGACTACTGGCATTGTTGGCCCAAAAACCTTAGCTTCTTGAAACTCCTAGATAATTGTCTCTGGAACTAGGATGACCTCTTCTTGGAATTAGCTTCTAGCTGCTCTACCACCATCCTCTCTATCCTCCTCACAGACTCTACAAGGTGGAAAACTTCTCTCATGACTCCAAAGTAGATATTGTCCTTGCCAACTCAGCATTCAAGCCCTTCTCAAAGCTTCTAATCCTCTCCTTCTTTGTCATTATCATGTGAAGAAAAAACCTCAACAAATCCATGAAATTTTCCTTGTAGTCATTCAAGATCACGACCCTTAGCGTAACTCTCAAACCGAGCCATATTCTCCTCCAGGTATGTCTCAAGGAAGTAGCGATCGACAAACTCACAATAAAAATCTCTTCTCCTCATCTATGGACCACCAACGACCAACGTCACCCTTGAAGAGCTAGATTGTATGCTTCACCTTGTCCTCCTCAGAGAAATTTAGGATCCTAAATGCCTTCTTCAGTTTGGTCAACCACATATCCACGTCTGCCAGGTCCGTTGTGCCCACATACTTAGTGGATCCGACACACTTCAACCTCTCAAAAGTCTTCCCTAGACCTTGAGGTTCAAGATTGGTACTAGGTTCCCTTGGTTGAGGTGCTGACACCCTGTTAGCCAGATGTATAATCATCATCATCATTTGTCCAAAAATAGACTAAAATGCTGGATCAACTACAGTTGAAGGGTCAAACAGAGGTGATACAGAATATTCTGGCCCTATCTCAGGTACTCTTCCATCTTGTACCGATGTCTTACTGCCACCTCTTGGCATCACAAAGCTACTCTCTTCATGATTTTCACATTCTCTAGACATATTAGCATAACCATAAACCATGGTTAGATATGTTGGATCACATAAGAATAAACACAATAACCTAAGTCCTATGTTCCTGTAGACTCAACAAACCTAAAGCTCTGATATCAACCAAACTGTATCATCCCACCACACTAAACAAGATTACTCCAATGAAAATATTGATCAATCACTAACTAATCATATTACTCAAAAGGTGCATAAATTAAACTTGATAAAACTTTCTAAACATGTAAGAGAACATTTACACAAAGGTCCCACATGTTGCATATATATACAACAATACTGGGTATTTTTACATCTGTTCTTTGGTCTCAGCCACAACCTATATACAAAAAATATTATCCACATATTTGTAACATGTACATAAAACAAGTACACTACCAAAAACCAGAGTCGATATACAACACCTACAAAACTTCTCCACCCAGACCCAAGAGTACATGGACGACTCTAGGACTCACTACACAACCAGACAACCTTCTTCCTATATAGATGTCCAGACTACTCCTCCTCTCTATCATGGGTCTGACGATTCTATCGACGATCATCCAAAAAATGTGGTGACCAACAAGGTGAGACCCGTGTCCCAACAAGATATATAACTTCTAATAATATCTTATGTTTAAAGGAAGATTATGTAAAATTAAAGTATATAATATTATAGAGTTGAAGACTATACAACTTACAAATAAGAATATACACAAGTAGACTAATAGTACAATTGTTTTCTCTTACTACGTTATAAGTCATCTACAGATTAAAAGAAACAAAGCAAGGATCATCATCCAATGTGAGTTGCCAAGTAACCCTAACATATATTCTACATGACTAGTTTACATATTTTATTAAGCCCTAGGTACTTTGAGGCGTATTACCCCAAGCTACTAGCTGACCACTACAATGTCACAATCAACCTCAAACAAGATCTAGACTGACCAAAATCCTAAAATGTCCCCCCTAGTCAGTACGAGTAACAATCGTAGTGGAACACCGTCCCAACTACTAAAACAACCTAGTGCACCCTGAGTACATGTGACCTGGGTACAAAATCCTAAAATCACTCTCAACACATATCAACTCCGAGACACAGCCTCGACTGCTCTCTAAAACCTTGGGATCTAGACGACAAAGATGTAACCTCCCTGCATAAGCATATACTCAACATTATATGACTTTGAGCTCCTCTTGAGATTACTCATTTCACTATCTAGCAAGTTCTATGATCACATGGAACTACATGATTAGGGCCGTACTTGATTAATTACATCATTTAAGTATTTTGATTGCATAACCAAGTTACATATAAGCTCCTATAGTATGCTTACAAAAATATAAATTGTAGATTGCAACTTCAGAAGATATAAAATGTATAAAACGTGTTCCATGTTACTCCATCATAGTATATTCATCCATTCCTAGCCATAAAAAGGACTAGATCACAAACTAGGGTGCATAACAAGCCGAAATGTCATTTAGGCAAAACAACAATAACTTTGTATCGACTCACTTTTCATCATACCCCAATTAAGAAAGGACCTTAAAGTTTGAGAGCCGTCACCTAAATTTCTAAGATCCAGATTTATCAAATCATAGCAAATATTTTCCATTAATTCATAATTATTGTTTATAAGATCTATAATGATGCTCCTCTAAAGAGTTTATAAGAATTGAGAAACATGGGACTAATACATATGAGAAGAAGTATCTAACCAATCCTCCTTTACTTAGCTTTAATGTCTTCAGTTGATTTCATCTGGTTCATCATGTCTTAACATCTTCATATATGGCATTTGCCTAAAATGGCATGAAACAAAATGTGGATCAATATAATGCTATACTGTGTACGTGGGGTGCATGTAGAAGTGTACAAGTAATATAACAACATATAATCAATTGATTACTTGCAAATAAGAACTGAAATTTTCTTTGCAAATTCTTACCCATGATCGATATGCTATCTTGGGTGCGATCACTATCCCTCTCAGGGCTCATGTGCATCACCCCTAAATACAAGTCGTCCTAGGGTTTAGAACATGATATCTTATCTTATGTGATACTCATAGTGGAATTATAATTGAACAAAATGTATATAAACATCCAATAATTTATTTCTTCAACCTTCAAAAAACCTCAACAAACTTCAAGATTCAATACATGGGAGTATTCATAAGCGTAACCACATACCTCAGTGTAGAACCATGACCATGAAATCATACTTCAAGAAATTGAGGCATACCATCCAATCAAGTAAGCAAAGGTGAATCCAAGAAATCAACATCAAATCTCATGTATGTATATCCTAAAGTGTCACCATCACATTATTCAGATTAAACCTACTCAAGGATAATATAGGATTTAGGGTTGTCTTGAGTTTAGATAAGGAATAAGGTTACAAACTCTAGTTACATTACATATTAAACATTAGGTGAAACCCTAATTATCAAATCTATTATATACTTGCATTATGAACACTTACATCAGGTCATGCACATTAAGGTCATCACAAGTTATGACCTTTGGTTTCAAAACCCTAATTCATTATATATGTGATTATTGATCCTAAAACCATACATATGCATCATCATTTTGGATTCTTATTATTCTTAGAAATATCACGTTACAACACAAAACAAAAGCATTTAATGTATTCAACACTTTAATTATCAATTCCAGGGTTTCCATGTATTAGTCATCCTATTTTCATGTTCTAGGCATACTTTTAGAAACATGATCATAATCAGACATCAATTCTATTTTATTCATGTTTTTCTCATTTTCTTGATCAAAATGATATATAATATCACTATGATCTGATCTATGGATTAGTTACTATATTATTCATAAAATAAACATCAATCGACTAATAGGGAAGTGCCACATTAGTGATTTGTTGTATAATCCAATGCATCACATGATGGGGCTGAGCCAATCGAATGGTGCCATTTGAGCATTCTATGCCTGCATGGTAGGGGCTTACCACATGTTCAAAAGACACATATGCCCCTTACCTTGCTTTGTGCGACTCGGGGGTAAGGAGTATTTCCCATGTCCTCGTCTTGAAACTCCGTTGCCTTGTTCACGAGTCAAGACTTTGGGATGAGTCAATCCAATTTTTGACTCTGGATGTTTGAGTGCTGGGGAATCGACCACCAGTGCACGATCCTTCACAGAGCTTCTTCGAACTCAACGATAGTCTCAACTTTGACCGGGAAGGACAAGAACTGAGAAAGCGGCTACGCTTTGTCAACACACAAGGAACTGGAGCAAGGGAGTCCTAAGAGAAGAAGGCATGGGCAAGGGAAAAGGCTACATAATGCCTGCTTTGTTGTTCGTCCTCATGGAGAGATAACTTGTCTTTTAAGACACAAATTGAGGGCCATACACACACAAATATATATATATATATATATATATATATATATATATATATATATATATATATATATATAAAAGAGGTTAGGGTGAAGTTCTAGATATCGTGGAGTCTGACTCTGCTAGGATTTGGGGGAAATGCCTATTTCAATCTAGGGTAGGGCTATCTAAGGATGATTTGGTCGGAAAATATATCCTAAATTCACTGCAAATGGCTTTGGGTCCCGACATCGATTAGAGAGAGAGAACTGAGAGAGGAAAAATGACTTAAATGTAGCCGAGTTTTTTGTTTGGTCTAGGTAGAAGACAATCTAATCATCATCCAATTTGGGATCAGACGACCATTAGGTCACGCAACATAAAAAGATTGTGGAAAGGTTCTAATCACATTAAATGTGAAAAATGTCATAATTAAATGATTAACCTCTCACTTTATGGACATTCCTGAAATCTCTCTCTCTCTCTCGTCTCCTCCAATAGGTACCAAATTTTGATATGTTCCTTATATTCCTATAATATTACATTGGGCCGAGTTTTGCATCAAAAGGATGCTTCTAGATATCCTTCTTCTCTCTATTCAAATAAAGGAAACATTTAATTGTTAAAAGTAGGCCCCTCAACCTTCACGATTTTCTATAGGCCAATAGAAACCTTCTTTTGCTATAAAACTTGGAGGAAAAACTCAGTAATACCTTGCCCAACATTTATTTAATATTTGGCATTTATAGGAATATCTCTCATAGCCAAAACTTTCCCTTTAAGTGTATTCTTAAATTAATTACCACTCCACATGGAAAGTCCTTTTTTGCTCAAATTCTATAGTTCTCTTAGTTTTGTTATTATCTTCAAGTATACCAAAAGTTAGACTAAGATACTCTTATTTGATGCCTCAACCTTGTGTTTCCATTTATGGTTAGATAGTTACTTCATTGATTATCTAAGTTACACATTATCTTACAATATTTTGGAAACATTTTCATTATTTCATATTTGAATTAGCTAACAACCCGTAAAGCCATTATTATTTATTTATGTCGAAATCTCTTATTTCTTAAACTTGTGACACAAGGACCTATTTGTGAAGCAAATAGCCTCATGGGCCTCACTTGGGCACGTCTTGCACCCATGCCAAAAAGAAGATAGAATTATTACTCTATTAATAATCAATTAAGGATTTTGCTTATCAAATCAATCCTTATATTCACATAATTAAAATTTACCAAATTTGAGGATATTAAAAAATTTCCTATAGGAACATCATTATGTTCTCAAATTTTACCGAGAGCCTAATGAGTCATAGATAAGATACCACCCAAAATTTTAACATTAAAGTCCATCGGATGTAAAAATTATTTTATTTCCAAGAATTAGGCATTTATTGTTCCAATCCTAGAATGAATGAGCGACTTCCAACACTATATTTTTGTCTAGTTATCATTTTAGCACCTAAACAGAAAATAGAACATTATAACCACCAACAGTTAATCTCTATATAGTAAGGTTTGAAGTTTGGGTCGGACTTATGTACATTAGGTACCGAAACAACACATGTGTGACATTTTTAAAAGGCATAACACCAATTTTTTTGAATTTCAAACCTTGCATGTTCAAGAAAAGCTCATTCATAGAATATTTAACGTTTATAAGGTCGAAGAAAGGCTTAACAACTTGTATCATCATCATTCTCATATCAAATAGTGTAGAAAACACTATCTTTTCTCATATTACAAGTTTTCTAGAACAAGTTTATATAAAACATATTATGAGTAGACAAGAAACATATTAGAGGTTATATCATTTGCTTTAAAGTGAAGAATAACATCCAAAGTATAAGGTATCATGAAGAAGAGAAGGTAAAACCTGAGCTTTTTACTCCAAAAGATCCAAAGTAGCTCCTATATTCAAGAACGGAGTAGATCTAGATCAAAAGAGAGAAGAAAGAAGGTCCTTCATGTTGGTATGTATGCCTTGAGAGCCAATCATAGGATGATTGGATTGGGATACGTTAATATTGATTTGATAAATACCAAAGGCAAGCTTCCAATTTATTCTGGTTCAATCAATTATGAGATAATGATATAGCAAAATGAATGTCTAGAGAAAGACAATACTCAATGATGTATGTCTTTAGGTTAAGGACCTGAACAATGAGATCATACAGATGCTAAGAGTATGTACATTCTTGTTTTGTCACTAGTCGGATGTCATTGTGGAAGGTTGATAGACAACAATGACGCAACAAGACTAGAGTGTGTGTTGGTTAATGACAGAGTCTCATTAGTCATGATATGTGATATCAAACCAAACACATAGATACATGTTAGAGAACAGTGTATCAGACAGACCCATCGTGAGAGTGACACATGGAACAATGACATGGTAGTCACAGTCAACTCTCACAGTGATGGTGGTGATTGTGATTCTTAGACCTAAAATCACTACACTCATCACATGTCATTGGGTACACTTTGACATCATCAAACGCGGTCCTGAAATATGGATTGTTATAAAGGTGATGATTGGGTGACTTTGACACATGGGCTTTTGACTGTGAGTGATAGATATGGGATTTGTCCCTCTTGAGGGAGTATGATGTCCATGGCCACTTGATAAGAGAGACTGAGAAAGGCATGCACATGCATGTGTGAGTCAATATGTGATATTGATGGCACACATATCTCAGACAGTCTGCTTTGGATCAAGGAACATGAATGAATGTTGAAAGGATGACAGTTCCATGCCTTGAGTTCATTCAGGATATCAGATACAAAGGAATTATACATTCACTGGAACACCAATCATAGACTGTAGGATTGAAAGTTGTTCTCCAACTTTCCTTTTCACTTGGGTAGCACTGATGTGCGACTAGGCACCACTCTTTGCTTGTGATGTCATAAGCTAGTTATGGACATTCACTGCCAATGTGAAATGGGACCTATAGGGTCACACACAAAGGATTTACCTGGAAGAGGAGTTTATCTGTGAATGATGTTTAGATTGATTACTAAAGGTGTTTAGATACTTAATCAAATATTCAATCAATTGACTTGACTCAGAATCATCAAGTTCAAGTGTTGAACTAACTAATTTTAGTGTCAGATTGATTGAGAATTGCATTGACTGTGTTCTGCACAATCTGGACCATTAACTGACAGGTTCATTGGGTGAACCAATTGGCTCATGTTCAGTGAGATGACCAATTCACTTGGTGAACTGATCAGTTCGACTGGACCAAACGAGCAAATGTTGGGTTGTCCTAATTTGTGAGAAAAGTTTTTCATTTTACTTGTACAATTTGATTGGGACAAGAATTAATCTTTGGATTAGTAGGAAATGAAAGAGGAAAGTCAATTAGAGGTGAGTCGGGAATGTGAAATGACCGGTTTAACTAGTGAATCGATCAACTCACACTCTCAACTAACCAGTTTATTTGTGAAACGACCGGTTCAGCTGATGTAGTGCAATCATTTCATGGAAATTCCAGACCCTTCTACTCCCACTTTAGTCCCGCATTGCCCGGGGCTGAGAACCCTGACCCTGACCCCTCTTATATATAGAGGGCTACTGGGGCTTCTCAGACAATACAACTCAAAACATCAATTACTCTAGAAAGTTGTTGTCCTCTCTGGTTGTGGTAACCGAGAGAGCCCAAACAAGTTCTACCCATCTAGGGAGGAACAATAAGGAAAAGACAATTGTAGGACAACAACTGGCTGTGGGAGAGTTTGTCGGTGACTAGTACGCCGACAGAAGGGGACGACTCCTTCTAGTGTCCTGTGGGACAGGACGACTAGAGTTCCCAGTGGTCCATGTGGACTATCTATAGAGATGGGAGACTTCCGCCGCTCAGGAGGATGACTGTCAACCGCAGTCCAGGTTAAGACCAGGAGCTGCACAGACGCCGTCGAAGACTAGGTAGTTGAAGACCGCACTAGCTGCGAGGTATTGTCGCTGAGCAAGCCTTAGGACCATACACACCTCGCTAAAATCATCCTTCCTATTTCATAGTTGTTGATGAGATACGTGGTTATGGTTTTGTGATGAGAGATTTTTTTTATTTCAGCTGCCTTCTCCCTCACCTAAAACCCAACACTTCATTTATGTATATGAGTTCTAATAAAGAATACCATGGGTTTTCTCCATGGAAGAAGAGAGAAGAAAGAAGACAATAAGAAAACAAGGTTAAGAGGAAAGATCTTACGTTCACTAAGCAAGAAACTAGGTAAGAAAGCTTTGATCCATCCTAGATGAGCTAGATCCAAGTCCTACAACAACATGTTGCCATGATCTAACAAAGTTTCAGCCTTGAGAAGCTCCTCCTTTGTCAATCGATGGCTTCAAACAGTCTCCAGCAACATTACATTTTTGGGGTAGAAAAGTTCGATTGAGGGAATAAGTTTTTTTATATCTAGGATGAGAGAGAAAGGAGGTTAAAGGTTGAAAACTACTTCACCATCAGTCAAATTTCAAGCTTTCCATCTACTTGCACAACCAGAACCTCCATCGATTTGCATCCCTCATGAAAAAACATTAATTTGCACACCTAGAGCAACCATTGAGTTGCAACCCTCAAGAAAACTATTAGTTTTAAAACAAGTGCAACTATAAAGTTGCAACCCTCAAGGAAAACCATTGGTTTGTAAACCAGTGCAACCATGGAGTTGTAGCCCTCAAGAAAAAAATTTCATTTGCAAACTAGAGCATTAGTCGAGTTGCAACCCTCAAGGAAAACAATAAGTTTGTAAACCACTGCAACCATCGAGTTGCAATCCTCAAGGAAAATAATAATTTTGCAAAGCAGTGCAACCATTAATGAGTTGAAACCCTCAAGGAAAAACATTTGTTTGCAAACCAGTGTAACTATCGAGTTGCAACCCTCAAGGAAAATAATAATTTTGCAAAACAGTGCAACCCTCAAGGAAAAATATTGGTTTGCAAACCAGTACAACCATCGAGTTGCAACCCTCAAGAAAAACTATTGGTTTGCAAATCAGTGCAACCATCGAGTTGCATCCCTCAAGGAAAACCATCTATTGTTGAGAGTGCAGAACAACCATCGGTTGTTGAACCCAAACAAGCATCAGAAGGTGCAAGTACCTTCACTTCCACACAAAATGAACATCAAGGATTGATACCTTTATGCAACAAGGTTCCAAAGCATTCAAATAAGACAAACTTTATCAAATTATGAAGAATACCATGTATCAAAGTATACATGTGTTAAAATTGTAGTTAGATCCCTAGAAAAGGAAGAATTGCATAAAGGTCCACATAAGTACATAAATTTGTAAAACTTAAGAAAACAAAGTCATATTTGGACCACATTTGAAACATATCTTTGTAAACTAATATAAAAATATAATCTAAGATTTTATTAAAATTAAGCACCCAATTAAATCAATCATGTATGTTTGAGCATATATCAGGTCAGGGGTCTTACAGACATCCTCCAAAACCATTTTCACATTGAATTTTTTTTTCTAGAGGGCGCGTTTATTACACGATTCTTCCTATTAGCAGTTGGAGTGGATTTTTTATATAAAATACATGCTTAGTTCAGATATGAGCTTTTAGAAAACTTCTAATAGATAACCAAATACGTCTCCTAAACTTGTGAATTTATTTTTGAAATACATGCTAAAGGAGAATTTTCTAGACATGCTTACTATAGCCAGTCCAAACCCTCCTTCAAAGATCATTTCATATGATGCCTCAGATATCGGATGTTAAAACATACTTGAATTCTTTTAGAAAAAAATGAGTTGCAACATATATGTATAGTGTTTTATGAAAACCATTGCAATATCACTGATGTAAAAAGCGCATTAGAGGGATGAGAGCTAAATGCCCCAAGGAAATTTTTTGGATGTCCTATTCTTAGGTTTAAGATTGTGGTTGGTGTGCCTAAGTTTTGGAAGGTAATTCCGTATAGATGGAAATCCGATTTTCCCAGGTTAGAGTGTAGAGCCACACACAATCTCAAGTTGGTAACGCTTCCTTGTTATATTATATTTAAGGCAATGCTACAAGGAACTGCTAGGTCTTTTCATATGTAACGTTGTCCTTTGCCAGGTTCTAATATGTAACCAAATGGATTAATTTTGTAGTTTTGAACTAGTGAGTTGTATTGACCCCTAGCTTATAGTGATACATTTCCGTGCCGTTTTGGGACTCGGATCCTCGCAGGAACACTATAACTAATTTCGTTAGGTTTACCAAAAAATTCGAAATCTCAAATGCACAATTGTGAAGAAGTCTAATCATGCTCAGCTCTTCGGTATTGTTTTATGGCAAGGCCACCAGGAAGTCCTTTGTTAGTTTGTAATTTGAAGCCAAGTGACATGACTTTTTGTTTTGTTTGAACTGGTGGGTTGCATTGAGCCCTTGCTTATAATGCTACGTTCTCGTGCTGCCATTTTAAAACCCGGATTGGAATGTGTTGGTCTAAAAACTAATTTCGTTATCGGTTTGCCAGAAAGGTAGAAATCTCACGTGGAAGTTTAATGAAGTATACTTAATTCTTCCTCACTTATGGGCCGAGTTGTTTTATACCGATCTATAAAATCGGTGTCGTGTTTCTTATTCCACGCTATCCTCAGACAGTGTTCATCATGATGAACACATTTTACATTGTGACCTCGTTACCACACGTTGTCTTTGAGAGTCTAAAACCCAGCTAGAAAAAGCAAGATGACGGTCTAAGCATTTGCCGTATTGACTTGGGCATTTCAACTAAAGCTTAGGGCTAATTCGGTAGGATATAGTAGGATGTAGTTGCGGAAAGTTATTAACATATAATCTGAAGGGATTAATTTCTTACTTAACGGTGGGTATTTGGTTAGATGCATGTAAAAGTCGCCACTTTACAATTTCATATCAATACCATGAAAATAGACAGTCCAAGCCTTTGCCTTTTCTGCATGCTGGTAGTGCGCTCAGAAAGGATGCGGTACAAAAACATTGTCTTCCGGCAAAAATTGAGCGATGTGTTGCAAACAGCGAATTGATTTTCAGCATATCTAACCAAGCGAAAAAGCCTTACCTACACACAAAGTTTAACTGAAATGAATTCATTTAGGGCTAGTTTGGTTGGATGTAGTAGGGTGCAGTTGTGTGAGTTCACAATGTAAAAATGTACATTAAACACGCACTTTGTCATCCGGCTACACCCTACCAAACAGGCCCTTAGCTCCTACCAAACCACCCATTAATGCCGTGTGAGGTCATCCCAAAATGTCGTCCTAGGCTTTCCATTGCTTTCATTTTCTAGAGACGTAGTCCACATACTATATTTCATGTTAGGATATTGGCTAACTGTTTATCTTCCACAAGCGCATTTGTAGCTGGAGGGTAAGTATATGTTCAAGTATGATATAGCTGTAAGGATATTGGTTAACTGTATATCTTCCACAATCGCATTTCTAGCTAGTTTTCTACATATATCCAAAGCAAGATGGATGATACTTCTGACAGCACATTGTTTTGATGTATATATACCAACCGAATGAACAGGAAATGTAACTAAATTGGCATATACATTTTTGATCTCAGCACAAACAAAATAAACAGACAAACATACATGCGTCAAGGTGTGATAAAACATTTTCACCAGATCAACAATCCACCAAAGGCTTCAACTACTGACCCTGTGACACGTTGTTTTCCGTCCACCTAAAAGTTATTCTGTATATTGCATGCCAAGATTCATGATCTTGTCAAAAGTCACCTGTTATACTCATGGAGGTGTACCAAAAATGGGAAGAAGAATGTCTAGTAGAGTAAGAGAAAGAAAAGATGGTTGGTGTTGAGTCAGAATCAGTTTTGTATGAGTGGAGAAAAGGCTACTACTCCACTAAAAAATAGTGAAAAAAAAAATTCAATGGAGAATCTCTTCCTTAGGCTGCGCTGCTGCCACTGTATTTCCAGCCCAAAAGGCCGACTTACTGTAGGACTATTCTTTTTTACTCATAACAAATCCCCCCCCACGAGTTTAAGCGAAAGTTGCAGATCCGCTAGGCCTAATCATAGGATCCATCAAAGACGGTCCACCCCGACTTCTAAAGAGGACTCCCAATCGGACCATAAATGGATTAGGCTTTAATACCATTTATAAAATCCAAGAAAAAAATCAGCCCAAAAGATTGACTTATTGGTGGAGCCTTTTTGACTTTATTGGCTTTGATACCATTTGCCTTTGCTATCTCATACTAACAAGTGGGACTATTCTTTTCTACTCTTTTGAGCGATGTGGTATCCCTTTCCTCGGCCGCCGCCTTTTCCCCTGCAACTGCTCGAATTGGCAGCTGCTCCGGTGCCGACAACTGATGACGGTCCTGGTTGGTCCGTTCCGACCGGCATTCCGCGTCCTTCTCCCTAGGCCTCAGTGTTCCTTGCAGGCCCTTGCGGAGCTATCGGCCTACCCCTCTTTCGGCCCCTCCTGGATCCGTGCCCCGCAACAATCCGGTGTTGTGCTGCTGCTGCAGTTCTTCATCTTCGCCGTTCTTTCTGCCGTCAGCGATGGGTCCGCCCCAACCGTGCTCTCCGCCGCCGCTGCCGCCGCCCTCCGTTGGCACGAGGTTACCCTTGCCGCCGCGCCGAATCATGTCCAGCTGCAGTCACGAGGAAAGCGTGGTATAGTCCACAGATCAAGGGAACAGAGACGAGGGACGACTAGGGAACCGGCTCAAATACTGAAGCCGCATTTTGTTAAGAAGGAAGAATGAACCAGAAGACGTACTCAGAACCGCCGGTAACAGCAAAATCAGAACAAAGCGTCGGCGCGGATGAAAACGCTAGAAAGAACAACAAATAAAAAAGAAAAAGAAAGAAAGAAAAGAATGCCTGTGTTTCGGGTTCCCTCACTTTGCATCCGAGAGAGCATAATTCTACCCTACGTGTAAGAACAACACAGTGAAGAAGAACCTCTCGAAATATAGCAGATCTGTCAACTATATTGAAGGATTTGATGAAGTCAACCAATGCCATTGTAACAGTGGTATAATGTTTCCTGTCATGGACAAGGCTAGTGGCTGCATGTAAAAGGGGTTAAACACCACCAGAAATATCAGCACCAAACTGATGATCCTTAAGGTAAGGGACAACATCTTATCAGGTTTAGAATAGATGAGAAATTAGGGCAAGAACCTCCACACCAAGCTGAGGGAGGAGATGTCATTATATTCAGTTGAGTACAGCGCACAAGGCGCATTGAGTACATCAAGCGATGGAATTAAAGGATAGAAGTAAATACAAGTTATGTAACCGTAAATATGCATGACCATTAGGATGTAATTAACTCGTTGACGACTGCTTGGTTTCACAGCCCCCCGCAAGATGAGACTCAGAGAATGTGAGACCCATCTTGGGCAAGAGGCGGCAGAAAGCGTTCTTGAGAAGAGCTTTGGTAAAAATGTCAGCGATCTGATTGCTGGAAGAGACATGGTGGACGGCAATGTGACCAAGAAGAACCTTCTCGCGGACGAAGTGGTAGTCCAACTCAATGTGCTTGGTCCTGGCATGAAGAACAGGGTTGGTAGCCAGAAATAACGCGCTGTGATTGTCGCAGTAGAGGGAAGACGGCTGATGCTGAGGTAAATGAAGGTCCCGGAGAGAACCAGGTGATTTCTGCGGCGGTGAGCGAGAGAGCGCGATACTCAGCTTCGGCACTGGATTTGGAAACAGTTGGTTGCTTTTTGGAAGACCAGGAGATGCAGGTGCGGCCGAGGAAGATACAATAACCAGTTGTACTCCGGCGTGTAAGTGGGCAACCGACCAAGTCGGCATCGCAGAAGCCAGTGACAGAAAGGTCGTCATCCTTGTAGATTTGGAGCCCCATGTTGATCGTTCCTTTAACATATCTGAGCAGGCGCTTGACCAGAGTGAGGTGCATGGTAGTCGGGCAATGCAGGTACTGGCAGGCCAAGTTCACGACATAGGATAGGTCCGACCTTGTGAGAGTGAGACACTGAAGGGACTCAACAATGTGTCGATAGGCGGTGGCATCAGTGAGAGGGGAATCGGGATCCTTGATGCTGTCACGAAGGAAGGAGACACTGATGGGCGTGGAGACAGGCTTGTAGTGGAGCATGTCTTCGCGATCCAAGACGTCCATGGCATATTTGGTTTGATGAAGAAGCAGACCTTGCGAGTTCACATCTGCCTGAATTCCTAGGAAGTAATGTATAGGACCAAGGTTACGTAGGGAGAATTCATTCTCCAATTGAGTGATGATATGTGTGACTGCGGAGGGTGAGTTACCAATGACAAGAATATCATCAACATAGAGTAGTAGGTAGACGATGGAGGAGCCAAGCTGTAGGACGAATAAGGATGAGTCTGCTGCACTGGAGGAGAAGCCAAGTTCAGTAAGAAAGTGGAAGATGCAGTTGTACCAAGCGCGAGGGGCCTATTTTAGACCATAGATGGCCTTGTGAAGGAGGCAGACGTGATTAGGTTTGGAAGGGTCAGCAAAGCCTGGAGGTTGTGCCATGTACACTGTCGTATCAAGGTCACCATTGAGGAAAGCATTACAAACATCCAATTGTTGAACAACCCAACCGTTGGAGACAGTAATAGAAAGAATTGTTTTGATTGTTGGTGACTTAACTACGGGGCTGAATGTTTCTGTGAAGTCAACACCTTCTCCCTGGTGGAAGACTTTGGCCACTAGGTGAGCCTTGAGGTGTTCTAGAGATCCATCCATGTGGATTTTGGTCTTGAACACCCATTTGCAGCCGACGATGTTCATGTCAGGGCGTCGTTCGACGAGAGACCAAGTTTGGTTGTGGTGAAGAGCAGAGAGTTCATCAATCATGGCTTGTCTCCAGCCTGGGTGGCGAAGGGCCTGTGTGGTGGTTTTTGGGGTGGGATGGTGGAGAGTAGTGTGGAGAGCGTATTGGGATTGGGCTTGTATATGCCATTTTTGCCATGAGTTGTCATGGAGTGGAGGTTGATATCAGAAGAGGGCGGAGTTGTGGGAGGAGTAGGGAGGATGAGATTGGTGGGTGAAGGTGGGGAGACTGGGATATCAGCTGGAGGTGGGTCGGTAGAATGAGGCGCAGTTGTGGTAGGGGGATCGTCTGAAGAGGGGGTAAGAGTTGAGGGTTCAGCGTCGGGACAAGGAGGTGTTGTGATAGTACTAGGAGGTTCGATGAGGGATGGAGATCCGGGCGTAGGAGTGGGAGAAGGTGAAATGGGAGTGGTTTGGTTGGACGGGTCAGGTAGTTGGTTTATGTTGTTAGGAAAGGTAGGGATATAGTCTTGGAAGGTAGACATGGAAGGTTGCATATCTGGTGGAGTCGGGTTTCGGTTAGCGAAGGGGAAGATGGTCTCATGGAAGGCGACATGTTTAGAGATGTAAATTCGTTTGGTGGGAAAGTGGAGGCATCTATAACCTTTGTGTTGGGTGTTGTATCCCAAGAAGACGCAAGGTAGAGAGTGAGGGTCGAGTTTATCAGGGGCATAGTCACGAAGACATGGGAAGCAGAGTGAACCAAAGGTTCTAAGGTGGGAATAAGAGGGGGTTTTGTGGAAAAGGGTTTCAAAGGGGGATTTCATGTTGAGTAAGGGAGTGGGAAGACGATTGATTAGATAAATATCTGTGTTGAAAGCATCAGACCAATATGATTTTGGCACTTGAGCCTCAAACATCATGGCAAGGCCAAGCTCGACGACGTGTCTGTGTTTTCTCTCAGCAACCCCATTCTGAGATGGATCGTGAGGGCATGATAGCTGGTGAAGGATACCTGAGTTGGATAAGAAGGTTCGAAGAGGAAGGTTTACAAACTCGCCACCACCGTCGCTCTGCAACTTTTTCACGTTGGTGTTGAACTGAGTTGAGACCATCGCACAAAAAGCAATAAATATTGAAAAAAACTCATTTTTATGTTTCATAGGGAAAAGCCAATTAAATCGTGAGTAATCATCTGTAAGCATGACATAGTATTGGTATCCATGATAAGAGGAAACTGGAGCCTTGCCCCAAACATCACGGTGAAGCAGTTCAAATGGAAAATTAGCCTTGGTATGGCTATGAAAATTCAGTAGTTTCCTACTTTTGCTGAGTTCACAACTATTACATAAGTCAAAACCATGCGAGAAGCTAGAAATAAGATTGTGTTTAGCTAGATATTTCACTATTGTCTGGTTTGGATGTCCGATCCTTTTGTGCCAAACGTCTCCAGTTGTCTTGGTTAATCTGTTGGAGAAGAGAACCGTCGATGTTGAGGCAGGCAGGTGGTAAAGACCATTACGGTATGTCCCTTTGGCAAGAACTTGATTCGTCTTAGAGTCCTTGATAAAAACACAGCTATCAGTAAAGATGACATAGCAGCGAAGCATGGAAGTTAGTTTTGAAACGGACAGTAGATTTCTTTTGATTTCAGGAATGAGGAGTACACCTTGCAGAGGTACATGGGTTAAGTTATTAATGACAGTTTCACCGATATGTGAAATGGGCAGGAAATCACCATTGCCAATCATTATTAAGCTTGAGTTTCTGAAGATGCGAAGGTTGTGGAGGGTACCTACGTTCTGGACAATGTGGTCGGTGACACCCGAGTCTATGTGCCACTCTGATTGTAACGACCCTGACCTGGGTTATGAGGTAACCCTATTTGTTTTGGATAGTAAAGTTGCTTAGAACTTTAATATAATCCTCTAAGGAGTTTTGTTATCATGTGACACACTTATGTTTCAAGTTTGGTCCCGATTGAATGTTGTTTGAGCAATTTTCCTTTGTTTTGGACCAAAGTGCAATTTACCCAAATTGAGGGGCTATAATGCAAAATGTCACATGTTGAACATGCCTCATGTGTTGTAGCATCATTATAGAGAGAATTATGCAAGGTGGTGGCTTTTGGAAAGCCTAAATTCCAAGTTTGAACTTGTTTGAACAATGCTGGAGCATTGTGCACCAATTTTGGTACAAATTGTAATTTACCCAAAATGTGGGGTTGATATGCAAATTACCACCTCTAGAGTGTTAACACTTCCTCTATTTATCATTTATAGGAGAGAGAATGAATTAGACACCAAGTTTGATTCCATTATGAATGATGGTAATCTTGGTGAAGAAATGACCAAGAAAAGGGTTGAATTTGAAAGCTTAAGTTGAGTTGTATCAAGTTGAAAAGCTTATATATGAGTGCCTATCAGCCATGGAGCCCAAGTAGGTGTCCCATACCGTTTTGTGGACTCTTGGAAAAGTCCATATCGTGAAAATCACCTCAAGGAGGTGAGGTGTGTCGGCCAACAAGTTTCCTTAGAAAAAGTGTATCGGCTTGACATGAAATAGTGATTAAACCTAGATAACTTATCCAAATGGATAAGTAATGGATGAAATTGCATCTCTAGATGATCCTCAACTGTTTTTCAAGAAAAGATAAATGATGGTGCATGCATGGAAACGTGTCACCCATGCATGACACGTGGCACCTACTAGCTCAAAATGTTGACACCTCATTTTTGCCTTTCTTCATGATCAGCAAGTATATATACCCCTAGTTTGACCCCTTAATGGAATTTTTCGACCCTTACCACCCTCCTACCTTATGGTATAGTGCATGTGGCTCTTGTATCGTGCAGGATAGCAAGCATATCGTGCATAGTTCCTTGGATATTGCCCATAGTAAAAGCATATCGGCCAAGTAGGTGAAATTGGCCATATAAGGTGATATCGGCCAATAGGGTGAAGAGTTGAGTTCCATATCGTGCAAGTGAGTGCCGTATCATGCAAGTGAGTGCCATATCGTGCAAGAGGGTTGGAATATCGTGCAAGGGCACAAGGGTATCGTGCATAGGCCTTGGGTATCATCCATAGCAAGTGTATCGGCCACACCATGTTGATATTGTCCATAGCAAGTTGATATCGGCCAATTGAAGTGATTTTGGCCACAAGTGAGGGGGTATCGGCCACAAGCAAGGTTGTGTCGGCCAAGAGGAAGTCCATATCGCCCAAGAGTGGTGGGGTGTAGGCCAAGGAGCTAAGGAACTCAAAACTTAACCCTAAGGTGAGGATAAGATCATCTTCAACATTGGTTTGAAGCATGAATTTAGGGTTTTGATCTTCCTTTCTTTTCTTCTTCACCAATTGCTTATCCATGGTGATTATTTGCATATAGAGGAGTTGTGAAGTCCATCTTCAACCTTAGGAACTTGGAGATTTGGAGCTTGGAGCTTTGAAGCCGTTCTTAAGGCGGGTTATATAACTTGAACTCAACCATGTTATTATTCTTCATCTGAATTGCTATAATTAGTGAAATACTTTTAATTCCGAAATTTCCTGAAATAGTTGATGATATTATGAGTTCTAGTAGTTACTTAGACCTGTTTACATGTACTATAACAGTTATAACTAAGGTCTAGAGCTTGAAGATGGTGGTATCACTTTATAAAAGTGATATCGGGTGCAAGTACACAAGAAAGCACCTTTAACCCGATATGATGATGCACCTACCTTACTTGAATGATATGGATATGAATGAATACATTGTTTCACGATATGGGGGTGTAGTATACACCTCTTACACGATAGGGAGTCAAGTATAGACTCCATGCACGATACAAGGTTGAATGAATACTTAAAAGTTGACATGAAACCCTAATTTGGGTAATCCGATATAAGTGAAGTATAACAAGTGCTATTGCTTGACATAGTTGCACGACATGGTGGCACGGTATGGTAGCCCGATACACAACCCTAGTTGATGTCTAGCCCAACATGGGTGACACATATAAACCCCTCTAGGCCGATATGAATGGTGTGTATATACTTATAGCCCGATATGGTGGTGCCTATACACCTATAATCCGATATGGTGAACATATGCACACCTTTAACCCGAGACACCTTGTAAAGGTGAGGGAAAGATACTCTTAGGAGTGATGAGTGAAACACCAAGTAATGGTATGGCTAATACCTTGATAGGTGAAACACCTAGAGTGGTTGATAATGGAGAACCTTATATCAATAATGTCTCAACCTGAGATAAGTCCATATCAATTGATGATGGTTGGACAATTAAAATGTATGACTTAGTATCAATACACTACAAAATGAATGTGATGGGCTCATTCATAAAGTATTAGGATGGGAAATACCCTAATACAAGATAAGTTGATGAACTTAAGTAAGTTAAAAGTGATGAGGGAAGTGATACATCAAGACATGATAGATATCACATCCAACACTTCAAGGTTGATGTACCTTGATGCACCTTAAATCCAATATACTTGGATGAGTAACACATGAAGTGTGTCATGTAAATTGTTACATTGAGATGGAATGTGATTAATGCACTTTGATAAGTGTAGGCTATCATACCTTGAGAAAGGGTTAAGCCAAGTTAATAAAGTATGATGTAATCATACCCTGATAAGGATGAGAAAGGAACTCATACCTTGTGTTGATGATTCATTTAATGATAAATAATGAGAATAAATAAGTATGATTGAATACTTATGATGTTAATGTATGCTCCTAGATGTGTGGAGCAATGAATTAGGGTTTGGATTAATAATATGAACTTGAAACCCTATTCGGCTATAAAGGGAAACCCTATCCCTAATAATTGTTGCCTAGTGAGAGGTGACAAGATGTTTAATGGCCTTGTGAGCCATTTGGATAGTTGTTGCCTAGTGAGAGGTGACAAGATGTTTAATGGGCCTGGTGAGCCATGTGAATAATTGTTGTCTGATGAGAGGTAACGAGATGTTTATAAAAGTCTCATGTAAGGAATGGTATTGTGCAAAATAAACTAAGAGAAATGGAAACCAATAACTTCATAACAATAATAAATGGTTATAATAATAATGAAATCTTGATTATACATGCTTTATGCTTATAGACAAATAAGGGCTATAGTGTTTTGAATATGCTTAAAGGAGATAAGAGGAACACTTGTAGTACTTAAAGAATGTGAATTGATATGATGGCTTGCCCTAGGGTATAATGCCAGGTAAAAGGATGTGATAATCAATGATGAATTTAAGGGATTGATATCCCATAACGAATGTATAATCAGGAGTGGTTAGAGTCCACTGCCTGGCTGTGTAATCATGATTGGTAATAACCCAATACCTGGCAGATGCGTAAAGCCTATAATAACAGGATTGGTAAAAACCCAATACCTGGCAGAGGCATGAAGCCTATAATCACAGGATTGGTAAAAACCCAATACCTGGCAGAGGCATGAAGCCTATAATCACAAGATTGGTAAAACCCAATACCTGGCAGAGGCATGAAGCCTATAATCACAGGATTGGTAAAAACCCAATACCTGGCAGAGGCATGAAGCCTATAATCACATGATTGGTAAAAACCCGATACATGGCAGAGGCATGAAGCCTATAATCACAGGATTGGTAATAACCCAATACCTGGCAGAGGCATGAAGCCTATAATCATAGGATTGGTAATAACCCCAATACCTGGATGTGTAATCACTGGATTGGTAGAGTCCAATACCAGGCTGTTCACAGGATTGGTAATAACCCCAATACCTGGCTGTGTAATCACTGGATTGGTAGAGTCCAATACCAGGCTGTTCACAGGATTGGTAATAACCCCAATACCTGGATGTTAATCACTGGATTGGTAGAGTCCAATACCAGGCTATTCACAGGATTGGTAATAACCCCAATACCTAGCTGTTAATCACTGGATTGGTAGAGTCCAATACCAGGCTGTTCACAGGGTTGGTAATATCCAACACCTGGATGTTTGCAAAGGATGGGCATAGTCCAATGCCTGGAATGGTTGCATATGTTTGGCATAGTCCAATGCTTGGATAGGATATGATGATGTATACTCACATAACTGGTACAATTCAATATCTGGTTAGCAGATTGGCTGAGGCCAACAGATAGAAATGAGAATGATTCATGGATGACATATCATGACAATGAGTATCACAGGATAAGCTTGAGATAGTATGATGAGTAAATGATATACGTGTTTCTTCATATTCCTTATAAAGTGAATAGATGATTTACTGCTCTATCATAGATAGTGGCAATGCTTTAAAAGATGAGAATGTTCTAAACTGCTTATCCTCTGCTCAGTTTAATACTATTTAACTGTGATAATAACATTGTTGGCGGAGAGTTATATCTCTCGTTGGGTCAATTTTCAATTGTCTCACCCCCGTGGGATCCAACATTTTTAGGTGGACGTGTACGAGGAGGTGAAGACCTTTCTGTAGAAAAAGAACAACAGTGGCAGGGACAACAGTGACAACTCAGGTTGAGTGTACTGTCTGTCATGTCTTGTAGATAGAAGTCCTATGTGTCGTCTTTGTACTCTCAGGTCCTTGGAGTTGATTCGTTATGGTTTCATGAACGATCTGAGGTTTTGGCTTGTAAGCCTTGAGGTGTTATGTTGCTTCATTATATTTTTTTTGACAAAGCAACTGTTATATGTTATCCTTGAGAAGAGATGGTAAAGTGTATGTACAATGTGAATAATGATGTATATAAAGTTTTGGTTCTGCCTTAAAGAGTTTTCCTAGAAATGGATCTCTTTGCAAAATGGTTTTAATTTTTAGTGATTTTTGTTAATCCGCTGGTAATGTTTTAAATTCCACTTAATTAGTAACGATTTGTCTATCAGTTTGGCGACTGTCGTTTCAAGTTTGGTATCAGAGCTTAAGGTTCGCTAAGTCTACAAAGACATAGGACTAAGGTGTAGTGTCTGTTCTAAGTGTACCTAAGTGTATCTTATAGTGTCTTCTGCTTATGCAGAAGAAGATATATAACTCAAAGATGTCTGGAGAACATGAGGAACACGTTGTTGAGAGCAATGTTGCTGTACCTATAGAAGGTGCCAAGGATCAGGCAAGAGAAGAAATGGTGCCTGAGAATCCCCATGTTGATGAAGTCATGATGAGAAACCCAGATTTTTTTAACTCTTTTTGGACAATTCATGACTACAGTGATGCATATAACAGACCGGATGCCAGCAACGGCACCTAGGGCACCAGCTTCCAATGAGGGATATGGGTCTGGAAAGACTTTTGAACGATTATGTCATGTAGGAGCCATAGAATATGCCGGGACATCTGACCCATCA
This sequence comes from Alisma plantago-aquatica, assembly GCA_963693085.1. NCBI lineage: Eukaryota > Viridiplantae > Streptophyta > Magnoliopsida > Alismatales > Alismataceae > Alisma > Alisma plantago-aquatica. The sequence goes on along the minus strand of OY856412.1, from coordinate 72,042,312 downwards.
GATGCTGATCTATGGTTCACTGAGTTAGAAAAGGCTTTTAAGATCCTTAGTATCCCAGATGTTGACAAAGTCAAACATGCTGTATACCTTTTGAAGGGTAGTGCTGGACATTGGTGGGCTATAGAAGAAATAAAAAGGAATGATGAAGAGGTTGGTTGGGAGGAATTTCGTCAAGAATTCATCAATAAGTATTTTCCAAGGACATACTTAGATGGAAAGATCTCACAGTTTGAGAAGATTCGGCAGGGAGCCATGTCAATAAATGAATATGAGGTTAAGTTTATGGAACTTTTGCGTTTTGTCCTCAGATGGCTGCTACTGAAGAGGAGAAGATTCGGCGTTTTGAGAAGGGATTGAATGCTGAGATGTCTATTCCGGCATCTGCGTTAGAAAGTAGAGAGAGGTTTGCCACATTTGTGGAATATGTCAAGAGGATAGAAAGGTCTATGACAAAGAAACATGAGACAAACCTCAAAAGAAAGTTTACACAGTCACAAGAATCGTTGATTAGTGTTACTAAACAGCTAAAATCTTTACCGGTTCAACAACATTATGGTACACCAATGCAACAGTCACCAAGTGGGGACCGAGCTTGCCACAAATGTGGACAGAAAGGACATCTGAGGTGGCAATGCCCAAGGAAAAATAGTGAGGTGACCCAACTGTCAAGGCATAATCTGCAAAACCCACAAGGACCTCAGTCCTGTGGGATGGATGGTGGAAGATGAAGATAAGTGTCACAGTTTGATCCATCTACTTGTGGTAGTAGAGGACAAAGTCAATAACAAATAACAACTAAGTCCATGTTTTGGGTCAGATAAGATGCTAGTTATCTTGTAAAAGGTAGACTTGTCAAGATATAACTATCTATTTTGAGTTACCTTTTTGTTTCCTACTATAAGAAAAGTAGTTGTTGTTTAGTTCATCTGTATAATCCTTTAAGGATATGAGGAAGAGATAAGAAGGATGAAAACTTATGTTTAGTTTAATATTATCTTATATGTTTGAAAATTTCTCCTTACATACAGATAGGGAAAAGATGTAAAAGAAACACTCAGAGAAAATCTGAGATACTAAGTAGTGAAATTTAAAGAGATGTTAAGAACATGGAACATAATATAAAAAAACATACTACCTAATTTCAGTTCTTGAATACCCTGGCCAGGTATTCATTTATTGAAGGCAAGGTAAGTATGACATATTTAGATTGTTATCTTTTTGATTACTCTGATCAAGTAGTCATTCTGAAACAATCTCAAGAGTTTAAAGAAGAAGGAGATGTGGCATGGATATTTCTACCACATTCTAATTAATATATGAAGGAATTTGATTTACTCATAAGTCAACTTATAAACAAAAATGAGGATGTGATGTGTTATTAACACATGTGTTAGATACCAAGGTAAGGAATTCTGGTATCTGAGAAACATCAGACTATCTTACGATAGTTACATGGAATGGTTAACTGTAGAATCATTCCGGTTACCTAATGTATTATGGACATCATATGTTAGGGGTTTATGCTTTGCATAAACATAACATTGATGAGAATGATATACTTGAAGGAATAATTGTTAAAAAAAAATTACAATAAAAGCTTGTCAAATGAGATTAACAAACAACCTCTATATGAGTGAGAAAAGTGTTACCTGACCCATAATTAACCACACAATCGATAATGAAAAGACAGTGAAGCATGTATCATATGTGTTTGATTCCATGGGATTTTTTTATGTAAAAGAACTTTGTATTTATCAAAGTTCTATGGTATCTCCATAACAATGAGATGTTATGTGGAGACTTGATGATATAACGAATGAATAATATCTGTCTCCTTTTCCTGGGATTTCGGGGATGAAATCCTTGTTAGGGGTTTATAACTTGTAACGACCTTGACCTGGGTTATGAGGTAACCCTATTTGTTTTGGATAATAAAGTTGCTTAGAACTTTAATATAATCCTCTAAGGTGTTTTTTTATCATGTGACACACTTATGTTTCAAGTTTGGTCCCGATTGAATGTTGTTTGAGCAATTTTCCTTTGTTTTGGACCAAAGTGCAATTTACCCAAATTGAGGGGCTATAATGCAAAATGTCACATGTTGAACATTCCTCATGTGTTGTAGAATCATTATAGAGAGAATTATGCTAGGTGGTGGCTTTTGTAAAGCCTAAATTCCAAGTTTGAACTTGTTTGAACAATGCTGGAGCATTGTGCACCAATTTTGGTACAAATTGTAATTTACCCAAAATGTGGGGTTGATATGAAAATTACCACCTCTAGAGTGTTACCACTTCCTATATGTATCATTTAGAGGAGATAGAATGAATTAGACACCAAGTTTGATTCCATTATGAATGATGGTAATCTTGGTGAAGAAATGACCAAGAAAAGGGTTGAATTTGGAAGCTTAAGTTGAGTTGTATCAAGTTGAAAAGCTTATATATGAGTGCCTATCGGCCATGGAGCCCAAGGAGGTGTCCCATATCGTTTTGTGGACTCTTGTCAAAGTCCATATCGTACAAAGAACCTCAAGGAGGTGAGGTGTGTCAGCCAACAAGTTTCCTTAGAAAAAGTGTATCGGCTTGACATGAAATAGTGATTAAACCTAGATAACTTATCCAAATGGATAAGTAATGGACGAAATTGCATCTCTAGATGATCCTCAACTGTTTTTCAAGACAAGATAAATGATGGTGCATGCATGGACACGTGTCACCCATGCATGACACGTGGCACCTACTAGCTCAAAATGTTGACACCTCATTTTTGCCTTTCTTCATGATCAGCAAGTATATATACCCCTAGTTTGACCCTTTAATGGAATTTTTCGACCCTTAACACCCTCCTACCTTATGGTATCGTGCATGGGGCTCTTGTATCGTGCAGGAGAGCAAGCATATCATGCATAGTTCCTTGGATATTGCCCATAGCAAAAGCATATCGGCCAAGTAGGTGAAATTGGCCATATAAGGTGATATCGGCCAATAGGGTGAAGAGTTGAGTGCCATATCGTGCAAGTGAGTGCCATATCGTGAAAGTGAGTGCCATATCGTGCAAGAGGGTTGGAATATCGTGCAAGGGCACAAGGGTATCGTGCATAGGCCTTGGGTATCATCCATATCAAGTGTATCGGCCACACCATGTTGATATTGTCCATAGCAAGTTGATATCGGCCAATTGAAGTGATTTTGGCCACAAGTGAGGGGGTATCAGCCACAAGAAAGGTTGTGTGGGCCAATAGGAAGTCCATATCTCCCAAGAGTGGTGGGGTGTCGGCCAAGGAGCTAAGGAACTCAAAACTTAACCCTAAGGTGAGGATAAGATCATCTTCAACATTGATTTGAAGCATGAATTTAGGGTTTTGATCTTCCTTTCTTTTCTTCTTCACCAATTGCTTATCCATGGTGATTATTTGCATATAGAGGAGTTGTGAAGTCCATCTTCAACCTTAGGAACTTGGAGATTTGGAGCTTGGAGCTTTGAAGCCGTTCTTAAGGTGGATTATATAACTTGAACTCAACCATGTTATTATTCTTCACCTGAATTGCTATAATTAGTGAAATACTTTTAATTCTGAAATTTCCTAAAATAGTTGATGAGATTATGAGTTCTAGTAGTTTCTTAGACCTGTTTACATGTACTATAACAGCTATAACTAAGGTCTAGAGCTTGCAGATGGTGGTATCACTTTATAAAAGTGATATCGGGTGCAAGTACACAAGAAAGCACCTTTAACCCGATATGATGATGCACCTACCTTACTTGAACGATATGGATATGAATGAATACATTGTTTCACGATATGGGGGTGTAGTATACACCTCTTGCACGATAGGGAGTCAAGTATAGACTCCATGCATGATACAAGGTTGAATGAATACTTAAAAGTTGACATGAAACCCTGATTTGGGTAATCCGATATAAGTGAAGTATAACAAGTGCTATTGCTTGACATAGTTGCACGACATGGTGGCACGATATGGTAGCCCGATACACAACCCTAGTTGATGTCTAGCCCAACATGGGTGACACATATAAACCCCTCTGGCCCGATATGAATGGTGTGTATATACTTCTAGCCCGATATGGTGGTGCCTATACACCTATAATCCGATATGGTGAACATATGCACACCTTTAACCCGAGACACCTTGTAAAGGTGAGGGCAAGATACTCTTAGGAGTGATGAGTGAAACACCAAGTAATGGTATGGCTAATACCTTGATAGGTGAAACACCTAGAGTGGTTGATAATGGAGAACCTTATATCAATAATGTCTCAACTTGAGATAAGTCCATATCAATTGATGATGGTTGGACAATTCAAATGTATGACTTAGGATCAATACACTACAAAATGAATGTGATGGGCTAATGCATAAAGTATTAGGATGGGAAATACCCTAATACAAGATAAGTTGATGAACTTAAGTAAGTTAAAAGTGATAAGGGAAGTGATACATCAAGACATGATAGATATCACATCCAGCACTTCAAGGTTGATGTACCTTGATGCACCTTAAATCCAATATACTTGGATGAGTAACACATGAAGTGTGTCATGTAAATTGTTACATTGAGATGGAATGTGATTAATGCACTTTGATAAGTGTAGGCTATCATACCTTGAGAAAGGGTTAAGCCAAGTTAATAAAGTATGATGTAATCATACCCTGATAAGGATGAGAAAGGAACTCATACCTTGTGTTGATGATTCATTTAATGATAAATAATGAGAATAAATAAGTATGATTGAATACTTATGATGTTAATGTATGCTCCTAGATGTGTGGAGAAATGAATTAGGGTTTGGATTAATAATATGAACTTGAAACCCTATTCGGCTATAAAGGGAAACCCTAACCCTAATAATTGTTGCCTAGTGAGAGGTGACAAGATGTTTAATGGCCTTGTGAGCCATGTGGATAGTTGTTGCCTAGTGAGAGGTGACAAGATGTTTAATGGGCCGGGTGAGCCATGTGAATAATTGTTGTCTGATGAGAGGTAATGAGATGTTTATAAAAGTCTCATGTAAGGAATGGTAATGTGCAAAATAAACTAAGAGAAATGGAAACCAATAACTTCATAACAATAATAAATGGTTATAATAATAATGAAATCTTGATTATACATGCTTTATGCTTATAGCCAAATAAGGGCTATAGTGTTTTGAATATGCTTAAAGGAGATAAGAGGAATACTTGTAGTACTTGAAGAATGTGAATTGATACGATGGCTTGCCCTAGGGTATAATGCCTAGTAAAAGGATGTGATAACCAATGATGAATTTAAGGGATTGATATCCCATAACGAATGTATAATCAGGAGTGGTTGGAGTCCACTGCCTGGCTGTGTAATCAGGATTGGTAATAACCTAATACCTGGAAGAGGCGTAAAGCCTATAATCACAGGATTGGTAAAAACCCAATACCTGGCAGAGGCATGAAGCCTATAATCACAGGATTGGTAAAAACCCAATACCTGGCAGAGGCATGAAGCCTATAATCGCAGGATTGGTAAAAACCCAATACCTGGCAGAGGCATGAAGCCTATAATCACAGGATTGGTAAAAACCCAATACCTGGCAGAGGCATGAAGCCTATAATCATAAGATTGGTAATAACCCAATACTTGGCAGAGGCATGAAGCCTATAATCACAGGATTGGTAATAACCCAATACCAGGCAGAGGCATGAAGCCTATAATCACAGGATTGGTAATAGCCCCAATACCTGGCTGTGTAATCACTGGATTGGTAGAGTCCAATACCAGGCTGTTCACAGGATTGGTAATAACCCCAATACCTGGCTGTGCAATCATTGGATTGGTAGAGTCCAATACGAGGCTGTTCACATGATTGGTAATAACCCCAATACCTAGCTGTTAATCACTGGATTGGTAGAGTCCAATACCAGGCTGTTCACAGGATTGGTAATAACCCCAATACCTGGCTGTTAATCACTGGATTGGTAGAGTCCAATACCAGGCTGTTCACAGGGTTGGTAATATCCAACACCTGGCTGTTTGTAAAGGATGGGCATAGTCCAATGCCTGGAATGGTTGCATATGTTTGGTATAGTCCAATGCTTGGACATGATATGATGATGTATACTCACATAACTGGTACAATTCAATATCTGGTTAGCAGATTGGCTGAGGCCAACAGATAGAAATGAGAATGATTTATGGATGACATATCATGATAATGAGCATCACAGGATAAGCTTGAGATAGTATGATGAGTAAATGATATACGTGTTTCTTCATATTCCTTATAAAGTGAATAGATGATTTACTACTCTATCATAGATAGTGGCAATGCTTTAAAAGATGAGAATGTTCTAAACTGCTTATCCTCTGCTCAGTTTAATACTATTTAACTGTGATAATAACATTGTTGGCGGAGAGTTATATCTCTCGCTGGGGAAATTTGCAATTGTCTCACCCCCGTGGGATCCAACATTTTTAGGTGGACGTGCACGAGGAGGTGAAGACCTTTCTGCAGAAAAAGAACAACAGTGGCAGGGACAGCAGTGACAACTCAGGTTGAGTGTACTGTCTGTCATGTCTTGTAGATAGAAGTTCTATGTGTCGTCTCTGTACTCTCAGGTCCTTGGAGTTGGTTCGTTATGGTTTAATGAACGATCTGAGGTTTTGGCTTGTAAGCCTCGAGGTGTTATGTTGCTTCATTATATTTTTTTTTTGACAAAGCAACTGTTATATGTTATCCTTGAGAAGAGATGGTAAAGTGTATGTACAATGTGAACAATGATGTATATAAAGTTTTGGTTCTTCCTTAAAGAGTTTTCCTAGAAATGGATCTCTTTGCAAAATGGTTTTAATTTTTAGTGATTTTTGTTAATCCGCTGGTAATGTTTTAAATTCCGCTTAATTAGTAACGATTTGTCTATCAGTTTGGCGACTGTCGTTTCACTGATGAACTCAGATCATTGAGTCAGAGTGCGGCGAGGGCGGCATTGGGGTTCTCTGCAAGCGAACAAGGTGCAGAGGAGAGTTGGTAGTTGTTGTCATACCTGTGCCAACACTTAAGAGCAGTGTGGCCCCGCTTACTGCAGATCTGGCAGAGAGGGAGAGAAGGATTGAACTGATTCTTATTGGCCTGGGAGGTGGAGTTGAAGCCATGACCCTGGGGATTAAAGTAGGCGGCGGTGTTACCAGGACCACTGCCAAGGACTCCTTGGATATAGTTGTTGGATTGACGGCCTCTACCGCGAGTGGAAGGGTGTCCTCGGCCATTGAAGGTGTTCTGATTGTAGAACTGCTCTTTGGTGACATTGAGTTGGTTGTCAGGGGCTTTGTTTGAGTAGAAGGCGAAGGGGGAAGGTGAAGAGCGCCTGGATCTGTGACGCTTGAAGTCTTATAGCAGTGGGATGAGCTCGACAAAGGAGGGTACATGAGGTTTGAGCATGGAGATGACAAAGCCTTCATAGTCGTTGCTGTCAAGCCCATTCAGGAGTGTAAAAACTTTTTCTTGGTCATTCACCTCGTAACCAATGGCATTGAGTTGGTCACAGAGGGTTTTGAACTTTCGTATGTAGTCAGAGAGGGAATTAGACCCTTTGGTGAAGGTCCAAAGCTGAGATTTGAGCTCAAACTCCCTCGATTGGGAGGATTCAGAGAACTTCTTCGGTAGGGTAGTCCAGACTTCATGTGAGGTGGAGTAGCCGATGATGTCACTCATTACCTCTTCCATGAGAGAGCTTGAGATCCATCCCTTGAGGAGACGGTCTGTGTGCATCCAGGATTTATGCCTAGGGTTAGCGTCCAGAAGCCCATCAGTGCCAGGAACGACAATCGGTGAAGAAGCTTCCGTTCCATCGAGGAAGCCCTCAAGGCAGCAAGATTCAACTAGGTTTTTGACCTGGGATTCCCGAAGGAGGTAGTTGTTGAGGTTGAGTTTAATTGAGAGGAAGTTGGAGATGTTTAGTCCAACCGGATATGGGTAGATAGAGGTTGACGATGATGCGTCAGGGGCAGCCATTGGAGAGGAACAGAAGAGGGTGGGGTTTGGTGGAGGAAGAAGAGGTCCAGGAGGTTACTAAGGGAAGAAGCCGGCTAAGGTACTTACAACTCTGATACCATATCAGGTTTAGAATAGACGAGAAATTAGGGCAAGAACCTCCACACCAATCTGAGGGAGGAGATGTCATTATATTCAGTTGAGTACAGGCGCACAAGGCACATTGGGTACATCAATCGATGAAATTAAAGGACAGAAGTAAATACAAGTTATGTAACCGTAAATATGCATGACCATTAGGATGTAATTAACTCGTTGATGACTGCTTGGTTTCATACATCTGACAAGACGCCCTTCATCACAACCTTTAGAGACAAGGTGACGCCAGATCGTACCCACAACGATAGGTCGGATTACATTGTATGACTTGAACAAGGGAGTCAAAGGAGCACTAGCAACATAGGGTGCTAGAGAGGCATGACAAAGGCCGAAAAGCTAAAGATTGATATCGACAAAAATTACATTCAGAAACTCATCTTTGTCAGCTGCAACTGCCCCACACATGGCGTCAATAAGGTGTTGTGCAAGAAGGCCATCGCATGCACAAGCAATCTCTTTCTAAAATGATAAGATGACATCTTCAACCATAGAACTAAAAGCCACAAAAGGAGAACAAGCGATGTCAGACGAAGGTAGTACCACATGATGAGGAGGTTGGGGGTGCTTAGCTTCAAGATCTAGACGAGTAGCTGCATTGACAAGTACATCACCACTAGATGAGAGAATTCAGGTGGCGACGGAAAATTGGCCATCTTGAATTTTATACTTGGCACGACGAACCAGAACTTCAATAAATTGATCACAAACAGAAGGACGTTGGTGGACCAATATCCGAGCAAGGAGCTCTTGAATATGGTTTGGATCTGAATTCTAAGTTTTGATGTCTTTAAGGATCATAAGTTGTTAAAGCGAGACACGCTTCAGAGAAAAACATTCTTGAGTAGATTCAAAAATGAAACAATAAAGAACACATGTTGGGAGCAATAAAAGACGGACCCAATTATCAATGAAGCATGGGAAAGAAAGTACGTGATTTAGAGCAACATGAAAGGTGTCTGCAAAAGGCAGACGATAGAGGAGTGGGATAGTCTTCACTGTAGGAATACCCATGTAAAAAGAAGAATCCAAAAGATTTGTACAGAGCTCGAACCGATCAGTAGGGACGACCCAATAAGATGACGAGCAGTCAAGGTATAAGAAATAGGAACCGGAAAACCATACTTGATGAGCACATGCAATCCAACTACCAAGTCGATTGACACAATGTGAGGGTGAGTGAAGATGTAGTGGATCGTGTTATGCTTTTTTCTATATTTCAAACCAAAAGGCAAAAGTTTAGTCCCATATTGCTTGTGTTGGAGACTTCCCTCCTCCTTATTTATGGACTCTTATCCATAGTACAATTGAGGAATGAAAGGGGATAGGCCCTACACACTCGCATGGTGGGCCTTTCCAACGAGGTTTGGGCCGGCCTTGTCCAAAAACCCTTTAATCAGGCGCGTCGGCGCACGTCGCATCCCGCGCGCAGGGGGGTGCAAATCCGGCCTCCCGGAGCCCCTTGTGCGGGAGCGGCCCCGGCTTGGTTTTGCTCTTCAGTTTCACTGAACCAAATAGAGACATTTGCCACATCTTTTCGATGCACATCTTCGTTTGGACGCTTCCAAACGGTGGCCTGGTTTACAACCGCAACACAACTCTTCGCGCGCCTCTCTTTACTATTTATCTTTGTCCCTCGCTGTCGTTCGAAACAGTTGTAAAAGATCTCTCGCTTTATTCTTATTCTCCTATTGTATGTCCACTGGAAGAACAATTAGTCGCCTTTCGCTCATCACCGTGACTGCGTGTGCGCGCTTCACGTCGGCAAACACTGTTGGATCCTGGGAGAGTAGCCGCGCAGGAGACTATCGCACAGGCGTGTTGGCTAAATTGACATTAGCATAATCCCTTTTGTTTTGATAATGACAAACATTTCATTCTTGTGGTTTTAACGTGCTATTTGAGTATTTCAGGAACAAGCATATAAGGTGGTGGATAACAAAGACTTGGAAGAAACAATTTGATAAAATCGCTTTATTTTCATGATTGTAATCAAATGTAAATGCTTGTACAAGTATATAATGTACAAGTAATTAGATATCATGTAAATCAAGCGTTTAGATCTTCCCTATCCACTCACAACACTTAGATAGGCCATTCCCCAAGATAGTATCACAATTGCACATTGATACACACACTTAGTAAATGAATACATTGAGTCAGTAATATTCTCGGTCGACAAATCATCGATCGAGAAAATATCGGTCGACAAATCTTCGACCGAGAAACTCTCAGTCGACAAAATCTTCGATCGAGAATAGACCCTACTAGCCGTTAGACCCAGCAGACAAAGTGGTTGGGAGTTGGAAATGAACGTTGTAAACACTTGCTCCAGGAGGTCCCTCGGTCGACAAATCTTCGACCGAGAAGGACTCTCGGTCGACAAATTGTCGATCGAGAAAAGTTATGTCTGCACTTTTCAGGGTCAATTAACCAGCCGTTGCAAATGCAATTAGTGGACACATAACGGCTAGTTGAGCATTAAGAACCCCCTAGAAAGTGTCTAGAATGTCCTTAAGCACTTGTAGGTCATTCCTATAAATAGGACATGCCTTAGGACACCTATTTTTACCCAAGCTACACGTGTGTTACACTTGAGAATACACTTGAGCATACTTGAGCAATCTTTTGCAAGCAATTTGAGCACTGTGATCATTGGCCTACATTCTCCTTAGCTCAATCTCGTGTCCTATAGGCTAGATTCTCCTACCCACAGCAATCACAAGTTCACATACTTGGCTAGGAGATCTTACGCTTGATCTAGGCATATCAAGCCTCAAGCTTAAAGGATAAGTTGTAATTTCCTTTTCCTTTCTTGTTCCTGTTTATCTTTTGTACTCTCCTTGCTACTCCTAGGGTTGGAGGCTGCAGATTGGAGAGGGTTGACTTCTCAGGTGGAGAAGGGGACTTCAAGCTACTTCAAGAAGGCTATCGCAAGGGAAGCTACTTCAGAAGGCTGGTGCAACGGGAGTTGGTGCATCTACTTCAAGGGAAGGCTGCTTCAAGATTGGCGATTACTTCTAGGTGAAGGCTGCTTGAAGGGTTTAGGGAGAGAATTGTAATTTTATGTAAAGTCCTTGCGAGTGTTTTTTCAATTGGTATCAGAGCAGGCTTCAAGGAACCCTAACCAGGTCTTGAAGAATTGAGGGTGATGGTGATTACAATCGCAATAAAAGGTGTAGCTTGAACAAATCTACAATATGTTGCAATTGGTGCTTAGGAACAAGCCACACAACAACTAGCTGCCCATGGAGATCAAAGAAGGAAGATGAACACAAGGATTTTCTTATTGCTACAACTAGTGAAGAAGAAGAAGAGGTAAGTCTTTTTGATTTATCTAAAGAAGAACTAGTTGCTAGTCTTGAAGAGACACATAATAAATATGTTGAGTGCAAGAAGAAACTAAAGAAATCCAATAAAGAAAATGATGAATTAAATGCTAGACTTCTTGCTCTCACATCTGAAAATGAAGATTTATATGCTAAATTAAATGATCTTGGTTTTGAAAAAGATAGCATTATTTCTGAAAATCATACTTTGAAATCAGCTCTAAGTAGTAGTAATGTGAAGATTTTTACTCTAGAAACAAATTATGATCTTCTATCTCAAGAAAAGGTTGGATTACTTGCAAAATTAAATGATCTTCAAAAACAACCTGTCTTGTGTACACATCTAGATTATGATAATATAGTGAAAGAAAGGAATTCTTTATCATCTAATCTAGATCAAGCAAAACTAGATATTAAGAAAAGAATGGATGAGATTGCTAAGTTGCACCAAGAAGTTAGTAGGTTAAACAACAATGGAATCCTTGATAAAATATTGGATGATTCCTATCATCAAATTGGGAGAAGAGGACTAGGTTACAAGCCTAAGGGGAAATCTTATCAACAACTTAGTTAGAGAAAGACACTAGCACATCAATCACTATATGTACCTAAAGGAACCAATACATTTGTACCAAAGAACAACCTAGAACAAAACCATAGAAAAAGACTTGAGGTTGATTCTATATGTTGCCATTATTGCTTACGTCTTGGACACTACTCTTTTTCATGCCCATACAAGAAAAAGGATGTTGAGTTGGTATGGGTTCCAAAACCTCCAAACTAAATGAACGGAATTAAGTTGAGATATGACCAAGGACCTTAGTTGCATATTTCTATGTCTATCTCAACTCAACATAATGGGATAATAAATTAATTCAAGTTTTTAAACATCTAACTTGGATATATACAAAATCTTTCAAATTGCAAAAATAAAATTTTGTCTTACTCATAGCTAAATTGTAAATAAAGACTTGGATACAATTAGTTGGGATTTGATCTAAAAGTTCCTTTGATGTTCATAAAGTCTATCTCAACTAAACTGAGTCTTCAAATTGTTTAATTGAGTAAATAACCATTCATGATTTACTTATAAACAATTACTAAAAATGGTTCTGAAAACAATACAGAAACCTGATCGGTCGAGAAATCTTCGACCGAGCAGTCAGTCGGTCGAGAAATCATCGACCGAGCAGGTTACTGATGTCAGTCTGAAATAAGTCTGCTGAATAATTCTACAAAGGATCAATGTGCTATCTATTTGCTGTTAATAACTGTTTTACATGCACAAATTATGGAAATCATCTTTGGAACACTTATATGAGATCATTTTTATCTATGAATCATATTTGATTTAAGTTAAGGGAAAATTACTGTTTTCATGGTAACCCTTGGAATATCTATACATGAACCATGTGTGTATTGAAATTTGTTTTAAATGATCATAATTATTGCATTTATATGCTGATCATATGCTTTAATTGTTCTATCATTACACCATGGATATGCTTCATCATGATCATTATGTTTCATTGGTTTGTCTAAAATAATCTTTGATTCATATATACAAACCATGAATGGATATTATTCTTGATCATTGAGATTCAGATAAATTGAAAATGCCATTAGCATAAAAGCATCTTGACATAATAAACAATGAATGTAAAACATGCCTTCTAGAAAAATCAAGGACAAAGAATTCACTATGATGCCCATATTAAGTCTTCATAATAGGTATATCTTAATATTCTTCAAATAGATATTTATTTAAAGCTATCTGCAGAAATTATACTTCACATATGAATGTTTAAATTGGAAATCTGCAGAATTTGCCTCTTGGTTGAAATTAAAATTGACCAAGGGGCACTATGGTCGTAGTCAAGGGTGACCTAAAATAAGCTTTGACAAAATGCTTATATTGACATCATTTTATTGTAGATAAAGGTCAAAATCAAAATTTAAAATCATTTGTGACCTTAGAAGCCTTAAATTGTAAGATTAAGGGGGAGCTCATAAAAAAAAATTTGATTATTTGATTAAGAAGCGTACAAAAATATTGTAAACATCATTTGAAGCCTATTATGACCTTAGTATTTTTACTCTGGTTATGAAGAAATCAACAAATTTCATAAAATGATATATCTTGTTCTTAAAGGAATTCTCTAGACAAATTAGGGGTTAACATCCCGTGCATTTGGCTAGAGAAATTTTTATGTACTCTAAGATTAAAGAATTCTCATTTCATTTTTAGGGCTTAACATCCCTTGTAAAATGGATGAGAAATCAATACACAAATGCCATGAACCTAAAAGGAACTCATATCATTTCAAGGCTTAACATACATTGCAAATGAGTGAGAAATAAATTATGGCTAAATTTAACAATCATTGCTTTGCTTTAATCCCTTGTTTTCTAATTGAATATCTCTTTAAGGGGGATCATAGCATAAAATTAAGGGGGAGAAATCAAATCTATTATATTGGATATCTTTTTGAAATGACAAAGGGGGAGAAATAATATAAAATCAAAAACATAAAATAAAAATATGAGTTTCATAATATCTCGGCCAACATCCACTTGCAAAACAAGAATGGCTACAAAAGGTAATCTTCAAGTATGAAACTCACATGATTTATATTTCCTTATTTTATATTTAGGAAATGTTTGTCATCTTCAAAAAGGGGGAGATTGTTGGCTAAATTGACATTAGCATAATCCCTTTTGTTTTGATAATGACAAACATTTCATTCTTGTGGTTTTAACGTGCTATTTGAGTATTTCAGGAACAAGCATATAAGGTGGTGGATAACAAAGACTTGGAAGAAACAATTTGATAAAATCACTTTATTTTCATGATTGTAATCAAATGTAAATGCTTGTACAAGTATATAATGTACAAGTAATTAGATATCATGTAAATCAAGCGTTTAGATCTTCCCTATCCACTCACAACACTTAGATAGGCCATTCCCCAAGATAGTATCACAATTGTACATTGATACACACACTTAGTAAATGAATACATTGAGTCAGTAATATTCTCGGTCGACAAATCATCGATCGAGAAAATATCGGTCGACAAATCTTCGACCGAGAAACTCTCAGTCGACAAAACTTCGATCGAGAATAGACCCTACTAGCCGTTAGACCCAGCAGACAAAGTGGTTGGGAGTTGGAAATGAACGTTGTAAACACTTGCTCCAGGAGGTCCCTCGGTCGACAAATCTTCGACCGAGAAGGACTCTCGGTCGACAAATTGTCGATCGAGAAAAGTTCTGTCTGCACTTTTCAGGGTCAATTAACTAGCCGTTGCAAATGCAATTAGTGGACACATAACGGCTAGTTGAGCACTAAGAACCCCCTAGAAAGTGTCTAGAATGTCCTTAAGCACTTGTAGGTCATTCCTATAAATAGGACATGCCTTAGGATACCTATTTTTACCCAAGCTACACGTGTGTTACACTTGAGAATACACTTGAGCATACTTGAGCAATCTTTTGCAAGCAATTTGAGCACTGTGATCATTGGCCTACATTCTCCTTAGCTCAATCTCGTGTCCTATAGGCTAGATTCTCCTACCCACAGCAATCACAAGTTCACATACTTGGCTAGGAGATCTTACGCTTGATCTAGGCATATCAAGCCTCAGGCTTAAAGGATAAGTTGTAATTTCCTTTTCCTTTCTTGTTCCTGTTTATCTTTTGTACTCTCCTTGCTACTCCTAGGGTTGGAGGCTGCGGATTGGAGAGGGTTGACTTCTCAGGTGGAGAAGGGGACTTCAAGCTACTTCAAGAAGGCTATCGCAAGGGAAGCTACTTCAGAAGGCTGGTGCAACGGGAGTTGGTGCATCTACTTCAAGGGAAGGCTGCTTCAAGGTTGGCGATTACTTCTAGGTGAAGGCTGCTTGAAGGGTTTAGGAAAAGAGATTGTATTTTATGTAAATTCCTTGAAGAGGTAATAAAATAAATTTCTTTTCAAATCCCGGTTGGGTAAGCAACCAGGTAGTGGATTGACGGCTATAGTATTTGCTATAGTTGGAACCACTCTAAACCTTGTGTCTCCTTGTCCAATATTTTCATTGTGGTTGTTTGAGTTCAATAATTGTTAAATTATCTATAAAACTCTATTCACCCCCCTCTAGTAGTTTTCAAGTCGCTCGCCGTCGAGTACCGCAGAAATACTCTTAAGGACAATGCTCTCTGCACGCCTCAACGTATCTCTGGTAAAAGCTTTACTGTTTACGGCTTACATCACAGTTTGTACCCTATTACGAACAACAATCTTAAGAGTAATCTGTTTCTCTGATGGGTACTAATATGGAAGGTTTTGAAACCCCCTTTACACCTGTGTCTCCATCAAGTAATAACAACCAAATCGTCAATGTTTCTACTATTTCGCAAACACCTATCCCTGATGTTACGAGAATTGAACAGTTTAATGGACAACAGTATATGCATTGGCAAGAAAAAAATATTACTGCTTTAGAAGTTTCTAATGTGTCGTTTGCTTTAACTGAACCCAAACCTGAAATGATTCTATTGATTGGGAAAAAACAAATCACATTTGCCGACATGTGATTTTAAGTACATTATCTAATCAACTGTTTGACGCCTACTTTCCAATTAAAATTGCATCCGAAATTTGGGAAAAGTCTGAACAAGAAATATATTCTGGAAGAGGCTTCTACCCAAAAATTTACTGCTGCAAATTTTCTAAATTTTCATATGACTGAAGATAAAGAAATCACAACTCAAATTCATGAATTTCAGATTTTACTTGATGATTTGAAAAACAAAAAAATTGATCTTCCTCAGTCTTTTGTTGTGGGTTCTTTAATTGAAAAACTACCTGGTTCTTGGAAACATTACAAGAACAATTTAAAGCACAAAAGAAAGACTATGTCACTATATCCGAGTTGAAGATCAAAATCGTACTAGAGAAAAATCTGAACTGAATAAAGAGTTGTCATGTACTGCTAACTTTATTAATAATGAAGTTAAAGAAAATAAAGTTTCTACTGATCAGTCTAAAAATAAATGGAAAAATAAAAAAGGGAAAGGAAATAAGAATAAATATAAAGGAAATAAAGATATTAATAAAAAGAATGTTTTTTGCTATGTTTGTGGCAAACCTGGTCATACTTCTCCTAAATGCAGGCATAGGAAGAAATAAGTAGTGGATTCAAAGGAACCTTCAACCAACCTTGTTACTGAGGAAGTATTTGTGGCATTTGTCAGCATTGTCAACATGGGATCATTCCACCAGAATGATTGAATCATTGACTCGGGGGCTAGTTGCCACATCAGTGGTAATAGATATGCCTTTGTGACCTACACTGAAGTAGGACAGGAGGAACATCAGGTTGTCATGGGCAACTCAACTGCTTCTCCTGTGACCGGAAAGGGTAATGTCATGATCAAGATGACTTCTGGAAAAATTCTGCTGATCAAAGATGTGTTGTTTGTCCCAGATATCTATGTTAATTTAATTTCTGTTTCTCAACTTGTTAAGTTCGGGGTGAAAGTGTCCTTTGAATCAAACAAGGTCATTCTCACCAAGTCTGGGGACTACCTAGGCATGGGTTACTGCTCAAATGGTCTCTTTCTGTTGAATGTACCAAACTCTTCTACTAATGAAATAAGTCCTTCTGCTTATATCGTTGATTCTTTTGATGTATGGCACAGTAGATTAGGACATGTTAATTTTAAATATTTACAACACATGAAATCTTTTAGGTTTACTAAAGGATATTGATGGTGTTGTTAATTTAAATAATAAATGTCAAATATGTGCTGAAACTAAATCTACCAAGAAACCATGTCCTCAAATTTCACATAGAAATTCTGAATTGCTTGATCTAATTCACACTGATCTTGGAGATTTAAAAGGAAATCTATCTGGAGGTGGGAAATGTTTCTACATTATTTTTGTAGATGATTTCTCAAGATATACAAAATTATATTTACTACATTCAAAGGATGAAGCCTTTGGAATGTTTGTTAATTTTAAAATAGAAGTAGAGAATCAACTCAATAAGAAAACAAAACATCTTCGCTCAGATAGGGGTGGTGAATATGATTGTTCTCCCTTTAATGAGTTTTGTGTGAACCATGGTATTATACATGAATACACACCTCCATATTCACCTCAATCAAATGGTATTTCTGAACGTAAAAATAGAACTCTAAAGGAGATGATGAATTCTATTTTAATCAATTTAAGAGCACCCAACAACTTGTGGGGGGAAGCGATTTTGTCATCTTGTTTTCTTCAAAATCGCATCCCTAATAGGAAGACAAATAAGACGCCACATGAATTATGGAAAGGATATCCTCCTAATTTGAAATATCTCAAAGTGTGGGGGTGTCTAGCTAAAGTCTTATTAACTGGGCCTAAAAAATGAAAATTGGGATCTAGAACCCTAGATGGTGTTTTTATAGGTTATGCTCAGAATAGTGCTGCATATAGATTCTTGGTCATTAGAAATGGCAACAATGTTGTAGAACCTAATACAATTGTTGAATCTAAAAATGCTCAATTTTTTGAGCATATTTTTCCTATGAAAACTCCCTTAGAAAACTTAGCTAATCCTTCAAATAATTTATTTAGAGAATATCCCAAGTACATCCAATTCTAATGATGTTTTAGAACCAGATGATATAGAGCCTAGAAGATCCACTAGGATGAGGAAGGAAAAGAATCTTGGTGATGATTTCTATTCCTTTATAGTGGATAATGATCCTCAATCTTACAATGAAGCTATTAATTCAACTGATTCCTCTTTATGGAAGGAAGCAATTAATAGTGAGATTGAATCTATATTATCTAATCATACATGGGAATTAGTGGATCTTCCACCAGGTATTAAACCCATAGGATGTAAATGGATATTTAAAAGAAAATTGAAAACAAATGGGACTGTAGATAAATACAAAGCTCGTTTGGCTGCCAAGGGATATAAACAACAAAAGGATATTGACTATTTTGATACCTTTGCTCCTGTTACTAGAATCTCTTCAATCATGATTTTAATTGCTTTGGCATATATTAAGAAATTAATTATACACCAAATGGATGTTAAAACTGCTTTCTTGAATGGAGATTTAGATGAGGAAATTTATATGGATCAACCCGAAGGGTATGTAGTTTTGGGAAAAGAACATATGGTATGCAGACTAATCAAATCTCTCTATGGTTTGAAACAAGCACCTAAATAGTGTCATGAAAAATTTGATAAGGTCGTTGTATCATATGTATTCCATATAAATGAAGTAGACAAATGTATATATTCTAAAGTCGATAACCAAGGTTATGTTATAATATATCTCTATGTAGATGACATGCTTATTTTTGGCACTAATATTATATAATAAATAGTGCAAAAGGCTTCTTGTATTCTAATTTTGACATGAAAGATATGGGTGAGGCAGATGTAATTTTAGGAATTAAACTTCTTAAAAATGATGATTGCATCATGCTATCCCAAGAACACTATGTTGAGACAATTCTCAATAAGTTTTCAATGTTTGATTGTAAGCCAGTAAGTACACCTTTTAATTCTAATTGCAATCTCAAGAAAAATAAAAGTAATAGTGTTCAACAAGTCAAATAAGCACAAGTAATTGGAAGCCTGATGTACTTAATGAACTATACTCGTCCAGATCTAGCATATGCAGTGGGGAGATTAAGTAGATATACTCAAAATCCTAATAAGGATCATTGGGATGCTCTACATAGGGTTTTAAGATACCTTAAAGGCACAATTAATCATGGATTGATTTTTTGTGGATCTCCAACTTTTCTAGAAGGATATTGTGATGCCAATTAGATTTTTGATTCAGATGAATTGAAATCTACAAGTGGTTACATCTTCACTATGGGTGGAGGTGTTGTGTCTTGGAAATCCTCCAAGCAAACATGTATAGCTCGTTCCACTATGAAATCTGAGTTTATTGCTTTAGAAAAAGCTGGGACTGAAGCCGAATGGCTAAGACATGTTCTAATGGATCTTTTGGGAGAAACCTTCTCCACCAGTGTTTATACACTGTGATAATCAAGCTGCCATAGCAAGAGCTAAAAATAAAGTTTATAATGGGAAAAGTAGATATATTTGTCTACGTCACAATATTGTGAGGCAGCTTGTATGTGATAGCATAATCTCAATGGGTTATGTTAAGTCAGAATTAAACTTGGCTGATCCTCTGACAAAGCCATTAAGTCAACGACTAGTGAGCGATACATTGAGGAGAATGGGACTATGCCCATACCAGAAGTTGAAGTGATGGACACCCAACCTTCATGAACGGTGATCCCGGGAAGAAGGTTCAATAGGAAAAACTAAGTCACTAGAGGACTCAACATGTTGTAATAAATGTATCTCATTCTTATAATGTAAACAATAATTTACAGTGATTCAATTGAATATAGTTCTTAATGGATTTCATGGCCATTAATGGTGGTGTATATACTGCAATATATGCTTGATGAAAGTCCAACTATATGAGTGTGGAGTGGGGCCGTTCCTGTTGAGATTTGGGCAGATCTCTAGAGCATTCATGAATTTTCCCAGTAGGCGCATGGCCTAAAGGCGCCAATCTGTAAGAAAGGTAATTGATATTATGAATGTCATGTGAGTAATGTACCTCTAATCAGATAAAGGAGGAATTGGTTCAAGAACATAGTTCTACCAATCTTCCACAGATTACGTACATCTAATCTATACTTTAGTTCAAAGAACTCAGTTCTACCAAAGCTTATGCATGCCATTTGTTTAAGTTCTTCCAGTGGTCAACTCGGTTTAATATTATTTTGTTTTGAAATAGTGGGGGATTATTATGCTTTTTTCTATATTTCAAACCAAAAGACAAAAGTTTAGTCCCATATTGCTTGTGTTGGAGACTTCCCTCCACCTTATATATGGACTCTTATCCATAGTACAATTGAGGAATGAAAGGGATAGGCCCTACGCACGCGCATGGTGGGCCTTGTAACAGGGTTTGGGCCGGCCCGGTCCGGAAACCCTTTAATCGGGCGCGTCAGCGCACGTCGCATCCCGCGCGCAGGGGGGGTGCACATCCGACCTCCCGGAGCCCTTTGTGCGGGCGCGGCCCCGGATTGGTTTTGCTCTTCGGTTCACTGAACCAAATAGAGACATTTGCCACATCTTTTCGACGCATCTCTTCGTTTAGACGCTTTCAAACGGCGGCCCGGTTTGCAACCGCAACACAACTCTTCGTGTGCCTCTCTTTGCTATTTATCTTTGTCCCTCGCTGTCGTTCGAAACAGTTGTAAAAGATCTCTCGCTTTCTTCTTCTTCTCCTGCTGTCTGTCCACTGGAAGAACGATCAGTCGCCTTTCTCTCGTCGCCGTGACTGCGTATGCGCGCTTCACGTCGGCAAAGATCCTGGGAGAGTAGCCGCGCAGGAGACTATCGCACAGGCGCTCGCCGTCGAGTACCGCAGAAATACTCTTAAGGACAATACTCTCTGCACGCCTCAGCGTATCTCTCGTAAAAGCTTTACTGTTTACGGCTTACATCGCGGTTTGTACCTTATTACGAACAACAGAGCCATGAGAAGCCCGATGATGCCAAAAAGTTAGAGTTTAGTAAATAAACTTGATTCTTCCTCGCTTATTATGGGACGAGTTGTTTTATACCGAGCTATAAATCGCGTCTGTTTTCTTATTCCCCACTAACCTCGGCAGTGTTTATCATGATGAACGCATTTTATGTTATGACCTTGTTACCCGACGTTGTCATTCCTAGTCTAAAAGAGCTAGCTAAAACAAGAAGATGATCTAAAGCATCTGCCTTATTAACTTGGGCATTTCAACTAGAGCTCAGTTACCGAGCTCCTCCCAAAAAGTCGTCCTAGGCTCTCTCGATTGCTTTTATTTGCTAGAGGTGGTCCAGATGACGAAAGAGTAAAATGGTAGGTTGTTACGATTTCGCATTCAAGGAGATGATGGATGCTTGTGCCTTGTTATGTAAACTTGGAGAGTTACTAAGCTAGCTTATATGTAGTTTATATGTAGCGATATTGGTTAACTGCATATCGTTGATAAATGCATATTTAGCTGGAGGGTATGTACTTATTCGAGTGGGATTTAGATAGCGAACAATTTGGAACTGTACAAAAAAGGAGCATATTCCAAATACAACATGAATGATACTTTTGACAGTACATTGTTGATGTACATGCGCAAACAAATAATCAGATAAATACAGATATATGCATGCGTGAAGGTGTGATAAACATTTTCACCAGATCAAAGGCTTGAAATGACACTGTGACGCGTTGCTTTCCTTGCACCTAAAAAGTTATTCTGTATATTGCATTCCAAGATTGATGATCTTGTCAAAGTCACCTGTTATTCTTCGTTGAGTTATCATACACATGGATGTGTACCAAAAATGGGAAGAAGAATGTCTAAGAGTAAGAAAAAAATAAAAAGCCGGTTGGTGTTGAGTCAGAATCAGTTTTCTATGAGTGGAGAAAAGGCTACTATTCCCACTCAGAAAAGTTAAGAAAAAAAAATGTTCAAAAAAATTCAGTGACGAATCTCATCCTTAGGCTGTGCTGCCACTGTATCTTCTCCACTATCTACTCTTTTTTTTTCCGGCTATGGTGACGGCATCGCTGAGCGGTGTGGTATCCCTTTCCTCGGCCGCCGCCTTTTCCCCTGCATCCGACTGGAATTGCCAGCTGCGATGCCGCCGGCAACTGAGGACGGGCCTGGTTGGTCTGTCCCTGACATTCCTCCCACGGCCTCCTTGTTTCTAGCAGGCCATGGCGGAGCTACCGGCCTACCCCTCTTCCGGCCCCTCCTGGACCCGTGCCCTGAGGCAATGCCGGTGTTTCGGTCGTCTTCGCCGTTCTTTCTACCATCCGGGGTGGGTCCGTCCCAGGCAGGTCCTTCGCTGCCGCCTTCGAGTTGGACGAGGTTGCCCTTGCCGCCGCGCCGGATCATGTCCAGCTGCAGTCACGAGGAAAGCGTGGTTTTAATAGTCTACAGATCACGGGAATCAGAGACGAAGGACGGGTATGGATCTGGCTCAAATCCCGAAGCCGCATTTTGTTAAGGTGAGAATCAGGCAGCGCGTTTGGAGCCGGTGACAGCAAGAAAGAAAGCATGTATCGGCGCGGATGAAAACGCGAAGGAACGACGAATAAAAAAGGAAAAGAAAAGAAAGAAAAGAATGCCTGCGTTTCGGGTTCCCTCACTTTGCATCCGAGAGAGCAAAAGCGGAACGGATCGAGCAGGTGCCTCCTGCACACCTCACAGGCGTACGGGCCTCCTCCGCCTGCGGCGGCACCGGAAGACGACGACGGGACAGGCGAATGAGCGGACCCGCCTCCGCCACTGACCTTGTGCTGCGGCCTGGGGTTGAGGAACACGACCTGCGCGCTGTTGATGACGTACGTCTGCACGCCGGCGACGTCCAGTGCGGCCTGCATCTCCGAGACGCGGACCACGTCGTGGTAGGAGGACCGACGAATCTGTTGGCAAGAAGAAAGAAAGAAGGGGGTAAAGTTGGTCCAGCTTGCTCGGCGGGGTGACAAAATTAGAGTAGTCGAGGAGAACAGGCTATAGATAGAGATACCTGGATGGTCTTGTGTCCGGCATGGTGCGCAGCCTTGCAGTATGCGCAGAACGCGGCGGCGGAGGGGCACTCGAAGCAGAACATGTTGCGCTCGGTCCGCGACGGCGAGGCGGACGACAGCGACATGCCGTGGGCGCGGCACGGCGTGAAGTATGGGGCGCGGAGCATGGCGTCCAGCCACGGCGGGATGGGAGTGGGTTCAGGGGGAGGAGGTGGTGCGGGAGGGATGGCTGCTGCAGTAACCGCCTCGGCGGTCGTCATTGTCATTCGAAGGTGGGATCCGGATGGTTAGGGATAGTGACGAGGAAGGCAATGCGGCATTACCACCACCGCGCCGAAAGGAGGCGGGCGGTGTGAGTCGAAGAAGAAAGGTAGAGAGAGAATTGGGTAGGAGGCGTGAGGGTGGGGAGAGAGTTCCTAGTACTTGGAACAGTCGAAGAAGATGGGATGTGGGCAGGAAAGCGAGGTGGCTCCTCTGACACCAAAGGGAAGGAGAAGAATCCCTCCCTCAGGTTCTTCACCTGCACACCCAACCCCACCACTGGACCAGTACAGGAAGCAAAAACAGCGCCGCTGCTTTTCGCAAGTGGGAGGGCAGAGGTAGCGAGCAGCAAATGAAACAAGCGTGCCGCGGGGTCCAAGTGGTGGTGGTGGTGTATTGGAGCTGCTGGAGGAAAAGAAAATTTCGAAGAAGGCTGGCATGAACGGCTGAGATCAAAGGGGAATCTAATAAGAAGCCTTCTCGGTCGATGGACCAGTGGCGTTTCCCATATTTGTGGCGGTACACGTTCGCACCTGGCTCTTAATTCTGTGTACAGTCCGGCAAGTACTTACTACTAACATATTTCTCAGGTCCCTGGCTCTTAATTGCGTACCATTCAACCGACGGGGCAAAACAGTCAGGGCCACAAGTTTGGTTTTACCATAGTTATGCCCGTCCATTCATTACTCCTCCCCTATCTTGACCAGAGCAGCCCAAGGTTGCCATTGGGTATACGGAACCGGTGCAGTCCTAGTGCGGTTGGTGGTGGGGGCAATCAAAACAAACGGTAGGTGGACCTTTCCTTGGGAGTGTGGGTGAGGGTTCGGTTACTAGTGCGACCAGCATGCTTTCAAAGCTCTTCTTCTTTTTCTTATTTTTCTATTTGTGGTGGTAAATTGTATTGATGGGCAGTTATTATCGGTTTGTTCTTTGGGTGAGAAACCACCGTAGAATGAGGATTTTTTTTTTTTTTTTTACACCAAGCATAGATAGTACATTGTGCCCTATGCTAAACGGCTGG
This sequence comes from Alisma plantago-aquatica, assembly GCA_963693085.1. NCBI lineage: Eukaryota > Viridiplantae > Streptophyta > Magnoliopsida > Alismatales > Alismataceae > Alisma > Alisma plantago-aquatica. Next base: position 72,017,959 of record OY856412.1, on the reverse strand, counting down.
ATCATTTTCTTATATAGATAAAATACTAGGTTACTACATTTTGAGAAGCCCGTACTCCGCAAAAACAGAGTCCAAAGTCTCTACGACGTATTGATTCTAGGCCAAAAAATCAAGATGACATGTTTAACCATTTTAATTACCAAAATGGCATGTTGTTGAAATTAATTCTCGAATGACATGTTTGTAGAGCAATTAGTTTCAGATGGAGACATATTGTTCTTTCCTTCCAAGGACAATACGTTCGCTCCAGTGACGCATTGCCCCCTGTCACTTCAATACGTCTCGGGCTGGCATACATTGTCATAATGTGGGGCCAATATGTCCAGAGGCGAAGCGTATTGTTATCCGAGAGAGCAATGCACATGGACGCATTGACCCTACCACATAGCAATGCATCCTGGCTCAGGACGTATTGCCTCTCGGTGGGACCAATATGTCATGGCTTGAGACATATTGCTGCAACATCAGATTACTACATCTCCATGCAAGACATATTCTCTATAAAGAAAGCAATACATCCCCATGTAAGACATAATACTTTTCTATCGATATTTTTTTGTATTTATAATTATTATTTGCTGCTTATTGATTTGTATAATAATAATAATATAGATTATATTTATACATTCACAATTAGTTTATTTATATTTTTAGTATACAATATGTTCAATTATTATAAATTCTTTAATTTAAATAGCTCTAAAGATACCTACGAATTATAGAACTGCTATTGCAACCAACAATTCATGACTGTTACTTGATTCCATAAGAAGAAATCAATCCAAAAACACGAGATATCAATTAAAACTAAAGTTACGACATGGACCGAGATGAAGAGAAAATAATACATTTAATGTCTAGATCCAGATGATATCATAAATCAAAATAATCATCAATTAAGAACCACATATATAAACCATAGGTGGTGAACATATATGATAGATCCATATAAGCCATATGTAGTGGACATATATGATAGATCTAAATACAAGCTAGATAAATGCCTTCACAAAGGCATATATACAAAATAGTACAACATGTAATAAATTAAGCACATCCTCCATGCCCACGTCGCCCTTGCCCACCACCCTGTACCTCTGACTCCTGAGTAGGGATATCATCTGGAGATGCCTCAATGGGGGACAACTGTGTAGCAGTAGGCTGATAGAAATGAAAAGGTGGAGCTGGGGTGAGGGGTCTCTGAAAACTAAGATGTGGGGCCTCAGATGGGGTGTAAAATGGGAAATTAAATGGAGTTAGTGAGTATGTAACATAATATGATGGTCGACTCTCATGAATAACTGGTGGTGAGACTAGAGTGTATGGAATAGAAGAACCTGCTATATAGTAGACTGTGAGTGGAGGAGGTGGGGTGATGTATGAAATAGATGTACCAACTCCTAAAAAGTACTGTCATGTCACTCCCCATCCCATGAACTGAGAAGTGGGAATGGGCTCAGACTGAGTGGTACATGTATGAGTAGGAGTGGGCGTGGGTGTGGGTTCAGGACCAGTGGTATGAGTAGGAGTGGGGATGTGATCATATGGGTGAGCATAGTCAGGAATACTCACAAAGTAGCTCCCCTGGATGCTGTAGATATCATCTCAGATCTGTATAGAGGAATGTTGTAATGTCACTCGGGTCCACAAATGTGATTCTACCTGTTCAGACAAAGTATGTAGAAATAATAAAGACCAATTACATATAGTACAAATAATAACAGTTTGTCAAATTGTTATAGTCACAAACTGTTGTTGTCGGTAATTGGCTGGGTAGTGTGTGGTCGGAGGCTGAGTTGGAGGGACGACTACATACTTTGGATGATACCATGCATAATGCACCTATAGACTGAAGACTATCCCTACTGGTGGAGGGGAAACTAGGCTCTCACGTATGTTGTACCATAGTTACACCTCCTCCCTATAGTGATGCAACCGAATCTCAGCAACATGACCCCTCCTATCTATCCTACTAAGGTGTGACAAGGCAAGAGTAGGTTGTACTTGAATAAAACTAAATTGTCCAAACAGTCTGTCTGGGTGGTGCCACTCTATTATTGTGTAGCACACTAGTGGCACTCGGGCCAACCAAATACCACAACCCCTTGACACAATGTTGGAAGTATCTATAGAATATCCTTAGTGTAAGGAGTTGAGTGTATCTTTTATTCAGAAATATAACATATATCATATAAAAAGGCCAGATATTTTTTAGAACATTAGCATAAATATAATTTTTAGAAGTAAATTATACCTGAGAGGACAAAATTTGATCAAAGGTAGAATCATAAAACTGGACTGATCCTCTCATAGTATCGGTTCTTTAAATAAAATTTTACCATATATTATTTTGATGCAATTAGGCCACCTATTAAATTGACAAACTAAAGTTATTTAAACTTACAAAATGATTGATTTTTTTTAAATAAGTTGTGTAAATCTTTATGTGTAACCCAATGGAAAATCTTCCGACCACTCCCCCCAGTTTTTTTTTTAAATTGGCCATTCTATTCATCCCGTGGCCTGGGCTCGATCCTGGGACCTCTTACTAACAAACCGAGTGTCTAACCATCTTGGTGTTTTCTAATAGACCACTCCCCCCAGTTCCTAACCAGTAATCATGGGAGTCCAATTCCTAACCTCTCCCAACTCCACATATATAGTAGACATACATAACCAGACAAGTGGACAGTTTTCTTGGAACAAGTAGTAGCCTTGTACAACTTCCTATACAAGTATGCTAGAGTTGCAACACCCCAAGATAGAGTCTTACACTTTGTAAACTCAGCCACAAGGGGGAGATACCATACATGAACCCTGTCCCCAATACTATCTGGAATAACGTAACTACCTAAAAAGTATAGGATATATGCTCTAATATACCTTATCCTCATTTGTCTTTGATGTTCTTCATCTCCTAAGGTGAAATCCATCCCACTAAAGTTGTCACACAACCAAGTAAGATGAATGTTCCCCTTAGACATCCCATCTAGTGCACCTCCCAAGTAATGCTCACAAAGGTGAGACCATGAAGAAAGTTGTCCCTCATCTATGCCTAAAGGATATGCAACTATAACTGATGGTCCATCAATCCTAATACCTAGAAGAACTGTGACATCTTGAAGAGTGGAAGTCGTCTCAAAATATGGGAACTTAAAAGTGTTTCTAGACTTGTCCCAACGATTAACTAGGGTAATAATCAAATTGGGATCTAGGTGGATAGGTTGTACCTTATGAACAAGCCCAAAACCATCTAAAAAATGTTTTGCAATACACCCACGTCAGTAACAGGCTAACCTAATAAGATGAAGTGGTGTTGGGAGAGTCATAATCATACTTATCTAGGAGCCATATCCATGAAAAGTGTGAACATTACATTAAATTCAAAGTTCAAACATTACATGATTTGAATAAACTAAAGAAAATTAACATTACATGACTTGAACAAACTGAAATAAGAAGCATTACATGACTTGAATAAACTAAAATAAGAAACATCATATGACTTGACTAAACTGGAATTCAAACATTAAATGACTTGAATGAACTAAAATAAGAAACATTACATGACTTGACTAAATTGAAATTCAAACATTACATGACTTGAATAAATAGATATAAGAAACATTACAAGACTTGACATCACATTACATTAGGACAAGTATGTCTATTGTGACCCCTTCTATCACACTTATGATAATTATATGTATATTGATTTGGATCAACATTCATAGTTGAAGGCCTTCTTCTTTTCTTTGGTCTTTCAGCATGTCTTTGTTTCCTTGGGGGTAATAAGGGATACATTCCTCTACTTTCATCAAACGGGGGACAATAACTCTTCGAGAATACCACAAAATTTAGTTTTGTATGCATTCACATAAGAAGCATTCGCCAAATATGGGCTCACAAGTCCTTCACAATCGTAACTAACGACTTTTACAGTTACCCAAACATGACAACATGGTAAATGTCTGTAAGGACCCTGACCCATGTTTTGGGATAACCCTATTTATTTTGCTTAAGTATGTTGCTTAGCTCCTACTCTAATCATCTAAGATGTAATTAGGGCATGTTGAAAGCTTGAGTTCCTTATTTGAGCTTGTTTGGTTGATGATTGTATTTTGTGGAGAGGTTTTGGTGCAAATTGCAATTTACCCAAAGTAAGGGTTGATGTGCAAATTTGCATCCTCTAGAGTGTTCCTTCTCTCTCTTAGCATAATATAAAGGAGAGAAAGAGATGGGTGCCTTGTTTGAGGCTTGGATGAGTGGTGACATCCTTGGTGATGTTTTGGACACATGTTTGAGGTGTGCCTTGCACCTAGAAGTGTTGTCTCGGGCTTGAGAGCCTTGGAGAGGCCTTGTATCTATTTTTGGGTGTCTTGAGGGACATCCTATTGGTTTTGTGGTGTCTAGAGGTGCACCATATCAGTTTTTGGTACCTAGGGTTTACCCTTATCAGTTTGTGAAGAAGGTAGATGTGTGTGTTGACCTTGACCTTCATAGGTGACCTAGTAGGCGAGACATAGATCTTATCACCTCATTGCATGGTGTTGCATGTGGCTCTTGTTGACTCAAGGTCTAAATTGACTAAACCCTTGTTTTGATGATGACGAAACCATTCCAATGAATTGTGTCTAATGTCTCTACTTGAGTAATTTCATATTAGGTATAGACACACTCCAAATGCCCTAACTTGTGCATCTAAACTTGGAGAAAAGACAAGTCAAAGTCCATACAAGTGCACATTTTTGGAATATGATTTAAATCCATTAGAATCATGTTGTAAATCACTTGTAACGATTGTATGACTTGTAATTAAGCTTAGAAAAAATAAGGAGCACTTAGATCGAATATTTAAGCACTCAAAAGCCATTTTCCAAAATTCACATCAGGCTGTTCATCGGTCAAGTTGCAAACTCAACCGATCTTGATTGGATCTTGAAAATGACTTTTGATCGGTCGAGTTTGCACTTCACAAAACTCGACCGATCCCTCTACTGACAAAAACTGATTTAAGTGAATCGGTCGAGTTACCCCAGGACAAACTCGACCGATGGCCTAAATTGGTCTTGTCTTTTAGTGGGATCGGTCGAGTTACCTTTATAGAAACTCAACAGATTGCACTGTACGGAAAAGTGTAGAAAAGTGTTTCTAGCCGTTGTGGAGTTGCAACAATTGAATTTTTTTTTGAACATAACTCGATATCACTAAAAATAGGCCATACGACATCTACAAGATAGAGATCTCTCATCAACTAATCAAGCAACAACTCCTTTTGTGGAAAGACATAGCACAAGACTCAGATTAGGATGCGATAGGTAAATTTTTGCACCGTCCACCTCTTGTAGTGGCTGTCTAAAACAACTATCTGGGATGGAATTCATCAATCTACATGAGACTATGAGTACATCGGGAGAGGAGTTTGCATTGCCTTCGGCAGAGACCTGTGAGATACCACCCACAGAGATCACTATCTCATCCATGTTAGAGGCCGCCAGACAAAAAGAGAGCTCAAACCAAACCACAAAAAGCAAAATAGACATCTTGCTGCTAACAACATAAACCCAAAAAATGCAAAAAAAGAACAATAATTGAGGCCAATCAAGAAGCTGCCTAAGCTCATAAAATGCTCACCCAGGAAATTACTGGAACAACTTGAGTGCATCACCCCGGATCTCGGAGAAGGGGGCAAAAAACTCTGCTTGCGCATACTTAGAGGAGAAAGGGCCTGTGAGGATTGAAGGTGGGAGGTAGAAAGCACCGAGTATCCCCACCACTACTCTTGAGCACCCCTACGAGTAGGGGGCGAGAGCATCCTCCCAAAGCACATAACCCAATTTCTCTCCCTCTGCCGGTGCACCATGGAGTCACCCAGCCTCGTCGTCCTTCCCCAGGAGCACCCGATGCCACGACCTGCAACAAGACCCAGACAGAACAAGAGAGGCTCGACCAGAAGCCCACCGCCACCTAGAGCTCACCACCACCCATCGCCGTCCTCCCAGATCTGGGCCGCCTTCTGAAAGCGAGACCACCGGGGGCACCTGCTCACGAGTAGGAAACCCAGGCATCGCGGAGAAAGAAGAAACAACCACACTGGGGGAAGATGGCTCACACCTAGAGAAACGAAGGACTTTGGTCGAGCATGAGGGAGATGAGGAGGCGCCCAGGGGGAGAGGGTTCCAGTCAGATGAGCGCCAGCCACCTCCCCCCCCCCCCCCCCCCCCCCCCCCCCCCCCGAGCAAGAGCACCGTCACCGGGGACTACTGGTGTTACAACCCCAATTTTTGGGTTCATTTGGTGAGAAATGTAATTTCTCATAATAAAGGTAAATGAACAAATAATGATATAATTTGTTTTGAATAAATGGATTTTGTTTACAATAGCCTTGATGATTGTGTTGTGGGCTTTATTGGCTATTGGGCCCAATAATAAGGAAATTCAATTAATAAATGAATAATTGAGTTTTTGAGAAAAGAGAGATGTGGAAACCTCTGGAAGGCAAAAGAGTACAATCCAAGGATGGATTTCGTGCCTCTTGGGATTCCTTGGGTTCCAAGGAGTCCAAAGTTGCAAAGAAAAGCAATAAGAAAAGAAAAGATTAATCAAGTATTTCTTTATTAAGAAAGAAATTGAAAACAATGGTAAAATGTGGAAAATAAGTAAAAAGAGGTACAATTGAGTTATCCTTAGTGGAATTTCGTATCTCAAGGATTTCTAATGATAAAAGGGATACAAATGAGGAAAATAAAAGAGAAATAAAGAGAAAACCTCAAAAAGAGATATTTTAATAAGAAATAAACAAGATAATGAGGAATAATGAAGAATAATGCATTTAGATGCATCTAGAAGGATAATAAGTATCTAATAAAAGGATTTCGAAATATTAGAGTTTCTTGGGGTCCAAGGAGCCCCAATAAAGAAAGAGGAAAGAGAAAATGCCAATAATGCAAAGTAAGAGGATAATGTACTACATAATTAATAACTTTTTGATATTATCAAAAGGGGATGTAAATTGCTTTAAGGAAGTTGATCCTCGTGGCCAACGGATTAAAAGTCAAGAACAAGGAGATTAAAACATGTAATTTTCAGATTTCCCTTTAAGTGAATAGTTTCCTTAATAACCAAGGGATACTAATAAAGAAGGAATAGATTTAAGAAGAGAGTTGCACCTAAACAAGGAAAGTAGGCTAAGGGGACTAGTTTTCCCTGTGGTTAAGTATAATGGGACGTTTTCATCCTTCCCTATATAAGGGTTGGATCCATGGCCTCGAGCCTATGAGATCTCATGCATCTTTCTCTTCATTTCTTCTTCTTTCCGCCTAAACCCTAACCAAGAGGGTATATCGCTGTTCTAGGGCAACGAGGGGTGTCGTTATGGTTCTGTTAGAAGTAGGGACCTTCCACGACAAACCCTGAAGGGCTAGCTACCTCTTTCGTGCCTTCGTCTACCCGTAGCCCTTGCCGGAGATCTTTAAACCTACAACAGGTGCGATTGAAACTAAGGGAGAACCTCACGCATATTCAGACGTTTTGGTCATGCTTTCAGCATGGTTGGCTGCGATAGGGTGGGGCGGAGGCAGGGAAGAGACCCTAGCAAGGCACGAGCCTTGAGGAGGTGGGAGGAAGGCCGCAAAGCGCTGTAGGTCAGCAGCTAGGGCGTCGGCCTGGTCTGTTCACGAGGAAGAAGGAACCAAGGTGGCGTTGGACGGAGTTGCCCTTCCGCGGACTGAGCAACCAATCCACTTATCGAGGGCAAAACTGACATTTGGTTATGTTTTCCAAATCACAAGAGCCTTGCATGGTAAGGGAGGCGACGTGGCACTCTCCGATTGGTCCAGAGTAAGTGAATTTCATTAAATGCATAACTTTTTAACGGTAGCTCGGTTGGGGACATATAATACATGAATCTTGCTCAGAAAAGCACGAGGAATTCAATAAAATTACTATTAGAGACTAATTTTACTTCTAGTTAGAAAAGTAATGGAAGATGTCAACTTTAATGTATTAATGTTTAAAGAACCCTATTTTGAGATGAATAATATATTTATAGGGGTTTAATTGATGGTTAAAGTTGATATTAACTTGTTAATGATAAAAGGGGACATTAGGAAGAAAAAAGATGAACTTTGCGTATAATTAGTTAATTTAGAGTTTCATACGCATGAATATACTTTAATGGGCATTGAAACCCTAATGTTGGTAATTAGGACTATTAATGGCTTTAATTGTTCGATTTCATGTATCAAACTGAGTTTTCATGGTTATAAGCTATTTCGAGTAGTAAAGTTTCTAATTTGTGGATAAATACCCTAAATGTAGTAATTAGGGTTTTCTCATGAATAAAAGGTAGAATTAATGGCAAATCGAGTTCATATGTGAATTGGATCATAATGAATGAATTGACGATAAATGAGCATAATGATCTTGTTATATATTAAAAGGATGAAAATTGTAGCTTTAATGTAAAATAGGCTTAATGGACTTATTTAATGGTTAATTATGCCTTAAATCCAAAACTGAGGATTAGATGTGGAAATAATTAGGGTTTGTGATCAATTGTGTTAAATTAGGGTTTAAAATAGTAAAAGATGAAGGGAAGCCCTAATTGCAATAGAAACCCTAAAAGTGAATTAGAAACCCTAGGAAGCGAGCTAGGTTTAATGGATCTTGATGACATGAATAATAAAAAGGGAATTACGTGATTATTTCAGGATCTTGTTGAAAATGCTTGCTTGCTTGGATTCTTATTTGCATGGATATTTTTGTTCAAATCGTCAGATCATGTATGTGGTTAATTATGAATAACCGCCTTAGTTTCCCAAGGATTTTCCGGATGGTTAATCACATTGAATGCAAATTATTAGTTTGGATGTTCATACTTGCAAACTATAAAGTCACTATGATTATCACATTAATAATAGAAGTATGGATTCTCGTACTTACATGCCACCCTGATGGATGATTCCAAAGGTCAGGCCCAGATGGGTAGACCAATGGACACCTTGAGTGGTGACCCCAGGCACCAAGCTCGGGAATGAGAAGGTGGCCTATGATATTGCATGACTAGTGGGCACCATGAGTGGTGACCCCCAGGCACCAAGCTCGGGATTGAGAAGGTGGCCTTAAGTCATTGGCAAAGGAAACCCTAAGGTGGGTATGCCAGGGTTAGGGAAAAAACGGTGGAGAATGTCATACTGAAAAGTGTAAATCGACTTGTTAATTAACTTGATTGTGATAATTAGATTGTTATCCTTATATGCAAACTTTTGGGTGTCCCCACATACCAATATATTTCGATATACTGAACGACGTTTTGTTTGTCGGGGTTTTAGGTACAACCCTGAAAGGAACAAACAGTAAAGTGACACATTGTGAAATTAAAACACAAAGTGCAAGGAGGATTAGATAAAGTAGATTCAAGCTCTGGATAGATAGATTTCCAAAGTTTTTCAAAGGTAAGTAAAGATTTAATTTTATACCCAAATTTCAGTTTAGTTAGTAGAATTTTATAATTATTATTGATTATTTGTCGAACCTTTGATCCTATTAATTGGATAACGGCACCGACCTTTCGGTCTCCCTTAATTGGGGGTTACCGGGAGGCGGGGTCATTACAATTGGTATAAGAGCGAAGGTTCCTCACTTAATCTTTAATAATTATTAAATTTTACAATTTCTGTAGAACCCAAGGGAGTTATTAGAGGATTGTCCGAAAGATTGAGGTGTCTAGAAAAGGATCACTTCCGGGGGCTGGCAATATTTTCCTCCGCACCTCTTGTCAGAATACAAGGACTCCCAGATTGTGTGACTGCCTGGCCGACGTCTTAGGATATGACTCAAAATAAGATACCTTTAGGACTCTCTCATCTTGTTCATCCCTTCTCAACTCAAATTCTGTTAAGGACCTTAAGGATTAGGGTTTCCTCTCTTCTCCTCACCCTCTTGAGGCATGGGTAAGGTTGATAAGGATTAAGGAATCCTCCACCAAACTAATAAAAATCATGTAAATAAGATGCCATGGACATAAGCTTAATAGAGTAAGCCTAAAGGAATAGATACATGCTTAGGTCATATGACATGAGTTGTCATTGCCCTCAGGAGAGGCCTGAGGATAAACCTTCGTGGCAGGAGGATGAGTAGAGAGAGTTAGTCTTAAAGGTAGAGACCATGATGAGAATAGACCAGGTGCTTGAATAAACATGCCTTGGATGCCATATGAGCCTTGAGAAGTTGATGACCTAGCACCTTTGGCAACCCAACCCTGAGAAGGGTCGTGCATGTTTGAGCGAAGGATAGCTCCTTCATGGATGAAGTTAGAGAAGAACCTATAGAATCCTATGGGCTTGTGCAAGTAGGGTGTAGCTTGCACCCAGAGTACGTCAGTAGTGCTGATAGTAGGATGAAACCCTGGACAAGGAATCATGGTTGATGTCTTATGAGATAAACATAAAGAGATAAGGATAATGTTGAGCCAAACATGAGTTGAGCAAAGGCTTCACCCAGGTAGGGATATGCTGGTAAGCTTGATCTGACTTCATGAAGTGAGGCTGGATGTGGAGTTAGATCTAGAGAGAGAAAGGAGGACCCAAGAAAGAAGGTTGGAAGCTTAGATTATGAGACATGAGGAATAGTGGGGAGTCGAGGATGATGCGACCTAAGTGGATGATAGTGGATGATAGTGGATGCTTCTAATACCTATGGTATAAGTGATTACCTGTTGGATGAGATAAAGAGTGCTTTAGACCTTGAGGAGGTTTAAGTAACCAGTTGTGAGGCTTTATACCTAGTTGATTTCCCTGGAAAAGGACTCAACTCCAAAGTGTTGCGAGTAGAAGGATCATGGAAGTACATGACATACCTTGGACATGCTTGAATCGTGGTTAAGAGATTGAGCATGCAGTCGGACACCCAAAGGTGAACCTAGGGTTCCTAGGCCTAAGAGGGGAAGTAGTGTGTCTGATGCTCATGAGGAGATTTGAGTCTCTATAGTTTCGAGCATGGTACTCCTCATGTGTAGAGAAAAGGAAACCCCTTAAGTTAAGGTATGTTTGATGAACCACTCACAACTAAGTTGGTCTAATGTTAAGGATGAGAACAAGTGTGACCTAGCATGGTTTGGTAAGTATCTTCCTATGCCTTAGTAGCTTGCTAGGGCTAAGCACGTTCATGTGGATGCATACCCTAAACATAAGGACGTTTGTGACTGCTATTATCAGGTGTAGTTTCCTCCCATCCTGAGAGAGGGACCCTTTTGTAGGGTGTAGACCAGTTTTGTTGGTTTTGAGGTAACCTAAAAAGGTTTCAGAGGATCTTGAGAAGCTAGATGAAAAGTACATGGTATGAGAATGAACCTGTAGACCCATAAATAGCCATCTCTAAGTGCATGTGGATGTGTTACCATTGAGGTAACCGGTATGGGGCCTGACCAAGGTAGGCAGGTTGCCATGACCCCTATGAAGGGATGAAAGTCAGTTAGGAATGCAGAGAGAGATGAGGAAGGATTGGGTAAGGTTCTAAGTTGAACATGTACTATAATGGAATCCTAAGTCTATCCTAGGGTCAAGTAGGGATAAGACCGATGGAAGAAAGAGTTGCCTAATTCCCTAGTTGCACATGACCATAGGGTCGGGAGGTAACAACAATCATTGTCTAAGGGCCATGGGTTAGGAGATTGATCACCTTCATGAACTCATGGGACCCAAAGGGCAGATGAGTAGGGAACTCTCTAGATGCATAAGGGAAGAGGGATAACCCCAAAAGTGCCGACACCCTATAGACCTAGAGGAGATGACTAAGGATTGTGCTTGGACCAAGTAAGTTCGAGACCAGTTTTCCATGGAAGTAATTTTAATATCATGATGTTTGTGATGTATAGACATAAGTTGCACGTTCTAACTCAGATTTAAAGGTGTACTGGTAATGAGGGTTGTACTATCTCTACTCTTGGAATAGGAAGAACTCTATATTTGGACGGACACCAAATGCTTATTTCTTCTTCTTATGGGAGTGAGAGATAGGACAATATGCATGCCATACACCAAGGGTAAAGATGACGTGAGTTGGAACGTTGCTATAAGGAATGAGGACAAAGATGATAATGTGCCCTTGAGGAGCAAATGATATAGGGATGGATTACAAACACTAAGAGTATTAAGGAGATCATGTTGTGGGGATGTGATACCATGAGCTATCTAGAATTTGCAAGATATGCAAGGTTGAGTTTGACCACCATGAAAAGGAGCTCAGAGTTTCTTGATGAAGACAAACTTAGAGATGAGATGATAAGTAGAATAATACATGGAGGTGTATGTTACCTAACACCTAAGGATAAGAAGTGGTAATGAATGCTCTGGTTGAGATATAGTGCCTAGTTTAGCTGGAAGCTAGAAGAAGTTGAGGTTGTTAGGCTAACCTTAAGTTGAGAAAAAGAGATAAATTTGGATAACACTTAGATATAACGAGATCTGTTGAATAAGATTAGTGGTTGTTTGGATAGCCAGCCTAGTCCGTGATATAATGAAAGGATGATTCTCGAACCTAAGATGTACTTCTTTGGAAAGGAAAGTGATAAAACCCTATTGAGAGTGGTTTAGTGTTTTTGAGGAATCGACCTTGAGGAATCATGACATACAGGAGATCATGGTTTTAAGATCACCAAACACCGTGAAACTACAAAGATGGTAAGTGATAGTGGCACTTTGGATGCTTAAAACAAAGTTACATGTATCATGTGGCCATGCAAGCTAGGAGGTGAAGGACGAACACCAATGACCCAGTACATGGATATAAAGTATAAAGAGTTCCCGAGAGGGAATGGGAGTTCTTCACTGTGGATGTTGTGAGTCTCCCCTGGACCAAGGAAGGTCGAGATCCAATATGGGTTATGGTAGATCGCCTTACCTAGATGACATGAGAAAGGAAGAGTACTGTCAAGGGACAGATCCGGTTGAACTACTTATAAGAGAGAGAGATGGTTCAACTACACCATGATGCGAGTTCAAAAGTTCTTGAGTATAACCTAAAGGTTCACTTCCGTGAGTTGCAAGTAGATACCTGAAGAACTCGATGTTAAAACAGTTTAGCACCCCATACTAATGGTTAGTATGATCCAGACTGGAGGGTCTGATGAGAACATGTGTGCTCATTCAGGGTGATACAAAGAGACAGGTCTTGTGATGTGACGTTAGCCACCATAGCCTTATCGGGATGCAAGAAGTTTTATAGAGAGGTTGTGTCGGTCACCGCTTCATTAAGATGATGTTGGTGAAGGAGGCCTCGCGAAGGTCAGAAAAGAACCACAATGTGTGCATATGAAGTCTCTTTGATCGTGCAATGGCTGAGAGAGGGCCCAGTGGTGACATGAGTCACGAGCTGATGCAAAGCAGACTGACATGCAGTTCACTGTGGGAGAATATGTGATGTGAAAATCTGACCCCTCTAAGCTACAGCTGAGAAAGCTGAGTCCCCGATGTATGGGTTGATGCAATTTTATTGTGTGTATAAACGCAAGTGCACGCGTCGAGTAGTACATGCCTTTGTGAGGCCCGAGTCAAACTCAGGGATACGTGCAATCGTCGGGGACTCCTACTAACTACTCACGATCAGCTAAGCTGAATAACAAATTGAGAGTTGTTGTTAAAAATAAAAGAAAATAAAAACAAAACAAAACAAGCAATCGATTAAATGTTGGTTTAATCAATTCAAAAGGGTATCTTTAGGATTGCGGTTTCACCGCGGGTTTTCATTGTATTAGATTTTATATAACTACTCAATTTTATCTCTCTATCCAGGTAGTGGCCTGAAATCAGAGTTGCCCACTGTCGTGGTACAACTCACTACCTAAGTCTAGGTCGGTTCCACCGTCGTAGCAACCTATACCCTAAACTAGGTGCATTATGAACGATCTCTCAGTATCCACCATTAATTTTACACCACCTTGTTCAAGGGATTTATCAATTAATGTAGATTTCATCTCTTTTCAACCGTTAATCCTTTTTTCAAAGTGATTAAGGGCATTAGGTTATTATTATGGTGATCAAGCATAACAATACACGGAGAAAACGAAATTATACCACGGATTTGAGGGATAAAATATGATTCACTATTATAAAATTGTCATACAATGAATTCCCGGGCTACTCCCGGTCCTAAAGACGAAGGGGATTAGCCCCGCATGTTCATCTCACACAAGTAAATGGTAAAAATAGGGGAAAACATGTAAAAAACGTGGAATGAAAGGGAAAACCCCTGAACGGAGAAGAACCGGTTGATCCTCAGTGTAAAATGCGTGCTCTACCGCCTCTCGGTGGTGGAATCCGTCTTCTTCGGCCTCCGGATCAACAAGTATGAGCTTCTAGCCTCCGTTCTCCTTTCTACCGCTCCTCGGTACTCGTGCAATGGCTAATGAGATCCTCTGGTGGCTGGGGGCGCCGTCATTAGCTATATCTCGGTCATTAGGTCACTAATTAACCATAGCCATCCGATTGAGATCATTAGGAAGCCAACTCATATCCTACGGTGTCGATACCATCGATGCGAGTCGATGGTATCGACCCGCTGTAGTGGCGGCCGGCTGCAAACCCTTACTTTGTCGCGCCCAATAGGATCTCGATACCATCGACGCGGGTCGATGGTATCGACTTCCTTTAGGCGTCGGTTTTTGCAAGCTTCCGACACTGTAGCCTCCGAGTGTCGATGGTATCGACTTGGTTTCGATACTATCGACCGATTTCTCGCCAGCAATCTGATGGTATCTCGATACCATCGACATCAAAGTCGATAGTATCGACTTTTTCCTACTTCTTTCGGCTGGCAACCTGTGACCATGTCGATGGTATCGACGGAAGCAGATACTCATTTTTCCTGAAATTCAAACATGAAACCAAATAAATTCACACAAATAATAATATTTTGACAATTAATGCTCAAAACGATGAATTAAAGGGGATTTGACATAAAATAGCAGCAAAGACCAAAGTGGATGAATTATGCAATATTAACCATATAAATGACTAATTAAAGCATAAAACACATATGAAACAGGTCTACAAATGCGACTCAAAATCATCGCATCAAACTCCCCTAAGGTTGAACATTGCTCGCCCTCGAGCAACTAATCCTTAGAATAGAATTGCTAATGTCAACTGAAGAACAACACAACCCAACCAACATCCGATATGACTCCCACTGGACATTCACATACTGACCCTTTCTAACCACGGAACGGTAATTACCCTGAAGGCGACAGTAATCATCCATGAAAGAAATTGACCTCAAAACTGACGAACACTATCACATAAGGCAGTTAACATAATAAAACTCGCAGGTTCAGACTTGGTGCATCTTGTGATCTCCTGTACTACGTTGCTCGCCCTAACTACCATCTACATGGAAGCAGTTCTCCTGATATTCATTAATGAGGAGAAATTCACGGTGGCCTACCAATCCGAGCAACGGGTGGATTAAGATGGGTGGTTCATGGAAGAAAGTGAAAGTATTGTACAGTTTCAACATGCATAAAACAAAATGTCCTAAATGATGCAAATGCGCATGAAAAATTCCCTAATGCCTAAAATTGGGTGGAATGATGCATGTGCTAACCATCCATCTCGAAACGAGATGAACATCTACTTAAGTTACATCATGTACTCAATTATCTTGAAATGCAGGTGATATTATGTTCCTTTCTCCTTCTTATTCTTCTTGCTTCTACATAACTCTTTTCTCTTTTTTTTTTCCAACCCTTATATCCATAATTGATAATGAATATTTTATTGGGCTTATTTTTATTTATACTCAGAAATTTGCACTATTTAGAAGGTATGGAACAATGTAATTCACCATTAGAGAAAGATTGAGATACATGATATACTTTATGCATGAAAATTATGAATGCAACTACATGACATGCACCTAAGGGTAATGTGTATGTATCACTATTCTATTTTTTGTATGCACAACATATGGAAATAAATTCAATGCAAGACCTATCTATATGCAATGCTGTCAAAGAAGTTAAAACTGTACTTTACTCTCAAATCTTGGTGGATTGTGAAAACAATGAGGTGGACAGATCACAAGACTAGTTGACTGAACCTTTGAAAAGTATTATGTGTCCCTCCTTACTGACCTGTGTAGTAGTTAAGAGGTTTCTCTCTCTTACATCCAATTAGAGTCTCATTACCATTTGGTCAGATTAGGCTCAAACAACCATTGCCGTCCACTTTCATGAATCATTAGGAGTACAATTGTGAAATTTTGTTTTAAAGTTGACAAAACCAATCATTTTCGTAGGATATGTGCCCAAGGTTAAACAAGACAAGCTTCCCAAACACACAAAATTTTTAAATTTCCCTTGATTTTCCCATGCACAATTAATGAGATGACACAAACTTTATGACATCCACGATTACACTAGATAGCATGTGGATCCTACAAAAGCTACAAATGCAAGAAACAAATAACAAGAACAAAAACAATAAAGTTAAAAACTAAAAACAATAAAAGATAAAGCTGTTCCAACTACCCCCCTAAGCTTGAATTCGACTATGGCCTCATAGTCAAAAACAAACTTAAAGATTGGAACAGTGATACCAGATCACTCCTGTGGTGGTGGAGGCGGGTACTGTGGAGCCGTCGGGTCCCAAGAAGGATACTCCCCCTGGAAGCTTGGATCAAACTGGGCCCTGGGTGGAGGTTGTGGATAACCTCCAAAATAATTTTGGCTCCAATAGTGGTCATAGAAGGGCTCCTGCTGCATCTCCATCCGATACAACCGATCATGTATCTGTTGTTGGTTGTCAAGGAGGAGGCGCTCATTCTCGAACATCGCCCTTCGGTTGTCCAGTATCCGGTTCGTAGTGTCTTGAATACCGGTATACATCCCCATTTGCTGTTGCTGCGACTGCTGTATATCATGCAACATAGTGTACATGCCCTGCATGGAATAGACATCCTCACTTGGCTGTGAGGGCGGTGGTGGTGGAGGCGTATGCTGGGATGATGAAGATGCACCCGGATGCATCCTAGGACGCTTCCGTGGTGCTACTCGTGCTCGAAGAGGTGTAAATGCCTCCTCTTCCTCCTCAGCCTCGTCGCCATTTCCGTCATCGCCGCCTTCTTCATCGGAGTCTGCGATGGCTATGATTGGCCACCGGAAATGCTTCGCACCGTCGATGTTGAAAATGGGATCGGGAAGAGAACATTCTTGATATGCTTGATTTACGTGGCAGTGCGCAAACGCCACGCCATCTCGGAGAAGCAACAGATTGGACCGGTGTAGATGCTGCAAGTTCACCTTGCTTCTTGTAGAGAGAGGAGTGAGGGTCTGGAAATTCAAGCCAAGGTAAGAAGCCAGCTTGGTGATGAGCTCGCCGAAGTGAATCGGCGCTTTCCTCGTACTCCTCTTCACGTTCAATACGCGTTGCAGAAAGAAGGCACCCCAATTGCATTCTTGTTTCTTCAGGAGTTTATACAGAAAGAAAAGGTCCGACCCCTGAAACTTGCTGAGGGCCAGATCACCCTGAGCAAAAACTGTGGAACTGAGCATCCGGTGCAAGATCCGGACAAAAGGGTGCTCAAAATCGGCTACCGCGGCATTGTGGTAGCTCACCGACTTTCCTTGCGGCACCGTCACCAGCTCGGCGAAGATCGCGTCGTAGTCGGTGCGGTTGTCCGGCCGCCGGTAGTCGTACTGTGAATGGTTCCAGTTGAAAATCCTGTTGAACTGCTTGAGCGTGAGGGTGTAGTCGTGGTTGTACAGCCGGAAAGCCACCCGACCCTTGATCCACTCACGATCGGTAGCTACTATGTCGTTGGGCACTACACATACGTCCAACGATGCCATGAACTCTGCTACCAACTCTTTGTACGTCGGCCAGTCGTTGAAGAACGACTGGCCATCTTGGTGAAATTCCAGCTCGCCAGGTCTTATGGGTGCGTGGCGGGCCTGCCCATGTAGAACGTAGGCCAAGTTGTCCTCGAACCCGAGATCTCAGATCATCTCCCGGTCCACATATCGGGTGGGCTCTATCTTCCTCCGCATGATCTCCTCGTAGATCTTCCGGACCTCCGAGGAAGGATGGACAAGTCGGGGACGTGCGATCGACGATGGTGGTGGTGGCACGAACTCTGGGATCTCCATCGGATTCGTGCGAGAGGAAGATGCTCCAACGATGTGAACCATATTTGCGACGAGAAAAGGATTGGAAAGAGAGTTCGGTGCAGATTGGAGAGTTGAATTTCCGCTCGGTGAAGATCGTCGCTTGATGATGCTTTTCTTCGGGCTTGGACGGCTCGGGGGAGTGCTCGGCGCAAAGGGAGGAGATCGCTATGAAGGTGTGACGTCAACTGACGTAATGAATCTCCTTAAATAGACTTGGCCGGCGCCACTGTTGGCCCGTCGATACCATCGACGCGAGTCGATGGTATCGACACTAGTCGATGCTATCCGTCCCCATCGCGAGTATCGACGGTTGTCGATGGCTGGATCTTGAAACCCAGATCGCTGACGTGTCGATACCATCGACATGGGTCGATGGTATCGACGCTGCACCTGGATCGACCATCTTAATGCCACGATCGCCGTTGATTTGTGCACGCGGATCGGTGACGTGGATTGTCGATACCATCGACGCGGGTCGATGGTATCGACTTTTCTGATTAGGGTAAATCCTCGTGAGACCGGCCACTGCCTTTTTCACTTGAAGGTGTCGATACCATCGACACGCCCGTCGATGGTATCGACTTCACTGAGTCGATTTCTTCTGTAAATCTTCAGAGATATCGATGGTATCGACTGGCATGTCGATACCATCGACCTTAATTTTGCGATCTTCCTGTAGGTCTATCGATACCATCGACGAGGCCGTCGATGGTATCGACGCAGTGTGAAATCTGCAGTCGTCAACCTGTTCCATGGTCGATACCATCGACCAGTGTGTCGATGGTATTGACTCTGCCTCAGCCTACACAAAGAACAAACCGATCACGGTATCTTTTTTATACTAAAAACTAAGTAAAAACAAATTAAACTATGAATGTAAATGAACTAAACTAAGGTACCAATGGTTGGGTTGCCTCCCAAAAAGTGCCCTTATTTAACGTCTTAGGCTAGACGACTTTTGAGCACCTCATGCATCTGGAACGGAAATGAGTTTGACCTCATTCACCTTCCTCTTGTAGTTCTCACCAAAATAGAGCTCCAACCTTTGTCCATTTACCAAGAACGTGGTATCACCATCATGCACTAAGATCGCGCCGTGTGGTTTGACCTCCTCTACCACGAACGCTCCACTCCACCGGGATTTTAGCTTCCCGGGATGCAACTTGAGTCGTGAATTGAACAACAAAACACTGTCTCCCTTTTTGAACGTGCGCAACTGGATGTGGCAGTCATGGATCAGCTTTGTGCGCTCCTTGTATATCCGTGCGTTCTCATATGCCGTCATCCGTAGCTCGTCCAACTCGTTCAATTCCAGCAGTCTCTTCCTCCCCACTTCATTGTAACTCAGATTTAGCCTTCTTAGCACCCAATGCACCTTGTGCTCCAACTCTACCGGTAGGTGACAAGCCCGGCCATACGCCAACCTAAAAGGTGTGGTGCCTATAGGTGTTTTGTAGGCCGTCCTGTATGCCCAAAAAGCATCCGATAGTAGGGCACTCCAGTTCTTCCTCGTGGATGCCACCGTACACTCTAAAATCTTCTTAATTTCACGATTGGAGACCTCCACCTGGCCTTGCGTTTGCGGATGATATGGGGTACCTATGTTGTGCTTGACCCCATATTTCTTCAATAATGTCGAGAACTTCCGATTCCTAAAGTGCGTACCCCCATCACTGATTATCATTCGGGGTACTCCAAACCTGCAGAAAATATTTTCTTTCACGAATCTGCACACTACAGTGGAATCATTAGTCCTTGTGGGTATTGCTTCCACCCACTTCGACACATAATCAACTGCTAATAAAATATATAAATTGGAGTTTGAGGACACAAAGGGTCCCATGAAATCTATGCCCCAAAAATCAAATACCTCCACTTCCTGAAACAAATTCAGGGGCATCTCCTGTCTCTTTGAGATATTACCTGCTCGTTGGAAGGAATCACATTGTCTCACAAACTCGTAGGCATCTCGAAACAAAGTTGGCCAATAGAGGCCGCTTTCCAAAACTTTAGCTGCCGTACGCGAGCTGGCGTGGTGTCCTCCCATAGGTGATGCGTGGCAATGACGTAAAATGCTCTTGTACTCCACTTCAGGTACACACCTGCGTAAAATACCATCCCTGCATTGCTTAAGAAGAATCGGGTCATCCCAAAAATAATACCATAAAGAATGGAAAAATCTTTTCTTCTCCTGATATGACCAATCTTCCGGGATGATCCCGCAAGCCAAATAGTTTACAATCTCAGCAAACCAAGGATCCTTAGAGTTAATTTTCAAAATCTGTTCATCCGGAAACGTCTCGGTTATGGGTATATGTAAATCTTTTTCATCCACCCTTTCTAACCTAGACAAATGATCAGCAACAACATTTTCAATCCCAGATTTATCCTTGATTTCGATGTCAAATTCTTGTAAGAGCAAAATCCACCTAATGAGTCTAGGCTTTGCGTCTTTTTTTCCATTAAGTATTTAATTGTGGCATGGTCAGTCCATACAACTACTTTAGATCCAACTAAATACTACCGGAATTTTTCAAAAGCAAACACAACGGTGAGTAATTCTTTCTCCGTAGTTGTATAATTTAATTGGGTGTCATTCAAAGTCTTTGAAGCGTAAAAAATCACGGCGGGTTTATTGTCCACCCACTGCCTCAACACAGCTCCTACCACAAAGTCTGAAGCGTCACACATCAGTTCGAACGATTTCGTCCAATCCGGCATTTGAACAACAGGTGCAGAAATCAGTTTTTCCTTCAACACGTCGAACGCATGTAGACATTTGTCATTAAAATAAAAAACAACATCTTTCTCTAAAAGCTCGGATAGAGGTTTTGCAATTTTAGAAAAATCTTTTATAAATCGACGATAGAACCCGGCGTGTCCTAGGAAACTTCTTACCCCTTTAACAGAATTTGGTGGGGGCAACTTGGAAATGACTTCAATTTTGACCGGATCCACCTCTAAACCTTTGCTAGACACCTTGTGTCCTAGCACTATCCCCTCAGTCACCATCATGTGACATTTTTCCCAGTTGAGGACCAAATGTGTGTCCTCACAGCGCTGTAAAACTTTGTCCAAATTATAGAGACATTCATCAAACGATGCACCATACACTGAAAAGTCGTCCATAAAAACCTCGAGACAGCGCTCTACCATGTCAGAAAATATGGCGAGCATACAACGTTGAAACGTTGCAGGTGCATTGCATAAACCAAAAGGCATTCAGCGGTACGCGAAAGTCCCATAGGGACAAGTGAAAGTAGATTTCTCTTGATCCAAAGGATCAATCGAGATCTGGTTGTACCCCGAGTACCCGTCTAGAAAATAGAAGTGCGATCGGCTGGCAAGACGCTCTAGGATTTGATCAATGAAAGGTAAAGGAAAGTGATCCTTTAGCGTGGCGGCATTCAAACGGCGGTAATCAATACAAACTCGCCACCCGGTTACCAATCGGGTGGTGACAGGTTCATTCAATATATTTTGGGTGACAGTAATTCCCCCTTTCTTAGGGACTACATGTGTGGGACTCACCCATGTCGAGTCTGATATGGCGTAAATAATACCTGCAGCAAGAAGCTTAATAACCTCCTTCTTCACAACCTCCATCATGCTCGGATTGAGACGTCGTTCAGGTTGAACCACGGGCTTGGCTCCCTCCTCGAGCCGAATCTTGTGCTGACATAGAGTAGGGGAAATTCCCTTGATATCTGCAACGGACCACCCAAAATCTCCTCGGTGGTTCTTCAGCACTATCAAAAGTTGGTCTTCCTCTTCCGCACTCAAATAAGCAGATATGATTATTGGTAACTTGTCCTCCTCAGCTAGGAAGACATATTTGAGATGCGGTGGCAGCGGCTTTAATTCTAGATCCGGCGGGCTGATCAAAGATGATTGAAGCGGCGGGGGCAGTTCACCTAGATCTTCATAATGCCTCGCATAGAAGCATGGAAACATCTGAAGCATTTTGGCACACTCCTTGAGTGATTTGCTCCGCATCCTATCATGTGTAATATTTACCAAGCAAGCCTCCAATGGCAATTATGGGTATGCATCAAAAACAGAAATAGCAATAACATCATCTTCCATGGAAGGCGGAATGTCCTCCTCCTCATCATTCGGGAATCCAACAGCTTTGCACAGAGAAACTACTTTGGTCTGCTCCATGATATCCACAGCCAAAGTTCCATTGTCCACCTTGCTCATCACATGAGCCATGTCCAGAAATGGCTTCCCAAGACAGAGTGAAATGTTACTATCCAGATGTTTTACCATATTACATTGTTCCTTTGCTTTAGATGACACAATACTAGAAGGCATGACCATCTCAAAGCGGTCATCGGCTATGCCCAAGGTCAAACGACCTCTTCCCATCTCTAAGATCATGTCGGCTGTAGCTTGGAAAGGACGTCCAAGTAACAACTCATTGCCATGTTCATCCTGCATCTCCATGACTACAAAATCTACCGGAAAGACAAACCTATCCACCTTTACTAACACATCTTCACAGATTCCATAAGGCTTTACCACAGAGTTATCTGCCAATTGAATAGTCATATTTCTTGGCCGTGACTCCTTCAATCCTAGCTTTTTGAATGTAGAAAGGGGCATCAAATTGATGCTTGCCCCAGAGTCACATAGTGCTTCACCAAATTTGACTTTTCCAATATAACAAGAAATGTTAAAGCAGCCTGGATCTTGTCTCTTTGGCGGCAAAGTGCACATGATGAAGGCACTCACTTGCTCTTTGAGCACGATGACCTCTGTGTCTGGAATTTTCCTCTTCTTAGTAATGATGTCCTTTAGAAATTTCCCATAAGACAGGATTTGCTCAATGGCCTCCAGTAGAGGGATATTGACTGAAAGCTTCCTGAAACTGTCTAGGAACTTCTTAAATTGCGCATCTACTTTCCTTGCCTTGGCACTGTTTGGATACGGGACCGGGACTACTTGTGCCCTTTGGTGAGGTGGCACATAAGGTGTCCTTTTCTGAGATCCTTCCTCCTCTGCAATCGGGTCTTCAGTAGAATCCACAAATGTGTCATTGACTGATTCTGTGACTGGTGCGGGCTGCTCCTCATTGGCTTCACCTTCTACTTTAGCTTGTGGTGTGCTTGTCTCCTCGGCCCTTAGATTTAACAATTTATTTCCGCTTCTGAGCAAGATGGCTATAGCCTGCTGGTTTCCCCTGGAACATTGGTATTTCCCGGAAAACCTGGATGTGCTGGTTTCTTCAAACTGGCTATCTCCGCAGCCATCTCTGCCATAGATGTCTCAATGGTCCTCAT
This sequence comes from Alisma plantago-aquatica, assembly GCA_963693085.1. NCBI lineage: Eukaryota > Viridiplantae > Streptophyta > Magnoliopsida > Alismatales > Alismataceae > Alisma > Alisma plantago-aquatica. The sequence goes on along the minus strand of OY856412.1, from coordinate 71,994,511 downwards.
TTACGCCCCATGGCTCTACAGTGTTTGCCCGAATTGGTTCATGAACTCTCCTTGCTACTTTATTTGCTGGCCAAAAGTAGCCATGAGTTCTTGGTTTTGCTTTATGATTTGATTGAGCAGCTCTGTGCTCTTATCCTCCACAACTGGCTGAGGTTTAGCATCCGGATCCTGCATAAAGTTGTTAGGATCTTTCCAGGAAAACTTCTTATCTTTTCTCCATGAATAGTCGTTGTTCCTATAACTGGGCTGCTGCCTCATAAATTTCACTTGAGCATCGTCCTCAGGCTCATTATCCTCATTTGCAAGCAACTTCTTTGTGAGAAGATCCATCTTCTCATTTAGTTCTTTTATTGCCTTAGATTCTCCTACTGCTCGGACCTGCTCCACGGCACCTCTTTCGCCCCATGATTGTTTCCTAGCCATGTTCTTTAATATCTCCCAACACCTGGTGTCTGTGTTGTTCAAAAAGAATCCTGACCCAGCTGAATCAAGGTTGCTCCTATCGTGCTCGGAGAGAGCAAAATAGAAGATCTTTACCTGTGTTTCTTTATCCAGCCCGTGATGCGGGCACCGTTTCAGCATGACCTGAAACCTCTCCCAGGTCTCTGAATATGTCTCACCTGCCTGTTGGGTAAAGTTATGGATCTTCCTGATCATGTCGTTGGTATTCTCAGGAGGAAAGAACCTCTCAAAGAAAACCTCCACCATATGGTCCTAGGACTCCACAAACTCATCATCTAAATTGTGTATCCATTCTCACGCGGCTCCCGCCAATGAACTCGGGAAAAGCTTAAGATAAAGTGCATCCTGTGGAAACCTGTCGATTTTAAACATGTCACAGTTCTCAACAAACTGACTTATGTGCGCGACGGGGTCCTCATTCTTGAGCCCATGAAAAGCATTGGACTTAACCAGATTTATCAAAACTGGATCAATCTTATAGGTAGGTATGTTGAGTGCTTGCTTCTTTATAGGCCCTTTTGACGTGGATGCGGAAGAAGCCTTGATCTTCTCCCATATTGTCTGTGGCTCGTCCTCCATCTCTTCTTATTCCTCATCTTCAGGTCCTATCAGTAGCGGAACCTCTGGTGCGTGACCTGCGTAGTCAGTACTACGCGTCTGCACCATGCACATAACCTGAAAATAAAAAGATTAAATTTAGTACGATGCTTGACGATTGAAAATATTTAGAAAATAGACTATGATTTTTTTTGAATGATAATAATAAAAAAAATAAAAAGGTGGCCTAGAGTGGCCGCTCACAGCACTCGAAGTGCCAACAAATTGCTGTATCCCCGGCAACGGCGACAAAAACTTGACGCAATTTTATTGTGCGTATAAACGTAAGTGCACGTGTCGAGTAGTACATGCCTTTGTGAGGCCCGAGTCAAACTCAGGGATACGTGCAATCGTCGGGGACTCCTACTAACTACTCACGATCAGCTAAGCTGAATAACAAATTGAGAGTTGTTGTTAAAAATAAAAGAAAATAAAAACAAAACAAAACAAGCAATCGATTAAATGTTGGTTTAATCAATTCAAAAGGGTATCTTTAGGATTGCGGTTTCACCGCGGGTTTTCATTGTATTAGATTTTATATAACTACTCAATTTTATCTCTCTATCCAGGTAGTGGCCTGAAATCAGAGTTGCCCACTGTCGTGGTGCAACTCACTACCTAAGTCTAGGTCGGTTCCACCGTCGTAGCAACCTATACCCTAAACTAGGTGCATTATGAACGATCTCTCAGTATCCACCATTAATTTTACACCACCTTGTTCAAGGGATTTATCAATTAATGTAGATTTCGTCTCTTTTCAACCGTTAATCCTTTTTTCAAAGTGATTAAGGGCATTAGGTTATTATTATGGTGATCAAGCATAACAATACATGGAGAAAACGAAATTATACCACGGATTTGAGGGATAAAATATGATTTACTATTATAAAATTGTCATACAATGAATTCCCGGGCTACTCCCGGTCCTAAAGACGAAGGGGATTAGCCACGCATGTTCATCTCACACAAGTAAATGGTGAAAATAGGGGAAAACATGTAAAAAACGTGGAATGAAAGGGAAAACCCCTGAACGGAGAAGAACCGGTTGATCCTCGGTGTAAAATGCGTGCTCTACCGCCTCTCGGTGGTGGAATCCGTCTCCTTCGGCCTCCGGATCAACAAGTATGAGCTTCTAGCCTCCGTTCTCCTTTCTACCGCTCCTCGGTACTCGTGCAATGGCTAATGAGATCCTCTGGTGGCTGGGGGCGCCGTCATTAGCTATATCTCGGTCATTAGGTCACTAATTAACCATAGCCGTCCGATTGAGATCATTAGGAAGCCAACTCATATCCTACGGTGTCGATACCATCGATGTGAGTCGATGGTATCGACCCACTGTAGTGGCGGCCGGCTGCAAACCCTTCCTTTGTCGCGCCCAATAGGATCTCGATACCATCGACGCGGGTCGATGGTATCGACTTCCTTTAGGCGTCGGTTTTTGCAAGCTTCCGACACTGTAGCCTCCGAGTGTCGATGGTATCGACTTGGTGTCGATACTATCAACCGATTTCTCGCCAGCAACCTGATGGTATCTCGATACCATCGACATAAAAGTCGATAGTATCGACTTTTTCCTGCTTCTTTCGGTTGGCAACCTGTGACCATGTCGATGGTATCGACTTCCGTCGATGGTATCGACGGAAGCAGATACTCATTTTTCCTGAAATTCAAACATGAAACCAAATAAATTCACACAAATAATAATATTTTGACAATTAATGCTCAAAACGATGAATTAAAGGGGATTTGACATAAAATAGCAGCAAAGACCAAAGTGGATGAATTATGCAATATTAACCATAGAAATGACTAATTAAAGCATAAAACACATATGAAATAGGTCTACAAATGCGACTCAAAATCATCGCATCATGGGTCCATTTGAGATTGGATTGGTGGAGATGGTTGTGTTTAGCCTTGCCCCTCGGGGATAACATGATGTGTAATGTGTTCCATGAGTCTGATCTAGAGCACTATGTGAGGTACTCAAGCCATGTGCTGAGCCTTGAACCTATTCAGCTTTTGAGAGGCTAAAATGTCCTGAGTCACCTACGAGGGTAAGATATACCAAGGTAAGAAAGAACTCAGATGGAAGAATATGAGATGATGAAGGTTCTTGGGAAGCACCATGGAAAGGGTGAAGCCACATGGGAGCCATGATGGACACATGAAAGGCTTATCCTGTTTGTTTGCTTGCTTGATGGAATTTTGAGGACAAAGTTCTTATAAGAGGAGAAGGATGTTACAACCCCAATTTTTGGGTTCATTTGGTGAGAAATTTTCTCATAATAAAGGTAAATGAACAAATAATGATATAATTTGTTTTGAATAAATGGATTTTGTTTACAATAGCCTTGATGATTTTGTTGTGGGCTTTATTGGCTATTGGAAGGAAATTCAATTAAAAAATGAATAATTGAGTTTTTGAGAAAAGAGAGATGTGGAAACCTTTGGAAGGAAAAAGAGTGAAACCCAAGGATGTATTTCGTGCCTCTTGGAATTCCTTGGGTTCCAAGGAGTCCAAAGTTGCAAAGAAAAGCAATGAGAAAAGAAAAGATTAATCAAGTATTTCTTTATTAAGAAAGAAATTGAAAACAATGGTAAAATGTGGAAAATAAGTAAAAAGAGGTACAATTGAGTTATCCTTAGTGGAATTTCGTATCCCAATGATTTCTAATGATAAAAGGGATACCAATGAGGAAAATAAAAGAGAAATAAAGAGAAAACCTCAAAAAGAGATATTTTAATAAGAAATAAACAAGATAATGAGGAATAATGAAGAATAATGCATTTAGATGCATCTAGAAGGATAATAAGTATCCAATAAACGAATTTCGAAATATTAGAGTTTCTTGGGGTCCAAGGAGCCCCAATAAAGAAAGAGGAAAGAGAAAATGACAATAATGCAAAGTAAGAGGATAATGTACTACATAATTAATAACTTTTTGATATTATCAAAAGGGGATGTAAATTTCTTTAAGGAAGTTGATCCTCGTGGCCAACAGAGTAAAAGTCAAGCACAAGGAGATTAAAACATGTAATTTTCAGATTTCCTTTTAAGTGAATAGTTTCCTTAATAACCAAGGGATACTAATAAATAAGGAATAGATTTAAGAAGAGAGTTGCACCTAAACAAGGAAAGTAGGCTAAGGGGACTTGTTTTCCCTGTGGTTAAGTATAATGGGACATTTCCATCATTCCCTATATAAGGGTTGGATCTAGGGCCCCGAGCCTATGAGATCTCGTGCATCTTTCTCTTCGTTTCTTCTTCTTTCTGCCTAAACCCTAACTAAGAGGGTATATCACTGTTCTAGGGCAACGGGGGGTGTCGTTATGGTTCTGTTAGAAGTAGGGACCTTCCACGACAAACCCCGAAGGGCTAGCTACCTCTTTCATGCCTTCGTCTACCCGCAACTCTTACCAGAGATCTTTAAACCTACAGCAGGTGCGGCTGCAACTAAGGGAGAACCTCACGCATATTTAGACGTTTTGGTCATGCTTTGCAGCATTGTTGGCTGCGATAGGGTGGAGCGGAGGTAGGGAAGAGACCCTAGCAAGGCATGAGCCTCGAGGAGGTGGGAGGAAGGCCACGAAGTGATGCAGGTTAGCAACTAGGGTGGCAGCCTGGTCTGTTCGTGAGGAAGAAGGAACCAAGGTGGCGTTGGATGAAGTTGCCCTTCCACGGACTGAGAAACCAATCCACTTATCGAGGGTAAAACTGACATTTGGTTATGTTTTCCAAATCGCAAGTGCCTTGCATGGTAAGGGAGGCGACATGGCGCTCTCCGATTGGTCCAGAGTAAGTGAATTTCATGAAATTCATAACTTTTTAACGGTAGCTCGGTTGGGGACATATAATACATGAATCTTGCTCAGAAAAGTACGAGGAATTCAATAAAATTACTATTAGAGACTAGTTTTACTTCTAGTTCGAAAAGTAATGGAAGATGTCAACTTTAATGTATTAATCTTTAAAGAACCCTATTTTGAGATGAATAATATATTTATAGGGGTTTAATTGATGGTTAAAGTTGATATTAACTTGTTAATGATAAAAGGGGACATTAGGAAGAAAAAGGATGAACTTTGCGTATAATTAGTTAATTTAGAGTTTCATATGCATGAATATACTTAGATGGGCCTTGAAACCCTAATGTTGGTAATTAGGACTATTAATGGCCTTAATTATTCGATTTCATGTATCAAACTGAGTTTTCATGGTTATAAGCTATTTAGAGCAGTAAAGTTCCTAATTTGTGGATAAATACCCTAAATGTAGTAATTAGGGTTTTCTCATGAATAAAAGGTAGAATTAATGGCAAATCGAGTTCATATGTGAATTGGATCATAATGAACTATGAATTGATGATAAATGAGCATATTGATCTTGTTATATATTAAAAGGATGAAAATTGTAAAGTGACACATTGTGAAATTAAAACATAAAGTGCATGGAGGATTAGATAAAGTAGATTCAAGCTATGGATAGATAGATTTCCAAAGTTTTTCAAAGGTAAGTAAAGATTTTATTTTATACCCAAATTTCAGTTTAGTTAGTAGAATTTCATAATTATTATTGATTATTTGTCAAACTTTTGATCCTGTTAATTGGATAACGACACCGACCTTTCAGTATCCCTTAATTGGGGGTTATCGGGAGGCGGGGTCGTTATAACTGGATCGCTATGCGATCTTTGGGCTAGGTTTTTCAAAGATACTTTTTGACTTAGTAGTTCACCACTACTTGCAACAATTGAAAATATAACCATTGCAAGCCACAAAATGGCTAGTTTTCATTCTTAAGTGTTCCCAAAGGCTAAGAGGCATCCCCAACTATAAATAGGACCCCTTGGGCTTCATTCTAAGGTTGAGAATTCAATGCAAAACTCTATATGAGATTCCTAGTCTATAGTTGAGTGCCTCCTATAGACTCCTCTCTCTCTCTAAGCTTAATCACTTGGTACATTTGTTAGAGTGAGTAGGAGATCTATAAGAGAGCTAGTCCTACATGTATATCTTGTGAGGCTCTCACTTCCACCACCTCCCTATCTCTCATTTCAACCATGAAGATGAAGGTTCTCTCTCTTGGCTAAGAGAGGTGAAGAAGAATAAGGGAAGGAGTCCCTTGGTGAAGATCAAGGCTGAAGACTTGGAGTAAGAGTGAGTAAGCCCTTGGTGAAGGAAGAAGACTCCTTGCTCAAGTGGGTAAGTCCTTGGTGGAAGCTTCTCCGAGTGAAGGTGAAGGCTGAAGATCCCAAAAGAGTAGAAAAGTCCTTGAAGGAAGAGGACTTGTACTAGAGTGGGTAAGACCTTGGAGAAGACTGAAGACTCTTGGAAAAGTGGGTAAATTCTTGGTAAGGTGGAATACTCTTGGTGCTTGGATGGGTAAGTCCTTTGGTTGGTCATGTATTGTAATTCGCATGAATGAATATAAGAGTGCAATGGTTAAGAAATCCTAGAGGTTGACCACTCTAGGTAGTGGACTAACTCACTTCTAGTTTGAAGTGTGGAACCACTCTACATAGCTTGTCACTTGGTGTATGTTCAATCTCTCTTTCCCTTGCTATACATGTTTTAGTTGCACTAAAACTTCCTATTTAGCAACCTTATCTTTTGATATATCTTAAAGGTCTAATGATTTTTTTTAAGTGCATTCAACTCTATTCACCCCCCTTTCGAGCATCCAATCACCCATCTAGGATCCAACAACTCTTTCTTTATGGACAAGTGTCACCTAGGGTTCTAAGGTGGGGACATCTTCCCCTTGCTCTTTCTTTTATTCCTCTTGTATATAATACCTCTTTCTCTCCATGCAAGAGAATCCTTTTGGCTATTATTGTTTCCTCTCATTGGTGGACGACCTTGAGCTAGAGGAGTCTCTCCCTTAAATATTAGAGGATGAGTCCCATGCTTGTTGTGCTCTCTTCATCCTCAACCTTAGTAAGCCATGATCCTTATCTTCCTTTGTCTCTTTCTTTCTTCTTCTCAGTCATGGACCTTGGTTACTTTCTTTTCCCTCTCATGATCTCTTAACCTTGGTTCCATCTTTTCACTTGGAGGTTTTGTGGTGATTTAGCTTGTAAGATATTCTTCTACCTTGTGCTCATGAGCTTGCAGCTTGGTGGTGATCCTTGAGGCGGGTTATATAACTATAAACCCTCTTTGTTATTATCACCCCCTTACTTGCTATCTTGATCTTTATCTTTGGTCTGTTATCTCTTGCATGCTAGTAGTTTCTTCTTGGAGGTTTTGCATTCTATTATGAAGAAAGGAGTCTTTCTTAGTTGCTTCCATGTGTTACACCTTCTAGCTTTGCTTTAGATGAGCATCTTTAGGTTGAAGATGATGAGGTTGATATGCTATGGGCGGCCATCATGATATGTGACACCACTGATCGTTACTATTGTGACTGGTCATCACGACCTTGGCAAGGCCTAGGTCGACACCTTTTGTTGGATGGTTGTCACGTCCTTGGGGAGGCCTGGGTTGATACTCCTTGATAACGTTTAGGTCATTATGCCTTATGAATGAGTAAACTGATATGAGAATGATCATTATGCGACGAGGTGTTGTAGCAGTCATGGCTAGCCCGTAACCCTTGGGGCGTTACTACCCGACATACCTACAACCGTCATGATATGGTGTTGTATCCATGGGAGCATTGCTTGATGAGAATTTCCTATCAGGTATCTAGCCGTCACAACTTGAGAGAGGGTTGATGCCCGATATTCCCTGACAACCCATCATGGTTGAAGCGTTGCTAAAACCCTAGACATATGTCACCCTTGAGTTTCCCGATACACCATCCCTAGATGCCTAAACCGATACATATCCCAAGTTGGTAGGTTGATACCTTGGTTGTTCATCCAATATATGCTTAACTGATACCCTACCTTAGTATGGTTGCCACACACGCCTAGGGTTAACTCGATACCCTATGTTGTAACCCTAACCGATGCCTTGTGATGGTGTTTATGATACACCATGTTGATACTTGGATCACATGATATGATGTGATACCCTTTGGGGTGATCGTATGAATAATGTTGAAAGCTATGTTTCTATACCTCATAACATGTGTTATAATGATGATGAAAGTGATAGTCTAAGGGTGGTTGTTGATCCAACCTTGTAAACCCTAATCGGGTAAAGAGAAACCCTAATTCTAATGATGTAATATGTATGGAATGAGTCCTATGAGATGATGGTGTGTATGATGTATTATTATAAGTTTATAACCATGCATGTAATATCATGATGATATGCATATCCAAGTATGAGCTATGGTGATTATAGTTTATTTGGATAAGCCTTGTAAGGCACATGTGGTATAGCACAGAAAGAGGAGAAAAAGCGGTCTTATGACCTAATGATGGCTTATTTCCTTGCATGAGATGATTTCCTTAGTGATGAGAGTAGGGGTTGTCACCCCAAGATATGTGATCCTTGTGATGGATAAAGATTGAAAAATAGACATGAAGTGATGAGATTACACCTTATATGTTTCAATATGTTCCGGTGATGTGTCAAGCCCTTGTTTATGTAGATCTTGTTTAGAGGTTGTACGTTGTAACTTGATTGATGCTGAAAGGTGTTTAAATAACCTAATTAATCAAATGGAATTTAATCTTGTAGCTTTCCCCATGCCATAGATTCATTCAATGTCAACATTTGCTGAATGGTGAAATGAGTTTAACTCAGAGTGCATATTTTTGAATATGCGGGGTGCAAGTAGAGTACTTGTATCCTTAACTAAAGGATGTGTGAGACAACCATGTGTGAGTTGATCTTGTTGTGGTGTGGATGTCCATACATAAGCCATCCCTTCTTGTTAGAACGACCATGTGTGAGCATGTTCTTCTAGCGCCGTACTTGTACCAAGGTGGGATAGTTATGACTATATATGTGGATGGTCATGTGTGAACCAATCCTTGAGTTTGACTATATGTCATTGTTTTAGTTGACTGATATGTCTCTGCGGTGTTTTCTCTTGTGCTGACTAAAAGGTGGGATGAGGTTGTGGATTCTGACTCTTCCATTAGACGTTGTATGGCACCAATTTTGAATTATCAAGTGGCCGGTGGGATTTGGGTGGTATGACTCAAATCCTCAGGGCATAATAAAATACATAATCAATCATGTAGTATAATTATATGGGATCAAATACGGAAACATTGGATGAGGCCTTGATTGATGTTTAGAGTTCGTGTAGTAGTGGTTGAGGAGAAGCAGGAGGACCAATAGATGACGAGGTTGGCAGTGTTGTTGGATGTCTTTTATTGATAGAGTCATAGAGTCGTCCCTGTACACTCAGGTCTTTGGGAACATTTTGTAGATGTTTTGTGAACACGTTTTCTTTATGTGGTTGGTTTATATACCTGTTATGTACAGATGAGATGGAATCATGTATATATGTTCTGGAACAGTCTTCGATAACATGTTGATAGCATGCCTTGTATATTTTTTGAGGCACGAAAGGACTTATATGTAAAGGTTCTTTCTTTTTGGTAGTTTTACAATGATGGTTTTAATTCTTACTATTTTATAGTAATTTGCTTGTTGATCTCTCTTTCACGATTTTGTTTGGAGTAATCTCCCTTTGTGTGGAACGAGGTGTTACAATCAGGCTGGTATTAGAGCTTTAGGTTCGTTGAGTCTATAGGGACCAAGGACTAGGGTTTGTGTCTGTTCTAGTATCCTCTAGTCTATCTTATAGTCACTTCTTCTTATTTATAATAAGAAGAAGAGAAAGCTCAAAGATATCTAGAGAACACGAAGAACATGCTGTCGAGAGTAGTGTTGCAGTACCAAGTGGTGGTGCAAGGAACTAGGCACATGAAGATTGGGTGCCTGAAGTCCCCAGGTTGAGCTAGCCATGATTAAAACCCTACCTTTCAATCTCTTTTTGGGCACTGTATGACAATGATGACTCATATGATAGACATGATGCCTGCACCTCAACCTAGGGTACCAATGTCCCTTACTAAATCTTTGGGTACTAGAAAGACTTTTGAGCGGCTGTGCCATGTTGGAGCGGTTGAGTATGCAGGGACATCTGACCCGATGGATGAGGATCTATGGCTGACTGAGCTTGAGAAGGCCTTCAAGATCCTGAGTATCCCCAAGGCAGATAAGGTGAAGCACACAATGTACCTTCTGAAGGGAAGTGATGACCATTGGTGGGTCATAGATGAGGAAAAGAGACCCAGTGTTGGGGTTGGTTGGGAGGAGTTTCAACACGAGTTTGTTAGTCGGTACTTTCCTCGGACGTATCTTAATGAGAAGATCAGCCAGTTTGAGAGGATTTGACAGGGATCCATGACAATCAACGAGTATGAAGCAAGGTTTATGGAGTTGTTGAGGTTCTGTCTTCACATGGATACCACAGAGGATGAGTAGATTCGTTGTTTTGAGAAGGGGTTGAATACTGAGTTGTCTACCCTAGCTGCTAATTTGGAGAATCGAGAGAGGTTTACTACGTTTGTGTAGTCTGTTCAAAGGTTAGAATGATATGTGAAAGAGAAGAGAGAGGCAAGTACCAAGAAGCGGTCTGCATAATTCTAAGGACAATCATGAGGTGGCTTTAAGAAGCCAAGGTTTTCCATACCAGTAGTATTGTAGAAGATCAATGCTTCGACACAGTGGTCACCAAGTAAGGGCGGAGGTCGTAGTTTTCTACCTATAGGAGCCCAGAGTGTTTCATCATCATCGGTGATAGGACCACCTAGGGCTTGGTATGAGAATAAGACGTGTTATAAGTGCGGACAAGTTGGTCATACCAAACCGTTCTATCTAGTAAAAGAGGATGAAGTGACCTAGAAGCCGAGGCAGAGCCAGTAGGACTCACAGAGTCAGCAGAGAAACAATGTTGGAGGACGAGGATGTGGCCAAGCATCACAATATGGATCATCTGCTCAGGGAAGAAGAGGACATGGGTGACAATAAGAAATGACTAGGTTCTATGCCATGAGTTAGCCAGAGGCAGTAGTCAACCTATGAGTGGTGACAGGTCAGTTGGAGTTATTTGATTCTGATGTGTCTTCTTCTTAATATATATCTATTTTGGTTGATCCGGGTGCAACACACTCTTTTATTGCATGTGAAGTGCTTACTAGTTGTCCCTTACCTGTTAGTCATAAGAAGAATAGTTTGTTTCTAGAAACCCCGTTGGTTAGTTCTGTAGTGTTGCAGAATGTGTGTCCTTCATGTGTTCTCTCTTTTTTGGGACACAACATTCAAGTGGATCTTGTACCACTTGACATGCATGTATTCGATGTGATCCTTGGAATGGATACTTTAGAGAAGTATAGAGTGGTCTTGGACTATAGTTCCAAGCAAGCGACGTTTGTGGATGGTAGTGAGACGTGGATCTTCCAAGGATATAGGAATATTCTTTTGACGTGTCTTGTATCAGCTATGGTAGCAAGGAAGCTTTTAAGACAGGGTTGCGAGGCATTTTTGGCACACATGCTGGATACAGAGGTGAGGAGTCTTAGTATTTAGGAGGTTTCGGTTGTTAGGGAGTTTGAGGACATGTTTCCTAAAGCATTTTCAGGTGTACCCCACCCTGAGAGATTGATTTTGAGATCAATCTAGTTCCTCGTACACAACCAATAGCTTAGACACCATACATGATGGCTTTGACAGAGATGGCAAAGTTGAAGAGACAGTTGCAAGAACTCCTTGACAAAGGTTTCATCAGACCGAGTATGTCACCGTGGGGTGCTCCAGTGCTATTTGTGAAGAAGAAGGATAGATCTATGAGGTTGTGCATAGATTACAAATGGTTGAACAAGGTCACGATAAATATTAAGTACCCTTTTCTGAGGGTAGATGATCTGTTTGACCAGTTGCATGACGCGATAGTATTCTCAAAGATAGATCTGAGATCAAGATATCACTAGTTGAGGATCAAGGAGGATGACATACCTAAGTCAACCTTTAGGACGAGATATGGTCACTACGAGTTTGTGGTTATCCCGTTTTGGCTAACCGATGCACCCACAACATTCATGAATCTGATGAATAAAGTGTTCCGACCATTCCTTGATCAATTTGTGGATGTTTTCATAGAAGACATCTTGATATATAGTCATGATAGTCACAAGCATGAATAACAACTTTTCCAGGCGTTAACCGTGCTGAGACATCACCAACTTTATGCTAAGTTTAGCAAGTGCGAGTTCTGGTTGAAGGAGGTAGCTTTCTTAGAGCATGTTATATCTACCAAAAGAGTGTGTGTGGATCCTAAGAAAGTGGAGTCTATGACAGAGTGGGAACAACCTAAGACACCGATAGAAGTGCACATGTTTCTAAGATTAGTAGGATGTTATAGGAGATTCATTAAGGACTTTAGTGCTATCACCTTACCCCTAAATAAGTTAACAAGGAAGGATGTGCCGTTTGTTTGGGATGACAGATGTCAACATGCTTTTCAGACGTTGAAGGAAAATTTGTCAAGTGCACCAGTTTTGGTTGTACCTGAATAAGGAAAAGGATACATAGTCTTCTGTGATGCATCCAAGAATGGTCTGGGTTGTGTGTTGATTCAAGACAACCAAGTGGTTTCTTTTTCTTCTCAACAACTTAAGAAACATGAGGAGAATTACCCGACCCATGATCTGGAGTTAGCAATGGTAGTCCATGCTTTGAAGATTAGAGGAACTACTTGTATGAAGAGAAGTGTCATATCTTCACGGATCACAAGAACCTAAAGTACATCTTCTCACAACATAAGTTGAATATGAGGCAACGTCATTGGATGGAGTTTATCAAAGACTATGACTACATGATTGATTATCATCCAAGAAATGCAAACGTTGTGCCAGACATATTAAGGAGGAAGTCTTCATCCTCATCCATAGATAAATCTAAGTTGAGTTCTTCGATGTTCCACAAGCGAGACATGTTGATCTCCTTTCGTTAGATGAATGTCAAGCTGTAAGTCTCCTTGTTATCCGATTTGTTGGCACAGTTACAAGTGAATCCTATGCTGAGACAGCAGATCTGAGAAGCTCAATAGACATATACTATGATACAATAGATTATATCAGAGTTTGGTAGTGAGAAACATGATGGCTTCTATGAGTCGGATGAGACAGTTTGTTATCATGACATAATAGTGGTTCTTCATGCTGATAACCCAATGAAGATGGTGCTAGAGGAGACTCATTCATGCATGTATGCAATGCACCCAGGTAGCACCAAGATGTACCACAATTTGAAGGATGTGTATTGGTGGCTAGGCTTGAATAAAGATGTAGATGAGTTTGTTGCAAGATTTGTAGTATGTTAGCAAGTCAAAGCTAAGCATCAGAAGCCTACAAGAATGTTGCAACCTTTGCCTATACCTCAGTAGAAAGGGGATCATGCAACTATGGACTTTATAGTTGGTCTTCCACAGACAACCAAATGTTTTGATTCCATTTGGGTGATCATTGATAGGTTGACCAAGTCAGTGCATTTCCTTCCAGTGAAGACAACATTCATAGCAGAGAAGCTTACCTAAGTCTATGTTTATGAGATAGTGTGTTTGCATAGTGTTCTAGCAACTATCATGTCTGATAGAGGTCCTCAGTTCACAAGTCGCTTTTGGGAGTGATTGCACAGAACTTTGGGTACACAGTTGAATTTCAACATTGCTTTCCACCCACATATAGATGGTCAATATGAAATGACCATTCATACCTTGGAGGATCTGTTGAGGACTTGTGTCCTTCAATTTCTAGGAAGTTGGGATATACACCTCAATTTGATAGAGTTTTCCAACAACAACACTTATCAGGGTAGTATTGACATGGAACCATATGAGGCATTGTATGGGAGATGTTGCAGATCTTCGTTGTGTTGGTATGAGACAGGTGAGTATCTGATTCTTAGTCCTAAGCTTGTGTAGAAGATGACAGAGAAGATCAAAGTGATACAACAATAGTTGAAGAAAGCACAAGATAGACAGAAGTCATACACATGCAATTGTCGTAGACCCTTGGATTCCAAGTGGGAGACAAGGTATATCAGAAAATATATCCTTGGAAGGGTGTTATGAGGTTTGGGAAGAAAGGTAAGTTGGCTCCTAGGTTTATGGGACCTTACCCAGTTGTAGCATGAGTTGGGAAGGTGGCCTATAAGTTGGAGTTGCCACCTGAGTTGCACAAGTTACATATAATGTTTGATGTTAGTATGTTAAGGAAGTGTCATCCGAATACATAGTTAGTGTTACAACCTATAGAGGTGGAGCTTAATGAGGATATGACCTATGTTGAAGGTACACTGTTGAACCTTGATTAGAGAGTGAAGAAGTTGAAGAGGAAGGACCTTGTTCCTGTGAAGGTTCTTTGGCATCATCGTGGTGTTGAGGAAGTCACATGGGAGCTCGAGGAAGAGATGAGGAGGAAGTACCCCTCCCTTTTCTCTTAGGATTTTGGGGGCAAAATCCTTGTTAGGGGTTTATGGCTTGTAAGCCTGACCCACATTTTGGGATAACCCTATTTGTTTTACTTAAGTATGTTGCTTAGCTCCTTACTCTAATCATTTGAGATGTAATTAGGGCATGTTGAAAGCTTGAATTCCTTGTTTGGTTGATGTTTGTGTTTTGTGAAGAGGTTTTGGTACAAATTGCAATTTACCCAAAGTAGGGGTTGATGTGCAAATTTTCCATCACTAGAGTGTTCCTTGTCTCTCTTAACATCATCTAGAGGAGAGAGAGATGGGCACCTTGTCTGAGACTTGGATGAGTGGTGACATCATTGGTGATGTTTTGGACACATGTTTAAGGTGTGCCTTGCACCTAGAAGTGTTGTCTCGGGCTTCAGAGCCTTGGAGAGGCCCTATATCTATTTGTGGGTGTCTTGAGGGACATCCTATCAGTTTTGTGGTGTCTAAAGGTGCACCATATCAGTTTGTGGTACCTAGGGTTTACCCTTATCAATTTGTGAAGAGGGTAGATGTGTATATCGACCTTGAACATCATAGGTGACCTAGTGGGCGAGACATAGATCTTATCACCTCGTTACACAGTGTTGCGTGGGGCTCTTTCTTTGTGGAAAAGTTTCACCTAGGGTTCTAATGTGGTGAAACCTTCCCCTTGCTCTCTATTTCATTCCTCTTGTATATATACCTCTTTCTCTCCATCCAAGAGAATCCTTTTGGCTATTCTTTCTTCCTCTCCTTGGTGGACGACATTGAGCTAGATGAGCCTCTCCCTTAGAGCTTGGAGGATGAATCCCATGCTTGTGGTGCTCTCGTCATCCTCTACCTTGGTAAGAAATGATGCTCATCTTCCTTTCTCTCTTTCTTTCTTCTTCTCAGCCATGGACCTTGGTTACTTTCTTTTCCGTTTCATGTTGTTCCATCTTCTCTCTTGGAGGTGTTGTGGTGATCAATCTAGGAAGATCTTCTTCTACCTTTTTCTCACGAGATTGGATCTTAGTGGTTATCCTTGAGGTGGGTTATATGACTCTAAACCCTCTTTGTTATAATCATCCCCTTACTTGCTATCTTGATCTTTGTCTTTGGTCCGTTATCTCTTGCATGCTAGTAGTTTCTTCTTGGGGGTTTTGCATTCTATTTTGAAGAAAGGAGTCTTGATTAGTTGCTGTCATGCATTACACCTTCTAGATTTTCTTTGTATGAGTGTCTTTAGGTTGAAGATTATGAGGCCGATATGCTATGTGTGGCCATCATGATTTGTGACACCACTGACCATCACAATAGTGACTAGTCATCACGACCCTGGCAAGGCCTAGGTCGACACCTTTTGTTGGATGGTCAGCATGTCCTTGGGGAGGCCTGGGTCGATACGCCTTGGTAACGTTTAGGTCATCATGAATTATGCACAAGTAAACTGATATGAGAACTATCGTTATTCGATGAGGTGTGGTAGTCGTAATGGCTAGCCCGTCGCCCTTGGGGGCATTGCTGCCCGACATACCTACAACTGTCATGACTTGATGTTGTGGCCATGGGAGCATTTCTTTGATAATTTTTGCCCGTTAGGGCTCTATCCATCACAACTTGAGAGAGGGTTGATGCCTGATATCCCCTAACATCCCATCACGATTGAAGCATTGCTGAAACCCTAGACAATCGTCACCCTTGAGTTGCCCGATACACCATCCCTAGATGCCTAAACCGATACACATCCCAAGTTGGTAGGACGATACCTTGTTTGTTCATCCAATATATGATTAACCGATATCCTAACTTAGTATAGTTTCCTGACACACCTAGGGTTAACTTGATACCCTATGTTGTAACCCTAATCGATACCTTGTGATGGTGTTTATTATACACCATGTTGATGCTTGGGTCACATGATATGATGTGATACCCTTTGGGGTGATCGTATGAATAATCTTGAAAGCTATGTTTCTATATGTCACAACATGTGTTATAACAATGATGAAAGTGATAATCTAAGGGTGATTGTTGATCCGACCTTGTAAACCCTTTTTGGGTAAAGACAAATGCTAATTCTAATGATGTAATATGTATGACATGAGTCCTATGAGATGATGGTGCTGACGATGTATTGTTATAAGTTTCTAAACATGCATGTAATATCATGACGATATGCATAGGCATGTATGAGCTATGGTGATTATAGTTTATTTGAATAAGCCTTATAAGGCACATGTGGTATAGTAACATAGAAAGAGGAGGAAAAGCAGTCTTATGACCTAATGATGGCTTATTGCCTTGCATGCGATGATTTCCTCAGTGATGAGAGGAGGAGTTTTCACCCTAATATATGTGGTTCTTGTGATGGATACATATTGAAAAAAATAGACATGATGTGATGAGATTACACCTTATACATTTTAGTATGTTTTGGTGATGTGTCATGCCATTGTTTATGTAGATCTTGTTTAGAGGTTGTACTTAGTAACTCGATTGATGCTGAAAGGTGTTTAAGTAACCTAATTAATAAAATGGAACTTAATATTGTAGCTTGCCCTGTGCCATATATCCATTCAGTGTCAGCATTTACTGAATGGTGAAATGAGTTTAACTTGGAGCACAAATTTTCTAATATGCGGGGTACAAGTTGAGTACTTCCTTGTATCCTTAACTACACGATGTGTGATATGACCATGTGTGAGTTGATCTCGTTGTGATGTGGATGGCCATCTGTTAGCCACCCCTTCTTGTTAGAACGGCCATGCATGAGCCTGTTCTTCTAGCGCCGTACCTATACCAAGGCAGGCTAGTTATGACTATATATGTGGATGGTCATTCGTGAACCAATCCTTGAGTTTGACTATATGTCATTGTTGCAGTTAACTAATATGTATCTACGATGTTTTCTCTTGTGTTGACTTAGAGGTGGGGTGAGGTCGTAGATTCTGGCTCTTGCATTAGTCCTTGTATGGCACCGATTTCAATTTATCAAGTGGTCAGTGGGATTTCGGTGGTATGACTTAAATCCTCGAGGCATAATAAAATATGTGATCAGCTGTGTAGTATACTTATATAGGATCAAATACAAAAACATTGGATGAGGCATTTCTTGATCTTTATACGATGTTTTTGATATTTATTTTACATGTTCTTCATATTCCTTTTAAATTATAAAGATGTTTCATAATTCAAAAGTAGTTTCCCTTCCTATTAATGATCATTACATGCTTCACTTAGCTATAACATTAATGTTGCTTTGTTTATCTTTTCTATGATAATAATGGAGTTGGCGGTGAGTTATATCTCCCGCTGAGATTTGGAATCTTACCCCATGGGTTTCCCACATCCTTTTTAGGTGGACGAGCACGAAGAGGTAGAGGTCATGCAGTGGTGGTTGAGGAGCAGTAGGAGGACCAGTAGGTGATGAGGTTGGCAAAGTTGCTTGATATCTTATGCTGATAGAATCCTAGAGTCATCCCTATACACTCGGGTCTGTGGGAACATTTTGTAGATGTTTTGTGAACACGTTTTCCTAATGTGGTTGGTTTACATACATGTTATGTACAGATTAGATGGAATCATGTATATATGTTCTGGAACAGTACTTTGACAATAGGTTGATAGCATGCCTTGTATATGCTTTTAGGCATGAAAGGACTTATATGTAAAGGTTCTTGCTTTTTGGTAGTTTTATGATGATGGTTTTAATTTTGAGTGTTTTCCAGTAATTTGCTTGTTGATATCTCTTCTGCGATTTTGTTTTGAGTAATCTCTCTTTGTGTGGCGCAGGGCGTCACAATGCCATTGTTGTGAAAACCACAACTGCATTCACTGGCACCATTTGAGTGCACTTTGACTTGAAATTTATGTCCTTACATGTCATCAAAAAGCCATTCCTCATTGTTCACGCAGAGTGTTACTCTTAGTCTAGTTGCATCCTATTGTACATTAAAAGTGTTAAGCCTCTTAGGCCATTTCTCTCCCTTATTTGCATGACCATATACTTCATTACGCCTCTCCAACAACATTGTAACAGAGAGATAATTATGGCAACAATTAGTACATGTATTGGTAAACCTCTAACACCTTTTAAGACTCCATTTATTACTTCAATGTGATTGTAGTCAATGAACCATACCTATAACATCTGTCATATGTGAGAGACCAATGTAACATATTTTGGGCTATCCAATAATTCTTAGCACCTGGTTCTATGGTTTGTATATCAGCCATTAGATGATCAAATTCAAGTGTATCAGTTGTGGATCCCACCTTCAAGATAAGTTCCTTTAACTCTTGTGACTTGAACTTTTGATGGAAGTTCTCACAAATATGTCGAATACAATAATGATGTTGAGCCTAGTCAAATTGTGTCTTAAGTGTTGGAAAGATTCTACTCATTCGATAAAAAATAATACACAGATCTATGCAATGTTGAATGTCTAGAATACATGTTTGTGGAGAAGCAAAGAACTACTCCCATGAGTCCTTTTTTTCTACCTCAACAACAACAAAAGCGAGTGGAAATAGACAACTATCAACATATATGCCACATCCACCAAGAAGTGTGCCATAATATTTTCCAGTAGGAAATGTGCCATCAATAGTAATAATAGGTCTGAAATATACCCAACCTTTCATAGCTGGGCCAAATGCCCAAAACACCCGCTTGAATCTACAAGTGCCTTGAGTTTGCAGAGTGTAAGAATCCACAAGGTGGGTATATACAATTGTTGGAATATATTGTGATAGAAATATTAAAATGACAACAAATTATCATACAATGATTCTAAATCTCCAAATATTTTCCAGACAACCTTCCTCCTCGCTACAAAGCCCTTTTTGTATGAGATATAAAGGTTTTTTCAGCATTCACCTTGTCACAAATTTCTTGTGTGGACATATCCAATCATGGCACTAGGATTGGAATTATCATACGAGTAATATAAGATGATGTACATTGACAATGGTATTGATTCAAAATAGTTAGTTGACAATTATGGTTTGTACTATAATGTTTTATCATCCACATGCCACTTGTATTTTTGGATTGGCAAGCGGCCAAACTCCAAGGACATCATTATTTGAGCATTGTGTATGATATGGGACATGATTATGCTTTGGATTCAAATTAATAACCCTCATAAATTTTAGTGCTGGAAGGGTTGTAAATGAGACAAAATTCCTAAAAAAATCTTCCACCCATTCATCATCTTGAAAATCTTCATAGTTATTATCAATATGATCGTGTTGTAGCCATTCCCTATCAAGTATCTCTGGGATGGAAATCAATGCTTCTATAGAGTTAGGGATTGGATGTTGATACCTGCCATCAATGTTAGTCGATGAGTCACCTTCCTATTCACTTTTCTCATCACCTCCATGTTCACTATTTTCTTCCCCCTCCTTGACCCCAAGACCACTATTCTCATTCTCAATAGTAGGGTTTTGAGGAAATTATGGTGGTTGATTCCATTCATCATTTACATTATAGATGATTGTTTGAAATTGATTCAATAGATTCATGTAACTATAACTATAATGTTGGTGGATTGATATTTTTTTCAAGAAAGGCATCGATATAAGCATAAGATGAAAGTGAGAACAAAGTTCTATATGCATCATCATTGTCAACTTGTATGAGCATATGATCTTCTCCTAAGAAAAAATAGGATATATTGATAAAGAAGTGGTTGGGGTTGATGTCAAGTGTTGTATGGATATATGATTTGAATTTGGTCAGGGTATTCATAAGTGTAATATTTATGGGTCTAATAGATCAACTATAATAAGACCCATCAGAGAGAAACTGACCATCATATTGAATGTTGACAATTCGTGAATGTGAACTAGATGCCATGTTCCTATCATTGTAAAAAAGTAAACTTAATTGAAGAAAAGTTATTTATACAAATTTTATATTTACGTTGATAACATTTACCTAAGAAATGATAATTTATATTTTAGAACAATAAATGCCATTTTTCTATAATTTGAAATTAAACATTCCAATAATAAAAATATTTCATTTTTAATATTGAATGGTAAATTTACGTTCAAAATAATGAAGACATGAATGTAGTAGAGAAAATACCTCAAGTGGTGAGATCTCCTTTATGAATCAGAATTCCAGAAAAAGAAGATCAGAAGATTGTTGCCTAGAGAAAGAAGATGAGAAGATCGTCATTAGAGAAAGAAGAGAAGTAGATTCCCGATAGGATAATAGAAGAACAATCACCCTAGAGTCATCTAGAAACTCCACCCACAGTTGTCTAGACACCAGAGCACTCCAAAGTAGTTGAGAATGTAAGGAAGTGAAGAAGAAGTGAATAAGAGAGTGATTTGTGTGGGTTTGGGGGGCTAGTTTCGACTGCCTTATATAGGACAACTATATGTCCCCATTGGGGACACATTTCCCCCATGTGGCATTAGTCGCGGCCTTAAAAAACTATCTAGACATTGGGGGAAATGATCGAGAGCTGTGTGGCAGCAATACATCGCCGCTGCAGATGCATTTCTGGTAAAATGTCATCACCATGGGCGTATTTTCAAAGAAATACTATTGAGGAAAGCATGATTAATAGAAGAAGAGGAAGGCCTAAATTAAAATGGGAAGATCTTATAAAGAGAGATTTTGAATCTCTACATCTCAACCAGAATATGACCCGTGATAGCAATGAATGGAGAAGAAGGATCCATGTAGCTGACCCCAACATAGTTGGGACTGAGGCTTACTTGATGATGATGATCTCATTTCCCGATGTATTGGTCCCATCGAGAGGGAATACATACTGAGCCAAGATGCATTGCTATGCAGCGGGGTCAATGCATCATAGACCAAGATGCCTTGCTCTCTTACAGAGCAATACATCCCACCTATAGACGTATTCACCCCACACTAAGGCAATACATCCCAGTCCGAGACGTATTGCTTTGACAAAGGGCAGTGCACCACCCGAGCGGATGTATTGCCCTCGAAAAGAGAAACATGTCTCCATCTGTGACATATTGCTCTACAAACATACAATTTTAGGAATTAGTATCATGAACATGCCATTTTGGTAACTAAAATGGTTAAACACGTTATTTTGGTTTTTTTGGCCTTGATTCTATTGCATGCGTGTAGGATGGTTGTTTGATGTGCCTCACTTCATTCCAATAGTAGCAAAAAATGCTACATAAATCTATAGACTCCAATGCGGGCCTTGCAAAATTGGTCACACCTGACATGTTGATGATCATCTTCCTTAGGATTCATCTTTTTTCTAATTATGATCATTAATGCCATCTTGAGCGATCCTCCAACTCCAACATGCTCCAATGTAGCCTCAAGTGTAGCATAAACTATATGATGTTGTTTCCCATAAGAGATTAGTTTAGATTGGGCTTCAATCCATGCATGAAATTTCTTGGCCATACACATCTCATCTTAGACTATGTCCATGTTTTTGCAACATACGAAGCTTCATTGCATATTGGATGAGTTTGGTATCATCATATTACTTTTAAGCGATGAAACTCAACTTCTTTCATTTTCGATCATTACCTCCATGGTGTAATGGTTCTAGTAGGGAATGTTGGACTCGTTAAAAATCAACAACTTGACATAAGGTCCTCAAGCATTCGTGAAAGTTATCTCACCTAGGTTTGGGCCACACCCTTCAGTAAGTGTGTCTCCAAGCAGACCTTGCTATAAAACTTGGGATTTGACATTATACATAGATTAGACATAGTTGAATAAGGGTATAGTGAAGAATACTGTTACACCCCGATCTCACAATTTCCTCAAATCATGAGATTAGGGCGTAAGATAGGATTTATATCTAACACAAAGAACACCCTTAACTTTTTCTTTTCTTTTAAACTCTTGTTTCTTCGCATTGAACCACATAACATCTTAACAAGGAATCTGAACATTTCTTCTACTAATCAGACTTTAATAGAAAAGATACGTGTATAAACATTCATAATGTCTCTCACTCATTATGCACATGAAACTAGCTAATTAGCATACATATCAAAGAGGAACAACATTACACATCGTATTTACAACTCTCTCTCTTATCTCTTACTGAGGACCTAGAGTGACAAGGACCGACTGACTCAACTAATCTCATACTTGACTCCTATGGCAGATCTACTCTGACGCTCTGATCATCTTCAAGTCCACACGATTAACCCTAAAATGTTTGAGTAGAGGGGTGAGCCTACTCGCTCAGTGAATGAGTACTTCATGGAAACAGACTAATGCACTAATGTGATTACAGATATAATTTAAGTAAACGATATGAAATTTAACAACAATAAATACTACACTGAGCAGTTCTAAAACAATATAATTGAAATAACAAAGAATGTAAATATTGCATCCAAAGAATAACTACTATAAGACTATGCTCTAGTCTTCCTTAACTCTTTCATATATAAAGAACTCTGTGAACCTATATGATCATATTTTAGATTATGCCCTGATCTATGCAGTGTACTCTGCATAGAGACTCGCAGTGCACTATGACCACACCGTACAAGACTTAGCGACACACCCAGGAAATGCTAAGTCTGACGCCAGCCCTGTTCTGCTACAGGACCACAGGCTCATCGGCCTTCAGGCTCATCGGCCTCACTGCACTACATCGAGTGCTCTGAACTCCTCCTCTA
Organism: Alisma plantago-aquatica; assembly: GCA_963693085.1. NCBI lineage: Eukaryota > Viridiplantae > Streptophyta > Magnoliopsida > Alismatales > Alismataceae > Alisma > Alisma plantago-aquatica. The sequence continues at coordinate 71,971,396 of OY856412.1, read as the reverse complement.
ACCTGAGTACACAGGCTCAGGAGGTCTGGGTTACCACCGTGACATCGCACGCGTTGTTGTTGAATAACCCCTATTTACTCCAGTGCCACCGTGACATCGCACGCGTTGTTGTTGAACACTGTCTTTCCATCCTCGTGCCACCGTGACATCGCACGCGTTGATGTTGGACACGAGTTTCACCCCTAAGAAGCAGACCTGTCAAAGGGGTTCTACGGTGTTCAGGGCACCTAAGTCTAACATTAACATTATAGATACATTTTAAACAGAAATCATAACTCATTTAATATTTCTCACAAGGCTCACACAGCCTGCCATATCATATCATGTAAAACATCATAACTCATGTATTCAACATATATCATGTCTCAGTAACATCCCTTTCTAGGGCATGTCATATCTCATCACCTGCAATTTATGAGATATGTATTGAAAATAAGAAGCCCTACAATATGTAGATATCATCTCAGAGAGAACAAGCATATAAAGTTAAATGCACTAGAAACATACAATTCAACAATTAAGCATCATCACATCTCATATCGAAACCTTTCATATCACCTTAACATGATTCATTGAACACCCTATCCTTAGGGTTTAATTTGCCTTATTCATTCATCACATGCCAACACCCTACTCTTAGGGTTTCATAAGATATAAGCATTCACTAAATAAAGATTGTTTCCAACAAATCATATACAATCAATATAGATATGAAACCATGGAAATTTAACTAAATTTAGGTTTCCCATACCATTCACTGAAATATCATGTATTAAGGATAAATTCAATTAAGATAACCCATGAGGTACATCCTAACCACTTATAGGATTACTAGTCCTTTTCAATAAAGCTGAAACTCTAGTGATGTCTCAATTAGGTTAAACCCTAATTACATCATTTGATATAAATCTGAAAAGCATTCTCACTAGGAAGTGTTGTATATGTTTCTGATATGAATCTACCATTTAGGAATCATTTAAAATAGAGAAGGAATCCATATCATATCAATTTGCAACAATCTTAAATCAAACGGACATTTTAGGTTTTAGAATCACATACTAAGCAATTAGGGATTTGGATGCTATAATCAAATTTGTGCATTACACTGTTTGAAGGAAGAACCCACTCACCCTAAGGTGTGAAAACACCTCAAAACTGCAGCTCAACTCAGGGAATCTCGAACTCACATCAAATCCCTAGCAAAACTCCCAATTCTTCTTCCATTCAACTCGGAAACCTTGAAAATGAGGGATTATGAAGAAAGGGTGAGAAAAGAGGGAATTTCGACATTATCTTGGATCAAATCAGAGCATGGACGGAATCTTGACATGAGAGAGAAGATTCACCATAAAAGTCTATGCAAAGAATCCAAACTTACTTGATTTCACCATTCCTGGAACCGCAAAACCCTAATTCAGCAATTCCTCCTCTTTCTCCACTCAAACCCTAACTCTCTCTCTCTCTCTCTAAATTTTCGTTTCTCTAGAGTGAATGGCGAAGAATGAGAGCTTCTTGTGTGTGTGGTTGCTCATATAGACCATTTGAGCTGCTTGGGTCAATTTCATATTGACCCCACACTCAACTTTTATTATATTGGCTGAATATTCAGTTATACAAAAGTTACTGTAATTCGTTTATTTCAGAGATCAAACCTTCTCCAAAAATTATAGAAATTTAGAAAGTTGTTTAGAAATAAACTATAAAGCTTCAGTTAAAATTGGAGATCATTTGGAGTTACCAATAAATAATTAAAAATAAAACAGTGCACTGCTATCCAGAAATCTGCAGAAATGTCATTTGAAGCAAAAATGCCTCAGAACGGCCGTGCTAGCGGCCACGGCCGTGCAAGATGGACCCAGCACGGCTGTGCTTCCTACCACGGCCTTGGTGCATTGATTTCAGCAGATTTGAGTAGAAAAGTTGGTTAATAGTTTAATTCTTTCAAAACGACCGTGTGGCCTTGCATGCCCGTGCCACCAAAGACCTAGCACGGCCGTGCTACCCACCATGGCCGTGCTACCCAAGCATCCAACTATCATTTCTATTTTTTTTTTCTATGCCTAACTCTATCATTCTTTCCCAAATGAGCTTATTTGTTGAAAACCCTTATTTCAACCGACTAGAGTTTATACACCTCAAACTGTGATAGAGTGGACTTTTGAAAATCTCAAATGTTCTAGTAAAGTTGGAGTGTTGATTGAGGTTTGTATAATGGTTTAGATCCATAAGTTATGCCTATTTGAGAAAGTTAATTGAATGGTCTAACAATTGAGTTTTGGCACCAAATTCGTGTACAAGGTAACTTGAGTAGTGAGGGAGCTATGGTTATAATTTGGTGGCAATTGGAGACTCGTAGAAGAAGTTATTTAGGTTTGGAAATAATGAAATAATGTGTATATTGGTGTATCGATGAGATAGTGGTGCTTGGGATCAATGTTTCATATTAGTAACTTAAGCTTTTGATCATATGTGTCACGGATAGGTATTGCACTACCTTCCCTATCGTTTAAGGAGTGCCCTGGATTGGCCTAGTTGATACTCTAATCCATGACGTAGGAGTGGGCAGTTCAGCCAAGGCAAAAGAGCACCACCACATCCATAATAGGGGGGCAGTCATCGGTGATGGGTGGAGTTAAATGAACCCACGTCGTGGGAAGTGGCAGGAGGAAGAGAGAATGGTGGCAGTTTTCTTTGACTAGTGGTTACAGAGAGGGAGTGAGACACCCCCCAGGCACACACCTTGACCCCTCCATCACCAACCGTAGGTCTCCATTGCTAAGAGATCTTATGGCCATGCCAACAGAGAACTGAGCCACCGGACTCGCAAGCATCGATCTAGGAGGAGCCTACGGTGTTCCACCTTCTCTGACCCAGGTAGCTGTCATAATCTGTGAGTTCGCAACTGTGGTGCACAACAGAGGATGAAGGAGAAGGAGAGTTAGGGTCTATCGTCCTAGATTTCTGACCGGAGAACTCTGGCGCTGCTGCTGCTTCTTGCGAGAAGGCAAAGCACACACACCTGATCGAGGGAAGAAGGAGACCAGGGACCTAGTCCGTGGCAGTAGAAGCCAACGCTATGGACACCAAGATATCTAGGGGAAGGTCATGGCATCAAGACACCATGTCGGGGACGCGGCGAGTTGGGACTCGAAGCCCTTGGGGCGGCAATCTCTGTCCGACAGCATATCTTGCTAGGCGGAGTGGTCTCCTGTAGCGGCGCCCTCACGGAGATCGATCTCCACATCCAAACCAAGAGGCCCATGGCGGCGGCCGTTGTCTAGGAGACGACGCGCGTTGGCGTCGGGCGTTCGGCGGAGGCCTTCAGTGGGGAACCAGACCTGCTTGGATCCCTCATAAGACTCTCCCAAGGTGGCGGCGCCTAAACTTAGACACGGAGAAGGAACCTCCAGCATCATCCACAACCACAAGCCAACCTAGATGGAGATTCGAGATGCGCACTGCTATTGTTGTGAAGCCGGTGGAGACACCAGTTGTGCCGACTAGAGAGCAGGTGGGCGGCGGCTGGGAAGCGGAGTCGGCGGCCGGGAAGCGGAGTCCTACAGACTCACGGATCGTGAGGGAGAGGGACGCAAGACAGAGAGGAGAGGGTCTAAACCGGGTCCAAACCAAGAAAGGTCGGCCGGCTCAACGTGGGCAGAGGAGCAAAGAGCCACGCCACCAAGTGGACACATGGCAACCGCCGATTGGCCATTCAAGGTATTTGTCTTCCAAATGATTAGAAGTTGCATAATTCAAAATAAATAGCTCCGATGTCCAATAATTCCCAGAAAAATATCAGTATCTTCATAAAAATGATTAGAATCACGTGAAATCATGATATCAATCTTTTGAAGCTTAAATGTCAGTAATGTCATGTAAGATGCTTTAAACTTGTTTTATGGATAATAAATAGAAAATGATGACATAAAATCATGGGAAAATATAAGTAAGTCCATAATTACATATAGAATGCATATGATGTCAGTTATGATCATGATAATGTACGAAATCATGTAATTTGCTTAATATGTCTAATTAGGGCTTTTAATCCTAAATAAAATGTATTAAATACATGCATGCTCAGTAAATGATGTAATTTACAGAGTAAGCTCATATCAGTATCTGGAACCTCAAATTTAAATATGAGATCAGTATGATACACATAATCCATGTTATATGATGATGTTGCCCTTAATGTGATATAAACCCTCATATATTCTAGGGTTAATATGTACACATAATCGTATGTAATCAATTAATCAGATTATTGATCATAATATGGAATACAACATCAGTAACGTAAATCCTAGATAACAAGAATAGATAGACAATAAATAATAATGAGAATATCCTAATGAGATAAGATAAACCCTAATGGATACGACTAGGGTTAAGATGAGATGTATGATGATGAGAACCTGATGATAGTATGTGATCTTGTCTTGATCAGGTTTAACAAGTTATAGATGACATGAGGAATATGATGATTAGGAATATCTCTTTGGAAGGTACGCCATTACCTCTTACTTGGCTTATTATACAATATGCTTGTGTTATATGGTAGTAAAGACTTGGCATATGATATTGGATGAAATGATTGTTCTTGTATGATATGTTGCATGATTTTCAATGATTATTGCTATGAACACATCAAACATAATATATATGTTCCATTATATGAAAGCACTAACTCTTTGGTAGTGTGCTTGGAAGTGACCTAACTCTTTGGTAGTGGTCACATTGTACATATGACCTAACTCTTTGGTAGTGGTCTGACCTAACTCTTTGGTAGTGGTCACTTTGTACAAATGATCTAACTCTTTGGTAGTGATCATAAAGGCCTTGAGATATAATGGGAAATAAGCTTAAAATATGTGTTCTCTTTTGCTAATGAATATCTTTGTGCAAGTATATGATTTTCTTATATTTCCTTATAACTGCCAAGTATTAGTTTTATCTTATTGCCAAGATATGATGAGAGGTAAATAAAAGACACGTAGGCGTACTCAGTACAATATTCATGAAATATTGTGCTGACGTGTACCACATGTAATCTTTTGTTTAGGTTTTGGTTATGCTCTTGAAGATCCAGGATAGTGAGAGTTGTGTGGCGAGATGATGTACAGGTGGACCTGTTGTCTTAAGATCCTGTAGTTTAGATGTAGTACATGTATATGTTATAATTTACCTTTCAATGTGTAATATCAAATGTTGTAACAATTCACGTTGTAATTATATGTTGAATGGTGAACATGTGTGTATGGTTTTATTATTGTTCATGTACATGTGCTACTGATTGTTTCCTTCTGACTCCCTTTATTTTCTTCTTCTTAGCCTGGTGTGGGGCGTTTAAATTGGGATTCTCGCTGAGGTGAGGTTTCAATTTGGACGTCACACATCAGATTAAGTTTTAGAAAATCCGGGGACGTCACACAAACCCTAATTATACAAAGAGATAACATGCTTGGGGTTCTCATTAGGTTTAACATATTATAATTGAGATATCATCATTAATTAGATTTAAGCAATGATCAATCCAATCAAATATGTAATCATCTAGGTAAACCCTAGTTTACCAATTAAGCTCAGATGGGGTCGTAACAAATACATATCCTTTTGATGAGGATTAATGATTCACTTGATCAATTGAAGGGTGATTCAGTCTTTTCTGAGATAGATTTGAGGTTATGTTATCATCAACTGAATATCAGGATGGAGGACATACCTAAAACAACCTTAATGACTAAGTATGGTCACCATGAGTTTGTGGTTACTCTATTTTGGTAACCAATGGCCAAATGATTTTAAGGATCTAAGAATTGAGTATTCAAACAATATCTAGTTCCAATGCTAAGGGCACTTGTGGTTACTGCAAAGAAATTGTCAGTATTCTGAATGTTATCCTTTCAAGAAAACACCCTAAAGGAACATGACTAAGTGTATAAGATAACCCCCACAAACCCAAATACATGATCTGGGTCCATTTCATCTTTTTTCATGTAGGGCTTTAGAAATGTATTGACATGAGCTATTGATTTACAAATTGGTTTCTCAATCCACATAAAAGAACAAACGTGAGATGTGAATGGTTTGAAAACAAGTGGTAAATAAATTGTAAGAATAGAGTTAAAGTTAATCTTGCTCATAGATAAACATTGATTGATATGATCAAATTTCTATTCACTCTACATATGACTTTGGATTTGAAAATTTGCATATTATGATTCTCATTTTTTTTCTTTCGCAATTGTTGATTCTCTCATGCATGCTATTGATGTTATTAAATCTGAAAACAAGGACAAAGATTTGAAAGGATTAGAATTTGAAAATGGTGTTTATCTTTCTAAGATTGCCTTGCTTGAAACAGAAAATGCCTCCTTGCTTTCTAAAATCAATGTGCTCGAATCATGTTCTAGTTCTACTAGTAGAGAGAATAATGTAGCTACTCTTCATATTGATAGATATTCTTATTTAACTAAAGCTATTTGCTTAGAAAATGATTTTTTGCATGCTAGATATAATATCAATCATTTGTCTTCTACTATTTCTTCTCTTATGCATGATAATCATAGTTTGAGATCTTCTTTGCAAAGATTCTTAGTTGTTAAAAAGAATCTTAATGATACCCAATACCATACTACTAAACAAATGGGTAGACATGGTTTAGGGTATGATAGTAGTCAAAGGAAAAACAAAGGTAAATGATCTCCAATATTCCATAGAGAATCCACTAATACCAAGACTATGGGCACATACAACTATTGCAATGATTTTGGTCATTATTCTACTTGTTTTCCTTTTAGGAAAGCACCCAAGAGAAATATGACTTGGATTGCTAAGCTAACCCCTCCGGACTCAAAAACATGATTGGGGACCATTTCATATTTCTTTTTGCAGGTTACATGCAAATGGATTAACATGATCTAGTGAATTGCAAATTTACTTCTCAATCCACATGAAAGAAGAAAGGTGAGATGTGTAGGGGACAATAACAAGTGGAATAGGAGTGGTAAGAACAAAGGTAAAGGTTTTATTGTCTTTTAACCAATCCTAACTTATTTTTTTCAAGTTAGTGTGCACTATGCATGTGGTTTTTGAGTTAAAAGTGGTATTTTGTGGTTCTCTTCGCACTCTTACTCAAAAACTATTTCTAATGCTTTCATAGTGCATTACTAACTTGCTTACACATGTTTGGATATGGCTTATAATTTTAGCATGACTTTAAATATGTTTTTATGAAATATATGTGCTTTTTGACAACACCTTTTTCAGTCAAGTTTGTCCTGTTAGAAACTCAACCGACCATCACCAATGGGTGTTGCCAATAGTTGTCATCGGTCGAGTTGTCAATACACAAAACTCAGCCGACAACACTGTGCGTGGAATATATATTTGGCTTTATTGAATGAGAATTTCCCTCTCAACTAGATTTTCTCAACCAATAGCCTGATTCTTTGGCACTCCCTTGGTACCTTTATATATGCACATTGCCATTGCTTTAAATTTCCTATCTTGCTTACAACTCTATCTCTCTAATTGATCTAAATTGGCATATCTATATCTTGTAATTACTTGCTTTGAGTTGTTTTGTAGGTTTTGATGATGATCTCTTTGGATCTTTTGGTTGTGTCTTAAATTGCTTCCGTTGTACTCTAACTTGCTACATATATATAGTTGTATATCTTGTTTGGATACAAACTTGAGGTTCTTAGTGGTGATCATCTTTTAGTAATGATGCATACTTGTTAGTGAGTTATATCATGCTTTAAAATTGCATATCTCTTTGTTTGGATATATCTCTACATCTACTCATAGCTTGCTTTATCTTGTGTATCTTTTGGTATCTCTTGCTATGATCTAGATGCTACTAGTAGTCCTAACTTGTGATATCATCTACTAGTAGTTTATATACATGTAGTTCTATCCTTGTTCATCAAGTGGTATTCAACCATGTGCTATGCTTGTATCTTGTTTCAAACTTGCTCAAACTTGTTCCTTTAATTGCATATGTACTATCTTGAGTTGCTTGTATAACATTGTGATGCAGGATACATAGATCTACATTATATGTAGAAATTAGAGAATTTTTGGATTTCATACAATTTTTGCTCCAGTTTCAGTTTTTGGTGCAAGACTAGTGTTTTTTATGCAGAAACTACCTTCTGAGCAAGGATCATTGCTACTCCATCAGCCCTGACACTTTTTGGGCAAATTTCGTCATCGTGAGGGTCAAAATTGCAATTTATGGTTTTTCTGCAGATCTTTATCTTGCATTTTGGATTGTTTAAGTGCTTGCTTTAACTTGCTTTTATTTCTATGCTTGGACAAGACCCTATTTGTGCTCTTCTACTCCCCTTTTGTGACTTTTTGTTATCTCCTTTCCTTTAATGAGAGGTGTTTCTTATTTCTTCATACCCCCACTTTTTGAAATGAAAAAGGGAAGAAAGGCATGTCTTCTTTTGACAAAATAGGGAGAAGTCATGTCTTACATGAAGAGGGGAAGCATGTCCATGTAAAGGGGAGAAGGTAAATGGGAGAAGACATATATGTGTAGAACATATATGAGTAGAAGACATAGTATTCTATAAATGTTATGAAAGCTAACCATGCAGGAGAAATAGCATCAATTGAGGGGGAGTATGAGAACTCCACTAGCATCAATTGAGGGGGAGCATATGAACTCAATTCTATTGAAACCCCTAGGTTTATCCAAAGGTATGCCTTTACATAAATGCTGTAAATACATTTATGGAATGGTTTGTCATCTTCAAAAAGGGGGAGAATGTTGACTCAAGGTCTAAATTGACTAAACCCTTGTTTTGATGATGACTAAATCATTCCAATCAATTGTGTCTAATGTCTCTACTTGAGTGATTTCAGATTAGGTACAGAAACACTCCAAATGCCCTAACTTGCACATCTCAACTTGGAGAAAAGACAAGTCAAAGACCATACAAGTGCACATTTTTGGAATATGATGTAAATCCATTAGAATCATGTTGTAAATCACTTGTAATGATTGTATGACATGTAATTAAGCTTAAAAAAATTAGGAACACTTAGATCAAATATTTAAGCACTCAAAATCCATTTTCCAAAATTCACATCAGGCTGCTCATCAGTCGAGTTGCAAACTCGACCGATCCTGATTGGATCTTAAAGATGACTTTTGATCGGTCGAGTTTGCACTTCATAGAACTCGACCGATCCCTCTACTAACCAAAATTTATTTAAGTGAATCGGTTGAGTTACCCCAGGACAAACTCGACTGATGGCCTAAATTGATCTTGTCTTTTAGTGGGATCGGTCGAGTTACCTTTATAGAAACTTGACCGATTGCACTGTATGGAAAAGTATAGAAAAGTGTTTCTAGCCATTATGGAGTTGCAACAATCAAAAATATAACTATTGCAAGCCACAAAATGGCTAGTTTTCATTCTTAAGTGTTCCCAAAGGCTAAGAGGCATCCCCATCTATAAATAGGACCCCTTGGGCTTCATTCCAAGGTCGAGCATTCAATGCAAAACTCTATATGACGTTCCTAGTCTATATTTGAGTGCCTCCTATAGCCTCCTCTCTCTCTATAAGCTTAATCACTTGCTACATTCATTAGAGTGAGTATGAAATTTGTAAGAGAGCTAGTCCTACATGTATATCTTATGAGGCTCTCACTTCCACCACCTCCCTATCTCTCATTTCAACCATGAAGATGAAGGTTCTCTCTCTTGTCTAGAGGAGTCTCTCCCTTAAATCTTGGAGGATGAGTCCCATGCTTGTTGTGCTCTCTTCATCCTCAACCTTGGTAAGACATGATCCTTAGCTTCCTTTGTCTCTTTCTTTCTTCTTCTTGGTCACGAACATTGGTTACTTTCTTTTCCCTCTCATGTGCTCTTAACCTTGGTTCCATCTTCTCACTTGGAGGTGTTGTGGTGATCAAGCTTGTAAGATCTTCTTCTACCTTGTGCTCGTGAGCTTGCAGCTTGGTGGTGATCCTTGAGGTGGGTTATATAACTCTAAACCCTCTTTGTTATTATCACCCCCTTACTTTCTATCTTGATCTCTATCTCTGGTCTGTTATCTCTTACATGCTAGTAGTTTCTTCTTGGGGGTTTTGCATTCTATTTTGAAGAAAGGAGTCTTGCTTAGTTGCTTACATGTGTTACACCTTCTAGCTTTGCTTTGGATGAGCGTATTTAGGTTGAAGATGATGAGGCCGATATGCTATGGGTGGCCATCATGATATGTGATGCCACTAAACATTACTATTTTGACTGGTCATCACTACCTTAGTAAGGCCTTGGTCAACACCTTTTGTTGGATGGTCGTCATGTCCTTGGGGAGGCCTGGGTCGATATGCCTTGGTAACGTTGAGTTCATTATGCCTTATTAATGAGTAAACCGATATGAGAACGATCATTATGTGATGAGGTGTGTTAGCAGTCATGGCTAGCCCGCAACCCTTGGGGGCATTGCTTCCCGACATACCTACATATGTCACGATATGGTGTTGTGTACGTGGGAGCATTGCTTGATGAGCATTGCCTATCAGGGCTCTAGCTATCACAACTTGAGAGAGGGTTGATGCCCGATATCCCCTGAAAGCCCATCACGGTTGAAGCGTTGCTGAAACCCTAGACAGTCGTCACCCTTGAGTTTCCCGATACACCATCCCTAGATGCCTAAACCAATACATATCCCAAGTTGGTAGGCTGATACCTTGGTTGTTCATCCAATATATGCTTAATCAATACCCTACCTTAGTATGGTTTCCTGACACACCTAGGGTTAACTCGATACCCTATGTTGTAACCCTAATCAATGCCTTGTGATGGTGTTTATGATATACCATGTTGATACTTGGATCACATGATATGATGTGATACCCTTTGGAGTGATCGCATGAATAATGTTGAAATCTATGTTTCTATACCTCATAACATGTGTTATAACAATGATGAAAGTGATAGTCTAAGGGTGGTTGTTGATCCAACCTTGTAAACCCTAATCGGGTAAACAGAAACCCTAATTCTAATGATGTAATATGTATGGCATGAGTCCTATGAGATGATGGTGTGGATGATGTATTATTATAAGTTTATAACAATGCGTGTAACATAATGATGATATGCATAGCCATGTATGAGCTATGGTGATTATAATTTATTTGGATAAGCCTTATAAGGCACATGTGGTATAGTTACACAGAAAGAGGAGAAAAAGTGGTCTTATGATCTAATGATGGCTTATTGCCTTGCGTGAGATGATTTCCTTAGTGATGAGAGGAGGGGTTGTTACCTCAAGATATGTGGTCCTTGTGATGGATACAGATTGAAAAATAGACATGAAGCGATGAGATTACACCTTATACATTTTAATATGTTCTAGTGATGTGTCAAGCCCTTGTTTATGTAGATCTTGTTTAGAGGTTGTACCTTGTAACTTGATTGATGCTGAAAGGTGTTTAAATAACCTAATTAATCAAATGGAACTTAATCTTGTAGCTTTCCCTGTGCCATATATCCATTCAGTGTTAGCATTTGCTAAATGGTGAAACGAGTTTGACTCAGAGCACATATTTTTTAATATGTGGGGTACAAGTCGAGTACTTCCTTGTATCCTTAACTATAAGATGTGCGAGACAACCATGTGTGGGTTGATCTTTTTGTGATGTGGATGGCCATACGTGAGCCACCCATTCTTGTTAGAATGGCCATGCGTGAGCCTGTTCTTCTAGCACCGTACTTGTACCAAGGTAGGCAAGTTATGACTATATATATGCATGGTCATGTGTGAACCAATCCTTGCGTTTGACTATATGTCATTATTGCAGTTGACTGATATGTCTCTGTAGTGTTTTCTCTTGTGCTGACCAAGAGGTGGGATGAGGTTGTGGATTCTGACTCTTCCATTAGACCTTGTATGGTACCAATTTCGAATTATCAAGTGGTCGATGGGATTTGGGTGGTATGACTCAAATCCTCGGGTCATAATAAAATACATAATCAGTCGTGTAGTATAATTATATGGGATCAAATACAGAAACATTGGATGAGGCATTGCTTGATGTTTATACGATGTTTTGATATGAATTATACATGTTCTTCATATTCCTTTTTAATTATAAAGATGTTTCATAATTGAACAATAATTTCCCTTCCTGTTAATGATCATTACATGCTTTACTTAGCTGTAACTTTACTACTGCTTTGTTTATCTTATCTGTGACAATAATGGAATTGGTGGTGAGTTATATCTCCTGTTGAGATTTGGAATCTCACCCTATGGGTTCAGGTGGACAAGCACAAGGAGTTAGAGGTCCTGCAACAGTGGTTGAGGAGCAGCAAGAGGACCAGTAGCTGACGAGGTTGGCAGTGCTGATGGATGTCTTTTTCTGATAGAGTCCTAGAATCATCCCTGTACACTCAGGTCTTTGGGAATGTTTTGTGAATGTGTTTTCTTTATGTTGTTGGTTTATATACCTGTTATGTACATATGAGATGGAATCATGTATATATGTTCTGGACCAGTCTCTGATAACAACTTGATAGCATGCCTTGTATATTCTTTAAGGCATGAAATGAATTATATGTAAACGTTCTTACTTTTTGGTAGTTTTACGATGATGGTTTTAAATTTTACTATTTTGTAGTAATTTTCTTGTTGATCTCTTTTCCGCAGTTTTGTTTTGAGTAATCTCCCTTTGTGTGGTGTAGGGTATTACAATTAGGTTGGTATCAGAGCTTTAGGTTTGCTGAGTCTACAGGGACCTAGGACTAGAGTTTGTGTCTATTCTATAGTCACTTCTTCTTATGCATAAGAAAAAGAGAAAGCTCAAAGATATCTGGAGAACACGAAGAACATGCTGTCAAGAGCAGTGTTGCAGTAACAAGTGGTGGTGCAAGGAACCAAGCACATGAAGATTGGGTGCCTGAAGTCCCCCAGGTTGACCCAGCCATGATTGAATATCCTACCATTCAATATGTTTTTGGGAAGTTTATGGCAACGATGATTCATATGGCGGACAGGATGCCTGCACCTCAACATAGGGCACCAATTCCCCATATTGAATCTTTGGGTATTGGGAAGACTTTTGAGCGGCTTTGCCATGTTGGAGCAGTTGAGTATGTAGGGACAGCTGACCTGACAGATGCGGATATGTAGCTGACTAAGCTTGAGAAGGCCTTCAAGATCCTGAGTATCCCCGAGGCAAATAAGGTGAAGCATACAGTGTATCTTCTGAAGGGAAGTAATGACCATTAGTGGGCCATAGAGGAGGTGAAGAGACCCAGTGTTGAGGTTTATTGGGAGGAGTTTCGACACAAGTTCGTTAGTCAGTACCTTCCTCAAATGTATCTTGATGAGAAGATCAGCCAGTTTGAGAAGATTCGACAGGGATCCATGAAAATCAACAAGTATGAAGCAGGGTTTATGGAGTAGTTGAGGTTCTATCCTCACATGGCTACCATAGAGGATGAGTAGATTCGTTGTTTTGAGAAGGGGTTGAATATTAAGTTGTCTACCCTAGCTGCTGATTTGGAGAATTGAGAGAGGTTTACTATGTTTGTGCAGTCTGTTCAAAGGATAGAACAATCTGTGAAAGAGAAGAGAGAGGTAAGAACCAAGAAGTGGTCTACACAGTTCTAAGCACAATTGTCAGGTGGATTTAAGAAGCCAAGGTTTTCCACACTACTAGTATCATAGAAGATCAATGCTTCAACACAGTGGTCACCAAGGGAAAAGGTCATAGTTTTTTGCCTATAGGAGCCCAGAGTGTTGCATCGACATTGATGATGGACCACCTAGGGTTTGGTATGAGAACAAGATGTGTTATAAGTGCTGACAAGTTGGCCATACCAAACCGTTCTGTCTAGTAAAAGAGGATGAAGTGACCTAGAAGCCGAGGTAGAGCCATTAGGGCTAACAGAGACAACTGAACAACAACACAAGAGGACGGGGATGTGGCCAAGCGTCACAAGATGGATCGTCTACTCAGGGAAACAGAGGACATGGGTGAAAACATATAACGACTAGGTTCTATGCCATGAGTCAGCTAGAGGCTGTGGTCAACCCGTGAGTGGTGACATGTCAGTTGGAGTTATTTGATTCTAATTTGTCTTCTTCTTAATTTATATCTATTTTGGTTGATTCGGGTGCAACACACTCTTTTATCACATGTGAAGTACTTACTAGTTGTCCCTTACCTTTTAGTCATAAGAAGAATAGTTTGTTGTTAGAAACCCCGTTGGTCAGTTCTATAGTGTTGTAGAATGTGTGTCCTTCATGTGTTCTCTCTTTTTGGGACACAACATTCAAGTGGATCTTATACCACTTGACATGCATTGATTTGATGTGATGCTTGGAATGGATACTTTAGAGAAGTATAGAGTGGTCTTGGACTGTAGTTCCAAGAAAGCAATGTTTGTGGATGGTAGTGAGATGTGGATCTTCCAAGGAGATAAGAATATTCTTTCGATGTGTCTTGTATCAACTATGGCAGCAAGGAAGCTTCTGAGATAGGGTTGCGAGGCATTTTTGGCACACGTGTTGGATACAAAGGTGAGGAGTCCAAGTATTCAGGAGGTTTCAGTTGTTAGAGAGTTTGAGGACGTGTTTCCTAAAGCATTTATAGGTTTACCCACCCCAAGAGATTGATTTTGAGATCAATCTAGTTCCTGGTATGCAACCAATAGCTCAGACACCGTACAAGATGGCTCCAACAGAGATGGCAAAGTTGAAGAGACAATTTCAAGAGCTCCTTGATAAAGGTTTCATCAGGCCGAGTATGTCATTGTGGGGTGCTCCAGTGCTATTTGTGAAGAAGAAGGATAGATCTATGAGGTTATGCGTAGATTACAAACTATTGAACAAGGTCACGATAAAGAATAAGTACCCTTTGTCGAGGGTAGATGATCTATTTGACCAATTGCATGGCACGACAGTATTCTCAATGATAGATCTGATATCAAGATATCACTAGTTGAGGATCAAGGAGGATGACATACCTAAGTCAACCTTTAGGATGAGATATCGTTACTATGAGTTTGTGGTTATCCTATTTTGGCTAACCGATGCACCCACAATGTTCATGAATATGATGAATAGAGTGTTCCAACCATTCCTTGATCAATTCGTGGATGTTTTCATAGATGACATCTTGATATACAATCGTGATAGTCACAAGCATAATAACATCTTCATCAGACATTGACCGTGTTGTGATAGCATCAAATTTATGCTAAGTTTAGCAAGTGTGAGTTCTGGTTGAAGGAGGTAGCTTTCTTAGGGCATGTTATATCTACTAAAAGAGTGCATGTGGATCCTAAGAAAGTGGAGTTTGTAACAGAGTGGGAACAACCTATGACACTGATAGAAGTGTGCATGTTTCTAGGATTGGCAGGCTGTTATATGATATTCATCAAGGACTTCAGTGCTATCGCCTTACCCCTAAATAAATTAACAAGGAAGGATGTGCCATTTGTTTGGGATGACCGATGTCAACATGCTTTTTAGACGTTGTAGGAAAAGTTGATAAGTGCACCATTTTTGGTTCTACCTAAATAAGGAAAAGGATACATAGTCTTCTATGATGCATTAAAGAATGGTCTGGGTTGTGTGTTGATGCAATACAAGCAAGTGGTTTCTTTTGCTTCTCGACAGCTTAAGAAACATGAGGAGAATTACCCGACCCATGATCTGGAGTTAGCAGTGGTAGTCTATGCTTTGAATATTTAGAGGCACTACTTGTATGAAGAGAAGTGTCATATCTTCATGAATCACAAGAACCTGAAGTACATCTTCTCACAACATGAGTTGAATATGAGGCAGTGTCATTGGATGGAGTTGACCAAAGACTATGACTACATGAATGATTATCATCCAAGAAAGGAAAACATCATGCCAGATGTATTGAGGAGGAAGTCTTCATCCTCATTATAGATAAATCCGAGTTGAGTTCTTTGATGTGCCACAAGCGAGACATGTTGGTGTCCTTTCACTAGATGAATGTCAAGTTGGAAGTCTCCTTATTAGCCGATTTGTTGGCATAGTTATAGGTGAAGCCTATGCTGAGACAACAGATCAGGGAAGCTTAATAGACATATACTATGATACAATAGATTAGATTAGAGTTTGGCAGTGAGAAGCATGATGGCTTCTATGAGTCAGATGGGACAATTTGTTACCATGATAGAATAGTGGTTCTTAATGCTGATAACCTGAGGAAGATGGTGCTGGAGGAGACTCATTCATCCATGTATGCAATGCACCCAGGTAGCACCAAGATGTACCACAATTTGAAGGATGTGTATTGGTGGCCAGGATTGAATAAAGATGTAGCCGAGTTTGTGGCAAGACTTGTAGTATGTTAGCAAGTCAAAGCTGAGCATCAGAAGCCTGCAGGAATGGTGCAACCATTTTCTATACCTCAGTAGAAATGGGATTATGTAACTATAGACTTTGTAGTTGGTCTGTCTCGGACAACCAAAGGTTATGATTCTATTTGGGTGATCATTGATAGGTTGACCAAGTCAGTGCATTTCCTTCCTATGAAGAAAATGTTCATAGTAGAGAAGCTTGTCCAAGTCTATGTTGATGAGATAATGCATTTGCATTGTGTTCCAACAATTATCATGTCTGATAGAGGTCCTCAATTCACAAGTCACTTTTGGGAGCGACTGCACACAAATTTGGGTATACAGTTGAATTTTAACATTGCTTTCCTCCCACAGACAGATGGTCAATCTAAAATGACCATTCAAACCTTGGAGGATAAGTTGAGGGATTGTGTCCTTCAGTTTCTAGGAAGTTGGTATATACACCTCAATTTTATAGAGTTCGCCTACAACAACACTTATCAGAGTAGTATTGACATTGCACCATATGAGGCATTGTATGGGAGATGTTGCAGATCTCCGTTGTGTTGGCATGAGACAAGTGAGTATCCAATTCTTAGCCTTGAGATCGTGCAACAAACGATAGAGAAGATCAAAGTGATACAACAACAGTTGAAGGCAATACATGACAGACATAAGTCATACACAGACAATTGTCGTAGACCCTTGGAGTTCCTAGTAGGAGACAAGGTATATCAGAAGGTCTCTCCTTGGAAGGGTTTTCTACAGTTTGGGAAGAAGGGTAAGTTGGGTCCTAGGTTTATGGGACCTTACCCAGTTGTGGCATGAGTTGGGAAGGTGGCCTGCAAGTTGGAGTTGCCACCTGAGTTTCACAAGTTACATCCAATGTTCCATATCGGTATGTTAAGGAAGTGTCATCCGGATACATAGTTAGTGTTACAACCCATGGAGGTGGATCTTGATGAGGAGATGACCTATGTAGAAGGTCAAGTGTTGATCCTTGTTTGGAGAGTGAAAAAGTTGAAGAGGAAAGACCTTGTTCATGTGAAGGTTCTCTGGCATCATCGTGGTGTTTAGGAAGCCACGTGGAAGCTCGAGGAAGAGATGAGGAGGAAGTACCCCTCCCTTTTCTTTTAGGATTTCGGGGGAGAAATCCTTATTATTTGAGATGTAATTAGGGAATGTTGAAAGCTTGAGTTCCTTATTTGAGCTTGTTTGGTTGATGCTTGTGTTTTGTGAAGATATTTTGGTGTAAATTGCAATTTACCCAAAGTAGGGGTTGATGTGAAAATTTTCCACCTCTAGAGTGTTCCTTCTTTCTCTTAACATCATCTAGAGGAGAGAGATATGGGCACCTTGTCTGAGACTTGGATGAGTGGTGACATCCTTGGTGATGTTTTGGACACATGTTTGAGGTGTGCCTTGCACCTAGAAGTGTTGTCTCGGGCTTCATAGCATTGGAGAGGCCATGTATCTATTTGCGGGTGTCATGAGGGACATCCTATCAGTTATGTGGTATCTAGAGGTGCACCATATCGGTTTGTGGTACCTAGGGTTTACCCTTATCGATTTGTGAAGATGGTAGATGTGTGTATCGACCTTGACCATCATAGGTGACCTAGTGGGTGAGACATAGATCTTATCACCTAGTGGGTGAGGCCGATATGCTATGGGTGGCCATCACGATCTGTGACGCCACTGACCATCACAATAGTGACTGGTTGCCACGACCTTGGCAAGGCCTAGGTCGACACCTTTTGTTGGATGGTCGTCACATCCTTGGGGAGGCCTGGGTCGATACACGTTGGTAACATTTAGGGCATCATGCCTTATGCATGAGTAAACCAATATGAGAACGATTGTTATGCGATGAGGTGTGGTAGCTGTCATGGCTAGCCCGTCGCCCTTGGGGGAATTGTTGCCCGACATATCTACAACCTTCACGACTTGATGTTGTGGCCATGGGAGCATTTTTTTGATGAGCGTTGCCTGTTATGGCTCTGTCCATCACAACTTGAGAGAGGGTTGATTCCTGATATCCCCTAACAACCAATTACATTTGAAGCATTGCTAAAACCCTAGATAATCGTCTCCCTTGAGTTTCCCGATACACCATCCCTAGATGCCTAAATCGATACACATCCAAGTTGGTAGGCCGATACCTTGATTGTTCATCCAGTATATGCTTAACTGATATCCTACCTTAGTATGGTTTCCCGACACACCTAGGGTTAACTCGATACCCTATGTTGTAACCCTAATCGATACCTTGTGATGGTGTTTATGATATACCATGTTGATGATTGGGTCACATGATATGATGTGATACCCTTTGGGTTGATCATAGTTGAAAGCTATGTTTCAATACCTCATAACATGTGTTATAACAATGATGAAAGTGATAATCTAAGGGTGATTATTGATCCAACCTTGTAAACCCTAATCGGGTAAAGAGAAATGCTAATTGTAATGATGTAATATGTATGGCATGAGTCCTATGAGATGATGGTGTTGATGATTTATTATTATAAGCTTCTAACCATGCATTTAATATCATGATGATATGCATAGGCATGTATGAGCTATGGTGATGATAGTTTATTCGAATAAGCCTTGTAAGGCACATGTGGTATAGTAACACAGAAAGAGGAGGAAAAGTGGTCTTATGACCTAATGATGGCTTATTGCCTTGCATGAGATGATTTCCTCAGTGATGAGAGGAGGGGCTGTCACCCCAAGATATGTGGTCCTTGTGATGGATACATATTGAAAAATTAGACATGACATGATGAGATTACACCTTATACATTTCAGTATGTTCCGGTGATGTGTCATGCCCTTGTTTATGTAGATCTTGTTTAGAGGTTGTATGTTGTAACTTTATTGATGCTAAAAGGTGTTTAAGTAACCTAATTAAACAAATGGAACTTAAGCTTGTAGATTTCCCTGTGCCATATATCCATTCAGTGTCAACATTTGCTGAATGGGGAAATGAGTTTAACTCAGAATGCATATTTTCTAATATGCGGGGTACAAGCCGAGTACTTCCTTGTATCCTTAACTACATGATGTGTGAGATGACCATGCGTGATTTGATCTCATTGTGATGTGGATGGCCATGCGTGAGCCACCCCTTCTGGTTAGAATGGCCATGTGTGAGCCTGTTCTTCTAGCACTGTACCTATACCAAGGCAGGCTAGTTATGACTATATATGTGGATGGTCATGCATGAACCAATCCTTGAGTGTGACTATATGTCATTCTTGCAGTTGACTAATATGTCTCTACGGTGTTTTCTCTTGTGTTGACCAAGAGGTGGGGTGAGGTCCTGGATTCAGGCTCTTCCATTAGACCTTGTATGGCACTGATTTCAACTTATCAAGTGGTCAGTGGGATTTCAGTGGTATGACTCAAATCCTCAAGGCATAATAAAATACGTGATCAGTTGTGTAGCATACTTATATAGGATCAAATACGGAAACATTGGATGAAGCCTTTCTTGATCTTTATACGATATTTTTGATAGGAATTTGACATGTTCTTCATATTCCTTTTAAATTATAAAGATGTTTCATTATTCAACAATAATTGCCCATCCTGTTAATGATCATTACATGCTTCACTTAGCTATAACTTTACTGCTACTTTGTTTATCTTATCTATGATAATAATGGAGTTGGTGGTGAGTTATATCTCCCACTAAGATTTGGAATCTCACCCCATGGGTTTCCCACACCCTTTTTAGGTGGACGAGCATGAAGAGGTAGAGGTAGTGCAATGGTGGTTAAGGAGCAGTAGGAGGACCAGTAGGTGGCAAGGTTGGAAGTGTTGCTGGATATCTTATGCTGATAGAGTCCTAGAGTCGTCCCTATACAATCGAGTCTTTGGGAATGTTTTGTAGATGTTTTGTGAATACATTTTCCTAATGTGGTTGGTTTATATACCTGTTATGTACAGATTAGATGGAATCATGTATATATGTTCTAGAATAGTTCTTTGACAATAGGTTGATAGCATGCCTTGTATATGCTTTGAGGCATGAAAGGACTTATATGTAAATGTTCTTGCTTTTTGGTAGCTTTATGACAATAATTTTTAATTTTGAGTGTTTTCCAGTAATCTGTTTGTTGATCTCTCTTCTGCGGTTTTGTTTTGAGTAATCTCCCTTTGTGTGGCACAAGGTGTCATAATGCCATTGTTGTGAAAACCACAACTGCATTCACTGGCACCATTTGAGCGCACTTTGACTTGAAATTTATGTCCTTACATGTCATGAACAAGCCATTCCTCATTGTCCACATGGAGTGTTACTCTTAGTCTGGTTGCATCCTATTGTACATTAAAAGTGTTAAGCCTCTTGGGTCATTTCTCTCCCTTATTTGCATGACCATATACTTCATTACACCTCTCCAACCGCATTGTAATAGAGAGATAATTCTGGCAACAATTAGTACATGTATTGGTAAACCTCTAACACCTTTTAAGACTCCATTTATTGCTTCAACATGATTTCTAGTCAATGAACCATACCTGTAACCTCTATCATATGTGAGAGATCAATGTACCAGATTTTAGGCTATCAAATAATTCTTAGCACCTAGTTCTATGGTTTGTATATCAGCCATTAGATGACCAAATTCAAGTGTATCAGTTGTGGATCCCACCTTCCATACAAGTTCCTTTAAATCTTGTGACTTGAACTTTTTATGGAAGTTCTAATGAATATGTTGAAGACAATAATGATGTTGAGCCTAGTCAAATTGTGTCTTAAGTGTTGGAAAGATTATACTCATTCGATAAAAAATAATACACAGATCTGTGCAACATTGAACAGATAGAATACATGTTTGTAGAGAAGCAAAGAACTATTCCCATGAGTCCTTTTTTTCTACCTCAACAACAACAAAAATGAGTGGAAATAGACCACTATCAACATCTATGCCACATCCAACAAGAAGTGTGCCATAATATTTTCCAGTAGGAAATGTGCCATCAATAGTAATAACAAGCCTACAATATACCCAACCTTCATAGCTGGGCTAAATGCCCAAAACACCCACTTGATCTACAAGTGCCTTGAGTTTGTAGAGTATAAGAATGTACAAGGTGGGTATATACAGTTCTTGGAATATATTGTGATAGAGATATCACAAATGACAACAAATTATCATACAATGATTATGAATCTCCAAATATTTTCCAGACAACCTTCCTCCTCGCTACAAAGGCCATCTTGTATGAGATATAAAGGTTTGTTCATCATTTACCTTGTCACAAATTTCTTGTGTGGACATATCCAATCATGGCACTAGGATTGGCATTATCATACGAGCAATATAAGATGATGTACATTGGCAATGGTCTTGATTCAGAATAGTTATTTGAAAACTATGGTTTGTACTATAATGTTTTATCTTCCACATGCCACTTGCTTTTTTAGATTGGCAAACGACGAAACTGCAAGGACATCGTTGGTCATGGATACAAACAAGTTTAAAAAAAATTATTTGAGTGTTGTGTATGATATTGGACATTGTTTTGTACCGACCATTTTTGAATAATCTCAATTGTAACAACTTTGGATTCAAATAAAACACCCTCTTAAATTTTAGTGCTTGAAAGGTTTTAATTGAGACAAACTTCCTGAAAAAAAATCTTCCACCCATTCATCATCTTGAAAAGCTTCATAGTTATTATCAATATGATCGTGTTGTAGCCATTCCCTATCAAGTATCTCTGGGATGGAAATCAATGCTTCTATAGAGTCAGGGATTGGATGTTGATACCTTCCATCAGTGTCAATCGATGAGTCACCTTCCTATTCACTATTCTCACCACCTTTATGTTCACTATTTTCTCCCCCCTCCTCGACCTCAAGACCACTATTCTCATTCTCAATAGTAGGGTTTTAAGGAAATTCTGGTGGTTGCTTCAATTCATCATTTACATTATGGATGACTGTTTGAAATTGATTCAATAGACTCATGTAACTATAACTATAATGTTGGTGGATAGATAATTTTTTTCAAGAAAGGCATCGATATAGGCATTAGATGAAAGTGAGAACAAAGTTCTATATGCATCATCATTGTCAACTTGTATGAGCATATGATCTTCTCCAAAGAAAAAATAGGATATATTGATAGAGAAATGGTTGGGATTGATGGCAAGTGTTGTATGGATATATGATTTGAATTCGATCAGGGTATTCATAAGTGTAATATTTATGGGTCTAACAGATCGACTATAATAAGACCCATCAGAGAGAAATTGACCATCTTATTGAAGCTTGACAATTCATGGACGTGAACTAGATGCCATGTTCCTGTCTTTGTAAAAAAGTAAACTTAATTGAAGAATAATTATTTATACAAATTTTATATTTACGTTGATAACATTTACCTAATAAATGTTAATTTAGATTTTAGAACAGTAAATGCCATTTTTATATAATTTGAAATTAAACATTCTAATAATAAACATATTTCATTTTTAATATTGAATGGTAATTTTACGTTCAAAATAATGAAGACATGAATGTAGTAGAGAAAATACCTCAAGTGGTGATATCTCTTTTCTATATCAGAATTCCAAAAAGAAGAAGATCAGAAGATTGTTCCCCAGAGAAAGAAGATGAGAAGAACGTCGTCAGAGAAAGAAGAGAAGTAGATTCCTAACAAGATAATAGAAGAATAGTCACCCTTGAATCATCTATAAACTCCATCCATAGTTGTCTAGACACCAAATCACTCCAGAGCAGTTGAGAATGCAAGGAAGTGAAGAAGAAGTGAAGAATAGAGTTCTTTGTGTGGGTTTGGGGGGCTAGTTTCAAATGCCTTATATAGGACAACAATATGTCCCCATTGGGGACACATTTCCCTCATGTGGAATCAGTCGCGGCCTTCAACAACGTTCTAGCCATTGGGGGCAATGGTTGGGAGCTGCGTGGCAACAGTACATCGCCGCTGGAGATGCATTGCCGGTACAATGTCATCAGCATGTGGTATTTTTCAAAGAAATAATATTGAGGCAAGCATAATTAATAGAAGAAGAGGAAGGCCTAAATTAACATGGGAAAGGCTTATAAAGAGAGATATTGAATCTCTACATCTCAACCAGAATATGACCCGTGATAGCAATGAATGGAGAAGAAGGATCCATGTAGCCGACCCCAAATAGTGGGACTGAGGCTTACTTGATGATGATGATGATCTCATTTCCCAACATATTGGTCCCACCGAGAGGCAATACATCTTGAGATGAGATGCATTGCTATGCAGTGGGGTCAATGCATCACAGACTAAGATGCCTTGCTCTCTCACAGAGCAATACATCACACCTCTAGGTGTATTGGCCCCACAGTAAGGAAATGCATCCCAACCCAAGACATATTGCTTTGACAGAGGGCAGTGCACCACCCGAGCATATGTATTTCCCTCAAAAAGAGAAACATGTCTCCATTTGGGGCATATTTATCTACAAACATTCCATTTTAGGAATTAGTTACATGAACATGCCATTTTGGTAACTAAAATGGTCAAACACGTCATTTTGGTTTTTTGGCCTTGATTCTATTGCATGCGTGTAGGATGGTTGTTTGATGTGCCTCACTTCATTCCAATTGTAGCAAATAATGCTACCTAAATTTACAGACTCCAACGTGGGTCTTGCAAAACTGGTCACACTTGACATGTTAAGGAGCATCCTCTTTAGGATTCTTCTTTTTTCTAGTTATGGTCATTCTTGTTGTCACCTCTTTTCTTCCACTGCCATCTTGAGAGGTCCTCCAACTCCAACATAGCTCCAATGTAGCCTCAAGTGTATCCTAAATTATATGATGTTTTTTCCCACAAGAGAGTAGTTTAGACCGGGCTTCAGTCTATGCATGAAACTTCTTGGCCATACACATCTCATCTTAGACTATGTCCATGTTTTTGTAGCATACAAAGCTTCATTGAATATTGGATGAGTTTGGTATCATCATATTGCTTTTAAGAAATGAAACTCAACCTCTTTTATTTTTGACCATTACCTCCATGGTTTAATGGTTCTAGTAGGGAATGGTGGACTCGTTCAAGATCAACAACTCGACATAAGGTCCTCAAGCATTCGTGAAAGTTGTCTCACCTAGGTTTAGGCCACACCCTTTAGTAAGTGTGTCCCCAAGCAGACCTTGCTATCAAACTTCGGATTTGACATTATACATGGATTAGAGATAGTTGAATAAGGGTATAGTAAAGAATAAGTATTCTTTTGATGAGGATTAATGATTCACTTGATCAATTGAAGGGTGATTTAGTCTTTTCTGAAATAGATTTGAGGTTATGTTATCATCAACTAAATATCAAGATGGAGGACATATCTAAAACAACCTTCATGACTAATTATGGTCAGCATGAGTTTGTGGTTACTCTATTTTGGTAACCAATGGCCAAATGATTTTAAGCATCTAAGAATTGAGTATTCAAACAATATCTAGTTCCAATGCTAAGGGCACTTGTAGTTACTGCAAGGAATTTGTTAGTATTCTAAATGTTATCCTTTCAAGAAAGAACCCTAAAGGAACATGACTAAGTGTCTATTATAACCCCCACAAACCCAAATATATGATCTGGGACCATTTCATCTTTTTTCATGTAGGGCTTTAGAAATGTATTGACATGAGCTATTGATTTGCAAATTGGTTTCTCAATCCACATAAAAGAACAAATGTGATATGTGTATGGTTTGAAAACAAGTGGTAAATAAATGGTAAGAATAGAGGTAAAGTTAATATTTCTCATATACAAACATCGATTGATATGAGCAAATTTCTATTCACTCTACATATGACTTTTGTTGATTATTTTTGCATATTATGATTCTCATTTTTTTTCTTTCTCAAAAATTATCCATGATTCTTTCAGAATGCATTACTAACTTACCTATACATATTTTAATATTTCTTGTAATTTTATCATACCTACAAATATTTTTGTCTAAAAATTGTATCTCTTTAGACAATAATTTTCAGCGATCGAGATTTTCCTGAGCAAATCTCTATCGATGAGGTCCCTTGGATTTGCCTTGCTACTAAAGAATTTTGGCCTAAGAATTCGAGCGATAGAATTGTGTAGTGTGCACACAAATGTGCTATTAGATGAGAGTATTCCTCTCAACTAGATTTTATCAATAATGCCTTATTCCTATGACACTTCCCTTGGTACATTGGTTTCAATTAGGCATATTGACTTGATTTAAATACCTATATTACATATAAATCTATCTTCATACTTCCACAACACGTATCTTGAAAATTAGTTGTCTTGAGTTGTTATTCATGTTTTCATGATAATCTCTTTGAATATTTTGGTTGTGATTACCCTTCTTCCCTTGTGATCTAACTTGATACTACTTTCTTGTTGAATATTTTTAATTTTGATGAAACCTTGAGTTTTTGAGTGATAGTCATTTATATGGAAGTGATTTATATGTGCTAGTGAGTAATTTCCATGCATGCTTCTTAAATTGCATATATATGTATGGATATTTATTTACATCTAAAAATAACATGTTTTAAACTATGAATGTTTGTAGACTAGATCCTACTCATATTCCTAACTTGTGGGATCATCTACTAATAGGCTTTAAATGTGTGGTTCTACTAGTATCCAACTTATGCTATGCATGTATCTTATTTCAGACATACTTAAACTTTCTCCTTCTTTTGCATATCTACTAGTTTGAGTTACTTGCCTGCATATCCATGAGTTGAGTAGTGCTAGGACTACGTTTAGAGTTGTTAAATTGAATGTCTTGGTTTTCTTTACATAAATTTCTTGGACAAACCCTTGGTTTTTTTTTAATCTTAGACTCTCCCATTTCTAGAAAGTTGATTTAGCTCTTCAGCCCCACTTTTTGACATGACAAAGGGGGATAAGACATGTCTTATAAAAGAGGGAGAAGAACATACATGAGAAGAAGGCATAGTTTTTGTAAACGTTATGAAATCTAACGTTGTAGGAGAAACAACATAAATTGATGGGAGTATATCAAATCAATTAGCACAACTTGAGGTGGGCATTTGTAATCAATTCTTTGAAACCCCTAGGTCCAAAGGTATGGTTTTACTTGAAATGTTTGAATACATTTATGGAATGGCTTGCCATCTTGTACAAGTGGGAGAGGGTTAATTCAAGGTCTAACTTGTTTTGACTATGATTTACCATTCTACATATTTGTGTCTCATGTTTCTAGTTAAGTGATTTCATATAGACACACTCCAACATTCCTAAACTTGCAAATCCAAGTTTGGAGAAATCAATTGATACATGTAAAATAGTAAGATTAAAGATTGCACAATTTATCCCCTTAGACCATTTTTGTAATCACTTATAATGATCACATGATTTGTAATTAAGTCTAAAAGTGAATTGAATTATTTAGATTGATGAAACTTTCACTTTGCATTAACGTCTTAATGTATTCAAAGATGTATTGTCAATTAAGATTATTCTAGACCTATATTGACTAATGAGTATGATTGCAAAAGTTAGCAGAGGCGTTACCTTTTATTGTATCTCAGACAATGTGGTTATAAAACCTTGTTTGGTAGTGTCATCGCCCGAGTTATGACCCTAGCATCTTGACTGATGGCATGGTGGTTGGAAAGTGAAAACTAATCATTGGAGAGAGAGAAAAAGTAAAGTAGATCTATTGGATTCTCTCCAAATAGCTACATATAATCTTAAAAGATTCTAATGGATGGGACCATCCTCAACTATAAATAAGATCCCTTGGAATTCTTTCTGGGAAGCCGGGAGGCTATCGATTCATCACATCCTCCTCTTGTAGGTAAACATAGAAATGTTACAACCATTATCATTTGAATTTAAATTAAATGTGGTAGTAATACTACCATTACACATGTATCTCTCTAACCAAAATTTTACAAGGTCTAGAGGTAGAACATAGCTAAATATACCTTTCTTGTTTTTTAGATGAACCTTAGCCAATCTGTCTGTAGTGATATTACATCTTCTACTTACGTACTTGATTACATGTCCTTATTCTCCTTCATTCTACATTATATCATTTCAATCCATCTTTCATACTTAGGCTTGCAACTCGTGTGATCCATCACCATACTAGAGGCCATTTTATAGTCTATATCTATGGATTCTCTCCAAGCATCTCATAGAAAGTGTTTAGGCTCTCTACAGTGCTAGATAAATAGCTAATAGTTCAGCTTGAAAAGCCAAATTGGTTGTATTTCTCCAAGCATAGCCTTTTATCCATGCACCTCTATCATCTCTGAGGTGACAACTGCTTCTCTATCATTTCTTTCCATTATGACTTTCACATTCATTTTGAATTTACCAGTTGTGAGTGATTTCCAGTGTAGCACCTCAATTTGTCTTCTGATCATTATGCTAATGATAATATCATTATGTCAAACCTACTTTCATTAGTCAACCTCTTTCATGATGAATTGAAGTTACTATTCAAATGAGTTTAGTGTTTTCTAAAAAATGTGGCTATTCTTGCACACCCATGCCCAACATACTATCATGAAGAAGCTTCTTTAGGTCTCGTCCCCTTACAACCCTAATTTGTGACAGTTTCTTAGATGCATGCTAAAGAAATGATTTGGCAATATATTCTTCAGAACTCCTCTACAAGCTTCCATTGCATATTAATAGTCTCTTACCGCATGATGGTTGGTTTCCTCATGTACATTACATCTTTCAAAAAAATTATCAGTAGCAATGTGCCTTTGAACACACCTAATGTTGGTCAAAATCATGTCATACACCAACAACCACATAAAGAACTTGATGCAATCTTTGTTTTCCATATTTGCTCCACTCTCCCTCGACCCTAATATCTTTATGTGTGCAGAGAAAGTTATATGCAAAGCTTGTCTTGTACTGCCCATTATTAGACACCGTCCAAACTCTCATATCATTGACATCAGATTTACTTGATGGCTTGAGGCACTGATGTTGTGGACTCTTTCATCTTGTAACCAACTTCTCAGAAACCCTTCATCCCACATACCCTCATCTGTGATTATTCTAGGTACTTGAAGGTATAGGAGGTACACATGGATTCCTCTCTACACCACCTAGTCGAGTGTAGGGTTTTCCTGGCACCATTTGGACTTCATCTCATGGTTATCCAAGAATTAAAAATGCAATTATATAATAGTTGAGAGAGAAAAGTGCCTCAAAGAGCCCCAATAAGTAAATCACAAATTGGTTGAATATTAACATAATTGTGTTAGAGATTATATCTTATAATTTTATAAAATATTGAAGTTATATTAGATTTATCTTACTTTAAACTACTCAAACTGCTAGAACATATTCCAAAGAAGAGATTCCAATTGTGTCCATAAATATACTGTCAGCAAGTCTATAAGTTAATTAAACTATTACTAGTGTGATCATTTATTTTAAAGACATTTCATGTGATGGTTTTTGATAGGAAACATTTTTTATAGTAAAATAAGTTTTCTTAGATAAAGTAAAAGTTACGAGAATGATAATTTTCACATATACTGCTATTACAAAAATGAAGTAATCAACTCAGGGGGAGACATAAACTCCAACTAAAATTAGAGAGTCCTACTATATGAGCTTACAAACATTTGACACAACTTTCCCTACCTATGCTAGTGTGCATATTAATATGAGGCATCTGGAAACCTTGGACAAGGGAAAAAAGAATCAATCAACGTTAGGGCTAGTTAGATACCATCATCTAGTTGTATCCATAATTCTATGAATCTTGGTTGCTCTATTTTGACACAAGAATAAATGAATAACAAGAAAGAAAAGAAGGACAATTAATGAATCCTCATTCATAATAAATTGTGTATCTTTTAAATAATACTAAAAGTACAAATGTATGTAAATATGCTTCTATATTTCATATATATGTATGTATTTATGTATATATATGTTTGAACATATTTAAACATTCGAAGATAGTAAGTTAATACATTTTCATCATGAACTAGATTAGGATTACATGCCACATAATAGTATATTGAGACAAATGAACACATACATCACTACTTAGGGATATTGCACAATCAAGAGCTAAAATATTACACTTTCGAGCAAAAAAATCTCAATTAAGGAAATTCACATTTAACTATTATGTGATTATGAATAATGTTGAGACATTGTGGAGAATACATTAACTGTGGCTATGCCGTGTTTGATACAACAAATACCCTTTCCTATACAAAGAAGAGGTGGACACTAACCCTGACCCAACATAATTCTATCAGACTAAATGTCTTATTTAACTCTGACTTATATGGGATCATAAACATTGACTCATATTGAATGCCTTGATATCTCCTTTAGTTCTAATAAATTTCTTCAACATACAAATTAGTATTTACCATTCACGTCACTGACTTTCATTAGTTCTTTCACCTAATAAGTGTTTCCAATTACTTAGCGCATTCACGTCCATCTTCACCATAAAAATTTAGGTTATGCATTCCCACTTTAATTCCATATGGAAAATAGGGTTTCAAAATTACTTAGCTAATAAGAGATTATGATAATCAAGAAAGAAATTATATTTTTTGATTTTAACCTATGCTTGAGTCATTGCAAGTCCTCCCTATTCTCATCTGTGAAACATAAAAAAGTTAATTTGAAATCTTCTCATATTATCCTCAGCCTCCCATGCAACTTCCTTGATCTGTAGTTTCTCTACTAAATCTTTACCATTGGCTATATTGATACTTCCTCATAAGTGGTGTCACTAACTATCTGCAAATTTTTTGTCTACAAAACCTATCTTGTGTTAGTATGATACTTTTTTAGTATCAACACATGTAAGACATCATGTAGCAATTGTATTTCTTGAAGTAATTGCAACTTGTAGGTAACTTTCCCAACTCTGTCTATTATAGGTTAATACCCACATATCTAGGGTTCACATAACCCTTCTTACCAAACCTAAGCACTCACTTTTAGGTTGGTACCTTTAAGAATACTTGATCACCAACTTCAATCTCTATAGGTCTACACCTCTTACCTTTGTAACTCTTTTTTCAATCTGAAGCTTCCTTTAAATAATGTCTGATCACCTCAACATTTACTATACCTATTGTACTATATCTAGACCCAATAATAGCCTTTTCAAGCTTCATACTAGCAAATAGGAGGTCTACAGTCCCTTTCATAAAGTACTTAATGAGGTGCAATTCCTAATCTCAACTCATACCCATTGTCACAAAAAATGTAATTAGACTCAGATGTGCATCTCAATTGCCTAGCACTACAAGAGATGATCTTTGAGCATATCCTCTAACATCTATGTATTATCTCTGATCCTCCATCTATACAGATATGGAAAGTTGTATGAAACTTTACATTAGTTCCCATAGAAACATGCATATTGTCACAAAACTTGGAATTAAACCACAGTTCACAATTTGACACAATGGATGTAATGTAAATACCTCATCTAGGTATATCTATTATAAGTCTTCATATGAATACATAGACTTTACAAGGAAATGAATTCAATTTCTTAATATAGGATGACCTAAATGGAATCATGTCCTTCAGAAGTTAGAGGAAAGCCAACTACAAAATACATTATAACACGGTCCCATTTCAATTTTAGAATAGGAAAAGGTTGCAAAGTTCTTGTTGGCCTTTGATGTTTTTCCTTCACATGCTGGCTTATCCTGCATCTAGTCACATATTGAACCATTCCTTCATATATCCCCCCTACATGACTTCTTTAGATTCTTATACATCTTGGTGCTTCCTGGATGCATAACATACACAAATGTATTTGCCTCTTCTAGAATCATCTATCCCTAATTAGGTATTAAAAACCTTCTATTACATTATAGAGTATTCTTATCAAAGAATTGAAGCTCTACTCTTTTACCCTAAATTTCATTCTTGAAACTCTGTATCTTGAGACACACACCCTACTATTGTAGAATTTTCTTCCCAATGTTGATTTGACTTATAGCAGTGCTAGTAATCTTCATTCATATGGAATTTCTTGATGATCATTCATATTTCCTATGTATAATAATATTTCTTCTCTTCTGCAAGAAAGATGATACAAGTCTATTGTTTATGTACAAGAAGACTTGAAACTTAATGCATCTATAACTACGTCAACCTTATCTAGATGGTAATTGTCATGGAACTATTTCTTACCCTCATCCTACCCCCAATGACTATAGAGTAACCATTTCTAGGGTTTGGGCATCCATCTGTAGAATGGCACATAGTTTCACATAAGCAATATTATATATGCAAACTCAATAAGAAAATAAATAGGTAATAATATACTAAACATGGAGAAAAATGATATGTACCCTTTTCCATATAAAGAATACGCATCGGTGTTTCATTTTAAATCTTAGAGTCTTATGTGGAATGATTCTTCATTTTGAAAATAAAAATTTTATAAACAAATATTAATGCTAAAGCATTAAGCATGGTATGAAAAGACATATAAGCACATTCTAAGATTAAAATAAAATTTTCTTGGAAAGAAACATCATATTAAGAAAGAAGTATAGGAGGCGACTGGTTATGCCAGCGATATAACCGGTTCCTATGCCAAAAGAGTGGCCTCACATAGACCACCGAACATTGGAATTCAAGAGTTCACATGGTATGATGAGTTATTCTTGGAGAAGCTCTTTGAACATGACCTTCTGTTGGGCATTGTATCCCTCAAGGAGGATGAGGGGATCCTGGATATCACCAATGACCCTGATGCAGAGGAAGACCTGGTTCGGGCATGGAAGTATGTTGTGGTCGTGAGGCTGCTCAGAACTAAGATTGGGCACATGATGCTGAAGGATAAACTAAAATTATTATGGTAAATAATAGGTAGATTCAATGTGTTTGAACTGGAATATGGGCACTTCATGGTGCATTTATCTTGTGGGAATGATTATGATACCACACTTATAGGCATTCCTTGGATATTATTTGGGTGCAAGTTCATGCTATGGGCTTGGTATCCATTATTGCAACCTACTGAAGAGTTCCCTGATTACATCTTGACTTGGGTTCATATGCTGAACCTTCCTCTACATATGTACATCCCAACTTTGTTTATGTACATTGGCATGGTGTTGGGAAGCCTCGTCAAGGTGGACAATAATAAAAATAGACCCCAGAGTCACTTTTCCAGACTGGTAGTGAAAACAAATACATCCAAGGAGTTGGTGAACTCAATTATCATTAATGGAAGAATCTATGAAGTGGTTTACGAAGGGTTTCCTTGGACGTGTGCCAACTGTGGCATGGAGGGCTACATTTACAAGAATTGTAAGAAACATACCGTGAGAGAGGTGGAGTAGGAAATACAATCTAACCCAAAAATACGTACAAGGGAGAGATTTAATGGAGAGATCTCTATAAGAGGATGTCAGACCCAAAAATCTAGAGGAGGTAGACGATGACATCAACAAATGCAGGTGGATATGTTTGAGTATCACACAAATAAATTTACAGAGTTACACGAGGAAGAAAAAGAGGACATGTCAGGAATAGATGACGAGTAGGTGCACTCGTATGGAACTCATACAAACCAGACATGTCCGGTCAAGGTGTGGAGGAATAAGAAGAACCCAACAAAGAAAAATAGGGAGATGAGAAACCAGGAAGAAGGAGGTGCAACAATATTGGGAGACATTACTAATACTGTGCTGAACAATATGCATAGTAGAAGAAAAGTAGAGAATGATAAACAAATATCAAAGGAGAAGCATATGGTGGTCAACCCTGATGTAGATGATGTTATAATAATAGAAGAGATGGAAGAAGATACAGAAATTGATATTGAAGGTAAGGAGGATAATGATCAAACAGACTTTGGCAAGAGAACAATGATGATGAGGCTGAAAATGACCAAGGTTGCTAAGGGTGATGCTGAGAAATTAAAATCTCTACAGCTCCACAAACTGGGTTCTTCCAATAACTTATCTACTAAGAGGAGGGGTAAAGCCAAACTACCTGACACATTGGTTAGTTTAAGAAGGAGTTCAAGGCTGGTGAGTGCAAGGTCAGTTGCTGCTGAATTTGAGCAGGATAGCTCAATGCTGGAGGAGCCGTTAATGGGGAATGGTAAAGGTCAAAATGAGAAGGGTGTCAAGAAGGTTGTGGAGGGTGATGATGCTATACTATATTCTCTTTAATGATCAAGCCAGTCCATGTTTACCTTGTACCTTTCATGTCAATAATGAACATTTTGTGCTGTAATGTAAGGGGAACTGGGAACAAAGGTAGATGCTTAGTTTTATTGAATTTAATGTGTTACAACCTGTTCCTAGCTTTGTTGGTAATCCTATAGATTTAATAGAATCTTAATTTTTATCATACTTTTGTTTGTAATATTCTATGTTGTGCTTTGTCTTAACTTTGGTAACCTTGAATACTTGTTTGGGCAACTCATAATCATGAATTAAGCATACTATAAAGATCCGAGTTGGAGTTAATATAACATTAACCCATACATGTGTGCAAGAAGTGAGTTAATGACATTAGAGGAAATAATTAATAAATGATTTTTTATTGGAGAATATTATCAAAATAACATTTTAGATTGTAGAGAATTCAATTATGAATAAAAAAAAAATGAACTAAAGCGGAGTTAAAATGAGAGAGTTATGCCCTTTTTAGTAAACATATACAGAGCATAAAATGATCTTATCTCAAGCTATACTTATCTACTTTCAACAAAACAAAGTGCGTTAGAACCACGATTCAATCTTATATCATCCTAGACATCTTTCTCAATGAGAGGGAGACCTATAAGGCAATTTCTAGGGTGAGTTTTGGGGAAGAATGCGAATATCAACAGAAATCCAAAAGGTTGCTATAGATTTGACTCGGTAAGTAGTTTTAGCCGTCGATTCTTCCTCCTCCTCATTTCCCCTTACTCAGAATCCATGGTCCAATGAATTTAAGGTTTGGGTTAACCTCTGATCTTTGTCTTCTACCTAAAACATACCTCGTTTAGGGTTGACAGGAAGAAGAAACTGTGGATTTTCCTAGAGTTTTGATATGGATTTGAGATATTTAGAGACGGGTTACATTTTTAAGGTGTTTTCACACCTTAGGGTGAGTGGGTACTTCCTTTAAATAGTATATTGCATGAAAATGAGTTAAATCATCAATAATATTCAATTGATTGGTATGCGAGTACAAACACTAAGTTGCCTTTTTGATCTAACTTTTGCAAGATGATATGAAATATATTATTTCTCTGTTGTGATGAATTTCAGATTATGAAATCACATTAGAAATGATTGGAATCCATCTAAATGAGAATTCTTAAAGTAGTTGTAGAGGTTACATGAATATACTGAAATCTAAGATTTTCGGCTGTGACTGAAATTGTTGTATAATTGAATAAAGAAGTTTGTCTAGTTGAATCTCCTTGGTTATGAATGATTGTTTTATTTGTGTGCGTATTACATATATGTCAGACAATAACTTGGATTTCATCTGATGAAACAATTTTTTTTGATATGTCAGTAAGAGCGTGGAAACCCTAGTTCAGTTCATTACACAGTTTCATATATATATATATATTCAATTTTATGTGAGCTGTTGAGAGCAATTCTTATTGAATGATGTTATGATGTATTCAATCCTTATGCAAGTTATGTGATAAGTGAATGAGGTAAATGAAACCCTAAGGATAGGGTGTTCAGTGAAACAAGTATTGTGATATCAACGTTTCTCAGTTTGAGATGTGGTGATGCTTAACAGTTCAGTTATGGTAAATGTTATCAGAAGGTTTATGAAATGAATAGTTTACAAAGCTAAACAAAGATGTGTTGATGTGATGATTGAATTGTGAATTTAAAGAGTGAATTAGACATGTAGATGCCATGAACACTATAGAATCCTCTGATCGGCCTAAATGACATGTCCAAAAGGAGTGAATTTAGAGTAGTCATAATTTTAAAGATATAACCCGACTCTCAGGCCCCCACAATGATAAACGGGGTCCGATGTAACGATCAGGGTCAAACATAAGGACAAGGTTGGCATGTATTAAGCACACTGAATCCAGCACTTGTGTACTCCAGGAAAAGAGGGTATATAGATGTTCTCTAAGGAATGATGACTCACAAACCAAAGCTAAGACAAGTAAGACAAAGATAAAAAAAATAAATGAAAATGAAAACAAAAGAAACAAGACGAAACAATTATATGGAAGGAAACTTAGGCTGGGGTTCACCTACTAAGGCTTCTCACCAACATGCATCATTATCTCTCTCTCTCGCATACTCATACTAAGATTTCAAGCAACCTTCAAAAGCATCTATTCCACTCTCTCTCGAGATGAGGATAGATCTAAGTCTAAGGGTGGCATCTCTCTCAAGACAACCACACGCAAACCACTCTACATAACATATGGTTTTAAGACTTTAGCACTCCAACACTCTCATGCATTCATACTACTCCAAAACACATGATAAAAGCAATATTACTCTGTCGAGATATCAACTATCGAACATCACAAGATGGTAGCTAAGCATACAAGTGAAGCATTAAAATAGGTGCATGGAGATAATCTTGATAAGAATATATATATTCAATAGAAAGAGACAATATACATTTTGGGAGAGCCTTAGTGGCTACTCCCAACCCAAGTTAAGGTGTTTAGTCACTCATTCTTGCAGACATCATAATGGAGTTATAGAAAGATGGATACATGCAGTCCCACAAAGAGAGGAGGGAAGTACATTAAATGGAATGATGGATCTAGAGAGAGAAGAGACATGATATGACACGGTACTTCTTCAGATATGGATGTAACACGTCAATGGCGTGGACAATCTTCTTCTCTCAAAGAAGGAGTGTTCAACCTTTTCTCTCCTCAACTTTCGCCTTTGGAGATCCAAGACTGGTAGATGAGATGGTCTGGGATGCAGCAACACTTCTTGGTCCTTGGGATCTGATCTATGATCTGATGATTTGACAAGATGGGTGGTTGGCCTATTTATAGGCACATTCCACCAAGTTAACCCTAGACCGCGGTTGCGGTCTGGGTTGAGGGCAGTATGAGACCACGATCACGGTCTACTCTTTATTCCTTCTTTCATCGCAACTGAACTGATTCACGGTTTGCCACTTGCTCGTAGTCTGGTGATGATCATGGTCAAGGTCGACTTACTCGGTCGTGGCCAGTAAGGATTGCGGGCTTAACAATGACCATAGCCTCCAAGCTGGTCGCGGTTCATCTTGATCGCGGTCCGTGTTGATTGCGGTCTCTGAATACACCGCAGTCCCTAGTTTTATTGGGGCC
The DNA here is from genome assembly GCA_963693085.1 of Alisma plantago-aquatica. NCBI lineage: Eukaryota > Viridiplantae > Streptophyta > Magnoliopsida > Alismatales > Alismataceae > Alisma > Alisma plantago-aquatica. The sequence goes on along the minus strand of OY856412.1, from coordinate 71,934,731 downwards.
CTTATTCTGATCGTGACCCCCATTCTGGTCGTGGTTAAGCACTGATCACAACTTTGGTATGGTCCTGGTTTGACTTCAATGCATGATAACCTTGATCTCAAAGCAGCATAGAGACCTCGACCGCGGTTGTTGAATGAGTGGGTCACGGTCGAGGTAACAACCGTGACTTGAGCTGCGAATGTACCTGAAATCATGTTCGTGAGGTTTTAGTAAAAAAGATGGTAAAATTCTAGGAAAATATAATAAAAAATATACTAAAAGAGGTATAAAACATATACAAAAAGTACGTAAAGTGAAGTGTTATAAAATCCCCCAAACTTAGAATCAAGCTTGTCTTTAGGCTAGGTGTAGGTTCGCAAACTCAGAGAGAGAAAGAACAAACTTAGGTGACAAAATTGCAGAATATAACCTAACTGGAATATCTCACTCTTGCATCAAGACCGTTGTGGTATATTTTCTAACCTTTAGGTCTCATTCCTCCCCCTCAACTAGAGTTGCATAACTTCTTTTTCTTGCCACTTCCTTCAATTGTAAAAGGTTCCTCCTACTCAACTTATCACCCTCCCCTTAGGTAATGACCATACTAATTCAAGATCTTTTCGAGGGGTAGCTTTCACACCTTTTCTTTATTTTTCAACTGGACCTATGCTAATGTGTTCGGGTAGGCTTAAGGCTTTAAGTGTTTTCCTCTTCTCTCTGAACTCCTCACCCACAACTGTCGTAAGAATAGTGTTACCCTTTTTGGGCTTCTGACTTTAAGTCAGGTGGCTTTGTGAGTTTTCATTCAATATTGGAGGTATGTAAGCTTGGATTCAAGATTCCACTTACGAGCATGACATATCTGCATTCATGAGTGCAGCAATATACCAGCTGTGTGGAAAATTTTGGCATCTTTTTGGGCACAACTCTCATTATTGTTTTTCTTTCTTTTTGACTTTTTACATCTCCTTTCAGGTTTGGGTGCGAGGGATTTTTACTTGGTCTTCTGGGCGGCCAAGCCTCTTTTTAGATATGCCTGGAGAAGGGCATCCATTTCCCTCTCTGCAGAGATAAGGATTTTCTGATCAAAAGCATCAGGTGAGGGTGGTTGGTCAATGGTATGGCTAGGTGAAGTTCTCTAGTCTTCAAGGGTTTCATGAGTTAAGGTTGTCACATGTACAACATCTTATTGCAAGAATGAGGTAGAGTAGTATTGCTATATTGCTTGTTTTACTCGTATATACATATATATATGTTGCTCATTTATTTGTCTCCAGAAGGGCGAAAGTACTACAAGTTGAAAAATTAGCAGGAGAGGAGGCTAGATTCTTAGTTCAAAAGGTAGCTTTTGCAAAATTTTTGAAAATGTTTGAGAAATCTTGTGAGGTAAAAGATGTTAAATGTACATTTGTAGCCCGTTTATGACTCCTCCCCCAAACTTATCCTGCACCATGTCTCGGGGTGTCAAAATTTGAGTGAGATGTATTAACATACTTTCTTTATTCATTCCTATTATTGGTGGAGGCCCACTCAGACTCGAGAAGCATGCTTGTTTATACTCCTCATAGTGTGTGGTACTGTTCGTACTACATGCCCTCCACTTTGACGTCAATATTGGCTAGGGCCACCATCCAGGAAAGACAGAAGAAGCTGCAGTCATTTGATAGGGGCACCTGTTGGGGGCTCCTGTGGCAGAACTACGCCATTTTGAAGTCTTTGCCTGGTGTAAGCTTGTACCCTTTTCCATGTCTTTTTATCATGTCAACAATTGCCTCGACACATGTGTTGGCCTTTTCTTCTGTAGGTATCTTTGTTGTAGTCATGTTAGTATTCTTATTAAGTGCAAAGGCTGCACATGAGCTATTGTAGAGCACTACAATCCTTTTGATGATATTGATGAACAGCAAAGTCCAATGATTGTCATGAAGAATCACCAGGAAGATGTAGTTTGGTAGGGATGTCGCCAGGCATTGTTACAGGCGTTCCTTTTTGCCTGATCATTTGTCCTTCAGGATGTCATCCACCAGTAGGAATTATGCCATGTGAGCATTTGGCATACTGTCGCCTAGTAGCGCCTGGTAGGCTGACATCGTGCTTATTGAAAGATATCCCCCTATTTTCAGCATTTCTCGGAGGTCATCTTTTAGCATGCAAATTCCATCTCTCTCGAAGATGAAATCTCCTAGCAAATCATCTTATTTCAAGGACCCCATAATGATGTTCAATTCTTCTAAAGATAGGCCAAGGCATCTCCATCTATCGAAGTCCTTGAAGAGGGTGTAACTTCTCCTGCCGGTCCGTTCGGATTTACATCAGCCGGGTCTTCTTCTTCAACCTCTCCGTCCTCAGGTTGTTCCTTTGAAAGCCGTTCTGTAGGAACTTCTGCTACTGGAGACTGCTTTCGTTTGTCATCTGACGTGTGTTTTATAGAATCCCCAGTGCTTTGATGCCAGCCTTCTTTCCAAGCCACAACCATAGCTGGCTCTGTCAGATCGACCCACATTGTCTTTAGTTGTTCCCTCTAGGTGACTTTTTCAGGTAGAGGGATATCCTTGTGAAGCCTCCGGGGTACAACTTCTGAAGGCATCACCTGGTCATTGAAGAATTGACGATCATAGATGACCTCCATAGCATACACACCCCGCAGTTCATGTAGGTCTTCATTGTCTAAATCTTCCAGGGGGATGCCCTTTTTGATGGCCTCCATCATTCTCAGCACTATGAAGGCACAATCCCCCGAACCAACCTCTTCTTGAGGGACTTTCTTATTGATGGAGAACAACTTTCAGAATCCCTGAAATTTGTCATCTGTATCTTTGATTGCTCATTGCAGACACAATGGTATCTTTAGGGCATCTTTGGCATCCTTCCTTTTGTAGATTACTGAATTGCTGTCCAGTTTGGCTGTACAACAATTGAGCACCATCATTTTCTTCTCATACAGGTCGACGACTATCAGTGTCCAATACTTTACATTCCCTATGGGCAATACTACATATCTTGTTTCTTTTCTTCGAACCACTGCCTTCAGTTCGGCGACATCTGCTTCCCTGTAGCCTTCTTTGTAGAGGAGGGCTAGGTAGATGTGTTGTCCCATTGAAGATCGGCTGCGGCTTGTCTAGGTGTAGAAATTCTTCCAAGAAGGTGGCATAGAGTACCTTGAACAACCTTTTATGTACTTGTGCCTTTTTCAGGAAGATCCCCCAGAAGTGATCTTTGGTTAGATGTCTACCCTTGTTATTATATAGCATGTCTGACCTAGGTAGATAGTCACTGAGGATGTCTACCAAGATGTGGTTGTCTCTGCATGTGATCCATGGCACTACAAACATGTCCATCTCTTTCGTCTTGCATGCCAGAGGGGGAGCTACTCCAAGCATTTTTGGTCTAGCAGGCGCACTCCACTCTCTAGCGGGCTCATCTACAAAGAAGGTTGATAGATCGTCATCCTCATCATCAGATGTTCTTTCGTTCATATAAGGTGTCGGAGTTTCATCTATAGTCAACATAGCTATGTCCACTTGTTCAGCTACTTCTGAGAAAGCTTATGTAGCTATGTTGTCTCTGATATTGCTTTCCTCAGAAGTTTGGCCCAGCTTGGCGGCCGCCGATATTGCTAGAGTTGCCTGCATCTTCCCATCATAGAGGTAGTCGTTATGCTCCTAGTGTCTTTGGAATAAGAGGAACTCGCTGCTCTCTTTGAGACCAACACCCAAATCAACTAGCATTTTATCAAGCTCCACTGCCCCTGTCGTGCTGAATTCTGTGATGACTTCTTCTCAGTGAGCTATCGCAAGCTATTCTTCTAGCATCATCTTTTTTGTGGGCATGTTTAATTGTTGTTCTACTTGTCTACCACTGCCTTCATTAGTTTCATCCTTCCCTTCTTTAGGGTTTCTATTGTGGTTGAGCTCCCTTGACAACGTTGTGGTTTTTGTTGTGCATTTGTCGTTGGGGGAGCTCGATTGTTGTGGAGGCTCATTCTTTTTCTACCCAGCTGCTGGTGCTGTCTTTTCATTGGCACCTTCTTCTTTTAGCACTTCTGCTCCCGTGCCAGTCCCTCTTGTGTTGTCATCGTCGTTGTCGTCATGGCTAGAGGGGCTCGATGAGGAGTGCGCCGGGCTTGCTGAGTGCTTCATCTTCTTTTTCTTCTGCCGTCTCTCGATTTCTTCACATTCCTTTTCAAGCTTTCGGTAGTCCTCTTTTAGGCATAGGCATTCTTCCTCAAGGTTGGCCATCGCTGTGTCATAGCTGTGGCGCAGATGGAGTTCCTCTCCTTCTTTAAGTCCTCCATTTCATTCTTCATTTATTTTAGCACTCCCATCATTATCCATTGGTTTCTTAAGGCTTTTGGAGGAGGTCAGGGAGTGCTCTAGTCCTTTCATTAAGGACCTATACCTACATTGTCAGTGCAGATAAAGAAGAAGAAATTTTGTATTTATTGTATTGGTTTGAAATGTGTTCCTACATGCCATTAAACCTTGTACCTAATACACCTCTGAAAGAAGCTGCATGCTGTTGTTGCTGGTGTAGCTGTTTCTCCATGCACGTGGTTGACGAGCTTGGCATGGTTGGTTGTGGAGGTGGCGGCAGTGGACCTTGTTCTTTTTCCTTCTACTTATCATGTGGGTCCATGTCTGCTCCACGTATTTTTGGCTCTGGTACGACCTAGGAGTCTTGTCCTTCTGGCTCGGCCTCTGGTTTTTTATCAGGCAATAGGTTGGCTGCTGTGCCTTTCTCTTTTGCCACCTCTGGCTCTACTGTAGCCATTTCCTCATATGGCTCTAGGGGTGTGGGTTCTTCATTCCCCACTATTTCTTCTGGACATGGAGCCATGGGGGTTGTTGGGTCAGGAGCTTTTGTCTTTGCGGTTGGCAGGGCAGTTGTATCTGATGTCTTGTTCTTCTGTACTGCCAACTTCTTCCACTACTTTGTGCTCTTTTTCTCATTTATTTCAACTTGGGCACTACTTTCCTTGACTGTTTTTTCCGATTTAGTGTCGGTTCGTAGTACCCCTGAGTACATATTTTCAATGTCATCTTGGGTCAGCTGTAGCCTGTGGGCATCATAAAATGCCATCTCAGGAAGGGGGATGAGTCTTTTTAATCTGCTCTACTTGAAATACAGTTTCTCCCCCTTCTATGCCAGAATACCCATGATGAGGAGGGACTTGATATCTATACTCTATTGTCCCTCCATCTCCTTGTATTTATGGACCTCTTATGCATCCATTAAGTATTTAGCAATCTTTATTATTTGGCCGCCCATGCAGTAAGCAAAGTTCCTTTTTGCTTCACCTCCTACTTCTCTAGATAGACATTCAATCAATATCTTTCTGATATTTACCAGCTTTCTATTTATCATTGATCAAATTAGGAATAGATCTCCTTTGCTTACTATTCCCGTTTCTGACCTCGTGTAAATTGTGTAAGCTGTTATTTTCTGAATTGCGTGAATGAAGCACAAGGTGATCAATGAGGCCTTGGAGTTCTTTGAGCTGTGTTCCTCTTCTCCGGTCAGCTCTTCCCACAGTTGATTGCTATCATAGGTGACTGATTCCTTTTTGCTTGGGCAGTGGAGCAGGATTTTGCTTTTTCCTCTGTCTCCATAAATATCTTGTTCAGCATTGCCTCTGTGATCATGTAAGACTCACCTCATAGTCTTAGTTGTAGCTTAAAATCCTCGCCGTTCGCCTTCCTTGTCTCACTACTTATGGGGACCTTTTTTAGCGAATATAGGAATTCTGTAGTCAGCCTTTTGTAGGACTTGGCCTTGAGTGTGCATAAGGTGCATAAATTCACACTTTACAGGAATTTGACTACCCTGTCATAGATCCCCATATTCTTGAAGTCCTCTACATCTAGGTATTGAGTCGGGATGAATTCCTTATTCTGGTACATCCAGTCGTAGGTAGACTAGTGCACGAGGTTTCTTGGCACAAATGGGGGTTCGTTGGATTCTGCATATATCTCCCATGTGACCTCTTTGGCTTTGCCTACCTCCTATTCTCTTGGTTTCTTGGCAATTAACAATTTTGCCTTCTTACTACCCTTGGTATCCTTGGGTGCTGCTTTTCTTTTCTTCCCCTGCACTCTACTCTCAGATTCTCCTTGTTGATACTCAGAGGTGTTTGTCTAAGTTTGTTCTGTTTCTTGCGTAGAGTCCTCCGGTGTCAAGTAACCCATAATTCTTTAATACTGTTCGAGCTTCAGCTGCAACTCAACCCGTTTAGCCACTGGAAGAGAGGTGTTCTTCTTTAGTGCTGCCGTTAGGCTCTCCACTATCTTCTCCGCCTCCTTCAGGTATGTTGTTTACTTGTAGATGTAATCTCTGGTTGCTGGAGAAGACATTCTGTAGAGTTTTCTAAATGAATCAATTTATAGTTGATTTAACAGTTATTAAGATTCTTGCGATTATCTAGGGAAACTTATTAAGTTCCAGTATATATATATATATATATATATATATATATATATATATATATATATATATATATATATATATATATATATAGGGACTGCGACCTGCGGTCTTGTTAGTGATTAAGGGACACTTTGGTCGCAGTCTCTGAAGGAGATCATGATCACGGTTTATTGAGAAGGAGGTTGCGGTCGCAGTTGCATTCGAAGGAGATCACGATCACGGTTGATTTTGCGATCACGGTCTTATTCTACATATCAGACAGGTCATAGTCGAGGGGACCGCGACTTCAAGCAACACTCTTCAACACCACGACCCGCGGTGTGAACCTAAAGCTTAAGGTGTTGAGCAAGCACCACGACCGTGGTTGGTGCTCGATGAACACACCACGGTCGCAGTTGTAGTGGAAGCAGACCACGACTCACTGTCTACTTGGTTCAACTATTCCACTTCTCTTCTTCGTCTGTCGATTGGTGGTGCGAGTTGATCGATTTTAGACCTGCTCATCGGCAGATAGTTGCCCCATTATTTGTACTTTTAGGGTTTTTAGTTACTGTTTGCAAACACTGCCTTTAAGGCGGTTTGGATATCTAGAAAGCAAGAGCAACCAGTAGTGGTGCTATACATAGCTGTCAACGAGGATGAATCGAGAAAAGGGGTAGGGCGTGGGGCAAAAATGGTAGCGATGTGATGGTGGTGGAAAATCATGAAAACGACGGTAAGAGGGATGAAAATAGGGTTTGGCTTTTACCTTATTTGTCAGACAAGATGGCAAAATCAAAGAAGGTCGATTCGATGGTGAGTCAACTACAACATCAGATAGTCGATCGCAACAGAGCGGTTCTTCAGAGAAGTAGGGTTTAACTTGGTTCGGGAAATCAAGAAGCAAAAAGAGTCTGAGAAACTGGGGTTTAAGAATATATACTAGAGTGACTGCGTACTATTGATCATAGATAAAGGAGTGACCGTGACCGCAGTGTGCTCGAGACACGATCGTGGGTCGCGGTCTCCTTCTGTTCTAAGGGAGACATCGGGTCATGGTTGAGGTGGCTAACCATTGACACCACAGGTCGCGGTCTTACCTGGTGCAAGGCTATATCACGACCGTGGTCTTACCTGGTGCAAGGCTATATCACGACCGTGATCTAGATCGCTATCAGAGTTACTCAACCAAAACCAAACTTGTTGCTTTAATCTATTCATCTTTTCAAAAGGACATAGATATGTACAACACTTAAAGGAGCAGAAAACTAATCAAATAAAAAGGGTAGAGAAAACAAAATTTAAAGAAATAGCAAAAACTTGGGTTTCCTCCCAAGAAGTGCTTGTTTTAAAGTATCTAGCTAGACTTCATAATCCTTCATTCCTTGGGGTTCTCGGCTGGGTGTGGCAACTCCTCATTCCTTTTCTCAAGTGACTGATTTGGTTCCTCCAAACTTACTTCAGACCTTCACACAAAAGCCTCATCCTCATAAAATCTTTTTACTCTATGACCATTGACCTTGAAAATTCCTATTTTTTCCCCTTGAATCTCCATCATTCTTGATGGGTATATTTTCACCACAGAGAAGGGTCCCGACCATCTTGTCATGAGGTTTCCAAGAAACAACCTGATGCTTGAATTGAAGAGAAGCACTTTTTCCCCCTCACAAACATCCTTGTTCTTTAGGTGGGCATCATGCCACACCTTAGTTCTTTGTTTGTAAATTTTTTCATTCTCGTAAGCATGAAATCTCAACTCTTCAAGCTCCTGCAACTGCAAGAATCTTTAATGTCCTGCCTTCTCCAAGTCCATGTTCAGAAACTTAATTGCCCAAAGGGCTTTTGTTTGAGCTCCATAGGTAGGTGGCAGGACTTACTATAGATTAATTTGTATGTCGTCATGCCTATAGGTGTTTTATAAGCTGTCCTATAAGCCTAGAGAGCATCGTCGAGCTTCGTGGACCAGTCCTTCCTAGTGCGGATGACCGTTTTCTCTAGTATCTGTTTAATCTATCTGTTGGACACCTCCACTTGTCTTGAGGTTTGAGGATGATAGGGTGTAACGACTTTTTGCTTTACCCCATATTTCTTTAATAGCGCCTCAAATTACTTTTCTCCAAAATGTGATCCTCCATCGCTTATGATGGTGTGAGGCACTCCGAAGCATGGGAAAATGGTCTTCTCAAACAGTTTGATCACAGATTTAGAATCACAAGTTTGGGTTGCTACTGCCTCTACCCACTTGGACACATAGCCAACGGTTACTAAAATGTACTGGTATCCTTTTGATGACGGGAAATGACCCATGTAGTCTATTCCCCAAACATCAAAGATCTCCACTTCAATCGATTCAGCCATAGTCATCTCACTTCTTTTACCGATGTTTCCAGTAAGTTGGCATTCCTTGCATGCCTTGACAAAAGATGTCGCGTCCTTGAATAGGGTTGGGCCAGTAAAACTCAGATTGAAGCACCTTTGCAACCGTTCTTTCTCCACTGTGATGTCCTCCATACGGTGAAGAATGGCATTCTCTTAGGATCGACAAGACTTCTTCCTCTGGTATACATCTTTGATACAAATTGTCAGAACACCTTTTAAATAGAAGTGGATCGTCCCAGTAATAGTCTTTGACATCAGAGAAAAGCTTCTTCTTCTAGTTGTACGTTATGTCAGGTGGTAGCTGGCCACAAGCCAGATAGTTACAAATATCTGTGAACCACGGCAATCTCTGCTCATCAAATTGGGCCATCAATAGGGCTTCATCAGCATAATTGTCGTTCATGGGTAACTGATTCTCTTCATCGAAAACTATTCTAGACAAGTGGTCTGCTACCACATTTTCTTTTTCTTTTTTATCAATGATTTCATGATCAAATTCTTACAACAATAGAGCCCATCTTAGCAGTCTTGGCTTGGTATCCTTCTTCTGCATGAGGTAATGTATAGCCCCGTGGTTAGTATAAACTTTAACCTTGGCTCCTACAAGGTATGACCAAAATTTATCAAACATGAAAACAATCACTAGCATCTCCTTCTCAGTGGTGGTGTAGTTCACTTGGGCTTCATACAGGGTGCGACTGGCGTAATAGATGACATGGTGCTTTTTGTCTTTCTTTTGTCCTAGGACCGCACCTATGGCGTAGTCACTAGCGTCGCACATTATCTCAAATGGAAACTCCAAATCTGGAGCTTGTAGGATTGGTGCATAAGTTAAAGCCTTCTTCAGGGTCTCGAAAGATTTTGAACATTCGTCATCGAATTCGAACACTGCGTCCTTGATTAGCAAATTTGAAAGGGGCTTCAAGATTTTTGAGAAATCCTTGACGTACCTCCTGTAGTATGTAGCATGGCCCAAGAAACTTCTTACCCCAGTCACAGACTTTGGTGGCGGGAGTTTGGAGATGGCTTCGATCTTTCTTAGATCCACCTCATTGCCTTTCTTGGAAATTTTGTGTCCTAGGATAATGCCACTCTGAACCATAAACTGACACTTCTCCCAGTTTAGGACCAAACGTTTCTCCTCACATCTCTATAGAACTAGGGATAAATTTCTTAGACAAGCATCGAAGTCTGTTCCATAAATTGAGAAGTCATCCATAAATACTTCAACAATGTCTTCTAAGAAGTCAGAGAACATGGAAATCATGCAACATTGGAAAGTTGTAGGAGCATTGCATAAGCCAAAAGGCATTCTTCTGAAGGCGTACATGCCATAGATGCATGTAAATGTCATCTTCTCCTAATCATTAGGGTGGATCAAAACTTGATAGAATCCAGAATATCCATCCAAGAAGCAGAAATAGTCATGGTGGGTAAGTCTTTCTAAGACTTGGTCAATAAATGGCAAGGGGAAATGGTCTTTCTTTGTGGATGAATTTAGTTTTCTATAATCTATGCACATTCTCTACCCTGTGATAGTTCTTGTGGCTACTTAATCACCATTATCTCCTCTCACTACAGTCATCCCACCTTTCTTAGGTACTACATGAATGGGGCTCACCCAGTTGCTGTCTCTTATTGGGTATATAATCCCCACATCCCGTAGCTTCAATATTTCCTTCTTGACTACTTCCTTCAACATTTGGTTCAATTTCCTTTGTGGCTACACCAATGGCTTCACCGATTCTTCTAAATTTATCCTGTGCATGCACAGGGCTGGGTTAAGTCCCTTGATGTCCTCAACGGAATATCTGATTGCTCTTCTATGCTAACTCAACTCTTCCAGGAGTCTTTCCTGTTTATCTTCTGTGAGGTTGGCATTGATGATGACGAGATTCCTTCCCTCTTCATCTAAGAATTTGTACTTCAGTCCTTCAGGTAGTGGATTTAGTTTTGGCTTTGGCTTTGGAGCTTCTAGCTCTTCGTTTGACTGTTCCAGAGAAGCATATTTCACTGTCTCTATTACTCCTTCGTCATCACTGAGATTTTCTTCACCTTGGTTAAGATAATCTAGTATCTCAACCACTTCTGGGTCTTCCATCAAAGGATTTGGACTGTTCAGGGCTCTCATTAGTGGGTCTAAAATGGCCTTTTCTTCTTGAATCTCTTCACAATATTTGTTATAGCTGTCCATGAAGTAGACCGATTCTAAAAGAGATGGTCCCTTCATGGCATCCTTCACCTTGAAGTCTATGTGTTCACTTCCAGCACAAAGAATTATGATGCCTTCGAAGACATCTATCAGAGCTCTTCTAGTTGCCAGAAAAGGTCATCCAAATATCATCGGACACTTCGAGTCCTCCCCAGTGTCTATCACAATGATGTCACAAGGTATGAAGAATCATCCCACATGGATCAGGACACCTTCCACTATACCAACGAGTCTCTTAAATGTGTGATCTGCCAGTTCAATCCCCATATTCGTCTTGACCATGTCGGTCAATCCGAATCTTTGTGCTAAACTTAGGGGCATCAGGCTTATGCTGGCTCCCAAGTCTACTAGACCTTTCCTTTTAAAATTATCACCAACACAAAAAGGAATGTTAAAAGCTCCTGGGTCTTTCTTCTTAGTTGGCAATTCAACTTGAACAAAAGCACTGGACATATTTTCTAGATGTACCATTTCAACATGGTTTCCTCTTCTTCTCTTTGTGATGAGATCTTTGAAAAACTTTGCATATGTGGACATCTCCTCCAAAGCATCAAGAAATGAGACATATATGTGCAATTTCTTCACTGCTTCCATGAATTTTTCATATCTTTTCTTTAGGTGTGCCTTGATGAGCTTGTATGGGAATGGAATTCTTGGTGCATACAGACTTTTTATCGTAAAGATTTCTTCAACGGGATCTAGATCCATAGCTTCTCCACTTTTCTCTTGGCTTCCTTCAGCAAGTTTCCCTTTGTCAGTAGACTTCTCAGAAGAAACTTCTCACTCTGGTCATGATTCTTCCTCTTTTTCTTCCTCATTCTCATCCCTAGTTTTAGAGTTGATCAACATCCTACCAGATCGGAGGGTATCCATTTTTGCAGTCTCTGTATTCGATGGAATCTTTCCCGAGGGATTCTTTACTAACTCTGCCAACTACACGAGCTGTTGGTCAATTTGGCATTGATGTGTCTACATATCTACCATCTGGACTTGCATAGTTGTCAGGACGCCAGAATTGGCTAGGGCACTTTGGGCCAGTTGATCGTTCACACCGGCTTGCCTCTTAGCGAAATCGAATAGTTAAGTTACTATGTCTTGTTGGATGTTATCTTTTCCTTGCCCCTGTCCTTGGCCTTGGCCTTGGCTCTAGCTCGTTCCTAGGCTTGATCCTACCCCTTGGTGAGTCAGGTTCTTACCTTATGTTGATAGTTATTCTTATAGGTCTGATAATTAGTTTTATGAGTATACTGCGCTTGTTCACTTCTCTTTTCAAAACATGGTGGAGGTTTTTGTGAATTGCTTTACTGGTGTGAATTCTCAGCTGCATCCTTGTTTCCTTAGCTGAATCCAAGGTGGTATGGCCTCTTAAAGTTGGTGTAGGAAACATTTTGCGTAGTCTCCTCTTCACTTTTACTTTCTCCACTTTCCTTTGGCCTGGTGTAGATACAATTATCGACCCCATGTCCTCCTTATCCATAGGTGTCACACCATCACCTTCTCAGTATGCTTCTTGCTTTTGACTCCAGTATCTTTCATTTGTTTCACATCAGTTGCTATTTTCTGGATTTGAGCTGTTATAGTTTCTAAAGCCTTGTCTTCTATAGATGGTGCTTCAAATCCTACCTTCTTCGATGACCCTCTGTCATTCCAGTCATAGTCTACTCCTGCTTGTAGTGCAGCCATGTTTTCTATTATCTTCATGGTTCTGCTTGGCTTCTTTCCCAGGAAATCACTACCAGCTGCGTTCACCATATGAGTCATCCCATTATAGAAAGTGGTCACTAGGAATCCCTTATGATAGTTGTGGTGCAGGAAATCCCTTAGGTACTCTTCGAAATGCTCCCATGCTTCATGCAAGTTCTCTCCTGGCTTTTGTGCAAAAGAGGTAATCTTCTGCATGTTACGAATTATCCTCTCTATAGGATAAAACTTAGTGACAAAAGCATCGGCTAGGGGTCTCCACCCATCTATAGACTGGTGGGGGAGATTCAGATACCATGATAGAGCCTTGTATTCCAAGGAGAAGTTGAAACCCTTGCAACAAATCACCTCTTGCGGGACACCCCTCACCTTAATGGTATCACAAATGTTCTTGAAAGCATCTAGATGATGGTACATGTTTTCTCTTGAATTCCCACAAAAAGGTTTGTTCTGGATCATAGATATGACAGCTGGTTTTAGATCAAAGTTTGCTTCATTGAAGTTTGGTATGATGATCGGACATCTAGACTCATTGGCCCTTGTTGCTGCCAACTCACGAAGAGTCTTCTCTTCTTCGTCATTCTCACTATCTCTACCCCTGCGATTGTGATTTCTCTCAGCATCACACTCATGGTTATTATGGTTCCTTCTATGCCTGCGATGATGACAATGTTCCTCATGGTGACGGTCATCCTCACGACGATCATCTTTGTGTCGCTCTTCATATTCTTCTGGTTCAGGCTCCTCTCTTTCTTCTCCAAAGGGAGGTGGATCAAACATGATCCTAACACGTTCTTCACCAAAGCGGTGGTCATCCCTTTGAGGAGGCATCTTGTCTCATAGGAGGAATAGAAGCTCAGATGAAGATTAGGATTTCCGTCTTCGATTACCCTAACAAAATGTACGGTTGAGTCAGATAAAATGGACACGTAAAACAAACTATAATAACCGTAAGCTAGCAGGGTTAAAGATTTAAGTGTAGTCAAGCTTATTACTAAGCTTGAGGCACAAGAGTATAGAGGAGTGGACTCAAGTTATTAACAATGCCATTTTGCCTTGTCCCCGACAGCGGCGCCAAAAAGTTGACCGGCCTAAATCACACATCCAAAAGGAGCGGATTCAGAGTAGTTAGACTTTTAAAGAGATAACCTGACTCTTAGGCCCCCACAATGATAAACGAGGTCCGATGTAGCGATCAGGGTCAAACACAAGGACAAGGTTGGCATGTGTTAAGTGCACTGAATCTGACACTCGTATACTCCAGGAGAAGATGGTATATTTAAGATGTTCCCTAAGGAATGATGGCACACAAACCGAAGCTAAGACAAGCAAGACAAAGATAACAAAAATAAATGAAAATGAAAACAAAAGAAACAATACGAAACAATTATATGGAGGAAAACTCGGGATGGGGTTCACCTACTAAGGCTTCTCACCAACATGAAACATTATCTCTCTCTCTGTCTCTCACATACTCATACCAAGATTACAAGCAACCATCAAAAGGATCTATTCGACTCTCTCTCGAGATGAGGATAGATCTAAATCTAAGGGTAGCCTCTCTCTCAAGACGACCACACATAAACCACTCTGCATAACATATAGTTTTAATGCATTAGCATTCCAACACTCTCGTGCATTCATACTACTCCATAACACATGATAAAAGCGATATTACTCTGTCGAGATATCAACTATCAAACATCACAAGATGGTAGCTAAGCTTACAAGTGAAGCATTAAAATAGGTGCATGGAGATAATCTTGATAAGAATATATATATTCAACAGAAAGAGATAATATACATGTTGGGAGTGCCTTAGTGGCTACTGCCAACCCAAGTTAAGGTGTTTAGACGCTCATGCTTGCAGACAATATAACGACATTATAGAAAGATGGATACATGAAGTCCCATAAAGAGAGGAGGGAAGTACAATGAAATGGAATGATAGATCTAGAGAGAGAAGAAACATGATATGACACAGTACTTATTCATATCTAGATCTAACACATCAATGGTGTGGATGATCTTCTTCTCTCAAAGAAGGAGTGTTCAACCTTCTCTCTCCTCAGATTCCACCTTTGGAGATCCAAGACTGGTGGATGGGATGGTCTGGAGCGAGTCTAGGATGCAGCATCACTTCGTGGTCCTCAGGATCTGATCTATGATCTGATGATTTGACAAGATGGGTGGTTGGCCTATTTATAGGCACATTCCACCGACTTAAGCCTAGACCGTAGTCGTGGTCTGGGTTGAGGGAAGTGTGAGACCGCAGTCGCGGTCTACTCTTTATTCCTTCTTTCATCACGGCTGAACTGAGTCACGGTTTGCCACTTGCTCGTAGTTTGATAATGATCATGGTCAAGGTTGACTTGCTCAGTCGTAGCCTATAAGGATCATGGGCTTAGCAATGACCGCGGCCTCCAAGCCGGTCGCGGTTCGTCTTGATCGTGGTCCGTGTTTATCGCGGTCTCTGAATACACCGCAGTCCCTAGTTTTATTGGGGCCCTTGTTCTAATCGCGACCCCCGTTCTGGTCGTGGTTAAGCACTAATCACGGCTTTGGTATTGTCGTGGTCTGACTTCAATTCATGATGACCTCAATCTTAAAGCAACATAGAGACCTCGACCACAGTTGTTGAATGAGTGGGTCGCAATCAAGGTAACAACCACAACTTGATCTATGAATGTACCTGAAATCATGTTCGTGAGGTTTTAGTCAAAAAGATGGTAAAGTTCTGGGAAACAATAATAAAAGATATACTAAAATAGGTATAAAATATATACAAAAAATATGTACAATGAAGTGTTATCATCCTCAGAGGATGAGGATTGCTCTATGAGGAGGAATCGATTTCCCGACTGGAGGTAATCCAGATCAAGGTAAGCCGGAGCTCACCAGTAGGGTGCGGGGGTCTTGACCAGTAGGGTAGACTCCTTACAATTATGTGGTACCCAACACCATCCGGGGATGCCGGTGGTACCTGTGTTACATGTTGAGTGATCAGGGGTCAGTAGGTCCACTGATGCACAATAAGCCTGAGGGCTTTGACTCACCGCCTGAGTACCCAGGTTGAGAGGTGGAGTTGAGATATTCGGCTGCTCCCATTAGCCATCAAGAGGCAGACGTGCCGAGGCCCACTATAGACGAGGTCTTACTCAAGAGATAGGCTTAGGAATCCAGGCATGCTTGTAAGCCTTGTACAATGAGATAGCAGCTTGCTACAATTCTTTCACATGTTGTGGTACACATCATGTGGGTTCAGGGGATAATAAGATAAATGAGAGGTTAAACAAGTCTGCACAATTATTCAATTATTCTTTGTATGTTCCTGAGTTATTAGTTCTCTTTATAATCTATCAAGCATGTTCATATATTGATTCACTCTTATAGATGTCTAGAGTATTGTGCCATATTTATGATTGTGAATGATTAGACTCTTTAAAGCATATTGTTGTTATAATTGATATCAGTTGTTCAAAAGTATATCTCTAATTATATCAATGCTTTAAACTATTTCTTTGAAGTACTCATTCATTGAGCGAGTAGGCTCACCCCTCTATTCACAGTTTTTAGGAAAACCACGTCGACTTAAGAAGGTCATAGTATCAGAGTAGATCTACCACATGAGTTAAGTATGAGATCAGTTAAGTTCAGTCGGTCCCTGTTACTCTAGGTCCTTGTATAGATGTGCGAGAGTTGTAAATGATGTTTTGTGTCTTTGTTTCCTTAATAAGAGATAATGTATATGATTATCATGTCATATGTACATGGAAGTGTGATAAACAAAATGAATGTATGGATGTGTATCATTCATGTTGAGATCATATTAGAGTAAATCAAATTTATTTCTCTTGTAAAGTTTGTTTATGTGATTGGATGTGAGAAAACAAAGAGTTTGAAATAAAGGAGAAAAAAATCAGGAGTGAACTTTGTATTAAGTATAATCCTCAAAATTATGCCCTAATCTCATGATTAGTGGTAATCGTGGGATGTGGGTGTGACAATATTTTGGTATCAGAGCTTAGGCTGAGTTGTCAGGGACCATTAGGATAGAAAGTTAGAGTTATAAGTGTGGAAGATAGTACGTGATGTGTCTTTAGATCTGGGAGGTCTGAGTATTTAGATACCCTAGCCCGGTATCTGAATACTTAGGTTGACCAGTATCAAGCTACTCTGTGTATTCTTCTCTAGATGCCCTGGCCAGGTATGCAGAGGAAGGATGGGCTAGAGAGAAACCCTAGAAATATTAGGATTAGAAGACTATAAAAAATGAATGGATTGAGCATAAGAATAGAATGTGATACAAATCTAGCTTTTATATTGCTTCTTTGATTGAAGATCAATAGAAATGCTCTTGTATGTATGAATTCATATTATCAATTTGTAGAATATGTATGCTTCTTTTATATCGTTGTGTATCATGATATTGATTCACTTATCCTTTGTATCAAGTAGACCATAAGTTATGTTTAAATGAGTTTGCCCTAAGTGGATATTCTTTCCACAAGTTTGAGATGAATAGGAGTCAATTAATCTTGAGTAGCTCTTGGCTTTAGGACTACAGGTTTGTCCTGGTCCATCTGGTAGGATGTGTTGCTGGGATCTAAAGACTCCTATTAACAATATAATAAGAGTAATTAAACTACATGGAGGCAAACTCAGAATGTAATGAGTATGTACATACACTAGAGATTGAAACATATGGGAAAGATTAGAATAACTAAGAATTAGTTGGAACTGATATCTGAGATCCAATGTTGGGGCCGCATATGAGAAACCCTTAATTGGGAATAAAGGTACACGACATAAGGTTCAAATTAAGTTTAATGATTAGTATTATATTAACTCTAAATATGAAATATGGAAAAGATATGAGAAAAGTATGTAAGGGCCAAGATAGTAAGAATTAATCATGAGGAATGGATCATATAATTGAGTGCAATATTTTTATGTACTCCAAAGCAAAGGGAAAATAGAAGAAAAGAGTTGAGTATACAATAAGTACATAGAAGTGAAGACTCTTTAGAAGAGTTAAAGTGAAGATAATTAGATGAACATGTAAATCATAAGACTAGGATAACAAACTTAGTTGAAACAAAGAGAAATGTTAGAAATGACGAGCTTGATTAAGGAATGAGGGTTATGATATAATTGAGAGCATGAAATGTGTACCTTTATTATGAAGTTTAATACATTCATCCTTACTACCTTTTGATTCCAAGTCTCTATAGAACAACAAACTAGTTTCTAAAAGAAAAACAAAAGTGTAGTTTAACAAATGAATAAGTCATACAAAGGTAGACTATATTTAGGAAGGAAAAACTTGATTGAAAGAGAAACTAAGTTTGACCCATGCATGAGCCGCTTGATTTAAAATGAAGGATATGTAATGTATTAAACATGAGGTGAAACTAGTAGAGAGAATATTGATTCAGAATTTCAACTTCACATTAGTATAGAAGGATAAAAAGAAATATGTGCAACATGGTATACATGATCATACACATGAATAAGTAACATGATCATAAGAGAAAAGTAGAAGTTAAAGATGACAGGTGGAAGAGTAGTATATGGTAAGTGGATTATGGAAAGTAAGGAAGGGTTTGATACATGATGGAGTGATATAGATTATAAAAGAAAGAGGTTGCAAGATTCAAGAAAGTGCTAATCAGTCAAGTATCCTTGTTGATAACTAATTAAACCTACATACGAGAAATGTATTAAGGGAATGTTTGAAGATAAGAATTATAAGTCTTAGAATTATCTTATCTTTCATATATTCCTTAATGAGAGCAATGTGGGAATGAAGTGATAAGAAAATGAGTCAGATATGATGCATGACCACCATGGTAGAGACATATAGTGAATGTAATAATGACACACAATATGATGATCAAACCCTAGCAAGGTAAATTGAGAATGTAATCTATCTGAATGGCCAAGTAAGAGAAATGAAATTTAATTGATAAGATAAGGAAGACTTTAGTAAAACTTGTGAGATCTAAAGTTTGAATTTAAAATTAAGGGAGAAAATTCATGTCATAGTAGCAACATGTTACTGATCAGGATCAAACCCTAGAATGTTTAGAGTTGTAGTAGTTCAAGGGATGTCACTAGTGATTTGACCTTGATTACTAGCATCTCTATAAAATAATATCATGAGATTAGCACTATGAGAAGTAAACCATCACAAATAGTAATCCATGGTTTAAACGTAGAAAATCCAAAAGGTAGATAAACAATATGGAAATGATTCAGAGCAAAGGGTAAGAAAAAAATTGAAATGTAACAAGTGTGTTTTGAATAAAAGGCGAAATATAACATGAGTAAAGTGTAATAAGAAATAAATTCTTGCAATGATGTCAAGAATGATGAATAATCTATTCTTACCTTGTATGTTTCAATTATAGGGATGTTTATTTTACATGATCAAAATGTGAAGGATAAGTAGCAAAAAGTAAGTAGCAATGAAGGAGGAGAGAAATAAGAGAAAACAATGGCTTTCAGTAATACGTGAATTTGTTTTTAGAAGTGTAATTTTTTTGAAGGTATAATGAGGGATATAAATTGGTTCTATGTATGATTTCAGTGTACATGTACAAGAAATATGTCAATTAAAGGTGTCTGATAGTTGTAGTCATTCATACCAGTAATCCATCTTGGTATTGTACAATTGTGGTACAGTCATATGGGTTGAATGATGATGGAACAAATGGAGGGTTACCCTTAATAAGGTAGTCTTACCTATTCACTCATATGAATAGAAGGGATGATAACCATATTGTATTGATATGTAACCCTAATGAGGTATAGCTTGTTATACCTAGCTTCAATACAACTAAGTGATGGTAATTTGGTTTGAATAGTCCTTGAATGACTAATACAATCATGGAGTACTCTGTTACTGTTGTTGAAACCCTAGTATGCTATAACCTGATGGTTACACCTTGATTTCTGTGTGGGTTCATACTTGAGAATAGTATGGAATGTGATGGTGATGCTTCACCTTATGCATCCATGATCCAATGGGGATGCCGTAAGGGTTTGGGTATAAGTGATGATTAGTAACATTAATATAATTTATCTTGTTGAACCTAACTATAATACAAATAGATAAATATGAGTATTCATGTTTAACCTTCTTATATGATGGAATGATGGTGAAATAACCTCCTTAATATGATCATAACCTTAATGCGCTAATTGGTGGTTATCATGGCCACATGGTTGATACTTCCTTATGCTAAACCTGTGCATTATGAATATGATGAGGGTTAATCATATCTAAATTCCTTACATGTTGATGTAATAAAGGAATGTTCTTAATGTTAATATAACCATGCTATAATTGTTTATGAATATCTCCTAGCTCATTAATGCAATATTATGTTGATCCAATGTATTATATGTAAGCAATGTTGTTGAGCCTTGTTATAAGGCATGCAAAGATAACGATGATCTTGTAGGGAATAGTATGAAGGTGTTAATGAAATTTGGGCATGGTTGAGCCCTGGATGAGGTGTAATCCTCTTGTGTTGATAAGGGTTGATACCCTGTGATATTGTGAAAAGGATTTATATGATGAATAGTGTGGTCTCATGAATGGAAAGTGAATAGTACCATGTGATGATGAGATGGGAAATTATGTTTCACATGTTTTATATCTTATAAAAGTTGTGATTTGAAGAGGAACAAATGACTCAATGTTGAAAATAAAATTCTAAACCGTAGTATTTGAAAGCTTAAAAAGAGAGAGATACCCCTAGTAAAGGTTCTTCAGAGGAATAATGTATAGAAGAAGTTACTTGGAAATTAGAATAAGAGATTTTCAACAAGTATCTTTTCCTCTTTTAGAAATTTCGAGATAAAATTTTTATTAGAGGGGGAGAATTGTTACAACCCGTTCCTAGCTTTGCTGGTAATCCTAGAGATTTAAGATAATCTTAATACTTGTCATACTTTTGTTAGTAATATTCTATGTTGTACTTTGTCTTAACTTTGGTAACCTTAAATACTTGTTTGGGAAACTAATAATCATGACTTAAGCATACTATAAAGATCTGAGTCAGAGTTAATATAACATTAACCCATACATGTGTGCAAGAAGAGAGTTAATGACATTGGAGGAAATAATTAAAAAATAAATTTTATTTAAGAATATTGTCAAAATAATATTGTAGGATTGTAGATAATTCAATTAGGAATCCAATAAAAAAAGATTGAACCAAATTGGAGTTAAAATGAGAGAGTTATGCCCTTTTTAGTATACATATACAGAGCACAGCGACCCCTGTCGACACCGCGACCGACGCTGACTGTGACCCGCAATGCTGCATCGACACCGCAACCCATGATGTTGCATTGACACCGCAACCCACGATGTTGCATCAACACCGTGACCCGTGATGCTGCATCGACACCGCGACCGATGCCGCCCAGGACAACAAATCATAAAATGATCTTATCTCGAGTTATACTTATCCGTTGTCAACGAAATGAAGTGCGTTAGAACTGCAATTCGATCCTCTATCATCCTAGACATATTTCTCAATGAGAGGGAGACCTAGAAGGTAGTTTCTGGGGTGATGTTTGGGGAAGAATGTGAAGAACAACATAAACCCAAAAGAGTTGCTATCGATTCAACTTGGTAAATAGTTTTAGCCGTCGATTCTTCTTCCTCCTCATTTCCCCTTGCTTGAATCCCTGGTCCAATGAATTTGAGGTTTGGATTAATCTTTGATCTTCATCTTCTACCTACAGCAGACCTCGTTCAGGGTTGATAGGAAGAAGAAACTGCAGATTTTGCTAGAGTTTTGATATAGATTCGAGATCTTTAGAGATGGGCTACATTTTTAAGGTGTTTTCACACCTTAGGGTGAGTGGGTAATTCCTTTAAATAGTAGATTGCATGAAAAATGAGTTAAATCATCAAAAATCTTCAATTGATTGGTATGCGAGTACAAACACTAAGTTGCCTTTTTGATCTAAATTTTGCAAGCTGATATGAAATAGATTATTTCTCTGTTGTGAAGAATTTCAAATTATGAAATCATATTAGAAATGATTGGAATCCATCTAAATGAGAATTCTTAAAGTAGATATAGAGGTTACATGAATATACTGAAATCTAAGATTTTGAGCTATGACTGAAATTGTTGTATAATTGAATAAAGAAGTTTGTCTAGTTGAATCGCCTTGGTTACGAATGATTGTTTTATTTGTGTGCATATTACATATATGTCAGATAAGATCTTAGATTTCATCTTATGATACCAATGTTTTGCTTTATATATCAGTAAGAGCGTGGAAACCCTAGTTTAGTTCATTACATACTTTCATATATATATATATATATATATATATACAATTATATGTGAACTATTGTGAGAATTATTATTTAATGATGTTATGATGTATTCAATCCTTATGCAAGTTATGTGATAAGTGAATGAGGTAAATGAAACCCTAATGATAGGGTGTTCAGTGAAACAAGTATTGTGATATGAATGTTTCCCAGTTTGAGATGTGGTGATGCTTAACAGTTCATTTGTGATAAATGATATCAGATGGTTTATGAAATGAATGGTTTACAAAGATGAACAAAGATATTTTGATGTGATGATTTAATTGTGAATTTAACAAGTGAATTAGATATGTAGATGCCCTGAACATTGTAGAATCCTCACAGGATGAGGCCTATGCTATGAGGAGGAAATGGTTTCCTGATTGGAGGTAGTCCAGATCGAGGTAAGCCGAAGCGTACCAGTAGGGTGTGGGGGTCTTGACTAGTAGGATAGACTCCTTACAATTATGTGGTACCCAACACCAACTGGGGATGTTAGTGGTACCTGTGTTACATGTTGAGTGATCAATGGTCAGTAGGTCCACTGATGCACAATAAGCCTGAGGACTTTGACTCACTGCCTAAGTACCCAGGTTGAGAGGTGGAGTCTGCGATATCCAACCGCTCCCATTAGCCTCCGAGAGGCAGACGTGATGAGGCCCGCTGTAGATAGGGTCTTACTCAAGAGATAGGCTTAGGAACCCGAGCATGCTTCTAAGCCTTGTATAGTGAGATCGTAGCTTGTTGTGATTCTTTCACATGTTGTGGTACACCTCATGTGGGTTCAAGGCATAATAAGATGAATGAGAGGTTAAACAAGTGTGCCCAATTATTCAATTATTCTTTGTATGTTCCTGAGTTATTAGTTCTCTTTATAATCTATCAAGCATGTTCATATATTGATTCACTCTTTTAGATGTCTAGAGTATTGTGCTGCATTTATGATTGTGAATGATTAGACTCTTTAAAGCATATTTATGTTATAATTGATATCAATTATTCAAAAGTATATTTGTAATTATATCAGTGCTATAAATTATTTCTTTGAAGTACTCATTCACTGAGCGAGTAGGCTCACGCCTCTACTCACAAGTTTTAGGGAAACCACATGGACTTAAAGAAGGTCAAAATATCAAATTAGATCTACCACATGAGTTAAGTATGAGATCAGTTAAGTTTAGTCAGTCCTTGTCACTCTAGGTCCTTGTATAGATGTGAGAGAGTTGTAAATGATGTTTTGTATCTTTGTTTCCTTAATAAGAGAGAATGTATCTGATTATCATGTCGTATGTACATGGAAGTGTGAGAAATAGAATGAATGTATGGATGTTTATCATTAATGTTGAGATCATATTAGAGTAAATCAAGTTTATTTCTCTTATAAAGTTTGTTTATGTGATTGGATGCGAGAAAACAAAGAGTTTGAAATAAAGGAAAAAAATCAGGAGTGAACTTTGTATTAAGTATAATCCTCAAACTTATGCTGTAATCTCATGATTAGTGGTAATCATGGGATGTGGGTGTGACATCATGTGTGATTATAAACCGGAGGTGGTGGCTATTCTTGAGCCTAGGATCAATGGGAATCATGCCTTGAAGGTGATCAAAAGTCTTGGGTTCAAATTCTCTTATCAAGTTGAAGCTAGGGGTTTCTCTAGAGGAATTCGGTTATGTTGGAGGGATGAAAAACGGAAGGTATAAGTGTTATTTTGCCATAAATAATTGATAACGTGTAGATTCAATAGTAGTATGGTGGTTTCATTTATCTATGCAAGTCCTCACCGTTCTATGAGACAACTTTTGTGGAAGAATATTGTTGATATGAGCAGGGGGACCAGTGAACCATGGGTCATTCTAGGAGATTTTAATACCATCCTATCGCATGCTGAGAAGTTTGGTAGTGATCATTATCATTTCAATCAATCTAAAGTTTTCTAGGAGACACTTATGGAGATAGGACTATCTGATCTCAATTTTTTAGGGGTGAAGTTCACATACAAGCATGGTAAGTTGCAAGAGAGGTTAGATAGAGTGGTGGCCAATGTGGAGTTTATTAGAAAGTACCCACATTTGATTATGGAACATTTTCCAGAGTTTCTTCAGACCATTACCCTCTACTACTAGGCATGATGAGAAGAGAATAGAGAGTTCCTCATTTTTTTCACTAAAGTCACATGGAACAAAGGGGAAGAGTTTAAACATATATTTTCTAATAAATGGAAGGCTTTTGAAGGCTTTTATTCTTCTATCCAGGTGGCATGGCAAAAAATTTGAAATGGGACAAGGACAACAAGGTGAACAAATGCAAGAAGAAGTTTCAGTTGCTAAGAAACATCAATACACTACAAAAGATGATGGTTGAACAGTATGATACTACAATAGATAATTTAAGTACTAGTATGCAAGCTAAGTTACATGTTCTTATAAATGAGGAAGAGAAGGAATGAAAGCAGAGATCACATGTTAATTGGCTCCGCAATAGGGACAACAACACCAACTTTTACCAAGCATGGGTTAATTAGCATCATAGACTTAATACCATCTAGACTCTTAAGGATCAAAATGGTATCTGGATTACTGACGAGGGTGAAGTAATGCAGGTGGTAGTTAACCACTTTGAAAAGGCCCTTTATGCCCCGGCCCCGGCCCCAACCTTACCTAACCCTTGTCATGAGGAGGGAGTTCCTAGCATTTTTACCTAGCTTAGGGATACCGAATCTATCAAGCTGGAATCCATACCATTGAAAAGTGAAGTGTAGCAGGTCCTGAACAAGATGAAGATGTATAGAGAGATAGGTCCCGATGAAGTAAATACTAATTTTATTCAAAGTAACTCGAGCATAGTAGGTAGCTCAGTTGCATAATCTATTCAGGATATACTTACTGGTAACCCCTTGCCAGATGAGCTCTGTTAATTGTCTTAATATTCAAAATTCCTAGGCTTGAGAAGTGTGAGTAGTTGTGTCCCATTTCCTTGAACAACATAATGCTCAAACTTGCCTCAAAGATCGTCATGGATAGACTTAAGAGGTTCATCCCAAGATGGATCTCATAGGAGTAGAGAAGCTTTGTGCCAAGGTGGAGAATAAAAAATAATATAGTAGAGATTATACATGGCATAAAGAACCCTAAGGGAGAAAATATGATGGCTCTAAAGTTCGATCTTAAAAGGGCTTATGATCAAATGTCTTGGGGTTTTATGTAGGACACTTTGGATCAGGTGGGTATGCTGCTTTCCATCAAAAGGTACATCATGAATTCAATGTTAGGATATGTCACTTATCTTGAATGGGAACCAGTCAATATCTTTCAAGGAAAGTGGAGGTTTAAGACAAGGGGATCCCCTGTTCCACTACCTATTTGTGTTGTGTATTGAACACTTAAGTCAAATGATTCAAGGGAGAACAAACAAAAGGAGTTGGTCACCGATTTAGCTGGGTAGGTCAGGTATCCCAGTAGCACACATTTGTTTTGTTGACGACCTTATTCTCTTTGCCCAAACAAATAAACAACATATCCACTGCATCTTGAATTATTTCACGTTGTTTGAATCTACATCTGGGAAATCCATCTCAGTGCCTAAGTCTCGTATCTTCTTCTCCAAAAGTGTGCCCATTACTACTCGAAGATGCAGTCAACGCATTTGCCAGTTCCAGGTTACTAATGATCTTGGTCGTTATTTGGGGGTGCCAATTATCCATACCAGAGTGACAAAAGAGCACTTATGTTGATATCATTGATATAAGTGGAGAACAAGGTCAGTGTTTGGGCGGATCACAACCTATCTTTCTCTAGTAGGGTGTGCCTTGCGTGGTCCACATTGTCTGTTGTCCCAACTTACGCCATGCAAACTGCGGTCTTGCCATTGGGTCTCTATGATAGGCTAGATAGTGTTATACACAAATTCATTTGAGGAGGGAGAAATAATAGATTGATTTCTTTGGTTTCATGGGAGAAAGTTACTAGTTCAAAGAGTAATGGAGGTTTGGGCATTAAATCAATGAGAGACTATCTAAGCATACATGGGATCTACAATCTGGCAGTAACTCCATATGGTGTAGGGTGATGCAGGAATGATTTAACAAGTTATAGGGAACTAGAAATGATTCAATGTTGAGATTAGGACAGACATGCTTAGCCACCAAGCAATTCATGTTGGATAATTCAATGGTGGTTCCGTTGAGCGGACATACTGTGAATGTATGGCACAATGTGTGGGTAAAGGAATGTCTCTAGTTATGAGATGTTATCAAACAACCTATACTCGAAGATATCTCTGATATGAAAGTAAGCTCACTAATCATAGACAACCAACAATGGGATGTTGAATTTTTGAATGCTTGGCTGGATAAGGAGGCGGTGAATTAAATTCTAAAGATCCACACTCCATCAGGGGAAGAGTATATGGATCACAGTTAATGGATTCAAATAGGCAATCAAAGGTTTGAGATGAGCTCAAAATATAAAATCCTAAGAATCCAGAAATAAGTGGTGTCTCCTGGGAAATGGGAGACACTATGGAAGTTGAGAATGGCGGCGTGTATAAAAACCTTTGCATGGCTAGCATGGAAGGATGCATTGCTGATAAACATGAGGAGAAATATTAGGCATATGGCCGATGAGAGCCAATGTACAAGATGTGGGACATCATATGAATCACTCATCTACGCTCTGAGGTAGTGCGCTGATGCTCAAGGAGTGTGGTATGAATATGTATGTTAGGCAAAGCAACAACTATTCTTTAAAATGATGAACATGGAGTCTTGGCATAGGCATGCGGTTCAAGTTGTAGGGATGACCAAATAAGTGTTTTGGGTGATATGCCATGGATTATGGCGGGCAAGGAACAACTGTGTAATTGAAGGAAACCACATGAACATGGATCACTTGCGTTCTTGTACGAGGAGGGATATTATGATGCATGAAATTGCTTGGGTGACATATTCCTCTTCTTCTCATATTGATAGATACAAACACTGGAGTCTACCAGACCAGGATACTGTTCAAATAAATATGGATGTGGAAATGAAGAAGCTGGGGGCAACAACTATTGTAGTGGCTTGAAACAACAATGGTGAATGGATAGGTTCTTGGGGAATTAGAATGGAAACACGCAACGTAACCGAAGCAACTGACAGACATTTAACTGACTTTGGAATAGGCTGAACTAAATAGATGGCCCAAGGTTTTGTTGGAGTCAGCTTATCAAGTCGCAGTGAGGATGATCGTGGATGAAATGACACATGCCCATGGTTTGCTCTCTAGTTGTTGAAGATCAAGAAGAAATTACAGGCACAAACCACCCTCCAGTATAGCAGCAGGGGAAGCAAAGGCCTAGCCGAGAGCCTGGCTAAGTTCCATCTAAAAGTTAGAGAAGGTTTTCTATTTTATCTTTGTCCTCCTAGAGATATCCTTCCAGCCTTCTTGAAGAACCTAGGTGGGACTAACTGTAGTGATGATGTAATTGTCGATGCTGTTAACAGGTTAGATGAATAAATAAGAGGCTTATTTCTCTAAAAAAAGAAGTACAAAGAAGGTTTGAGCACTTTTTTTCATTTAGGAAATCCAACAGGTATTCTTATTCAACCCACCCTCTTATTGTAGGGATAAATTGAGGTCTAATGACAATTCCCATAGAAAACACAAACTTGGTAGAAATTCTACCATTACATGGAGGAAAGGGGAGGGGTGACCCACATGGTTGAGAGGAGGATCTATGTATCTACAATCTTCTTGATAATTTTTTAGGTGATGCTTTACCAGAGAGTCAACTAGACCTATGAACTCTCTGTTGGCTTTCATGTTCTGTATCTCTTCAATGTCATTCAAATCTCTCTTGATGGAATTAACCCAAGGTTGGAAAGCAGACATTTGATCAACAAGTCCCTTAATTGCATCTATAGAAGTGGTTCTATCTAATTTGATAACTGTAGATGTGTAATGATCAACTTTGATTACCTATTCCGCTAGTTGGATTTCTCTAGTATCTACCTCTTTCACCAAACTAAACTGGATAGTTCTAACAACCTCTCCACATCATCGTCCATTCCAACTAAGAGAAACGACCGCTATTGCGGGTTGGTTTCCTCTAGTAGGTGCATTTGACATCACAAGGGCTCATCCTCTTGGCAAGTTAGACCACCTAGAGTCCCTTTTTGTCTCCCTATTATTTTACTTATTTTGCTATTTCCAACTCTCAACAACAACAATGCACATAGAATTTATGTGGATGAGCTATCGTTTAGTACTGAGACTGATATTCTTAAAAACAATCATATTCCTATCTTTCCAAATGACCCAACAAGTGATAGAAAATCTAGCCTTCTATTCATCTCTAGCCTGCATGTTTGTATTCATCTAGTCCCCAAGACAATCACTGTACTGACTAATGGAAATTCTAGGTAAATTTAGTTGATGCCACACATATATGGCATATGGGTAGCTTCTCAGAGCATGCAAGGAATTTTCCTCCTCACTGTCACAAGTAGGGAGGATCCCAAAATTCATAAAAGTTAATTTCTTCCTCTTGATTTTAGTTATGACAACTTCATTGGCTACCAACCACATGAACACTCTAACCTTGCTTGGATTCTTCACCTGTCATATAGATGACCATGGACCCTCCATCTATGCCTCCTCATCTTCATTAGTGATATCATAAGAAGTGCTGGTAGTATACATGCCCCTTACATCGTGCTTCCATCACCAAGTGTACAATGCACTTGTTGTTTGTGGGACTTGTAAGTTTATGATACAATCAACACACTTACATCGTGCTTCCATCACCAAGTGTACAATGTACTTGTTGTTTGTGGGACATGTAAGTACTGGTAGTATACATGCCCCTTACATCGTGCTTCCATCACCAAGTTGAAAAAACACTAGAGGGGGGTGAATAGGGTTTTATGATATTTTAATAATAATTTAACTCAAACAACCAACCACAAAAATATTGGATAAGGGGACAAGGATTTAGAGTGGTTCGAACCTTAGCAAATACTAAGGCAGTCAATCCACTACCCGGTTGCTTACCCAACCGGGATTTTGAAAGAATTAAATTTTATTACCTCGCAAGGATATTACATAAAATTACAATTCTTTCACCAAACCCTTCGGATAGCCTTCACCTAGAAGTAGTTGCACCAACCTTGAAGCAGCCTTCTTGAAGTAACTTCAAGCTCCCCCTTGAAGTAGCCTTCCTCTTGAAGTAGCTTTCCGTTGCAACAGCCTTCTTGAAGTAGTCCGAAGTCCACCTTATCCACCGAGAAGAACCTTCTCCAACCCGCAACCTCCAACCCTAGGAGTATCAAGGAGAATACAAAAGATAAAAGGAACAAGAAGGAAAAATAGAAATTACAATACCACTTGTAGTTCAAGGCTTGATTTCCTATATCAAGTGTTTTGATCTCCTAACCAATGTATATAGAAGTGTAAGTGATGTGGATAGGAGATGCTAGCCTATAGGACATGAATTTAGAGCAAGGGAATGAGTAGCCAATGCTAGTGTTGCTCAATTTCTCAAAATAGATTGCCAATTGCAAGTGTAAGCTCAAGTATATCACAAGTGTATATGAGTGAGTTTGGGTGTCCTATGGCTTGTCCTATTTATAGGAATGGCCTATGGATGCTTAAGGAAGTTCTAGACACTTTCTAGGGGGTTCTTAGTGCTCAACTAGCCATTAGGTAACCATTAGTTGCTTTAACAATGACTAGTTAATTAATTCTGAAAAGTGCAGATAGAGACATTCTCAGTCGAGGAATTGTCGACCGAGATCCCAGTCGGTCGAAGTTTTGTCGACCGAGGGACTGTCTGGAGTCAAGTGTATATAACATTCTGATCTAACTCCCAACTACTTTGTCTGCCGTGTCTAATGGCTACTTGGGTCATTCTCGGTCGAGAAGTTTTTCGACTGAGAGTGTCTCGGTCGAGGAGTTTGTCGACCGAGATTGACCCTGTTTCAATGTTTTGAATTGAATAATAAGTGTATGTATGAGTGTGTAATTTGTGACACTATTGAAGGGGATGATCTATCTAAGTGTTGTGATTGGCTAAGGAAGATCTAACGCTTGATTTACATGATGTCTCAGTACTTGTACATTATATATTTGTACAAGTTTTACATTTGATTACAATCATGAAATAAAGCAATTTTAGCATATAGATCTTCCAAGTATTTGTCATCCACCTTATTCCTGCAACACTCAAGTAGCACATTAGATCCACAAGAATGAAATGTTTGTCATCATCGAAACAAAGGGATTATAATAATGTCCAATTTAGCCAACAATATCCCCCTTTTTGAAGATGACAAACATTTCCTAAATATAAAATAAGGAAATATAAATCATATGAGGTTCATACCTGAAGTTTACCTTTTGTAGACATTCTTGTTTTTCAAGTGGCCGAGATATTATGAAACTCATTTTATTTTATGTTTTTGATTTTATATTATTTCTCCCTCTTTGTCATTTCAAAAAGATATCCAAGATAATCATTTAGTATGACTTCTTAATTCTCCCCCTTAATTTTATGCTATAACCCCCCTTAAAGAAATATTCAATTTAAATTCAAGGGATTAATATAAATGTAAGCCGTTTTTTATCGAATTTAGCCAGAATGTATTTCTCAATCATTTGCAAAGGATGTTAAGCCTTGAAATGATATGAGTTCCTTTTAAGTTCATGGCATTTGTGTATTGATTTCTCACCCATTTTACAAAGGATGTTAAGCCCTGAAAATGATATGAGAATCCTTTAAGCTTAGGGTTCATTAAAGATGTCTCTAACAAAAATCACGGGATGTTAAGCCCTGATTTTTTTAGAAAATTCCATTAAGAACAAGATATATATCACATTCATGAAATTCGTAGATTTACTTTATTTTCATAACCAAGATTAAAAAATACTAAGGTCATAACAAACTTCAAATAATATTTACAAAGTTTTGTAAGCTTCTTAATCTTATAATCAAGATAGTTTGTGTGAGCTCCCCCTTAATCTTATAGTCAAGATAATTGAAGGATTCTAAGGTCATAATCAATATTATATCATAATAAATTGACCTTTTGTGAGAGATATGCACTAAGATTATGTTTTCAATATGATAAACACATTTTGAATCAAGATACTAAGATTAAGTGCAGTAAAATGATGTACAAATAAGCATTTTGTCAAGCTTATTTTAGGTCGACCTTGACTTCGACCATAGCGCCCCTTGGTCAAATTTTATTTCAACCAAGAGGCAAATTCTACAGATTTCTAATTTGAACATTTATATGTGAAGTATAATTTCTGTAGATTTAAAAAAAAATGCATTTGTGTCATGAAGTTTTACTATTTATGCAAAATGACATCTTCTTATGAGCTGAATCACAATGATAAAAAATAATATCCATTTATGGTTTGTATATATATGGATCAAAGATGATTTTAGACAAACCAATGAAACACAATGATCATGGCACAATAATTATGATAGAACAATAGGAGTATATCCACAATGCAATGATCAAGTTAGAAGCATATACATACAATGATTATGATCATGTTAAACTAAATTTCAATACACATGGTTCCTATATAGATAGACCAAGAGATACTTAGGATCAACCATGTGGATTATGATAAAACAGTAATTTCCTTGATTAAACTAACATGGTTTATAATTTTCAGTTTTAAACCAATTAGATGATAATCCAAAAGAGTCTTATTCATGATTCATGAATTTTCAATTTTAAGACAAACTATGTAAATGAATATGCTTAATAAGCTTTTTCCATCAATGAATGAGGTTTGTTCAAAATCAGTCTTCATATAACATTTTTGCAATATATTTAAGGATTTCATATTCATAATGTTATACCTTGATTAAAAAAAATCAATATGTCTTGTTTCAAAGATGGTCTCCAAGATTTATTCTTGATTTGCATATTAAATCAATCATTAATAAAAAATTGATAGCAAACTAGATTAATTTAAAACAGGTTCAGCAGAACTTGATTCAGTAACCTGCTCGGTCGACTATTTCTCGACCGACAATGTTCTCGGTCGAACAATTTCTAGACCGAGAAAGTTTCTGTACTGTTTCAGAACTGTTTTCAGTAATTATTTCCAAGTATAGCAAGAATATGAAAGTTAAAGCTCGATTGTGTTGAGATATGACATTTGTATATCAAGAATTAGTTTAGGTCAAATCTAAACTAGTCAAATTTAAACTTCTACATTTTAGGAACCCAAGCTAGATCATCATTCCTTTTCTTGTGTGGGCATGAAAAAGAGTAGTATCCAAGACGCAAGCAATAATGACAACGAATAGAGTCAATCTCATTTCTCTTTCTAAGAGTTGAGTTGTTCTTTAGCACTTGTGTCCTTCTCCAACTAGGTTTTTGATAAGATTTTCCTTTAGTCTTATAACCTAGTCCTCTCCTTCCATTTTGATGATAAGAATCATTTAAGATATTATCAAGAATATTATTGTTACTCAAGCTACTCACTTTTTGTTGTAACTTCATAATCTCATCTATTTTCTTCTTGATATCTAATTTTGCTTGATCTAGATTTGATAGCAAAGAATTTCTTTCTTTCACAATAATATCATAATCTAGATGTGTACACAAAATAGATTGTCTTTGAAGATCATTTACTTGAGTTTGCAAGTTTAACCTTTCTAGGGAAAGAAGATTGCAACTTGCTTCTACGGATTTTAGCTTAATATCATAATCTTCAGTAACATTTTTGATATCTTCATTTTCAGATGTGAGAGCAAGAAGTTTAACATTTAATTCATCATTTACTTTGTTTGATTTTTTAAATTTCTTCTTGCACTCAATATATTTCTCATGTGTATCTTGAAGACTAGCAATTAGATCTTCTTTTGGCAGATCAAAAAGGCTTACCTCTTCTTCTTCTTCGTCATTTGTTGTAGCAATAAGACATTCTACTTCTTCTTTTCCTTCATCACTATCATCACTTGAATCATCCCATGCAGCTTTATCTGCTCTTTCTTTCTTTTTGTGAGATGATTTCTTCCCTTTCTTGAGTTTTGGACAATCACCTTTCATGTGTCCCTTTTTTCCACATTCAAAGCACCTGGAAGAAGAAACACTAGAAGTTTTATTAGTTTTAAAACTTTTATACTTCTTACCATTTACAATGAGAGTTTCTTCTTCACTATCATCTTCACTTGTGTCATGGTTGATCTTGGTTGATGCCTTGAATGCAATGTCCTTCTTTCTCCCTTGTTTAAGTTCACATTCTCATCTTTCTTCCTCTTCTAAAGTTGCCTCATGTTCTTCTAGGTTGCCAATAAGTTGTTCCATCCTTAGCCGGGTGAGATCATTTGCTTCTTCAATAGCAGTCACCTTGGGCTTGTATTTGGGAGGAAGAGATCTAAGAATCTTTGACACTTGGTCTTCCTCACTAATCACTTTGCCTAAAGCATTCAAACCATTTACAATAGAAGAGAATTTTGTATACATTTCACTAATAGATTCATTTTGATCCATACGAAATTGTTCAAATTTCTGTTTGAGCATTCCAATTTTAGAGTTCTTAACTTGAACAGTTCCTTCATATGTTATAGAAAGTCTATGCCATATTTCATAAGACGTTTTACAATTTGATATTCTATTAGATTCACCAAAAGAAATCGAACAATAAAGTATACTTACAGCCTTTGCATTCATTTGGGCAGACTTTACCGTATTAGTATCCCAAACTACATACTCCGTTTGAGGAAGTTCATAAGGAGTTGATACCATCCTCCATAAATCCCAACTAATTCCTTGGAAGTAAAATTGCATCCTCCTCTTCCAGTAGGTGTAGTTAGTACCATCAAAAGCTGGAGGCCTAGCCACGAGTGTTCCTTCCAAGTTAAGGTTGTTGAGCAACCCGTCACCCATTCTTCAAGACTTTGTTAGAGTTCCTTGGAGCCTAATCTGATACCAATTGAAAAAACACTAGAGGGGGGGTGAATAGGGTTTTATGATATTTTAATAATAATTTAACTCAAACAACCAACCAAAAAAATATTGGACAAGGGGACAAGGATTTAGAGTGGTTCCAACCTTAGCAAATACTAAGGAAGTCAATCCACTACCCGGTTCCTTACCCAACCGAGATTTTGAAAGAATTAAATTTTATTACCTCGCAAGGATATTACATAAAATTACAATTCTTTCACCAAACCTTTCGGACAACCTTCACATAGAAGTAGTTGCACCAACCTTGAAGCAACCTTCTTGAAGTAACTTCAAGCTCCCCCTTGAAGTAGCCTTCCTCTTGAAGTAGCTTCCCGTTGCAACAGCCTTATTGAAGTAGTCCGAAGTCCACCTTCTCCACCGAGAAGAACCTTCTCCAATATGCAGCCTCCAACCCTAGGAGTA
This sequence comes from Alisma plantago-aquatica, assembly GCA_963693085.1. Lineage (NCBI taxonomy): Eukaryota > Viridiplantae > Streptophyta > Magnoliopsida > Alismatales > Alismataceae > Alisma > Alisma plantago-aquatica. The sequence goes on along the minus strand of OY856412.1, from coordinate 71,900,329 downwards.
GCAAGGAGAATACAAAAGATAAAAGGAACAAGAAGGAAAAATAGAAAGTACAATACCACTTGTAGTTCAAGGCTTGATTTCCTATATCAAGCATTTTGATCTCCTAACCAATGTATATAGAAGTGTAAGTGCTGTGGATAGGAGATTATAGCCTATAGGACATGAATTTAGAGCAAGGGAATGAGTAGCCAATGCTAGTGTTGCTCAATTTCTCAAAATAGATTGCCAATTGCAAGTGTAAGCTCAAGTATATCACAAGTGTATATGAGTGAGTTTGTGTGTCCTATGGATTGTCCTATTTATAGGAATGGCCTATGGATGCTTAAGGACGTTCTAGACACTTTGTAGGGGGTTCTTAGTGCTCAACTAGCCGTTAGGTAACCATTAGTTTCTTTAACAACGGCTAGTTTATTAATTATGAAAAGTGCAGACAGAGACATTCTCGATCGAGGAATTGTTGACTGAGATCCCAGTCGGTCGAAGTTTTGTCGACTGAGGGACTGTCTGGAGTCAAGTGTATATAACATTCTGATCCAACTCCCAACTACTTTGTCTGCTGTGTCTAACGGCTACTTGGGTCATTCTCGGTCGAGAAGTTTGTCGACCGAGAGTGTCTCAGTCGAGGAGTTTGTCGACCGAGATTGACCCTGTTTCAATGTTTTGAATTGAATAATAAGTGTATGTATGAGTGTGCAATTTGTGACACTATTGAAGGGGATGATCTATCTAAGTGTTGTGATTGGCTAAGGAAGATCTAACGCTTGATTTACATGATGTCTCAGTACTTGTACATTATATATTTGTAACATTTGATTACAATCATGAAATAAAGCAATTTTAGCAAATAGATCTTCCAAGTATTTGTCATCCACCTTATTCCTGCAACACTCAAGTAGCACATTAGATCCACAAGAATGAAATATTTGTCATCATTGAAACAAAGGGATTATAATAATGTCCAATTTATCCAACACAAGTGTACAATGCACTTGTTGTTTGTGGGACATGTAGGTAAGCCTTGAGGAAATCCATGTCGTAGTCTCCTTTAAGATTTATAAGATTGGATACATTCATATCTATGATGATATCATCAACTGACTGTAAAGTAACATTTAAGAGCTTATCATACCTGAATACCCAACTATCCCTCCACATGATTGTGTCCTCTCCATTATTGTTGGTTTTATACATTGTAAAGGCGTGAACACTTTAAATGACAATGCTTTATACAAAGCATGGTTAATGTTTCTTTATACATTATATAAACATAGGACTTTTGACCATTTCCAAAGGAATGGTCCATGAGGGACGTCTAAGTGTAATTTAAGTATGTACCCTATCTCAATGTGAGGGATTACAAGATCAAAAATGAAGAGTCAACCCTATTGATATGGGACCTCAAGACCATCACCAAGAGCTAACCCTTTTTTAACATGCCTTGTTCCCTTACACTAAGAATTCAGGCAAGTACACAAGGGCATATAATGGATTTGTCTAAATTATGTTGAAGGTTTTTCAACAAGTATAATCAAACATGAAAGTAGTAACATAGGAAAAATATCCCAATAAAGTAATTAACTAGCCAAGCATTCATACAAGAATAAATAAAAGCAAGTCAATATCATAATAGGGTCAAGAGATTGAGCATACCTTGTGAGTAGTGAGAAAGTTATGATCCATGAGTAAGATAGCTAAAGAAGGTCCAACCCAAAAAGGGACCTAAGATGCAAAAGATATAATAGTGAGTCTTAGATTAGTAGGAACTTGATAATATAAATATCATATGTGTGATATGAATGTTTCTCCTAGACCTAGGTATGAAATAGTTCATTTATATATCCAAGGTTCCAAACATGCATGCAATTTCAGTGTAGCACAAGTATCAACATTAATTCCTACATTTAGGTGAACCATCCATGTTAGATTATATACAAATATGATATAATATCTGATTTGGAATTAGGAAAGTACCAAATTTGGATATTTATCAAGGTTTAATCATGCAAGATCAAACTAGTCATACTAGGCCAATTAGTGTACAAAAGTAGGTCTTTTAAAACTTTAAGAGAGAACAATGGCAAGAAATATAAGATCATTGTAAAATAAGTCATATAGAATCAAATATAATCGATACAAGGTCACAAGTAATGTTCTAATCATTATTTATCAATACTTGAATAAGGTTCAATATTTAGATTCTAAATGTTCATGAAAGTCACATTATATGGCATATTGTATAACATAAAGCTATTAATAAAGCTAAGAATGATCAAAGTATATCCCATGATTCAAAAAGGTACTAAAAGGCTACCAATTTAAAGTTTGGATGATCATTTGATGATTAGATATGTCAACATACCAAGATTAAGCAAATAACATCACACATAAGAAAAAAGGGGCATTTTAGGTTAAAAGAGTGCACATCAAATGTAATCTACTTCTCATTCAATGAAAAAATGTATAAAAGCTATTATTTTAAAGTTCAAAAGTGATATATGAAGTAAGAATTACATTTAGAAGAAAGATACACCATTAAACATTCAAATAATACATAAAAGTCATGCTATTTTAGATATTAGAAGAAGATAAAGTAGAATTAGGTTCAAATATTACTTCCAATGGATAGATCTCATCGAGAGATAAGAAAATCATATAATATATGCCATATTTGTCTATACATGAGAGATATCAAAATTTGAAGATTTGTATAGGAATGTTTGGAGGGTGGGGGATGTTAGTGAAAAAATGATGAACTTTGTAGACCCTCTATTTGTTGTCTGAGCCGCAATGATGTGCCCTTTTTGGGCCATTTCCAAGGGATGAATGGATGGGTTAGCTGGGCCTATTTTCCCTTGTTGGCCCAAGCCCTTCCCGGCTCGCTTGGCTGGGGCCTTTATGATCCTACGTTACCAGTGTGTGGCAGCAGGTCTAACCGTAATGGTGCCAAAGGGGAGGCTCACCGGAGAAACTCGATGGGCCCCTCTTAAACCAAGTAGGAGGCTACGATGATGCAACCTATCTTGATTTTAGTTTGCAAGTAGGAGGATGGTGAAAAATGGTCGAAGCATGGCTAGAAGGGGGGATCCTAACACTCAAGTTGGCAATCATGGCTAAGGCGAGCTAGGGTTTTTGGAGGTAGAATAAGAAAGGCTAGGGGCTGTTGAGCTTATCAGAAAATGCAAAACAAGAGATGCAAATGAAAGAAAAGGAAGCTTTGAGGGCTCAAAAGAGTCAAAATGAGGTGGTAAAAGTTGCACCAAAACTTCCCCTCCTTGCCCAAACACAAGGGTGTACATAGGTTGAAGAAGATGTATTATCTGTTGGAATAGAATCTAGATCCGTGGCCATGGGATTGGAGGGTTGAGATTGGATAAAAAACAAACAAAATGACAGTTGACCTGGAAAGTTAAGAGGCAAAATCATGGTTGGTCTGCGTCTATGAATTGGGCCCAATAGGACTGACCCAAAATGGATTAAAAGGCTCAAGTTCGAGCTAGAAATAGGATTAAATCAAGCAAACTTTAAAAATGCATATGTATCTCATCCTAGCTCAGAATTGAGAGATTGATGCATGGAATTCGTGAGTTTCCTCTACAAAACTATCATATTTTGTGGGTAAAAAGAGACCCATACATTGTTTCAAAAGGGGATGAGAGACGGTGATGTCTAATACAGGTGCAATTTTGGTTTCATATCATTTCAAGTGTCATTATTTGTCATATCAACACAAGATTAGTTCAAAAATCATAATAATCACTCAAATCATGAAATTGAGGTCAAGAGTGAGAAAGTAGTATAAATATGAAATGCATAACACATAAATGAGGAGAGACAAAAGTCTAGGTTAATACATCCTCCCCATGTTAAAATGAAATTTTGTCCCTAAAATTAACACAATCCTTTATTCGATATTGGGATTTCATATCCCATATCATAATAATCTTAGAGTTCCAAATTGGTATCATCCTCACTTTCTATATCAATCTTATTCCAAAATTGAGAAATCGAGCATCCAAAGCCTAACATAGTCACATTGATCTTTAGATAGAAAAAATCCTCATAGAGAGATGATCTTAGAGTTCACACATTTGGAGAGATCTTATTTTAAGTCAATCACGGAGAGTTCAAGAGTATGTCATGACTTTCATACCCAAGGTTTAGGGATATAGTTTCAACATTGGCCTATGTGGGGTTTATACATCCATCATTGAGATTTCTTTTTTCAACAACTCGAGACAAACATCATATTTCAACATCGTGATTTTGTGCTCAAAATCAATCATAGATCCCACCATAGTCCACAAGAGAAATCTTACATAAGCTATAAATCAATAAAATCAATGTAATCATCATTTTTTATGAATTGAGTTTTGGGGACATAAAAGTCATCAATCATATATCAAGGGCAATCTAAAGATCCAAATAGGATAATTATAAGAGTCGAATCAATATCAAGATCAATGATCAAGATTCAAAATTTACTAAATCAATATCAAGAGTCAGATTTTGGGATATTCAAATCATAGGTACAAACAATTAGATGCTAGAATTAGATTCCTATTTAGACCTTACATGTGGTCATTCATCCATATTTAATAAAAGAGAAATAATTGAGCAACATTGTGCTATAAATCACAATTTCATTGTCATGGTGTTCAATGGTTGATAGATGATCTAGACCTAGGTATTTCTAGGAATTAAACCACAAGTTATAATCAACATCATCACATTTCAAAATCACAATAAAATTGAGTATCTATATCCTCATGGGTTTGACCTATTTGAGACTTAGGTCAAGAAATCAGAATTGTGCATAAGGGGCTACCTTACAAACTATAAATGTTCTGCAAGATGAAATTTTAGAGGCAGTCAGAATAGATATGTGTATTAGGTTAAGGGAGTCGTAAGTCAACTACCACCATGATCTAGCATAGTAGTTTTCATAGTCATGAAACATTGATCATACAAAAATAAAGGAGTATAAATTATCAAATCATATATCATAAGGTCCTGAGATCATAGGTAAGTATCATCACATGATAACCACGTGTCAAGATTTTGTAAGATTGAGGTCAAAATTGAATTCCCATCGTTTGATGATCAAGGTAAGGGTATAATTTTTGAAATCTAGAAGTCATATTAGGAACTCGAGAGTTTTCACATAAGAGGGAAAGACTGAGATCCATATCAATCATATATCACTCAAAATCAAGATTACAAAGGGGCATAAGCATCAATAGGAAAATGCTTCTTGTATCAAAGTCTTTCATCATTATTTAGGGATCCAAAGTCATAGTTTGACCAAAGTATGGGAAAGATACATATAAATAGGGAGAAATTTGATTTGTTATGTTTGCGTTTTGATCAAAATAGGGACAATATATGCTTAGTCAATAGGTACCTCATTAGTTATGAGGTATCAAACATGAGTTACACACTATTTCACCATATCAAGTTTACATCAAACAGAGAAAAACTTAAATCTTGCTTGGTAACATTGAGTTTGCATTCACTTTACACACGAGTACATCATCTTCAATAATACTTTCATACATCAAATGTATTTTACAATTTAAGACACATCATGGAATTATCATATTATTCACTTTCATGATTTAAAATGAATTTTTAGCTTTCCCATGTATAAGATACCCAAAATTGAGGAATCATATGATGAATGGTCATGAGAGAAGAATCACATGAGGATATGAGAAGACTAACTAATCATCATCTACTTGGGCGGCTTAGGTAATCCTTAAAGAAGAGGGGAGATGTCATAAAATTCTTTAGGCTTGAAGGGAAGAAAGCTTATCCAATCTTGGATCCACTTTGCGTAGGTAGGTATAAAGAGTAACCTAAACCACCACACTAATTAGATAGGAGGTGATTACTACCCAGAACGTCCATATTTAGCATCATACCTATTAATTTAGTTTTACCATTATGGCTGTTGGCACTCCCTAGGTTCTTAAGATGTGGTATTCCTTAAACATATATAGAGGCATATGTGTGTGTCTCTGATACCATTTGACACAGAAATTTTGTTACCCTCATCTTAACCCCACTTACTACAGAGTCAATGACAGTAGGGTTTGGACATCCGTCCATAGAATGCCACATAGTTTCATACAAGAAATATATATGAGAAGGCAATAACAAAACTAAAGAGATAACAAGATACTAAACATGGAAAAAAGAGATTTTACCCATTTCTATATCATGAATACCCTTTGGTATTTCATTTTAGAGCTTAGAGTCTTGAGTGCAGTGGAACTTCATTTGAAAACTAAAAATTTGATAAACAAAATATATTAATGCTTCAACATAACAACACTACGAAAAGACATGTAACCATAGTTTAAGAGTATAATAAAAGTAGATTGTATAAAATCATTATATTAAGAAAGAATTAGAAACAAGGTGAGAACACTTCAAACGACATGATTTTAGACAAACCATATTTTTGGGTTTCTTTATCCATTATATAGCCTTTTGACCACTTCAAAAGGAAGGTTCCATGCGAGAATATAAGACAAATATAAGTATGTATGTCTTGACTTAACCGTATTGATATGCTACCTCAAGGTGCCTTTTCTCATCATGCCTTATTCCCTTACCCCAAAAATTCAGACAAGTACACAAGTGTATATAATGGATTTCTCAGAAATATGTTCAAGGTTTGTCAACATAGTATAATAAAATGTGAAAATAGTAATCATAGGAAAAATATCTCAATCAAATAATTAAGAGAATTCATACGAGCATAGACAAGCAAGTAAATATCATAGTAGGGTCAAGATATTAAGTGTACCTCGCGAGTACTGAGCAAGCTATGATCCATGAGTAAGATTTCTAGAGAAGGTCCAACACCAAGGGGGACCAAAGATGCAACATATATAATAAAGGATATTAGATCAATAGGGTCTTGATAAGACAAACATCATGTTTGTCATTTGGATGTTTCCCCTAGTCCTAGGTTTCAAATAATTCATTCATAAATATAAGGTTTCAAACATACATGCAACAATTAGGTTCCAAACATGCATGCAACAATTCAACATACCACAAGTATCAACATTAAGTGCTAGATCTTGGTGAACCATCCATATTATATTAGGTATAAAGGTGAGATAATCTCTAATTTGGAGTTAGGGAAGTAAAAAATTTGGATATTTATCATGTTTAATCAAGAAAGATCATAACTAGTGGTACTACATCAATTAGTGTACAAAAGTAGGTCTTTTGAGACTTTAAGAGACAAACATGGAAAGTAATTTAAGATCATGGTAAATAAGTCACATAGAATCAAAATATTACTGATTTGATGTCATAAATATTGTTCTAATCATTATTGATCAATACTTGTACAAGGTTCAATCTAGTTACTAAAAGTTCATGCATACCACATCATATGGCATATTGCACAACAGAAAGACATTAAGCATGATCAAAGTAGATCCCATGGTTTAGAAGGTACTAAAATTTATTTATTTAGAGGTTGGATGATCATTTGATGATTATATATGCCGATATATCAAGATCAAGTAAGCAACATCATGCATAAGCAAAAAGGGCCACTTTTAGGTCAAAAAAGTAAAAGTTCACATCAAATATGATCTACTTCATGATTTAAGGAAAAATATGGATACAAGTTATTGTTTAGAAGAAAGTCATAGAGGAAAAAGTAATAAAATTTTGGAGAAAGATAAACTATTAAACATACAAACAATACATAAAAGTCATGCTTTTTTGGATATGAGAAGAAGAAAAAGTATAATTAGGTTCCAAATTTATTTCCCAAAAAGATATATCTCGTTGAGAGGATACAAAATCATATTTTATATGCCATATTTGGCCAAGGGATGTGGGAGATATCGATTTTTAAAGTTTTATATTGAAAATATTAGAGAAGGGGGGCAATAGCAAAAAATGATGAATATTGTAGGCCCTCGATCCGTCATCTGACGTATGTTATGCTGCACCCTTTTTGGACTTGATCCAAGGGATGTATGGCTAGGCTAGCTGGGCTTCTTTGCCCTTGTTGGGCCCAATCTCACCAGTCTCACTCGATTGGGTGCCCTATTGATCCCGTGCAACCAGTGTGTGGTAGCACACCCAACTGTGGTGGCACTTGCGGGGAAGCTCAACTCAACGATACCCTCTCAGGCCACATGAGAGGCTGCGATGATTCCCCCTATCCATGGTTTTGGTTTCTGAGTTGGAGTGTGGTGAAAATGGGTCAAAGCATGGTTAGAAGGTGGAATCTCAACTCCAAGTAGGCGGAGGCTGCTAAGTGAGCTAGCATTTTTGGAGGTAGAATAAGGAAGTCTAAGGGGGATAGGGTTCCTAGACAGTGTGAATGAAGAGATGCAAATGAAACGAGGGAGGTTAAATAGGAAGATTTGGGGACTAAAAAGCATCAAAAAGAGGTTGCTAAAGTGGCGCAAAATCTTTCCCTCCTTACCCAAACAAAAGGGTGTTTAGAGGTTGAAGAAGATTTATTAGCCACCTGGTTAGAATCTTGATCCGTGGCCATGGGATTAGAGGGTCAAGATTGGTAAAAAAAGTAAGCAAAAGGATAGATGACTTGCCAAGTTAATAGGCTAAATTGTGGCTGGCTATAATTGAGGCCCAATAGGGCTGGCCTAAAACAAATTAAAAGGCATACATTTGATCTATAAATATGACAAAATTAGGCAAACTTCAAAAGTGTATATATTTTTCATGCTTGCTTGGAATTGAGAAAAATTTAAAGAGTTGGAACCGTGAGTCCTCTACACAAATAAGATGTTTTGAAGGTCAAAGAGACCCATATATGGTTTCAAAAGGGTATGATAGAGGATGGTGTATAATATACATGTAACTTTGGTTTTGTATTTTTAAGTGTCATCACTTGTCCTTTCAACAAAAGATATAGACAAAAAGCATCAAAATAACTCAATAACAAAAGTGAGGTCAAGTGTGATAAATTAGTATAAGGTGAACTACATAGAACATACATGAAGAGAGAGAAAAGCCCATGTTATCAAAATAATATACCATGCAATCAAAAACTTTAGTAAGTTCAAGCAATTTCTTTTGTCTCTTACTCCACTCTTTTAGGGTAAAGTTATACGTCAAACTCTTGTAATCTATGATCACCGAATAGCTCCTCATAGTAATAATGTCACCAAGTCTTAAAATATAAAACAACCACATCCAACTCTAAGTCATGTGTTGAATAATTCTCCACTTGCATTGTATACTATGTACAAGAATATGCAATGACATTGCCTCTATAAATAAGCATATATCCTAAACCACCTTAACCCAAATAACTACAAAACCTTAACCATTCTCTGACAATGGAGTTGTAGTCCACTACTCTTTTGATTTCTAAATGCTATCCTCAAATGATGCCTCTTTCCCTGTCAACCTATTTAGAAACATAGCTATGAAACAAAATTTCTAAGTACACCATCTTCAGTACCCTAACAAACCAAAAGAGTTACAAACATTTATATGCATCTTGGTTTGGTACCATGGAAGCATAAAATCTACTAAGAAATGAATCTACTACATCATCTTGAATCCTCATATCTCAAGTGTTGATTCGCTAGTTCCTCTGCCATCGCGAATCACCTTTAGCCCGAGTGAGATCAAATGCCCACAACAACCACTTGAACCTATAAGAGAGAGATGGAGATATGCCCCCGAGAGGGGTGGCAACCACCTACTCGAAACCCTAGTCGCATGATGCGTCGCCGCAGAGACGCTAGGGAAAATGAGTGGGTCAAGTCATCTTCATCTAGATTACAAAGTCATTTGATAGTATAACCTTTGTTGTATGATTTTTTCAGAAGATTCTTTTTATTAGAACTTATCTATATAGTAGAGGCATTCCTTAGATATTTTTATTCTAATAGGAATTGTAGCATTTAGGAGGATCTTTTGAGAGACTGAAGATCACCGAAGACGAGCAGGAGGTGGAAGACCTAATTGGCAAAGAGGATAATAGGGTGCCAGTGCACGTGGAGATGGCATTGGTGGGGAGACTGCTGAAAGACATATCCTACAATTTCATGACAATGAAGAAAACGTTTGCACAAGCATGGGGTTTAGCAAGCGGTGTGATGTTCAAATCCATTGATCAGACTACCTTTGTGATCCAATTCATGCACTGGAAGGAAAAGCTGAAGGTGATTTTAGATGGGTCATGGAACTTTGATAACATAATTATGTTGGGTAAAGGAGGTGGATCCAAAGGACCAATCGGGGAAAATTAGCTTCATATAAATCCAGTTCTGGGTGCGGCTATACAATGTGCCGCTAGGGTTTCGTGGTGAGTTGGCGATGAGGAAGATTGTAGAGAAGATCGAGAGAGTTATTAAATTGGACTGCGACACCCTCGGGTGAGAGTCATCTGGGTGTGTGCGGATGGGGATCGATATAAACAAACTGATCAAGCACATTCAGAAGGTTTGAGGTCCAGATGGGCACATAGTTGATGTTGAGTTGAAATACAAAAGACTCCCGATGCTATGTTTCATCTGTGGTTAGCTAGGGAACACAAAAAAAGACTGCGTGGACTATGATGAAGATGACGACAACTAGAGGGGATGGGTATCATGGTTGAAAGCTTCTCCAAGAAGGCTGCATATTCCGGTTGAGGAAGAGCTCTTGGGGGGCAACAGATCAAGGATTCAGAGAGCCATCTTCTTCCAGACGCGAAGTGAATTGAGGGTTTTGAATTCAAAGGAATCCACCTCTTCCATGAAGCCAACACGGAAGAGTGACGGCGAGGTGCAATCAGTGGCCAGGGCAGCGGTGGGGGACAAGAAGACTGAGGAAGAGGCAGGCGGGAAGGCTACTAACATGATGGAGGACGTCGTGGAAACATGGGATACCCAGATGGAGAATCCTCGTTGTCAACGCTATACGACGGGAGAGATGATGCAGATGAGCAGGCCTAGACCGAGAGAAGTCAAGGGGCAGATAGGGGCGACGTCGAGCAGGAGCAGTGCAGATATGTGTAGTAGTGGGAAGAGGAGGGGACCGAGCAAGGCAAACATGGAGACCAACTTCTCATCAACTGAGCTGCATGAAGGTCAATCCAACCATCCCATACAAAGGGAGGATATGGGTCAGCCTCGGCGGGAAAGCATCACACCTACGTCAGGAACAAAGGTAGATGAGAGGCTGGGCAAGGAGGGTGAGGAAGGGCCGGGTCAGGAGGGTACTGTTATGGGGTTAGACCACTGCATATCCAGTAGGAGGAGGATGGAGAAGGAGGGGATGCCAAAGGGTAAGGGGAGGAAGTTCATGAGGGTGTTTCTACCTGATGATATACCTATGTTTCCTGGGAAGGAAGGAGAGGAAAAGGAAAGAGATTGGAGGAAAGCACGAGCAGAGAATAGAAGCAAACTAAGAGAGAAAGGGGACAATGAAAACAAGAAGATATCAGTGATGAGAAGTCTAAGCAATACAGAGAAAGTGATGACCAAACAATTCCTAAACAAGCGTAGGAGAGATTCAGAAGCTATGTAGGACGCTACCATGAGTCACAATGATGATACTATGGGTATAAAAGCTAAGAAGTCAAAGTTGGAAAGATCTAGTCAGACAGAGGGTGCTTATGCAAATACATGTGGTGTACACCAAGTAGCGGGAGTTGGGATAGCCCAACCCCGTGAATAACAATGAAACTCCTGAGTTGGAACTGCCATGGTTTGGGTTGCCTGGCAGCGGTAGAAGCGCTTCGGGCGTTATGTAGGAGGGAGAGACCCAACATAGTTTTCATTATGGAATCTATACTAGATGATAATCTCTGGAGAGGATTAAGAAAAGCTGTGGGTTTGTTGACGGTATATGTATTTCGAGCACCGGTAGGGCAGTAGTCTGGGTTTTGGTGGCAAGAGGTAGAAGTGGAAGTAATAGGTTTTTCTACTAGATACATGGAATGCAAAGTTGTGGACAAAACAAATGACTATGAATGGTATGCGTGCGGTATCTATGGCTGGTCGGCACAACCTGAGAAATACAAGACCTGGTACATGATGAGACAGATCCAAAGCAGACATGGGGAGCCATTGATCTTTTTTGGGGACTTAAATGAGATCACTAATAATGGAGAGAAAAGGGGTGGTCCGATGAAACTTGACAGATTCATGAAGGCCTTTCGGGACGTGATTGATGACTGCGCTCTACTTGATATTGGATATATAAGCAATACCTTTACGTGGAGAAGGGGGATGATAGTGGAGACTCTGGTTGAAGAACGTATAGACAGATTTCTGGTGAATGATGGTTGGAGGAACAAATATTCTGGAAGCTGGGTACATCATTTACCGTTTTATCAGTCAGACAATGCACCTATCATTCTATCAGCTATAGTTGGGGAGGAATGAAAGCGGAAGAGGCAGTCCAGATTTTTCTTCGAACCAATGTAGTTGTCAGAAGAAGGGTGTGTGACAACGGTGACAGATTCCTGGGAGTCATGCACAAGCATGGATTTGAAAGAGAAATTATAAGGTGTTAGTGGAAATCTGACTAGATGGGCTGAGTTGAAATTTAGAGATATAAAAAAGAAGATAAAAATGACAGAGAAACTACTTGGCGAGGAGTAGAAAAAATGGCCAGATGGTAGAACTATGCAACACTATGATGAGCTCTCTAGAGAGTTAGAAAAACTACACAGGGAAAATGAAGCATTCTGGAGTGCTAGGGCCAGAATAAAGGAGTTGAAGGAAGGAGATAGCAACACCGCCTACTTCCACCATAAAGCTTCACAAAGACAAAAGAAGAATACGATTGTGGGGCTAAAGGACTCCAATGGGATCTGGAAAACTGAAGACAAAGAGATTCTGGGCATCATTGAAATTTTTTATCATGATCTCTTCACAAAAAACAATTCGGTGGAGATGGAGGCTGTGATGGTGGGGATTACTTGGAAGGTCAATGATCCTATTTCTAAAACTCTGGAGAAGGAAATTACTGATGAAGAGGTTAAGGTGGCTGTGTTCCAAATGCACCCAAATAAGGAGCCCAGTCTGTATGGTCTGAAACCTATTTTCTATCAGAAATTTTGGCAGGTGGTGGGAAAGGATATACAATTTACATCAAGGGGTGGTGGAAGGGATAATATTCACGTAAGGATTACAATGATACTTTGGTAGTGCTGATTCTAAAGATTAAAAAGCCAAGGGTGGTTGCTGATTTTAGGCCTATCAGTTTGTGCAACGTCATCTACAAGATTGCTACAAAGGTGATTACAAATAGACTAAAACCTTTCATGGATGGGATTATTTCTGAAAACCAGAGTGCTTTCATCCTGAGAAGAATGATTACCGATAATGCCTTGATTGCTTATGAATGTTTCCATGCTATGAAAAGGGGGAGGGGGGAAAGGGCAAATTTCTTTGAAGCTGGACATTATGAAGGCATATGATAGAATAGAATGGAAGTTCCTGAAAATAGTGATGGAAAAATTTGGTTTTGGGGGAAGGTGGTGTGACAGAGTTATGGATTGTGTTTCTTCGGTCTATCACACATTTGCGGCCAATGGGGAAAGATCAAACACCTTCCAGCCTTCACATGGACTTTGCTAGGGTGACCCACTCTCTCCTTCCCCTTTATTTTATGCACTGATGCTTTTTCCACCCTTTTAAACCTTACAGTGAATGAGGATACTGTCCATGGTATGAGCATTTGCCGGGAGGCCCCTCAGATCTCACATCTATTTTTTGCAGATGAAAATATTCTTTTTGCTAGAGGGACAAGGAATGAATGCCTGAAAATTTATGAAATCATCAGCCAATAGGAACAGGCATCGGGCCAGAAGGTCAATCTCACCAAGTCCAAAATTGCATTGATGAGATGATTTTGAGTCGCATTTATAGACTTGTTTTACTTGTGTTTTATGCATTTATTGGTCATTTTGGTGGTTAATATTGCATAATTCATTTACTTTGGTCTATGAGCTTTCTCAACATCAATTCTCCCTTATTTTATTGTTTTGAGCATAAATGATTACAATAATATGTTTTATCTCGGCTTATGTGGGTTTGTGTTGCAATTTCAGGAAAAACGCATATCTGCATCCGTCGATACAATCGACGGTTGTCGATACCATCGACACAGCTACAGGTTGCCAGCCGCAAGGAGCAGAACAGAGTCGCTACCATCGACGGGCAAGTCAATGGTAGCGACTTACCATCATGTTGCTGACGAGAAGAGAGTCGATATTATCGACCCAACAGTCGACACTATCGACACGTGGAGTTTCAGTGACGATAAAGGGATAAAACCGACGCCTAAGAATGTCGATACCATCGACCCGCGTCGATGGTATCGAGTCAGCATCAGGCGCAATGACGAAGAGAAAGAAGATTGGTTGATATCGCGCAAGGTCGATACCATCGACTCGTGTCGATGGTATCGACACCGTCAGATACAAGTTTGCTTCAGATTGATCTAAATCCGACCGCTGTGATATTTTTGCAACCTAACTTGGTGATTAAACCTAATGACGGCGGCCAAAAGCAATCGATCACGTCATTAGCCGCGACACACGTCCTGTGAAGGTGTGGAGAGAAGAACGGAGCCCAGAAGCACGCCCCAGCCGTTCCGAAAACTGAAGAAGACGTTTTCCACCGCCGAAAGGCTGTAGAACACGCATTCTATGCCGAGGGACGCCTGGATCTTCTCCGTTCAGGGGTTTCTTTACTTATTCATGTTTTTCTCCATGTTTCCACTTTTCTCTACCATGTTTTGCTCTGAGATGAACATGCAGGGCTAATCCCCTTTGTCTTTAGGACCGGGATTAGCCCAGGGAATCATTGTATGATAATTTTATCATAGTAATTCATCATTTATCTCTTAAATCCGTGGTATGGATTCGTTTTCTCAATTATATTGTTATGCTTGATCACCATAATAATAATCTAATGCCCTTAATTACTTTGAAGGAAGAATTAACGGTTGAAAAGAGACAAAATTCACATTAATTAACAAATCCCTTGAACAAGGTGATGTAAGGTTAATGGTGGGAACCCAGAGGTTGATTCTAATGCACCTAGTTTAGGGTATAGGTTACTACGACGGTGGAACCGACCTAGACATAGGTAGTGAATTTTACCATGACAGTGGGCAATTCTGACTACATGCCACTACCCGGATTGAGAAATGAACTTGTTTAACTATATATAAAAATTCATGCAATGCATTTCCACGAAGATCTCTGCTTGAATTGATTAAACTAAACACTTAATCGATTGCTTTATTTTATTTTGTTTTCTTTTATTTTTACAACAACTCTCAAACTTGTTTAATCGGTTCAGCTGATCGCAACCAGTTAGTAGTAGTCTACTGAAAATTCGGTATCCCTGAGTTCGACTCGGGCCTCATAAGGGCCTATACTACATTGACGCATATACTTGCGTTCGACGCACGGTAAATTCATGTCAAGTTTTTTGGCACTGTTGCCGGGGACACGACAATTGTCAGCACTACGAGTGCTGCGAGCGGCCATTCTAGGCCACCTTTTATTCTTTTATTATTTTGAAATCATTTCTAAAAATTCATAGCCTATCTTTTCAATTTTAGTAATCGTCTAGCACGGTACTGAACCGAAACTATTATTGTGCAGGTGATGTGCATGGTGTGGACGCGTAGCAGCGACTACACACGACAATCACCCGAGGTTCCACAGCTGGGACCTGACGACGAGGAAGACCACAATCTACACCACTCTGAGGAAATAGATTCTGAATCTAAACAAGAAGAAATGGCAGAGGAACATACGATATGGGAGAAGATAAAAGCTTCTTCCTCATCCTCTTCTAAGGGGCCAATAAAGAAGCAGGCGATTAACATTCCGACGTATAAGATTGATCCTACATTAACCAACTTGGTCAAGTTGAATGCATTCCATGGATTAAAGAATGAAGACCCGGTGACCCATATAAGCCAATTTGTGGAAAATTGTGACATGATCAAAATTGACAGATTTCCACAAGAGACACTCTACTTGAAGTTGTTCCTGAGTTCTCTGGAAGGGAATGCATGAGAATGGTTACACAATCTTGACGATGAATATGTGGAATCATGGAACCACATGGTGGAAGTATTCTTCGAAAGGTTCTTTCCGCCCGAGAAGACCAATGACATGATTAGGAAAATCCATAATTTCACTCAGAAGGCAGGAGAGACTTACTCTGAGACCTGGGAAAGGTTTCAAATCATGCTTAGGAGGTGCCCTCATCATGGGCTTGACAAAGAGACACAGGTCAAAATCTTCTATTTTGCTCTCTCTGAGCACGATAGAAGTAACCTAGATTCCGCAGGTTCTGGGTTCTTTTTGAACAACACAGATACGAGGTGTTGGGAAATCCTGAAAAACATGGCCAAGAAGCAATCTTGGGGCGACAGGGATGCCGTAGAGCACGTTCGAGTTGCGGGGGAGTCAAAGGCCATCAAAGAGCTGAATGAGAAGATGGACCTTCTAGCAAAGAAACTGCTTGCAAAAGACGATATCGAATCTGAGGATGAAGCTCAAGTCAAATTCATGCACTAGCAGTAGGGTTACAGAAACAATAATTACTCATGGAGGAAGGACAAGAAATTCTCCTGGAAGGATCCGAATAACTTCTTGCAGGATCCCGAGGCAAAACTCCAGCCGGTGGCGAAGGATAAGAGCATGGAGTTGCTCAACTAGGTGATAAAGTAGAACTAAGAACTCATGAACACTTTTGGCCAACATATCAAGCAAAAGGGGGAATTTATGAATCAGTTTGGTCAGACATTGCAGAGCCATGGGGCTTAGATGAGGACGGTAGAGACATCTATGGCGCAGATGGCAGCTGAAATAGCCAATTTGAAGAAGCCAACACAGCAAGGTTTTCCGGGGAACACAAACATCCCGGGAGGAAACCAACATGCGAAGGCAATCTTGCTAAGGAGTGGCAAGAAGATTTTAAACCCCAGGGCCGATGAACCAAGAGAACACCATTCAGAAGTCGAAGGTGAGGCCACTGAGGAAGTGCCAATTTTAGTCACAGAGCCGGTTGAGAATATAGTAGAGGAAATCACAACTGAACCTGCTACTGCTGAGGAGGAGACGAAGAAGAGGACACCATATGTGCCACGACATCAAAGGGCACAGGCTGTCCCGGTCCTATATCCAAATAGTGTTAAAGCAAAGAAAGTGGATGCCCAGTTCAATAAGTTTCTGGACAGTTTTAGAAATCTCTCGGTCAACATCCCATTATTAGAGGAAATAGAGCAAATTCCCTCTTACGTCAAGTTTTTGAAAGACATCATTACTAAGAAGAGGAAGATCCCTAATAATGAGGTTGTAGTTCTCAAGGAGCAGGTGAGTGCCTTTATCATGGGCACATTGTCACCTAAGAGGTAGGATCCGGGCTGCTTCAATATTTCATGTTACATTGGTAAGGTGAAATTCGGCAAAGCACTGTGTGATTCCGGGGCAAGCATAAACTTGATGCCTCTCTCTACATTCAAGAAATTGGGATTAAAAGAATCAAGGCCGAGCAATATGACAATACAATTGGCGGATAATTCAGTAGTGAAGCCTTATGGTATTTGTGAAGATGTATTGGTGAAGGTAGATCGGTTTGTATTTCCAGCTGACTTTGTTGTAATGGAGATGCAAGATGAACAGGGTAATGAGTTACTCCTAGGATGACCTTTCCAAGCTACAACTAACATGATACTTGAGATGGGGAGAGGTCGTTTGACCTTGGGTATCGTCGATGATCGGTTCGAGATGGTCATGCCTTCCAGCACCACGTCATCAAAAGCCAAGGATCAATGCCACTTGGTGAAGCATTTTAATCAAAATATCTCTCTCTGTCTAGGGAAGCCATTTCTGGATATGGCTCATGTGATGACTAAAGTAGAAAAAGGGACACTGGTTGTAGACGTCATGGAACAGACCAAGGTTGTGTCACTTAGCAAAGATATGGGTTTTCCTAATGATGAAGAGGAGGACATCCCTCCCTCTACTGAAGATGAGGCCATAGCAAGTTCTGTATTCGATACATATCCAGAATTACCACTTGAAGCATGTTTGGTTAATATAACACATGATTGGATGAGAAGAAAGTCACTGCAAGGGTGTGCCAAGATGCTTCAGATGCTTCCATGCTTTTATGCTAGGTACTATGAAGACCTTGGTGAACTTCCACCACCACTTCAGTCATCCTTAATCAGTCCGCCAGATTTGGTATTGAAGCCATTGCCACCACACTTGAAATATGCTTTTCTAGCTGAGGACAAGAAGCTGCCTGTGATAATTTCAGCATATCTGAGTGCCGAGGAGGAAGACCAGCTGCTGATTGTGTTGAAGAACCACCAAGGTGCATTCGGGTGTTCGGTTGCAGACATCAAAGGGATCTCCCCTACATTGTGCCAGTACAAGATTCAGCTCGAGGAGGGAGCCAAGCCGGTAATTCAGCCACAACCTCGACTAAATCCTAGCATGATGGAGGTTGTCAAGAAGGAGGTGATCAATCTCCTTTCTGCAGGTATCATCTATGCTATATCAGACTCGACGTGGAGGAGTCCTACGCAGGTAGTCCCTAAAAAGGGGGGAGTTACGGTTACACATAATTTGTTAAATGAACCTGTCACGACCCGCTTGGTTATCGGGTGGCGTGTATGTATAGACTACCGAAGATTGAATGCTTCTATGCTTAAGGATCATTTCCCACTCCCATTCATCGATCAGATTTTGGAGCATTTAGCCGGCCGATCACATTTTTGTTTTCTTGATGGTTATTCGGGGTACAATTAGATTTCCATTGATCCTAAGGACCAAGAGAAGTCCACCTTCACTTGTCCTTATGGAACATTTGCATACCGACGTATGCCCTTTGGGCTGTGTAATGCACCAGCAACCTTTCAGCATTGCATGCTCACCATTTTTTCCGATATGGTTGAACACTGTTGGGAGGTTTTTATGGACAATTTCTCTGTCTATGGTGCATTCTTTGACGAGTGTCTACACAATTTAGACAAGGTTTTGCAATGCTGTGAGGACACACATTTGGTCCTCAATTGGGAGAAATGCCACATGATGGTGAGCGAAGGGATTGTGCTTGGACATAAAGTGTCTAGCAAAGGTTTGGAGGTAGACCCAGTTAAGATCGAAGTTATTTCCAAATTTCCCCCACCGAATTCGGTTAAAGGGGTACGAAGTTTTCTAGGTCACGCCGGTTTTTATCGTCGCTTTATAAAAGATTTCTCTAAAATCGCTAAACCATTATCTGAGTTGTTAGAAAAGGATGTTGTGTTTGATTTTAACGAAAATTGTTTACATGCGTTTAACGTGCTTAAGGAAAAACTGATTTTTGCACCAGTTGTGCAAACACCGGACTAGACTAAGCCATTTGAATTAATGTGTGATGCATCCGATTTCACATTTGGGGATGTTTTGGGACAACGTGTGGACAATAAACCCGTGGTGATTTTCTATGCATACAAAACCTTAAATGACACACAACTGAATTACACGACAACTGAAAAAGAACTTCTCACCGTTGTTTTTGCTTTTGAAAAATTTCAGCAATATCTTGTTGGATCAAAAGTCATGGTATGGACGGACCACGCCGCCATTAAGTACTTGATGGAGAAAAAGGATGCCAAACCTAGATTGATTAGGTGGATTTTACTTTTACAAGAATTTGATATTAAAATCAAGGATAAGGCGGGCATTGAGAATATGGTCGCGAACCATTTGTCTAGGTTGGAAAGGGTAGATGAAAAGGATGTACATATACCCATTACCGAGATGTTTCCTGATGAACAACTTTTAAAAGTGAAATTGAAAGATCCTTGGTTTTCTTACATCGTTAATTATCTTGCCTGCAAAATTATCCCGGATGATTGGACATACCAAGAGAAAAAGAAAATTTTCCATTCCTTGCGGTATTATTTTTGGGATGACCCAATTCTGTTGAAGTAGTGCAGGGATGGTGTCTTACGTAGGTGTGTACCGGAGGTGGAATATGAAAGTGTTCTTCGTCATTGCCACACTCTACCAATGGGTGGCCACCATGCTAGTTCTCAAACTACAGCCAAAGTACTTGAAAGTGGTTTGTACTGGCCTACTTTCTTCAGGGATGCCTATGATTATGTGCGGCAATGTGATTCCTGCCAACAGGCAGGTAACATTTCAAAAAGACAGGAGATGCCCCTCAATGAATTTCAAGAGGTCGAGGTGTTCGATTTGTGGGGTATTGATTTTATGGGACCCTTTGTGTCCTCAAATTCTAACTTGTACATCCTTTTAGCTATTGATTATGTGTCAAAGTGGGTAGAGGCAATACCCACTAGGACTAATGATGCCGCTGTAGTGTGTAGGTTTGTCAAAGAATACATTTTCTGCAGATTTGGTGTACCGAGAATGATCATCAGTGATGGAGGTACGTATTTCCAGAATCAAAAGTTCACGGCACTGTTGAGAAAATACGGGGTAAAGCACAACATTGGTACCCCGTACCACCCGCAGACACAGGGGCAAGTGGAAGTCTCCAATCGGGAGATTAAGAAGATCTTGGAGCGCACTCTGGCTTCCACGAGAAAGAACTGGAGCACCCTCCTACCGGACGCGTTGTGGGCGTACAAGACGGCGTTTAAGACACCTATATGCACTACACCTTTTAGGCTGGCTTACGGTCGGGCCTGCCATTTTCCGGTGGAATTGGAGCATAAAGCGCATTGGGCACTGAGGAAGCTAAATTTGATATGATGAAGTGAGAAAGAAAAGATTGCTTGAGCTTAATGAACTTGACGAGTTGAGGATGAATGCATATGAAAGCTAATGGATCTACAAGGAGCGAACAAAGTTAATTCATGATCGCCATATTCAAATGCGCGTCTTCAAGAAAGGAGATCATGTACTCTTGTTCAACTCCAGGCTAAAGATGCATCCCGGGAAATTGAAATCCCGATGGAGTGGACCGTTCACCGTAGAAGAGGTCATGCCACATGGCGCAATCATGGTGCGTGATGGTGAGACAACATTCTTGGTTAATGGAAAATGATTGAAATTGTACTTTGGTGAAGATTACATAAGGAAAGTGAATGAGGTCAAACTCATTGCGCTTCCAGATGCATGAGGAGCTTAATGTCGTCTAGCCTAAGACGTTAAATAAGGGCGCTTGTTGGGAGGCAACCCAGCCATCGCTCGCTTTGTTTAGTTTTTTTTACATTTGTACTTTAGTCTGATTTGTTTTTGTTTTTAGTGTAAAAAAAGATACCTTGATCATTCTATTCTATGTGCAGGACTGAGGCAGAGTCGATACCATCGACCCTTGTGTCGATGATATCGAGATGGGTACAGGTTGGCGGCTGCAGAAATCGCTCTGTGTCGATACTATCGACGGCCTCGTCGATGATATCGACACACCAACAGGTTGATCGAACAAATGAAGTCGATAGTATCGACATGCATGTCGATACTATCGAGATCTCTGGTGATATTCAGACACAAATTGTCTCAGTGAAGTCGATACCATCGACAGGCCTGTCAATGGTATCGACACAGTTACAAGCAGAAAGCGGCGGCCAGGCCTCGCGAGGGTGTTGCCCTAACTAGAAGTCAATACTATCGACTTGCGTCGATAGTATCGATGTGACACGTCACCGATCCGCGAGAGGAAATCAACGGCGATCGCTGCATCGAGAGAGTCGATCCGTGGGATGGTTCAATACCATCAACACCTATCGATAGTATCGACACGTCATCGATCCGGGCAGCCATATCCAGCTATCGACAACCGTCGATACAGTGGCGGACAGATTTTTCTACAGGAGTCGATACCATCGACTCGTGTTGATGGTATCGACGGGCATATAGTAGCGCCGACCACGGTTATAAAAGGGATGGTTTGTCGTCATATGACGTCACACCTTCATAGCTTTCTTCCTCCACTTGTGCCGAGCGTCTTGTTGAGTGATCGGAGCCCGGCTACAAGCATCCAAGGAGCAAGTTCTTCACCGAGCGGAGATTTATTCTCCGACCTTCCCCGAGCTCCATCTTCTATCCTTTCTTCTTCGACAATGGTGCATACTGCTGGTGCTTCTTCTTCACGCGCGACACTGATGGAGATACCTGTGTTCGTTCCTCCACCGACTGCATCCATTCCACGTCTGCAGATTGTCCATCCTTCCACGGAAGTCAAGAAGGTCTACGAGGAACTGATGAAGCGCAAGATTGAGCTGACCCGCTACGTCGACCGGGGCATGATCAACAATCTAGGGTTCGACGCTAATCTGGCGTACGTGCTCAAGGGCCAGGCGAGGCATACAGGCAAGCAGCCCGATGAGATAGAATTCCATGCTGACGGCCATCCATTCTTCAATGAATGACCGACATACAAGGAGTTAGTGGCAGAATTCATGGCATCACTGGATATATGCGTCGTGCCAAACGACATCATCACCATTGACTGTGAATGGATCCAAGGCTGTGTCTCCTTCAGGCTGTACAATAATGATTACACTCTCACCCTCAAGCAGTTCAACTCCATCTATAACTGGAATCATGGGCGGGATCAGTACCGGCGGCCAGACAACAGGACGGATTACGACGCCATCTTTGCCGAGTTGGTGACTGCGCCGCCCGACAAATCCGTGAGCTACCACAATGCGGCGGTGGCGGATTTCGAGCATCCGTTCGTGCGAATTCTTCACCGCATGCTCTGCACCCATCTTGGGACTCCTCGGCCCCGCAGTACCCACCTTCTCCAGACGAATGATCGGTATCTCTGTTCCACCTTTTAAGGTTGTTTTTGACTACGAGGCCATAGTCGAATTCAAGCTTAGGGGGGAGTTGGAACAACTCTATCCTTTAGTTTTTAGCTTTTATTGTTTTGTCTCTTGTCAGTTATTTCTTGCAATTTTTAGTTGTTGTAGCATCCACATTCTATCTAGTGTAATTGTGGATGTCTTAAGTCTTGTGTCATCTCGCTGCTTGTACATGGGAATTAGGGGAAAAAATTAAAAAAAAAATTTGATTGTTTTGCAAGCTTGTGTTGTTCAACTTTGAGCACAGAACTGAAGGAAATGATTGGGTTTGTCAACTTTAAAACAGAAAATCACAACTGTACATTCCTATGATTCATGAAAAGTGGACGGAATTGGTTGTTTGAACCTAAACTGACCAAATGATAATGAGACTTTAATTTTAAGTAAGAGAGAGAAACCTCTTAGTTACCACACAAGTTAGGAAAGAGGGACACATAATAATTTACAAAGGTTCAGTCATTTAGTCTTGTGATCTTTCCACCCCATCGTTTTCATAATCCACCTTAAGAATTGGAAGTATATTACGGTTTTAATCTCTTTGATTGCATCTCATGTTAATAGGACTTGCATTGCAACTGTTTTCACACATTTTGCATAAAAAAATATAGAGTAGTTATACATGCACATTATCCTTAGGTGCATGTCATTTAGTTGCATGAGTATCATTTTGTACATGCATTCACATTTTTGTGCATACAGTACATCATGTATCTTATTTCTTCTGAAACATTAAGGGTGATTAACTTGTTCCATACCTTCTGAATGCTTCAAACATTTGAGCTAACAAAATGAGCACGACAAATAATTCATTGTCATTTATGGATATAAGGGCCTAAAAAATGAAAAATTGAAAAAAAAAGAAAAAGAGAAAAAAATATTGATAAGCAAGTAGAATGAGAGGGAGAAAGGAACATAGTCTCACCTGCATTTTAAGATGAGTAAGTACATGATGTAGCTCCTTTCGATATTCCATATCATCTTGAGACGGGATGTTAGTGCATGCATCATTCCACCCAAATGTAGGCATTAGGGCATTTTCATTTGCATATGCATCAATTAGGGCATTTTTGTTTTATGCATGTTGAAACCGTATAATGCTTCCATTTCTTCCACTAGCCACCCATTCCATCCACCCGTTGCTCGAATTGGTAGGCCACCGTGATTTTCTCCTCACTTTTGAATATCAGGAGAGCTGCTTCCATGTAGATGGTAGTTAGGGCGAGCAATGTAGAATAGGAGATCACAAGATGCACCAAGCCTAAACCGGTGATTTTTATTATGTTAACTGCCTTATATGACAATGTTCATTAATTTTGAGGTAGATGTCTTTTATGGATGATTACTGTCTCCTTTAGGGTAATTATCATTCTGTGGTTAGTGCGGTCCGGTATGTGAATGCTTGGCGGGGGATCATATGTTGATGTTGGTTGTGATGATTTGTTCTTTAGTTGACTTTCACAATTCTATCCTAAAGTTTAGTTGCTCGAGGGCGAGAAATGTTCAAGCTTAGGGGAGTTTGATGCGATGATTTTGAGTCGCATTTATAGACTTGTTTTACTTGTGTTTTATGCATTTATTGGTCATTTTGGTGGTTAATATTGCATAATTCATTTACTTTGGTCTATGAGCTTTCTCAACATCAATTCTCCCTTATTTTATTGTTTTGAGCATAAACGATTACAATAATATGTTTTATCTCAGCTTATGTGGGTTTGTGTTGCAATTTCAGGAAAAACGCATATCTGCATCCGTCGATACCATCGACGACTGTCGATACCATCGACGGCTGTCGATACCATCGACGGCTGTCGATACCATCGACACAGCTACAGGTTGCCAGCCGCAAGGAGTAGAACAGAGTCGATACCATCGACGGGCAAGTCAATGGTAGTGACTTACCATCAGGTTGCTGGCGAGAAGAGAGTCGATACTATCGACCCAATAGTCGATACTATTGACACATGGAGTTTCAGCGACGGTAAAGGGCTAAAACCGACGCCTAAGAATGTCGATACCATCGACCCGCGTCGATGGTATCGAGTCAGCATCAGGCGCAATGACAAAGAGAAAGAAGATTGGCCGATATCGCGCAAGGTCGATACCATCGACTCGCGTCGATGGTATCGACACCGTCAGATACAAGTTTGCTTCAGATTGATCTAAATCCGATGACTGTGATATTTTTGCAACCTAACTTGGTGATTAAACCTAATGACGGCGGCTAAGAGCAATCGATCACGTAATTAGCCGCGACACACGTCCCGAGAAGGTGTGGAGAGAAGAACGGAGCCCAGAAGCACGCCCCAGCCATTCCGGAAACCGAAGAAGACATTTTCCACCACCGAAAGGCTATATAATGCACATTCTATGCCGAGGGACGCATGGATCTTCTCCTTTCAGGGGTTTCTTTACTTATTCACATTTTTCTCAATGTTTCCCCTTTTCTCTACCATGTTTTGCTCTGAGATGAACATGCAGGGCTAATCCCCTTTGTCTTTAGGACCGGGAGTAGCCCGGGGAATCATTGTATGACAATTTTATCATAGTAATTCATCATTTATCTCTTAAATCAGTGGTATGGATTTGTTTTCTCAATTATATTGTTATGCTTGATCACCATAATAATAATCTAATGCCCTTAATTACTTTGAAAGAAGAATTAATGGTTGAAAAGAGACAAAATTCACATTAATTAACAAATCCCTTGAACAAGGTGATGTAAGGTTAATGGTGGGAACCCATAGGTCGATTCTAATACACCTAGTTTAGGGTATAGGTTACTACGACGGTGGAACTGACCTAGACATAGGTAGTGAATTGTACCACGACAGTGGGAAATTCTGACTACAGGCCACTACCCGGATTGATAAATGAACTTATTTAACTATATATAAAAATTCATGCAATGAAACCCCACGGTGAAACCGCAATCCTAAAGATCTCCACCTGAATTGATTAAACTAAACACTTAATCGATTGCTTTATTTTATTTTGTTTTCTTTTATTTTTACAATTACTCTCAAACTTGTTTAATCGGTTTAGCTGATCGCAACCAGTTAGTAGTAGTCTACTGACAATTTGGTGTCCCTGAGTTTGACTCGGGCCTCATAAGGGCCTATACTACATTGACACGTATACTTGCGTTCGACGCACAGTAAATTCGTGTCATGCATTCAGCAAAAAGATACCAAGAAGCAAAAAAGACGAGCTGCGAGATTTGATGGGAGTGAAAGAGGTGGACAAACAAGCATCTTATCTGGGGCTACCTCCAGCCATTGGGAGGTCAAAGGAAAAAGTTTTTGAGTACATCAGGGCCAGAGTGGGCAACAAACTACAAGGATGGAAGGAAAAACTATTATCTAAGCCAGAGAAGGAGGTGCTTATAAAGGGTGTCGTGCAGGCTATTCCTACATATGTCATGAGTGTGTTCCAACTCCTGACAAGACTTATTGAGGATATAAACTCTATGGTGGCCAGATTCTGGTGGGGGGTGAAAGGGGGAGAAAGGAAGATTTCTTGGTTATGCTGGGGGGGGGGTGTGCAAGTCGAAAAGGGAGGGAGGAATGGGCTTCAGTGACATGAATACTTTTAATCAAGCTCTGGTGGCGCATCAACTATAGAGATTGTTCATAAAGCCAGATAAACTGGTGGCTAGAATTTTGAAGGCCAAGTATTACCCAAATAGCAATTTACTAAACTCCCGGCTGGGGCTTATTCCAAGCTACACATGGCGCAGTCTGTGGGGAGCAAAATCATGCTTTCTACTAGGAGTCACGAGAAGAGTTAGAACTAGCCGGGATATTGACATATGGTCTGAATGGTGGATGCATTATGGTGATGAGGACTTAACCGTGTACAGGATAGAAGAACTAGCTGCTACGAGCAAGGTTAGCGAGCTGATGGTGGAGGGGCGCAGGGAATGGAATGTTGATAGGTTGTTGGATATCTTTCCTAGGGACATTGCAACACAAATTATGGCGGTCCCCCTACCTATTACGAAGTAGGAAGATGGGATGTTCTGGTGGCCAAGTCCAAAGGGTAACTTCACAGTCCGCTCAACATACTGTCTAGGAAAGTTGGGAGGCGCAGGTATGAGGGAAAGGGACAAGGTGGTACCGTATGATCTTTGGAGGATGATATGGGGAAGGAGATGGCCTCCAAAGTTGTCACACTTCATTTGGCGCATTGCCACGGGGGGTTTAGCAACACAGGGTAGGCTCATGGACAGGCATGTTACGGATAATGGGGTATGTCCTATTTCTACTTTGCAGGAGGAGTCCATCCAACATATGCTGAGTCATTGCTCGGGGGCAGAGATAGTGATGCGGGAAAGCTGGTTACAACCTATGAAACGTCTGGGAAGCCATGGGAATCTACATGATGATCTCATGGAGTTTCTTAGGAACTGCACGGAAGAGGAAAAGGATGAGCTAGCTGCGGTATGGTGGACTACATGGTCATGCCAAAACACATTTTTTTTAAGGATGAGGCCCCTTTCCCGAGACTTACTCTCCAGTCATATCGGGCAATGATTGCGGACTACCGTAGTTTTAAGTGTGGCACTGAAGAAGGGCAGGAAAGGTTGGGAAGTGCTAGAGGAGAAGAAGTTGATGGGGACATTGTGGCTGGCTTGCGTGAGATGGGAGTAGGCATGGGAGATCAGGGATGGATCTTCTTGCATGTTGACGTAGTAGTGAAGGCTGATGGGCGATGTGCCTTGGGAGGAGTACTATGTGGGAGAGGAGGCTCCTTCATGGGGGATACACAAAAATGTGTAAGGGCTGGCTGGACTTCAGACATTGCATAGGCTATGGCTGCTAGAGAAGGGATATTACTTGCTCACGATATGGTTCCATTAGAAAATCAAATTTTACTATGCTCTGATTCCCTGAATGTAGTGAATGCCTTAAAAGGTATGGATAAGCATCCTGGATACATAGGCTTGATTGTTGCGGACATACGTAGTGTAGCTTCCAGTTTTCATTCTTGTAGTTTCATTCATGTAAAACGAGCCCAGAACTCTCTGGCTCATTTCTTTTATCAAGATGCTCTAAATTCCGGTGGGCATACTTCTAGATGGGCAACTATGCCTATTCAATGGATTTATACAGCCGAGAATGATGTATTCTTTGTTTCTTGACCTATGCATGAATGAAATTTTCTGTCAAAAAAATCAAATGACTTTGTTTTACCACAACTTTTGTCACAAATGAATGGATAACACAAGTATCTTCTAAAATATTCAAAAGGATTGGTGACATTCATAATGAATTTCATTATCTAAAGGTGAATTCCTTGAAAATATTTTGGATAAATGGAACATCATAAGATGGAAACTAATCATACAAGTGAAGCAGTAAGACCAAGAGCATGGAAATAATCTTTGCTAAGAGGATATATCAAGGCATAGTTTATTATCGCCGAATTCCTTTCTTCATCATCCATGAATTCATAATACAATCCTTTAGGTAGTTGTTTTAAATTTTGTTTCAAATTTGGTACCTCCTTCTCTTCCTATTTTCATTCTAGCGATGCATATTTTGTAGTTTCAATGGCTTGTTCTTCTTTTTCATCACTGCATTCTTCTTCAGGTTGATTCAAATAGTAAAGGATTTTGACAACTTCTGGGTTCTTAACACTGGGCTCTGCTTTATTTAATTCTTACATGAGGAGGTCAACTGTAACATTCTCCTATAAACTTCTTCACAGAATTGATAGTAGTTGTCCTTAAAATAAGCTGATTTGAAAAGAGAAGGACCTCTCATGCAGTCTTGTGCATGCAAGTCGATGTGATCATTTCCTACTCAGATAGTAATAATCCCAACCTCAATGTCCATTAATTTTCTCCATATATGTAGGAATGGTCTCCTAAATATTGTTGGGCACGTTGGGTCTTCCACTGTATCAATCACAACAATGTCGCATGGAATATAGAATTGTCCCACATGGATAGGGACATCTTCCACAACCCTTATAGGCATTGTGAAAGTTTGGTCATCTAGTTGAACTCTCATTCAAGTTTTTGCCATATCTATGAGTCCTAACCTTTGGGAAAGAGTCAGGGGCATGATTCTAATACTTGCTCCCAGGTCTGCAAGTCTAGGTCTTACCTCATTGTCTCCAATGTTGAAAGGAATCATGAATGCTCTAAGATCCTTCTTTTTTGTGGGCATTTTTCTTGAACAAAGTCAGTCAACATCTTGTCTAGCCTCACTATTTCTATATGGTATTCACACCTTGTTTTCATAATTATATCTTTAAAAAACTTGGTGTAGGTTGGCATATCCTCAATAGCGTCCAAGAATGGCACATCAAGGTGTAGTTTCTTTACAACTTCCATAAATTTCTCATACCTATTCTTCAAATGGCCCTTAATCAACTTATAGGGAAAGGGAATACTAGGTGAATATGGACCCCTATTAGAAAATGCCTCTTCAAATGGGTTGGATTTCTTTTCTTTGGCAATATTCTTTCCCTTGGCTTTAACTTTCTCAGTAGTCACTTCCTCCTTAGGTTCTGCCTTAGTTATCACTAGTTCGGGCTATGATTCCATTTTAGAGTTTTCCTTTGGGTTGGTCTTATCATTTGGATCCTCATGGAGTGTTCCATAACAAAGAGTGGCCATTTTCACACTTTCAGTATTGGGTGGAATCTTTCCTTATAGATTTTTTATGAGTTCTGACAACTATGCTAGTTGTTGATCAATATGTTTCTAGTGTATGTTCATGTCGGGCATCTGAGTTTGCATTAATATTAAGACACCCATATTGGTGATAGCACTTTGTGTTAGTTTTTTATTTACTATGGCTTGTCTTTTTGCTAATTTGAAGAGATCAAATACCATGCTATGTTGGTTGATGTTTTTACTCCGATTCTGATCTTGGCCTTGCCTATTCAAATTTCTATTCTGATTTTGGCATTGTCCTTGACCTTGATAATTGCCTCTATTTTTTTACTAATTCATAGTATAGGTGAACGGAGTCTGTCCCCCGTCTCTTTCAAATCTAGGTGGTCCTTTAGATGGATTGTTGAGCTGGTGGGCATTCTCAACAACATCTTTGTTTCCATAGTTGAAACTAGGGTGGTATGATCTCTTAAAGTTTGCATAAGAAACATTTTTAGTGTCTTCTTTGTCTCTATATTCCTATGGTTGAGTATAGATAAAGTTGTAAATATTGTGTCCTCCTTTTACATAGGTCATACACTTCATGACTTTCTTGATCTTGCATTTTCCCTTGTTTCCAGTGTCCCTCAACTACTTAACATCTAAAGCAAACTTTTGGATCTGATTTGTTATAGGCTCTAATGCTTTAGATTCAGAAGTAGGGCCTTTAGATTTTTCCTTCTTGTTTAAACCCTTGTCACCTCTTTCATAGTCCAAACCTTCTTGTAGAGCAACCATGTTATCAATGATTTTTGTGGTCTTCTTTGGATTTTGGCCAAGGAAGTTGCTTCTTGTTGTGGCATTCAGTGAGGTCCTTTCCGTAGACGTTAGACATTGTAAAATGTCTTTATTAGAAATCCCTTGTCGTAGTTGTGGTGAGGACAATCTGTATGGTATTCTTGGAATCTTTCCCCGGCTTCATAGAGATTCTCTCTAGGCTTCAACATGAACCCAATAATCTTATGCTTGTTCCTTAGAGTCTTCTTAGGTGGATAGGACTTTGTGACAAAATCAATAGATAGTGGTGCCCATCCATTGATGGTCTTGTCAGATAGAGTGAGATACCATGATAGTTCTTTCTCTCTCAATAAGAAGTTGAACCATTTGTAGTATATCACCTCGTGTGGCACCCTCTTCATCTTGATTGTGTCGCATATGTTTTTGAAAGCGTCCAAGTGGTGGTAGGGGTTTTCATCATGATAAATCCCCTCCCCCCAAAGGACTTGTACGATATCATGGGGATAACAACTGTCTTCAATTCAAAATTTTGAGCATTGAATATGGGTATGATGACTTGGCACCTTTATTTGTTGTCCCTTATAGTGGCCAACTCTCCAATGGAAGGGCCCCTGTCATCATTGTCATATTCATTGTTCTAGTTTTCATTGTTTTTGTTATTTTGTCCTCATTGTTGATCACATTCCTCCTTGCCCTATGACAACGATCTTCGTCGCAACGTCATTCTTCACACTCCTCATCATGGGGTCATATTGGTATGTCACAAGGTTGGCTCTTTAGGTGTTTCCTCGTCATAGTGGTACTCCTCATGTTTAGATTCAGTTTCTGGTGGAGGTCGAGGTTGCTCAACTTTTGGGTTTCATCCTCTTGCCTGATGTCCTCCCCTACAGGGTGGCATGTTGATGGTAGATAGTTGTATTTGCTTCCCACTCTTCTTCATATTACCTAGAATAGTTTGCACAATAGAGTTAGAAACTAGACATGTAAAGAGAAGTATTCGAGATAGTTTATTAATAGTGGATCAAGAATGGTGCAGTAAAGTCTATTGAGGCACCAGTGTATGGTGAGTATATTCCGGTTCTCAACAGTATTATTTGCCTTGTCCCAAGAAACAACACCAAAAAGTTAACATGACTCTCAGGCCACCACAACTAATATATCCAATGTAGTGAATTTGGGTCGATCCATAGGGATAAGGATTAGTAAGTGTTAATAACT
Organism: Alisma plantago-aquatica; assembly: GCA_963693085.1. Classification (NCBI taxonomy): domain Eukaryota; kingdom Viridiplantae; phylum Streptophyta; class Magnoliopsida; order Alismatales; family Alismataceae; genus Alisma; species Alisma plantago-aquatica. The sequence continues at coordinate 71,868,900 of OY856412.1, read as the reverse complement.
TAGAACCTTGGCTTAGTTAGACCAAGCAAAGAGTGAAATCAAGTTCGGTGTTCCTTAAGGAATGATGTTACTCCAACCAATCAAGAAAAGTAAAACAAGCAAAACAAACCACAAAGTAAATCAAGAGAACAAGTAGAAACAAAGAGTGATATAACAAATATGGACGGGAAACTTGTCTTGGGTTTCAACATCTAAGGTCTCTCCAACATGAATTACTCACACCCATTGTATACCCTTACCAATATTACAAGAAATCATCATATATTTATATTCCCTCCTCTCTCGAGTTTAGGACAGATCTAGATTATAAGGTTTTCTATCTCTCTCAAGATGGCAAATAAACAAACAAAAATATAACCATATGACCATTAGCTTAGGCATTCCAACATTATTGTGCATTCATGCAACTCCATAACACTTAGATAAGTCTAGTACTAGTCTTTTGAGGCACATATTTAACTGTTGGGAGAGTCTTAGTGGCTAGTCCCAACCCAAGTAAGATGTTTAGCCACTCAAGTTCATGTGAAACATTACAAATTTACAAGTGTAGTGAGACATGCGAGAGAACAACGAAATGAATCAACTAGTTGGAGAAGGTTGAACAAATCTAAAGGAGAAGAAGTGAGATACACCAACTTTCACAACAAATGACCAAGGTTTATGCACATCTCCTTTAGATTTGGATCTGGAGTGGGTGTAGAGAATGCATCTAGCCCTTCTTTTGAAGAATAGTTCGAAGATGTTGGTGATGGCATGGATCCTTTCTCTCTCTTTGGGACTTTTGCATTCAGAGATCAATGACCTATGGAATGGATGGATAGAGGGTCTTCAGTGCGGGCGGAAGCACTTTGTCATCTCCCTCATGTCGTGACCCCCTTTATGGATGAAGTGGATGGCTATTTATAGGAATTATCCCTAATGTAACTGACTTAAACACCAGTGATGGCTGATATTATGTGGATTAGTTAGTCATTGTACCCATGAGTCTTCATTTATCACTGAGATTAATAACTCAACGATTGTTGAGATGTATTGGTCACTTAAGGTGACCGGTTCTAGTGGCCGCGTGGGTCAATGGCCGCTGATGGAAGCCGATGTAGATGACCACTGAAGAGGTAGTGTCATCAATCGTTGAGGCAAATTTGTCATGTGGTCACAAAGATGCATAGTCCATCAACCGATGAGAAGACATAACTACCATCAGTCACCAAGACGTATGAATATCAATGAAAACTATGCTATTGGGGCCCAGTGGACCTTGAGGTACCATCATGGTAATAGCTTGCCTTAGGCTCGGCGATCACTTAAGAATGATATTGTCATCAATCACCTAGATTCAAGTCCACTTTTGGTAGCACTATGTGCAAACCAAGGAAGAGGAAATGAGATTAGGTGGTTATATCAAAACTTTCCAAAACAACTAGATTTATCTAGATAAAACATCATAGAGATGATAATATAAGGACAAAATAGACACTTGAATATCCACAAAAGTGGATGTTATCATATGTATATTTACATTTTGTTCAATTATAATGCTAGATCGCATAAAGTAAGATATCATATTTTAAATCCTAAGATGACATGTATTAAGGGGTTATGCAAATGGACCTAAGGGGGACATGATTACACTCAAGATAGCATATTAAGTATGAGTTAGAATATGTAATGAAAATGCCAATTCTTATTTGCAAGTAATTGATTGATCGTATGTTTTTATATTACTTTCACGCCATGTACACAATATTGTAACATACTGGTCTACATTTTGATTTGTCAACATTTTAGATTATTGCAATATATGAAGATGTCAAAACATGATGAATAAGATGAAATCAAATGAAGATATTAAATCTAAATTTGGATTCTTCAAAATATAGGTAATGGTTCTTGACTTAAAGGTAATTACTTAATTGGGGGATACTTAAAAGTGAGGTCGTTACGCTAGCCATACTATATGGGAGTGAATGTTGGGTGGTAAAGGAATAAGGTTTCAACAAGATGAATGTGTTGGAATGTGCATGTTGAGATGAATGTGTGAGAAGATAAGAAAATGTCATTTGAGAAATGACTATTAAAGTAACAAAGTGGAGGTGGCAAGCATTGAGTAAAACTTGCACGAAGAATGAGTGAGATGGTATATGTTGGTTTTTTTGATATTCCACACCCTAATTTTGATGATTAAAATATTTTCCTTTTGTGTTACTAAAATTTGCATTTAGAATTTAAGGTAATCAAGGAACATAGACAAGATCCAACAATAAAGAATATGTAACATTTATATGTGTTTGGATGCTTGTAGGACAACTCCTACCATGTATATACTTTGTACAACTTGCTAGACATGATTTAAGAATGAATGATGATCAACACTATCTTATCCTAAACCATTTTCACACTTATATGAAGACATTAGGATAGATATATGTCATTAAAAATCTGTTGAATAAGTTTTCAAAAAGTTTAGAAATGTATTTACAACCACATTTTTGGTCAAACTAAACTTCGACTGAGAAAGATCCATTGTAGAAAAAGAGTCATTGTATAAAATAGCCGCTAGAAAATTTGGGAGGAGACTGACTCTCACTCGAACTACATTCTGACCAAGATTGATCTCGGTCAAACTACAGTTTGACTGAGAATCATTCCACAGTCAAAAGCCACATTAATTTTCCATATGTTGTAAACTCATCTTTTGACATCCCAATGGGCAGTTTAACAGTTAACTTGGTCAAAACACTCCCAACAACTATATTGACAATTCCTAAATGTTTACTATGTATAGGAGTCCCTATGAAAACTTAGGAGATACACTTGAGCAAAGAATTATATGCTATCTGTTATGACCCACTCCATGATTAACTAATAAATACCTCGAATTACGTAAAACACCTCAATTGGTGTGGAGTATCAAATTAAACATCATAGATAATCAAGATAAGCTAAGATGCAAATTGATAGCTAAGATTGAATCACCTGAGGCAATTAATAATGTCAATGTTGGTTATTTAGTACATTAAGTTGAATCAAGCAATCACAGTTGTAATTAGAGCTTTGATCCAGTGAAATAGTCCTTTTAGCATGTTTTGCACTTTGAGGTTATATAGAATTCCGTGCTTAAACCGTTGCAAGAAAAATCACTCGAAACCGACTTCCGAGTTAAAAGATATGGATATTTGAGTGTTTAGGGACCTAGTTGTAATTTTCGGTTTTTGCTGGGTAATTTACATTTCGGCCCCTCCGCGAACCTGACCCTTATCTTCTCCTTTCCCAGCCGATACCTGATAGAACAGATCCGCAAAGTGGCGCTCAGCAGTTCCATCGTCCCCGGACCAACGTGAGCTAGGGCAACCAATTTTTGGCCTCTTAGCCCCGATTGACTACGCCCACCCCTCCTCTACCTTCTCCTTCCTCCTTCTTTCTCCTTTGCCCCGCTCTAGCAGTGCCCGACCTACAGTATGGCATCGTCGGCCTGAAGCAGCACCTGCAGCTGCAGCAACGCCCAGCGCTAGGAGCAACAACAAGGGCGGCCGTTTAGGATTAGAAAGGGAGCAGTCGAGCTCCATCCATCTCTTACCTCACCCAAATCGCGGCCACCCCACCTGTAGGGCGGCGCCCTATAGCTGCGCCAGCAGCAGCACTTGCGGAGCTACGACCAAGCAGCTTGGCGCCGGCCAGAGATGATTTTGGTGCGACCAGCAGCTTGAAACTACAGCCTCGAGTTCGTCCTTAGGGTTCAAGCTCGGATCTGCAGCCAATGGCCGCGACTAGGCCCAACTTGGAGTTCCCTTTCCAGTCTGAATGTGAGGTGGTTTGCTTGTAACAGGTTGAACGAGCTAGGAGCTCTTGGGCGTGCAAATCTTCAGGAAAGAAAGGGTGCTATTCAATTCGATTTTGAGGTTTAAGCTTGAATCCACAACCCTGGTTGCGTTCCTAGATCATTTCCTCCATCTGTGCATGAGGAGCTTCTGTTCTTTTGCAACAGGTTGGTTTTAGTTTCTAGTCAGTGCGTTGTTCGGCCGAGTTGCGCACGATTCGGCCGAGTTTCTTTATTAGGATTGACGATCAGCATTTTGATCGGCCGAATTGGATGTGATTCGGCCGAGTTTCATTTATAGGAATTTGATCAGGGCTTGGATCGGCCGAGTTGTGGGTGGATCGGCCGAGTTGTCAGCCGATCGGCCGAGTTCCCAGTTTGGTCGGCCGAGTTTCATTAGTGTGAGTAGTAGTTCATTCAGTAATCATTATTTAACTCAATCTAAATGCTAAGTTGCTTCTGAATTAGTTAGTATAACTTCTAAACAATGTAGTACATACAATAGAGTATGTCAGATTCATTGGAAATGAATTACTTAATATGCTTAGTGAAAATGATAAATTTCCTGTATTATAGTTGCAATGTATTTGCTGATTTAAAAATAGATGTTTAGCATTGAAAGTGGATAAATGATATTGAATCATGTCTAATGATGATAATGGATTTATATTTGCTTCATGTGTTATTCAGATTGTGCAATATGCATGAAATGTGATATTCCTGTTTAAATGTTTATTTATTAATTAATTATTAAACTTAGGTGCCCTAACACCGTAGAACCCCTAAGAGGTATCTGCAACTTAGGGGTGAAACTCGTGTCCAACATCAACCGGTTGAGTAATTCTGGTGGCACGAGGGTTGATAGACAGTGTCTAACACCAACCGATTGAGTAATTTCGGTGGCACTGGGGTAAATAATAAGTAAAATAAAGGGTTATCCAACACCAACCGGTTGAGTAATTCTGGTGGTAACCCTGTGTTGACTCCCTGCGCCTGTGTACTCAGGTCAGGAGGAGTCTGGAGCACACGTGGTTGTGCAGCACACGTGGTTGTGCAGCACACGTGGTTGTGCATTGAGGCCGTGGAGCCTGGGGTCCTGTAGCAGAACAGGGCTGGTGTCAGACTTAGCATTTCCCGGGTGTGTCGCTAAGTCTTGTACGGTGGGACCGTAGCATGAACTTGCTGCGGATCTTTATATGCAGAGTACACTGCATATATTTAGGGCATAATAATAATATGAATAAGTAATCATGTAGGATCACAGTAAATTTATATAACTGTTTATTTACTTGAATTATCTGTTGATGCTTAGAAATGTGATTAATATCTGTATATCTGCTATGTATTTAGAACTGCCTTGCTTAGTTCTGCATTTATGTTTAATTTCAATTTATAAACCTGAGGAGTTGTTTAGTGATGGCTAAGTGAAATACTATTCACTGAGCGAGTAGGCTCATACCTCTACTCAAAACATTTTCAGGTTATCATCATCAGCAGGAAATCAGAAGGATCAATTTATCCTTACGCCTAGTCGATAGAAGGTTCGTAGTTAGTAGTTAGAGGTCTCTTAGTCCATTCCCCTCGATCTTCGGGACAAGGTGTGAGTGAGAGAGAGAATGTGTACAAAGATGTAAATTAACTGTTTCGCTTTATTTTATGTCAAACAATGTAGAATGCTGTAGACTCTGTTTATATTGCTAGTCAGTTAATAAAGATGCTTCCGCAGTTTGTTTAGTTTCAATTTACAGCATAACTCAGATTATCCTATTAATCTCTTTAAAAAGTTTTAAAAAGTGAAGAGTGATTGGCTTATGTGTAAATCTCATCCTGTCGCGTCCTAATTTCATGGTTTGTGGTTAATGTGAGATTGGGGCGTGATAATTTTTGGTATCAGAGCTTTGGTTTGAGTACATAGTTACTCAAGGTCAGGGGACGATAAGAGACCAATAGGATTAAGATTTAGGTGTCTTTCTTCTATCTGTAATTTTCTAACAGGAAGTGTTCTGTTATATTATTGCAGATAGCAGGAAGAGGATGTGGTCACGAGAATCAAGTAATGAGTTTAAGATGAGTCGTTAAGAATCATTAAGGTCAAAAGATAAAGTTATAAGTAAGGAGAATAATAAATGATGTGTCTTTAGCTCTGGGAGGTATGAGTGTTTAGATACCCTGGCCAGGTGTCTGAATACTTAGATTGACCAGTATCGAGCTACTCTGTCTATTCTTCTCTGGATGCCCTGGCCAGGTATGCAGAGGAAGGATAGGCTAGAGAGAAACCCTAGAAATCATAGGGTTAAGAAACCAGAAATTTATGTAGGAATAAGAGATTACATATAAGATGCGATTCAACTCTTGTCTATCATTGTTTATTTGATTTAAAGATCACTAGGAATGCTTTTATATGCATGAAATGAAATTTTCAATTTGTAAAGTAAACATGATTCTTTTATATTGTTGTGTCATGAAGTGAATTGTTTAATGTTTGTTTTCTTTGTAATAAAGTAGACCCGAAATTATGTTTAATTGAGTTTTCCCTAAGTGGATATTCTTTCCACATGTTTAAGATTAATAGGGGTTGATTAATCCCGAGTAGCTCTTGGCTTCAGGACTACAGGTTCGGCCTGGTCCGGCTGGCATGATGCGTTACTGGGATCTAATGACTCCTATTAACAGTAAAATAAGAATAGACTCCGGATGATTTAGACCCGTAACATAGTAAGAATGTTTATAAACTAGAATGTTTTAACTATGATAAGAAGTCTAAACGTTCTTTTGTCTTGAGAATTAGGGTTTGAAAGGCATAGACCCTAATCGGCCCAAAATAGGGTTTTGATGATACATAAATATAAATTTGATAAGTAAAGTGTCTCAGTAAATGATTTCTAGTATTTTATGTGTAACTCTGATTTGGCTAAAATTGGGATATGAGTTGGATATATATTATGAAAGCAATATTTGGAAAATATCAGAATTTTTGAAGAATATTCTAACCTGTTTATCGGCCGAGTTTCAAACTCGACCAATCACATTTTCTGAATGATATAGCAGTGTGGTAATTGAATTTTATCTTTTTATTGGTATATCCAATTGATCTCAAATTTTAACTGTGTTTGAACAACACAATTTTAGACACTTTGTAAAATTGGCATAATATTTGGATGACTTTTGACCTCTACAGTGAGGGTGTCGGCCGAGTTTGTAACTCAGCCGAACCTGCTGCAGACTGCAATATAGCAGTGCACGTTTTCATTTTTTATTAATTATTGGTAACTTGAAATGATCTGAAATTTTTACTGGAGGTCTGAAACTTCATTAGGAACAACATATAAAATGTCCAGAATTTTTGGAGCTTCTGGTATCTGTTTAATAAACGAATTACAGAAACTATTCTGAAAACTGAATTTTCAGCCAATATAATTAAAGTTGAGTGTTGGGTTAATATGCTATTGACCCAAGCAACTCAAATTGATTTATATAATCGACCACACACACAATAATGCTATATTATTAATAAGGATCAAACCCTAGAATGATTAAAGTTGTAGTAGTTTAAGGGATCTCGATAGTGATTAAACCTTGAATACTAGTATCTCTGTAAAATAAGACCTTGAGATTTGTTCTATGAAAAATAAACGGGCATTAAAGGTAGTTAATCTGATCGGTACATGAACAACATGAAATGACTTAGAGAAAAGAGTAAAGCATAAACCTAAAATGTAACAATAAGAACAGTAGCATAGAAAGCGGAGTATTATCCGATATATGATCTGAAGATAGTTGATGTAGTTCATGTTTTTAAGACATGGTGTCACTATCTTTATGATGTGACAATAGATTATCACCCTGGTAAAGAGAGTGTGGTAGTTGATGCTTTCAGCAGAAAGTCAAGTTCAACAGTTAATGCATTCTCTATGACAGGTTTCAATAGAGACATGTTAGTAGAAATGTGGAAGTTGAACTTAGACTTAGGGGTGACAACACAAAGTGGTTTGATTGTACAGATGCAGGTTCAAGCCTACTTCTTATGATCAGATTAAGGAACTACTAGAGGGTGATAGTGGATTAAACCAGACCATGCATGGCATGTTGTGTGTACCTCGAGATAGTGTAAAATTCTTATAAGGGGAAAAGGCTGAAAGAAAAGATTCTTATGGAAGTGTATGTATTGATGTATGCTATGCTTTCAGGAAACACTAAGATGTATATGAATCTCAAGTAGTTGAAACGGATGGTCAGATTTGCAGAAGAGTGTAGCTAAGTATGTGGTTAAAAGTAGTGTATACCAGTAGGTTAAGACTGAACCCTAGAAATCTATAGCTACCTTGTAATCTTTTTCTATGCCTGAATGGGAATGGGAATTTATCACAATGGATTTTGTGGTAAGATTACCCAGAACACCTAGAGGTTGTAATTTGATATGAATGATTGTGAATAGACTGATTTAGTCTGCTCACTTTCTTCATATTAAGTCGACCTGTGATGTCTCGAGACTTGACTAAGATATACATGGATAAAATAAATAGGTTGCTTGGTAATCCAGTTTCAATCATATCATATTGAGTTTAGAAATACACAACTGATAATGGTACGGTTTGAGTATGAACCCAGAAAAACACAGATTTAGTAAACCATTAGATGTATGATTTCAAGCTAGCAAGACAACATTAAAATATGTAAATAAACCTAATTGCATGCTTCCTGTTATGTTAATGTGTGTGACCTGATATTTACATGAATTGGCACATTTCTCTGAGATATTATCAGAAATTCTCTAGTACTATTAAATATATGTGTGATGATACGTAAATAACTCTTAATTGAGTTATGTGATGCATAAACCAGGAATTTGGTTAATATGCACGTTCTTCGAGAAATTTCAGATAATTGAAAAATAGTACAGATGATTTCTTATATGTGAAGTAAATAACTCCTATTGATGTAATAAGATGTTCAATTACATGAATCCAGTATGTATGTGCCAAAATTGATTGAGTTTGAAATATTTATGAATTTTTAATCTGTCTGCATGCATGATATAAACATTACTCAGTAATTACAATGATTTGAAATATACTGTTCTGCCAGTTTTAGAATGATACCGTATTGTGAATTGAATTGCAATCAAACAGATGAGATAATGGAAACCCTAAGAGTAGGGTGTTGCCATGTGATTAATGAATGAGATAACCCTAAGAGTAGGGTGTTGGCATGTGATGAATGAATAAGGCAAATGAAACCCTAAGGATAGGGTGTACGATGAATCAAGTATTTTGATATCAATTCTCAGTATGAGATGTAGTGATGTTTAACAGTTAAATTGCATGATTTAATTTTAGTACCAAATAGACATGCATTCTGTTTATTTAAGAATGTTAGTTTGTTTGCATGTATAGTATAATAATTTCTCGGTAATTACCATAAAGTGAGATACTGTTATAACAGTTCTGGAAAGACAATGTTTTGTGGGTTGATCTGGAATCAGATCAGATGTGTCCTAAGTTAAGGGACCTATGCAGATGGTTGATCAGAGGATCAAGAAACTCACGAATTGTGAGATACCATTAGAGATAGTTTTGTGGAGAAATCTTAACCTAGAGGGAGCTACGTAGGAATACGAGTCAGAAATGAGTAACACGTTTCCTTTCTCTTTTAGGAATTTCGGGACGAAATTCTTTTAAGGGGAAAAGGTTGTTATGACCCACTCCATGATTAACTAATAAATACCTCGAATTACGTAAAACACCTCAATTGGTGTGGAGTATCAAATTAAACATCATAGATAATCAAGATAAGCTAAGATGCAAATTAATAGCTAAGATTGAATCACCTGAGGCAATTAATAATGTCAATGTTGGTTATTTAGTACATTAAGTTGAATCAAGCAATCACAGTTGTAATTAGAGCTTTGATCCAGTGAAATAGTCCTTTTAGCATGTTTTGCACTTTGAGGTTATAGAGAATTCCGTGCTTAAACCGTTGCAAGAAAAATCACTCGAAACCGACTTCCGAGTTAAAAGATATGGATATTTGAGTGTTTAGGGACCTAGTTGTAATTTTCGGTTTTTTCTGGGTAATTTACATTTCGGCCCCTCCGCGAACCTGACCCTTATCTTCTCCTTTCCCAGCCGATACCCGATAGAACAGAGCCGCAAAGCGGCGCTCAACAGTTCCATCGTCCCCGGACCAACGTGAGCTAGGGCAACCAATTTTTGGCCTCTTAGCCCCGATTGACTATGCCCACCCCTCCTCTACCTTCTCCTTCCTCCTTATTTCTCCTTTGCCCCGCTCTAGCAGTGCCCGACCTGCAGTATGGCATCGTCGGCCTGAAGTAGCACCTGTAGCTGCAGCAACGCCCAGCGCTAGGAGCAGCAACAAGGGCGGCCGTTTAGGATTAGAAAGGGAGCAGTCGAGCTCCATCCATCTCTTACCTCACCCAAATCGCGGCCACCCCACCTGTAGGGCGGCTCCCTGTAGCTGCGCCAGCAGCAACACTTGCGGAGCTATGACCAAGCAGCTTGGCGCCGGCCAGAGATGATTTTGGTGCGACCAGCAGCTTGAAACTACAGCCTCGAGTTCGTCCTTAGGGTTCAAGCTCGGATCTGCAGCCAATGGCCGCGACTAGGCCCAACTTGGAGTTCCCTTTCCAGTCTGAATGTGAGGTGGTTTGCTTGTAACAGGTTGAACGAGCTAGGAGCTCTTGGGCGTGCAAATCTTCAGGAAAGAAAGGGTGTTATTCAATTCGATTTTGAGGTTTAAGCTTGAATCCACAACCCTGGTTGCGTTCCTAGATCATTTCCTCCATCTGTGCATGAGGAGCTTCTGTTCTTTTGCAACAGGTTGGTTTTAGTTTCTAGTCAGTGCGTTGTTCGGCCGAGTTGCGCACGATTCGACCGAGTTTCTTTATTAGGATTGACGATCAGTGTTTTGATCGGCCGAATTGGATGTGATTCGGCCGAGTTTCATTTATAGGAATTTGATCAGGGCTTGGATCGGCCGAGTTGCGGGTGGATCGGACGAGTTGTCAGCCGATCGGCCGAGTTCCCAGTTTGGTCGGCCGAGTTTCATTAGTGTGAGTAGTAGTTCATTCAGTAATCATTATTTAACTCAATCTAAATGCTAAGTTGCTTCTGAATTAGTTAGTATAACTTCTAAACAATGTAGTACATACAATAGAGTATGTCAGATTCATTGGAAATGAATTACTTAATATGCTTAGTGAAAATGATAAATTTCCTGTATTATAGTTGCAATGTATTTGCTGATTTAAAAATAGATGTTTAGCATTGAAAGTGGATAAATGATACTGAATCATGTCTAATGATGATAATGGATTTATATTTGCTTCATGTGTTATTCAGATTGTGCAATATGCATGAAATGTGATATTCCTGTTTAAATGTTTATTTGTTAATTAATTATTAAACTTAGGTGCCCTAACACCATAGAACCCCTAAGAGGTATCTGCAACTTAGGGGTGAAACTCGTGTCCAACATCAACCAGTTGAGTAATTCTGGTGGCACGAGGGTTGATAGACAGTGTCCAACACCAACCGATTGAGTAATTTCGGTGGCACTGGGGTAAATAATAAGTAAAATAAAGGGTTATCCAACACCAACCGGTTGAGTAATTCTGGTGGTAACCTTGTGTTGACTCCCTGCGCCTGTGTACTCAGGTCAGGAGGAGTCTGGAGCACACGTGGTTGTGCAGCACACGTGGTTGTGCAGCACACGTGGTTGTGCATTGAGGCCGTGGAGCCTGGGGTCCTGTAGCAGAACAGGGCTGGTGTCAGACTTAGCATTTCCCGGGTGTGTCGCTAAGTCTTGTACGGTGGGACCGTAGCATGAACTTGCTGCAGATCTTTATATGCAGAGTACACTGCATATATTTAGGGCATAATAATAATATGAATAAGTAATCATGTAGGATCACAGTAAATTTATATAACTGTTTATTTACCTGAATTATCTGTTGATGCTTAGAAATGTGATTAATATATGTATATCTGCTATGTATTTAGAACTGCCTTGCTTAGTTCTGCATTTATGTTTAATTTCAATTTATAAACCTGAGGAGTTGTTTAGTGATGGCTAAGTGAAATACTATTCACTAAGCGAGTAGGCTCATACCTCTACTCAAAACATTTTCAGGTTATCATCATCAGCAGGAAATCAGAAGGATCGATTTATCCTTACGCCTAGTCGATAGAAGGTTCGTAGTTAGTAGTTAGAGGTCTCTTAGTCCATTCCCCTCGATCTTCGGGACAAGGTGTGAGTGAGAGAGAGAATGTGTACAAAGATGTAAATTAACTGTTTCGCTTTATTTTATGTCAAACAATGTAGAATGTTGTAGACTCTGTTTATATTGCTAGTCAGTTAATAAAGATGCTTCCGCAGTTTGTTTAGTTTCAATTTACAGCATAACTCAGATTATCCTATTAATCTCTTTAAAAATTTTTAAAAAGTGAAGAGTGATTGGCTTATGTGTAAATCTCATCCTGTCGCGTCCTAATTTCGTGGTTTGTGGTTAATGTGAGATTGGGGCGTGATACTATCTTTCCTAAAGATTAGAATTCTACATTTCTATCTAAATAATCTAAGCCATAGCTCATAGTAGTGTCCTACTCCACCAAAAAAACCTTGCCTATCATTATGGAGAGTTCATCATCACATGTTCACAGAGAGCTTAGATTATAAATCTTCTAATTAGTTATAATTTTTTCTTCCATTCTTATTAACTTTATTGTTCTTTGTGCTTCTCACTACTTCTTGCAAGAAGGTTGTGAAGAAGCTTCTTGGAGCTACTACTTGCAAGAAGGCTGCATCCAAGGTGGGAGGTTGATTGTGATATACCTTGTTGTGTTGCTTCCAACCACTTCTTACGAGAAGGCTGTTGGGATGGAGGGTTTTCAATGATATTATTCCTTCTATTGTTTTTATAAGTTACAACGTACTCCTTGTATTGTAATCTATATTATATTGAAAAGAGTGTGAGAGGTAGTGTATGCAAAAAGTTATATTTTATATTACGCATGAGTCTTTTATTTTAATAAAGTAGGTGTGCACGAGCATAAAAGGTTTGGAGTTTTTTAAATTACAAATTGGTCCTTGTGTATTCTGATAAGGTTCTATGGAAAATGGATAATGAATCAAATGTAGTTATTTCATATTACATGTTTATAATTGTCCTACAACATATGAAAGGTTGTGGAAAATGTTTCATGTAATATTTACCTCTATGATTTTAATTAGTATGGGCCTTGTGTACTTTAATAAGGTTATATATACCGCTCCTATCAGATACGACTTCTACCAAATTCAAAGTATGTAATGGCCCTAAATTCTAGATTTTTGATACTTAATATAGAATTTGAGTTCTATAACTATTACAAGTTTGGTTAAACCCAGGTCGAGGTAACTTATATTAACCTTGGATTATTTTTACCCATACATATGACTGTACTGGCATTAGAGGATCTCTAATTGTAATAGTTTTACAAGGCCATTTATATGTGTGAAGATGATTCATGCTAGTTATTAGTCAATTTTGAGAACATATGAAGTTAAGTATCCTAATGAAGTATCGTGTGAATTAGTCTGATGGAATAATGAATCTTGGGATGCACCTTGGACATACTAAGTAAGTTCAAGGTGTGTTGTTAATGTTTGAGGTACTTTGATATATAGTATAGGTTTAGTATCCTTATATGGGTAACCCTTTAGAATATCTTGATTGAAGAGTCAAACAATCGATTTTGGACATCAAAAGTATATCTAAAGTGGAATAGATTATGATGAAATCGTGCCCTGGGTCAAAGCCCATTCGTAGTGGTAGTTATTGAGGTCTGAAACCAAAGGAATTTATTTTAGAACTTAGGTAGTAATAATTCTCTCTTTTATGTTGGGTGTTTTGTCTCGTGGCCATTGTAATGAGTTGGTTGTGTGACCTTTCTCAGCCACCGTAGTGCAATAGATCCTTTCAGTTAGAGAGAGAGGCTATGTGGAGCCTTAATAGCCATAGATCATCTTACCATAATACACATATCTTATCCGAGCCCCGAGCTTGGGGGGAGGATGATGAAGTCAAGATTGATAGCCTCCCTCACAGTATAAGGAGTGTTGATCATATTGGTTTCGGTTGTGGGTAGAGAGATCGTAGAGTGATTGAGACCTGAAATACCCCTGGTATAAGCTCTGGGAAACATACAATAGGAGACCAAACTCGTGTCTTCCTACCCTCTCCATTCATCTCACACATGTGGGTCAAGGGAGGAGGAGTAGAGAGGATAGTCCTCGGGGAAAGCCTCTTCATGGAGGATCAGACCTCACACATCGACATTGCTTCATGTGTTCCCAGATTCAAGGAGGGGAGCCCCACCATGGTCATCAAAGAGGTGGCTTGCAGGGATGAATGAAGATCCTAAAGTAGCTGTTGATGCATCTGTACTGAGATAAGGAACTCAAGGAGCAGGTGGCGGTGGCTGGTGGAGCTTCTTGTGCCCAAAAGATCATCTTCCACACTCCTCCCTCTTAAAATCACCCTCCATGGCGAGGTGGCCGACATGCTCTCCAGTCATGAGACCCAGACCAGAAGAAGGGATTCCATGGGATCGTTGGAGTGTAGGTGGATCTACGTGACCCCGACCAGGAGCTATCAACAAGCTTCGAACATGTACCTTTTGTTTCTGCCATAGATAGTCCCCAGCGAAGGCGCTGGCCTGGAACAGTAGACTACGACGCCGTGGCTTTTTAGAAGACAGAGTAACATAAGAGAATCATGAGTCAAAGATTGCGAGGGGAGAGAGATGGCGATGCCCATTCAAGTGAACCAGACCTGAGCTGGGTCCACTAATTGAATTGGATCTGCACATCTTGGGCCAGCCCCTTAGGGCTACGTGGAAAGATTTTGATTCCTAGCAGGAAGAATCAACAACTACAGATTATTGAAAAATAGAAACACTATTTTACCATATGTAGAACTTGTATATATAATTAAAAATAGTTCCAATGGCCTATAAATGCCCGAAAAATATCCCCAGACTCAGAAAATACATCCCCTGTATTACTAGACTCTTAGATCAATCTTTTGAAGAAATCTAAATGTATGTTTATAATATAAATGATAATGCTTCTTTTAGAATGTTTTAAATGGTATAATTAGGATATGATGAATAATATATCTGAGAAAAATACTACTTAACTCTAATATTATTCTCAAACTAATGATGGAGCCTGATCTGATTATTATGCGAAAAGTATAATGTATCTTATTACTAAATCATGATTAGATGCTTTTGGTATCATATTAATTTTATAAATTATTAAAATCCTCAGAAAATTATGAAATTCATATCAGACCTTAATAATGACATATAGATCAAAGAAAAAAAAACACTAGACACCATTCTAATATCAGATTGACCTAGGTTTGACCAAAACCCTTTTTTGGACCTAAAATACCTATAATATGATGAAGAATTATTGATGCTGATTAATTGTTATTAATCAGGTGAGGACCTGAAATGTAGATGATCCAGAATGTAAATAGGAATATCTGAACTCAGGTACGTGGGTTTTTAGTAATTATATGACTAATTTTTGTAGATGCATAATGATATGATGTACTTTGGATGCTTTTATATGCATATAAATTCTTGGATGCGTATTAGTATTATATGCTTTGCTAAAATTTAATGAAACATAAATGGACATTTTGATGAGTTGTAGCTACTAGTACACATGGCCCAATATGGATGTATGTTTCCTAACATGGATGTATAATGAATTGCCCATGTTAGATGTATGATAAAATAATTTTGCCCATACTGGATGTATGATAAGTGCTTATAAAATTTTAGTACAACTGCATCTAATGAAACATATAAAATATGTGTTTACCTGATTATCACATTAAACAATGTTTTCTTTTACTCTTTATTTCTCATGTTATTTCAAATATGCAAACATATTAGTATGTATCTTTGTATCCACACACACAACACCTTGTGTGTTGATTCATTGTTTCCCATATGTTTTAGGTTCAGAGCTAGTATGGGATAAAAGACAGCAAGTGAGCAATTGTCCAGGTTGTACCTATTATTTTAGATCCTAGTTAGCATACATGTTCATAGACTATATAATTTTCATTCAATATGTAATTGTAAATTGTCTTGTAATAATTCATTTGTAATAAATTACAAGTTGAATGTTGAGAAATGTTATGGTGTATGCCTATGGTTGTATGCTCATGTATGCATATGTCGCTTCCACATCAGTCTCTGATATAATTGCTAACGTTTCTGAATTTGTCCTCTCGAGCCTTATAAGTCTCGAGACGGCAGAATCCGAGGAGGTTACAAAGTAGGTGTACGTAATCTATCTCATGTGACACCACAAAGAATCCTTATGATGACATTGCTAACATCAGGGAGCAGTTATAATTTGTTTTATGTATTTCATATATTTTCAGTGATCTGTTTATTCCTTAGAATTATTGTTGGTATGAAATTGGACTAAATAGATTTAATCATACATCTTTTCCTTATAACCTAACTTACAATATAATTGCCTTTTAACTACAAATTTTTATCTCCATATTTTGTTAAGATAGATAAAGTGTTGGAAAAATTCATTTATGATCTTCAAGATAATCTAATATTATTAAACTTATGCTTGCATGGGATATGTCTAGTTAAGTAAATAGGTCATTGATGGCCCACATGTAAAATATAAAAATAGGTCCATTTTTGGTTAGACAATTGTTGGATGGATGCTCCCAAATTGATATGTCTATATGGAAAAACCTCTCTAACCTACCCTTTGATCCCAACTTATTTCTCTCACCTATAAGTGAAATTAGCTGATTAAGGAATACCGTATATGAGTAATATTACTCTCTATAAATATTTTTCATAGTCTTGCAGACAATAACACATGTAGATATGTATCAAAGACTGAAGTTATAACTTTTGTTGAAAAGTAATAAAAACAAAGTTAAACAATATCGATAACGAAAGTGTACTTAATTAGTATGAAGGTGCTTGGAAAAAATGCAAGCATTAGGAAACAACAAAACACTTGCATTAGAGGTGGAACTTATCCCTTTTTCAATAACTTGCCTTGTTTGGCTTGGGTGGCTCGACATACCCTTTTTTCTTATATGGGTGGTCCATGCATCCATGGATCCTCCCTTGGTCAACTTCATTGCAACTAATTTCATATGTTATCCCTTAAATAAACAAAAAGTTTGTTATAAATTTGAAAAGCTACACTTAATGAACTATTACATATCATGATCTTAGCTATTTTCATTGAGTTTTGTTTCTTTTAATGGTTTTATTTAGTTCTTTTACCACCCAATTATTCGTAATATTCTAGAGAATAATGGTATAAACAATCATAATGACCACATTTTCTCCTTCAAATCTAACAAAAATCAAATCTAGTTTTCTTTAGAATAATGAAACTTGAGATGGAAATGAAAGACTAGGGCTCATCTAGGGTGAAATTCGTATTCTACATTAGTAAATTACTGTAAGGGAATGATGAATTCCATTAATAACCACATACATAAATACCAACTAAAGAATTTTTTATTTAATAAATATTCTTTACAATTTTCTTTGTCAAACTTTTTGTTTTTTTCTTTACTGTAGTCGCTAGAAGAAATGAAAATTTAAATTATGCAAACCTTCCTAGATTTTTTAATTATTTATGAAAGGATAGAGGTAAGGGATTGTTAAAGAGAATCAAGCTATTCATTTTGAATAACTTCTTGAAAGGTAGGGATTTAAACCATTTGACTAAATATGTAACTAAGATTTTAGAAGTCATATTATCTAAACATGAACGATATTGTTCCTCTTTCGTATTTGGAATAGAGTGGATAAAAAATGAAATAAATTATTCATAACTAGCCAAAGATAGTTCATTATATTAGAAAATGGTTTAGCAAAATAGGCTTGGAATAAATATTTGAACTTTCTTTGTATTCACAAAGGTGTGTTTAACTACCGTTTGGAGTTTTTTTGGATAAAACAACTACTAGGGTTCATGTTGAACTTCATTGATACATAGTTGAGAAAGACCATTGTAGTTAACCAATTATTTTGATAGGGGTGATAAAAAACTAGTCATTGTTCTATATTTTAGAATATCTATACAAATATTTTTATAAATATATTGATACTGATATTTACCGTCAACCACATCATATTGTAAGCATAATAAAGTATTAAATAAAATGAAAATAGTGTAAATGTTCTAGTTCAATATTCATCTATTTGTCAACCAACTTTTAGATGACTCTTCCACGTCCGTAAGTCTCACCAATTACCCCCTTTTACTTTTTGGCTTTATCCCCGCCACTATTGTTTCCCACATTCTCCAGACAACTTGTACAAAAGCACCGATTTCATTCTACTTGGTGGTCATCTAGTTGTGGTATGCTTCCTTGTTTTCTCATTCTTTTTCCAACTTGCTTTGTACAATTACCTTTGTTTCCCTCTACAATCCTCAACGGTTACACCCTTTTTGGCTCCCCCAACTATAACATAGTTGTTCACATTTGTTGTTTGACTAGTACCGGCACCACTTTACTCATTCTTATGGTAAATCGGTCTATTTCTGACGTCATTATTTAATATTTTAGTTTTTGTTACACCTCATTAGCTTGAGTTTCCTAATTCCAAATTGTTTTTATCAGTATCTTTTTTTCACTATACTTTACTTTTTCAATCGTGCCTTTTACTAGGATTAATATTCATTTGGAATCTTCCAAAATATTAAAATATTTAGAAGAAAAATTGAATCAGTTTTTAGACTGAATTGGATCTCACACACATAGAAAATATAAGACTGGTAAATATGATTATATTGAGATGACCAACAACTGATTACAAGCCTTGTATGAATAGAAGTCTAGACATGGTAGGACTCCTGTACTCAGCAATATGGGACTGAACACATGTAACCAATACACTACTCCAATTCTCTCCCTCAAGTTGTAGCATGGGTGAAGCACATGTGTTGCCTTAAAATAAAGACACAAACATGACATACAAACTTGAAATATAAAAAGAAAAATAAACATAGCCCCTAAAAAGATTACTCACCCTGAGGAACAAGGTAGTAGAGCAACTAGCATGAGAAAGCTTGAACAAAAATTGGAGAAATCTTGATGTTGGTGCTAGAGAGAGGTTGTTGTTGGTGAATTTTTTTTTGCTTTAGAACTGAAGAGAGCATGTCGTTGGTGCCGATTTCCTAGAGGTTGGAGCTCTCACAGGCACAAGAAAGAAGAAATAGAGATTGTTTGTCCCTATCTTACCTTTGAGGATGGGAGAAAAGTGGCTACACCGCTAGAGAGAAGAGAGGTTGTGTAGAGATGACGATACGGTGGGGGAATCCAAGATAGATGAAGTTGGAATTATCACATCAAAGCGCTCGTAGCTGGACCTTCTTGTTGGAGGATGATCTG
The DNA here is from genome assembly GCA_963693085.1 of Alisma plantago-aquatica. Taxonomy (NCBI): domain Eukaryota; kingdom Viridiplantae; phylum Streptophyta; class Magnoliopsida; order Alismatales; family Alismataceae; genus Alisma; species Alisma plantago-aquatica. The sequence goes on along the minus strand of OY856412.1, from coordinate 71,849,611 downwards.
GACTCTGACAACGAAGATGATTCAAGGAATTACAAAGAACATGTATAACTATTACAAACTAAATAGTATAAAAGCAAACCAACACTACAAAAAAAGTAGGAATTACCTACATTTTATCTAGCTACAATTTGTTAATTGTAGTGAAAAATATCCTTTCCTTACAATATTTTATAAGTGTAATTAATCAGGTATAGCTAATCGTAACAGCTACAAATCCATTACAGAACTTTTTTAAAAATTATACTAGATGAAACATTTTACTCTTCCCGCCTCACCCGCCAAAAGTGTTTTCCCCTCCTTTCATATTCTACTACTAGATACGAATTTCTCGCCCAATTCCTAACTACCCCCTATTACCTTCCAAGTGCCCTAAACGAAACACGGCGGGGGTTGAGCGAGCTCCAACACCGACGAGAGAAGGGATATTCTATTATGCTGGCCATATCGGTGTGTGCGGATCCAGAAAATGTCATTATCATGATTGTGATTACCGTATCTTCTTCCAGAATCGATGCTTTCTCAATTTTTTTTATCTTTCAATCATGTACGCATCATCATTATATGTGATGTCTAACTATTCAAATATCTAAACATTATTGCCCCATGTGCCCGTTCGTGGAGTCATATGCCTTTATGACTTTTGGGAACTCCCAGATTCTTTAATCCCCAACTTAATTCACTCCTCCTCGGTCTCTAGCTTCTTAGCTTCGGGTGTTGGAATGGCGCCGCTTTAATTCCATCATACACGAACCAAGTCGGACCTTCCTGAACCTCAACTTCGACTCCATCTTCATCTCCGACCACGTCCTTGGCCCAATCGCTGACGGCCCCGCTTCCGTCTGGCACCTCATCCTCCTGAGCATATCAGATATGTTTGGGGATGGGGCGCTCGGGACCTTTACCTCCTCCACCGCATTTGGGTACATGGACCTATAGTCCTGCCATACGCTGCACGCGTACAAGGCTCCAGTCGTGGCTAGTGAGATCTCCAACGGGCACGTGGTAATAGGTCTTCTGTGGGGTCTCCGTCAAGGAGGATACCGAGAGAAACTATGGATAGTTCCGTTATTTGGGTTTTTTCATGCCTGGAACGGTGGGAGGATGAGCTATACTAGCGGTCTTGTGCACCTTACAAGCATCCAAAAATCATCCTGGTGATAGATTACTCATCACTGGAGCATTGCTGAAAGCGTAAGTAATTCTTGTCATCTCTTTTAACATCTGAATTTATCCTTTATAGAAAAAGTTGAACCCAACAAAAGCCTGCATAGTAACATGTGTGGTCTGTCTAACGATGCAATTAAATACTCTGTATATCCTTGGTTTTATGTAATCTAATTGTATAATTTTTCCTGTGTTTAATTTTCTAGGTGGGATGATGAAGATCAGAGATCCAACAAGGAAGCTCCAAGAGCTTGTTCTTGAAATAGAGAAGGTATGTAATAGATCGTCCATCAGCTGTAAGTGCCCCCATGTTATATCTGTGTTTGCATCAATATGCAAACATAGTTGGATATGCGTTGGTCTATCAACCCAATTTGACAAATTTTAATTCAAAAGTTATGTGTCATTTTTGCCTAACTAAAGTATATGAACTAAATTATGTTTTTTTGCTCATGGGAGTCTTTGTTTATGTAATAATGGTCGACTTATTCCAGTCGGTAAATCAAAACTGAATGCATGTTGGACCCGATGAGTAGAAAATATCCAAGACCAGCTCCAAGTTAATAATAAATTAACATGAAACTACGAACTACTGCTCTTTCACATCTTGATAATGATTTCAAAAACTATTCATATGAGCTCAATCAGAATTGAATCAAGCTGATATTTTTAGCTTATCTACTACAAAATTAACGGATATGATGTGTAACATATTCCTTTAGTTTGATGTATATGATATGCAACATCCTTGTATGAACTCCTGCACTGTTAGTATATATACTTCAGCTCAAACTAACCAATTAATATTTAATAATCACATACCAACTACAAATATGCAGTCCATATTACAAACTTGGCTTTTCATATCTACTTTGGTACACTCGATTTGTGGTTTGTATAACCTAAAATAGATAAATAAAAATATAACAAACAACTTACACTATGATAAATCCACTCAACTAACTTCGCTTTCGCTTCCACTCTTCTTAACAGTGTGATATAACTTTTAATAAAGTTACTTTTGAGCACATGCAAACTATTTGGGCGTGTTATTGATTTCCTTCCTGCCATCAATGAGGTTGAAAATTTATTTGTCCTTGATTCAACCAAAATCCCTTGCTCTCTTTTATCAGCCGCTCCTCCAACAAGTATACTCTATTGTAGTTAGGATGTCATGGCAGAGAGTAGAAGGCCAAGGACACCAAGGCTAGAAACAGTGGCACTGAGGCTGGAAGCATGCTTGCTTCTTCCTCACAATATGTTGTTACTTTTACTTCCCTATTCAGCCATTGCCTAGAATGTTTTTCCACTAATAAAATGCAAGAAATCATCAGCTTCCCATAATCATACGATAGTTCTATGGGTGTCAGACATCGAGAAAGAAGTGCTCTAAATTGGAATGTTGTAGCAAACTTGTTGAGCAAAACGAAAATCTATGTTGGAAAGTAGATTATGTATACATTTTTTTCTTAATCTCACACTGCACTTGGTTATTCCATCCACAATTCAATGATTATTTATATTGTTGTTATCAGTAATTACACAATTGTTCTCTTTCACGTGATTAGAACAAATTTTGTGAGTGGCCAATGGTGAGTAGACCTGTTCCAAGTACCGGCTCTCATGATTTCTAATGACATGTTTCACCATTTGTTTCCATCTTAATGGATTCATTGCAGTTGTGTATTAAGAAATGGATTGTAAAGTCATTTACATGATCTACTACACTGTCCTCAATTTCTTACTCAAGCAATCCAAGTCACATTACAGTTTGTTTCCTGGATAACATGTGCCTTTCACATCACCATTGTTGTTCCCTTTTATATTTTTCAATGGACATTTCCTTTAAAGAGGCCTTTTTATTTTAACTTTTTAAGTTTTTATAGCATCTATTATGTTGAAGTTCATGGGATACATGCTTTATGTATTCTCTAATGCAAACGACAATTTCATACCATCCTCAATGTATCGACTTTGTGTAAGCAACAAGAGAAAATGTCTACTTTTTCAAAATATTTTTCTTATATATTGTACATATTTTCCACGAAGCAGGACATGTGTGACATTAACCGCTGATCTGGAAGATGCTAGAGTGGCATCAATAGTAACCCCAATATTTCACAAGTAAGTTTTAGATTTAAAATTTTGGGATATATGATTATTAAACTGGTTATGTTGAAAATATGCATGATGTCATTGACATCTTTCATTGGCAGCTCACTACTCTATATCCAGCAACATCATTCCACTTGTTATCTCCAACTCACAACTTCAGGCTACCTAGGCATTATGTATGCCTTTTGACAATGACACAATCATTACCAAGACTTCTTGTTAGGATACATAGATATGACTTAGGCATTGAACTAACATGCATGTGCTAAGTCATCACATGAGTTGTTTATCAGGTGAGTGGTTGAAGCTATTTTTCTAATGTTCCTCTACGTCCTTGACTGAAGCTCTTTTTCTGTTGAAAAGGATTTCCTTTAGTGATGTGCTTCAGTTGAAAATCCTTTCCGGGAAGCAGAGGAGGATATTGGGATTCCTACTTCAGAGTATTAGGTAACAATTTCCTTAATTGTAACAGTAGTTCACCTTGTTCTTTTGACACCTGGAAATAAGTTTCTATATTAAACATCTTTGTAGGACACTAAAATGGAAATTGGGAATGACATATCCACTGTAGATGGTTCGGTTGATGGTTTCAATCTTAGTCACGTGCATATAATTTTACAAAGACTCTAGAATCTAGTTATGTATAGTTTGTCAGCTTGTGATCGTCATATATTTTTTCCCAATCCAAATTGGTGGCATAACTCTATTTAAGATTGATAGTAAGCAATGGTTTTAAATGCACGAAGTTCCCAACTACAAAAATCAATATGCATTGGCTTTAAAATGAGAAAATAAATTTCATGACAAGGACCATTCAAGAAAAATTCTATTATCATAGAATTTGATAGCCCATTATGTTGATAATTTCTTTCAGGAGTAGTTGATCGACCATATATGAAACTACAATCAAATTCCTAAATCAAATTGTATATTTTTTATGTGTTTTCTTTGTATATTTATCTTGATATTTCATATAATGATTTATATGGTATTTTAATGTGGCAAGGGCATAGTCTGGATGTTTGGTGACACTACATGTATACTCATTGTAGATACATAAAATGAAGTATTGAATCTTTAGGCCTTACTCATATTAGGTCACTTACAATTTTTACAAATAAAACAGAGGTCAACTTGGAAAAATCTTGGATCTTGGTTTATTGTTGGAATGGCCTTACTAAACCAATGATGTCAGCACAATTTTTCTTTCTATATGGCTGATTTAAATGGTTAAGGGTGATCCCAATGATTTCAAATTGTCCCTTGTTTCTACATGCTTCTAGTAGGGACTAGATTTTGGACTGTGTAAGGGTGAGACCACACTGTAGCAGCCTGAATGCCAACATGATATATCTCTTCCTAAGAGAAAGGTTACTTTTATATATCTTAGTTCATCACATACTTCCTTTGAAGCTCATAAAAGATCATGCTATTTTGTTGATGTGCAACATATGTCTCCTGACTTTGCCTATTCATTTATGCAATTAAATATAGTGTTGTAAGACCAAGGCTGGATTTCAAGTGGCATTGTTTCAAAGGCAGGATGGCGGTGAGTGTAATCTTTTGTGGGCTCAAATCTTCATATGTGATGCATTCTTCTCTTTTCCCATTTCTTGAGCACATATGTATCCTTGTGAATATTGTAGGTATTTGACAATCTTGGAATGTTGTATACAATGTTGAATTATTTGGCCGCATTTTAGGTATCATAGTAGTGGATTTCTTTGGCTTTTTGGTTGCCATTTAGTACATTATGTTCTAAGATCTTACAACTGATTTCTATCTCTTTGTTTCCCACCTGATGGAAAAGGATATCAAGAACCTGCACACTCTACAGGAGATGTACAATTAGTGGCCATTCTTTAGGGTCACAATCAACTTGGTTGAGATAGTGTTTGCAAAGGGAGACTATGGGATTGTAGCTCTGTATGATAAGCTCCTGGTCTCCAAGCATCTTTGGTCATTTGAGGAACAACTTTGAGCTAATATGTTGAGACTAAGAACCTTCTTCTGCAGGTAAAGATGGCTTCTTGTTTGTATTACTGGTGTAGTTGTGGATGACTGCTTTCTTTTTTCATCCCTATTCTAAGATTCAACATGGTTTGTCATTCACTTCTCTTCTCTTGATTCTACAAGCATGTCGATATTTATTGTAGTATGTTTCAAATGTGAATACTTTCATTATTTTTTAATAAGCAGATTGTGATTACATGTGTAACCATCTCTTTGAACTTTATCAAACAGATGTTACCAGGTTATAGGATGGAATGCTTCACAACCAACATATCAAATCCAAGCACATCAATATGTCCTTCTGAAGATGAGGCCCAAGTTTTGCCCAGTGCAACTATGATTATTGCATTTACCATCAAGATTGTCTTGTTTGTAATTTTAGATTCAACACATGTAAAAGAAAAATCAAGATATAAGAAGATGCACATGATCATGTGGCATATAGAGTCTGCCGTGGATAGAGGCAGTCAGAAGAAGATATTATATACATGTATCTTTTTTCCATACATATTGTAAAATAGGAGCAAGGTTAATGTCTTCCCCATGTGTACTCATTGTTCAGATATAAATAAAAGTATCATTGTTGACTTTATAAGCACAACTTGATCTTGATCACTATTCATTTTTTCTTCTTTTTGAAAAACCCCTCTATATTGGCAAGCGACTGACTGGATACATAATGTCTCTCACTACATATATATGTGTAGTACATGATGTCTTCCACTACACACTAGCTATAGTTACAAGTGTAGTAAGTGCTAATTTTTGCTATACATGAACTACAAATACAAATTGTAACCAATGTCATCTCTCCCTACATATCATAGCTACAAATTGAATTGTAGCCATATATTTAGCTACAATGGCAACTACATTTTTATGTGTAAGGACATTTTTTACCTACAATTAGGGTTACATATAAATTTGTAGCTAGAGGAATAACTAACTACAACTTTGAAAAATGTAGCCTAAACAATTAGCTACACGGGTATTAGCTTCATATTCTAAATGTAAGGATAAATGTAGCCAAAGCTTTTAGCTACAAATTTTGGGGTTTTTGCTACAATTTTTTTTTGTAGTTAAAGACCATATTTTTCGTAGTGCAAGGCCTCATCCTATGTTCTCGCATTTGATCCTATACATGTATCCTACATGGCTGATTATGTATTTTATTATGCCCTGAGGATTTGAGTCGTACCACCAAAATCCAACCAACCACTTCTAAGTCAAAATTAGTGTCATACAAGGTCTAGTGGAAGAGTCGAAATTCATGACCTCACCCCCTTGGTCAGTACGAGTGAACCTGTAGGGACATCATTAATCAGACTACATCCAGTGACATAGTCCAACTGTGCAAACCTAGCCTACCTTGGTACAGGTCACAACGCTAGTGAAACTAAGCTACGACCCACAACCGCACACGTATCAGGGGTATGGCACACAACCAATCATGTATCATATATTGTTGAGCTATGGCCCAAAGCCACACTCTTATCATGGTATGGCCCATAATCAATCCTGTATTAAATAACCTGGATGTAAGGGGATATTCTTCCTCACCCCTGCATATTCAAAAATATGTGCTCTAAGTTAAACTCATTTCACCATCCAACAAATGCTGACACTGAATGGATCTATGGTACATGGCAAGCTACATGATTAGATTCCACTTGATTAATTAGACCAATTAAAGTGTCTTTTAGCATCGATCAAGTTACAACGTATAAAACCATATCAAACTCTATAAAATAAGGGCATAACACACTTTCAACAGATGTAAACATATAGGGTGTGAGCTTGTCACGCTATCACCACATAATTTCTGTATCATTGTCATTCACAATACCATCACCACTGTTACACAGCCTCTCAAGGCTATCACCAATGTCACATCACTATGGGATATCAATCCCTCATTCCAGTACCAGAAGATATCACCTCAACTAGGCACTAAGCCCTTGCCAGGTCCTATGACCCATCACATCACTCTTGTGATTCATGGTTATCTCATCATGCTTTATTGGGCATATAAGCATCACTTATGCCAACCATCACTTATGCCACATCACATGTTCTTTCCATAGCAATCATTAGCTATTACATTCATAGAGTGAATATATTAAAACACATTAAACACCTTTTAAATAAAACAAACAATGCATCATAATTTCTCTAATTTAGGGTTAGGCATCATGCTTATTCCACATAGGGTTCTCAAGCATCATTCTATCTCAAAACCTTGAATTTCATTACCTCCCATAAGTTGGAGTGTATTTAGACAATATTACCAAGTATGCACATCCATGTATTCATACTTTCCATGGCCCCTTATCAATGCTTATAGTGAAGGCTTGATATTATTTAACCATCTTCATAGTATTTACTAATTATAACACACAATTAACTCACAAGGTTAAAGTCATGTAACTAAGAGAGAGAGACATAGTACAATATCATGCTTTCTATTCATATGCATTCAATAATATGGCATGCCATCAGAATCAGGGTCAATGCTTTTCACATATAGTCGATTAGGGCTTTACATCATGGTTATTATCACCAAACCCTAAACACGCCATTTCCACTTTCTTAGAACCAATTTAAGTTTGATCAACATTAGTTAGGTATGACTAGCTCATTGTGTCATCATCACTAGGTGTCCCCATTTCATAGAGGCATATGTGTATTACCTCATTGAGTTATGTATGTGTTAGAACAAGGCATCATGCAAACACATTGACTATCACACCAACATGATGTTTCATAATTAAGTGATCCATTTGTCATTACTCCTTACAAGTTATCAACCACAATATCTTACTAAGGAATGTCAAACCTTGGATTACATAACTAGAGGGTTTTACTCCAAACTATACACTAGGCACCTATTAGATCATTAACTTGTTCATATGATTTCTATACAAAAAACTAACACCCCATGATTCCAACTATTCTCATCTCCATTATCATGTATTCAGATAGGGATCTTATTAACCTCTCTCATAAGTTATGATCATGTAGAAAAGGATATAGATGACACTTGTCATGGATTAGAATCTTTCATTAAGGTGAGCATATAAGTCTTACCATCTTATTATTAATATTAACATATGGTCACTTTGCCACCAAACCCTACTTCTAAAACCTCCCACCTTATTGGAGAGTTTTACGGCTAAACATCATAATGAAGGATTAACCATTCATAGTCACAACATCCTAGATAGATCATCATACTATGTATTATCTATATCTATACACAAGTGCATAGGTGTAATGGCCCTTTATTACACATGCATCAACTAATCAATTACGTGGCATCTCAGTCTATATCTTAACCCTAGATATCGGTTCCACCTTCAACTTAGGGTATCCGTTTATCATCAACCCTAGGTATCAGTTTCACACTCATTATGAGATTTTAGTTTACCTCAATAAGGTGTGTCTCAGTTGTAACATCTTACGACAGGCTTTGATATATTGGTTTAGACCATCTTGTGGTGTATCGATTTAGACCATCAGTCCAAGCATGTTAGGTTAACTCACTACTACATTTTTGGCCAATAGCGTCGTTGCCTGTAGCGTCATTTTTCCAAATAACTGACCTTATAGGTCTACAAAAAATGCAGGCACCACTTAAGACCTCTTGGGTCGATTTTCTTAAAATAATCGACCTTGTAGTGTACCTCTATAGGGTCGGTTTGTCAAATAACTGACCTTATATGTCTACAAAAAATGCAGGCACCACTTAATACCTCTTGGGTCAGTTTTCTTAAAATAACCGACCTTATATGTCTACAAAAAATGCGGACACCACTTAAGACCACTTGGGTCGGTTTTCTTAAAATAACTGACCTTATAGGCAATGGGGTTAGAAAGCCGACCAATTAAGTTTCTCGGGGTGAAAATTTTCTCAATTTTGGCTTTGCGCCTCAATCTATAGGGTCAGTTTGTCCAAATAACCAACCTTATACGTCTACAAAAAATGCAGACACCATTTAAGGTCGGTTGTCTTAAAAAACTGACCTTACAAAACCTCTGGAAAGCTTAAGACAATACTTTTTGGTTGAGAAATTTTTTGACCGAAATTCACTTGGTCAAAAAATTTCTCGACCGAGCAAACCTTGATTTATAGGGTCAGAGCTTTAGAAATAACCGACCTTATAGGAAATGGGATCAGAAAGCCGACCATAGTTCGGAGAAGATGGATGGTTGGCTTGGAAATAAAGGAAAAAAATGAAAAAGAAAGTTGGGGAGTGGACCGAGAATAAAGAAAAGAAAATAGTTAAGAAAAAAAAGAAATTGATGAGATGTCGATAATTAATAAAGAAACTGATGGAAAAGGAGAGAAACTGACAATGCTATTAAAAAAAGAAAAGTCATTATTAAAGAGAGAAAAAAGGAAAGGACAAAATATTATAAAAAAAATAATAGCGGGTGGCACACTAAGAGAGAAGGGGTTGTTGTCCGCTGACTATGAGTGTCTTATTTTTCTCTCTCTTAGGATATTGGCTCTGATACCATGTAACAATGATAAATATGATTATATTGAGATGCCCTACAACTTATTACAAACCTTGTATAAATAGGAGTCTAGAAATGGTAGCACTCATATACTCAAGAATATGAGACTAAATACATATAACCAGTACATATTCTTATAAAAACATTATAAAATAAAAAAATTAGGTATACAACAAACTTCATAGTTTTGAGTGCTATCAAGTCACAGAAAAAGTAATCTTCTTATATATAACATTGAAACTCCTAGTCTGCCTGAGCCTTGCCCTTGTCAGCTTCCTTCTTCTTATCACCTATGTCTCTGCCACCTCCACTCTCTATGTCAGTCACGGTGAAATCGTACCCACACTTGAGCTTCAGTTTGAGGCAATCCTCTATTTCCTTTGCATCTAGACCGACTCCTCGCAACGTCACAGATTCCTCTCCCACCACCAAACTCCGTAAATCGAGACCTGCAATTATATTGCATTCATAAGTTTTACTTAAAGATGATGTCTTCTAGAATGAACAATAATTGTAACAAATGGATAAATAAGCAACATCTAGCTACGCTTGCAATAAATTAACTGCCCCTGGGTTCAAAAGCTGATGAATATATCAACTAAGAGAAAGATATGCAGAGCAACATTGTTGGCTCAATAACAAAATAGTAGGTATTGGGCAACCAAAACTGAAACGCTGGTGTGTATTGTGGCTTACGAAAACAAGGTGTTCTTTCAAGCAAGTACTAGATGTGCACCCTCTATCATGCATGGGAGATATTTCGTATTGCAAACATATTGAATTTAGTGTGTAAAGATATAAGCTATATGTACTCAAATTCGAGTTGCCGTGTGTGTGTTTATATATATATATATATATAAATATATATATATATATATATATATATATATATATATATATATATATATATATATATATTCGTTCCATTTCAGTTTCAAAATTATGTAATTGATCACATTAACAATTAGGCACATTTTAGGCTCAATAAACTGGTTGAATTGAATGAAGAAGAATTGTGATTATATGGATAAGATGTTAAATAACATGAATTAATGCGAAACATGTATTATATACTATTTTTCTATCGAAATGTTAAAATTATATCATGACACGTAAATTAGTAACTTTTGTCCAATATAAGAGTTATGTTGGCACATATGCTAGTGACATGTTCAATCCGGTCAAGACGTATCTATGAAGTGATCAACTCGTTTTGAAATTATAAATCCCGACAAATCCAAACCCAGGCGATACCTTATTAGTGCAATTTGAATGAACAATATTGCATCCCTAATCACCTTCAGAAAAAAGAAGTTACATGTAAATTGCATAAAATGTAGGTTGGGTACCACAAAGCCTAAAGATATTTATAAGATGAGTTGGTTTTTTTTTTCTTCTGAAAAAATATGTAGGGAGAAAGGGCTAAAATCTGAAAATACCATGATAATTCCTTCTATTTGTTTGTGTATAGTAGGTTATGAGGGATAACACCACCATTCTGGCAATGTTTGAGTCGTAGACATTAAGAATAGTGTATAGTGTAGAAGGGTAAACATGATCCAAGTTCATATTTCAACTAAACGTTGGAACCCGTTGTTCACTGTTCTTAACTAGAGACTACTTATAGCATGTAAAATCCTTGTTATATTCGAAATTTCTTATTCTGAGCGAAAATTTCAGTTGTGGTTCCTAATAGTAAAACTAATATAAAATATATTTTCTTAGTTTAAATTTCGCCTACCAGGTTGAATGCTATATAATTATTCTCGTGGCGGTGAAGGATTGTGAATAACGGATAAAAGAACAAAAATAAGAGACGGGAGCTAATAATCTTACCTTTTATGTTACATATGACCCTCCGCAATTTCTTATTGCACCCTTTGCAGATACAATGAAGCACTACCTTCACCTCAACCACCATAGATGCCGTGAGCTGTGCCTATCATAGAGATATGAATATCAATGTTATCACAAGCAGACAAATAGGAATAAAAATAGATTATGACACAGGGTCCATAAAGAAATGTCGAATGCCCCCTTTGCGTCCAGCTTATCTAGGAGAAATAAGATTCTAAAATCTACTTGTTTGGAGTCCAGAAATGTTATTAGTCTAGTTGCTCTTGTATCTGTGACTTCTCTATTTCTTGTCACCCAAACTGCCGTTGTTGGCTTGTACCTCCTCTTGTTGTGAGGTGACTAAGTTAGGCGACGAATAACTTTCTACCAGTCTTTTTTTAGGCTCTTTAACAACTGTAAAGGCTACACGACTCCCTCCTCCAACTCCACCCAGACGCGACAAAAGTTCAACTCAGTTCAATAAAATGGCATCCTGATATCGATCTTGATCATGCAATTAATCGACTCCAAAAGAGTGCTTATACTAATCTATACTACTATAAAAAGAGCGAGTTTGATGCTATACTCTCCTTGATTCACTCTCTTCTCTCCTTTTTTCAAGGAATTTTGCTCCTACAAATGTTTATTCTCACACTCTCTATTAAATTTTATTATCTTTAATTCTGTTTTTCTCTCTCCATCCCACAGAAACGGTTCCTTGATTCTCTCATTTCAAACAACCAACACAAATATCTTTTACCGTAGAGACTATTTCACGGACGAGTTCTCTCCGCGCAAATTTCTAACAATTTTTATATGTCACGTGTATATGCACGTGTGCGTTCACTAGTAGTTATAAGAATAGCTGGAGATACAAGCTAGTCTGTAAGCTATAAGGATGTATTTGGCTGTTTTCTTTCCCTTTTGCTTGTCGCCCTAACAGTTGGCATTTTCAATGCATCTCAATATGAAAACCCATTTGGGTAGGCTTTGAATGGGACTTGAGTGAAGGCTATTTTCCGGAATTTGATTATATGTTTAATCTAGAATCTTTATCCTATTTGCCATTAAGATTTTATTTTTGAATTTGCCTAAGTCCCCAAATTCAGATTGGGATTGAAACTGTTGAATTTCTTCTCGAATGAATGTCGCTAACATCTTTAGAGAATAAGGGGCCGTTCGGATACTATCTTTCAAAATGCTGGTAATTCACGTGTTAAGAACTACGGAATGATATTTGTAGCAACCGATGCTGGCTGGGAGGGCATACCAGATAGCTGCAGGCTGATCGTGACCCGCAGGATAAATGATGCGACGGAGCTTGCTGCTGTCTGGTACAAAACCTGCCATTTTTTACGTAATTTGTGAGTTCCGTGTTTCTGTGTATTAAATACAGCTACTTTTCGGTGACCACTAATCTATAATGTATTTTTTCATATGAATTGCCAGGATTTGAAATGATGGCACCCAGACTAGGCCTAAGGGTGGACTAAATGTTATGATCTAGTAAACCAGTCTTGGATGGGAGACATAATGCTAACAGTAGAATTTAGAACCTTATACGAGAAGATGAAATCATGTCCGCAAAATGTGTTGTAAAAACCAAGCAAAGAGGAAATGGTTTGTTTACAAATACTCGAATTTATAAGTTAGAAAACAAACATGAGGTTATGATATGTTGAATGGAAAGATATTCATATGCAAAGACACCAATGTGTACAAACAGTACCGTAAAACTAAGCAGAAGTTCTGTGAAAGACCTCGCTGATACAGATTGCTCTTAATCTCCCAATCGTTGACGGAAAAGCTCGAGGATGTCTTTGGGACTCCCAAGTGTAGTGAAGTCAACCTCCTTTGCTATATATAGAAATGAAGAGCGAAAGGTAGATGGTGCGCAAATGGTTTAAATAGGAAGAAGGGCTCTTTTCGAGTAGTGAATGCGGTACTGTTGGTCATTTTGTTGGTCATGGCTTTCTAAGAAAGATGGATATATTTTTGTAGCCTTTTTAGAAAAGGATGAGAACGGAAAGTATTCATTTTTTTTTTAAATTACTGTTCACGTGGATACAAATTAAAGTAATAAATTCGTATAAATAAGCGAGTGAAGTGGTATGTTTGCACAAACAAAGGGTGCACATCGATAAACATGTATATGTAGGATAAGTGTGCATATTATATCAGAACGTAAGATTAAGTGTTGATTTGGATAGATATGCATAGATAAACTTGTAATGTGATAAGTTTGCAAATTGATATGAATGAATGCGCAAATATGACTGCTGGAAAAGTAACTATGGTTAAATGGAATATTGATAAACTAGCACGAGCATATCCCATAGCTCGATCTTGGTCTAAATATGCACATAACTTTGTGAAATTGTATTTCCGAAAAAAGCTAACAAAGATAACAAAAAATTGCATATGGATAAGCATATTCTATACATATGTTTGTATTGTATGTCCGTAATGGCGTATATATACCAGCTATGGATTTTTATGAATTTCAAAAGCCCTTAGTCACCTTTTATTCCGCATTGTTCATTTTGGATTATTATAATTTATAAAAAAAATCTATATCGAAGTACAAGACAAGCGGGCAACTAGATACGCTGCTAGTACTTGTTAAATGGAGAAACTAATCTTTGAAACACTAATTGTATAGATGTGGGAGACTAGGAGTCATAAAATTATTGTTCATAATTGTTTGGATCTTCATGAGAAGCTCCACAATATTTTGTGATAAGAATCCAAACATATCAAATATGAAAGGGATAAACGCGCCTGAATTGTCCATATATGATTTTTCATGCTTAACCACTTGGACTAAAGTAGCTTCAAGGGAAATATGCCCCACTGAAAAAACTCCACTAGCAAACACCACAAGTCAAAAACTCCTATCAGACCCACATACACATGTTTCCTTGCACACCTTTCACAAATTAAAACTTCTTTAAGTCTAAGCATCAATCTCTCTTCTTGTGCATCTGTCAAAAAGTTCACATGTGCATTTTTCTTAAAACTACACCTACATGATTAAATACATTAAAGAGACATCACTAACACGATGAAACATGTACTTAAAATCTAAGAGCTTCTTGCAATGAACTGCATGCTCCCAATGTAGGATTGCATTGCACAAAATTTTATCCAGGAATGAAATTCCTAGGTTTTACTCAACCAAGTGTAGGATAACTCTTGTTACAAGTTGTAACGTCCTAGATTCAACCACCTAATTTTCTACCTTTGAAAATTAAGCATCTAAAATCTGAGCCTTTAATGTGGCACCAAGAATCAAAGCATAAGAGTGAGATAATCAATATTTTATTCAAAATATTACACCCTTAGAAAGGTACTGTCTTACATCGTCTTTTACATCTATCACAATTATACATGATTTTAAAATAAAGTTGATCCATCTTTGGTTCTTGATGCCCTTCAGGATCTTTGCAAGATGAGTTTTCCACAAGGAAAGGTCCAATGAAAAATAATCTGAAACATGGTAGAATTTGTCCTAGTGGGAGAATATGGGTTATACAAATGTCTAAGTATAGAAAATAGAGATTAACAACAAGACACTATTAACATAACTATATTATTAATATATTACTTAGATAACTTAAGTATCAGAAGTGCAAACCAATATTACAGACCATGTACTGACAATTGGATATTTTAACATGATGTGTAAAGAATGTGTATGCAGAGATATTCATAAACTTTTTTTTTCAGATGACAACTCTATCAAAATGTTAGACCGATACTGAGTAGCATAAACTAGGTATTTCTCAAATTATTCTTGCAAAGTGGGAGACCTTATACCATAAACAAGCTTAAATACAACTCTCAGAGAAGGAGTCAGTTCACCTTGGGCAACTGGCATGCTATCACAAAAACTTGTTTAGCCAAGACTTTATGCCATCAGGGTTACAGAACCATCTCTAAGAACCTTGGCACACCCTCATCCACTCATGCACACCACATGCTCTACACAACAAATTAAATTACCACATGCAACCATCGATCATCTTTCTAAGACCAGAAGAGGGTGCTCCTTGCACAAATAGTCACTGGGATATCATTAGTTAGCATGATTCATATTTGTAGGAGATTATTCCCCATTACTAACATGATCTTACCTGACTCTACATGACCAACCCAAGTGTTGTCCTGAGATGGTAGAGCATTATACTCATCCACCCCTGACTGCAAAGGACTTAGATCTAGATCCCATATGTATCAATCCCCAACCAAGATATGTCGACTTTGGTACCAATACATCTCCCAATATGAGGTTAGAATAAAGAAGACATCGTCAAAGATGTACAACTCAATATGATGGCTAATAAAAAATTATTGAGGTCAAAAGGTAGCCATGAATAAATAAATCACTACTTTAGTGTTTCACTATGACCCTAAAATGAAAGCTTGTGAGATTGTAGTTTTAAATCAAAAAAATCTATGGCAAGGAGCGTGCAAGAGGTTAGAGAGTCCCCCCGTGCAAACATTGAATAAGTTAAATAATCTTGGGCAATGACTCTTTGTGAAGCACCATACCCTAGCATGTAGGCAAAAAAGGCTCAATTTTGTGAATATATAGAATAAGACCCAAATCTGAACCACATCCTTGAAGGATATTAAGAACCCTTACAACCTCCTCTATGTTCAAATGAAAGTTTTATCATCAAGATACCAAGAATGAATATAAAGATTGTAGTTTTCTCTGATCTTTTGGACAAGTGGATGTAATACAAGGAAAGATAGAAGCTCGCCCAAAGGGTCACCTTGTTGCATCCTACTCGCAGACCAAGTATGTTCGTCCCCAATGTATAGTCTTACTGCCTTACCATAAAAGAGCTCCACCAACAAAAAAATAGATTGGAACCTTACCATCACCTCATGAGAGTAATATTAACCTATTAAAAACATTGAATGCACCAAAAAGATCCACTGTAAGCATGGATAGAGAGCCATTGTCATGTAACTTGTGTAACACCTTATTGACGTTGTGCCACACTACCTCTATCCCACTGGATACACCTACACCAATTTGACATTAGATGCCTCCAACTAGTACAAATAGCAACAAGATGTATCCCATTGTTAGGCTCAACTAGTGCATAAGCGATGCTAAAGCTACAAACTCTACCAAACTCAAGGGGCACCTCACCCCTAACCATAAATAAACCACCAGAGTGATGGCTTGTATGAGGTCAATGGTCACAACATGCCCCTCTCACACATAACATCAATACGTGTTGGGCCCTCAAACTGTCTCTACCGCATGAAGTCCCTTTAGTAAAGGTCTAGATACACTTAGAATAGTGTTAATATCTGCTAACATAGGAGCTTAACAAATAGAGTAATAGGCATGGAAGGAGGGATATGGGTACTTACATATGGTTGGAAGGAGGGACGTGTTGTAACACCCAGGCTCACTTCCCAAGGCTCTAGTAGGGTTTCAAGAATGACGAATGGCCCCATAGACCACCACTAGCCTTAACTACACTTTGTCCTCACTCATGTGCAAGACATGATCAACTTCCTGACTAGTCACCTATCCTAGTATTACTCCAAGCTGAGCAGTCTTACCTATGGAGTTCTTAGTGATGGGCTCCCTGAATAGGAGGTGCACCTTAGTGATATGGGTAGTCCAATCATTCCTTTTAAGATCATTTTATTTGAGGCCTCAAATCATGGGACGTTACGATCTCCCCCACTAAGACTCTTGACGTCCTCGTCAAGGCTCAACTATATGGTCTCATAATCTATCCTCATTTCAGTGCAGACTCGAATGACCCATGTACACCCATCTCCCAACCACAGTTACCAGTGTAAGGGTGGCTTCATCAACTAGGATTTCCCTTTCTAACATTCATGGATCACACGACTCAAAGACTGGCATGACACAAGCTTAAGTGGTCCTCACGTACTATAGGGGAATTGGCTCTGATACCATTTGTAAAGCCTAGCCCACTTCCCAATGCTCTAGTTGGTTTCAAGAATGACGACTGGCCCCACAGACCACCACTAGCCTTGATAGTGCACTTTGTTCTCACTCATGTGCAAGCTTGGATCAACTTTTTGACTGGTCACCCATCCTACTACTACTCCAAGTTGAGTATGCTTAACTATGGAGTCCAATTATTCCTTTTATGATCATTTTATCTAAGGACTCAAATCCTAGGACGTTACAATTGTAATATCCCAATATTTAAATCCTTAGATAAAATGATCTTATAAGGAATGGTTGGACTACCCATATCACCAAGGTGCACCTCCTTTTTAAGGATCCCATCACTAAAGAACTCTATAAGTGTGCTCATCTTAGAGTAGTACTAGGATGGATGACCAGTCGGTAAGTTGATCCTAGCTTGCACGTGAGGAAAAAGCACACAGTTAAGGCTAGTGGTGGTGTATGAGGCCATTCGTCATTCTTGAAACTCTACTACAGACTTGGGCAGTGGGTCTAGGAGTTAGAAATGGTATCTAAGCCATAACTTCTTCAGTAGGTGGGGCCCACGTGGGCATGTGGCATCCCAACCTTGAGTCGTGTGGTCCAGGCAAGTTGGAAATGGCTATCCATGATGATGTATCGAACCTTACGCTTGTATTCTATGATCAAAAGCTGGGTATCCATGAGCCATTCTGGGTCTGCACTAAAATTGGGTGATATTATGAGGCCATATAGTTGTGTCTTGACAAGGATGTCAAGAGTCTAAGTGGGGGAGATTATAATATCCCAAGATTTGAGGCCTCAGATAAAATGATCTTATAAGGAATGATTGGACTATCCATATCACCAAGGTACACCTCCTTTTTAGGGAGCCCATCACTAAAGAACTCCATAGTTAAGCATGCTCAGCTTGGAGTAGCATTAGGATGGGTGACCAGTCGGGAAGTTGATCCCAACTTGTGTGTGAGTGAGGACAAAGTGCATAGTTAAAGCTAGTTGTGGTCTTTGGGGAAAGTCATCATTCTTGAAACTCTACTAGAGCCTTGTGAAGTGGGCCCATGTGTTACACATGTGTTCACTTATAAGTAATAGGTATTCACCTATTCGGGAGTGAAGATTGAATTCCATGTGGGCTTTGTAGGCATGCATATATATAGATGATTGCACTTATTTTTGCATTGGACATTGAGGGAAGAAGTACAAAAAAGGCATGTACCAGACCATGGTTTTCATTGCTTCTTGTCATTTGAAAAAAATATTAATAAAAATCATTATGTTGTTTTCTTTAAATGATTTTTCCTTTTTATATTTAGAGTCATAAACAAATATTTATTCCTATTATTACTTTCTAAAGAAATGTCGAGTCACTACTCAATTATATAACCATCTAGGTTTATTAACCATTAATGATCTGAGGCTCCTCAGTTCTATTTATGCATTGTTATGACCATGTTTGACCTTATTTGATTAACTAGGGTTTACCTATATGATTACATGCTTAATTAGATTGATCATCACTTAAACCTAATTAATGATGGTAGCTCAATCGTGATGTTTCAAACCTAAGTAAAGGTCCAATCTTGATTTTACTTTGAATGATTAGGGTTTGATAAGTGTAAATCTTAATCACCAACATTAGGTTTTTGATAGTATGCAGATACAAACTTTGATATGTATAGCATTTTGGTAAATGAATTTACATATTTTCTATATAACTTTTATTTACTTGAAATTTGGATAAGATATGGATAACTCACTAATTCCTGATAGTGAAAGATAGTAGAATTTGTGGATGTTTGATGGACCACTTGATCGGCTGAGTTTCCTTAGGACAAACTCAGCCAACTAGGCATTTTGATGCCAATATAGCAGTGTAGTGTTTTATTTTTATTTACCTATTGGTAGCTTGAAATGATCTGAAATTTTTACTAAAGATCTAAAACTATATTTATAAAAACATTCTAATTTTATATAGGTTTTGGTGGATATGAAACCTATTTAGTAAATGATTTACATTAACATTTTTATGACATAAAATTATGCTAAAACAAACGAAAGTACAAAGTAGGGTTAATTTGCAATTAACCAAGAACATCAATTTCTCTATATGATAAACAAAACACACTGGGATCTCCCATATTTTTTATTCATTCTAGAGAAATAAAATCCTACAAAGAGAGAAAATTAGGGTTTGGATGGAGAAAGTGGTGAAGATGGCAATCTAGGGTTTCCCTTCCTATAGTTGATGAAATACAGTAAGTTTTTCATCTCTAGATAGATTTTTTTGGGGATTCTTCTATCACATGTAAAGATCCCATCCCTCCCCTAATTTTATTTGAAATGATATCAAATCTCTCCCTTTTGTCACTCTTTCTATATAATTCTCCCTTCCTAGGGTTTTTGAGTTGGAAGGAAGAAGAAAGTGAAGAATTGCTAGGAGTTGGATATGGATTCTAGAATTTCAATTCTTGGTCTATGTTTTTAAGGTGTTTGCATACCTTAGATGAGTGGTTACTTCCTTTAAACTATAGATTTCATGAAATTGGATCAAATTCACAATAATCTACAAATCCTAATGCTACTACAAACCTTAAATTTGTCATTTAGTTTATGCTTATGAAAGATGATCTAGAAATGGATTGCATTCCTATTGTGATGACTTTTAGTTGACAAGATACTAATAGAAATGGATACAAATCATAAAATAGAATTCATAAACTTATTGCATAAGCAATAAGAACGTACGAAAATCTACAATTTTCGGCTATGTCTGAAATTGTTGTATACCTAAATGAAGAACTTGCCTATTTGAATATCCTTACTTATGAATGATTGTTTTATCATAATGTGTAGTATATATTGGTCAGATGATATCTTGGATTACATTTTATGTTATCATAGTTTTTATGATATCCCATTAGAGAGGGTGAAACCCAAGATGAATGGAAAGTTGGAAGTTTGCAAATAGATATATGAAATTCAACTAATGTGATTCTTTTATCATTATAAATTAATTTTTTAAAGGTTATTATTAATACATGATATTTTAGTGAACGACGTGGAAATCCTAGTTCAGTTCATTTCACAGTTTCATATATATGTTTGGTTATATGTGAACTATTGAATGCTGTCTTTGTTCAGTGAAAGTTTGCGGCACATTAAATCCTTATGTGAGTCATGCAATATGTGAATGAGGTAAATGAAACCCACATGATAGGGCATTCAACGAATCAAGTATTTTCATATCAATGTTTCTCACTATGAGATGTGATGATGCTCAATGGTTTAGATTACAGTTTGTTTTACGAATGATATATGAAATGAATTGTTGAACAAGCTAAATGAAAAATGTTGATGTGATGATTTAACTGTGAATTTGAAGAGTGAATTATACATTTAGATGCCTTGTAAACTAAAGAATTCTTCTCAGGAATTCATGTGTTTTGATGAGGAAACAACTTCCCAACTGGAGGAAGTCCAGATCGAGGTAAGTCAGATCCTACCAATAGGATGTGGGGGTCTTGGACAGTAGGGCAACCTCCTTATGATTGTGTGGTACCCAATACAACAGGGGATGCTAGTATAACCTAAGTTTTATGGACAATGGATTTTCGGTAGGTCCACTGATGCAGTGTTGTATCGATTAGTGGATATCTTTGGTAGATTCACTGGTGCATAACAGGCATGATGGCTTAGACTCCCTACTTGAGTACCCAGGTTGAGAGGAGTGGTCAAGATATCCAGTTGCTCCCATTAGATGTCGAGAGCCAGACTTGGCAAGGCTTTTTGCAAAATGATTCTTACTCAAGAGATAGGATTAGGAACTCAGGCATACTTTTAAGCCTTGTATAGTGAGATTATAGCTTGATGAAATGCTTTCAAATGTCATGGCACATTTCATGTGGGTTCAGGGCATAATAAGATGAATGAGAGAATATTAAGTGTGTGTAGCATTCAATTATTCTTTGTATGTTTCTGAATCACTAGTTCTTTTTTTAATTAATCAAGCATGTTCAGATAATGATTTACTCTTTGTATATATCTGGAGTATCCTTCCATATATATATATGTTTGCAAATGATTAGTTCAGGCATAGCTTGTTACTGTTCTACTTTAAATTCATTTTCTCAAAAATATATGTTTTGACTATTAAAGTTCTTTAAACTATTTCTTTGAAGTACTCATTCACTGAGTAGGCTCATCCCTCTACTCACAATTTTGTAGGGAAAATATGTGATTTGAAGAATGTCAATTCTAGAGTAGATCTGTCACAACAATGAAGTATTTGATTAGTTGAGTTCAGTCGATCCCTGGCACTCTAGATCCATGTATAGAAGTGAGAGAGTTGTGAATGATGATGTGTACTTTATTTCCTCATTATTAGATTTTGTATCCAATATCAAGTTATATGTCATGGAAGTGTGATAAACAACATCAATGTTTAGATATTTATCTTATTTTTGGTAAATGTTTAGAGGAATCAAGGTTTTATTAGCCTTGCAAAGTTAGTATACATGAATGAATGTGATGAAACAAGAGTCTGAAATCAAAGAAAAAATCAGGAGTTATTTTTCTATTATGTTAAATCCTCAACTTAAGCCCTAATCTCATGATTAGAGGTTATCATGGGATGTGGGTGTAACAACTTGGTTATCATGGCACTTTCTTCATTTTGTAACAAAGGATATTAAAGAAGAAGGGAGTTAAAGAACATTTTAAGACACGTGGAAGAGATGGATCGATTGTGAAATCCTCATGATAGTAAAGTATGTCAAATAAAGAGATAGAATAAAAGTAAATCAAAAGTAAATGGCATAAGATCGGGAATAAAGCTTAATGATCAGTTGATAAGCCTTAAACGTGGGTCCAAAAATGGAGACATGTCTAGGTCATCGGACTTTAGTAATTTATAATACCTGAATGTTTAAGACTCCTGCAACTAGCATAGGGTCAAAGTAGTTCGGGGTCGAACACAGGGACTAGAAGAATAGCGCTTCGGAACCCAAGTTTTACTTGTCTAAACACGTCAAAAAGTTGAAGGATAAGGTTTTTTGTAACGAGAAAGAATTACACAGAATTGAACTAAAAACCTATCTCCAAGGGGATCTACCAGAAGGATTAAAGTTTTGAATTTAGTAGTTTTTAAGGAAGTTTTTGTATGAAGGAAACCGAGGAGATAAAACTATCTTCGGAGCATAGAACAAAGGAAGAAAACCCAATCGTGACAAGAGGAAGTGGCCTACATCCAACACCTTCTTCTCTCAAAGAAGACACCAACTAGCCATGCACTAAGTTCCCTCTCTTGAAGGTACCAGGCGTGGGCTCGCGCGGAAGGTAAACTAGGTGCATTTCTAGTTTCGGATACTCTTGTACGCCCAAATCAGACCAAGCTCTAGAGTTTCGACATCCTTCTCTCGAAGGACTCAAAAGAAGAAATATGATTTGATAGCTAGTCAAAAGAGTGAATCAGAAAGTAGAAACTAGAACTCATATGCCAGAAAGAAATCATCCAACGAAATAAAGCCATACATAGAACGATATGAGATAAACTCCACAGATTCCAATAATCATAAAGAGGCATAAAGGTTTAGTTACAATGTTCTAATTAAATGAAAGTAAATGTTGTAAAGGGAAGATAGGTATCAGTCTCCTTGATTTAGGAGATCGAAGTACATAGTAGTAGACACCTAAGATAATGCTAACCCGGTACCGGGTAAGGGCCTTATCGGGATACGACCGTGTCGGGTTCTTGACCATGTCTGGTCATGAACCGTGATGACTAAGGGGTGTATCGGGATAGGGCCTCCATCCGATATGGTCATGTCAGGATGCAACCATGACAGGTATAGACCATATCGGGTTGGGTACTGTGTCGGGTTAGGATACATTTTGGGTAAACATTATCTTAAGGCTCTCAAGTTATTCATGTCGGGTATTGGTGGGCAGACCATCTCGGGTTGAAGCCCAAATAGGAACCTGACATGTTGGAAGTAGCCTTGAGGATCATATCATGCTACTTGCTGCTACCAGGATGGTTTCTAAGTGAACTCCTCCCATCCCTCTTGGGATGGGGGTGTGCTCACCTAGTTATCGCTCGACAGGCTCTTGGAAACTCGACATACTAGTTCCTTTGCTCTAGGAGTTAGCTCTCATAGGGAGCCGACCCATCCCATCATAGGTTTGTAACTACTATTTATAGGCAGCGAGTTGATGGGAGTTGTAGCTTTTATTGGTTAACGTGTCATTCATCTGTACTTTGTTCTCAAGGCTTTGGGAGGGGCTGATACGGTTGTCGTCCGACACATGTGTCGGGCCATAAATGTGCCAGGAAACAAGTGCATCGCGTACAACTATGGCGGGTTAGAACCTTATCGGGCTGTGGCACCGAGGGGTGGCCATGTCAGGTAATGACCTTATCGGGTTGTGAGCCGTGATGATCTAGGCACCGTATCAGGTAGAGAGCTGCAGCAGGCAGGGACTCCCACACGACACACCCACATTGGGTTACTGTCGTATCGGGCAATGATCATGAAGGGTAAGGGGGCGTGTCGGGATCACGAGCTACCAGACTGGGATGCAGACTTTGTTGTTGATGTGTCTGATGAGCCCATTGGTGCTCTTTTTATAGAAGAAATAAGAAAAACCCTACATAAGATGGGAAATATTGTCAGGGGCATAGTGGGCATCATTTCTTCACAATAAATAAGATAAAGCAAAGAGGAAGTTAGGTTTGGAGGCTATTTTGATGATAAAATATAATATCTAGCTGCCATAAAATGGGTGTTATCATCAGTCTTTCATGAAGCCTCTGAATATGAAGTATAGGAAATATAAGAAAAAATTATAAAGATCCAAGATAGAAAGAATAAGTTATGAGGAATTGATCATATAATAAATTAAAATGCATTTATGAACACAAAAACCAAGAGAAATCTTAGAGATGATGAGTTTGATTAAGGAATAAGGGTTACATGGTATAACAAAGAGCATGGAATGTGCCATTATATTATGAACTCTAGTGCATCCATACTTAATCCCTTTGATTTGAAGTCTCTATAGAGTAACCACCTAATTTCCATCAAATTTATTCAATAGGTGCCTAGTTATGAAATGAAACTAGTTCTCAAAAGAAGAATAAAGGTGAAACTAAATATAAGAACAAGTTATATAAAGGTAAATTGTTTTTAGAAAGTTTGATTGAAAGAGAAATAGTGTTTGACCCCTAAATGAGGCTCTTGATTTGAAATAAAGGAATGTAATGTATTAAAAGTAAGATGAAACTTGTAGGGAGAATAGTGATTTCGAATTTCAAGTTCATATTAGTATAGGGATAATAAGAAATATATTTGGCATGGAATATGAAATTATACACATAAGTGAGAAACATGATCATAAGAGTTAAGTATAAGTTAAAAATGATATACAAAAGAGTAGCATACATGAAGAAAATGAAAGAAAATAAAGAAGGGGTTTAAACATGAGGGAGTCATATAGTTAACAAAAGAGAGAGATTGTGAGACGTGACAAACTGCTAAATAGTTAAGTCTCCTT
The DNA here is from genome assembly GCA_963693085.1 of Alisma plantago-aquatica. Lineage (NCBI taxonomy): Eukaryota > Viridiplantae > Streptophyta > Magnoliopsida > Alismatales > Alismataceae > Alisma > Alisma plantago-aquatica. The sequence continues at coordinate 71,824,458 of OY856412.1, read as the reverse complement.
ATTGATAAATAACTAAACTAGATAGGATAATTGTGTTAAGTGAGTACTTGAGGATTAAAATTCTAAATCTCAAAGTCATATTCTCTTTTGTATCCTCCTTAGTGGGAGTAACATGGGATGAAGTGATAAGGAAATAAATTCTAAATGATACACAACCATAATGAGAGACAGATCTACTGAATGTATTAGTGACACATAATATGATGATGAAAACCCTAATAGGGTAAATAAAAAAAGTAACTTGCCATAAATATCAAATAAGAGAAAAGAAATTCAAGTGATAAAGAAAAGGAAGACATTAGTAAACTTCAAGAGAGATAAAGTTTGAATTTCGAAATAAGTGAGTAAAATCATGTCACAATAAGATAATGTCTTTGATAAGGATCAAACCCTTGAATGTTTAGGGTTCAAATGATTTCAAGGGATGTCACTAGTGATTTAACCTTAAGAACTGACAATTTTATAAAATAAGATCTTGAGATTAGTGATATTAGTAGTAACTTAGAATTGATGGCAACCCAAGGGGTATGGGTTGCAAATGATAGAGATAGATAAAATTAAGGAAATGAATAAAAATAGAGAATAAGAAATATATTTGAAATATAAGAAGTGTGATTTGAAAAAAAGGGAGAAGTGCAACATGAACAAAGTGTGATATGAAATAAATTCTTGTAGTGATTGCAAGGATGATGACTATTCCATTCTTACCTCAAATATTTTAATGTCTAGAGATGCTTAATGTACATGATAAAAATGAGAAGGATAAGTAACGAGAAGTAAGAAATGCTGAATAAGAAAGAAACCACAGAAAACACATGCCTTTCCATAATATGTGAATTTGTTTTTAGATGCATAATTTGTTGAAGGTATATGAAGGGCTGAAAATTTATTTTATATATGATTTCAGTTGTACATGTGCAAGAAATATGATAAACTAAAAAAGGTGTGATGATTTTAATAATTCATATCAGTATTCAAGCTCAATATAGTACTATCATTGTTAAATCTAGTCTTGTAGATTACGAGTGATTTTATATTGGAATAGAAAACTAGTGAAATTCAAAATAAAAAGGTGAATTGTCTGTAGTAACTCTGATGTGATGTAGAAAAAAAGTATAGATTGAACTGAGAGAGTTAGGATTCGGATTGAGAAAGTGGTGAATATGGTGATCTAGGGTTTTATCTTCCTTCAATTGATGAAATCAAGTACGTTTGTCATATCTAGATATATTTTCTTAGTGATTCTTCTATCACATATTGAGATTCCATCCCTCCTCTGATTTGGTTACAAATGATATCAAATATCTCCCTTTTATCACTATTTTTATGTAATTCTCCATTCCTAGGTTTTATGACTTGGAAGGAAAGTATAAAGTGAAGGATTGGTAGGAGTTTGATATGGATTCTAGAATTTCATTTTGTGGGTTACATTCTTAAGGTATTTTCACACCTTTGGTGAGTGGATACTTCCTTTAAACAGTAGATTGCATGAAATTGGATTAAATCCACAATAATCTTCAATTCCTTTGTGTGCAACTACACACCCTAAGTTTGCCTTTAAGTTTAAGCTTGTGAAAGATCATCTAGAAATGGATTGTTTTCCTATTGTGATGTGTTTCAGATTAGAAAATCATATTACAAATGAATACAAATCATTTAAATAAAATTCTCAAAGTTATTGCAGAAGTTATGAGAATATACTGAAATCTAGGGTTTTCTTCTATGTTTGAAATTGATGTATAACTGAATGAAGAACTTGCCTATTTGAATCTCCTTGTTTATGAATGATAGTTTTATCTACATGTGTAGTACATATATGTCAAATACTACTTTGGATGTTATTTTATGTTATTAGTGTTTGCTTGATATCTCAGTAAAGAGGGTAAAACCCTAGATGAATGGGAAGTTGGAAGTTTATGAATAGACATCATGAAATTCAACTAATTTGATTCTTTTATCGTTTTAAATTCATTTATTCAACGTTTATTCTTAGAGCATTATATTTCAGTGAATGGTGTGGAAACTCTAGTTCAGTTTGTTGTAGTGTTTTGTATATATGTTTTATTATATGTGAAATGTTGAAAGAAATCTTTATTCAGTGAAAGTTTATGATGCATTAAATTCTTATGTGAGTCATGTAATATGTGTATGAGGCAAATAAAATGCTAATTATTGGATATTTAGTGAATCAAGTATTTTTGTGTCAATATTTTTCAGTAGTTCAGTTACGGTACATATTATAGATGATCTATGAGAACCATTTACAAAGCTAAACTAATGATGTGATGATTGAATCACAAATTTAAAGAATGAATTGGACATTTAGATGCCATGAACACTATAGAATCCTTCAAGAAGGCCTACACTGTGATAAGGAAATAACTTCCTGATTAGAGTTAGTATAAATCAAGGTATGCCTGATCATACCAGTGGGGTGTGGGGATCTTGACCAGTAGGGAATATTGCTTATGATTTTGTGGTACCCAACACAACTAACAATGTTGTTGGTACCTGAGTTTTCTAGTCAGCGAACATATTTGGTAGGTCCATTGTTATAGAGTTGTGTCAAAAGTGGACATCTTTCAGTAGTTTCACTATTGCACAACAATCCCGAGGGCTTATCCCCACCTAAGTACCCAAGTTGAGTGGAGGAGTCGGGATATCTGGCTGCTCCCATTAGCCACTTAGAGACAGAAGTGGTGAGGCCCGCTATAGTCGGGGTCTTACTCGAGAGATAGTCTGAGGAACCTGGGCATGCTTCTAAGACTTTTACAATGAGATCATTTCTTGATGTGATGCTATCACATGTCGTGGTACACTTCATGCGGCTTCATGGCTTAATAAGATGTAAGAGATAATAATCATGTGTGTGCAACTATTCAATTATTCTTTGTATGTTTCTGAATTACGAGTTCTCTTTGTGATTAATCAAGTATGTTCATATATTGATTTAATCTTTTTGGATACCTAGAGTATCCTTCCATATATATATATGTGTATGTATATATATATATATGTGTGTATATATATATAAGTGATTAGGTTGTGTATAGATAATTATTGTTCTAGTTTAAATTGAATTGCTAAATAATATATGTTTTGACCATTAAAGTTCTTTAATATGTTTCTTTGAAATACTCATTCATTGAGAGAGTAAGCTCACCCCTCTACTCACGATTTTAGGGAAAACTTGTGATTTAAAGAATGTCAATGCCAGAGTAGATCTTCCATAAGTGATAAGTATCAGATTAGTTGAGTTCAATTATTTCCTATCACTCTAGATCCTTGTACAGAAGTGAAAGAATTATGAATGATAATGTGTACTTTTGTTTCCTCATTACTAGAGTATGTATCAAATTTTCATGTCGTATGTACATGGAAGTGTGAGGAACAACATGAATGAGTAGATATGCATCTTATTTTTGGTGACATATTAGAGGAATTAAGGTTTAATTTCTCTTGCAAAGTTAGATTACGTGATTGAATGTGCTGAAAGAATAATTTGAAATCAAAGAAAAAGTCTACAGTGATTTTTATATTTTGTTAAATTATGAACTTATGCCCTAATATCATGATTAAAGGTTATCAAGGAGTATCGGTGTGACCTGCACACTCAAGAAATAAGAAAGCTCACATACTAATTTTTGTTTGTAGTAAAGACAACTATTGTGAGCCTAGTTTAATAGTGTTGACTATCGATACAGTTGACCCTCTTGGCCATTTTCCTAGACATATAAAAATATATAATAGTTGTTATGTGTAAATTTCTCTCATTGTACTTGCTATTGTGTGTGAATTTCTCCACACCTACTCATTTATGTGTGCACTATCTTATAATTGTGTGTGATATACTTCACCTTTCTTTACTTAGTACGTGCAAACATCACCAACTCTTCCAATTCACCATTCATTGCCTTTCACTTGTTGCAACCTAATGTTTTGCATGTGCGACTTGTGCAAATAAATTTTTAAGAGGGACAATATATTTTTAAAAAGTATCCTATTCCTAGCATTAACTTCTACTAACTAAGATGGAGGTTATTGAAATTGGGAGGCAATCTACTCATGAAGATCGTGTACTAAAGAAACTGATTTTGTCTTTGCAATAATGATCTATGTAACACAACACCACTTCTTATTCTCTTTAAAACAATATTCTTTATTGTTATTTAGATTATAATACTTGGTGTCACTTCTTTAAAATATTAGATAAATTTTAACTTAAAAACCAAATATTTCGAACATTATTGAGAAACAATCATGATTCTAATTTTGTTAATGTGTTCCTATATAATCATCTTAATATGGAACCTAGAGGCACGATGACTATGGAATACATGTCTATCCTCAGATCAAAAGAATAATAGGGTTGCACTTTTCATCATTATCAACAAAAGATTATTTTTAGGATCACTTTGTTAGATTTAGTTTCTTTCACCACACCACCTTAGAAATGTGTACTATACACTCAAAGTAATTGTTAATGGTTATAAACCTGAGGAGAATGTGCAACTAGCATATAATTAAGAATCTCTCTCCTTCTTAAAAATATCTTTGTAGGACTATCCAACATAGGCATGATAGGTTGCACATGGTGTCCCTATGTATATTCCTTTAAGTTGAATACAAACACAATGAAAAGGATATCAAGAATAATCCTTATGTATACTTAGTCAATGATCTCAAACCCATTAAGATAATAGACAAACTCAATCCCAAGTTCAAACAATATTGCAAGAAAGGGATGAATCTTAGTCATAATAAAAACTTTAGTTGCCAATGTAGTGTACCCGAGTGGTAAAGATGATGTTGTAAGACCGAGAGGTTACAAGTCTGAAACGCCCTAGAAGCGGGATGAATAAATTGCCATTTAAAAAAAATAAGAACTCAAGTTCTAGGTTCTAGTGCAATTTTAATGCATTTGAATAGTCATCTCGCCATTTTTAGTAGGGATTATAAGGGTCAAAAGAAGTACATTGAATCAAGATCCTAAGAATACAAAATTGATCTTGGAGGGTTAGATACCACCAATCTTTTTACTATTCATATCAATTATTATTCTCATTTTAATTGGTGGATGGACTCTAAAATAGCCACTCACTTATGTTGTGCTCATTCTTCTTTTCCTATCTATTAGAGAAACAACAATTGTATAAACTCTTAGGGGAAATGATGTCTCTATGAAGTAGATTATACCCTACAACATGTGTATTTTAACCTCACATATGGGAAATGTCAACACCCAAAGATAGAAGATTGAGATTACTAAAAAGTGTAAATCCAATAGTAATCAACACCATCAAACATCAATGTATATAATTGATATTTTGATTCATATCCATAAGATATGAATAAAAGGGTCAACTTTTCACTTTTGACATGTAATACAATGTTTTCATTTGGATACCTCTGTCATAACCTATATTTAGAAGATATATATTCCAAATGCAATCGTAATGAAATTTTATATACCATGACTGCAATCCAAAAATGATTCATAGGTAAATCTGATATAAACCATTATTCTTGGACCCAAGTGCATAGAGACGACTCTAGGACTTCACCAACCTTTGTCTACTATTTTCTTTCAAAATGAGGATCCTCACTACTCATAACATGGGTACTTTGTTGAACACCTAATAGATATGAATAGAAATGAGGTGAGACCATGCCATATATAATTCTATTATATAACAACCAATATAATTATATGCTTACAAGCCTACTATTTACATATTAGTAAAGGCATATTAAGTGATAAAGAATAATTGACATAAGGTGTAAAATAGTAGTAAACATCATATATGACCAAAAAAGTAATATTTTTTCATCAGAAGAAGAGAAAAAAAGACACCACCATGTGGTTCGACACAGTAACCCTAAATAGATATTACACAATACTTGATTTCTTGTTTATTACCAAGATATTGTAGCGAAAGGTGTTCCACCCAAAGCATAAGGTAGTGAATAAGATGTTCCCTATCTCACCATATAATATTCTAAGATTATCAATCTCCATAGGTTCCCACCATGCCTTATTTAGATTGAGTATAAACAAGTAGGTGTATATCAACTAGGAACCTAAAGGTAAGGGCTTGACGACCAACCTACATAACCGAGTTCATCATGGGTACTCAAGAAATGACACCTCCTTACTTGGGTGTTAAGATCCTACAATAATGTCATGTATATCATTCACATTATCACAAATCGCTAGAGCTGCAACCTTGACTGCACTTATACATATAAACCATTTCAAAACACCAAGGAAACAAGCACCGTCATCCATGTATACTCAAAAGTATATGACTTTGGGCACCATCTCATAATATAAGACTACTACTAGATTACTTGTTTCACTATCCTGCCTTGTGAATAGTATGATAGTTCTACGATCATAGGGAATGCCTTGCACCTGATTAGGTAGGTCAATTTACTTGTCTTTCATTTAAAGCAACCAAGGGTTTGAACAAGTGATACAAATGTATCATAACCTTAATCAAGCATGAGTAACTCCAAAACATATTGAATTTCTAATATCATGTGTTAAAGACCTCATTCCTTGAATGAATCATCGTTTTTTTACTGTACAAGTCCATATAGTTAAAAAAACTCAACTTCACATCCAAGGGAACATTACTCTTCAAAATGCATCCACGAGACACTATGAAAATTTTAAAGGACAAACTCCAACATATGAGAGGGATATTACTAAAAATGATTTTGGAGTATAAGATGAGTGGCTAATGAAATATTTATTATTGTTAGGTGACACATTCCTCTTATATATATAGTAAAGTAGGCAAGTACATGGAAACAAAACTTAAACATAATGGGCCAAGAAAATTAAGCCCATATAACTTAATAAAGTAAATAAAAATAACTTTAGTACTCCCCATCAAGATGAAGGGTGGATGAAACACATATCCAACATGGATTTATATGACACATGTAAATGATATAAAAAATAAAAATCTTACTCCCAATACAATATTTTCACTCCCCTTGACAGATGGATATATGAAAAGAATTTGATAATGCCTCCTATGAAGTTATGTTTTGTAGGTTGGAAATACTTGACATTTGGAGAAGATCTTCTTAAATGCATATGGAATGAAGAACATCACCATCAATATGGAGCATACAATTGAAAAACCATGACTACTCCATATTCACTAGAAATGGAGATGTGATTGGAATAAGTGCAATTAAAACATATAATAATGTACCAATGGAGTTATCTTTAAACACATAAATGATGAGGTGTTGATGGATAAAATATGGATTCATCTAAAGTGTGACTCTTGGGGGTTTAATGGGAATGAAATACAACATCAATTAAATCCAAAGATTATCACTAGAAAAACCAGCTTCTCACTTGAAGATACACTTTAAGGATATATGAATAAAATAGCATAGTGAAGATAAATCTAGAAAAATCATCAACCTTGCAGGTGTAGTATTATAGTCTTGAAATTGGTGAGTTTCTTATAAGTAACCATCCATCTCATGATATGCTATAGGATCATCACAGACTAGCATAAAAAGGAACAAGAGGTTGGATTAATTGAACCAAGATCTATCCTTATGTGTGCCAATGATATAACTGAGATCCTTTAATTGGAATGAACATGGTAAGCAACTGAATTTTCGAATCATAGATAGCCAACCTACATACATATTGTGACACCAACATGATGAAGCATAGTTCCATTGAAAACGAGATACATCAATGCTACACTAGATGCATGAAAAAACACAATGACATTGGGAAAGAGATACACCAATGATGCACTGCAAGCATGATGCTTAGTAGGGATCAATTTCTAGAATGACATCAAAAAATGAATATGCATAATAATAAGAAGATCCATGTGATCCTAATATTGTTTCTTCCCATACTCCCTCTTCATACATTCTCTCTCTCCCTTTACATACTCTCACTCTCTCCTCTATCTCTCTTGCATACCAATAACAAAGTGATTGAGTATTTGGTGTGGAAAAGAGACAACACCCCTTGCAGGTGGATAGAAATGCACACGAGAGAGGTGTTAGGGGGAATAAATTGTAGAAAAGAGGAAGAGAAAACTAAGAATGATTCCCCCTTTTATTTGATTCTTTATAAACTAGAAATGGTCTTTAGTTACAATATGTTATAACATTATTGGCAACATGAGTCAATCTTCTTCATCACCCAATCAGATATATTTGGATAGAAAAATTAAAATATGTTTTTCCAAAATGATAAATCACATTTGTCCAGTCTTAAGGGGATGATAAATGTATTGGGGTGTCGGGGGGTTGCGATATGGAGTATCTCAAAAAATTGGATCTAAATAAGGATTCAATTAAAAATAAGCATATCATAGATATGAGGATGTTTGATAGTAGCAAGGAGGGTGGTTGGGAATAGTTGCTAATTGGGCCCAATGTTAGCATTACTAGGGAAGGGACATATGTAGTTATGAGGAAATGGTAGGTTTTCATGAGGCAGTTGAAGGTGGATTTTATGAATTTTCGAAAAGACTTGGTGGACCCATACATGAATACGTCCTTGATCCCAATGAGTTGAAGAATTTTCTTGGGAATGGATGTAGCGACAATCTGAACACCTTGAAGAACTATAATGACCCCGCCTCCCGGTAACCCCCAATTAAGGAAGACCAAGAAGTCAGAGCCGCTATCATGAAATAGGATCAGTGGTTTTGCAAATAATCAACAATAATTAATAAATTCTACAACAACTAAGCTTTAAAATGGGATAAAAATTTTCTTCTCATACCTTGCAAAATATAGGAGCTGAGGGATTGTATCCCATATAACATCTATCAAACTAAAATCCTCCAATATTTATTAAGCTTTATTGCATCATTGTCACTTTAAAGGAATATCCATTTTTTGGATAAACCTAAAACGCCGACAAACAAGGGCCTGTCAGTATAAAGAATTATACTGGTATGTGGGGGAACCAATAATCGTGCATTTAATTGTAACAACATATTGCATGCAATTATGATTTAACAAAACAAACTTTACGCGTTAAACATGACTACTCAATCCTTACATACCCTAGCCTCTGTGCTGTCCATGTAGTATACATGGATACTACCTCTCATATGGTAGATCTCAACTAACCCCCATGATCCTACCTTACTGGTAGATCAATACATAGGGTCGTGGAGTCGTATGGTCCTACCCAAGGGTAGACCAACACATTGACTCATGATAACCTGATGATCCTACCACACAGGGAGACCATGTACTAGGTCATCCGATAACCTAATGATCCTACCTCATGGGTAGACCATGTACGAGGTCATCCTTCTCATCATTAACAAAGTTACAGAGGAGGGCCAGGATCTGAGCTAGTCATGCACATATAATTATGGTGATAGTCATAGTCACTTTAGAGTTGCATGAAATAAAAGTCAATCAAGAAATTATTTCCAAGAAACTGTTAAAACCTCGGGAATCATCGGGAAACTAAAGTGATTTAATCATAAGCATAACCACATACCTTATTCAGCCGAATCAAGATAGGAATATTCCAAGCAAATATGAAATCCAAGCAAGCAAGAAATCCACACAACAAGGATCTTGAAATAACCATACAATTTTCTTCACTACTCATGTTGTCAAGATCTATTCAATCTAACTTGCTTCCTGGGGTTTCTACTTTCTTTTAAGGTTTCACTTGCTATTAGGGTTTCATTATCACTTTTGTCACTACAAACTCTTAAATAAGAAAAACTACTCATAAAACCTAATTATCTTGTCATATCTCTCCTAACAAGATTAGGATCAATAATTATCAGCATATTTCCAAATATTTCGAATTAAACATATCAATCTCATCCTTTATCCTAAATTAGGGTTTCCACATGCATTAACATGGATTCTTGGTTTAAAACCCTTAAACATGCACTTTCTCATCTAGATCAGATTCAAATCTTTCATTTTCATCAATAGGTTATTAGTCCATCAAATTAACCCATTAAACATTATAAATTCAATCTTTAATCACAATTAGGGTTTCTAACCTAAATTTAATGCACTTTTCATCATCTTAATATACTTTTGCAATTTGGAACGAAATCAACTTCTAAAACTATTTTTATCAGGTTCCTCATATTTTTATGATCAAATTTCATATATTACATTTATCCATCAGAGCTTCCTAGAAATTTCTATGATTTTTGTAAAGAAAATCATTTTCTTGAATTATCTGCTATTTTCACAAAATTTTTGGCCGTTCGATCCGTGGTCCACTGGACCATGTCGGATCCAATGGTCCATGATTGCGCGCCTCACTAGCGATCAAACTAAAGAAAAGGGTGAGAATGCCCTTACCTGGTTAATGCAAGCGCGAGGGCAAATGGGTCTTTTACCCCTTGGTCTTCTTCAACCTCAGACTAGCTCGCAAGTAGCCCAACCGAGTCAACTCGAAGGTTGACTTCGATTTCTCATCCTCCTACGATCAATCCCAGAGCACCGCATGACCTCCGTGAACTTGCCCAACCTGTCAATTAGTGGCTGGTTTCATTCCTTTACTTCCAGCAAGTTGTCGATGCTCCGGCGATGGTGGTGGCTAGTCGAGGGGGAAGAACAGGCAACTGGTCCAATTGAGAGCACGAGAATACTCGTCGCACTGCTCCGAACTTGAGGGCAGGGTTCACACAATCCCTCATGAAGCCCAAATCCCTCCCCTTATATAGGACCTCATACAGGTGTATGAGGAATTGGGGACTTCTCCAATCCTCCATGAAACTACCCATAAATTGGGTTAATCCTTCTCGGAACATACTTGTGAAGGTGATGGACTCATCCACACCTCAACTTATTGCATAAAACACGAGAAAATTCGGATTATTTCCCCTCTCCCTTTCCTTCTGTAACTCAGTCTAGACGATGCAAAACCATCATCAGATCCATGGTCCCCTAGACCACACGGGGATCCGATGGTTGTTATCGATTCCTTTTTTCCTTTTTCATTTTAAACAAGAAAATTATGTATTAGTTAATTCAATTCAAAGGAAACTTGTAAAATCTATATCTCTCTCCTTGTTTAATCTTTTTCATTCAAATTTTAAACGAAACTCTGGCGTGGCATTATCTACTTGTGTATTAAATTTGAAATCCAAATTCTAAAGTAAAAGGGTATTTTCTTCATAAGCAAGTTATCCTTTAATCAAACCAATTTAATTGGTATTTCCTCTTTCTTATGCCATTATATTGGTATCTTGGACTCCTTGGACCTCAAGGAACCCTAAAGGCACAAAATCCCCTCTTGGAGGATATTCCCTTGCCCTTTTCTTTATCCTTTCTCCTTTTCTTATTTATTCATTTATTATTTGAATTTCTTTATCTCTTTCTTGTTATTGGGCCCAATAGCCAATAAAGCCCATGAAGCAACCAAACATGGCTATTGTAAATGAAATTCATTCAATTCAAACAAATAAAAAAATTATTGATTTCATTTATCATTAAAAGGAGAAATAAAATTTCATTACATAGCTAGGAAAGATGGGGTTGTAACATCCTCCCCTCCTTATAGAAATTTTGCCCTCAAACAATCAAACAAACAAGTCAGGATATGCTTTTTCCATGTCCGTCTTCAGCTCCCATGTGGCCTCATCCTCTCCATGGTGCTTCCAAAGAACCTTTACCATCTCTATATTCTTACATCTAAGTTCTTTCACCTTGGTATCTAGAATCCGCAAAGGTGACTCAGGATATGTCAGCTTCCCTTGAAGCTCAATAGGTTCATGGCTCAACACATGGGTCGAGTACATCACATAGTGCTCTAGATCAGACTTATGGAACATGTCATACATCATATTATCCTGAGGGGTAAGGCTAAACATAAGCAACTCCACCAATTTATCTCTAATGGATCAATGTATCAGGGATCCATCTTTCTCATCTATAGCTCAGAGGGGTCGGGTTTTCATATTACATATTCTCCCACAGTGAACCGCATGTCAGTCTACTTTGCATCTGCTCACGACTCTTGTTTCCTTTGGGCTCTCTCAGTCATTACACAATCAAAGTGACTTCATTTGCAGACACTGCGGTCTTTCTAACCTTTGTAAGGTCCTCTCACTGAAATCATACCAATGAAGCGGTGACCGACACAACCTCCCTTACAGAGCTTCTTACATCCTGATACTGGCTATGGTGGCTATCATCACAAACTCTCATAGGATAAGAACTGCCCCCATGCATCACCCTGAATGAGCACACACACTTTCATCAGACCCTCTAGTCTGGATCATACTAATTATCAGATAGGGGTGCTAAGCTGTACTAAACTTCCAACTGGTATCGAGTTTTTCATGTACCTACTTCCACCGCATGGAAGTGAGCTTGAAGTCATGCTCCAGATACTGAACTCAGATCAGGGTGTTGTTGAACTATCTCTCTCCTCATATATAGTTCAACCTGATCTATCACTCCGACAATGCTCTCTCTCTTAGGCAAGGGGTTAGGTCAACTTGGTAAGGTGATCTACCATAACCCATATTGCATCATGACCTCTCTTGGTCTAGGGGAGACCCACCACAACATCTATGGTGATCTACTCACATTCCCTCTTGAGGACTCTTCATTATCTGTAGTAACCCATTGGGTATTAGTGTTCGGCCTTCACCTCCAGGCATGCATGGTGACAAGCCACCTACAACTCTATATACTTCTTCATGTCAGGTCTTCAAGTTACTACTACAAACTTTTACTATCTTAGTACTACTACAGTGTAAGGTGAACTTAAAATCATGATTTCCTGCATGTCATGATTCATCAAGGTCAACTCCTTAGAAACCCTAAAACACTCTAGTAGCGGGTTTCACCACCCCCTTTTCCTTATAAGTGTAGTAGAGTTTCTTACAACCATCTTTGTATATCATCAATCTCTAGGCTGACTAACTAAGAAACCACTAACTTGACCAACGGATCTTGTTGTATCTGAGTGTTAGCCAAACATATCTTCACAAACTTAGGGTTAACCTATCCACCTCTTCTAGCCTCTCTACTAGATAAACTAGATAGTTGTGTCTCGACAAAGAGTATGCATTACCACCTTACATCCTTATTTTCTAGGTAACAGTGAAGACATAAGCCTTCATATATTCCACTTATCATCCTCATTTTGGATTTAGTTCTAACCGAGTCAAGAAAACTCTGAGCTCATCATCTTGGTTATCAAACTCAAACTTATATAACTCATAAATTCCATATCGCTCTTGATAAGAACATCCTCATATGATGATTACCTTGGCTCTCTTCATGTTTGTAAACCATCCATACATCGTACCCCCCACAAAGGTACACTACTACCTCTATCCTCATACATTGTAGCAATGTTTTAGCTCACATCATCTTTATCCTTAGTGTATGGCATGTGTATTGCCCTGTCTCTCACCCCCATAACGAGAGGAAATAAGCATTTGGATGTAGTCCAAATATAGAGTTCATCCCATTCCAAGAGTAGAGATGATGCATCCCCCTTTCCAGCACACTTTCCAATCTAAGTTGTAACATGCACCACATGACTCCACATCATGAACATCTCGATTTCAGGTTTACTTCCATGGAAACTATTCCCAAACATTCTTGGGTCTTAAAAATCTCTCTTTTATGTACAACCCTTAGTTGTTACCTTAAGGTCTCTAGGGTGCCGACACTTTTGGGGTGATCTGACCCTTATGCATCTAGGGAGTGCCTATCACATTTACCCCTTAGGCCCCATCAACTCATGAAGGTGTCCAACCTCCTAACCCATGTTCCTTGGGAAAAGGTAGATGTTACCTCCCGACCCTATGGTCTCGTGCATCCATAGAAAAAACAACTCCTATTTCCATCGGTCTTATCCCTTCATGACCTTAGTATTGACGTAGGATTCCATCATAACACATCTCATTCTTGAATCTTCACCCAAAACTCCATCATCTCTCTGGGCACTCATGGTCAAACTTACATCCTTTCATAGGGATCATGGTGACCTACCTAACTTGGTCAGGCCCCATAAGGTTACCTCCATGACAACATATCTTCATGCCCCTTAGAGATGGTCACACAAGGGTCTATAGATTCATGCACATACCATGTTCTCTCCACTTAGCTCATCGAGCTCCTATGAGAGACCTCTTTAGGTTACCTCAAACTTACACAAAAGCTGATACTCACCCTACAGAAGATTCCCTCCCAAGGATGGGAGAAAACTATCTCTTGATAGCAGCAAAGATCACAAACATCCTTTCTTCCAAGGTTTACATCATCATGTGCATAACCCTATTATGCTGCCTATACACGTAGCTAGAAGGAAGCCACTTTGGGTTTCTAGGAAGGTCCTACTTGTTCCTTATTCCTCAAAGTTGGCCAAACTCATACATATGTCACCAACATGTGTGAGGGTTTCATCAAACATGTACCTTAGTCCAAGGGGTTTCCTTTTCCACTAAACCTGAGGGGGTGCCATGCTCGAAATCATAGGAACTCAAATATCTTCATGAGCATCACGTGCACCTGGTACTACTACTTCCCCTCTTAGGTCTAGGAACCCTAAGTTCACTCCTTATACCTTAACTGCCTAACTGCATACTCAACTTTTCAACCACGACCCAATCATGTACAAGGGATAACATGCACTTCCTACTATCCTTCCATGTGAACAACACCTTAGAACCCTACACGAGAATAACCAACTGGGTGCGAGGCCTCACAACTCATCACCATACTTCCTCGGTCTAAGGAACTCTCTTCCTTTACCTAAACGGTAGGCTCCTATAACATCTATTCATCGACTCCAGAAGCCTCTTCCTCTTTCTAGGGTTTGGTTCCTCTAAGGGCAACTAAGGTACCACATGCATCCAAGGATCGTGCAAGAGGCAACCACATACATCCACTTAGGTCATCCATTCTATGCCATATCCAACCCAACCTCTTATGATTCATCATGTCTCAGAGTCTAAGCTTCCAACCTTCTTTCTTAGGTCTTGATCTCTCTCTAGAGCTAACCCTACAACCGACCCTATCATTGGAGGTTCTAAGAAGGTAGATCCAACTCTTAAGGATACATGCACACACCTACATGGGTGAACCGTATGATCCAAACCTATGTTCGATCAAGATTATCCAACACTCTGCATGTTCATCTCCTAACCAGTCAGGCATAACCTTTCTGACCTAAGTCTCAACCTACTGCTAGCACTGCTAACGTTCTCTCCTACATAGGTGCATTCTCTTCCATGCTCATATATGCCCATAAGGGTTTCTATACAATCACCACTATCCTCTTCAAAGAAGGGGCTATCTTTATCTTAACAGATATGACCCTTCCAAGGTTGGGTCGCCAAAAGGAACTAGGTCAACCAACCTCACATAGCTCATAGTTCTCACTTGTATTCAAAACCAGTATGCATGTCAACCCACGCACATGGTTGACTATGATATCTAACTCATCTTGTCGTCTCTCTCTAAAAATCACTTAGGGTAAGGGTTAGCATCGTCCTTAGAGGATGTGCTAGGTCTCTACCTCTTCTTGGAGGCCTTTGCCTATAAGGCTAACTCCCTCATCCTCCTACAACAAGGTCTAATCTTAGAGCTCTCCTGAGGGTATGAAAACACATGCCTTGCAACCTTAAGCATATAATTAATCTTTAGTTTACGCTTAAACTATTAAGATTATATCCATGACATCTTGTTTACATGTTTTTCATTGATTTGGTGGAGGATTCCTTAATCCTTATTAATCTTATCCCAACTACAAGAGGGGTGTGAAGAGAGAGAAACTCTAATCTCTTAAATTTTATTTAATGAATGAGGTAGAGAAGGGACAAAGACATATGATATTTATAGGTTGTTTATGGCCTAATATCAACAACGACAATGTAACATACTTATTTTTCATACACAACCAGGGAGGAAGATTGTATATAACAAGCATAACTGGATAAGTGCTATGTTGGCTGCTCAATGTCATGTACAGATTCATCCCATCTATACAAAGCCCAAGTCTTAGATTCCTGACTTCTTCACCAAATTTAGGGTACAATAAATCAATCTTCTTCCACTATGGGGAATCATATGCATGTCGTAGGATCCCATCATTATTTTTCTTAACATTTGCATGCCACCTCAAATTCTTCACATCTATTAGATTGGCAAACAATCATTAAAACCGTGATATTATAGGTAGATACCACATCACCTTGGCAGGAGAACCAGTTTTGGACTCCCCCGAAGTCATCAATTTATACCTTGACGCACCACATTTGGATAATCTTTCAAATCCACGTAGTCCTTTTGAAACAATACACAATCATTCAGGCATGCATGTATCTTCTTGGCCTCCATTCCCATTGGGCAAAACAATTTCTTTAACTGGTATGTCGAGATTGGAAACTTGTTTCGTTCAGGAAGAATTTCTTTCAACAAAGACAACAATGACGTGAAGCTTTTGTCGCTCCATCTATTGTTAGCTTTCATCTTATACAAACTCAACACAACGCTAAGCTTCATAAATTTAGTACAACCTGTGTATAAAGGTATCTCAACATCATGCACAATGTTTCTAAACATGGGAGGTGGATCAGTGTGCTCTACCTCACAAATATCCAGCATCACATCAATAATGTCTACGAGAATTGGTTCGTTCACATCTACGTCATCAGAGGCAATTTCTACCTCCACACAATCACTGCTATCGATATCTACTGATTTCAGGTTTGAAATCTCTCCATGCCAGTGCCATTTTGTATAGCCTTGTACAATCTCATTGCACATTACATGACTTTTGATTTCGTCACCAATGTTGACTTTCAAGTTGTTACCACAATGCCAACATGGACAGTAGAACCTATCTCTAGGTTGTTTCCAATGTTCCTCGACAAATCTAATAAACTGATCAAGACCAGAAATAAACTCTAGGGTGCAATGATTTGGAATGGACATACATGATATATCCATTCTATGATCAAAGAGAAAACAAGTATATATTAGGGTTTAGGGTTAAAAGATTAGGGTCTAGGGTTAAACGATTAGGGTTTATGGTTAAAAGTTTAGGGTTTAAGGTCTTATATATAATAAATGTGTACCGCCTATCTCATTCTGTAACACCTCATGTCACTAGTAAGTGTATAATGTATATTGGGTTTTAAAGAAAATTTCAGTAGCATTTCCCCATTGTTGTCCAAGTACATATGTACTTAGAGAACAAATGGGGAAATGCTACCAAAATTTTCTTGAAAACCCAATACACTTTATATACTTACATCCTAAGTGAGATTAAGTGTTCAAGAACAGTCCCAAACCGGGGACTATCCAAGATTTACTCCTAATGAGTAAATCCTAGACAGGTTTCTAGGCCAACAAATACATGTATGTTGTCATTCTTATACCTACAATCCTAGTTTCATCATTCTTATATATAGTCTTACCGCCATGTTTTAGTTGTATTGAAGTAGTATTCTTTTCACATATAGGGAATGCTTTGGATCATTTTATATTGTATCTAGACAAATTCCCATATGCTAGAAAGTCACTAATAGTGCAAAACAACATAGCATGCAAACAAAATATCTCTCTACGTGAAGCATCATAGATCATCACACCTTCTCCCCAGAGTTTATTCAAGTCATCAATCAGAGGATCAAAATAAACATCAATATCATTGATAGTTTTTTAGGGCCCAATATCAACAACTACAACATAACATACTTATTTTTCATACACAACTAGGGAGGATATATATGTCCAAAATTAAGGTTCATGATTCATATCAATTCTGTGTAAATATAAACACATTAAATATTTCTCATTAGACAACTTGGTTCTAATAAGATTTGGATTATTAATAACCCAAATTTTAAATTCATCATTTAGGAATCCTACCTAATTAGAAAACCAATACATACACTATTTAACAACTAAAAATGAAAGTTGAATTGAAATTTTACATTATTCATCATTCACATGTATAATATCCATCTAGGATTCAAGAAATGGGAACTATTGTCACTTAAGTAAAAAAATAAAAAATCCCTCGGTTTGCTGGAGCCAAAGCTAACAACAGCGGCACAGAGGAGCAGTAGTGATAGACGTACACAAAAGAGGCAATGACGATGATGGTGGAAACATGCAGTGGCTGCTCCACTTGCGACAACAGATAGCTTTAGAGGCAGAGGTGGCAATGAGCTCCATTGATGGTGGCAGCAAGCTCCAATGATGGTGTACTCCAACTGCGACAGTATGTAGCAACAAGCTTCGATGATGGTGAGCTCCAGTGATGGCGGTAGTGGTGAGAAAACTAGGAAGGCACAACAACTCAATAAGAGAAGCGATATCGATAATCGCTAGAGCAGCAGCTCTGCAGCGGCGGCGGGGGTGGTACAGTGGTGATGACGGCTAGGAAGCCCAAGAGCTAGCGGTGATGGTAGTCTCTAGAGTTGAAGAGAGAGTGGTGGCAGAGGAGAGTGGCGACATTGGTGGCTAGAGTAGAAGATAGAGTGGCGGCAGAGGAACAAATCACCAGAGCTAGCTAGGTCGGGGAGAGAATGAAACAGAGAATGGGGAAGGGGAGGAAATTTCACAGTTCTTAAGTGGCACATAGGCTTTGGTTAAATGAAAACCGACATCTATACACATATTTGTTGTCGGTCCTTCCAAAAATTGACACCTATGTGCAACCATAGTCTTCGGTTTCTACAAAACAACTGACATCTATCCACATACGCCGACAAAAAAAAATTCACGGAAAGTCACTCAACTGAACTTGGTCGTCAGTTATTCAGAGACACCGACACTATAGGCCTCCGGGGCAGAGGCATTTTTTTGCGCAGGGGCATGGAACAAACATGTAATGTGTCAGTTCTATGAGAAGAACCGACAAACTATGTTATAAACCATTTGCGTCGATTAATTTATAAGAAACTGACACTAAAGACCTCTAGGGTACATGCAATTTTTTGCGTTGGGGGCATGGTGTGAATAGTTGTTGTGTCAGTTTACCATTAACCGGCGTCATAATTGTAATGATTTGGTGGGAAATTTTGGCACCAAATTTCTATATGTCGTGGGCCACATTGGACGTCAATTCTACTACATAAAATTGACATTGTATATAAAAGTGGTACCTTTGTGTTTTATGTGGGTAGGTCTGTTGCTCATATGTGTTGGTTTGCTTCAGAAGCCGACGTTGTTGTTTCTTGGTGTCATTTGTGAAACCAACATTATAGATCATATCTGTACTAGTGATGTAGGGCTTGACTCTGAGGTTTTGTTCACTTGGAAGGATAGTAGGAAGTGCACGCTATACCTTGTACCTATTTGATTCGTGGTTGAAAAGCTGAGCGTGCTGTTAGATAGCTCATGCATAAGAAGTGAACCTAGGGTTCCTAGACCTAAGAGGGGAAGTTGTAGAACCTAGTGCACCTGATGCTCATGAAGATGTTTGATTTCCTAAGGATTTGAGCATGGCACCCCTCAGGTTAGAGGAAAAGGAGACCCCTTAGACTGAGGTATATGTTTGATGAACCCCTCACACATAGGGTGTTGACATATGCATGTATGATTTTGGTCTGATGTGAGGAATAGGAACAAGTGTGACATACCAAGGAAACCTAGCATGGTTTAGTAGGTTGTCTTCTTTCCAGCTACGTGCCTAAGTAGTATGATAGGGCTAAGTGTGCACAAGATAAGGTAAACCCTTAATGTAGGGACGTTTGTGACCTTTGTTGCTATCAAGAGATAGTTTTCACCCATCATGTGGAGGGACCCTTCAGTAGGGTGAGTACCAGCTTCTGTTTAGTTTAAAGGTAACCTAAACGGGTCTTTCTTAGGAGTTTGATGAGATAAGTGGGGAGCACACAATATGAGAATGAACCTATAGACTCAGGTGTGACCATCTCTAAGAGCATGAGGATATGTGGCCATGGAGGGAACCTGTATGGGGCCTGATCGAGGTAGGTAGGTCGCCATGATCCCTATGAAAGAATGTAAGTTTAACCACGTATGCCCAGAGAGATGATGGAGACTTGGGCAAGGATTCAAGTTGAGATGTACCTTGATAGAATCCAAAGGTCGGGTGAGGATAAGACCGATGGGAGTAGGAGTTGTCTATTTCCATAGTTGCACAAGACCATAGGGTCGAGAGGTAACAATTATCTTTACCCAAGGATCGTGGGCTAGGAGATTGATCATCTTCATAAGTTCATGGAACCCAAAGGGTAAATGAGGCGGGCACTCCCTGGATGCATAAGGGAAAGGGAAGAAGTACTGACACCCTACAAACCTACAGGAGATGACTAAGGTTTGTGTGACGACCCAAGTGTGGTTGGGAACAATTTCCATGGAAGTAAACCTAAAATTGAGATGTCCATGATGTGAAGGAATGTGATGCACATTTCAACTTAGTTTGGAGAGTGTAAGGTGAGGTGTGATGCACCATCTATACTCTTGGAACAGGATGAACTTTGTAATAGGACTGCATCCAAATTCTCTTTTCCTCTCATTATGGGGGTGAGAGATAGGGCAAAACGCATGCCATACACTAAGGATAAAGATGATGTGAGTTGAAACAGTGCTATGATGTTTGAATATAAAGAAAGTATCATACCTTTTTGAGAGTATAGTTGAATGGATACGAAGAGAATTAAGGTAGTCATCATATGAGGACGTTCTCATCCGAAACAATATGGGATTTATGAGTATATAAGTTTGGATTTGATAGCCGAGATGATGAGCTCAAAGTTTTTTTTGACTCAGTGGATGTAACCCCAAGATGAGGATGTTGAGTGGAGTATATATATGTTTATTTCTTCACCAGTAAAGAAGCTTATCTGGTAACATATACCCTTCGTTGAGGTACAACTCAGGGGTACAACTATCTTGTTTATACAGTAGAGAGTCTAGAAGAGGTTGTTAGGTGAACCCTAAGTTCATTAGAAGATGAGACCATGTATATTTTAACACCCAGATATTTCTAGGCCATTGGTCAAGTTGGTGGATACTCATTTAGCTAGCCCAGGGCTTGATGAGATAGAAGGATGGTTGAAAGAACCTCAGATATCCCTCTCAAGAAAGGAAGGTGATGGAACCCCGACTAGGGTGTTTTAGAGTTTCAGAGGAGTCACTTGAGAAATCCTGACATGTAGGAGATCATGATTTTAAGTTCACCATATACTGTGGTACCACTAAGATAGTAAGAGGTCACAGTAGTACCTTGGATACCTGAGGTGAAGAAGTATATGGAGTTGCATGTGGCTTGTCTCCATGCATGCGAGGAGGTGAGGGACAAACACCTATAACCTAGTGAGTTGCTACCGATACTAAAGAGTCCCCAAAAGGGAATGGGAGTAGATCACCATAGATGTTGTGGTGGGTCTCCCCTAGACTGAGAGAGGTTAGGATGCAGTATGGGTTATGGTAAGTCACCTTACTGAGATGACATGATCCCTTGCCTAAGAGAGAGAGAGAGAGCACTGTCAGTGTGACAGATCTGGTTGAACTATATATGAGAGAGAGATAGTTCAACTACACCATGATCTGAGTTCAATATTTGGAGCATGACCTCAAGTTCACTTCCATGCGGTGGAAGTAGGTACATCAAGAACTCAATGCTAGCTTGAAGTTTAGCACAAATTATCACCTCTAACTAATAGTTGGTATGATCCATACTGGAGGGTCTGATGATAGCGTGTGTTCTTGTACAGGGTGATACATGGGGACAATTATTTTCCTATGAGAGTTTGTGATGAAACCCACCATAGACAGTATTGAGATGTAAGGAGCTCTGTAAAGGAGGTTGTATCAGTCACTGCTTCATTAGGATGATGTCAATGAAAGGACCTTGTGAAGGTCAGAGAGACCACAATGTGTGCTGATGAAGTCGCTTTGATCGTGTGATGGCTGAGAAAGCCCAGGGGAGACATGAGTCATGAGCTGATGTGAAGCAGACTGGCATGCAGTTCACTGTGGAAGAATATGTGTTATGAAAATCCGACCCCTCTGAGCTATAGCTGAGAAAGCTGAGTTCCCAATACTTAGGTCCTTTTGAGATGGATTGGTGGAGTTGCTTATGTTTAGCCTTACCCCTCAGGATAACGTGATGTATTGTGTGCTCCATGAGTCTGATTTAGGGCACTATGTGATGTATCCTAACCATGTGCTGAGCCATGAACCTATTGAGCTTCTAGGGAGGCTAAAATATCCCGAGTCACCTACGAGGGTACAAGATACCAAGGTGAGAGAAAACTCAGATGTAAGAATATATGATGATAAGGTTCCTAGGAGGTGCCATGGAGAGGATGAAGCCAGATGGGAGCCAATGATGGACATAAGGAAGTCTTATCCTATTTTTTGTATGTTTGGTGGAATTTTGAGGGCAAAATTCCTATAAGAGGGAAAGGATGTTACGACCCCAATTTTTGGGTTCTTTTGGCTGGAAATGCAATTTCCCCAATAAATGTATGATTATGGGAATTGTGTGAATTATATGTATTGATTGGATTCCCTTTGTAATATTTCCTTTTTTCATGTGATTTTGTGGATCATAATATATTAATGAGTCCAACATGATTAATAGAAAAAGAGATAAAAATCAAAATATTGCATTATTAAGAAGCAAATTTAAGATAATGATAAAAAGATGAGAAATATGGGGAAATGTGGATAATGGAATCATCATGGATGAGATTTCGAGTCCACATGGTTTCTAATGGAGAAAGGAATCCAAATAAAGAAAATAAAAGATTAGGAGAGAGAAAATATGCTTAAAATATGTATTATTAAGAGATAGCTTGCATATGAAGAAAAGTCCCTCATACTTTTGGGTTTGAGTCCCAAACTTTTCAAACATGAAGTTTAGGTTATCATGTACTCCTCCCTAAAGTTTGACATTAAAAGGATAAACGGATTGGGAATTATGAATTTTGTAAGTTTGTTAAATTGTAAAGGAATAACTAAGATAATGAGAAAAGAAAGAGGTAGAACCCTCTAGAAGGCTAGTAAGTATCCTCCAAAGGTGGATTTCGTAGATTTAGGGTTCCTTGGGTTCCAAGGAGTCCAAGTTGCAAAGATAATGCAATAATAAAGAGAAAAGATCATTTAAATAAGCCTTACTAAAGGAAAACTTGCATATGAAGCTAAAGCCCTTTTCCTTTGGAATTTGGGACTCAAATTTGGTACACGAGTAGATAAAGACAAGATAAAGAATCCCTTAAAATTTGGTTGCAAAAGGATTCATAGTTTACGAGATATGGATTTTTGAATTTATCCTAAAGTGAGAGGATAATGGGATTAAGATATATGTGTCACAATCTCATTTAATTTGGGAAATCAAGAGTCCTATCCCCTTTGTTTTTCACATGGCCTATTGATCATTGGATCAAGATCTAAGGGTGATTCACCATCATCCATCCTAGTTAAGAAAGGGGAACGTGGTATAGTAACCCCGAGGAACCTGGGACTCCACCCCTCTCCTCGATTATGTTTGGTTCCTGGAAACTTGTTCGTTGGAATTAGGAGGACAAAATGAACTCCCCTATGCCCTATTTCTTGTATTTCCATGCAGGATTGGGAGTTCCCCCAAATCGCTGCTCATCCTAGAGATGGGAGTTGTGTGGGAGATAAACATCCTCACAGCCCCCACCTATAAAAGGGGTCGAGATGCCCCCTGGAACCAGGCAAATGATCTAGAAGGATGTGGGTCGAGAAAATGTAGTAGCTATCATCTGTGCTCTTCTGCTAGGTCCACTATTTCACCACCGGTAGGTGCTATCTCGATGATCATCGTTTTCCCCTGTTCAATGTGAACGAGACCATCAAAAGGTTTGGCGGGAGCTTGCGAGGCAAAGGGCGTTCAAACTTGGCTCTCTGACGCCCTGATGCCCTGAGTCAACAGCTTGGTTGACCGGTGCAGGTCCTGGGCTGGAAAAACAAGGGCGGGCTCAAGGGAGGGCCAACCTCAGCCACCTTAGGCAGCAGAGAGGGGATGTTGGAGTCGCAGAGGGGCCGACGAAGCTCCAGATACCATCGCCGAAGGGATAGCACTGCTAGGGGCCAGAGTCAACTCCCCAAGTTGACCGTCTGTGGCCACTAGTTTAGAAGAGGGAGCAGGCAGGCAGAAGGAAGGAGATAATGCCAATCCAAATGACTAATTTTCCCCTGGCGTGCAAGGCCGAAACCTAGAATGTGTGAGGGTAAGAAGGACTTTGTGAACCCTACTGAGAGGCTTGCTCGCGTGGAGTGAGCGGCTGAGGTGGTGAAGTGCTATTCGCTAGACCCTGGCCCACGTGGAAAAGAAAGGGGGAGCTGCTCTGCTGATGTGGCGGCATCCCATTGAATGAGAGGTAAGTATTTTGCTAAAATCATAACAAAAGATGGGTAACTTCAATTAAGACATTCTATATATGAAAGTTGATCAAATAAATGCAAGGAATCCATTAAAAGTAGTATTAAAACCTGATTTCATTTCTAATTGCAAAAGTACCTTAAGATGATCATATAAGGCATTAAACCTAGGTTAAAAACCCTAATGATGATTAGAGATCAAATCTAATATTCTTAATGGGTTAATTCGAGTACCAATATCCCATTGAAAGATAAAGTGAGATTTGAATCTGATATTAGATTATAATTGGCTTGTTTTAGGGTTTTAATCCATGAATCCATGAAAATGCATATAGAAACCCTAATCTAGGGTAAAGAAGGTGATTTACTTGAATAATCCAAATTATTTGGAATAATGTTGTTATCTGTTGATCCTAAGCCTGTTAGGAGGAATATGACAAGTTAATTAGGGTTTATGCTTAGTTTTTCTTTTTTAGGGTTTGTAGTGTCAATAGTGAAGATGAACCCTAATGAAACCCTAAAAGAAAGTAGGAAACCCTAGGATGAGTTTAAATCGATAGATCTTGATAAAATGAATAGTGATTAGATTATATGGTTGTTTCAAGATCCTTGCTTGTGTGAATTGCTTGCTTTCTTGGAGTACTTTCTTGCTTGGATTATTGCTAGCTTGTTGATTTGATTGAGCAGGTATGTGCTTATTTATGAATAATTGATTTAGTTTCACAGCATTTCCCAAACATTTTATCGATTGGATGCAACCTAAATTGTTATATGTTTAATTCTACAATCCTATAAAGTCCCTATGATTATCATAATTAAGTATATATGTGTGTTCTCGAACCTACATGCCACCCTAATGTTCGTTGCGTGACCAAGACCTAGAGGGAAGGTCTATTCGGTCAAGTCTCGGAGGGAAGACCATTGGGCACCTCGTGAGGTGACCCCAGGAACCAAGCTCAGGATGGAGAAGGTGGCCTTATGTCCCTTATAAGGATAAAACCCTAAGAGAGTGTGATCCAGGGTTAGGGCAAAAGTGGTTGAGAATGTCACATTGAAAATGTAATTTTGGATTGTTAATAACTTATTTGTGATTATTAGGTTGTTAGCAATTATTTGTGACATTGTGATTATTCCCCGCATACCGATATAGAAATATACTGATCGACATTTTGTTTGTCAGTGTTTTAGGTACAATTATTGAAAAGGACAAAAAGTAAATTGAAATATTGTGAAGATACGATTAATCAGTTCAAGGAGGATTAGATAGATAGATTTTATCTGTGGATAGAAGTCTAGATTTGAAATTTTTACAAGGTATGCAAATGATTCATTTTATTCCTCCTTTTATCTGTGGAAAGAAGTCTAGATTTGAAATTTTTAGATAGATAGATTTTATCTGTGGATAGAAGTCTAGATTTGAAATTTTTACAAGGTATGCAAATGATTCATTTTATTCCATCTTTCCACTGTAGTTTTAGTAGAATTTATTAATTATTTTTGATTAAATGTCAAACCATGGATCCTGAGTTATTGGGATAGCGGCTCTGACCTTTTGGTCTCCCTTGATTGGGGGTTACCGGGAGGTGGCGTTGTTACAACAATGGTGAAAAACAAGATCATCTTACAAATGCTAATGATTGTTATAAGTTAAAACAAAGTTAAGGGGGAGAGTAGTGGTTTAAAACAAGAACAAGTTTTAGATGATAATGTAGGATGAGAATATCCAAATTATGTTGTTATGGAATCATCATCATGATTTTCATCCATTAATTTTAAGACTTCATGTATTTTGAACTTCTATTTCTCTTAACAAATGTGTCTACATGAGATTATTTTACCTCTTATGAACACTTGCATGGAGGCATAGTGAACACTAAAAATGATATTAAATGAAATACAATTGGTATTGGATTAATTTGAACAAAAATGTTTAATAGTTATTCAAACTATCTCAAACTATTCACTATGTTCTAAGCTTTCAGAAAAATATAATCTCAATTGGCTTGCTTGAGTTATCAGTCTTGCATGTAGTGCATAAAGTGGAATCTTTTATATGACCAAATGAGATGTAATTTTCATTAAAGAAGTGTATTCCTGGAAGCCTTTATAACATGATTGGTGAAATTGCCACCAGTACGTCTGATGTTGTTCTATAACAAATAGAAATCTTGGTACATCCTTAATTTGGACCCTTTTGTAAGTTTTTCCATTCCTTTCTATCCATTTTGTCCTTGATGTTGAATTTGTGGAAATCATTAGTGGTTTGGAATATTTTTTATCACTATTCATGCCAATGTATGAGTTTGTGCACAAATCATCAGCATCATCATCATCATCATCTAAGCCTCAATCCCAACTATGTTGGGGTCGGCTACATGGATCCTTCATTTCCATTCAGCTCTATCATGGGTCATATTCTGATTGAGATGTAGAGATTCAAAATCTCTCTTTATAAGCTCATTCCATGTTAATTTAGGCCTTCCTCTTCTTCTATTTATAGTGTTTGGCTCAATAGCATTGCTTCGTATAGGTGCACTAGTAGGTCTGCGTTGCACATGTCCGTACCATCTGAGTCGGCCCTCACGCAACTTGTCCTCAATGCTCGCCACCCCCACTTTATTCCTGATATAGTCATTTCTCAAACGATATTTTCTTGTCTTCCCACACATCCATATCAGTATACGCATTTTAGCCACGTTCATCTTGTTGAGACCTTGTTTCTTCACCGCCCAACATTCACTCCCATTAAGCATGGCTGGTCGTATAGCTGTTCTATAAAACTTACTTTTTAACCTGAGAGGGATCTTTTGATCGCATAAAACTCCAGTTGCACTCCTCCATTTCAACCATCCTGCAGTGATCCGGTGACAAACATCATTTTGGACATCCCCATCTATTTGAATAATAGAACCTAAGTACTGAAATTTGTCACATTTTGGTATATCTACTCCGTCCAACTAGGCTCCATCATTCACACTGCGAGATTGGCTGAAATTGCAATGAATATATTCAATTTTTCTCCTGCTAATCATCAATCCATTTGATTGCAATGCCTTTCTCCAACATTCAACTTTATCATTCAATCCATCTTTAGTTTCATCAATCAAAACAATATCATCAACAAATAACATACACCAAGGAATATCATCCTGAACATTCTTTGTTAACTCATCCATAACCAGAACGAATAGATATGGGATGAGTGTGGATCCATGGTGTACCCCAACTGTAATAGGAAAAGTTGGTGTCTCTCCTCCAGGAGTCTTGACACTTGCAGTAGAGCTATCATACATGTCTTTGATCAAGTCAATGTATTGGATAGGCACACCCTTTTTCTTCAAAACCATCCATAACACTTCTCTGGGTACTCGATCATAATCCTTCTCTAGTTTGTGCACAAATACCGCAGTTAATGTTTCAATTAAGGTCTAAGATGCAAATTTACCAACTAAGTGAGATGTTGATAAAATAATTCCATTCTAGAACTTCTCTTAGCCTTATGGAGCTAGAAAGAGAAAAAGAAATCAATAATAAAGCTTTAAACATGATAATTTGGCATTAGATAATTTAATGTGACAAATAATGATAATAATATGTAAAGAGAGTAAATCTCATAAAAATAAGACTCATTGGATAAAAATAACTTTAGATCTGAATTCTTTGGGTTTCAATGACTTGTGTGCCAAGTTTCACTTTATTTGCATCACTATAAATATCCTAATCCTATTTAGAAAAGAAAAGGTGATTTTTCATCAAAATATGAAATAAAATATTAAATCACTTCAAAAGGGAAAATAAATCTCAAGTTTGAAATCTACATGCCAAAACTAGCCTCTGTGTAAATTTTCAACTAATTTGGACAATATTTAATATTCTAATGTGTCTAGGGAAATGTAATTAAAGTCCAAATATTAAATAATGTGTAAACTAATCTCATAAGAAAAGAATTAATGGCAAATTTTTGTTTTTGAAGTTAAATTTGCTTGAGGTGAAGTTTCACATTAATTGTTGATTTCTAGATGTCTCTAATGTAATAGGAAAGATAAAATATGATTTAACTTAAAAAAAATAAATAAAATAGTTAGAGTCTATAAAACTAAAAACTAATGTTAAAATGGGATTCTACACGTCCTAGTTAGGCTAGGTATCAATTTTCATTTAATTTGGAGTTTGTTTTCACCCTCAAATGAAGAGCGAGAAAAAGGGAAATAGTTTAATACAATTATTCGAACTGATTTCGGAATCAAAATTAAATGTCATACACCTAGGGGTTGGCCGAGATCATCCATGGACCTACATCCATAAGATGGGATGACTCCCACATCATCACCTAGCTCAAGTTAGAAAAGGAAACAGGATGCTACTTTTGTAATTTTTTGATCTGTGATTTCACGCTCTGTAGTCGATCTTTGCTCAAGATTTTTCCTCCTGCTGATTCCTCATTGAATTCCACACCTTTGGACCCGATACTCAAAACCTATGGCCGAGAATATAGGAAATGCCCAATTCACCCCTCCGAGATTCTCGACGCTTCCCACCTCTAAAGCCCTAAAGCCAACTCACACCTATAAATATCAGTATCTTGATCACTGCTAGCCCTAGTGCTATTGTTCTCTCATTCCAATTGCTTCATTTCTTGTGTGTGTTGTCAGGGATTGTGGATGATCTAGCTTTTTTGGCTCCTGTTCCTTCCTCCTTGGGTCACCTCGGTTCAATATCACATAGCAATAAGTTCTCTAGACCTTCACCTTTCTTTATGCACTCTTGTTTTGTCGAATTATCATTAGGTTTGAATTTACACAAATCTCATCCATGCGAACATCATGCTTCTTGCCATCCATGCCACATCCATGTAAGAGGGTTGATTCCCCCATGTGAAATCTCTATTCTACCCTCTCTTGTTCCTTCTTTCTTTAATTTTTCGTCAGGGGTATTTTGGTCATTTCTCCTAATTTTCTTTGCCTTGGATAAGTCAAACTGGATCATTGACCATGTGAATTGGCTTCCCTTGATTGGACTAAGTCATTGGGTCGACATCGTTCACTCTCCCTCTCTGAAGCTTTTCTACGATTATTTGGAGTTTTTGAATTTTCTGATTGGTTGAATTTGTAAAAATCATATCTTTTGCTCTACTTGTCCAAAAATTATAAAGAAATATGTTTTTGATTTGATAAAATAATATATTTCTAATAAAAATATTTTTATAGTATAATTCCAATGATTTTAAAGGTTGATTTTTGAGAATCTAACGAAATACATGTAAAGCCCTAAAAATTGTAACTAATTCATGTAAAATCAATATAAAGAAAATAAATATATTTTCTTGATCATGACATAAGGAATCGACTGGTTTAGGTTTTGTGGCAAAAATATGAGGTTGTCCAAAAAGGTCTAAAATTAGGGTTTCTTTACAGTTATATCCATTATAAAACACTAATACATGTGAATAACTTAAAATTAGGAAAATGTGATCTTGGAATCTTCTAAGTTGGTGAAAAGCGATACCTAGGACTCTAAATTTAGGTATGTGCATCTTACCCCTTAAGTTGGGCATTTTTGATAACCAAACCCTAATTTCCCAATGAGATATGGTGTTATAACCTCAATTTTGTTTTTTTTTAAAGTTGAAATGCAATTATTCTATGAAAAGAGACTTGTTTAGAAATTTGGGTGATTTATTTTAAACAATGGATTAATTTTTCAATTGTTCTTGAATGATGGATTTTCTAAATTATATTATTTTATTAATCCATTGATGGACAAAAGGGAAAAAGGATAAACGAAAATCCCATAATAAGCATAAAGGAAAGAAATAGATAATAATTGTGTGTATATGTGAGAATTGTGTATAATTCTCTAGAAAGTGGAATGGCTGGTCATTATTGATTCGACATGGTTTATAATAAGAAAAGAAATAAAAAATATATAAAATAGAAAAGAAAGAAAGAGAAAATGATTAGTTTTGACGCCTTAAATGCATAAAATAAAGGGAGACTTTCCTATGAAGAAAAGTCCCTTTTCTTTTCAAATTTTAGTTTGAATCTTTGCACATGAGTATATAAAGTCATTACAGACTTCTCTTTAAAATTTTAGATCAAAAGGGTGTATGGAATGAGAGTTATGGGTTTTTCTAGAATTCATAAAGTGAAAAGCTTTAAATCTGTCAACTTATATACATATTGGTATTTCTTTTATTAGCCTATTAAATTGGTGTGTGTAATGTGAAACATCAGATTGGAGGTTTGATGGTGATGCACTCATCACCTTCATCAGCTGAGTATGGAAATAGAGAGTGGGAAACAGACTTTTCAAAATGGATTTCTCTCCACCTTGTTAATATGCACATCTAGAAACTTGCCCAACATATTTGTAGCAAGAAACTACACTTAATCATCCTAGATTTTAATTGCTTTGGAAGGCAATTGAAGTCTTCCCAAATACAATCTCAGGCACAACTGCACTTCCATAGACGACTATATAAAGGAGGCCTATGAACCCTCTGTGAAAACACCCACTTGTTCTCGAGACTTTGTTCACTGTCAAAACTCATTCCTTGCATTCTTTTTCCCCTCGTCGCATTGTCTTGTACCTTATTTCCCCCTCACTGTCTCACTGGAGATCTGCTCCTCTGCCTAGAGGGTCCGACTACCCCCTAGGGAATTGAGACCCTTAGCGAGTTTGGCATGGACATAAGAGTGTTTCAACATCATCTTCGGTTGCTCCGGAGAGCTAAGGCACGAAGTCAACACCCCAGTTGACTCAAGCGAGAGCAGCAATGCACCAGTAAGAGGTAGAGGAAGACCATTGAGGAAAATATTCCTCTGCCCTCGGACGAGCATTGGAGAGGTAAGGTCAAAATGGACTTTTCAACATCTTTTTCTTTAGTTTGGCTAGCCAATTAATCGGCCCAACATCATTGGAAGAGTGGGTCCTATAGCCCTTTTTCCTAGTTGGAAGTTTGTTATTGGCTGATAAGTATTAATTTTGCAAAAATCCTAGTAATTAGTAGGATGATCAGATAATTGAAAATAATATATGTATTTTTCCAATAAAATATGAAGAATCTAATTAAAATATAATCAAAATATGAATATGCTTCTAGTTGAAAAAGTGACTAAAGTTAACATCTTTAATGTGTTAAATGAACTAGAACCCTAATTACTAAGATTTGATGATTCTAATATGTCCAATTGATATTGATGATAAAATCCATATCTTTTATGAATAAAAAGAGAAACTTGAAATCTATATGAACTTAGCAACTGATGTTTTGGATAATTAGGGTTTCCTTGAGATAAAAGGTGTAATTAGTGATGAATTAGGGTTTGTAAACCCAATGGACATGAAAAGTGGTGATTAGGGTTTGGAGTGAAAAACCCTGATGAAACCCTAAAGTTGACCTAGAAACTCTAACTTGAGACCCAAGTCAATCTTATTTATTTGGATAAAATAATAATACATGGGTGCATTGCTTTAACTTTCAGGATAAAATTTTCTTGGTTGCTTGTTTGATTGTTGTTTCTTGGACTTTTCGTCCACCTAATTGGATATGTGGTTATACCTATGACTAACTGCTTTAGTTTCTTGACATTTTTCTGAGATTTTATTCATATTTCTTGAAATTAAATGCTAGGATGATATTTATTTTTGGAAATCTATAAAGTCATTATGGCTATCATAGATTATGCTTTTAACTTGCTCAAACCCCGCATATAAAGTATGGAGGTTTGAATGAAAGGAAATGAAAAGTAATGGGGATGACTAAAGACCATGCCACAAAGTGGGAAGGTTAGACCAGTCCCTAGATTGGGAAGGTCATATGAGATCAGACCAGGCCCCAGATTGGGAATGTCATATTTGGTCTGGCCTTGGATTGGGAAGACCACATTACACCTAGGCTCCAGATTGAGAAGGTGTTGGCACCTGGGATCTGGATTGAGAAGGTGGCTTTTTTTCATCCCCTGTAGGGAGAAGACCCTGAAAGGGTATTTTAGAGGTTGAGTTAAAAGTGAGCTCAGAAGTTATGAAGAAAACAATAATTTTGTTTCTGTAACAACAATTGTTGTGATTCTGTTGTTACACCTAGATGAATATTGTGTTCCCCCACATAGTAGTATAACTCGTTATACTGACCACATGCTTTAATTCTTGGCCTTTTAGGATAAACTACTGATATTATGTAATTATGATGGAAATGGATATTCAAGAAAGAAGACTCCAACTAGAATGGACATTAATGTAATCATGGATGTTTTAGATAGTTTTACTTTTTTGTGGTAAACTCTAGAATGTAACTCCTTTGTGTAAAGTTATTTTGTTCCAACCTTCTGAATTGGTGATTTTTTTATTTCTGGTTATTTGATAAACCTACAGTCCTGTATGATTGATAATGTTCCTTGCTCTCTCGGTCCACCTAAATAGGGGATTACGGGGCGAGGGGGTCATTGCACATGGATGAAAAACATTATTCCTATTATTTCTCTCTATGGCACAATTACTTTAATATTTACTTGGGTCTTGAACCCCATCTACAATAATTTTGTATTATTTAAACTTGCCAAATGATTTCTTTTAGCATGATGATTTATTTGGATTGTTAGCTAATGTAGTGGTACATATGTATAACCATCCATAGTTGGGTATGTGTTATTTCACCCAGGGGAATGTGTTTCTCTCCCCCATATATACATATTTTGTAAGTGACTAGGAATGTATTACTCTCCCCTCACCTATTGGTTGAGGTTTGATAGGTGCCTCAACCCTACTTAGTTAATGCATTAATATTATTAATCATGCTTGCTACTTTGTTATTATTTGTTATGGCAAGATTTCTATTTGATATGTGCCTCATACTTTTGAACCTCCTTATTTCTTGACTATTCTATACCCTTTATTATCCTTTTTGTTCTTATTATTTTTCTTGATGCTTATTTGACACATACCTTGTTTTCTTCTCTTGTTGGGTAAACCCAACTACGTAGGCTTAGAACAAGGTGCGGAATAAGGCCACGAGGGACCAGCCCAGGAGTAGATTCAAAGTTTTTCTGCTAAGATGTCTATGTTGTACTACTAGTTCCTATAGTTTTGTTTTTCTAATTTATGTTTCACGAAACTCATGAAGTGAACTTGGATCAAAGCCATGTAATAACTTACTCCTTTCTTTTCGCTACTACTATTGACATTTTTATATCTGGATCATGCTTATTTAAATGGAATTATTATAAATGCATCCTCCATCTAAGAATAGATGGATATTGTGTATCTTTTTTTAAATTTTAGTAAGGGTCTAGCCTCTTTAAGACATGGTATGAGAGCCTTCTAGGTACATAGTTATCAAGGCGGGCGCTCCAGAGGTCCCTCAAATCTAGGCGCCTAGGGGTCATATGTGAGTTGGGAAAACTAGGTGGGTTGGGCGGGCTAGGCGGGCACCTAGGCGGTCAAGGTGGACAGCCTAGGCGATTTTGCTGCAATTGTTGCAAAAAAAATAGTCCTTTTATACTAATGCTTCTTTGATTTTTTTCTATTTCCTCTTGTGTCTCCTATTCTAGCTTCTTTTCTTTTCTTTTTTTGCAATTTCTCCTTCATTTCCTGTTCCTTCTATTGCATCTAAATTTTTGTTACTTCTATGTCCCCTCTTATTGCTATTTCCTTGTTACTCATATCATAAATTCAGATTCTTACTTGCATCTCCTGCTCGTACGTCTACTAGACTACTAGTACCACTTCTATTTGAAAGTTTTCTTCTACTTTTTCTTACTTATTCTTGCTCCTACATGACTACATCTCAAACAGCTATTGCTGTTTGCATGTATTTGTTAAAGCTTCCTGATCTCTTCTTAGTCCCCCTAGGTGTCCCCCAACAATTCCTTTACAACTATTTTTTGTTTATCTAACTTCTTTCTCCTTCACGTCTCCTCTGTTGCTGTTGCATGTTTCTTTATCTGACTTCTTCCAGCAACTTACTTGCATTTTTCCTTTATATTTTCTTGTTTTCTTTCTTGTTCAGTTTCTACTTATCTTCAACATTCAGTTCCTCTTAATTCTCTTTCCTATGGTCCTCCCAACAGTTATCAATAGAAGTTCAGCATATCACAACATCAATGAACACATAATTACAAAATTTCATGTAGTATCATGTGTATAAATAAATAAATATGTAACTGAAAAATAAGTATATATAAAAATGCCCAGAAAAGCCTAAGCGCCCGCCTAGGCGCCTAGGCAGGATAGGCGCCCATAGGATGAAAACTACCGCCTAGCCGCCTTGACAACTATGGCTAGGTAGCTACTAGGGCATAATTTGAAAGCAAGGGTGTCTAGAAAGGATCAAGGTTCGGGGCTGGAAAGATTTTCCTCTGCACTACTAATTTGGTTTACGGGGACTCTCAGATCCATATAAACCCTGCCGGCCTAAGCGGATACTATATGTCCAAAAAAGCATACCTATAGACAATAGTAGCCTAACAAATATATGTTGGATACTCTTGGTAATCTAATATGATGACCTTGTGAATTGTTTGAATATGGATACCCTATATAGTTCCCTTTTGTCCCATAGGACCACATGCTTGGGTAGACTATCCATAGAACCAAGACTTTGAGGTTTGGTGATATTAAATGGTAAGCGATCTAGTGATAGATATTATAAATGGTTTCATTAGACTCACACTTTTACCTCTTGTTAGTTTGAATTTGAGACGACCTCTATCAAGCTGACAGCTAAATCACTCATTAATTACGTAGAATAACCATTAGCAGTGGATTACTGAAAATCACTAAAAATTAAAAACATTTTGCAAAGAGATCCACTAGCAGGAAACTCTTTATAGAAAGAACCAAAGTAATATATACGTCATGGTTCACATTATACATACATTGTACCATCTCATCTTATGATAACATATACCAGTTGCTTTGCCAAAACACATACTTAAGCAACATAAAACCTCGAGCCATACAAGCCAAAATCTCAGATTGTTTATAAAACCATTATGTCCTAACTCCCAAGGACCTGAGAGTACAGAGATGACACATAGGACTTCTATCTACAAGACATGACAAACAACACACTCAACCTGAGATGTCACTACTGTCCCTATTGTTGATGTACTTCCTCTACAGTACGGTCTCTACCTTCTCATCCACGTCCACCTAAAAATGTTGGGACCAACGGGGTGAGACAAAAGTCCCAGTGAGAGATATAACTCTTCGTCAACAATATTATTATTACACGTGAACAATATAAAAATGAGTAGAGGATCTATTATAACAATAAGCAAGATTAATCAACTATTTATAAGTAGGATAGAGCAATATCACCTTTTAGAGCATTGCAACTATCTAAGTTAGAGCAATATATGTTCATATATATGAGCATGGCATAATAATGCCATAACTGAGTAGTTCATATATCTATGACTAAGCATTGGATCATGTAATACTTCAAAAGGAATGTGAAGAACATGTATATCATCTATCAACTATGTGATACAAAAGTGTTACCGCTTCATCCAATGTTTTTGTAATCAGTCCTTAAGAAAAAATGCTACATGTCTAATTACATATTCACAATCACACTTATGCCCTAAGGAGATGAGGTATACCACTCATGCTCCAACTGACCACCGCTTACTCGAAATCGTTACCATACAAGGTCAATGGAAGAGCCGGCTACAAAGACCTCACCATCTCGATCCGTACGAGACCACTGGTAGTGACCATGTCAAAGTGCAACTAGCTTGCTGGGGTATTATAACATCTTCACTATAGAGCTACAACTGCAACACACACTCTCTTTGGGGATCTCATACAACAACCCTGATACATTTTCATCAGAGCGATCACACAACAAACCTGGTATTCCTTAGGGAGATTGCATAGAAATCCCTATCTGGACATAAGGATATGTTCGTACGTCACCTCCACATATTCAAAAATATGCACTCCGATTTAAACTTGTTTCACCATTCAACAAATCCTAACACCGAATGGATCTATGGCCAGGGCAACTACATGATAAGGTTCCACTTGATTAATTAGGTGCATTATAGTATCTTTTAGCATCAACCAAGTTACAAGCATGAATTATAATAGATGCTACAAATAAAGGTGTAATACATTTATCATATTCTTTCATAATCTTTGGAACACATTTTGAATGTATACAACTCAGGATCTCAATCCCTTCATCATATCATTGGGAATTCTCATCCCTTAATCATGATCATCATCATGATTACATGATTCGGGTATTCAAACCCTTAGTTCATCACTGAACACCATTACCTCTTATCAGGTATCCATTACCTCTAGGTCCTCTGACCCAGGTACTCATTATATTTGTTGCACAAGTATTTCACATGGCTCACAAGGCCCATTTAAATATCTTGTCACCTCTCACTAGGAAACAACTATCTTTTAGGTTATTAGACCATATAAACATTATACTTGTTGTACAAGTATTTGACATGGCTCACAAAGCCCATTTAATCTGTATCATGTGAAACATCATAGCTCATACCTGGCTATGCTCATCATATCTTGAACATTTCATGGTTAACACTTCATGATAAAAATAATATCAAATACATATCATCACCATGAAATACAATCTTCCCATTATTAGGGTTAGGGTTTCCCTTTATATCCGATCAGGATTTCAAGTTCATATTATTAATCCACACCCTAACTAATTGCTCCACACATCTAGGAGCATACATTGATATCATAATTATTCAATCATATGTATTTATTCTCATCATTTATCATTAACTGATTATTAACACAAAGTATGAGTTTATCTCTCATACTTACTATGATATTGATCACATCATACTATATTGGCTTGACCCTTTCTCAAGGTACATTAGCCTACACTTGTAAAAGTGTATTAAGCTCATTACTTCTTATTGTGTCAATTGTCATAACACACTTCATGTGTTACTCGTCCAAGTGTATCAGATTTGAGGTGCATCAAGGTGTATCGACCTTGAAATGCTAGATGTGATATCGGCCAAGCATCATTCCTTGGTGTAAAACTTCCCTCATCATTTTCAACTTACTTGGGTTCATCAACTTATCTTGCATTAGGGTACCAACCATCCTAATACTTTATGTACTAACTCACCCATTTTTCCTATAGTGTATTGGCCATCAGTCACCACCCTTGTCTTGTAATGTATCAGCCATAGGTCACCACACTTGTCTTGTAGTGTATCGGCCATGGGTCACAACACATGTCTTGTAGTGTATCATCCTTGCATCAATTCTTGAATTGCCCAACTATCACCAAGTGATATGGACTCATCTCAGATTAGGTCATTGTTGATATAGGGTTGACCAATATCAATCACTTTAGGTGTTTCACCTATCAAGATATTACCCACACCATTACTTGGTATTTTAGCCATCACTTCTAAGAGTGTATTTCCCTCACCTTTACAAGGTATGTCGAGTTGAGTCATGTATGTCAATGTTGGACACATGTATTGGGTTAGGGTTATATTAGGCTAGGCATCATAATATCCCTCATACCCTCAACCATCGAGCTATCAACCTTACCTATCTTATGGTGCATCACCTTCTCCATATTTGGGTGTAACAACTTCACCTCACTTGGGTCTATCATCCTTACCTCACTTGAGGATATTGGCCACACCATACTTTAGTTTAATTTCCATCACATGTTCTAGGGTATCAACCACCTTACCACTTTTATCATCTAATGTATTGGGTTACAATCACCATATCATCTAAGAGGTGTGTGCTTCCACCATATCAGGCAAGAGGTGTGTGCTTCCACCATATCGGGTAAGAGGTGTGTACTTACACCATATCCGTGATGACTATAGCAGAATCATCACAGTGATTACGCGGAATAAACATTAGCAGTGGATTAGCAAAAATCACTAAAAATTAAAATCATTTTGCAAAGAGATCCATTTCTAGGAAACTCTTAAAGAAAGAACCAATGCAGTATATACATCATGGTTTACATTGTACATACATTGTACCATCTCATCTTAAGGATATCATATATCGGTTGCTTTACCCAAACATATACATAAGCAACATAAAACCTCGAGGCATACAAGACAAAATCTAAGATCGTTTATAAAACCATTACGTACTAACTCCCAAAGATTAGAGAGTATAGAGATAACACATATGAATTTTATCTACAAGACACGATAGACAACACACTCAACCTGAGCTGTTACTCCTGTCCCTACTATTGTTGTCCTTCCTCTACAGTACAATCTCTACCTCCTCGTGCATGTCCACCTAAAAATTATGGAACCCATGAGGTGAGACAAATGTCCTAGCGAGAGATATAACTTTGTGCCAACAATAATATTATCATAGGTAAACAATATAAAACTGAGAAGAGGATCTTTTATGTAAATAAGCATGTTTAATCATTGTTTAATTATAGTGTAAAGTAATAGCATTGTTTAAGCATTTCAACTATTCATGACAGATATATAGATCATCTATTTTCTTTATAAGGAATATGAAGAACATGTATGCCATCTGTCTAATAAGATGTATAAAAGTAATGTAACATCAAGTAATGTTTTCGTATTCAATCCTTAAGAAGATACACTACATAGCTGATTACATATTTACAATCACACATATGCTCAAAGGAGATGAGGAATACCACGCATGCTCCAACCAACCACAACTACGTAAAGCATCGGTACCATACAAGGTCAATGGAAGAGCCGGCTGCCAAGACCTCACCCATCTTGGTCAGTACGAGGCCACTAGCAATGACATCATGTCAAACTACAACTAGATTTCAGGGGTATAGAGGCATCTTCTCTATAGAGCTGTAGCCGCAACATGCACTCTCTTCAGGGAGATATCACATCAATCCCTGATAGATTTTCATCAGGGCAATCACACGGAAACCTTAGCATTCATCAGGGAGATAACACATCAATCTACGTCTGGACGTAAGGATATGTTCATCCTTCACCCCCACACATTCAAAAATATGCATTTTGAGTTAAATTCATTTCACCATTCAACAAATCCTGACACCGAATGGATCTAAGGCATGGGCACTACATGATAATGTTCCACTTGATTAATTAGGTGCATTACAATATCTTTTAGCATCAATCAAGTTACAAGCATGAATTATAACAGATTCTACAAAGAAAGGTGTAATACATTTATCAAGTACTTTCATAATCTTTGGAACACATTTGAATGCATAACACTCAGGATCTTAGTCCCTTATCACATTACTGGGAATTCTCATCCCTTAACATTATCATCATCATGATTGCTAGATCTGGGTATTCAAACCCTTAGTTCATCACTAAACATTGTCACCTCTTATCAGGTAACTATTACCAATAGGTCCTTAGACCAGGTATATATTATACTTATTGCAGAAGTATTTCACATGGCTCACAAGGCCCATTTAATCTGCATCATACGAAACATCATGGCTCATACCTGGCTATGCTCATTATCTCATTATACCTGCATGGTTAGTATTTCAAGATAGAGACAATATCAAGTACATATCATCACCATGCAATGTAAGAGAAATACAACCTTCCTATCATTAGGGTTAGGGTTTCCCATTTTGCCGATTAGGGTTAGGGTTTCCCCTTTTTAACCGATTAGGGTTTCAAGTTCACATTATCAAGAATCAAAATCCTAATTCACATTATCAAGAATCAAAATCATGATTCATAGATCCACATATATTAGGAGTATCAATGTATGCTCATTAAATGATTATCACAAAAGTATGAGTTTCTCACTCATCCTCACTAGGATATTGATTACATGATACTATATTAAATTGACTTAACCCTTTTTCAAGGTACATTAACCTACACTTGACAAAGTTTATTAAGCTCATTACTTCTTATTATATCAATTGCCATAACCCACTTCATGTGTTATCCAATTTTATCAGATTTGAGGTGCATCAAAGTGTATTTATCTTGAAGTGCTACAGTTAAAACCAGCCAAGCATCATTCCTTGGTGTAACACTTCCCTTATCATTTTCAACTTACTTGAGTTCACCAACTTATCTTGTATTAGGGTATCGACCATCTTAATACTTTATGTACTAACCCACCACACTTTTCATATAGTGTATCAGCCATAGGTCACCACATTTGTCTTGTAGTGTATCGGCCTAGCATCAATTCTTGAGTTGTCCAATTATCACCAAGTGATATAGACTCATCTCGTATTAGGTTATTGTTGATATAGGGATGACCTTTATCAATCACTTTAGGTGTATCACCTATCAAGGTATTAGCCACACCTATACTTGGTGTTTTAGCCATCACTTCTAAGAGTGTATTTCCCTCACCTTTACAAGGTGTGACAGATCGAGTCATGTATGTCAATGTTCAACACATATATTGGGTCAAGGTTATATCAGTCTAGGCATCATCATATCCCTCATACCCTCAACCATCAAGGTATCAGCCTTACCAATCTTATGGTGTATCACCTTCACCATACTTGGGAGTAACAACTTCACCTCACTTGGGTCTATAATCCTTACCTCACTTGAGGATATTGACCACACCATACTTTAGTGTATTGGCCATCACATGTTCTAGGGTATCAACCACCTTGCCACTTTTGTCCTCTAATGTATTGGATTACAATCACCATATCATTCTAGAGGTAAGTGCTTACCTCTATAGCATCCATGAGGTATGAACTTGCTTTCATATCGGGTAAGAGGTGTATGTATGCTTACCATATCGGGTAGGAGGTGTATTTGTGCTTACCATATCGAGCAAGAGGTGTATGTGTGCTTCCATATTGCCCAAGAGGTGTATGTGTGCTTTGATATCACCTAAGTGGTGTATGTGTGCTTCCATATCACCCAAGAGATGTATGTGTACTTCCATATTTCTTGTGAGGTGTATGTGTGCTTCCATATCGCCCAAGAGTTGTATGTGTGCTTCTATATCACCTAAGAGGTGTATGTGTGGTTCCATATCGCCCAAGAGGTGTATGTGTGCTCACCATATCGCCCAAGAGGTGTATGTGCTCACCATATCGCCCAAGAGGTGTATGCGTGCTCACCATGTCATTCATGAGGTGTATGTTCATCACCATATCTTGCACGAGGTGTATCCTTGATCATAATATCGTTCATGAGGGGTGTGTGTGTCACTCATATCGGGTTGCTCAAAATTAGGGTTTTGCATATTGGGTTACACCCTTATGCTCATGCCACTTCAAATCTTCATGGTATCGGCCTACCCTTCACCATGTGTTAAGTGAAAACCTAGACAACTAGTTAATCTCAACCATCCCAAGTATACAAACCCATAGGGATGTGGGGTTCCAAGGTATAACGGATTTAACATCACCATCCAGGGTTTCATCACCATATCGGGTTAGAGGTGTGTACTTGACACCATATCATGCATAAGGTGTGTGCTTGACACCATATCATGCATGAGGTGTGTGCTTGACACCATATCGTGCATGAGGTGTGTACTTCATCACCATGTCATTCAAAGAGGTGTATACTCATCACCATATCGTGCTAGTGGTGTGTGCACATCACCATATTGGGTTAGAGGTGCTTCAACCCGATATCAGTTTGTGCCATGATGATGTCATCATATTCAAGCTCAAGACCTTTGTTCTTACTATTCTAATTCATGGACAACATGTCTATGAAACTATTAGAACTCATAGATTCATCAATTATTCAAGAAAACTGAAATTGGAAAGTAGATCATCAAGTGTAGCAATATTGATGATGAATAATAACATAATTGGGTTGATGTTATATAACCCACCTAAAAAACAACTTCAAAGCTTCAAGCTCCAAAGATTCACGTACCCAAGGTTGAAGATGAACATATCATAGATCCATGACTCGTTCACAACTACTCTACATGTAAGGAATCACCATAGTTAAGAACTTGGAGAAGAAGAAAAGAAAGAAAGATTCACAACCCAAGATCATGCTTTATCCAATGTTGAAGATGGCCATGGCTTCACCTTAGGCTTAATGGTCGAGCTCCTCCTTGCTCCGCAACTATATGCACAATATCTAAGAGAAATAGGGTGATAAGGTTCGAAAAGTTTCACTAGTAGGTGAAAGGAGTGGTATATATAATTGAGGCTCATGAGAGAGAGAGTGTATAAGAGGTGTCATCACCTTATACTACTAGGTGCCACATGTCCATGCATGGGTTGACACATGTTCATGCATTCACTCATATTTATCTTGACAT
Source organism: Alisma plantago-aquatica (assembly GCA_963693085.1). NCBI lineage: Eukaryota > Viridiplantae > Streptophyta > Magnoliopsida > Alismatales > Alismataceae > Alisma > Alisma plantago-aquatica. The sequence continues at coordinate 71,781,864 of OY856412.1, read as the reverse complement.
GCAAAATAAAATCTTTAGGATAATTCTAGGGATAAGATTTCGTCCCTTAGTTATCTTGTTGAGCAAGATACTTCAACTTAACAGTACTTTATTCACAAATCAATACAACTTTTCCAAGGAAAGTTGTAAATCAATATACATCACTTTATTGAGGTGCTTAGCTCATCATGGAAAAGGCCAAGAGTTAAAAAACGATATGGGACCTACTCTATGGCTCCTTGTCTGATAGGCATTCCCATATCAGCTCTACAACTCGATACAACCCAATACTACTCAATTAGGTTTTAATTATACAACTCTTTTTCATCTTTTCATCACCAAGAATGCTACCACTCAAATACAATTCAAACATGGTGCCTACTTCTTTATATATTCTCTAGATGATGATAAGAGATGGTAGATACACTCTAAAGGTGGTAATTTTCATATCAACCTTACATTTTAGGTAAATTGCAAATTGGACAAAAACTGATACACAAGGCACAAGCATTATTCAAACAAGCTCCAACTTGGAACTTAGGATTTCCACAAGCCGCCCCTTAGCACCATTCTCTCTCTTATGATGCTAAAGCACTTGAATCACGTTCAAAATGTGAGATATTGCAATATAACCCCTTATCTTGGGTAAATTACACTTTGGTCCAAAATAAGGGAACATTGCTCAAACATCATTCAAACAGGACCAAACTTGAAACATGAGTGTGTCACATGATAACAAAACACCTTAGAGGATTATATTAAAGTTATAAGAAACTTATATTATCCAAAAAAATAAGATTATCCCTAAACCCAGTCAGGGTCCTTACAATATCGGGCAAGAGGTGTGTGCTTACACCATATCGGGCAAGAGGTGTGTGCTTACACCATATCGGGCAAGAGGTGTGTGCTTAAACCATATCAGGAAAGAGGTCTGTTCTTACACCATATCTAGAAAGAGGTGTGTGCTTACACCATATTGGGAAAGAGGTGTGTGCTTCAACCATATCGGGTAAGAGGTGTGTTCTTACACCATATTAGGCAAGAGGTGTGTGCTTACACCACATCGGGCAAGAGGTGCTTCAACCCGATATCAGTTTGTGCCATGATGATGTCATCATAATCAAGCTCTAAAATCTCATTCCTTACTATTCTAGTTCATGGAAAACAGTCCTATGCAACTTTTAGAACTCATGGATTCATCAATTATTCAAGAAAACTCGAAATTGAAAGTAGATCAACAAGTATAGCAAGATTGAAGGTGAATAATAACATAATTGGGTTCAAGTTATATAATCCACCTCAAGAACAACTTCAAAGATCGAATCTCCAAAGCTTCATGTTCCCAAGGTTGAAGATGACTTATTAAGAGTCAAATACTTGTTCACAACTCCTCCATATGTAAAGAATCACCATATATAGTTAAGAACTTGGTGAAGAAGAAAAGAAAGGAATAACTATAACCCGAGAATCATGCTTCAACCAAGGTTGAAGATGACCATGGCTTCACCTTAAGATTGAAGATCAAGATCATCCTTGGTCCTCAACTTCTATGGGCTATATCTAAGAGAAAGAGAGATGTAGGATTCGAAAAGTTTCTCTAGTAGATGAAAGAAGAAGTATATATAGTTGAGGCTCATGCGAGAGAGTGTATAAGAGGTGTCATCACCTTATACTACTAGGTGAAACATGTCCATGCATGGGGTGACACGTATCCATGCATGCACCCATAATTATATCAACATTAAAAACTCTTTGTTGGATAATTCAAGATTAGATATTTGCCATTGGGTTCCTTGTTGAACAAGATATCACAACCCAATATCACTTTATTCACAAACCGATACAACTTTTCCAAGGAAAATGTAACTCATCATGGTTTACCTCCTTAAGGTGCTAATCCGATATGAATACTTATAAGAAGTTAACAAAACGATATGGGACCTCCTATATGGCTTCTTGTATGATAGGTGCCCCCATATAAGCTCTACAACTCGTTACAACCCAATCTAAGGTTTCAACTACACAACACTTCTTGGTCTTTTCATCTCCAAGAATACTACCACTCAAAAAGATTCAAAAATGGTGCCTCCTTCATCTTTATACTCTATATGATACTAAGAGAGAGTAGGGACACTCTAGAGGTGGTAATTTTCACATCAACCATATATTTTGGGTAAATTACAATTTGGACCAAAGCTGGTACACAAGGAACACACATTATTCAAATAAGCTCAAACTTAGAACTTAGGCTTTCCACAAGCCACCACTTAGCATCATTCTCTCTCTTATTATGCTAAATCACTTAAGGCACGTTCAACATGTGACATATTGCAATATAACCCCTCATCTTGGGTAAATTGCACTTTGGTCCAAAACAAGGGAACATTGCTCAAACATCATTTGAACATGACCAAACTTGAAACATAAGTGTGTCACATGATAAAAAAACACCTTATAGGATTCTATTAAAGTTCTAAGAAATTTACTTTATCCAAAACAATTAGGGTCAGCCCTAAACCCATGTTAGGGTCCTTACAAGTTATAAACCCCTAAAAATGATTTCATCCCCAAAATCCCAGATGAAGGGAGACAATTGTTACTCATGCATCCACCATCAATACTCCACATAACACCTTAATGTCATGAAGATACCATATAACTTTGACTAGCACAAAGTTCTTCCATTCAGGGTCATCATAAAATCTATCACACATGACACATACTCAACTATCCTTTTCATTACTGACTACAGAGTCAACTCTGTGTCATGTAACACTTTCTTAGTCAGAGAAGCATACATACTTTGTATAACTTGAGGGTCAAACCTCACTGATTTGTCACCATCTCAACTTACAACTTTATGTGATAAGATTCTTGATTTTGGGAGTTTACCATACCCCTCACATGGCTTAGCATTTCTCCTCCAAGGAAAGACTATAGCTACATTCTGTCACCCAGTTGGGACTACAAGTCTTATCATACTTCTATTGTGCCACTCTAATCTACTCACACAACACTAAACTTACTTATGACTTGTACCAACTATCACGTTAGCTATTTATTCTCTTATCATAAGGATATGCTACTTATCAAAGGAGAACTATATCATAGGTAGCTATAGATGTTACATGTATAAGATGCCTCAATAAATGTAGATAGGGATTATAAACCTTGTTTATCTATCTCTAGACGATGTAAAACTTTCTTGGATTTTTCTTACTTGCAAACTTGATAGGGATATTCTAACGAATTATACTTAGCTAGATAAACTCTTCCCAAGACGATCCTACAATTATTCCTTTAATTAATACATCCGTACCGATGTCATTTTTATGTAGAGCATAAACCCCTATCATATGATATCCATACTATAGTATGTAACTAGACTGATCTCAAAGTTGGCCCTTCTAGGTAACCAAACATTTATCATCTTCTCAGGAGTCATGTTCTCACTTTCTTATGCCACTGAAACTTCTCAGATAATATTATTCCTTACCTTGGTATCCATTACATGTGCCAAAACACATCATATCATCATCATTTCCATCTTCTGTTGTTATCACCAAAACCAAACATATAATAGGACCTTTCTTTCATCTCGGGACATTACTTATCACATATAACTTTATTGTAACATCCCAGACCTGGGTTTAGGGCTAACCCTATTTGTTTGGCTTAAATAAGTTTCTTAGAACCGTAATATAATTCTCTAAAGAGTTTTGTTATTAGGTGACAAACTTATTTTTCAAGTTTGGTCCTGTTTGAATAACGTTTGAGCAATGTTCTCTTGTTTGGACCAAAATGCAATTCACCCAAGATGAGGGGTTATATTGCAATATGTCACATTTTAAGTGTACCTCATGTGTTTTAGAATCATAAGAATAAGAATGATGCTAAGGGTCCGCTTGTGGAAATCCTAAGTTCCAAATTTGAACGTGTTTGAATAATGATAGTGCAAGTTGTAATTTACCCAAAATGTAGGGTTGATATGAAAATTACCACCTCTAGAGTGTCTCTACCCCCTAATAGTATCATATAGAGAAGATATAAAGAAGGATGCACCATGTTTGAATCATAATTGAGAAATGATACTCTTGGTGATGAAAAGACCAAGAAAGGGTTGAATGTGAAACCCTAATTTGAGTTGTATTAGGTTGTAGAGTTCATATAAGAGTGCCTACCAGACAAGGAGCCATAGAGGGAGTCTCATATCGCTTTGTGAACTCTTGGCCTTGTCCATGATGGGCTAAGAACCTCAAGGAGGTGAAGTGTATCGGTTTACAACTTCCTTGAAAAAAATTGTATTGGGTTGTGAATAAAGTAGTGATTGAGTTGAGATATCTTATCCAACAAGATAAGGAATGGCCAAAATTTCATCTCTAGATTATCCTCAAGTGTTTTGCATGTCAAGATAAATATGATTTCATGCATGTACAGGTGTCATCCATGCATGGACATATGGCACCTAGTACTTTAAAAAGATGACACCTCATATACACACTTTTTCATGAACCTCGAGTATATATACCATTTCTTTCACCTATTAACGAAATTTTCTAAATTTATCACCCTGTTGCTATTATATATTGTGCATAGTGTCTTAGTATCATGCACATGTGAAGGGGTATCGTGCATAGAGCTTTGGTATCGCCCATAGCAAAGTGATACCAGTCATAGAAAAGTGATATTGGCCAAGTGAAGGGATATCAGCCACAAGTGAAGGATATCGGCCACAAGTGGTGAAGTATCATGCATAGTGTTGAGGAGCTCAAGTCTTGGACCTTTGATAAGATCATATTACACATTGGGAACATGAAGCTTTGGAGCTTGGAGCTTTGAAGTTGTTCTTGAGGCGGGTTATATAACTTGAACTCAATTATGTTATTATATACCTTCAATCTTTCCATAGTTGATGGTTTACTTTCAATTCAAATTTTCTTGCATAATTTATAAATAAATGAGTTCTATTAGTGACCTAGGACTGTTTTCCATGAACTATAATAGTATGGACAAGTGTCTAGAGGTTGATGATGATGACATCATCATGGTTCTACCCGATATTGGGTTGAAGCACCTCTAACCCGATATGGTGAGGTAAACATACCATATCACGATACAATGAGGATTATTATATATTATACATGATATGATGACGAATACACACCTTGTGCACAATATGGAGTCAATAATACACCATTTCCATGATATGAGGTCAAGTATACACCTTATGCATGACATGGAGTCAAGTATATACCTATAACCCAATATGACAAACCCTAGATGATGAGTAAACCGATATGGTAATATGAACACACCACTAGCACGATATGGTAATGAGTTTATACCTCATGGATGATATGAGTGACATAGACACACATCTTGTGCATGATATGGGTCAAGCACACATTTTATACACGATATGGTGTTGAGTATACACCCTAACTCGATATGGCGTTGAAACCCTAGATGATGAAATGAAACCCAACAAACTTTGGAACCCCACACCCCTATCATTTTTTGTAATGGGTTGATTGTGAAGGGTTCAACCAGTTGTCTAGCCTATCACTCAACACATGATAGGATTTATCCCTTAAAGGTATCAAAATATATGAGCATAAGGACCTAACCCGATATGCTAACCCGATATAGTGTTGAAACCCAATATGGTATTGTGAAATATGATATGCATTGGAACCCCACACCCCTATTAGTTTTTACACTTGAGCTAGTTGAGACTAATAAGTTGTCTAGCCTATCACTCATTACATGATGAAGGGTAGGATTATACCATGAAGGTTTTGATTGGATATGAGCATAATGGTCAAACCCGATATGCAAACCCTAAAGGTTGAGTAACCCGATAAGGATGCACGATATGGAGATAAGGATATATCTCATGTAAGATATGGTGATGAGGATACAAATCTATACCCGATATGTAAGCATACCTACACCTCTATACCCTATATAGAGGAAGTACCTCAATCTAATACACTTGATTGAGTGACACATGAAGTGTGTTATGTCAAATGATACATTAAGACATAAACAGTTTATTGCATTTTAATAAATATGGGCCAATATACCTTGAGAAATGGATTGAGCCAACCTAATGGAGTATGATGTAATCAACATCCTAGTGAAGGTGAAAGAGAAACTTATACTTGTATAATAATCATATAATGAGTATACATTGATACTCCTAATATGTGTGGAGTATGAATTAGGGTTTTGATTCTTGATGAACGTTCTGGAAACTCTAATTAGTTAATAGAGGGAAACCCTAAACATAGTAAAGGAAGTTGATATGACTTGAAATCCTATTCAGTAAGAAAGGGAGACCCTAACCCTAATAATGGGAAGGCGTTATTTCTCTTGTTTTGCATGGTAATGATATGTATTTGATATTGTTGTTATCATGAAATACTAACCATGCTGGTACCATGAGAAAATGAGTATCACTAAGTATGAGCTATGATGTTTCATATAATATGGATTATATGGGTCTTGTAATTCATGTGAAATACTTGTACAACAAGTATAATGTTTATATAGGTCTTATGACCTTGAGATGGATGTTGCCTAGTGAGAGGTGACAAGATGTTTAAAAAAGTCTCGTAATCTAGAGATTGATGTAAGAGATGGCAATGTTCAAAATGAACTAGGGAAATGGGAACCCCGTAACATAATAATAATAATAATAATGAAATCTTGGTCATACATGCTTTATGGCTATAGACAAATAAGGGCTATAGTGTTTTGAATATGCTAAAATGAGATATGAGGAATACTTGTATCACATAAAAGATGTGAATGGGTATGATGGCTTGGCTGAGGTATAATGCCTAGTAAAGGTGATGTGGTATTCAATGATGAGTTTAAGGGATTGATATCCCACAATGAAAGTGAAAGGGGAACATAAAGGTATCCCAACTACTATGGGATCCTTAGCATTATAGCCATGATCTCACAGGGTAGGTACAATCCAATACCTAGCTGTAATCTCACAGGATTGGTATAATCCAATACATGGCTGTAATCTCATAGGATTGGAACAATCCAATACGTGTCTATAATATTACAGGATTGCTATAATCTAATACTTGGTTGTAATCTCACATGGTTGGTACAATCTAATACCTGGATGTAATCTCATAGGGTTGGTACAATCCAATACCTGGCTATAATCTCACATGACTGGTATAATCCAATATCTGGCTGTAATCTCACAAGATTGGTACAATCCAATACTTGGATGTAATCTCACATGAATTGTACAATCCAATACCTGGATGTAATCTCAAAGGATTGGTACAATCCAATACCTAGCTATAATCTCATAGGATTGGTACAATCCAATACCTAGCGGTAATCTCACAGGATTGGTACAATCCAATACCTGATTGTAATATCACAAGATTGGTACAATCCAATACCTGGATGTAATCTCCTAGGATTGTTACTATCCAATACCTAGCTATAATCTCACAGGATTGGTAAAATCCAATACCTGACTATAATCTCACAGGATTGGTACAATCCTATACCTGGTTGTAATCTCACATGATTGGTACAATCCAATACATGGATGTAATCTCACTAGATTGGTACAATCCAATACCTGATTGTAATCTCACAAGATTGGTACAATCCAATACCTGGTTGTACTCTCACAGGATTGGTATAATCCAATACCTGGCTATAATCACATAGGATTGGTACAATCCAAAACCTGGTTGTAATCTCACAAGATTGGCATAATCCAATACCTAGCTCTACTCTCACATGATTGGTACAATCCAATACCTGGCTAGAACATATTCACAGGATTGGTATAATCTAATACTTGGCTAGAACATATTCACAGGATTGGTATAATATAATACATGGCTAACAGATTGTCTGAGGCCAACAACTAGAAATGAGAATGATTCATGGATATCATACCATGATAATATTATCACAAGATAAGTTTGAGATGTTGGTATAATATGAGGGGTAAATGATACGCATGCCCTTCATATTCCTTATAAAGTGCATTGATGATTTAATGCTCTATCATAGACAGTTGCGATTCTTTAAAAGATGAGAATGTTCTAATATGCACAACAACAATGATTAATCTTGCTTATTAATATAAAAGAAACTCTGTTAAGCTTTATATTATTTACCTATGATAATAACATTGTTGGCGGAGAGTTATATCTCTCATTAGGAAAATTGTCTCACCCCATGGGATCCTCAATTTTTAGGTGGATGTTCATGAGGAGGTAGAGACCATTCTATAGAGGAAGGACAACAACAACAGGGATAGTGGTAACAACTCAGGTTGAGTGTACTGTCTATCGTGTCTTGTAGATAGAAGTCCTATGTGTCGTCTCTGTACTCTCAGGTCCTCAGATTTAGTACATGATGCTTTTATAAATGAACTGAGATTTTGGCTTGATTGCCTTGAGGGTTTTATGTTGCTTATGTATCGATTTTGGCAAAGCAATAGTTATATGTTATCCTTGAGATGAGATGTTACAAAGTATGTACAATGTGAACAATGATGTATATAATGTTTAGTTCTTTAAGAGTTTTCATGGAAATGAATCTCTTTGCAAAATGGTTTTAATTTTTAGTGATTTTGTCAATAAACTACTTATGATTATTCCACAATTATTACTGGTGGTGATTTGGCTTGATTTTATGTCGGGTCATCACAAAGTTTTGGTATCAGAGCTTAAGGTTTGCTGAGTCTATAGAGACATATGACTAACGTGTTGAGTCTATTCTAGTGTACTCCAGTATATCTTATAGTGACTTCTGCTTATGTAGAAGAAGGGATATAGCTTAAAGATGTGTTGAGAATATGAGGAATACGTTGCTGAGAGCAATGTTGCTACACTAGTAGGAGGTGCAAGGGATCAAGAAAGAGAGGAATCAGTGCCTGAGAATCCCCATTTTGATAAAGCTATGCTAGAAAACCCATCATTTCATGCTCATTTTAGACAATTCATGGCAACAGTAATGCATATGGCCGAACGGATGCCAGCACCAACACCTAGAGCACCAGTTCTCAATGAGGGGCATGGGTATGGTAAGACTTTTGAACGGATACGCCGTATAGGAGCTATAGAATATGCCAGAACAACTGGCCCAACATATGCTAATTTGTGACTCACTGAGTTAGAAAAGGCTTTTATAATCCTTAGTATCCCATATGATGACAAAGTCAAACATGCCGTTTACCTTTTTAAAGGTAGTGCTGGACACTGGTGGGCCATAGAAGAGGTAAAAAGGAATGATGAAGAGGTTGGTTGGGAGGAATTTCGTCGAGAATTCGTCAATAAGTATTTTCCACAAACATACTTAGATGAAAAGATCTCATAGTTTGAGAAGGTTTGGCAAGGAACCATGTCAATTAATGAATATGAGGCTAGGTTTATGGAACTTTCATGGTTTTGTCCTCAAATGGCTACTAATGAGTAGGAGAGGATGCGATGTTTTGAGAAAGGACTAAATGCTGAGGTGTCTATCTCAGAAGCTGTGATAGAAAGTAAAGAGATATTTTCCACATTCAAGGAATTTTTCTCAAGGATAGAAAGGTCTGCGACAAAGAAACATGTGGCAAACCTAAAAAGGAGGTCTACACAGTCACAAGAACAATGTATTGGTGGTACTAAACAACCAAAGTTTTCGGTAACACCGGTGCAATAACAATTTAGTACATCAATACAGTGGTCACCAAGTAGGGTCCGTGCTTGCCATAATTGTGGATAGATCGGACATCTAAGGTGGCAGTGTCCAATAAGAAATAATGAGGTGACCCAACAATCAAGGCATAATCTACAAAACTCACAAGGACCACAACTTAGTGGAGTAGAAGGCCGAGGACAAAGACAAGTGTCGTAGATTGGTCCATCTACTTCTAGTGGTAGAGGCAAAGGCAATAGCAGATGACAACTAGACTCCATGCGTTGAGTCAGTCGAGACACTAGATAACCTGTATCAGGTAACATGTCAAATAAAACTTTTCATTATGAATTATCTTTCCTTTTCTTCTCTCTGCCTACTAATTATAAGAAAGGTAGTTGTTGTTTAGATTCCTTTAATTAGTCCTATGAGGACATGAGGAAGAGATAAAAAGGATGAGAACCTATATTTAGTCCAATATTCTCTTATATGTTTTGAAATTTCTCTCTTCATGTAGAAAGGGAAGAGATGTAAAAGAAACACCTAGAGAAAATTAGAGATACTAAGTAGCAAAAGTTTAAAGAGATGTTAAAAGTAAGAAACATAATATAAAACAAATGCATACTACCTAACTTCTGTTCTTGCATAACCTGGCAAGGTATTCATCTATTGAAGGCAAGGTAAAAATGGAATTCTTAGATTGCTATCTTTCTTATTACTATGATCAAGTAGTCATTTTGAGACAATTTAAAGAGCATAATGAAGTAGGAGATGTGGCACATATATTACTACCACATCCTAATTGATATACGAAGGAAGCTGAGTTAATCACAAATCAACTATAAACAAAAGAAGATGTTTTGTATAATTTATACCTTGGTCTGAGGACCTAGAGGTAACAATTACCTAATAAGATGTGACAATGTTCAATAAGGAACTAAGGGTTTGAATATCCACATCTAGTAATCATGATGATAATAAAGCTAAAAGATGATAACATGTAATCATCCTTATAATTCCTATGTTGATGGCTAGGAACCTAAGAGGTAACAAGATTGAATGACACATGAACAATTGAAAGTTCATGCAATAATTAAAGAAGGTGATAATCTCTTTTCTTTAATAAACAACCTAGATAACGATGGGGATAAAAAGGACTATGTTTCCTTGTGATTTTTCTTTTGAGTGACATGACAATCAAGTAAGTCTTACGACACTTGATATGCATGGATTAGAAGTAATCTATAAAAGGATACTTTGAAAAGTATCAACTAGTCCTAGATTTTGGTTCCAAGACAAATTATATGCGATAAGTAATGTCCCAAGCGGAAAGAAAGGTCCTATTATATGTTTGGTTTTGGTAATAACAATAGAGGATGGAAATGATAAGGATGTGATGTGTTTTTGACACATTTAACTAATACCAAGGTAAGGAATTCTAGTGTTCAAAAATATTTAAAGGTATGTGATGGTGAGGACATGACTCCTAATAAGATGATTAACACTTGGTTACCTTGAAAGGCCAACTTTGAGATTTGTTTGGTTACATACAATGATATGGACATCATATGTTAGGGGTTTATGCTCTGCATAAACATAACATTGATAAGGATGTATTAATTGAAGGAACAATTGTAGAATCGTCTTGGGAAAAGTTTATCAAGCTAAGATAACTTCCTTAAAATATCCTTATATAGATCTATTAAGGCAGCTTATGCATATAACATCTAGAGTCACCTCTGAGATAGTTTTTCTATGATAAGTAGCCTCTTCTTATGATAAGAAAATAACAGCTAACATGATGGTTGGTATAAGTCAGAATTAAGTTTAAAGTTGTGTCAACATATTAGAGTTGCACAATAGAAGTATGATAAGACTTGTAGTCCCAAATGGATGACAGAATGTAACTCTAGTCTTTCCTTGGAGGTGAAATGCTAAACTAAGTGAGGGGTATCGAAGACTCCTAAGGTCAAGAGTCTTATTACATAAAAGATGTAATTTGAGAAAGGTGATAAAGCAATAAGGTTTGACACCCGAGTTATACAAAGTATGTATAGTACTTCTTAACTTAGAATGTGTTACCTGACATAGAATTGACACTGTAGTCATTAATGGGAAGGACATTTGAGTATGTGTCTTGTATGACAGATTCTATGATAACCATGTATGGAAAAACTTTATGCTAGTCAAAGTTCTATGGAATCTCCATGACATCAAGATGTTATGTGGAGGCTTGATGATATGATGCATGAATAACAATTGGCTTCCTTCATCTGGGATTTCAGAGATGAAATCCTTGTTAGGGGTTTATAACTTGTAACATCCCTAACCTGTGTTTAGGGCTAACCCTATTTTTGTCTTAAATAATTTTCTTAGAACTTTAATATAATTCTCTAAAGAGTTTTGTTATCAGTTGACAAACTTATGTTTCAAGTTTGGTCCTGTTTGAATAGCGTTTGAGCAATATTCTCTTGTTTGGACCAAAATGCAATTTACCCAAGATGAGGGGTTATATTGCAATATGTCACATGTTAAATTTACCTCATGTTTTTTAACGTCATAAGAATAAGAATGATGCTAAGGGGAGTCTTGTGGAAAGCCTAAGTTGCAAGTTTGAACTTGTTTGAATAATGTTAGTGCCTTGTGTATCAATTTTGGTACAAGTTGTAATTTACCCAATATTTAGGGTTGATATGCAAATTACCACCTATAGAGTGTCCCTACCCCCTCCTAGTATCATATAGAGGAGAGATAAATAAGGAGGAACCATGTTTGAATCATAATTGAGAAATGATACTCTTGGTGATGAAAAGACCAAGAAAGGGTTGAATGTGAAACCCTAATTTGAGTTGTATCGACTTGTAGAGTTCATATCAGAGTGCCTATAGGCCAAGGAGCCATAGATGGAGTCTCATATCGGTTTGTGAACTCTTGGCCTTGTCCATTGTGGGATAAGCACCTCAAGGATGTCAAGTGTATCAGTTTACAACTTCCTTGAAATTTTTTTTATTGGGATGTTAATAAAGTGGTGATTGAGTTGAGATATCTTATCCAAAAAAATAAGGGATAACCGAAATTTCATCTCTATATTATCCTCAAGTGTTTTGCATGTCAAGATAAATATGATTGCATGCATGCACATGTGTCAACCATGCATGGACACGTGGCACCTAGTATCTAAAAAAGATGACACCTCATATACACACTTTTTCATGAACCTCGAGTATATATACCATTCCTTTCACCTATTAGTGAAATTTTCTAAATTTATGACCCTTTTGCACTTAGATGTTATACATAGTGTCTTAGTATCATGAATAGGTGGTGTTATCGTGCATACATCTTTGTTATCACCCTTAGTAAAGTGATATCGGTCATAGCAAAGTGATATCAACCAAGTGAAGGGATATCGGCCACAAGTGAGGGAAATCGACCGCAAGTGGTGAAGTATCATGCATAGTGATGAGGAGCTCAAGTCTTGGACCTTTTATAAGCTCATCCTCAACCTTGGGAACGTGAATTATTGGAGCTTGGAGCTTTGAATTTTTTCTTGAGGCAGGTTATATAACTTGAACTCAATTATGTTATTATTTACCATCAAATTTTCCATAGTTGATGATTTACTTTTAATTCGAATTTTCTTGCATAAATGATGAATCCATGAGTTCTATTAGTGACCTAGGACTATTGTACATGAAATAGAATAGTAAGGACAAGAGTCTAGAGGTTGATGATGATGACATCATCATTGTTCAACCCGATATTGGGTTGAAACACCTCTAACCCGATATGGTGAGGTAAACATACCACTATCACGATACAATGAGGATGCATATATCTTATACGCAAGATGATGATGAAGTGCACACCTTGTGCATGATATGGACTGAAGCATACACCATGTACATGATATGAGGTCAAGTATACACCTTATGCACGACATGAAGTCAAGTATATACCTCTAAACTGATATGACAAACCCTAGATGATGAGTAAAACGATATGGTAATATGAACACACCACTAGCACGATATGCTAATGAGTTTATACCTCATGGACGATATGAGTGACACAAACACATCTTGTGCATGATATGGGTCAAGCACACATCTTATACATGATATGGTGCTGAGTATATACCCTAACCTGATATGGTGTTGAAACCCTAGATGATGAAATGAAACCCGACATACTTTGGAACCCCACACCCCTATCATTTTGTGTAATGGGTTGATTGTGAAGGGTTCAACTAGTTGTCTAGCCTATCAATAAACACATGATAGGATTGATCCCTTGAAGGTATGAAAAGATATGACATAAGGGCCTAACCCGATATGGTGTTGAAACCCAATATGGTATTGTGAAATCCGATATGCATTGGAACCCCACACCCCTATTGGTTCGTACACTTGAGCTAGTTGAGACTAATGAGTTCTCTAGCCTATCACTCATAAAATGATGAAGGGTGGGATGATACCATGAAGGTTTTGATGGGATATGAGCATAAGGGTCAAACCCGATATGCAAACCCTAAAGGTTGAGTAACCTAATAAGGATGCATGATATGTAGATAAGGATATTTCTCATGCACGATATGGTGATGAGGATACACCTCTATACCTGATATGGAAACATACCTACACATCTATACTCGATATAGAGGAAACACCTCAATCTAATATACTTGATTGAGTGACATATGAAGTGTGTTATGTCAAATGATACATTAAGATATAAAGAGTTTAATGCATTTTGATAAATATGGGCCAACGTACCTTGAGAAAAGGATTGAGCCAACCTAATGGAGTATGATGTAATCAACATCCTAGTGAAGGTGAAAGAGAAACTTATACTTGTATAATGATCATGTAATGACTATACATTGATACTCCTTATATGTGTGGAGTATGAATTAGGGTTTTGATTCTTGATGAACGTACTGGAAACCCTAATCGGTTAATAGAGGGAAATATTAAGCCTAGTAAAGGAAGTTGATACAACTTGAAACCCTATTCAGTAATAAAGGAAAACACTAACTATAATAATGGGTAGGTGGTATTTCTCTTGTATTGCATGGTAATGATATGTATTTGATAATGTTGTTATCATGAAATACTAACCATGTTGATACCATGAGATAATGAGCATAGCTAAGTATGAGCTATGATGTTTCATATAATACAGATTATATGGGTCTTGTAAGTCATGTGAAATACTTGTACAACAAGTATAATCTTTATATAGGTCTTATGACCTAGATATCACTACAACAAAAATGCCCATTAGTGGCCTGTTAGAAATGCCACTAAAAAAAATAAATGCCACTAAACATGTTTAGTGGCATTTGTTGACACTTAAGAAAATGCCTCTAGTACCAATGCCACTAGAAAGATAGTGGCATAAGTTGTAAATGCCACTAAACATTTGGCTTTAGTGGCTTCCAATAAATGCAAAATAAAGGCCACTAAACCATCATTTGGAATTTATAAAAAAGCCAATATCCATCAATTGGCTTTTATATAAATTCCAATTTTTGTATAATGTTGATGTATGAAACAGTTCTGATTGAGTGTCATGGCTTTAAAAAAGCCACTAATGACATACTAGTTCTGTATTACTACATTTTCATTGTTTTTAGTCATTAAATTTTTAGTTCATTATCAAGTTTTTAAATTGAATGCCAATTGCATCTGAAATCAGTTTTCCAAAAGTATGAATATTTTTTATTTATAATGAAATGAAAATTACATGGGGAGGACATTTTACCTTGCCCCTTAGATTGAATACAACACCAATGATATACTTTCATATATATAATATTTTTTATTCAATACAATAACTTCTACATCATTGGATCTGTCTCTTCCCTAATATGACTATCTACTTTTAAGCATGTCGACTTCAGAGCCAATTTTAGAAATAGCTTCAACAGCCCATTCAGCAAGCACCTTCTCAGATTGTGCTTCTTGACTTGATTATCTGCCACAGCTGCTGAGAATCCTGGATTTTTGGCATTCAAAAATGAAGACAGCTGAATCATTTTCTCTAGAATGCCAGTTTGAGCTCCCTCTAGAGCTCCAACCATTAAAGATACTGCTGAAGCATATAGAATAAACTAGCATATGTATTCAAGAAGCAATCGAAGCATATATCATAAACCATGTACTTCATATTAACTATGATTTTGTCAACATAAATAAGCAAGACATACTTGAGCATTCTGATGGCTAGATGGTGCTAATTGTGATGTTGGTGCCACATGAAGATTTAGCTCGGGCTTAGGCAGAAGATAAGATGAACATCATCAGATTCTATTTCCATGTTAGCTTCCAAAGCCTCTAGTTCTGCATCAGATAAAAGATCTTAAATAACTTCTTACATACCATCTCTGAGACTAAGAAGCACCAGTGAGTTTAGAGGGATTAGACCGCCCATATAGTCATCCTCATTGATGTCATGAGGTATGTTGTAGTTTCTACGAAATATTGATTGAATTTCTAAGCTCTCATCCATCAAATCCACCATATCATCTTGCATGCTCTACACAATACAAACCATGGCATTCAGGATAATAGGTTAGCATTGGTAGTAAGAAATGATGAGTAATGTGTAGACCATCATTCACTATCTTCATAATTCCTTTATTTTGTTGTTGGCAAACTTGAGCACCGATCTTCATACCTGCATAAAAAAGTAGATTAAGACACCATGTTTAGATCATTCCAAAATTATTGGTGCTTGTTTGTATATGTTGTGATTCTAATATGGATAGTTTTTTAGGTGTATGCTCTTATTGAAAAGAGGTTGGTCCTTAATGACATGGTTCATGTCTGCTTATGCACATGATGTGATGAGGTGGATCATCATGACCCTTTTATGAAGGTACTCTGTTGTAGTAAGACATTCAGTACAGATTGGTCTAAGCAATAATTCTAAATTTCTTAGGCATTTGACGAGTCCAAAGCCACAAACCTCACTTGATTTCTTGGTGCATTACTCTAATAAGGTTCTTGGCATAGTTCAAAACTTCAAGTTAATGAATTCAACCCCATACAAAGTAATAGCATAATCTTCTATAGAAGAGTTACCAACATAATTTAAGAAAACAGACATGTTTCATTCTCCTTGTATCATTAGTATTCCACTTACCTTTGAGAATAACAAAGCTATGAGTAGTCAACCCACTTTAGTGGGTCTTCTTAAGCGCCCCCCTTTTTCCATTTTGAAATAGAGTACTATTATTGCTTCCAAAATACATATAAAAGAGTTATTGCATATACAAATACTTATCAAGACATCCTACATCATAGCTGTTACTTACATTATGGTGGAATCCTTGAACCACCTCCCAGAACCACTGGATAAAAGGTGATGCATTGTTGTAGCCAGAGTATTATGTATTTGCCCTCAAATCTTCCACTACAATAAACCATAAGAGAATTAGACATTAATATAACCACACAACTGCAAAGTGCGGATATCACACAACATATAATTACAATCAATATCTGGAAGTCCACTAATAAGCAACCCCAAGTCTGAACCAACATACATCCACCCAAAGAATCATCCAAGTGTAGTATAACTATATGTTTAAGTGTGCATGTGCATGCACACATATCCTTGTCAATGAAAACCTGTAAAAAGATACACGTTCTATGTTATTGAAGATATAAACTACTAGAATGCATCGAACATAGATAGGAGTGTTTCTTTGTACTTTAGATAGGATGCTTACATGGATAATGGATAACTTGTAGTCAGCTACTTTATATCTACTGGCAGCTATCCTGTATTTCTTGCTGCTGCTACTATATTTTGTATGGCATCTTCAATAATGATGGGTCATTACCAACCATCCTCATGGTAATAATTAGAGCATTGTTCCTTACCAACAGAACCTTCATCATTTGAGTAGTGGTCCTCCTTTTTTTTCTATCCCATACCAGACTGCAGGGTAATATAGATCCCAAAACATATAATCTTTAGGGTAGGTATAGAGACACCAAAGATAAGCAAAGTCATGACGGAAAGAGATGCCATGAAAGATGTATTAAATAGTGAATGAAGCAGATCTAGGTTACTATAATGATAAATGGCTCACCAAAATTGAAACTGTTGTAGACCAACAGATTAGAAACTCGTACACACCAACATAATCGAGCAATTGTGTAAATCATGTGGTATATTGTGCTGCACGCCAATAGATTAGAGACTCTTTCTCAAAGAAAGTCTTCTTCTATAGATTACCTACAAAATAACAACGAAATTTCCCATCAAAATTAGAGCACCATAGGTTATTGCACATCTGAAATAGAAATTGCATCGCATTAACCATAAACAAACCATCAACATAAGCCCTATTGATTTTACTACCTTTAAAGCAACCATTAAAAATGATCTATGATAGATGGATTGAATGAGGCCACTGCTCTATTTTCAGTCGCTACTCAGCTGGATACTCACCAAGGGAGACCAAAACTTGCTAACCACCTTTGCTGCAAATTGCTTCATAGCTTGGATATGCAGGAATCTAGATTATACCTAAATATGATAATTTGTTCAGGATTTCTACACTTGGTACTTTGGTAGAAATCCACCAAGACCTCCCTACAGACATACAGATAGCCAATATACCAAAATACATAAGATAAAATGTCCCCGTATAAAGATAGTAAATATGGCAATGCAAAGTATAGATGATAAAAAGGTGGAGACAAGAAGGAAAAAGAGGCAACAAACCTGATAAGACCCTCATTCCCATTATTATCGGTGGGTTTAAATAGAGAGTCTATCATTTCTACCTTGGGTGACTGAGTTCTAACAGTAGCTCTGTACTTGGAGATTAAAGGCCATTCTCGAGAGCTGACAACCTAAGACACAAGCATAGCAACATAGAACACCCAGATAAGAAAAATGAACACAACGACATATAGATTTGAGCCCAACAAAATAATGGGACGAAAAACCCATATATATGCTAAGGAGTCAAAATTCAAAACTTATAGAAGCTATTGATGGCTTGTCCGACTGCCTAGGGCTCCCATGGGACACATCCATTCCTAGTATAATAGTTGGCACTTGGGAGATCTTTGGCATGGATGGAGGATGCTCAGCTATGATGAACTTCTCTGTGCATTGTGACGCCCACAGGCTTATTCAGGATCTCATTCACTATGGAAACATGAAGGGCATTGTAAGTAAAATATTTTTATGTATTTTGTTTAACCAATTTTTGTTAAACGAAATACATAAAAATATTTTACTTACATAAAAAGATTTTACTTATAATTCCCTTCATGTTTCCACAACGAATGAGATCCTGAATAAGCCTGCGGGTGTCATAGTGCGTAGAGAAGTTCACCATGGCTGAGCATCCTCCATCAATGCCAAAGATCTCCCAAGTGCCAACTATTATACTAGGAATGGATGTGTCCCATGGGAGCCCTGGGCAGTCGGACAAGCCATCAATAGTTGCTGTAAGTTTTGAATTTTGACTCCTTAGCATATATATGGGTTTAACGTCCCATTATTTTTTTGGGCTCAAATCTATATGTCGTTTTGTTCATTTTTCTTATATGGGGTGTTCTATGTTGCTCTACTTATGTCTTAGGTTGTCAGCTCTTGAGAATGGCCTTTAATCTCCAAGTATAGAGCTGTTGTTAGCATAGTCACAAATTCGGTATTCGGGATACGTTCGGTCAAGCTGAAAAATTTGGGATTTGGGAATTATGCGGGAAATTCGGGTAAAAAACGGTCAACGTACGGTAAAAATACGGTCAAAGATTCGGGAAAAATTCGGCGAAAGATCGGAGGATTCATATATATATATATATATATATATATATATATATATATATATATATATATATATATATATATATAATGTGTGTGTGTATTGCACATATATATAACACAATACATATAGTGCACGATATATAAGTACATATCTATATATCTATTGCAACATATATAACACATACATACATACATACATACATATATATATATGTGTGTGTGTGTGTATTTACATATACAAACAAGTTGGTCTTAAATAGTATAAAATGAGAAAGTACATAAAAAAAGTAGAAAACGTCAAATTCGTGAATAATACGGGAATAAAACGTAATATATTGTGACTATGCTCAAATTGGGAATTATTCGTCTGTTTGATACGTCTAGGGAAAAAATCGTGTTTTAAACGTGACTTTTTCAAAAAGTCAGAGTATATTGTGACTATGGTTGTTAGGACTCTGTCACCCAAGGTAGAAATGATAGACTCTCTGGGTGGAGCTCTTCTCATGGAAGGACTTTCTTCAAAGACATCAAATGGATGCTCTATATTCTGTAAGGACAACCAATGAGAAGTGAAAACCATTAGTTAGTTGAACAAAAAGGAAAGGACCAGGCACACACAAATTAGTTAAACGAAATACATAAAAAGATTTTACTTACAATGCCCTTCATGTTTCCATAGGGAATGAGATCCTGAATAAGCCTGTGGGTGTCACAACACACAGAGAAGTTCACCACAACCCACTTAACAACTTCTGTGTAGTGGTAGAGTTTCTACAAAAGAGTGGGTGGCATAGTTAAAAACAAAAGCTTATTAAAAAAGGAACAACAAACTATAGATGTTAAAACTAGATGGGGCATCACCTTGTTGTTAAAATTCCACCACCAATTACGTGGGAAAAAATCTTCACCATTGCCAACTTTTAGCTGGGGGATACAAAAGATAGAATGCATATGAATTACATATACTCAATGTCCTTTAGGTAAAGAAAGAAGGAAAAAGAAAAGAACATAGCATACCTTCGTAGCGGTAACACACCTGAATAGGTAAATAAGTGGGTCGCTTGGGCCTCCCAACATTAAGGAAAGGTAGAGGGTCTAAATACTTGAGATCTATCTAATGATGTTTTTTGAAATAATCAGAGACAAGTAGTGTCAGGATATTACTTATTTCATTCTAACAACTCATTTTCCTTTACATATATAAAGTCGTGTTACATCCACATGCAAGCACAACTCAAATGAATTACCCATAAGGTAAGATCTGAGACCTCTAGTGATGAGAGACCTAAAGATAAACATTGATGCCGCCTACATCAAGAACACCACGATACGCCTTGCTGTTATTTTAAAAGATATGAGAGGATGCTTTAGACAGACGAAGAGCTCTAAAAAAAAGACACAATACTCGAAAAACCTCTAAAAATGTTAAAACCTCATAGTATGTGAGGGCTCATATCTACAAGAAACTTGGAACAAATTTCCTTGGAAATACAAAAAATATTTATGCATGGCAGATCTATGCTTTGAGGCAATGGGTGGATGTATCACATTATTCCCAAAAACCATGTACATATAAAAAATACCATACCACGTGTTTGTTCATACCCACAAATGCCCATTGGCTATGGTCATTATTCCATGCACAGTCTTTGTGAGATAACCACTCTGACATAGAATGCGTCAGCTTCAAAAACTTCCAACATCTTCTTCAATACATCACCTACAAGCCTTAGCAGTTCAATGTTTTCACTTCATAGGAAATATCAAACGAAAGGTAGGAACATGCAACAGATTTAAATTTTCACAACCAATTAAGTAAGAAAGTACCTAAAGCCGACAAAAGACATGGCTTAGATTACTGGTTCATCAATTATGCAGTGACATGTTGTTTGTTGTGGAAGGCATAAAATGCACAAGTCTTCAAAAATTAGACCTCAAAGACACACGACCTATTAGCCAAAATCTAGACAATGGTCAGAATCATCAAATAAAGCCATAAGAAAGATCATGTAGCATGTGATCAAGTAATGAAAGAAAAATTAATATGCCATAAGAAATATGTCATGATCTGACATGATGCAAGTTGGATATGAAGCCCACAAATATGAAGCACCTACAATATGCATTCCTTCTTATATAAGCAATTGCATTCCAAGATATTATCAAACAGAATCAAACCTGTATAGGTTGGGAAACAAAAAATCATGGTATACGATGTGTGGATGTCATACAAAAGGGACGATTACCCTTTTACTGTAGTAGTTTTTACATTCAAAAAGAATTATTCAGTCCACATCACCCATCCACAATAGTTGTAAATTTTGAATATCAAAACCATAATAATTCATTTACTAGTTGAGTAATTACAAAATGGAAAGAAATGGATCAAATAATCATAACTCATTTGCAACTAAATTTTTCATCCGTACCCACAAATAAGAAGCTAAAAACTTCTCATAGCTAAAAACCACAAACCAATCATAGTGCGTGTATCGTCCGTAATACTAAGATTCTCCATAACAAAAGTAAAAGTAGGTCAAAACAAAATAGGATTGTTATTTGGCAACATTGTCTACGACAATGAACATGAAACACCATTATTTGGATCGACATGTACAAATAAAAAATTGGATTAAATAAAAAAACCTATAGCTCTCCTCTCTTTAGATAGTATCCAAGAATGCAATTAACTTCAAACTTCATGTTTTGTAACAAATGGAAATACTTTAGATACTAGTTTTGTTTTCAATTATGTAACAGTATAAGCAATACTTTATGCTCACCTTGGCAACATATGTGTTTTCGGTCATGCTATGACGTTGCCAACAACATCATCACTAGATTGATATTGATCATAAGGTCTCACTAGAGGATTGTTGCTAAAAAAGCAACCTCTACAAAAACAACAACAAATGATGAGCCTAAAATTGCATCTCCCACCCTTTTCATGGGGTCAACCTAAGAGACTCGACCGAATGCAATTCTAGCATCTGGATCTGTAAAACTCAACAAATACACATCCTAGAAACAAAATACAGTTTACATAACAAATTTATATAAATGTAAAATGAAGTGCAATTTACACAAATACGAACATACTTGTCCCTTCTTAAATGATGAATGACTTATATGGAGTGGAGTTTGCATTGATAAGTTTGTCTGCACAATTATTTTATTTTTGTCATAAGTCCATAAAAGTCAACATGGAAAATAATTGATACCACACATCTTGTATAAAATTTATTCATACTTGGCCAGTGCCAACATGTTGTGCTTGACTGTTTCCTGCTCTAGTTAAGTCAAGTAACTCCTCTAATTTTTGGTTGAATTCATCATTTTGTTCTTGAAGTTTTGCATCAAATTCCAACCGTTGTTCTTCAAGCTTATCCTGGAAATGCTTCCTTTACTCTTCTTCAACTTCTTGGTATTTACAATTCTTACCCCAGATATCAGAAGGTGATGGTCCAAGTCCATAACCACGAACATATCCTGGTCTCTCTTCTCCCATAACATACCTATAAATTTCATCTGAAGTAACATCAGGTTGTTTTCTTCATAGCTCTTCTCCTACCTCAGAAAATTTTTCCTACATACAACAAATCATAGGACATGCATTTTATACCAAATATATACCTCTTTGAAATTAGTATATGTAACATAATACTATAGAAGATTATGTGTTGTACCAAAATTTTGGTAGATTCAACATCAAGTATGCTCCCATCTTTTTTACGATGAGTTTTCTCAAAAAACATTATGGGATCCACTTCTCTGCCTGTTTCCTTCTCCATCTTTATCATTCAAAAAAGTTTATTGTAAACATAAAATAAACGGATGCCATCAAATTGTCTAAATGGATCACAAAAATTACTAACTTACATCATATTTGAGACATGCAAACGACTTGGTTCCTATTGTGTGGCTAACCTTTTGAAATTTTCTGCTTGTCTTGTTAGTTATCGACTTCCTCTGTAGAAAACATTCCAGTATTGTGTATAGTAATTATCTGTGCGGTATTGTAAGTATCAACGAATAGAAAAAAAAATTACCTTTCCTTTATTACTCCTCCAATAATTGACAAGAAATTTCCAATGTGACTTGTCCACGTGGGGAACAACTTGTTCAAGCTGTTGTTCATATTGACTATCTTCTAGGAAGTATAGTCTCCTTAACCCCCACTTGTGGTCCTTCCATTTCTTTCCTACTCTCTTCATTGTCCACTCCTTCAGACCGAAATCCATTGTGAATTTACTCTACCCACATAAAGGATATCAATTAGAAGCTTCATTTAACCATTTAAAAATAAAATTTAATAATATACCTTCACAAAATTCCATATAGAATCTTTTTTATTTTCTAGAAATTATCTCCAGTCCTCATAGTTTGGTGGACAAAGATTGGGATCTCTTGCAATGGTTGTTAGAAAACTTGATAAGTGACATTAGTTTTCACCTACCGGTTGTCCAAATTGATTTTTCTCAATGGGAATTGGATCGTTGGAATTTATTTTCCATACTTTCAAACATTGTGTTCGGCCATGTGCTCGATGTTTTTGACCTAAGAATTCATTCATAAAGGATAAAATATATATGAAAAATTATATATCATTAAATGTAGCACTATAAATGCAATGGTATGAATGAAATGATTACCTAGCCCATCAGAAGGTGTTGTTGTAATATTCAATGACTCAACATGGTGATCATAGATGTCATTTTGGTCCATGTTATCAAGAAATACATTGTTATTTTGGTTACCGGAAGCTCTATTATCTACAATTCTTGAATGAATAGACGCAGAAGCATTGACATTAGGCATATATGATAGCGGTAATTTCTTGATCTTGTAACTTTATCACCACTTTCTTTGTTGTGCTGATTTTGGAACCTTATTCCCATCTCCTTTTTAGTTGTGCATGTTTGATAGGATTTCAAACCATCAACCATATTAGATTCTTGAGGAGATGTGGATGATTGGGTATTTTTTGCAGAGCTAGCAATAGTTTTTTTGAATTTGTGTGCTCTATCATTATGAATTTCAGCTGGAAGGGAAGCTAAATTTTTTTTGGAGTGATTTGAGGATGACAGGTTCAAAGATTGCCAACAACCATGTCGAGTAATGCTAAGTAAATGAGTTGCCGTACAAGAGTCATTGTTGTTGTTCTTATGATTCATTGTGGCTGTCTTGTTATGGCAGTTGTCACTATACTGTTCTCTCATCCTGAGTATATCAAGTCACATAAAAATGAAGACATTTAAAAAAATATTGAACAACATAATAACAATTTTTTAATTAATATTTAAAAATGAAACAAAGATATTTAATCAGATATAATTATAAACAACAGCAGAGATAAGGATAAATTTGATTAAGAAGAATGTCAGACATGCAAAATGCATACACCTAGCTAGAGCACAATGTGAGACAGAAAATTAAAGAGATACATCGAGCCAAAAAAGGCTTATTTAAGTCAAATATTAATGACAAAATAAAAGAAACATTGGCTGCTATTTTGTAATCTTCTCATTCAAAACTATCATCATCATCACTTTGAGATACACTTTCATCATCCTACTGAATTTGAGATTGGTCTTTTTCAATTGTTGAACTATCAACAATAATTCATTCCATATCCAATCTAACTCTGTCACAATCAGTATCTTCATCCTATGATGTCATTGATGGCCCATTTCTAGTTTCACTTTGCACATAAGCTTTGATATTCTCAATACAAGATTGTTCTTCCATGTTGAACATATCCTGTGGGGCAATCTTTACAGTAAAATGCCACCCTTTTACAGTGACATCTTCTATAAAATACTTGTCCAACTTGAGATGCCACTACAATGGTTCTCCTATAGTTTTAAGTCGTCTCAAATTAACAAGAGTCAACCCATGTTCATCATGCTTGATTCCCCTCTTTGAGTAGATGTCCACCCAATCACACTTAAATAATGTCACCTTAAAGTGTTCATAATAATTGAGCACAATAACATCCTTCAAAACACCATAGTAGGTAACATCTCTATTAATTGGATTGCGGTCAATGGTTTTAGAATAACAATCAGTCTTAGCTACCAGAAAGACTCCACTATTTTGTGTTGTTCGATTTGCATATTTTGCCTTGGTATGAAATATGTGACCATTGACAACATAGCCCTTGCACTTAATGGCCAGTTGATGTAGACCTTGAGAAAGAAACTTGATTTTATCATCCACCATCTCTGTTCTTAGGAGTGTCTTAATCTAACAAAAGTAAAGTTTGTTAGAATTTATTCATGAGGCATAACAAATTTAATAATCACAACTAAACTTACATGTTCCTTAAACCATCTATCAAATGAGTTACTATGTATTCTCTGAACCTCCTATAAGGACTTCTGAGGATGTTTTTGACTAATGATATCATAGTTCTTCCTGAATACAAAATATGCCCAATATGTCATTGGAATATGTTATAGCATTTTATTAATAGAAGATAGTTGACACTAACTTACTTAATGTAGGGTTCAATTACTTCACAATTGAATAATACATGCTTATGGGCTTGTTTCAATGTATGTTCGTCCAAGACACATGTTACCATTTTACTAATACTACGACCTACTGTCGAGAAAATATACCAATCATCACTGTCAAGTGTTGGCTCGTTTTCCAAATTTGCTTCATTAGTATTGTTTCTATTTGGCCGATTTAATTTTGTTTCAAATCCATCCAAGTATCTTGAATAAAAAGTTAGACACTCTTCATCTATATATCCTTCTTCTATTGATCCTTTTGGATATCTTTTATTATGAATATATCCTTATAGGGTCATCAAATACCTGATAACAAAGTTGAGGAAAATATAATGAAAAATTACATTCCAATAGGTAAAGTCATCATGACGTATGAAAAGTTACCTTTCAATTGGATACATCCAATGATACTGAACAGGGCCGGCTATCTTAGCTTCATAAGTGAGATGGACTGATAGATGCACCATTATGTCAAAAAAACATGGAGGGAATATCTTCTCCATCTCATAAAGTGTCACAGCTATTGCATTTTCTAATGTAGCAAAATCATTTGGGTCTATGACTTTAGTGCACAACCTTTAAATATAGTGACAATGATTAATAATACATGACTTAACATTCTTACTGGGCAAGGACATAGTGACAACTAATGGCTGAAGTTGTTGCATTAGCACATGATAATCATGACTTTTCATTGGTAGCATCTTCTGATCCTTCGGTCGTGCACATCTAGATATATTATACGCATACCCGTCTGGAACTTTGAAATATTTTAGGAGGTTGTAAAATAATATTTTTTCATCTTTTCTCATTGTATAGCAAGCTGGAGGTAGGATGGTATATTTACCAACAATTTTTGGATGAAGTGGAAATCTGATTCCCATATCCTCCAAATCCTTCCTTGCATTCAAGTTGTCCTTACTTTTATCCTTCAAACCTAGCAATGTTCCAACAGTACTCTCACATATATTCTTCTCAATGTGCATGACATCGAGATTGTGACTTACAATGTTAGTTTTCCAATATGGTAGCTCAAAAAATATGCTTTTCCTTTCCCAATTGTGTGTTGAATCCTTACCTCTTGGCCTTTTATTACCAATTACAGTTCTTTTGTCCTCTAATTGTGAAAAGATTTGTGCTCCAGAAGGAGGTTTAGGTGGACACCTAAATTCTTGCTCACTATCAAATGCCTTTGCTTCTTTTCGAAATCTGTGGCTAGTTGGCAAAAACCGACGATGTCCTCTGTAGAAAACTTTACGGCTATGTGGCAACCAATGTGAGACAATATCTTTATTATAATAAGGACATGCTTTGTAGCCTTTAGTACTCCAACCAGATAGATGTGCATATCCTAGAATATCACTAATAGTCCATAATAAAGAAGCACACATCAAAAAGAATTCCTTGGTTCCAGCATCATATGTATGTACACCAGTATCCCATAGTTCTTTCAATTCATCAATCAATGGATGCAAGTACACATCTATATTTTCAGGTGAAGTTGGTCTAGGAATGAGTAGGGACAACAAAAAATATGGTTGCTTCATGCATAACTAAGGAGGTAAATTATATGGAATAATCACAATAGGCCATGTACTGTAAGAAGTACTCATTGTCCCAAAAGGATTAAATCCGTCAATTGCAAGTCCCAATTGAATGTTTCTAGCATATGTAGCAAATTCTGGATGCATCATATCAAATGTTTTCCATGCAGGTGAATCTACCGAGTGTCTTAACTTGTCATCTTTTTCATATTCTTCTGCATGCCACCTCATCAAGAAAGATGTTTTTGATGACATGAACAACCGCATTAGGCATGGTATAAGTGGAAAGTGTCTGAGCACTTTGACATGTATTCTCTTGGGTTTTTTTGCAAGCTCGTCATCATCATCTGGGATTGTAATCATTTTCCATCTTGATACTCCACATGTATCGCATACATCTTTATCAGCAGAATCCTTCCAAAACAACATGCAACCATTTGGACAAACATGAATCTTCACATAATCTAAGCCCAACCCCGTAATCATCTTTTTTAGCTCATAAAATGAATTAGGTAACTGTTCTCCTTCTGGTAGCATTTTCTTAAAGAACGTAAGAAATATAGATGATGTTTTCTTACTCAAGCCATTAAGACAAACCAGGTGCTAGAATTCTAGGATGCAAGCAAGTTTGCTATATTTCTTACACCCTGGATATAATTCTATCTCAGAATCCCTTAACAAGATAAACAATTTGTCAGCATTGAAATGTTGATCACTAGATGGCTCCACTCCTTCTATATTTCCTTCTTCACTGAAACTCAGAAAAGTATCATGCAACATATCTTGTAAAATTTCAGCATTTAGGAAATCTCCCTGATCAGTAGGAGCATCCATTTGAACATTGGCATCTTCACCATGAAAAGCCCAAGAAATATAGCTTGGTAAGAAGCCATGCCACAATAGATGGCTTAATGCAGTCTTTCTAGTAACCTAGTATACAATAACACACTTTCTACATGGGCATACAATCTTGTCTCCAATCGATGAATGTTCAAAAGTGAAATCCAAATTTTTCGATACTCCACATAAGTATTTATTGCTCATTTGGTCATCCTCTACTATCCAAGACTTATCTATTCTATAAAAATAGTAAAACATATAACATATATGAGTAAGTATGTCATATTAAAAAAGAATATACAATATGATAAAATACTAGTTTAGTCATTCAAATGAAGTTCACATGAGCCTATCCGACTAGGTGGGCGCCCAAGCATTTTTTGAAATACTTATAATAAGGATAAAAGAACATTTATAATGAAATTTATCAGTAATTTGTAATATAATAGGATATGCATATTTCTTTTTGTTGTTGGGTTTTGAATGTGTCATTAGATAGGATGGATCTGTGAATTTTGAACATTCATGGGAACACACACTTCAGTTATAAGCATTCATGTAGCAACTTTTAGTTCCATTCATTAATCTCTTTTTACATCCACACACAGGGGTGTACCCCTAAATAGTAACTAAACAAAGGGGTTGGTGTACCCCTAAACATGCACATAATTAAAATAACTATTAATACAGACAAGTCTAGATAGATAGACAACTAAATACTAAACCAACATGGTCCTGCATCAGTAACTTCGAGGCCTTTTCATTGTGGTGATCTTCTCCTGAAGTTCAGAAAAGAAAGTAGCTATGAGGATTGATTACTTCAAGACAAAAAGTGTAAACATAAACTTTTTCTCAGGAAAATTATATTTTTTAATTGGACCTACCGTGGTCTTTTTGATCATTGTGCTGCTTCGCGGACCTCCTCAATGTATTTAGACAAATCTGAACTGACAGGGGCCTCATCATCAGATTCGTCCAAGCTAGTTTGCTCCATCGTGCTCTCATACCACCGTAGATGATCAGGGGTCTCGTTGTTGACGTTGGTTATCCAATCTTTGATGGTATTATGGCCAACTGGACGGAGAAAAAGCTTGTCGCTACATCCCGCTAGCATCTTTCTAATCCAATAATGCCAACTGGATTTTGATACAAGATTTCCTGCTAAATCATACTCAACCTCGATAACATGTGAAGAATTACCAAAATTTAGGGTCACTTCACCAGGTCTGTAGTGTCTTCCGTTCAGAAAATGCCAATGTTCGGGTATGGTTAGTTGGTTTAAAGAATGATCATCTAGGATGATGTCCAATTGTTCTTTATCAGGGAACATTAACATTGGCATAGAGGCCCAATTCATAGTGACTGTTGTGGGTGGACAGAGACTGGAAAATATTAGTACTTACAATTGTGAGTACACATAATGATGTTATATATTTTTAGAAAAAGTAGTATAACATCAGTTAACCTTTTATTTCTTGTCATAACCAAATTTATTGTGGTGGACATGGTAGCTTGAAAAGAAATCTAAGAGATGAGATCATGTCCTATATCTTTGCAATTGGTCCAATGTTCACTAATCCTTCTTTGAGAATTTCAAGGAAGTAACTAGTATTTTTTATAATTTGATGTAGCTTAATATTTCATACAATGAGGTGACACTTATTAACTATTTGTTGAATCAACACTCATATTTTAGATTATCAAAGAGGCTACTGGTGTCTGACTTATTTTGTACAAGTGTGAGACCTATTTAATTTGGAGTATCCATGCATTATTATAGAAGCTGTGAGACCTATTTAAAGAGGTTACTGGTGTCTTTCCAAATTTTTACTATAGTCTTGTACTTATGTGTTTATCAAAACACTACTACAAGATATCTTATCATCTTATTATTTTGATAGTACCACAAATTTTATGACAAGAAGGATTCATCGAAAATTGTAAATTTTCTAAATGAGTTATGTGAGGGTATTATTCTCTGACCTATATGTAAATGGGATAGATTGCTACCTCTTTAGTTTTATGAGTACATGACACTCTGTTTGAAATACGTTTTATAAGGATAAAAGAACATACTTATAATAAGGACCCATGCTCATTCTAATCATTTTGAACTGAATCAGAAAATGAACAGGAGCCTGGGTCCTATCCACTAGTATCAAAGGAGAATTCATAAACCTCAAAACCACCAACATGGTTTCCAAACCTACAACCTCAGCTTCTACAAGCTCACCTTCTACAAACCTTTAGAACATATACAGCTAGAAAGTATCAATGACTGCACGTATCAATGACTACAAAGTCTATCATGCAGCTTGCTTGGCACATGAAAGAGACACATGTTCAGTTGTATTGGCCCAAGTGGAAAGAAAGCCCTATTTGGGATAGGTCTAAATCTGACTCACAAGCACTGTTTGGAAATTTTATTGGCTAAAACTAAAGTAGGCATACAAATTGTGGTCTGCCCTGATCTAATTGCATTGGATGTACTGAAAATGTCATGCCACACACAGTAAAGTTGTGACATCAAAAAAGTCAAACTAAAACTGGAAATGCACACTGCAAATTTTAGCACAATCATGTATGAATGCAAAACAATATTGAACTGATATAGGATCAATCATAGGGATTGGTTAATTGAATTACTATTGACATCTACTTGTTTAGAAAATAGGTTAAGCCAAGGTCAACACACATTAACAACCATAGTAAAGCCTCATCATGATTTACAGACCAGTTGTGGACTCCTAACACATGTATCAATGACTGCAAAGTATGTCATGCAGCTTGATTTACACATGAAAAAGAGTCATGTTCAGCTACATAGGCTCAAATGGAAACCAAACCCTATTAAAGGTAGGTCTAAATCCTACTGATGGCCAGAATTTGGCAAACAACTTAGCTAAAAATGAACTAAGCATACAAAATGTGGTCTGGCCTAAATGTATCAGGATTATGAGATGAAACTACAACAACAATAATATGACCCAAATTGAGGAAAATGTGGCATGAAACGAAGTGGTGGTTCATATCCATGGAAAATATCATATCAATCCAATCAATATAAGAAAAACACAACTAAAGCTAAGCATGGGAAAAAATCAGTA
Organism: Alisma plantago-aquatica; assembly: GCA_963693085.1. Lineage (NCBI taxonomy): Eukaryota > Viridiplantae > Streptophyta > Magnoliopsida > Alismatales > Alismataceae > Alisma > Alisma plantago-aquatica. The sequence continues at coordinate 71,750,400 of OY856412.1, read as the reverse complement.
AATCTTATGTTAAAATGTCTATTGAAATCATGTATAATTTGGCTTAGGAAAATGTTTTTTGCCCAACCTAGAATGTGGCATCAAACCCAGTGATGATTCAAATCCATCTGAAAAATCATCACAATGCATTTCAAAACATTAAACATCAAGGTGCAATTGCATGGGCAAAAAGAAATTCATACTATTTGGAAAGCCAGACACAAAACTAGACACAAATTGGTATAATATTTTGTAATATTTATGTCATCATTTGAAAAATAGCCAACTATGTACAAAACACAAAACTAAACACATATCAATATAATTTGTTAATAAAAAGCAATCTACTATTGAGACATCAAAAAGATAGACCTAAATGTGTAGGGAATGTTTGACTGAATTACCATGTTGGTCATTACATGACATGGTCCAAAAGGCACCAATATTGGTTTAATTAGATAATTAACAAAATATAGGTTTTATTGGGTTTTTTTATTTATCTATGGTATTAATTCATCAAAATTTTCCAAAATGGTATGATTATATTTCATCATTCATTTTTTTGAAAGTTAAAATTTGAACACATTAGTGTTCCCCATATTATAATGGTGGACCACATATCCTTAGTTTATTTAGCGATCATGTATGTAGACGTCCTTTGATTTCATTGTTTGGTTTTGGTTTAGTAAATATTTCTCACCATTTTGATAGTACCATAAAGTTTATGACAACAAGGATTCATCTGAAAATTGTAAATTTTCTAAAAGAGTTATGTGAGGTTATTATTCTCTGACCTATATGTAAATAGGATAGAATCCTACCTCTTTAGTTTTATGAGTACATGACACTATGTTTGAAATACTTATTACAAGGATAAAAGAACATACTTATAATAAGGACCCATGCACATTCTAATCATTTTGAACTGAATCAGAAAATGAACACGAGCCTGGGTCGTATCCGCTAGTATCAAAGGAGAATTTATAAACCTCAAAACCACCGACATGGTTTCCAAACCTACAACCTCAGCTTCTACAAGCTCACCTTCTACAAACCTTTAGAACATATACAACCAGAAAGTAGGAATCTATACAAACAAATACCAAAGATACACTCCCTGATATGAAGCTGAACACCAAGGTGTATTTTCTTCATAACATGGTACTCAATCATGGCTATATTCCTTATTTGGTCGGCCAAAAATCCTATTTTCAAAGGATATGAATATCATTTCAAAGAATCCTAAAAGAGCCTTAAAAAAAGGAGAACCATATGAAGCAATTTCAAGCACTTCCATAGGCAAGAGCTAGCATACAATCCCATCCTTGGATGACATCAAATAGGGAAAAGACAAACCAACCCAAGGAAAAAGTAGAACATCACTCAAAACCACATCAGAAAAAGGATTCAAAAGAAAACATCATAGAAGACCTTCCAATCAAAACCAACAGTTGCTTCAACCAGCAGAGCCTGACAATAGGTGGGAGAAAAGGACTGAACCTTGACCAAGCATAAGAATAGCAACATAGCATCCAAAAGTCCAGAATCAGAATGAATAGAATATGACAAGGGGAGAAACCCCCCCCTTGACAAGGGGAATAGAATGAATAGAATATAATTGTGCTCACATGTAATTAATTCATGGGGAAGGGAAATGGTATATTTTTCTTTGCTATTTGTTAGTTGTATCATCTTCAAACTAGCCCCCCCGCCCTTTAGAAGTCAGTGATGCTTAGTAAGCCCCTACTTTTTAGAAATTTCATTTGAAGTATAGTTTCTACTATATAATGTGGATCAACCCAAGTATTTTGGTATATAAATTAACTATGATGAAGATGAGATGCGTAATCATTCTTGGCCTCTGTGCTTTTGAGAACATATTATATTTCTCACTTATATTAAAGGGAAATATATAACAATAAAATGACATTGTTTCGTAACCTATTTATATACACTAATCTAAAAACATAGAAGAAAATTGATGTGGGTAATTACATATTACAAGGTATACTAAAAATAGCTAAGACTAATCAAACTTAATTTCATGTATATACCAAAACCATGAATAATTACACTTCATTAAAATTAGCTTCTAATTAGAACACGGGAATCAAGATGCATACCATGTCTAATATTAGGGAGGTTCCTTGTCTCAAAACCATTCCAAAGATTATAAAATCTTAATTTGTACTTTGTTAGAAGTTGTTATGCATAAATCTTAGTGATTCTTGGCCTCATTAAAATCCATATGTGTTAGAGGTGTGCTAAAAAGGTGATATCTTTCAACAGTTGTAGCGTTCCCATAAGAGAATCCAACATGACCTAGCCTTAACTAGCAAAAAAAAACATTCTCAATTCCATCTTCGTCTGATTCCTTGGCAACATGAGTATATATGCAATGCATTGATGTGTGAACTTGTTCATAACATGTGACACAACTCGTGATAGTTTACATTTGGTTCTTAGCCTTGGTACTATGTTCCTTCAAAGTTCTAACATCTATGTCTATCATATCTATCTTTGTTGTAAGAAGTTCAATCATTATTTTGTGATTAGCAGTTGGTAATGAAGATCTATTTCCAACCACTGCACTTATTTAGTCCCACCCAAATTGATGGGATTCCATATTGTTAGTTATGATAACCAATTTTTCAACATCTAAACCTAAGAAGTTGCCATTAAAATCTACATTGATGGACAACATGTTAGTAAGAGTTAGACCACTAAAGAAAGTGGTGATTGGATACCCATCACCAAACCCATGGTGACAGCACTCTATTTGATATCTTTGATAAAACATTTCGAACTCTTTCACCTTAACTAATTAAAACAGAGCTTTTAAATTATAAGTTGTTGGGCTTGCCTCTTGCTTGGTGGAAATAAACGAAATTCCTCTTCCTTCCAAATAGAAATTGAGCCAACTTAATCCGAGTTTACCAACTCTGGAATAGATATAGCCTCACCTATCACTTGTTGCACGATCTTAGCTTCACTGGTTGCAACTGAAACATCGACTCAGTTGTAATTTCCACCATCAAATTTCTATTATCCTATACTTCTTTAAGTCTTAGTCCCCTAAATTAATGGAAGTAACAAGATTTTATTATTTGGTTACTTTTATATCTTATGTTTATAATTGTTGAAGTTACTGCTGGCTACAATTCTTGAGTTATTTCTGACCTTATCTTATTTGTCATTTCCTCCTTGATATCAAAATCTACATTGATGGACAATCTGTTAGTAAGAGTTAGACCACTCAGAAAGTGGTGATTAGATTAGATACCCATTACCAAACCCATGATTGCATCTCCACATTCTCATGAACTCTATTATTCCTCTCCCTCCATAACCAGTACAAAATGCACATTGCCAAACTGTGATTCTCCTTGCTAGTGCAATGAATCAAGTCAGTCATGGAATTAGGAATAAAGAGTAAACCAGGAACTCTAGCTTCAGCCCAGATCTTGCTGGAATAAGAGAATTTAAATATGCAATACATCAACATACAATTTTTCAATGTGAAACTAAAATCAGTCCAAAGTAAAGCAAGAATATAGCAAAATCAAGGGAGGGGAAAGAAAATCATAGAGGTAGGAATATATCTTACATAGACTAGTGTGAATCAAGACAAAGCGGTCGACTGTGATGGTGATAATGGTTGGGGAAGAAAAACTATTTGTAATGTGGTTGGGACTGATCCCCTGGAGCCAATGTAGCAATGTGGCACTCCTGGCTTCCTCGGCGTCGGCAATATGGCACTTCGCCACCAGCAGTTGAAAGCCTATCCAACAACCGGCAATGTGGCCCTCTGCCACCGGCAACAGGCACTCCACATGCTGCCACCACTCTTCCCAGTCGATGCGATTCTCCAAGACAGTTAGGGTGACGATCGACTAGCAGGATATATCTCCTCCACACGTTGGTCTCATAAAAGCAAGGAATCAGGGATTGCGGAGATCAATCTCGCCGGTCACCGCACGATTTGCTAGCTAGGTATTACTATTTTGGAGCACGAAGGGAAAGCGGGAATTGAAAATTGTAGATAAATTATCTACTTCCAAATTTGGTTTGGCAATTTTAGATTGCCACTAATTAAATATAAAAATACCTTTAATGTTAAGCCTTTTTTATAAACTCTATAATAGGTGGTTTAGAGGCATTTTAATTAAAAATGCATGTACATTAGATAGATAGTGGCTTTTTTTTAGAAAAGCCACTAGAATAAAAGCCACTAATGGGCATTTTTGTTGTTGTGGGTTGATGTTGCCTAGTGAGAGGTGACAAGATGTTTATAAAATTCACATGATCTAAAGATTGATGTAAGAGACGGCAATGATCAAAATGAACTAGGGAAATGGGAACCTCGTAACATAATAATAATAATAAATGGTTATAATAATAATAATGAAATCTTGGTCATACATGCTTTATGGTTATAGCCAAATAAGGGATATAGTGTTTTGAATATGCTAAAATGAGATATGAGGAATACTTGTATCACATAAAAGATGTGAATGGGTATTATGGATTGGCCGAGGTATAATGCCTAGTAAAGGTGATGTGGTATTCAATGATGAGTTAATGGGATTGATATCCCATAATGAAAGTGAAAGGGGATCATAAAGGTATACCAACTACTATGGGATCCTTAGCAATATGGCCATGATCTCACATGATTGGTACAATCCAATACCTGGCTGTAATCTCGTAGGATTAGTACAATCCAATACTTGGTTGTAATCTCACAAGATTGGTACAATCTAATATCTGGCTGTAATCTCACAGGATTGTCACAATCCAATACCTGGCTGTAATCTCACGAGATTGGTACAATCCAATATGTGGTTGTAATCTCACATGATTTGTGCAATCCAATACTTGGCTATAATCTCATGGGATTGTTGCAATCCAATATCTGGCTGTAATCTCACAAGATTTGTATAATCCAATGCCTGGCTGTAATCTCCCAAAATTGGTACAATGAATTGGATTGTACTAATCCTGTGAGATTACAACCAGGTATTGGATTGTACCAATCCTGTGAGATTATAGCCAGGTATTGGATTGTACCAATCTTGTGAGATTACATCTAGGTATTTGATTGTACCAATCCCGTGAGATTATAGCTAGGTATTGGATTGTACCAATCCTGTGAGATTACAACCACATACTGGATTGTACTAATCTCATGAGATTACAACCAGGTATTGGATTGTACCAATCCTGTGAGATTACAGCCAGGTATTGGATTGTACCAATCCCGTGAGATTACAACCAGGTATTGGATTGTACCAATCCTTCATATTCCTTATAAAGTGCATAGATGTTTTACTGCTCTATCATAGATAGTTGCAATGCTTTAAAAGATGAGAATGTTCTAATTTACTTATCAATAGTGATTAATCTTGCTTGTTCTAATTTTCTTATCAACAGTGATTAATCTTGCTTATTAATATAAAAGAACCTCTACTCAGTTTTATACCGTTTATCTGTGATAATAACATTGTTGGCAGAGAGTTATATCTCTCACTGGGAAAATTGTCTCACCCCGTTGAATTCATAATTTTTAGGTGGACATGCACAAGGAGGCAGAGACCGTTCTACAGAGGAAGGACAACAACAATAGGGACAATAGTAACAACTCATGTTGAGTGTACTGTCTGTCGTTTCTTGTAGATAGAAGTCATATGTGTCATCTCTATACTCTCAGGTCCTTGGATTTAGCACATGATAGTTTTATAAGAAATATGATATTTTGTCTTTATTGCCTTGAGGGTTTTATGTTGCTTATGTATAGGTTTTGGCAAAGCAACTGTTATATGTTATCATATAGATGAGATGGTACAAAGTATGTAAAATGTGAACCATGATGTATATAAAGTTTGGTTCTTTAAGAGTTTTCCTGGAAATGGATCTCTTTGCAAAATGGTTTTGATTTTTAGTGATTTCGTTAATCTGTTGCTTATGATTATTCTACAATTATTACTGGTGGCGATTTGGCTTTATTTGATGTTAGGTCATCTTCATCTCAGAACCAAAGTCTAGGACTAACTAATAATTTTCAAAGTATCCATCTATGTATTACTTCTAACCCACACACATCAAGTGTCATAAGACTCACTTGACTACCATGTACCTGAAAGGAAAAAACACAAGGAAACATATTCCTCTTATCGCCCCCTTATCATCCAGGGTTGTTTATCAAATACAATATATTATCACCTCCTTTGATTATTGCATGAACTTTCAATTGTTCATGTGTCATTCAATCTTGTTTCATCTTAGGTTGCTTGCCACTAGCATAGGAATTATAAATATGATTAGATGTCATCATTCTTTTCTTTGTTATTTCCTAGTATGTTCATGAACATTTTCTAATTTTATCATATTTTTCATGTTCTCATCATGGGAAAGATATTTATTCTTCACATATTCTTTATTGAACATGGATCATCTCCCTTGTTCCCTTTCTCTTATCATGAGGATTGTACTTTATACTTCCTCATACTCATATATTGGTTTGAGATAAACTCAGTTTCCATTTCATTGTAGTTAGGATGTGATAGAAATATCCTTGACATATTTTTAGTTTCATTATGCTCTTTAGATTGTCTCAGAATGATACTTGATCAGAGTAATTAGAAAGATAACAATCTAAGAGTCCCATACTTACCTTGCCTTCAATAGTTGAATACTTGGCCAATGTATAAAAGTACTGAGATTAGGTAGTATGCACCTTGTTTTATATCATATACTTTACTTTTCATATCATCCAAGTCATAGGACTTAGTATCCCTAGATTTCTCCATGCATCTCTTTTACTCCTCTTCCTCTTTTATACAGACAAAAGCAATTATAAAACATTTTAAAGACTACTGGATAGAATATAAGTTCTCATCCTTTTTATCTCTTCCTCATGTCCTCATAGGACTAATCAAAGGAATCTCAACAACAACTATCTTTTTTATAACTAACTGACAAAATTAGGAGAAGACATATCTAAATGAAAAAGCTCTATCTGACCTATCACCCCTTTCACATCATCTACCGCTTCAGGTTGACTCGAAACATGGAGTATAGTTGTTTCATGTTGTTGCTTTTGTCAGGTTGTAACTTATGCAAGTCTTGTCGAGTCTGCCTTGATTTTTGGGTCATTTCCTCCTTTCTTTTTAGACAAAAGGATTGAATATGCTCAACCTGTCCACATCTATAATGTATTATACGCATACCCTGGTCTTGTCGGCCTTATTACCGAGGTAGAAGCTAAATTAAGAGTTCTAACTGGTGGGAAATTAGGTCCTTTTCCCTTACTTGGTAGTCACTACCCCTATGCACTAGGTGTTTGTTGCATTGGTGGCACCAAAAACTTTACCTTTTTAGAGCTATTAGGCATCAGTTCCAGAGTTTGGACATATCTTTTCTTAGTTTCTAATCATCATCCTTTACTGGACAGTCCCTTATCAAATGTCCCACTTTCTTACACTTATAGCAGACTCTATTTCCTTGTAATATCTTAATATTTTTGACATTTTCTACTGCTCCAACATAAATATGTTGATAAGAAATCCTTCCAGATCCCAAAGTTTCTTTATTAGGGATTGGGAGTCTAGGTTATATTTCTAGTATCCAATCCTCTATATGTGTCACTGTTGTCATAACCTATGTGACGAGAGCATTAAAACTAGGGTTCTATATCATGACTGGATCAACCTGGGGATTCTCAAGTAGTCATTCTTTTCTTGGCTGATCCCTTGCACCTTCTCCTGGTACAGCAACATTGCTCTCAGCAACATGTTCCTTTTGTTCTCCAGACATCTTAAAGCTTTACCCTTTCTTCTGCATAAGCAGAAGTCACTATAAGATATACTGGAGGAAACTATAATAGACTCAACACCTTAGTCCTATGTCTCTTTAGACTCAGCGAACCTTAAGCTCTGGTACCAAAACTTGAGATGACCGCTATCAAACCGACAGCCAAATCGCTCATTAGTTAGCAATGGATTACTAAAAATCACTAAAAATTAAAACCATTTTGTAAATAGATCCACTACTAGGAAACTCTTTATAGAAAGAGCCAAAGTAATATATACATCATGGTTCACCTTGTACATACATTGTACCATCTTATCTCGAGGATAACATATACCAGTTGCTTTTCCAAAACACATACTGAAGCAACATAAAACCTTAAGGTATACAAACCAAAATCTTAGATAAACCATTACGTACTAACTCCCAAGGACCTGAGAGTATAGAGATGACACATAGGACTTCTATCTACAAGACACGACAGAGAACACACTCAACCTAAGCTATCACTGCTATCCCTGTTGCTGATGTCCTCCCTCTATAGTACGGTATCTACCTCCTCGTCCATGTCCACCTAAAAATGTTGGGACCAACGGGGTGAGGAAAAAGTCCCAGTGAAAGATATAGCTCTCTGCCAACAATATTATTATCACAGGTAAACAACATAAAACTGAGCATAGGATCTATTATAACAATAAGCAAGATTAATCATTGTTTATAAGTAGGATAGAGAAATATCATCTTTTAGAGCATTACAACTATCTAAGTTAGAGCAATATATGTTCATATATATGAGCATCGAATAATAATGCCATAACTTAGTAGTTTATATATCAATGACCAAGCATTGGATCATGTAATACTTCAAAAGTAATGTGAAGAATGTGATGACCCGACATCGAATCAAGCCAAATCTCCACTAGTAATAATTGCGGAATAATCATAAGAAGCAGATTAAAAAATCACTAAAAACTAAAACTATTTTGCAAAGAGATTCATTTCCAGGAAACTCTTAAAGAAAGAAAACAAACTTTACATACATCATGGTTCACATTGTACATATATTATACCATCTCATCTCGAGGATAACATATACTAGTTGCTTTTCCCAAAACATATACATAAGCAACTTAAAAGCTCAAGGCATACAAGCCAAAATCTCAGATCATTTATAAAACCATTATGTACTGTATCCAAGGACCTGAGAGTATAGAGATGACACATAGGAATTCTATCTACAAGACACGAACAACAATATACTCAACTTGAGTAGCTACTGCTGTCACTGATGATATTGTCCTCCCTCTACAGTATGGTCTCTACCTCCTTGCACACTGCCACCTAAAATTTTGGACCTCATAGGGTGAGGCACAAGTCCCAGTGAGAGATATAACACTCTGGAAACAATATTATTATCACAGGTAAATAGTATAAAATTGAGCAGAGGTTCTTTTATATTAAAAAGAAATATTAGTCACTATGGATAAGCAGAATAGAACAATCTCATCTATTCAAGCATTACAGGTGTCTATGATAGCGCAGTCAATCATCTATTCACTATATAAGGAATATCAAGAACACATATATCATTTACCAATCATGCTATATCAACATTTTGAGCTTATCCTGTGATAATATTATCATGGTATGATATCAATGAATCATTCACATTACCAGTTGTTGGCCTCTATCAATCCTGCATCTAGGTATTGGACTCTACCAATCCTATGATTTTGACACGTAGGTATTGACTTCAGTCAATCCTGCATCTGGGTATTGGACTCTACCAATCCTGTGATTTTCATACGTAGGTATTGACCTCAGTCAATCCTGCATCTAGGTATTGGACTCTACCAATCCTGTGATTTTGACACATAGGTATTGACCTCAGTCAATCCTGCATCTAGGTATTGGACTCTATCAATCCTGTGATTTTTACATGTAGGTATTGACCTTAGTCAATCCTACATCTAGGTATTAGACTCTACCAATCCTATTATTTTGACATGTTGGTATTGACCTCAGTCAATCCTGCATCTAGGTATTGGACTCTACAAATCCTGTGATTTTACATCATATTGCTAAGGATTCTGTAGTAGTTGGGATGCCTTTATGTTTCCCTTTCACTTTCAATATGGGGTAATAATCCTGTAAACTCATCCTTGAATACCATATCACCTTACTAGGCATTATACCTTGGCCAGGTCATCATATCCATTCACATCCTTTATGTGATACAAGTATTCCTCATATATCATTTGGCATACTTGACACACTACATCCCTCATTTGGCTATAACAATAATGCATGTATGACCAAGATTTCATTAGTATTGTTATAACCATTAATTGTTATTATTATATTATAGGGTCTCCATATCCTTAGTTTATTTTGAACATTGCCATCTCTTATAACAATCTCTAAATCATGAGACTTATATAAAAATCTTGTCACCTCTCACTAGGCAACAACCATCTCTAGGTCTTAAGACTTATATAAACATTATACTTGTTGTAGAAGTATTTAACATGGCTCACAAGGCCCATTTATATATGTATTATATGAAACATTATAGCTCATACCTGGCTATTCTCATCATCTCATGATTCCTACATGATTAGCACTCCATGATAAAAATAACAATAAGTACATAACATCACCATGAAATACAAGAGAAATGCATCCTTCCCATTATTAGGGTTAGGGTTTCCTATTTTAACTAATTAGGGTTTCAAATCATATCATCACCCTCAATTAGGGTTAGGATTTCCCTTTATTAACCGATTAGAGTTTCAAGATCATATCATCAAGGATCAAACCCTAATTCATACTCTACTCATGTTCTGAGTATCACTGTATGCTCATTACATGATTAACACACAGAGTATGAGTTTCTCTCTCATCTTTTCTAGGATACTGATTACATCATACTCTATTAAGTTGGCTCAATCCTTCTCTCAAGGTGTATTGGCCTATATTTATCAAAATGCATCAGACTCTTTACATCTTAATGTATCATTCGACATAACATACTACATGTGTCGCTCAATCATGTATATTGGATTGAGGTGCTTCCACCATATCGGACATCCATATCATGATTGAGGTGTATCCTCATCACCATATCATGCATCCATATCGGTTTACTCAATATTAGGGTTTGCATATCAGATTAGACCCTTATGCTCATTACTTTCCAAACCTTCCTGGTATCATCCTACCCTTCACCATGTGATAAGTGATAGGCTAGATATCAGGTTAGTCTAAACCAACTCAAGTGTATAAACCAATAAGGGTTTGAGGTTCCAATGTATATCAGGTTTCACATTACCGTGTTGGGTTTCAACACCATATCGGATTAGAGTATATACTTGATACCATATCGTGTCTAAGGTGAATACTTGACCCCATGTCGTGCTCAAGGTGTGTGTATGTATTACTCATATCGCCCATGAGGTATAAACTCATCACTATATTTCTCTTGATATGGGTACTTGATCACTCATCTCGGGTTGCTCATAATTTAGGGTTTGTCATCTCAGGTTAGAGGTACTTAGAACCATATCGTGCATAAGGTGTATATTTCATACCATATCGTGCATAACATATATGCTTCATCATCATATCATGATAGTGGTGTGTTCATATCACCATATAGGTTTACTCATAGTCTAGGGTTTGTCATATCAGGTTAGAGGTACTTCAACCCTATATCGAGTTTGACCATGATGTTATCATCATCATCTTCAAGTTCAAGACCTTTGTTCTTACTGTTCTAATTCATGGAAAACAGTCCTAAAAAACTTTTAGATCTCATATGATCATCAATTATTCAAGAGAATTCGAAATTCAAAGTATATCAACAAGTATAACAAAATTGAAGGTGAATAACAACATAATTGGGTTCAAGTTATATAACCAGCCTCAAGAATAACTTCAAAGCTCCAAGCTCCAAAGCTTCACATTCCCAAGGTTGAAGATGATCTTCAAAACTCCTCTTAGGGTTAAGTCTTGAGCTCCTTCTTGTTCCTTAGCACCATGCATGATACCTCACCACTCATGCATGATATCCCTCACTTGTGGCCGATATCACTTCACTATGGCCGATATCACCTTGCTATGGCCGATATTACTTTGCTATGGCCGATATCACCTTGATATGGCCAATACAAGGCTTATGCATGATACCCATTTACCTATGCATGATACCAAGATACTATGCACGATATCTAAGAGAACGAGGGTGGTTAGGTTTGAAAAATATGACTAATAGGTGAAAGGAGTGGTATATATAGTTGAGGTTCATGAAAAAGAGTGTATATGAGGTGTCATCATTTTAAGCTACTAGGTGCCACGTGTCCATGAATGGTTGACATGTTTACATGCATGCAATAATATTTAACTTGACATGCAAAACACTTGAGGCTAATCTAGAGATGAAATTTCGTCCATCACTTATCTTGTTGGATAAGATATTTTAACTCAATTACCACTTTATTCACAACCCGATACAACTTTTCCAAGGAAGTTGTAATCCAATACACTTCACCTCATTGAGGTTCTTAGCCAATCATGGACAAGGCCAAGAGTTCAAAAACCTATATGAGACTCCCTCTATGGCTCCTTGACCGATAGGAACTCTCATATGAACTCTACAACCTGATACAACTCAAATTAGGGTTTTACATTCAACCCTTTCTTGGTCTTTCTATCACCAAGAGTACCATTACTCAAATATGATTTAAACATGGTGTATCCTTCTTTATCTCTCCTATAAATGATACATAGAGTGATTAGGGACACTCTATAGGATGTAAATTTCATATCAACCGTACATTTTGTGTAAATTACAATTTTTACCAAAATTGGTACACAAATCACTAAAATTAATCAAACAAGCTCGAACTTGGAACTTAGGCTTTCCACAAGCCGCCACTTGGCATCATTCTTTTTATTATGATGCTAAACACATGAGGTACATTCAACATGTGACATATTGCAATATAACCCTTCATCTTGGGTAAATTGCAATTTAGGTCCAAAATAAGAGAACATTGCTCAAACATTATTCAAACATGACCAAACTTGAAACATAAGATTATCACCTGATAAAAAAACACTTTAAAGAATTATATTTAAAGTTCTAAGGAACTTATTTAATCCAAACAAATAAGGTCAGCCCTAAACCCAGGTCATGGATGTTACAAAGAACATGTATAGCATATATCAACTATGTGATACAAAAGTATTACCGCTTCATCTAATGTTTCCGTAATCAGTCCTTAAGAAAATATGTTGCATGGCTGATTACATATTCTCAATCACACTTATTCCCTAAGGAGATGAGGTATACTTCTCATGCTCCAAACGACCACCACTTAGTTGAAATCGATACCATACAAGGTCAATGGAAGAGCCAGATGCCAAGATGTCACCCGTCTCGATCAGAATGAGGCCATTGGCAGTGACATCATGTCAAATTGCAACTAGCTTGCTGGGGTATATTGGCATTTTCGCTATAGAGCTAGAGCTAGAACATGCACTCTCTTTGGGGAGCTCACACAGCAACCCCAGTACATTTTCATTAGGGAGATCACACAACAACCCTGGTATTCCTCAGGGAGATCACACAGAAATCCCTATCTGGACGTAAGGATATGTTCGTCCGTCACCCCCACATATTAAAAAATATGCACTCTGAGTTAAACTTGTTTCACCATTTAGCAAATCTTGACACCGAATGGATCTATGGCTAGGGAAACTACATGATAAGGTTTGACTTGATTAATTTGGTGCATTACAATATCTTTTAGCATCAACCAAATTACAAGCATGAATTATAATGGATGATACAAAGAAAGGTGTAATAGATTTATCATATTCTTTCATAATCTTTGGAACACATTTTGATTGTATATAACTCGGGATCTCAATCCCTTCATCATATCACTGGGAATTCCCATCCCTTAATCATGATCATCATCATGATTACATGATCTGGGTATTCAAACCCTTAGTTCATCACTGAATACTATTACCCCTTATCAGGTATCCATTACCTCTAGGTCCTCTGACCCAGATATTCATTATACTTGTTGCACAAGTATTTCACATGGCTCACAAGGCCCATGCAAACATCTTGTCACCTCTCACTAGGCAACAACTATCTTTTAGGTCATCAGACCATATAAACATTATACTTATTGTAAAAGTATTTAACATGGCTCACAAAGCCCATTTAATCTATATTATATGAAGCATCATAGCTCATACCTGGCTATGCTCATCATCTCCTGATACCTGCATGGTTAACACTTCATGATAAAAATATTATCAAATACATATCATCACCATGCAATACAACATAAATACAACCTTCCCATTATTAGGGTTAGGGTTTCCCTTTATAGCCGATTAGGGTTTCAAGTTCATATTACTAATCCACACCCTATGTCATTACTCCACACATCTAGGAGCATACATTGATTATAAGTATTCAATCATACTTATTTATTCTAATCTTTCATCATTAACTGATTATTAACACAAAGTATGAGTTTCTCTCTCATCCTTACTAGGATATTGATCACATCATACTATATTAAATTGGCTTAACCCTTTCTCAATGTACATTAGCCTACACTTGTCAAAGTGTACTAAGCTCGTTACTTCTTATTATGTCAATTTCCATAACACACTTAATGTGTTACTCGTCCAAGTGTATCAGATTTGAGGTGCATCAAGGTGTATCGACCTTGAAATGCTAGATGTGATATCAGACAAGCATCATTCCTTAGTGTAACACTTCCCTCATCATTTTCAACTTACTTGGGTTCATCAACTTATCTTGTATTAGGGTATTGGCCATCCTAATACTTTATGTACTAACTCACCACATTTATCCTGTAGTGTATTGGCCATAAGTCACCACACTTGTGTTGTAGTGTATTGGCCATAGGTCACCACACTTATCTTGTAGTGTATCGGCCATAGTTCACCACACTTGTTTTGTAGTGTATCGACCTAGATTCTTGAATTTCCCAACTATCACCAAGTGATATGGACTCATCTCAGATCAGGGCATTGTTGATAAAGGGTTGACCATTATCAATCACTTTAGGTTTTTCACCTATCAAGGTATTAGCCACGTCATTACTTGTTTTTTTATCCATCACTTCTAAGAGTGTATTTCCCTGACCTTTACAAGGTGTTTTGGGTTAAGTCATGTATGTCAATGTTGGACACATGTATTGGGTTAGGGGTATATTGAGCTAGGCAACATCATATCCCTCATACCCTCAACCATCAAGGCATAAACCTTACCTATCTTATGGTGTATCACCTTCTCCATACTTGGGTATAACAACTTCACCTCACTTGGGTCTATCATCTTTACCTCACTTGAGGATATTGGCCACACCATACTTTAGTGTATTGGCCATCACATGTTCTAGGGTATCAACCACCTTACCACTTTTGTCCTCTAATGTATTGGGTTACAATCACCATATCATCCAAGAGGTTTGTGCTTCTAGCATATCGGGCAAGAGGTGTGTACATCCACCATATCACGCAAGAGGTGTGTGCTTACACCATATCGGGCAAGAGGTGTGTGCTTACACCATATCGGGAAAGAGGTGTGTGCTTACACCATATCGGGCAAGAGGTGTGTGCTTACCCATATCAGGAAAGAGGTGAGTGCTTCCACCATATCGGGCAAGAGGTGTGTGCTTACACCATATTGGACAAGAAGTGTGTGATACCACCATATTGAGCAAGAGGTGTGTGCTTACACGATATCAGGCAAGAGGTGTGTGCTTCCACCATATCGAGCAAGAGGCGTGTGCTTACACCATATCTGACAAGAGATGTGTACTTGCACCATATCGGATAAGAGGTGTGTGCTTCCACCATATCGGGCAAGAGGTGTGTGGTTCCACCATACAGGGTAAGAGGTGTGTGCTTGCACCATAGCAGACAAGAGGTGTGTGCTTACCCCATATCGGGCAAGAGGTGCTTCAACCCGATATCGGTCTGTGCCATGATGATGTCATCATCATCAAGCTCTAGACTCTCTTCCTTACTATTCTATTTCATGGACATAAGTCCTATGCAACTTTTAGAATTCATAAATTCATCAATTATTCAAGAAAACTTGAAATTGAAAGTAGATCAACAAGTATAGCAAGATTGAAGGTGAATAATAACATAATTGGGTTAAAGTTATATAACCTTCCTCAAGAAAAAATTTAAAGCTCCAAGATCCAAAGCTTCACGTTCCCAAGGTTGAATATGACTTATCAAGAGTCCAAGACTCATTCAAAACTCCTCCATATGCAAAGAATCACCATAGTTAAGAACTTGGTGAAGAAGAAAAGAAAGGAATAACTATAACCTGAGAATCATGCTTGAAACAAGGTTGAAGATGACCATGGCTTCACCTTAATATTGAGTATTGAGATACTCCTTTCTCCTAAACTTTTATGGGCGATATCCAAGAGAAAGAGAGTTGTAGGATTCGAAAATTTTCACTAGTAGTTGAAAGAAGAGGTAGATATAGTTGAGGCTCGTGAGAGAGAGTGTATAATAGGTGTCATCACCTTATACTACTAGGCGACACATGTCCATGCATGCACTCATAATTTTATCAACATGGAAAACTCTTTGGTTGATAATTCAAGAGTAGATATTGGCCATTGGGTTCCTTTTTGTTTAAGATATCACAACCCAATATCACTTTATTCACAAATTGATACAACTTTTCCAAGGAACATGTAACTCATCATGGATCACCTCCTTGAGGTCCTAATACGATATGAATACTTCCAAGAAGTTAACAAAACAATATGGGACCTACTCTATGGCTTCTTGGCCGATAGGCACCCCCATATAAGCTCTACAACTCGTTACAACCCATTCTAGGGTTTCAACTACACAACACTTCTTGGTCTTTTCATCACCAAGAATACTACCACTCAAAATGATTGAAACATGGTGTCTCCTTCTTCATTATCCTCTATATGATACTAAGAGAGAGTAGGGACACTCTAGAGGTGGTAATTTTCACATCACCCTTATATTTTGGGTAAATTGCAATTTGCACCAAAGCTGGTACACAAGACACAAACATTATTCAAATAAGCTCAAACTTGGAACTTAGGATTTCCACAAGCCACCACTTAGCATCATTATCTCTATAATTATGATAAAGCACTTAAGGCATGTTCAACATGTGACATATTGCAATATAACCCCTCATCTTGGGTAAATTGCACTTTGGTCCAAAATAAGGGAACATTGCTCAAACAACATTCAAACAGGACAAAACTTGAAACATAAGTGTTTCACATGATAAAAAAAACACCTTAGAGGATTATATTAAAGTTATAAGCAACTTACTTTAGCCAAAACAAATAGGGTTAGCCCTAAACCCAGGTCAGGGTCCTTACAGACTTGGTAGGTCAAACTATTTTAAGGGGTTGAGTGGTAGTAGTACCTTGATAGAATATGGATATGCTGATTTTGAGGACAAAATCCTTTTTAATAGGACGGAGTACTATAACATACTAAAATCTATATACTCTGATTCTAGAAACACTACTAACTCCATGATTAGGAGGTTAGTGTGCTTGGATCCTTAGTTTTGACGAAACAAGTTATAGTCATAACTTGACATGCTTGTTGGTATCCTAAAGAACACATATTGGGCATATAATGAATAGTTTATAGGTTTGAACACTAATGAATATTTAATTTACATAATATGAGTAACTCACATATTAATCCTAATTGTGTATACACATGATGTTGACCATGTCATGGACCAGTAAACCCTAATGTTATGATGAGTGAGATAAATGGAACCTAACCCTGGACCTGATAAGAAGGTAAAAGTGAAGCTGAATGATCAAGTTGACCATAAACCTTAAGATGAAGTTGGCTAATCCCAATGTACACACCTTTAATGAAATTCATGATATATTAGTTACATTAGTTGTCATAATTAAGTAACATATATTGATACACATAAAACCATATAATCGTGAATATATATATATATATAGAGTCAGGCTAGAATACACTCGAGTGTACGGATCGCACGAATACACTCAAGTGTGTTTGCATATCAAGACTAATTTTTACAAAATGTAAACCGTTGATCTTCACCGTCATACTATAACTAGGATCCATACAAATTTTGAGCCCATTTGGATAAGTGTAAGTCACTCATCAAAGGGCAACAAAATCGACACGCGAAACTAATTTGAAATGCAAAATTTTTGCAGTCTTCATACCATGAGCTATACATATCCAAATGTGCTCAAATTTTGTGTATGAGTTTTTCACAAGATGTTTAAGAAGATCAATGGATTAGATTTTCAAAAAAAATATTGCATCATGGAAAACTACTTGAGTGTATTCCGCTCCGGATACACTCGAGTGTATTCTAGCCTCACTCTATATATATATATATACATATATATATATATATATATATATTCATTAACATGTAATATGTTTCACTTTGTTCTCTAATATACACATAATGATTCAAATATGGATAATAAGTAACTGGATTTACATAAACATGCATGAATTGCTAATGTTGTGTTAAATGCACATAATCAATAATAGGAAGTGAATAAACATGAGTAAATGATTAATGATGACATTAATGTGAGTAAGAAAGGTAATGTGACAATGTATAGATGTTTAATGTAGGTAGAAGTAATTAATGTGACAATATATTGGTTAATTTTGCAATTGTAGAGTTAATAATAAATTGGATAAATTGCATATTTTGTGCAAATAATATGATATAATGGAATATGGTCATAATATGAGGATAACAGAGTCTAAGTTCAAATTATTAAGGATAATGGTCTAATATAAATATTGAGATAATTCAATAAACTCTAATTGTGCTAAAAATCTTATTGAGATAAATAAGAAATATATAGGATTTTGTACATAATGATGAAATATAACTCTTTTGGCAACAAAGTGAATATAGTAGTACACAACTAAAAGAATAATAAGGATGATGTAATATAATAACAAATATAATGCCAAAATTTTTAATTATTTTATATCTCATAAAAGGAAATCTCAATAGTAGTACCCTTGAAGATCGACGAGAACCTGACCTATGAGGAGTTGCATGAGAAGAACTGGACACTTTAGTTAAGTCTTGTTGAAGTACCATGGTTTGGAAGAAACAACCTGAGAGCTTAGAGATGAGATTTTGTGTACTCACCCTTCTCTCTTTGCTTGAGATTTTGGGGATGAAATCCTTTTTAAGGGGTGGAGTGCTGTAACGAACTGAAATTGTAGTAAAA
Organism: Alisma plantago-aquatica; assembly: GCA_963693085.1. Lineage (NCBI taxonomy): Eukaryota > Viridiplantae > Streptophyta > Magnoliopsida > Alismatales > Alismataceae > Alisma > Alisma plantago-aquatica. The sequence continues at coordinate 71,731,273 of OY856412.1, read as the reverse complement.
TCTTAATTTGGCCATTTTCCTAAGTTTTTCCTTTCCTTTCTATATTTTTTGTCCTTGATGTTGAATTTGTGGGAATCATTAGTGGTTTGGAGTATTTTTTTATCACTATTCATGCCAATGTATGGGTTTGGGCACAAATACCTCAATTAATATTTCAATTAGGTTTTAAGATGCAAATTTACCACTTAAGTGAGATAATGATAAAGTAATTTTGTTCTAGAACTTCCCTTAACCTTATGGGACAAGAAAGAGAAAAGGGGATAAATAACAAAGCTTTAAACATGATAATGTGGCATTAGATAATTTATTGTGACAAATAATGATATTAATATGTAAAAGGAGTAAAACTCATAAAAATAAGACTAATTGGATAAAAATAACTTCACATTCGAATTCCTTGGGTCTCAATGTACTTGTGTGCCAAGTTTCTCTTTATTTGCATAAAAATAAATATGTTAATCCTATTTAGAAAAGAAAAGGTGAATATTCTAATAAATATGAAATAAAACATTAAAGAGAAAACAAATATCAAATTTAAAATCTACATGCCAAAAATAGCCTATCCAAATTTTCAACTAATTTTGACAATCTTTAATATTCTAATGTGTCTAAGAGAGAGAAAGTGTAATTAAAGTCAAAAATATATTAAATAATTTGTAAAATAATCTCAAAAGATAAAATTAATGGAAAATTTGTGTTTCACAAGTTTAAGTTTTCTTGAGGGTAAACTTTCACATTAATTGATGGTTTCTAGATGTCTCTAATGCAATAGGAAAGAGAAAATATGATTTACTTTAAAAAATAAAATAAATATCTAGAGTTTCCAAAACTAAAAACAAATGTTGAAATTGGATTCTACACATCCTAATTAGGCTAGGTATCAATTTTCACTTAATTTGGAGTTTGTTTGCACCCTTAAATAAAGAGAGAGAAAAAGAGAAATAATTTAATACAACACTTTATTTGAATTGAATTAGGAATCAAACTTAAATGTTACGTGCCTAGGGGACGACCGAGATCGTTCATGGACCCAAATCCATGAAATCAGATGTCTACCACATCATCACTTAGCTCACATTAGAAAAGGAAACAGACCGCTACTTTCATGATTTTTTGATTTGTGATTTCTCTCTCTATGCCCGATCTTTGCTCAAGGTTTTTTTCCTACCAATTCCTATTTGGATTCTGAACCTTTAGACCCCCTAATCGAAACATGTGGTTGAGAATTTAGGAAATACCCAAATCTCCCCTCCGATCTTCTTAAAGCTACTCACCTTTAAAGCCCTAAAGCCAACTCACACCTATAAATATTAGTACCCCGATCACTACTAGCCCTAGTGCTATTGTTCTCTCTTTCCAATTGCTCTATTTCTTGTGTGTGTTTTTGCTGGGAATCATGGACTAATCGAGCTCTGTTGGTACATGTTCCTTCATCCTTGGGTCACCTTGGTTCAATAGAACCTAGCACTAAGTTCTCGATACCCTCATCATTCTTTATGCACTCTTGCTTTGTCGAATTATTGTTAATTGTGAATTTACACAAATCTTAGCCATGCGAACAACTTTCTGCTTTCTAACGATGCCACTTTCGTATAAGAGGGTTGATTCTTCCATGTGAAATCTCTATTCTACCCTCTCTTGTTCCTTCTTTATTTTTCTCACTAGGGGTAATTTGGTCATTTTGTCTCACTTTTCTTTACCTTGGATGAGTCCAACCAGACCATTGACCATGTGACTTGTCTGCACTCGATTGGACCAAGTCAGTGGGTGGGTACCACTCACTCTCCCTCTTTCGAGCTTTTCTACGCTTGTTTGGATTTTTCAAATTTTTAGATTGGTTGAATTTGTAAAAATAACATCTTTTTCTTTGCTTGTCCAAAAATTATAAATAAATATATTTTGGATTCAAAAACTGAGATATTTATAATAAAATGTTTACATAGTTTAATTCCAATGTTTTCTAAGGTTGATTTTTGAAAATATAATAAAATACATGAAAACCCTAAAAATGTAACTAGTTTATATAAACTCCAAATAAAACAAATAAATATGTTTTCTTGATAAAAAAACATAAAGAGTCGATTGGTTTAGGTTTGTGAAAAAAATCCAACATTTTCCAAAAAGGTCTAAAATTAGGGTTTCTTTACACTTATATGCATTATAAAATCCAAATACATGTGAATAACTTGAAATTAGGCAAAGGTGCTTGGAATCTTCTAAGTTGGTAAAAAGTGACAAGTAGGAATCTGAGTTCAGGTATGTGCATCTTACCCCTTAAGCTGGACATTTTTGATAACCAAACCCTAATTTCCCAATGAGGCATGGACTAAAACCATTATTCCTATTATTGATCTTTTTGGCACAATTACTTCAATGTTTACTTGGGTCTTGAACCCCAACTATATTATTTATATTATTTAAACTTTCCATATAATTTCTTTTAGCATGGTGATTTATTTGACTTGTTAGCTAATGTACTGGTACTTAGGTACAACCACTCATAGTTGGGCATGTGTTATTTGGCCCAGGGGAATGTGTTATTCGCCCCCATATATAAATATTTTGTAGGTGACTGGGAATGTTTTATACTCCCCTCACCTATTGGTTGAGATTCAGTAGGTGCCTGAACCCTACTTAGTTAATGTAGTTGTATTATTAAGCATGCATGCTTCTTTCTTATTGTGTGTTATGGAAAGATTTTTATTTTACATGTGCCTCATACCATTGACCCCCCTTATTTCTTGGCTATTCTATACCCTTTATTATCCTTGTTGTTCTTATTCCTTATTTGACGCATACCTTGTCTTCTCCTCTTAATGGGTGAACCCAACTACCTAGGCCTAGGACAAGGTGTGGAATAAGGCCATGAGGGATCATCCCAGGAGTAGACACAAAGTTTTGTTGTTAAGATGTCTAGGTTTCTACTGTTAGATCATGTAGTTTTCTTTTCTAGTTTATGTTTCATGAAACTCATGTAGTGAACTTGGATCAAAGCCATGTAATAACTTAGTCTTTTCTTTTTTCTGCTACTATTGACATTTTCTATCTGGAACATGCTTATTTAAATGGAATTATTATGCATGCATCCTCCATCTAAAAATAGATGGATGTTGTGTATTTTCCATTAAATTTTAGTAAGGGGGTGATATCACCTTTTTACATGTTTCTTCCTCCACTATTTCAATTCTGGATTCCATAATGTTATGGCCTCTTCCATTGGGACTGATGAGTCAGGAAGGTATTCAATTATTAAGCAAGAGATGAATTCTAGATGATGCCAACACTATAAAGTTGTATTTCTATGAGCACTCTGTAATGGGGAAGAAGAAAAAGGTCAATTTTCTACTATAAGGAACACATAAAAGGTATTGTTGATTATGTTCATTCATATATATGGGGTGTTCTAAATTTTTGTCCAAGGGTGTTTCTAGATGTATGGTTCATTCATTGATGATTTCTTAAGGCAGGTATGGCTGTACTTTCTAAAACATAATTTGACACTTTTGACCAATTTAAGAAATATGAGACATTGGTTGAAAAAAAACATGAGAGTGCATCAACACACTAAGGATAGATAATGGTATGGAATTTTGTTATTCTGAATTCAATGAATTTTGTCAATCTAAATGTATTTCCAGTAATCGCACCATTAGACATACACCTAAACAAAATGGTGTCCAAAACACATCAACATAATTGTTCTACAGTGAGCATGATGTATGTTGATCACTGCATGCCTTGGCAAACACTTTTAGGCTGAGGACATCTCTACTTTACCTATCTGACAAATCTCTCATCTTTTACTCCACTTGGTTTTAAAACTATAGAACAAGTATGGTTTGGTCTACAAACTAAGACGACATGTACATTTTTGGTATTCCTACATATGTCTATTCAAATTATAGAAATCTTGAGCCTAGAGAAAGAAATTGCATTTTTCTAGATTATAATGATGATAGAAAGGGAAAAAGATTTTTCTACACATACACAAACTCATGAAAGTGCATTTTTTGGGATACAAATGTTCCATCTAACACACCTTGTATATATGTAAGAGAACCTAGATGATGATGAAAATTCCACTCCTAAATAACAATGACATATAATTTCTTTTGGAAGAGAAAGAAGCATTATCATACCACCTACATGACATTCAAATTATGTTGTTGTGTATGCCTTGTCTACTTTAGTAGAAAAAAATGATTCTGGTGAATCATATACATACACTAGAGGTATGTCCCATCTAGATCCTACTATCTGGGTTGTAGCTAAAAGGGAGACATGGAGTCTCTTCAAAGGAACAACACTTGGATACTTGTTAATCCTCCTAAAGTAATGACAATTGTTAGATGCAAATGGGTATTCAAAAGAAAGGATCTGATCCTTTAGATAATATTGAAAGGTTTAAAGCCTATATAGTTACAAATGACTATAATCAGGTCAAAGATGTAGATTACAATGATGTGTTCTCTCCCATTGTCAAACACACCTTCATCATATTTCTACTGGCATTAGTTGCTAAATCTGACTTGGAGCAAAACCAACATGATGTAAAAATCAAATTCTTGCATGGTGAATTAGATGAACATATATACATGCAACAATTTGAAGGTTATGTATATAATGAAAAGAAGGACTGTGTATGCTGATTGAAGAAGTCTCAATGTGGCTTAGAGCAGTCACAATGTCAATGGTGCCATAGATTTTTTCCTTCATTTTCAATCATGGTTATTTAAGGAGAATATATGATGCTTGTTTCTACTTGAAAAAACATCCTAGTGAGTCTCTTATTTACCCTTAGTTTATGTTGATGATAAGTTAATTACAACAAGAGATATTTCTGAAATTCCCAGGCTAAAGCACATAATTGTAAATTTGAAATAAAGGATTTGGGATCATAAAAAACAATTATGAGGATGTATATAAGTCTCAAAGATGGAAGGTTATATTTTTAGTGAGGATAAGTACAAAATGAAAGTTATACATCATTTATCTATATATGATGCAACTTCTATCACCATTTATTCACATGATATTTTCCAAAAGCTCTCATTTTTATAGTTACCATACTATGAAGTGGAGGTTGGTATCACCATGTATGATACTATTTGCATATGTCTAGATATTGCTTAATAAATGCCCAATCCAGGAAAGCTACACTGGCAAGCAGTGAAGTGAAATTTTTGGTAGCTCAAGGATACATCTTCTATATGCCTTGGATATGGCATGAATATATAGAAACTTGTTTGATATGTTGATTTTGACCTTACAAATGACTGTGATAAAATACGTTCTCTTATATGCTACCTATTTATTGTTGCTAGTTGTGTTGTAAGTTGAAAAGTTGTTTACAGTCCATTGTTGCATTATATACTATTGAGGTTGATTATATGGATTTGACAGAGGACATTAAGTAAGTTATATGACTTATACAACTATGTTAAAGATTATACATTCTTAAAAAGAAAATGGTCATATACTATGACAATCAAAGTGTAATTCATATCACAAAAGACCAATTGTTTCAAGATAGAACAAAGCACATTGACATAAGTATCACAACATACAAGAGAAGTAATATATGTGGGAGGATTTATTTGGGAAGTAATAAGCCCCTTTTCCAACTCTTCATCTGCAAAGAATTCTCGACATAGGGAAACATTGTAGTGAAGAAGATTGCCAGAAAAGGAAATCATGATGATATGATGATGAACTCATTTTTAGTTTCCAAGCTTAGATATTGCTAGTGTCTACACAACCTGTACTGTAGCCCTTAGTGGCTGAAGGAGGAGAGAAGATTTACAATTATTCCTTTTAAGGAGTTACAAACTTCAAGTCAAATTCTAGGCTTAGTGTGCCCGAAGAATTATGGATATCTAACTACAGATTCAAGACAAAATTAAAAAGATATTTTACATCCTTTCTTAATAGGATTTATGTGTGTGGGGGTGGGGGTGGGAGTGTGGTGTGTTATTTAGAGTCTACTCTTTATATCCAAATAAGGGTTTCATTACAACTCCACATGTATATGTAAACACCCCTTTTCCAGGGTTGAGGTTATCATGTACTCTATTTTCAAAGCAACTTTCTAACTATACTCTAGGGTGTATTCCATATATTTTGGGAGTGCTCCTCATGTACCATTGCCTATGATATGGTAAAATGTCTCATCTCCTCATGTGAAGTAGGCCATTCCAATCAAACCACATAAATCTCATCTTCTCTACCTATGTGATAACATCATTTTTTTTTCTGATCTATGTCTTCCCGCATGCATTCAACATACTCTTGGATTCATTTTTTGACACTCATAATAAAATTTAACTCATACTCCACATCCCCCACTTTTTGTCTCTTCTATTTTCATCTTATTCTACTATTACTATTTTTTTATATTTTCTTGTTTGACTTATTCCTTCCTCGTACACATCTCTGGAAACCCACCACCACCATGATGTATTTTTTTTATTCTAGAAATCCCTTTTACATTTTTTAGGTTCATATCATTTATGTATTTTAATATCCCATCATTTAATATTTTATCTCTTACTTTTTAATTTTTAATGGTCCTTTGAACTTCCATATTTTTCATTTGGAATCATTGCAAGCACACAAACATCAACATTTATTTTCTCCCATAATCAGCCTTTAAAATGGCTGAATAACAGGATGTTCAAGATGGATTTCGACCTCTTAGTCACTCTTTAAAGTATCCATTGTCTTGATGTTAAAGATGGATGTTGATCTTCTGAGAATACTAATAGTTCCAACGTACACCACGCAGGAAGTTATCGTGGGGCGCATCTAGGACAATCCTTCTCCTTTTGAGGAGTCATATATTATCCTTTGTAAAAAAATAGATAAATAGGTAGGTATATAGATAGAAAGACAGTGATAAAATCAACTTATTCCACATCAATTGCTTTCTAATCTCAATTTTCTATTATTTTTCGTGCTCCCAAAATGCTTCATGACACTCCTTTTTTTCTTTTGCAGATACGTGGGCCAATGAACATGTTCAACACAATCCATATGAAGTAGAACATGAATACCTTGTTGATGATCCCCCTAGTGATCTAAGTATGGGTAAACAGACTAAAGTTGATAAGAATTATAGTCTCCACTTATACACCTTCCTTATTGAAGAAGACTCGTGTACCTAGATACCATGAAATCCATAAATTCTTATTTTTGGAAGGAAGTTGTTAATAATGAAATAGAAGCCATTATTAGTAATCATATATGAATCCTAATTGAGCTTCTATCAAGATGTAAGAGCATTCGATATAATTGGGTCTTTAGGAAAAAGATGAGGGCATATGCTTTCATTGATATATTTAAGGCCAGGTTAATATCCAAAGGCTTAACTCAAAAATAAGGATTTGATCATTTTTATGTGTATGTACCTGTGTTGCTTTAGTTGTGATCCATAAGGTTGAAGTCCAGCAAATGGATGTTAAGACTACCTTCTTGAATGGAGATCTTGAAGAAGAAATTCATATGAATCAACCAGAAGGTTTTATTACACCTAAACAAGAAAAAAATGTGTGTAGGTTGGTCAAGTCCTTGAACAAACTTAAAGAAGCACCTAAACAATGGAATGATAAATTTATAAACTTGTTTAATTTTGTGGATTTATTGTGAATGAATCCAGTCATTGTATCTATTCCAAATTTTTTTGTTACACTTCCATTATTATGTGCTTGTATGATTATATTTTATTATTTGGATCCTATGTAGAATTTATTTGTGAGACTAAATCTACTCTTTCTAAAAGATTTAGAAATTACTGATGTAATCCTTGGTATAAACTTGAGTAATCTACTCCTAATATTGTACTTAATCAATCTCATTGTGTTGATAAATCTACAAGATTTGTGGTGTTTGATTATACAACTGTAAACACACCTTAAGACCTAATCTACATCTTAAGGCTATAAGGACATTCCAATGAATCAACATAAATATGCACAAGTTATAGGAAGCATAATGTACCTATCTAACTGCACTATATTTGATCTCTCTTATGTTGTAAGTAGACTGAGTATGTACACAAGTTGTCATAACATGGACTACTGGAAGGCTTTGGTTGGGGTTTTCAAGTACCTTAAAGGTACTACTAAATCTAGTCTTTGCTAAATTGGTTTTCGAATCATGTTAGAGGGTTTATATTTATTGATACTAGATTCCTGATTTAGATGATACTAAGTCCACTAGTGGGTATGCATTTTCCTTGGAAGAGGAGGAGTTTCTTGGAAATATTCCAAGCAAACTATTAGAGGTAGATCCATTACAGAGACTTATTTAATTACCTTAGACCTAGTTTTTTCAAGTTGAATGGCTTAAAAATTTACTTCTTGATATCTCTATAGTTTCAATGTCATTTATTCTCGTTCTAATATTATGTGATAACAAATAAACCATAAACAAAGTAAAACAATATAAAGATAAACTTGGAAAGCATTTTATGAGATTAAGATATGAGAATGCAAGAGATCACAACACCACGAGTCATATCTATTGAGTATGTCAAATTCATTTTAAATATTATAGATCCACTTACTAAGGTTCTAGCAAGGAAGCTAGTACTCAAGTTTTCAAGGGGTTCAGTCTTCTGCCCATAGATTAAAAATTAGCAACCTTACCATTCCAAAATTCCAGATCTCATGAGAATTGGTTCTTAAGGAAAATTAAATAGTTGCGTTATGTAGAAGCACACATTTTTTGGCAAACAACTCATACAAACAAGATTTACTTAAGAGGAAGCAATCATTAACAACGGATTACTAAAAATCACTAAAAATTAAAACCTTTTTCAAAGAGATCCAATCATAGGAAAACTCTTTCAACGAGAACCAATGTATTACATTTACATCATGGTTCATAAGTACATATCTTGTACCACCTTTTCTCGAGGTTTACAACATCAACTATCTTGTTAAAAGCTAAACACAGACAACATAAGGATCTCGAGGCATCAAGCCAAAATCTCAAAACGATTCATTAAAAGCACTAAACAATAACTCTGAGGACCTGAGAGTACATAGACGACACAAATGCCTTCTATCTACAAACATGACAGACAACACACTCCACTTGTGTTGTTGTTGCTGTACCAACTGTTGCTGAAGTTCTTCCTCTGCAAGATTGTTCTCAACCTCCTCCGTGCTCATCCACCTAAAAATGTTGGATCCCATGGGGGTGAGACAATTGAAAATTGCCCCAGCGAGAGATATAACTCTCTGCCAGAAACATCATTATTGTAGTTTATAATATGAATCAGAACAGATGATAAGCAGTTTATATCATTCTCATCTTTAGATATTGCAACTATCTATGATAGAGCATTACAACATCTATTCTCTTTATAAGGAATAGGAAGAACATTTATATCATTTATCTATTATATTAACTCAACATCTCATGCTTTTCTCATGATAGTAATTACTCTGATATGTCACCCATGACTCTTTCTTGTTTCTATCTGATGGCCTTAGCTAATCTACTAAACATGTATTGGTTTATACTGGACATGAGAGTGTACTTCATCATGTCTTGTTTAGGCATTGGTCCATACCAATCCTATGCAACTAGTACGAGCATTGGACTTATATTATTCATGTGTATCCATTCCAAGTATTGGACTATGCCAATCCCAACTATTCCAAGTATTGGGCTATGCTAATCCTATGCAACTATTCCAGGTATTGAACTATGTCAATCCTGTGACATTATTCCATTTATTGAACTATCTCAATCCGGTGCAACTATTCCATGTATATGACTATGCCAATCCTGTGCAACTATTCCAGGTATTGAACTATGTCAATCCTGTGACATTATTCTAGGTATTGAACTATGTCAATCCTGTGACATTATTCCAAGTATTGAACTATGTCAATCATGTGACATTATTCCAGGTATTGAACTATGTCAATCCTATGACATTATTCTAGGCATTGAACTATGTCAATCCTGTGACATTATTCCAGGTATTGAACTATATCAATCATGTGCAGTTCTTCCAGGTATTGGGTTTTAACCAATCCTGTGCAGTTATTCTAGGTATTGGTTTTATCCAATCCTGTGCAGTTATTCCAGGTATTGGGTTGTGACCAATCCTGTGATATTATTCTAGGTAATGGGATTTAACCAATCCTGTGATATTATTCCAGGTATTGTGATTTAACCAAACCTGTGATATTATTCTAGGTATTGGGATTTAACCAATCCTATGATATTATTCTAGGTATTGGGATTTAACCAATCATGTGATATTATTCTAGGTATTGGAGTTCATTAGGGTTAGAGTTGCATAAAGAATCACCCTGCATTAGTGTTAGGATTTCACATACCTTCACCCTTCATTAGGGTTAGAGTTGCATAAAGCATCACCCTGCATTAGGGTTAGGATTTCACATACCTTCATCCTTCATTAGGGTTAGAGTTGCATAAAGCATCACCCTGCATTAGGGTTAGGATTGCACATAACATCTCCCTTCATTAGGGTTTCATATCACATTGCCCATAATTAGGGTTTACTATTCATTCCAACTAGGGTTTCTCATGGCATCACCCTCAATTAGGATTTCTCATAGAATCACCCTCAATTAGAGTTTCTCATGGAATCAACCTCAATTAGGGTTTCTCATGGAATCACCCTCAATTAGGGTTTCTCATGGAATCACCCTCAATTAGGGTTTCATCTGATATTTCCCTAAATTAGGGTTAGGGCTCAACAACCTTCTTGATTAGGGTTTCATGATCAGTTCATCAAAGATCATGCTTTAGAATCTTAATTTATTCATATTGAAGGTATTTGAGGCTTATCCATTACCTGATTACCCTACATGTATGGATTCCTCTCTCTCTCTCATCCTCTCTAGGATGTTGACTATGTCAAACTTGGATAAATGAGGTCAACCAACCCTTTAATTAAATACATTCAATTAGGGTTGACATACTGCATTAAAATATTGCTTACTTAAGCTTCAGGGATGAACTCATCCAGTGTTACCAATTACTTAGTACCTTAAAGGTACAACCTTAGTGATTATATTTGAGATAAATCAGTAGCAACCATAGGGTCATTTTATCTTTCATCACCTTGGGTTTCCAATTGACTTAACCATATTGAAACATCCAAATGTTCTTGAACATTGATGCTCCAAACGGTTTGAAACCGAATGGACCTTGGTTTCCAAACGGTTTGAGACCGTTTGGTCTGAAACGGTCTTAAGACCGTTTGGTCCCAAACGGTCTTGAGACCGTAGGGTCTCAAACAGTCTTGAGACCGTTTGGTCCCAAACGGTCTTGAGACCATTTGGACTCAAACGGTCTTAAGACCGTTTGGCCCAAACCTTCTCAAAATCGAATGGACCAAAAAGGTCTTTCAACACTTAATCAATTCTGGGTTTCAATCATTGAACCATCTATCAATTGAACTACTGATTTATTCTTCAATTGAATCATTTGAATAACCCTTCAATTAGACATTCAATTAGGGTTTTGAACCTAATTGAACTAGGGTTTATAATCATGAAGCCATCAGATTAGGGTTTTGAATTCGAGGAACCATCAATGGTTAACATTGTTGAACTAACCCAATTGAAATTTATGAATCACCATCAACTTATGATATGACCTGAACTCAAACGGTCTTGAGGTCATTTGGATGATCTCCAAACGGTCTTGAGGTTGTTTAGATGACCTCTAAATGGTCTTGAGGTCATTTAGATGACCTCAAAATGGTCTTGAGACCATTTGCCTCATCATTCATTAAAAATTTATGAAATCCAATTAGGGTTTGCAGCATTGGATCGATAATCAAGATAACTATTGATTACACATCAATTTGATATCTTTAACTCTTCAATTATTCAACCATACTCAACCCTAGACCTCCAAAAGGTCTTGGTTGACCTCCAAATGGTCTTGAGACCGTTTTGGGTGACCTCTAAATGGTCTTGAGACCGTTTGGGAAAATCAACCCAATCTTTTAAATTAAACAATTGCAATTTTAGCACTTAACCGATTGGGGTTTCTAATTGAAGGATTGTCCATATATTGAATTAATCAATCAAATCAAATGGATCATCATCCAACATGTTCTAGGGACCTGACCTCAAATAGTCAACCCTTCTAAATGGCCAACCCATCTAAATGGTTTGGGGACCAATCCTCCAAATGGTTTGCAAACTGTTTGGTTTCCAAACGGTTTGGTGAAACCGTTTGGACCAAACTCTTGAAAGCGTTTGCAATAGATATTTAAGGAGGTGTGTGCTTATGATGATGTAATCATCATAAAGCTCTAAACCCATGAAACTTTCTGTGATTTTCATGGTGATTGCATCAATTAACTAAATAAAATTTCGAGAATAAGAAAGAATCAACAATTTGATAAGCAATTGAATGCAATAACAATATTAAGGGTTCAAGTTATAAAACCCACCTCCAATTGAGATTCAAAGTTTCAACCTCCATGTCTTTAATGGTGAAAGAAACACCTTCAACTATCCCAAGCTCGTCCTCAAGGTTTGAGTGAAAAGGAATGGCTAGAATTGAAGATCGAGTGAAGATAAGAAGAAATCATGCATTGATTTGTGATTTCCACCATGGAATCAAGGTGAAAGAAGGTCAAGAAGCTTACCAACATGTTGGGGGGTCATACTCCTGTTGCTCCAATCTGCCTTGGTCGTTTTTTCAAGCAAGGAGTGAAGGTGGATTCGAGAATACCCATCCAAGCTAGGGATAAGGGAGCAAATATGCATTTTATTAAAAAAATCATTTAAGAGAGAGAAAGTAGGGGATAACTCCTCCATTTCCTTGCCACTTTCCCCCTTCCCTTCCTTGGTTACGAGGATATCCATTTTTCTATTATTACTCTCAATTATCCATGATTTAAAGAAAAACAAATTAAGCACCTTAAATCATATTATAATAATATCCATAAGTGAGTGGATATTTCTTTTTCTTATAATAATGTGAGTGAGTTATCCGATTCCATTAGATATTTTCGTTGCCTTTGCAAGGCACAAGGACGTCCACATATATGGATTTCAACCATTTCAATTTTGGTTGAAAGGCACTTCAATTAATATAATTATTTTTGCTTTAAATTGAACTAGGGTTTCAATTATGCTTAAATCTTGATTATTGTAATATCAAGATTCTCTCTCCTCCAACAAGATACAAATGATATGCCCCTCTCATTTCCTTTTCTATACATGATGCCAAAAAACATTAGGGACTATTCTGAAGTGGTAATTTGCATATTGAACCCTAGGTTTTGGGTAAATTGCACATTACACCAAAACTAGGTTTTAATGCACAAACATTGCATTATCAGCTTTTTCTTGTTACACAGGCTTTCCCAAGCCTTACCTCTACATCATCTTCATTCTCATGATGCTTCAAAACATGAGGAACATTTATCAAGTAACATTTGCATGTTAACCCCTCACATTGGGTAATTTGCACTTTAGTCCGAAACAGACAAAACATTATTTCAACATTGTTCTAAAAGGACTAAAATTGAAATATAAGTTCCTCTTGAGCCTTAATTATTTTTCACAAGATAAAAACAAGCATATAATTATCTTTCTTAAACAAAACACAAAGGGTTAAAGCATAACCCAGGTCAGGGATGTTACAAGTTATAAACCCCTAACAAGGATTTCGTCCCTGAAATCCCAGATAAAGGGAAACAGATATTATCCATTTATCATCTCATCAAGTCATCACATAACATATCACTATCATGTTTATGCAAGTCATAAACCCCTAACATATGATGTCCATGCTATATAATATAGCTAAACTGATTTCACAGTTAACCATTCTAGATGGTCAACATGAATTATTTGATACCAAAATTCCTTACCTTGGTTTCCATCACATGTGCTGAAAACACATCACATCATCATCTTTCATCTTGGGACATTATTTGTTATATATGAATTTTTCTTGGAACCCAAGTTCAAGACAACTGATACTCTTCTAAGTATCCATCAAATAATCAATTTTTATTTTATGCACACCAAGTGTTCTAAAACCCACTTGATTGCCATGTCCTTGAAAGAAAAGAAAACAAAGGATCATATTCCTCTTATCACCCTATTATTATCCAGGGTTGTTTATTCATGAGAAGAGATTATCATCTCCTCTAAACATTACATGAACCTTCTACTGTTCATGAGTTATTTAGTCTTATTTCTTTCTTTAGATTGGTTCAAAATGATTACTTGATCAGGGTAATCAGAAAGATAACAATCTAGGGATGTCATACTTACCTTGCCTTCAATAAATGAATATCTGGCCAAGGTACTCAAGGACTGAAATTGGGTAGTATGAATTTATTTAATTTTATGTTTTTGTCCCTTTAAATTTGATATACTGGATATCTCAAATTTTCTCTGAGTTCCTTTTTCATCTCTTCCCTTTCTTAATGAAGAGAGATAAATTTCAAAACAAATAAGAGAATATTAAACTGAACATAAGTTTTCATTCTACTTATCTCTTCTTTATATTCTCAAAGGATTATACAGATGAATTAAACAAAAACTACCCTTCTTGTAGTAGAGAGTCCAAGATAATTCAAAATAAAATGTAATATCTTAACAAGTCTACCTTTTACAAGTTATCTAGCATCTAATATGACCCAAAACATGGAGTCAGTTTTTATCTGTTATTACCTTTGTCCTCTACTACCAGAAGTAGATGGACCAAACTGTGACACTTGTCTTCGTCCTCTACCATCGGCTCCACTGGACTGAGGTCCTTGTGGGTTTTGCAGATTATGCCTTGACTGTTGGGTCACCTCACTATTTCTCCTTGGACATTGTTGTCTAAAATGTCCTAGCTGTCCACATTTATGACAAGCTCGACCCCAGCTTGATGACCCCTGCATAGGTGGACTATATCGTGGTTGAACTGGTGAATATTTTGGTTGTTTAGTACCACTAATCATTGGTCCCTGTGACTGTGTAGACTTTCTTTTGAGGTTTGTCTCATGTTTCTTTATCATAGACCTTTCTATCCTCTGTATAGACTCCACGAATGTGGAAAACCTCTCTCTACTTTCTAGGCAAGATGTCGGGATGGACATCTCAGCATTCAATCCTTTCTCAAAATTTCAGATCTTCTCCTCCTCAGTAGCTTCCATTTGAGGACAAAATCACAAAAGTTCCATAAACTTAACCTCATATTCATTTATTGACATGGCTCCTTGTCGAATCTTTTCAAACTGTGAGATATTTTCATCTAAGTATGTCTTTGGAAAATACTTATTGATGAATTCTCGACGAAATTCCTCCCATTCAACCTCTTCATCATTCCTTTTTATTTCTTCTATAGCCCACTAGTGCCCAGCACTACCCTTCAAAAGGTAGACCGCATGTTTAACTTTGTCAGCCTCTGGGATACTAAGGATCTTATAGGCTTTTTCTAACTCAGTGAGCTAGAGATCAACATCTACTGGGTTAGATGTTCCAACATATTCTATGGCTCCCACACGACGTAGTCGTTCAAAGGTCTTACCAGACCCATATCCCACATAGAAAACTGGTGCCCTAGGTGTCGGTGTTGGCATCCGGTCTGCCATATACCTCAGTGTGGTCATGAGTTGCCCAAAAAGATTATGAACATCTAGGTTTCCTCTCATGACTTCATCAACATGGGGACTTTCAGGCACTGGTTCCTCCCTTGCCTGATCCTTTACACCTTCCACTGGTGCAACAACATTGATCTCAGCAATGTGTTCCTCTTATTCTTTAGACATCTTTGAGTTATATATCTTCTTCTGCATAAGCAGAAGACACTATAAGATACCCTGGAGTACACTTAGAACAAACTCGATAGCTTAGTCCTATGACTCTGTAGACTCAGCGAACCTAGAGCTCTGATACCACTAAATTGTTGCGAACAACTCACAAAAACAAGATTTACTTAAGCAGAAGCAATCATTAACAGTGGATTACTGAAAATCACTAAAAATGTAAAACTTTATCAAAGAGATCCAATCATAGGAAAACTCTTTCAACGATAACCAGTGTATTACATTTACATCCTGGTTCATAAGTACATATCTTGTACCACCTTTTCTCAAGGTTTACAACATCAACTGTCTTGTTAAAAGCTAAACACAGACAACATAACGATCTCAAGGCATCAAGCCAAAATCTCAAAACGATTCATTAAAAGCACTAACTAATAAGTCTGAGGACCTGAGAGTATAGAGATGACACATATGACTTCTATCTACAAACATGACAGACAATACACTCCACTTGTGTTGTTGCTGTTGTACCTGCTGCTGCTGAAGTTCTTCCTTTGCAAGATTGTTCTCAATCTCCTCTGTGCTCGTCCACCTAAAAATGTTGAATTCCACGGGGGTGAGAAAATTGAAAATTGCCCCAGCGAGAGATATAACTCTCTGCCAGAAACATCATTATTGTCGTTTATAATATGAATCAGAATAGATGATAAGCAGTTTATATCATTTTCTTTTTTAGATATTGCAACTATCTATGATAGAGCATTAAAACATCCATTCTCTTTATAAGGAATAGGAAGAACATGTATATAATTTATCTATTATATTAACTCAACATCTCATGCTTTTCTCATGATACTCATTACTCTGATATGTCACCCATGACTCTTTCTTGTTTCTATCTGATGGCCTTAGCTAATCTACTAAACATGTATTGGTTTATACTGGACATGAGAGTGTACTTCATCATGTCTTATTTAGGCATTGGTCCATACCAATCCTGTGCAACTAGTATGAGAACTGGACTTATATTATTCCTGTGTATCCATTCCAAGTATTGGACTATGCCAATCCCAACTATTCCAAGTATTGGGCTATGCCAATCCTGTGCAACTATTCTAGGTATTGAACTATGTCAATCCTGTGACATTATTCCAGGTATTGAACTATGTCAATCCTATGCAACTATTCCAGGTATTGGACTATACTAATCCTGTGCAACTATTCCAGGTATTGAACTATGTCAATCCTGTGACATTATTCCAGGTATTGAACTATGTCAATCCTATGACATTATTCCAGGTATTGAACTATGTCAATCATGTGACATTATTCCAGGTATTGAACTATGTCAATCCTGTGACATTATTCCAGGTATTGAACTATGTCAATCCTGTGACATTATTCCAGGTATTGAACTATGTCAATCCTGTGACATTATTCCAGGTATTGAACTATGTCAATCCTGTGCATTTATTCTAGGTATTGGGTTTTAACCAATCCTGTGTAGTTATTCTAGGTATTGGGTTTTAATCAATCCTGTGTAGTTATTCCAAGTATTGGGTTGTGAGCAATCCTGTGATATTATTCCAGATATTGGGATTTAATCAATCCTGTGATATTATTCCAGGTATTGGGATTTAACCAATCCTGTGATATTATTCCAGGTATTGGGATTTAACCAATCCTGTGATATTATTCCAGGTATTGGGATTTAACCAATTCTGTGATATTATTCTAGGTATTAGGATTTAACCAATCTTGTGATATTATTCTAGGTATTGGACTATGCCAATCTTGTGCATCTATTCCAGGTATTGAACTATGCCAATCCTGTCCATCTATTCCACGTATTGAACTATGTTGATCCTGTGCATCTATTCCAGGTTTTGATCTATGCCAATCCTGTACAATCTATCACATATTATCACATCTTGTCACCTCTCATTAAGCAATAACCATTCTCATGGCTCATATATCACATTTAATATCTTGTCACCTCTCACTAGATAAAAATTAACATCATGGCTCACAAGGCCCATAAAACATCTTGTTACCTCTCACTAGGTAACCATTAATAACATTCTTAAAGAGCTGGATGTGATATCTATGATGTCTTGAAGCATTACTTTCCTTATTACTTTTAAATTACTTAAGTTTATCCACCTGTATTGTATTAAGGTATTTCCCATCTTATTACTTTTATCCACTAACCTATCACCTTTATCATAAAGTGCATAGGTTATGGAACACACATTAGAATTGTCCAACTATCTTCAATGATATGGACTCATCTTCAAGTTAAGGCATTGTTTACTATAAAGTTTCCTATAATCAATCAATTTAGGTATTTCCCTTATTATGGTATTAGTCATCATTTCATTATTAGGATTAAGGTCTCACATATCATCACCCTTTATTAGGGTTAGGGTTTCACATATAATCATCCTTCATTAGGGTTAGGATTTCACATACCTTCACCCTTCATTAGGGTTAGAGTTGCATAAAGAATCACCCTGCATTAGGGTTAGGATTTCACATACCTTCACCCTTCATTAGGGTTAGAGTTGCATAAAGCATCACCCTGCATTAGGGTTAGGATTTCACATACCTTCACCTTTCATTAGGGTTAGAGTTGCATAAAGCATCACCCTGCATTAGGGTTAGGATTTCACATACCTTCACCCTTCATTAGGTTTAGAGTTGCATAAAGCATCACCCTACATCAGGGTTAGGATTGCACATAACATCTCCCTTCATTAGGGTTTCATATCACAATGCCCATAATTAGGGTTTACTATTCATTCCAACTAGGGTTTCTCATGGCATCACCCTCAATTAGGGTTTCTCACAAAATCACCCTAAATTAGAGTTTCTCATGGAATCAACCTCAATTAGGGTTTCTCATGGAATCAACCTCAATTAGGGTTTCTCATGGAATCACCCTCAATTAGGGTTTCTCATGGAATCACCCTCAATTAGGGTTTCATCTGATATTGCCCTAAATTAGGGTTAGGGCCCAACAACCTTCTTGATTAGGGTTTCATGATCACTTCATCAAAGATCATGCTTTAAAATCTAAATTTATTCATATTGAAGGTATTTGAGGCTTATCCATTACCTGATTACCCTACATGTATGGATTCCTCTCTCCTTCATCCTCTCTAGGATGTTGACTATGTCAAACTTGGATAAATTAGGTCAACCAACCCTTTAATTAAATACATTCAATTAGGGTTGACATGTTGTATTAAAATATTGCTTACTTAAGCTTCAGGGATTAACTCATCTAGTGTTACCAATTACTTAGTACCTTAAAGGTACAACCCTAGTGATTATCTTTGAGATAAATCAGTAGCAACTATAAGCTCATTTTATCTTTCATCACCTTGGGTTTCCAATTGACTTAACCATATTGAAACATCCAAACGTTCTTGAACATTGATGCTCCAAACGGTTTGAAACCGAACGGACCTTGGTCTCCAAATGGTTTGAGACCGTTTGGTCCCAAACGGTCTTGAGACCGTTTGGACCCAAATGGTCTTAAGACCGTTAGGACCCAAATGCTCTTAAGACCGTTTGGCCCAAACCTTCTCAAAATCGAATGGACCAAAAAGGTCTTTAAACACTTAATCAATTCAGGGTTTCAATCATTGAACCATCTATCAATTGAACTACTGAAATATTCTTCAATTGAATCATTGAATCACCCTTCAATTAGACCTTCAATTAGGGTTTTGAACCCAATTGAACTAGGGTTTATAATCATGAAGCCATCAATTAGGGTTTTGAATTCGAGGAACCATCAATGGTTAACATTGTTCAACTAACCCAATTGAAATTCATGAATCACCATCAACGTATGATATGACCTGACCTCAAACGGTCTTGAGGTCATTTGGATGACCTCCAAATGGTCTTGAGGTCGTTTAGATGAACTCTAAATAGTCTTGAGGTCGTTTAGATGACCTCTAAACGGTCTTGAGACTGTTTGCCTCATCACACTACTACATAAAAGCCTTTTAGCGTCGGTTATTTAAGCTCTTTAGTGTCGATTTCAAAGCGACACCCAAGTGGGTGCCGGTAAAGGGGGACACCTTCGGCGTCGGATTCCAACCGACACCAAAATGTTTTCTGCCACCGAAAACGCACCAGCAAAAGGACTATCAGCGTCGGTTGTTTAGTAAAACCCGACGCCCAAGCTCTTCCCACCACCGAAAATGTGCCAGCAAAGGGACTATAGGCGTTAGTTGTTTACTCAACAACCGACACCAAAACTCTTCCCGCCACTAAAAACACACCAGAAAAGGGATTATAGGCGTCGATTTTTAACAATAACCGACGCCATATCATCTGAACGACGTCAGTTTTGTGATAATAACCGATGCCAGATCCCCTGCCTCCCACCACGACCATGCTTCCCAGCACGACCATGGTACCTGGTCACATAGACGTCAGTTTTAGGTGAAAAATCACCGCCGTATAGCATAGGTGTCAGTTTTGTTCAAATAACCGACGCCTATGTTTTGATTTTTTTTCTGTCTGTTTGGAGACCTGCTGTGGTTGGTCGTAGGATGAGAAACATGCAGTTTAGTTATGAACTACAGGTTTTATGACATCCATTGATATCAGCCAACAACAGGCCACAAACCTGCAAAATTAACATGATGGACAATATTATATATATGTGATTCACACTCATGTATAAGAATATTTAATTCATATTATTTTTTCATCACACGCATGTAGAAACCAATAGCAACCAACAATTCCATTTATTTCATCTCTTTTCACATTCAGACACATGTAGAAACATTCATGTATTGATGATTTTCACACACATATGACAATTCATAAAAATTCATTCACATTCACACAAAATTAATTATGAGAATAAAGTTATTCTTTATTCATCATTGTCATCATTTTCAACAAAATCATATTGAAAAATTCCCACTCTTTGCAGGGCTTTTGCCCAATCTTCTCTTACATCATCTAATTCATCTCTTGTATAGGGAGCATGTATGAAGTAACTGAATACATAAAGTGCAACACGCACAAGTGTTTCAGATTCATATAACAACATGACAGACTAACACATATATAGTTCATAACAACAACAGTGCTGAATTTACAAACAACACTAGCTTAGTACATATATAGTGGGACTAAGGTAACGATCCCACCTGCTAAAACAAGTTACCGACAACTACATGTCATGACTGGGAGGTCGTGATTTAGCAACTGTATGCATTAGTAGGAGGACAAACATATTTCACCACGAGTTAACATTGAAGAAGGTCTACTAACCTACACTGAGCTAAACAAGTTTATCAGTACTAGCCTATGGCACAAGTACCGTTCATCGTGATAATGATGGTCGTTGAAGCTTAGTGGCCACTGGCTAGTTGAATGTGTAGTGGCCACTAAGCTGGTGGCCACTAAGCTTCCACGACCGTCATTGTCCCGACGAACGGTACTTGTGCCTTAGGCTAGTATTGATAAACTTGTTTATCTCTGTGTAGGTTAGTAGACCTTCTTCAATGTTAACTCGTGGTGAAATCTATTTGTCCTCCTGCTAATGCATGCGATTGTTGAATCACGACCTCCCAGTCGTAACATGTAGTTGTCGGTAACCTATTTTAGTTGGTGGGATCATCACCTTAGTCCCACTATATATTTATATAACCTTAGTGTGGGATGCTTGCTTTCTCTCCGACTGTTGCACTTTGGATTTACAAAGCAATGTCAATGGCCTGCATAGCTATGTCATGGCCGTCATGCATAGCCTGTAGTCTTTAGAGAACACCTGCATATCCTCTTGGACCCATTGTGTGGTCGTGCACATTCAGTGCACGCCTTGCTCATTGAGCATCGCTGATAGCCTAGTTAGTTAGCACATTGATTTGGTTAGTAACACTAAAGGTTAATCTTGAATAGGTGAATACATAAAAATGTATATTAATTAAATTGGGAGTGGCAATTAATACCTTGAATTCATCTGTTTTTCTTTGGGTAACAAACTCCTCCCAGTCTTTGGGTTCCAAGTAGTTCCATTGTTGTGTGGCTTCCTTCTTCCTATATTTATTTTTCAAAGAGAATACAAACAAAAATTATTAGTGTAGAGTTAGTGAAATATTGATCAATGTCTAGAATTGAAATCAATCAAGAACCTATTCTCAGCATCGCGTATGTAATCTCGGGTGAGATTGGTCCTATAGTTCCTTAGGACCCTCCCACAACATTGCATCACACATTTACGATGCAACTTTTCATCCAGATCAAATATGCTCTACAAATTAAATAGAATTGCTATTAACTAGTATCCTAAAAATTTGATAAAAAACACACTTACATAATATAATTATAAGTGAACATATAGATAGAAACCTCAGGGATATATTCTTAAAAATTACATTGTCAGACGGTGCAAGCACGTCCTCACCCTCACGGTGATCATCAACACGATCATCATGGGAACATAATAAAAATATAAACATCCATGCCTCTAATATTGTGATATTTTATCGATTAACAATCCTTCATTATGATCCCCATGAACTTACAAGTCATTGTGATCCCCAACTACAATGTTTGGTGGTGTTGGTAACCCAATTGAGAATGGATTGAAGTCATCATACTTATCATAGTACTCTTCTTCATCTATAAGATCTTCAATGAACTGTCTTTTACCATGAAGAACAACTGACCATTTATCATTTGCAGGATCATCGATATAAAATACTTGTTTTTCCTGTGATGCCAATATGAATGGTTCACCCTTCTCGCCAATCTTTTCAAAGTTCACTAACGTGAAACCCAATTCATCCACTATAACGCCTTTGTTGTTGTCAACCCAATTACATTTAAAGAGCAGAATTATGAAATCTACATAGTCAAACTCCCATGTGTCTTCAATGACACCGTAATATGACATTTTAGCTTCACGTGGACTTTTATCCTTTGCACTTGCAAAAAACAATGAAGACGCTTGAAGGGTGACCCTGCTATTTTTGACGACACTCTTATCATCTTGATGCTTTGTGTAATATGAGAAACCATTTATGCCAAACCCTTCATAAGACATAACATTCAATTTTGGTTTAAAGGCGAGTCATTTGATGGTTTCAGTAAGATTATTTGGTGTTTGAGATAGTTGATGTAAGACTTTATCTTCAAACCACTTAATAAATGTCTTGTTATGCTCTCTAGCAAGCCACATTTAATTGGATCGAGGATATTGTCTCTTGATGAAATTGGTATGTTCCTCGATATAAACACTCACTTCGTCGATGTTGTGTAAAATATACAAGTGACCTTTCTCCAACTACTCATGGCTGATTACTTTCACCCATGATCCCAAAACTCCTTTGCCAAAATGCTCCTCAATATTCTTGTCATTCACGGGAGCATCCTTACCACTCAGAAAGTCATTGCAAAAATCCATAACCTCTCTCGCCACATAACCCTCAATAATACTCCCTTCAGGCCGATAACGGTTTCGAACATCACCTTTAAAAACGCTCATGTATCGTTCAAAGGGATACATCCAATGCAAGAAAAACGGGTCCCAACATTTTCACTTCCCTAGTCAAGTGGACAATAAGATGTACCATGATATCAAAGAACGACAGAGGAAAATACATCTCAAGCTGACATAGGGTAACAACCACTTCTCTTTGCAAATTATTGAGAGTATCAGGGTCAATAACTTTGCTGCATAGACTGTTGAAAAAGAAACAAAGTCTGGTGATTGCAAACCTTACATGCTTCGGCAATATAGATCTAATTGCCACAGGCAATATTTGTTGCATTAGAGTGTGACAATCATGAGATTTAAGACCTATCAACTTCAGATCTTTCATTGATACCAATGTACGGATGTTGGATGAGTAACCCTGTGGCTCCTTAACATTTATCAAGCATTCACAAAATGCTTTCTTCTCCTTTCTAGACAATGTGTAACAAGCGGGAGGTAAGTATGTTCTCCGATCGCTACTAACTAATTCTGTTAATTCTGTCCTTATTCCCATTTCACGTAGGTCCATTCTGGATTTTATCCCATCTTTAGTCTTACCTGGTATATTCAACAGAGTACCGATGACGCTATCACATACATTTTTCTCAACATGCATGACATCGATACAATGCCTGATTGTCAAAGAACTCTAATAAGGAAGATCCCAAAATATCGACTTCTTCTTGAATAAAGACTTGTCACTCCTTGTGGCCATCGTACATTGTGATCTCTTACCAAATTCATTGACGATGTCTTTCACTCTTTCATAAACATCCTCCCCTGATATAGGTTTAGGTGCACTACGTTCCTCATTCCGTCCATTGAATGATTTGTGCAACCTATGATACTGATGAAATTTTGGAAGAAACTTTCGATGAGTAAGATATACAGTCTTTCCGCCGTGTTTTAGTCATATTGAATCAGTGTTCTCTTCACATATAGGACACACTTTAGATCCTTTGACACTATATCCAGACAAATTCCCATATGCTGGAAAGTCATTCACAGTGCAAAACAACATAGTGTGCAAACAAAATGTCTCTCTTCGTGAAGCATCATAGGTCATCACACCTTCACCCAGAGCTTCTTCAAGTCATCAATCATAGGTTCAAGATAAATGTCGATATCATTTCCAGGTTGTTTAGGGGCCGATATCAAAGACGACAGCATAACATACTTATTTTACATACACAACCAGGGAGGAAGATTGTATATAACAAGCATAACTGGACAAGTGCTATGGTGGCTACTCAATGTCCCGTATGGATTCATCCCATATGTACAAAGCCCAAGTCTTAGATTCCTATCATCTTCACCGAATTCAAGGTATAATAAATCAATCTTCTTCCACTGTGGGGAATCAGACGCATGTCGTATGATCCCATCATTATTTTTCTTAACATATGCATGCCACCTCAAATTCTTCGCATCTATAGGATTGGCAAACAAGCGTTGAAACCATGGTATTATAGGTAGATACCACATCACCTTGGTGGGAGAACCAGTTTTGGACTCCCCCGAAGTCGTCAATTTATACCTTAACGCACCACATTTCGGACAATCTTTCAAATCCACATAGTCCTTTTGAAATAATACACAATCATTCTTGCATGCGTGTATCTTCTTGGCCTCTATTCCCATTGGGCACAACAATTTCTTTAACCGGTATGTTGAGATCGGCAGCTCATTTCCTTCAGGAAGAATTTCTTTCAACAAAGACAACAATGATGTGAAGCTTTTGTCACTCCATCGATTGTTAGCTTTCAGTTTAAACAATCTCAACACAACGCTAAGCTTCGTAAACTTAGAACCCATGTATAACGGTATCTCAGCATCATGCACAATGTTTCTAAACATGGGAGGTGGATCGGTAGGCTCTACCCCACAACTATCCAGCATCGCATCAATGATGTCTACTGGAACTGGTTCATTCACATCTATGTCATTGGAGGCAATTTCTTCTTCCACACAAGCACTGCTATCGACATCCACTGGTTACAGGTTTGAAATCTCTCCATGCCAGTGCCATTCTGTATAGCCTTGTACAATCTCATTGCACATGACATGACTTCTGATTTCGTCACCAGTATAGACTTTCAAGTTGTTACCGCAATGCCTACATGGACAGTAGAACCTATCTCCAGGTTGTTTCCTATGTTCCTCGAAAAATCTAATAAACTGATCCAGACCAGAAATAAACTCTGGGGTGCAGCGATTGCGAATGGACATCCATGATCTATCCATTCTATGATCAAAGAGAAAATAAGTATATATTACAATAAGATTAGAGTCTAGGGTAAACATATTAGAGTTTATGGTTAAAACTTTCAGGTTTATACATGTGATGTCATTCTTATATATATTAAATGTGTACCACCTATCCCATTCT
This sequence comes from Alisma plantago-aquatica, assembly GCA_963693085.1. Classification (NCBI taxonomy): domain Eukaryota; kingdom Viridiplantae; phylum Streptophyta; class Magnoliopsida; order Alismatales; family Alismataceae; genus Alisma; species Alisma plantago-aquatica. Next base: position 71,705,593 of record OY856412.1, on the reverse strand, counting down.
TGAACACCTAATCTCACTAGTAAGTGTATAATGTGTATTGGGTTTTCAAGAAAATTTCGGCAGCATTTCCCCACTATTCTCCAAGTACATATGTACTTAGAGAACAAACGGGAAAATGCTGCCGAAATTTTCTTGAAAACCCAATACACATTATACACTTACATCCTAAGTGAGAATAGGTTTTCAAGAACAGTCCCAAACTGGGGACTATCTAAAATTTACTCCTAATGAGTAAATCTTGGACGGGTTTCTAGGCAAACAAATACAACACCAGTTCCTTGTTCACAACCCCATTCAACACACAATTTTCTTATAAAATCCCTTGTGGACATCCATAACAACATATCAATGCTTCCTAAATTAATCAAATATATGGAAGCACAAGATTTATTCATATCCTAGGTTGATTTACAATAGCAACATCTAAATAAGTAAACTCAAAACATTAGATAAATAAATATAATTAGTAGATAAACAAATACAAAGCAATAGATAAAAAAGTACATCTCATTTGATAAAAAAATATAAATCAAGAGATGATTAAATAATTTTAAAAAGTAGATGAATAAATATAAAGCCCTAAATTTAAATAATGTGATGAATAAAAAATCATTAGATGAAAGAATGAGTAGATAAGTAAATACAAATCAGTATTTAAGTAAATACAAATCAGAGTATCTTGCTCTGGAGCTGGGAGAGAGGGCGAGACAGAGGGTTTTTGGGGATGTTTACCTCTCTGTTGGAGCCCATTCGGGCGTCTTGCTCTGGAGCAGGGAGAGAGAGAAAGATGGATGGGTTCACGTGGAATCCGAACGGGTAGGCCGAGCGGGCAGGCGAGCGTGGAAGAGCGGTGAGCAGGCAGCCAGCGAGCGAGCAAGGAGGAGGGAGAAGGGTGGCTGTGAGCAGGCAGTAGGCGGTGAGCTCTGGAGCAGGAAGCCAATGAGTGGTGATCTTTGGAGCAGGTAGAGGGCCAGCTAGCTGATCTGGAGCAGGTGGTGAGCTCTGGAGTAGGCATAAGGCCGGCAAGCTCCTGAACTGACGGCGGCGGTAGGGAGAACGGTGACTGATGGCAGTTAGTAGGGAGAAGGGCGGCAGCATCACACAAGGAGGAGGGAGTAGGCTGGATGACCGCCGGTGTCGGGAGCGGCAGAAGGGTGTCTATTTCGCACGATGAAACAAAGACGAATGGGGAAGAGTCTATTTCTCACAGGGCCTATTAAGTTCACAAAGGCGTCGATTATCTAAGAAACCGACACCTAATATACATCAGTGTCGGTTGCCAGAACAAACCGACGTCCATTGGACAATCTTAACCCTAAAAAATTTCACGGGCATGGCGCGTGAAACCTTATTGGCGTCAGTTTTTCCACAAAAACTGACGACCTTTGGAGGTAATTTTTTTTCATCTTTAGGTGTCGGTTATTAGGTACAAAATCGACGCCGTATGTGAAACTTTGAGGGTAATTTTTTTTCGCTCGAAAATTTGGATTTGGCGGGCTATTTTAGGTGTCTGTTCGTATTAGGGAGCTGACACGATTTTACCATGTGTATAACACAAGTGCATGTGTCAATGTAGTATAGGCCTTTGTGAGGCCCGAGTCAAACTCAGGGACATTGAATTATCAGTAGATTACTACTAACTACTCACAATCAACTAGACCAATAAAAAGGTTATGAGAGTTGTTGTGAAATAAAAGAAAATAAAATAAAACAAAGCAATCGATTGAATGTTTAGTTTAATCAATTCAAGTGGAGATCTTTAGGATTGTGGTTTCACCGCGGGTTTTCATTTTATGTCATACATATGGGCTTTTCGGGGCAAACTCCCCTAAGCTTGCTTCAATGTCACCCTCTGGCGTAGACTTTGGCACATTATTTTCAACAATTGTAACTTGTGATGGCTCCTCTCTCGTAGTGGATATAGCTCCACCTTGACACAAGGCCTTCACCTACTCTTCTTTCCTAGGTGCGGGCGCGATGTGTTCTTGGCGGGTTTTTCTGAATGGACAATATCCGCCTGGTAGTCCATAATGACTATGAGGATACGATATTTTCAGTGTAGCCTCCGTATAAAAAATCATTTTGCTTTTGTCCTGGACCTCTACCACCGGGGGCTCTACCTCAGTAATCACAGAGATGTACTTTACTTGATGATGTGCTTGAACAACATCTGCATTCCCAGCCTATCTTTGTTGGTTGGCATGCTTCATGGCTGCCACTTCATTGGAAATCTGGGTCACAGTCGTCTCTAGTGCCCTCATCTGGGCTCCAGGACTTTGCAATGTCTGCCCAAATTTAGTCAGAATCTCACCCTGAGACTGCAGCTGCTTACTAAACATGCTCATCATCTCTTGATTTTGCTGCACCACTTGATTAAGCAACGCGGTGCTTTTATCTTATGTCGTTGACTGTGGCTTTGCATCTGGATCTTATAAGAAGTTGTTTGGATCTTTCCATGAGAATTTTCTATCCTTCCCCCAAGCATAGTCATTATTTATATAGCCCTGTTGTTGCATGAATTTGACATGGGCTTCCTCCTCGGATTCTGCATCTTCTTTGGCAAGAAATTTCTTAGCTAGAAGGTCTAATTTATCATTCAGCTCCTTAATAGACCTGGACTCACCTACCACTTTGACTTATTCTGGTGCATCCCGATCGCCCCAAGATTGCTTTTTTGCCATATTTTTCAGAATCTCCCAACACCTAGTGCATGTGTTGTTCAAGAAAAACCCCGAACCTGCGGAATCCAAGTTACTTCTATCATGCTCAGAGAGAGAAAAATAGAAAATCTTGACCTGTTTTTCCTTGTCCAAACCATGGTGTGGGCACCTCTTCAGCATAATATGAAAACGCTCCCAGGTTTCCGAATAAGTCTCCCCTTCCTTCTGGCTGAAATTATGGATCTTTCAGACCAAATCATTGGTCTTCTCGGGCGGAAAGAAGCTTTCAAAGAAAACTTCCACCATGTGGTTCCATGATTCCACATATTCATCGTCGAGATTATGCAGCCATTCACGTGCATTTCCCGCCAAAGAGCTGGGAAATAGCTTCAAGTACAACGTCTCCTGCGGAAACCTGTCTATCTTGATCATATCACAGTTCTCCACGAACTGGCTTATATGAGTCACCGGATCTTCATTTTTAAGCTCGTAAAATGCATTCGATTTAACCAAATTTATCAGTGCTGGGTCAATCTTATAAGTCAGAATATTGACTGCCTGCTTCTTGATTGGCCCCTTTAACGCGGATGAGGAAGAAGATTTTATCTTCTCCCATATCATTTGTTCTTCTGCCATTGCTTCTGGTTCAAAATCGGAATCTATTTCTTCATAATGGTCTTGATTGTAATCCTCCTCGTCGTCTGGTCCCAGCAATGGAACCTCTGGTGTAGGCTATGTATAGTCTGTGCTACGCGTCCTCACCATGCACCAGTACCTACAAAATGATAATTTCAGTTCAGTACCATTCTAGACAATTACAAAATATGAAAGATAAACTATGAATTTCAAAAATGATTACAAAATAATAAAAAAAAAGTGGCCTAGAATGACCGCTTGCAGCACTCGTAGTGCCGACAATTGTTGTGTCCCCGACAACGGCGCCAAAAACTTGACATGATTTTACCGTGTGTATAACGCAAGTGCACGCGTCAATGTAGTATAGGCCTTTCTGAGGCCCGAGTCGAACTCAGGGACACTGAATTATCGGTAGACTACTACTAACTACTCGTAATCAGCTAGACCAATAAAAAGGTTATGAGAGTTGTTGTGAAATAAAATAAAATAAAATAAAACAAAGCAATCGATTAAATGTTTAGTTTAATCAATTCAAATGGAGATCTTTAGGATTGCGGTTTCACCGCGGGTTTTCATTGTATGAATTTCCATATAATAACTCAGGTTCATCTATCAATCCGAGTAGTGGCCTGTAGTCAGAATTGTCCACTGTCATGGTACAATTCACTACCTATGTCTAGGTCGGTTCCACCGTCATAGTAACCTATACCCTAAACTAGGTGCATTAGAATCGACCTCTGGGTTTCCACCATTAACCTTACATCACCTTGTTCAAGGAATTTGTTAATTAATGTGAATTTCGTCTCTTTTCAACCGTTAATTCTTCTTTCAAAGTAATTAAAGGCATTAGATTATCATTATGGTGATCAAGCATAACAATATAATTGAGAAAACGAAATCATACCATGGATTTAAGAGATAAATTATGAATTACTATGATAAAAATGTCATACAATGCTTCCCCGAGCTACTCCCTGTCCTAAAGACAAAGGGGATTAGCCCCGCATGTTCATCTCAGAGCAAAACATGGTTGAAGAAAGGGGAAACATGAAGAAAAATGTGAATAAGAGATGAAACCCCTGAACAGAGAAGATCCAAGCATTCCTCGGCGTAGAATTCGCGATCTACAGCCTTTCGGCGGTAGAGAATGTCTTCTTCAGCTTCCAGAACGACTGGGGCATGCTTCTGGGCTCCGTTCTTCTCTCCCCACCTTCTCGGGATGTGTGCAGTGACTAATGACCTCCTTCCCTGCTCTTGGCCGTCGTCATTAGGTATAATCATCGAGTTAGGTTGCAAAAATATCGCAGCCATCAGATTTAGGTCGATCTGAAACAAACTTTCATCTGACGGTGTCGATACCATCGACGCGGGTCGATGGTATCGACTCCTCGTGATATCGGCAAGACTTCTTTTCTTTTCTGTCATCCCGCTTGATGCTGGCTCAGTACCATCGAGTCAGGTCGATGGTATCGACACCTTTAGGCATCAGTTTTATCCCTATTCCGTCGTTGAAACTCCAAGTGTCAATAGTATCGACTTTGGGGTCGATAGTATCAACTGTCTGCTCGCATGCAACCTGATGGTACATCGCTACCATTGAATTCCCTATCGATGGTATTGACTTTGTGTTGTTCCTTGCGGCTAGCTGCCTATGGTTGTGTCGATAGTATCGACTGCTGTCGATGGTATCGACAGCAGCAGATATGTGTTTTTCCTTAAATTGCACAACAAAGCTACATTAGCCGAGATAAAACTTATAATTGTAATCATTTATGTTCAAAACAATAAAATAAGGGAGATTTGACACTGAGAAGGGTCATAGACTAAAGTAAATGAATTATGCAATATTAACCACCAAAATGACCAATAAATGCATTAAACACAAGTAAAACAAGTCTATAAATGCGACTCAAAATCATCGCATCAGGAGCCGACACTTAATAAAAACCGATACCCGTGTCTAGCCAGTCTTCAAATATAGATGTCGGTCTCTGTAATTAACCGACATTGTAGGGTTTAGGCATCGGTTTTAGGTAATAACCGCTGTCTCTAAATGTGACGTTATAAGCTATTTCTGTAGTAGTCTCATTCATTAAAAATGTATGAAATCCAATTAGGGTTTGCAGCATTGGATCGATCATCAAGATAACTATTGATTGTACATCAATTTGATATCTTTAACTCTTCAATTATTCAACCATACTCAACCCTAGACCTCCAAACGGTCTTGGTTGACCTCCAAACGATCTTGAGACCGTTTGGGAAAATCAACCCAAACTTTTAAATTAAACAGTTGCAACTTCAGCACTTAACCGATTGAGGTTTCTAATTGAAGGATTGTCCATATATTGAATTAATCAATTGGATAAAATGGATCATCATCCAAAATGTTCTAGGGACCTGACCTCAAACAGTCAACCCTTCTAAACGGTCAACCCATCTAAATGGTTTGGGGACCAATCCTACAAACGGTTTGCTAACCGTTTGGTCGCCAAACGGTTTGGTGAAACCGTTTGGACCAAACTCTTGAAACCATTTGCAATAGATATTTAGGGAGGTGTGTTCTTATGATGATGTAATCATCATCAAGCTCTAAACCCACGAAACTTGCTGTGATTTTCATGGTGATTGCATCAATTAACCAAATAAAATTTTGAGAATAAGAAAGAATCAACAATTTGATAAGGAATTGAATGCAATAACAATATTAAGGGTTCAAGTTATAAAACCCGCCTCCAATTGAGCTTAAAAGATTCAAAGTCCATGTATTTAATGGTTAAAGCAACACATTCAACTATCTCAAGCTCGTCCTCAACGTTTGAGTGAAAAGGAATGGCTAGAATTGAAGATCGAGTGAAGATAAGAAGAAATCATGCATGGATTTGTGATTTCCACCATGGAATCAAGGTGAAAGAAGGTCAAGAAGCTTACCAACATTTTGGGGGGTCGTCCTCCTGTTGGTCCAAGCTCCCTTGGTCGTTTTTTCAAGCAAGGAGTGAAGGTGAATTCGAGAATACCCATCCAACCTAGGGATAAGGGAGCATATATGCATTTTATTAAAAAAATCATTTAAGAGAGAGATAGTAGGGGATAACTCCTCCATTTCCTTGCCACTTTCCCCCTTCCCTTCCTTGGTTACGAGGCTATATCTTTTGCCTCTTATTACTCTCAATTATCCATGATTTAAAGAAAAGCAAATTAAGCACCTTAAATCATATTATAATAATATCCATAAGTGAGTGGATATTTCTTTTTCTTATAATAATGTGAGTGAGTTATCCACTTCCCTTAGATATTTTCATTTCCTTTGCAAGGCACAAGGATGTACACATATATGTATTTCAAACATTTCAATTTTGGTTGAAAGGCACTTCAATTAATATAATTATTTTTGCATTAAATTGAACTAGGGTTTCAATTATGCTTAAATCTTGATTATTTTAATATCAAGATTCTCTCTCCTCCAACAAGATACAAATGAGATGCCACTCTCATTTCCTTTGCTCTACATGATGCCAAGAAACATTAGGGACTATTCTGAAGTGGTAATTTGCATATTGAACCCTAGGTTTTGGGTAAATTGCACATTACACCAAAACTAGGTTTTAATGCACAAACATTGCTTTATCAGCTCTTTCTTGTTACACATGCTTTCCCAAGCCATACCTCTACATCATCTTCATTCTCATGATGCTTCAACACATAAGGAACATTTATAAAGTAACATTTGCAAGTTAACCCCTCACATTGGTTAATTTGCACTTTAGTCCCAAATAGACAAAACATTATTTCAACATTGTTGTAAAAGGACTAAAATTGAAATATAAATTCCTATTGAGCCTTAATTACTTTTCATAAGATAAAAGAAAGCATATAATTATATTTCTTAAATAAAACACCTAGGGTTAAAGCATAACCCAGGTCAGGGATGTTACACATTTCAAGTCTCAATCTTGACCCTCCTTATGACATTAATGCTTCATTTTCTTTGAGTATAGGAAGATTTATATTCTGAGTGGGGTTCAAGATCATTAATGCCAAGGTACATATTGGAGAGAACACCCTTGGAGATCCTCACTATTTGAGTGTAACTTAAGGGATGGAGTTTACATGAGTTGGACATACTCTCTAGAGTGCTCATGGAACAAGATTCTTTCCAATGTCATTTATGTGCACACCAATAGAAACTAATCTTTGTGTGCATTATGGTTGTTTTCTTCATTGAAGTCTGAATTACAGAGTTTGGATCAAGATATAGTTCACCACATCTCTTCAAATGGAAGTGAGTTATATTAGACAATAGTTGATAGCCACGATCTACTTTTTTTGCAAAACAAGATAAAGTCACATTTTCTGTTATTTATTGATTTTTTGAGGTTTTATGGAGCATGTGTTGTTATATTCTATTTTTTATAAATCTCATTCCCTATTGTTAGAGGAGGTAATTGGGTTCAGGTTGATCGAGTTTATTTCTGGTCAACACTTTTTGGTTATGCCCTGAATTTGCAAAAGATGGATTTTTGGGTTAAAACTCTTGATCCTAACCAGGCCCCCGAATTTTTTGGGTCAATTAGATCTGACCTATAAGTCCAATTACCAAGAAAATATTTTTTAGAAAATGCTATGATTTGTGTAATCCTTGATAAGTACCATGTGTAATCAAAAAAATTAAATGTAAACAAACTTGCATTGTGATTTAAAAAGAATATAAAGCTTATTGTAGTTTTTAAAAGATTTTAGACACAAATTCATAAATTAATTATCATAATAAACCTTACAAACTAATACAAAATTATGTAGAATTGTGAGAGTAAACTTCATTAGTGATGGGTTAGTAACTTGTTAGGTCATTAGGCGTCTTAAATTTAAGTATTTGTAATTTTATTTGAATATAGAATTATGAATTTCAAGATGAGACACCCCAGTTGTTAGATCCTTGGTTTGTTACCAAGATGTCTTAGATTCAAGCCATGTATACTACATGAATAGAATTGCCAATTTATTTTTAAAAATCGTAACAATTAAGTCAATTTGGGTTTAAATTCCAAAAACCCACAACTGACCCTAAAATCATTTTGGATTCTTTGAGTTTGATCAATTTCAAGTGTTTTCGAAAAAACTTGAACCCTAACACACTTAAAAGTTTTATCACTTTTCCTAAACCCCCCCTCAAGTTTCCTAGAATTCTAGAAAACCCCCTCTCTTTTACTAAATCCTAAATAACCCCCTCTTTCTTTCACAAAATGCCAACCCCCCCCCCCTCTATGGACCTTTTCCATCCCCTTCCATTAGCTGTCATTAATCCAACTAATACTTTTGTTTTTCTTCTATTCATTCACATCCATTCCCTCATTTCCACTTTAGTCTTATATACTTAATCAATTAATAAATCTATGTTTGTTTAATAGATTAATGGATAGCTAATTATTATATTAATGACACATGATATTATTAAATTTTAAATCTCAGACTAGCCTAATCCAGCCCGACCGATTCATAAATTCTGGGTATTAGGTCTGTACAGGTTGGATCTGGTCAAATTTATTTCATTTCATTTTGTCTTGTTACAGATCTACCTCTAGTTAATTTTGATTATAATTTTTTATACTTTTATATCATAATTACTAATATTTATAATAAAAAAATTTATGATTTTAGTCATGACAAGTTGTGCCGAATCTATATGATTTCTTTGATTAGTCGGGTTGGGTTTGTATGGATTTCGCATCATGACGAGTCAATTTGAGGATGTATATAAATATTTAAATTTTTTCAATGTAGTCCTATAGTGACTGAGTATCAAGTATCAGATCTTTAACCAATATTCAGAAGTGAAATTACCACAAGTAGGGGTGAGCAGAATTTGGTTAATAACCGATTAACTGAACGGTTAATTCTGAATGGTTAATTTTATTGGGTCAATTTGGTTAATTCGGTTAATTTGGTTAATTTATTTCGGTTAATCGGTTAAATGGTTAATTTGACGGTTAAAGATATTTTTGGTTTGGTTAACCGAATTAACCGAATAGTTAGAATTTATTCATAAATAATATCCTACACATGCATATATACATATATAGTTGTACTTTTATTTCAAAATACTCCCCCATATATATAGTAATCAAGTTTTTACGAGCCATACAAAATTAAATGTACAACAATACTACTATAATATAACAATATTGTCCCAAATTTTATGACTATTTTAAATAATATTATTACACAAGTGTTATTTGGTTAACCAAATTAACCGACCGAATTAACCATTAACCGATTGGACAATAACCGAATTAACTGACACAATTTGGTTAGGTTAATGGTTAAAATCTCAAACCACAAATTAACCGTTTAACCGAACCGAATTAACCGTAACCGACCGAATTAACCGAACGCTCACCCCTAACCACAAGTGTATGCATAAATGTATATTTTATTATGCATCATACATATAATATATAATTTTATATCATTTTTTAAACATTTTTAATAAAATATTATATGATTTTTGCATTGGACGAGTCATTTCAGGTTTATATAATTTTTTGAACGAGTCGGGTTGGGTCTGTATGGGTTTTGCGTCACGACAACTTGAATATATTGAATTTGGAGGTCTATATAAAGGATAATATACAATAGTTTCTTTGAACATATCTTTACAATCATATGGAATAATGTTCAACTACAAGATTACAAAGAAATAGAAGGGAAGCGGTTAACAAGCTGCACCACCACCCCTTTTTGAATGGCAAATCCAAACCTCTGAAACACAACATCCATAGATCTGGGAGTCATTACATTACTATGTATAACTTTTTGAACTCTCTTAAGAAGCTTCACAACGTCAGGTGCTAGGAACCCAAAAGTGTCAAAACCAAACGGGATAAAAACATGTTCATTGTCGATACATGCCTTCTCTTGTTTAGCATGTCCCACAGTAAAGTTGCCACCCTTTAGACCAACCAATAGAGAAAATCTTGTTAGATCTACACATGCATGTTTTCCTCCAACCCAGCTAAAAACAAGAACGTCTGCTGGCCTAAGTGTGGATCAGCCCTCCTGAGGATCAATCAAAAAGGTCACATGAGCTTCCTTCTTAGCTGCAACTCATGCATGTCTAAGAACATCATAAAGAACATCTCTTACAAGATCATGCTGATACTTGAAGCCTGGGAGCTCCCTACAATGAACTGCATGCTCCCCAAAAGTGTCTAAGTAAGATTTGTGACACACTGGGCATACCTCATCAATAGGAAATAGTGGAATCATAAGACAATATCTCAGAACAGTACAATACTCCACTGGAGACATATGTAGTCCAATGCCATCAATAGGTATATCAAGAAGAAAGTCCTGAGCACGTTCAACCTGTAAACACTGGAAGATTGCTTTCTGTCTTACAGTCATATCAAATTCAACATCCATGCCCTTAACGATTTTGCTAAAAAGGGAATTCGCCAAAACATTTTGGGCTTTAGGGGTGACGATGTCCTTGTTAGCAAAACAATTAAGATCGAAAGATGGAATTGTAACACGTAGACAATATAAAATGTAGTTAAAATCAAAGTACATACCATGTATCCCACTATCTCGTAAAATATGGTCTTGGAGCATCCAAGATTGGGCTCTAGAGGCCACGAAAGCATATAAAGAAGCCTCCATTGCTAAATATAGGCTCAAACCACCGAGTCTAATGGATAAGGATGCCACACGCCATTGAAGATCCCCAAAGAAAGGATCTCCGCATACCACAATATGCTCAATAGATCCACACTATTCTTTGTCAAAAAAGGTTGCAACTTGATGTATATGTGTGGGTTGGCATGTCCGTAGGCCGAACATAAACTTAGACGTACCCATACAAGACCGTAACAAAAGAAGCTCACTTTGTAGATCATGCAATATTGAATTAAAATTTTTGAAAACAGTCCCCTAACAACTTGATATCAGATTCTAATATCATTATATTCTTCCTCCAAATTAGGAACCGATGTTTCTATCGGTGTACGTTTATGTGTAAATGTTTGTTAAGCACTGTATGCGTTGGGTTTTGCTAAGTCCGTTTTTAACTAAATATATTGAAAACGAGGTGACTTTTGCTAAGTCTGTTTTTAACTAAATATATTGAAAACGAGGTGACAGGGATATACTCGATCCAAACTCGAGTTGTAAAGAGTTTGGTACAAACTGATCCAAACCTGTACGAACCTGACTCATCATGCCGCAAAAGCCCGTACGGACCCAACTCGACTCTTCATGACACACAATATAAAAATATTTTATTATAAATATTAATAAAATAAAATCAATTATAAAAGTATAAAATAGGAATTGACAAAGTATATCTGACACAACCCAAAAATGAAAAAAATGAAATGGAGTAAATTTGACTAGATCCGACCCATACAAACCTAATATCTAAAATTTATGGATTAATCGGGCTGAGTTCGTTTGGTTTGAGATTCAAATTTTAAGAATATCATGTGTCATTAATATAATAATTAGCTATATATTAATATATTAAGCAAACATAGATTAAGTAATTGATTAAATATATAAGACTAAAGTGGAAATCTGGAAATGGACGTGAATGTAGAGAAGAAAAACAAATGTATTAGTTGGATTAACAGCAACTAACGGACGGGACTAGGGATGAGCATCGAGTCGGGCCGGCCCGATCCGACCCGTGACCCAGCCCGCATAACCCGATCCAGACCCGAACCCGATTTATAATATGGGTGGGCCGGGCCTAAAATTTAAACCTATATTTTATTTGGGCCGGGTATGGGCGGAGGTAAAACCATGCCCGAAAACTCGAATACTCAGATTATATTTTATGTACATTATAAATGTATACATCTATCTTTGTCTTGAAAGCAAAATATACAAATTTCTTGATGCAATATATAGTATGTATCCAATCAATGGCAACATAGAAAATCTGTAGTCAATCAACATGATTAGTCAATTGATACTAGTAAGGTAATTATCATTGACATAGATAGACATACTTGATTTCATTATTTTGATCTCACTCTGTCCACATGTAGGGGACAAATGATCTTTTGCTCAATGCATAGTAGATTATGTTCATTTTTTTTCTCATATGCCCACATGTAGGAGACAAATGATCTCTTACCCTTCCAAAACCCATTTCGTTATATATACATATAGGATGAGAAGCAAAAAGCCACAACATCATAGATTTCACTGATTTTTTAACATGTACGAGAAAATGATTTGTTGCTCTTTCAATATCCATTCATTGTTGTAGGGGATCATACAACTAAAGTGTACATATTCCGGCTACATTTATCACAAAATATATATTGTTTTGAAGGTTGATCACAAAATACATATCATACTAGTTTAGTTTCCATGTTAGCAAGTTGGATCTAGCTAAATTTGATATGTTCATTCGATGTTATATGGGCAAACCCGAATCCGGCCTGAAACCCAGCATTCTTATATGGGCCGGGTATGGGCTGACATTTTTCATTTTTATCCAGGCCCGAACCCGGCCCGTGGCCCACTTTAAAATGTGGGTTTGGATTTGGAACAGACAAAACCCGGTATAACCCGGCCCGATGCTCATTCCTAGACGGGACGGGGATGGAAAAGGTACATAAAGGGGAGGTGTTTGGAATTCTGTCAAAGAAAGAGGGGGTTTTAGTAAAAGAGACGGGGTTATTTAGTTGGTAAAAGAGAGGGGGTTTTGTAGAATTCTAGGTAACTTGAGGGAGGTTATGGGAAAAAACTAAATTTTTTAAATCAAGTCTCGTTTTGCCAGCTCTACATACTATTGATTTCCAACACACCATACCCCCTCCAAGCTGCCGACGTCATCTCCGCGTACCTTAATGCGTCCAAGCAACCTGTCACTGTTGTCCAACAGTTGTCAAGCCCTGTCCGTTGATATACGTACGGCCTCAGGCAAGCAACCTCCGGAAGTCTTCCTCCCACGCAGGTCTGAGGTGTTCGGCGCCGCGAAAGTCGTAATCGATAACAAGCCTACGCCTGCTTCGTATCATCTCCAGATTACATCGCTCCCGGTTTTTTCCTCCTCCTGCTGCGCGCTTCTGGGTCTCTTTGAAACCTTCGCTAGTTCGCCTTTAGTCGTAGCAGGAAATAGTCACATCTGCTGGGGTCGCCAATTATTTGTTTGAGGAGACGGAGTAATCTGGTGAGGGCGAGTCCTTTTCTTCTTCTTTTTCTCCCATTGGCCTTCTCATCATAAATCCCCGCCAACTCCCTGTGCTACTCCTATATTGGCTGACGATACCAGTGGTCCTTCTCCCCATCGTGACAGTCATTCATTCTCCGAAACCCCACCAAGACATAACGAGACTTGGCTTGACAGACATCCCAAGTTTATTCTAGCTGTCATGGACATCAAAGAAGAGAAGCCGTTTAGCAGGGCAGCCGCAGCCACCTCTGCCAGCAGTAACAGTGCCGGCGACGCGAAGTCGGCCCTGTTCGTCGCTGTAGGCGGAGACCAGGAGAGCGCAAGCGCTCTCATCTGGGCGCTGCGGAACATGCAGCCGTACAACAAGATCATGCTCACCCACGTCCACTGTCCCGCGCAGATGGTCCCCATGCAACGTAGGTCTCTTCGCTCTTGGCCCGCCGCAATGTGTAAACTAATCCATTCGATGCCTATTTCTTCTTAGTCTACTACTTGTTTCCTCCCGTCTCTTCTAACAAGTATATATGCCTTTATCAGCTACCGTGTATTTATCAGTAGCCTCTTTCTTAAATCAGCTCGCTATTAACAATACCGCGGTATACACATATTTTGATTCGTAGTTGGAGGGTGGTTCGATGCTAAGCACATAAGCGGCGCGGAGCTAAGAGCATTCAGACTGGAAGAAAAGAAGAAAATGAATGAAACTCTTGATACATACTTGGGTATCTGCAAGGCCTATAAGGTGCTGAGTTCTGTTCTTTTTCCCTTTCCCTTCTCTGCTACATGTTCCACAGCCGAAATGCCTATGAGGAGAACTTGGAAAATTTTGGAAGATGCTCGGTCATAATTAACACGAGCTAAATCTGCTGCAGGTGGAAGCTGATATCTTGACAGACAAAGCAAACGATGTCACAACAGGATTGTTAAAACTGGTATCGGAGAAAGGGATCACCCGGTTGGTAATGGGAGCTTCTGCATTCTCAAGGTACTGAGGAAGGTGCATCTGTTCGTCTTTTTGGTATGGAATTTGAATAGAAATACTCCTTTCGTGAGTTTGGAAATGAAATAAAGTTTGTTACACTCGGGTTGGGGGAGAAGCACCTTGGCAGGAAAAAACTTTACTCTAAGCTCATTATTGAGATTGTTTCTCGTAACCTTGCCATCTGTGGCTTAGTTTTTAGCGTCTATCTTGACACAGGACGACAATAGCACCAACATCCAAAACAGCAAGTGCCATGCTTCAACAAGCTGATCCTTCGTGTCACATTTCTTTTGTCTCCAAAGATTGCCGCGCCTCCACAAGGTAATACTTGGATATCAACTGTTTTTGAGCTGAGTATATAAATGAACATGTTTGGTCTTGGAAAACAGCGGGGTCATTTCCACGTCTTTCGACCCTCCCTACCAATACCGTCATCCATTACCTAGGGGAAAGTAGATGTTAGAACCGGGCCACTTAGACGCATATTGAATATGGTTCAGGATCAGGTTACGGACCACGGTAAACACAAACATGATTAACCCATATTTGGCGCGCGCGCGCACACACACACACACACATATATATATATATATATATATATATATATATATATATATATATATATATATATATATATATATATATATATATATATATATATATATATATATATATCCAGTGAAAAATATATCTTGGTGATAGCATGAGAGGCATTTGAATACCTTTTCACAATGATCATAATCTAATCGTATGGATTGGAAATATACCCTATTAGTCATATTCCCAGAAAATCTCATCATCATAGGACTTGTATTGCACGCACAACAAGCAAATACTTTATATATATATATATATATATATACTTGTGAGCCCAAAATATAGAGATAAGACTGCCCAATCATGTGTATGAGGTGAGTGCATTTGGCAATGAACACCATCTCCAAACTAATTCTAGATCTATATGTTGCATACATGGCTCATAATACTACTAGCTATTTATAAATAAGATGTAAAGTTCTTCTTGTTCAAGATAAATAGGAACATTTATTTAGTTTTAAAACATATACATAGATGCAAAGATAACACATATAATTTTGCACTTTCCACCTACCAAATATGATATCATAAACTTTACTTATTAAATCCATTGGTGAATATATGGGGGTGCTTATACACAGGAAGTTTATGTGACATATCAGAGGAAAATCAGAAGACACTGAAGGAATATGTAAATCACTTCAGGAACTAGAAACGGAACATCTTGTGACACATAATTTCATCTGGACTAATCCCCAACATAGCAGAAACTAAATTCCCCAGTCTTTTACCTCAGTGAGGATGGAAGAGGTAATTAACAACAATAGAAGTACATCCTCAACATATAATAAGCTCATTATGAAAGACACTTGTCAGAGATAATCAAAGGACAACTCATGTTCTAAAATGGGATGACAATGATGCCAAGAATATATGAAAACATCTTTACAAAGAATATTTTTTTTTACACTTTAACAATTGACTTAAAGATGTAGGTCATGATATAATATCAATCAACAATGGGATGGTAAGGAACTTTATTGCTTCCCAATTTGTTATGGTTACCAAGGGGAGGGCAGAAGATATCATGAGAATTTAGCTTAAAGTATTCTTGTCATTAAATATAAAGGGAGTTCTGCGAGGCTGATTGGATGGAAGAAAAAGGGCTACTTGGAGGCTGGGAGCACAAGCTGAGACATAAATGAGGACATGGACACACAACACTATAATTTTAAAAAATATGAGACACATTCACTATGACACATCATCACACTAAATAAGATTACTCATAACAAAACACACAAACGATCACTAATTAACCACATAGCCAGAAAACAGAATAATTAATACCAAATTAAACATCATAATCACATCCAGGAACATTTACATAAAAGTTCAACCTCTTTCGTAAGATCTTATACCGTATTAGGTATTTATATATATGTCGAGTGGTTGAATCCAAAACCTATATACAAAAGATATTATTCCACATACACATGCCATATACAAACATTTACGTACTACCAAAAACTCAAGTCCAGGTACATATCATCTACAAAACATCCCCTGCCCAGACTTGAGAGTACAAGGATGACACTAGGACACTACTAACTACTACACAACCTTCATCTCCTACTACTCCCTAAGCTACTCCTCCTCAACACCTCAAACCTGACGACGTCGTTGACGATCACCTAAAAAGATGTGGTGACCCACGAGGTGAGACCAATGTACTAGTGAGAGATATAACTCTCAACAATAATTATTGATTATAATAAATTATATTAACAAACAAATTAAGTAGATTAAGTAAGGTAAATAGATAAACACGACAATAGGCATGATTAACAAGGTATATAAAGGAAATAGATAAAACAATCATTTACTAAACATTGACTATTCTTACTGCATTACATAACAACTAGCAATATAAGAACAAGGCAAGGGTTAACAACCAATGTGAAGAGTAGTAAACCTTATAGATTACTACAAATCTAGATTACATCTTTTATTAAGACCTAGAGAGTTTGAGTCGTATCACATAAAGTCCAACTGACCACTGCGAAGTATTATTTAGTTCTATACAAGATCTAGGTGAGATGAAATCCTAATACCTCTACCTCTCGGTCAGTTCAAGTCAAGAACTACAATAACATATCACTCAATATGCCTATAATGACATATAGTCAAGTTGTTGACAACCTAGTCCATCCTTATACAGATCACATCACTAGTAAATAGGGTATACAAAACCCTATCATCTGAGGTACAATCGTAATTGTCCTCAACCACATCACATATACAAATATACGAGACACTACCTCAACTGCTCTCAATCTGAGGCATGACTACAACCATCCTCCATAACCTTAAAATTAGGATGACAAGGACACACAGTCTCATGTACCCATGCATACTAAATAGTTATGTATGCGACTCTAAGCTTCCCTTAGGAATATTCGTTTCCCCATCTAGTAAGTCCTGACATTGGAATGGTTCTATGGCACATGGCATTTAATGATTAGGTTTTCACTTGATTGGTTAATGCCAATTGGGTGAGTTAAGGCTACATCAATCAAGTTACACACAAACCCTAAATGAATTCTACATAAACATAGGTATATTACAAATCTAGAAGATATAAAAACGTATGAGATATAGTTCTTGATCACATTACCACAATGCACTATCTCATTTTTAGTCTTGAGACTATACTTGTGATCATACTGTCACATGATATAAATTCTTGTCACCTAATGAAGAGGGTCACACCTCCATTAGGGCTTAAACCACACCCAAAGTTCATTAAACCATCACATCATTACCTACAAGAACACCATTATCTTTCCATGCCTTACCAAAGACTCAACAAACCATCACATTTCATATGATGCATAGCCTTAAAATAATATTACATTAAGAAGCTATGATGTTCATACGACAATATATTAGGGTTACAATCACATTCAGAGAGTATTCTTCATCATAATAATCATACAATAAAGCTAAGTATGATTAATCATTATTCGATTGCATTAGGGTTAGGTTCAATAGGGCAGATTAAGTTTATGCTATAATTCGACATTCAGCTAACCATTGATTCTTATACTTACTTAAGAAAAACAAAAACCCTAACCCTAGAACCTCCATTAGATCATAGTTGCATATAGTCAAAGCATAACCATCAGATTGGGAGAATCAAATCCAAACCATCCAATCATGAACTTTACCAAAAACCATCAGATGTTGGATAGGTAATACCATCAGATGCAAAACAAGAAAAATTGTAAACCATTCATCCAGCAAAACCGTCGAGTTATGACCTAGAAGAACCATCAAACATGATCTAGAAAGTCCATCAGATGTGGATGCCAGATCCACCATCATATGTAGCATTGAGAGTAACCATCAGATGAGACATCCAGGGTCATCATCAGTTGTGACATCTAGAGTCATCATCAGTTGTGAACCATCGACCAAAGACCCAGAGGGACCATCAACCTATGAGTCAAAAAATCCATCGAGTTATGACATAGAGAGATCATCGAGTGTGGAACCCAGTGAAGCCATCATATGTGGTTAATAGGTGGAAAACAGATACAAAATCTAAGTAAAAACCATCGTTTGAAGACGAAGCAGAACCATTATGAGAAATCACTACATGTGAGCCTGAAAACCATCATTTGAGTGGAAACCAAACCATCATTTGTGTGGGGAAACATGAAGTTGGTTTTGTGTTTTGGTAAATATGTCTATAGAATAGGCAGTGGAAACAAAATTTTGAACTACCATATTCCCCATAAACTAACGGATCACGTCAATAACTATGAGATGGGAAGGATGGTTTTGAGGATATATTTAGTCCTAGAGCAAGTCCAGTGAATCTCCTCATCATTGTAGATGTGTAACTATCTTCTAGTTGTACTAGGATTCGTCTGACTATTGTACCTCCTGGTCTGCACCACAAACTACAACCTCCAATGTCATCGTTTGTAGTAGCTCCTGTCGCCACAGACTGTTGGGTGACGTTGTCCTCCTTAGCGAGGGACAAAGGCCACCTCACCTCTAGAGAAGTCCACACAGACCACCTAGAAATCCTATCCACCTGTAGAATGAGAAAGAAGAAGTTGTCCTTCCCGTTAGGGTACTAGTCACCAACTTGATCTCCCCCAATAATGATCCTCAATTATTCTCTCCCATTTCTATCCCTCCCTAGTCGGGTATGACTTTCTTGGGATCTCTTGGTTATCACAACCAGAGAGGACAATTATTATCAGAGTAATTGATTCTCAATTGTCTATTTTTTGCTCTGGGAAGCCCCCAATAGCCCTCTATTTATAGGTGGGGTTAGGGTCAGGCCTCCCAGTCTATGCTAGAGTGGAAGGGACTGGAAGATCTTAAATCTTCACAACCTACAAAATTGAAATGGTCATCTGGCACGCGATACGGTCATTTGACATGTGAGATGGTCATCTCACACTGTGAGATGGTCATTTTGCAATTTCCCAATCACATACAAAATTGCCAAATCGGATCCATGTAATGCACGACATGACGTCAACACTAATTCCTTTTTGCAATCTAATTTCCCACAAACTGAGCGACCTCACACATGTAAGACATTCATCTGCACTAACCTAGATGGTCGTCTAGTGACATGAGCCAAGCCGATCAGTCCGTAGAGTGAACCGATTAGTTCACACCTCTGTTTGGGTAGAACATAGCCAATTCAATTTCTGATCAGCCTGGCAATCCAAACAGCCGTCTCAACATATGAGCCAATTGTCTGACACTCCAAACGGCCATCTCACTCAGTGAGCCAATCATTTGGCATTGCAGTCAGCTGATCTATTGCATGAATTGAATACCTAAACACTTTAGTAATCAATTCAATCATCATTCAAGATTAAACTCCTCTTCTAGTTCAAGACCTATGGGTGTGACCCTATAGGTCCCATACTACGTTGACAATGAATGTTCATAACAACTTATGATATCATAAGCAATGAGCAGTCCTAGTCACACATCATTTCTATCCAAGTAAATGGAAAGTTGGGGAACAACTTCAACCTACAATATGTGCTTGGTGTTATAATGTTTGTATGATTCCTTTGTCTCTAATATCCAGATTGAACTCAAGGCATGGAGTAGTCACCCTTTTCAACATTTAATCTTTTTCTTGAACTAGAGAAGACTATCTCACATATATGTAAGTTGAATATCACATATTGACTCACATGTACATGGCCATATATTTCTCAATCTCACTAATTAAGAGGCCTAGGATATCATACTCCCGTAGGAGGGACAAATCCCATCTCTATCACTTATAATCAGTCCTCATGTGTCAGAGTCACCCAGTCATCACCTTTATAACAACCCATGTTTCAAGGTTGTGTTGATGATGTCAAAGCATATCAAATGACATGTGATAAGTGCAGTGATTTTAGGTCAAAGAACCATAAACACCACCATCACTATGAGAGCTAACTATGACTACCATGCTAATGGTTTTCATGTGTCAGTCTCATGATGGGTCTGTTTGATACACTGTTCTCCAACATGTATCTATGAGCTAGGTTTGATCGAGCCATATCATGACTAATGAGATTTTGTCATCAACCAAATCACACTCTGATCTTGTGTGTCATTGTTGTCTATCAACCTTCCACAATAACAACTGATCAAGGACATAATGAGAATATATATGTACTCTTAACATTCATATGATCTCATTTCTCCAATTCACATACTTGAAGACATACATCATTGAGTAATATTATTATCTAGACATTTATAATGTTACATCATTATTTCATAACAGAATTAAACATAATAAATTGGAAGATTGCCTTTATTTATTAATCAAATCAATTACAAGTTATGCCATTACAGTCCTCATATGAATGGCTCTCAGGGCATATACCAATAGTGTGCACAAGAGAAAACCCAAAACAACAACTTGATCATCACCCATCGGTTGACACATGATGGTCAAACAAAACAACACAAACCTAAACCATCGAGTTGCATCACAAAGAAGGAAATCATCTCAAAACCCTAACTAAGGGCCATTGTTTAAGGGAACAAAAACCATCCTTTGTCACATGAATGCAAGTTCTAGACCTTCCTCTACCACGTAAGGTTCTTTCACAATATTTTAGTGTTCATTCAAGAGGATAAATACTCAAGAGTCATCACTTAAGCTTAAACCCTAGGCAAAGATAGTATCTTGTACTTAGAACTACATTTTTGAGCAATATGATGTACACACAAGCTTGGAGTAAGCAATAAACATGGAGAGAGTTATATAAATTGCCTCTAGGATGAATATGAAGCTACAAATAGTAATGTGTCTCAAGGAAAGAAGGATGAAAACCCTAGATGGATCACTCCACTCGACCAAGCTAGATCCTTTTACAAAGAGGAAGCAAACCCTAGGTCAAGGAAGCAAGAAAGAGGTGTTCGTTAAGCTCTAGCACAAACTCCACCATGGAACACCATGTGTAAGACTAAGAAGAAGAGATAGAAAGGTAGGATAGAAAATAAAATGAAGGAAGGGAAGGGGAATTTACTTACTTAGGTCAAGATCAAGCTTAAGAAACTCCACGAGCACAAAGAGAGGGTAGATCTGAACCCTAGTTGCACATGCAAGGTAGATCAGCCAAGCTTCTCCTAACTTGGTTCCTTCTTCTCAAAGCAAGGGAGAATATATCCAAGCAGAAAGGGGGACAAAGATGGGCCAAAATGTTTTTTTGCATGGAAGGAGGAAGGTTTGTAAAGCTATAGGTGAGAGAGAAGAGAAGGTTAAGGTGTCCTACCATGCTTGTCATGTGTCCATGGGATAAAACATCATATCCATGCAAAGAAGTAGGTCCATCAGTTGTGGAATCTATAGGATCCAATGAATCTTGATTCCTAGGGTAGTCATAGACCTACAATACTAGGGTGACCATTATATGTTAATCCTTGGTCACAAGGGTGCAAACCCTAGCTCCACCTTCGGTTTGCACCTCTACTTGGTAAACCATCGATTCAAGGAGCTTCTACAGAGGAAAAAATTAAACCTCATGCCTCTAGGGATCACTATTAATTCCGAATACACAAGTATGGTCGTAGAATCGCACTCACCATCGAGTTCTAGCACTCAAGGTGGCCCATCCATGAGAGGGAACCCTAAACTCAACCCTAGATAGATGTTACAAATAAACAAAGGTGCAACAAGGCACCCCAAGGAACAAATAATACAATAATGATGAGAAAACATGTGAGGCACAACAAGCATGAGAAAAATCACAAGAAAAACCCTAGATATGGGTAAATTGCATAAAAGCCCAAAATAAACATATAATGCATAACTTTCTCAAACAATGTCCAAACTGGACCAAACTTGAAACTTAGGTTTTTCACATGATATAGAATCACATATTAGGGTTCGATTAAGGTATTAAGCATACAATTATGATAATAAATCATATTCAATAAAAAATCAAGGTTCGAGGTCTTACAACCATAAACCCCTAATAAGGATTTCACCATTGAAATCATACGCAAACAAAAATGGTTTGTTACTATGCATCTCATCCTCTAACTCCCATGTGGCATCCTACACACCGTAATGATGCAAAAAAACCTTCACCAAGACTATATTCTTCTTCTTTAGCTTCTTCACTCTCCTGTCTGGGATTAACATAAGACCTTTAACATAAGAAACATCCCCCTCCAACTCAACCTCCACTGGTTGTAGTGTTTGCTCTATATCCGAGTGGCACTTCCTTCAAATGGATACATGAAAAAAATTATGCAATATGTGTAACTATGGAGGTAAAACTAACTTGTATGTCACTTTTCCAATGTGTTCCACGATATGATATGGTCCCATAAACCTAGGAGACAACTTAACCTTCTTACCAAACCTCAACACACCTTTCTAAGGGGAAACCTTAAGGTACACCCGGTCTCCAACTTGGAACTCTAACGATCTATGATGATTATCAACATAAGACTTATGTCTATCTTGGGCCACCTTCAACTACTATTGTATCACCTTGATCATCTATGTAGTGTGCTATACTAGCTCAGGACCCAAAAGTTGATACTCATCCTTCTCATACCAAAAAAGAGGTGACTGGTAGTGTCTCCCATACAACACCTCATACGGTGCCATGTATATACTCCTTTGATAATTTTTGTTGTAGGCAGACTCTATCAAACCTATGTGCATAATCCAACTGCCCAGAAACTGCAAACACATGCACTCAATAGAACTTCCAAAGTCTGAATGGTACATTCAGACTGGCCATTTGTCTGCAGATCAAAAGTTGTACTAAACCTTAGCTGTATCCGCAAAGCTGTATGCAGACATTAATAAAATTGACTCATAAAATATGAACATTTGTTAGATACTCTAGTCACTAGTTTACCATCCAAATGAACTATCTCATTAGCATATATTTGTGCCAACTTCCCCGTGGTGTACATCATCTTGACTGGAAGGAAATGAGCTGACTTGGTTAACCTGTCAACTATTATCCAAATGGAATCATGACCTTTGTCTGTCCTAGGAAGACAAACTATCAATTACATTTTGATATGATCCCATTTGCACTACAATATAGGCAGAGGTTGTAATGTCCCTACAGGATTTTGAGGCTCTACCTTAATCTGCTGACAAACTGGACACTTAGAAACAAACTCTACCACAACATGCTTTAGACCTAGCCACTAATACACTTTTTTTAGGTTATGTTACATCTTTTTACTGCTAGGATGCATCACATACATCAGGTAATGGGCATCCTCAAGCGCCGTATTCCTCAAACCATCAACATTTGGAGACACGGTCCTATTATGAAAACAAACTGTCCCATCATCTAACTCATGGAATCCATCATGCTTCTCACTTTTTTTTTCTCAAGCAAGCATGGTACTCTCTTTATTCATCTAAAGAACTGGTGGGTCCCAAAACACCACACCAGGAAACCAGGAAATATATACAAGCATAGGATAGCAAGCTATAGAGGGCTATCCCAAAAGCAAAAAGAAGAAAAAAGGAAATACAATGGAAACAAAAAGATACAACCATCCCCTAAACAGGGAAACTGTAGATCAAGTATAGCATTGCAGCCCTGCAAACAGCACAAAGAACCACCATACCAATCCGAACAACACATCCACAACATAGAAAACACCTAGCAGACCAACCAGCAGCCCTGCTCACATCCAGAAGAAGCTTCCAAAAAAACCACTCAATCAATAAGAAGATTAAAATCTCTGCAAATCCAGGACCACACCATATCACCATCATAGGACCAGCTCTCAAAGATAATCCTATTGCGAATCATCCAAATGTAATAAACAGAAATCGAGAAGAAACTAGCCATCCTTTTATCAGAACTACTCCATATAGCCAGCCAATCATTAGGGATAACAGACATGAAACCATCCATAATCGCCTTCCTCCAAATAGCCTGGGAGCAAACACATTCAAGAAACAAGTGAGTAGTTGACTCCTCATCCATCCTACAGAGCATACAAATGGAAGGCAGCTGAAAATGCCTATTCTTCAACCAATTCATCACAGGAAAACAGTCCAGACCCAACTTCCAACACATCATTTTGTAATTTTCAGGAATCTTCAACTTCCAAAGATGTTTGGCCCATCCAAGACTTGGCCATTTGCGCCTAATGCAGTTCCAAACATCCTTCACTCTGACTTCCACTTTACCATTAAAAGTGATCTGGTCTGGATTATTAGAAATGGACACGTTTTCAGTGAGAAACTTCAAGAGAGGGCTCAACCTCCTATTCCCAGGGATCTTCCATGCACCATCCTGCAAGATATCCTTGATCTTAATCAAGTTTCCCAAGCCAAGCATCAAACACAATCTTTTGTCAATACAATCATTTAGAAACATAGCTCCCTTCAACCAGGGATCACCCCACAAACGAATTTTATCACCTTTTCCAACTTGGAAAGAGGTGTTCAGTAGGACATCCTTTCTGACCTTCATAATACTTCTCCATATCCAAGAGTGATTAGGTTTACAAGAGTAATTCCATATCGAGTTTTTCTTTAAGTATTTTCCATGAATCCATTTAACCCAGAGGTTATCTTTATCAAGAACAATGTTCCAGAAGTTGAAGATCAGACCAGATTTGTTAATATCCTCAGTGTTTTTGATCCCCAAACCTCCTTCATTTTTAGGTCTGCAAATAGACTCCCAATTGACATGATGCATCACTCTCTTCTCCTCCTTATCTCCCCAAATGAAATTTCTGCAAATCCTATCAAACACTTCAATCACAGAACCAGGAAGAGGAAAAACAACAGTCCAATAAAGGCTACAGGCAGAGAGGGTCGACCTAACCAGCTCCACTCTCCCTGCAAAAGATAAGAGATGGGTTTTCCAGCTATCCAGCTTAATCTTCAGCTTATCAATCAAAGGCAGACACATGTTCTTGGTAAGCTTTCCCACAAATAAAGGAACTCCCAAGTAGGTAGAGGGTAGAGAACCTTCTTTGATATTAACATACTCAGTAAACACATCCTTCACATCATTCTTAATGAAATATATAAGACTCTTGTTAGAGTTTATGACCAGCCCAGAGACTCTACCAAAGTCCATTAAAATCTGCCTCAAGCATCTAGCATTAGGATAGTCAACAATCCCATAGATCATGAGATCGTCAGCAAAAATAGTATGGGAAACACTCAGCTCCTTAGAAACTTTCAAAGGTTTAAAGAAACCTTGAGAAATATTGAAGTCCATCATAGCTGTAAACCCTTGCATACAGAGAACAAAAAGGAGGGGGCAAGAGGATCTCCTTGCCTCAACCCATTATGGGGTTTAATCACATCCAAAGGTTCACCATTAACAAGAACCTGAAACGTAGTAGAGTCCAGAATAGAAAAAATCCAAGAATTCCAGCAAGTTGGGAAGTTCATAGCTTTCATGATGTCAAGGAGATAACTCCACTTAATGGAATCATAAGCTTTAGTGATATCAGCTTTAACACAAAACTTGCGAGCCCCATTAGGACAGGAGAAATCACTAATGAGCTCATTAGACAAAAAGATAGCATCTGAAATCCTTCGATTCTTCACAAAAGCGAACTGACATTTACTGATAATATTCGGAAGAATGAGACTCAGCCTATTAGCCAAGATTTTAGAGATAATTTTGAAAATGAAATTGCACAGAGATATAGGCCTCCAGTCTTTTATAGAGATAGCTTCTTTATTCTTAGGAATGAGAATTATAAAAGTTCTATTTACTTCTTTAACCAAATGTCCTTTTTCAAAGAAATCCATCACATCTCTAGAAACATCATCCCCAATGATAGACCAGGTCTTTTTATAAAAATGAGCATTAAAGCCATCAGGTCCAGGGGCCTTATTGTCATTAGAATCCTTGACAACTCCCTCAATCTCTTCCCTCATGACTTTCTTCAAAAGAATGTTAATGTGATCATGAGAAATTTTAGGAGGAGTCCACTTATCATCCCAGCAGGCTTTATAATCATCTTTCTTACAAAACAGATCACTATAGAAATCAACAATATGCTTTTTAATCTCAATATGGTCAGAGCTCATAGTATCATTAATAAGGAGGGAGTGGATATTATTTCTTTGTCTTCTAGTATGCAAAGAGGAATAAAAGAACTTCGTATTCTTGTTACCCAGCTTCAACCATTGTACTCTCGATTTTTGCATAAGAAGGTTATCCTCCAAATCAATAGCTTTGAGAGCATCCTTCCTCATATTTGCAGCAATATTTTTGAGATTGGTATCCATAGGATGTAGATCATCCTGCTCTTCAGCCTTGAGAGCCTCACCTTCCAATCTTCTAGCTTCATCACTGAAGTTGCCAACAGTCTTTTTGTTCCAGGAAATAAGCTCAGTTTTAACACACTTCAACTTCTTGATGACTTTGAACATAGGGCAACCATGAACATCAGTATCCCATCCCCTTTTCACAACCTCCAAAAACCCTTCACATTCAGTCCAAGCATTTATAAACCAAAAAGGGATATTAAGCCTCCTTCCTTTACAATTAAGAGACATCCGGATAATCTTGTGGTCACTGTGAATAGTAGAAAAGACCTCACCAACATAAGTAGGCCATTCTCTAAGAAACAAATCATTAAAAATGGCTCTATCAATTCTAGAGGTAGTAAAGTTACTTCCTTCCTGTCTATTATCCCACGTATACCTAGGACCATTCATATTAGCTTCATAAAGACCACCATCAGCCATAAAAGAATTGAATTCATGCATAGATTGCTTGCTAGGATTAGATCTGCCCAACCTTTCTTCAGAAAGTCTGACACAATTGAAATCACCACATATCAGCCAGGCTTTATCTATACTTGTATTAATGTCCCTAAGCTCCTCCCAAAGCACAGACCTCTTCTTATCCTCATTGAAACCATAAACAACAGTAAAATAGAAGCATACTCCTCCCTGGTTACATAAGCAGTGCACCGTTTGAGCAGAATAAGAAATAATCTTGATATCAACATTACTGGGATCCCACACCACACAGATCCTTCCAAGCGGATGAGACTCATGATTTACAAACTATCTAACCAGGCCACATTCTTTGCATAATTCTCCAAATCTTTTTCCTTCTAATTTTAGATTCCAAAATGCTGAAAACATTAGATTTCACCCTCCCTATCTCTTCCTGGACCCTATGTTGGTGACCTCCTTTATTGAGGCCCCTCACATTCCAGGAAGTAATCGAACAGGTGTCATTCATTCCCCCCATCGGGGGCTAGAGGCCTGCTAGCCACAGTAACTGAGCAATCATCAACATTCAGAAAATCCAATCCTTGGAATTTGTTTTTAGAAGTGTTTGACATCCTTGCCACAAAGGACACCTAAGATTTATTAGTTTTAGTCATCCTTGGGGGACCTCTTGACTTGGACTTCACCAATTGAAAGCCATCATCGACAGGGGTAGTCTGAACCAATCCCACTCCAAGAGGAGAGACTTCCTGATTTTCACAAATCCTCATGAGGTCTTGGACTTTCATATCTTTTGAATAGTCAACCCCAGGCTGGCCATCAACACCAGACAAAAGCAAACCAGTCTCACATGAGGGACAACTGCAATTAGAAGATTCCATTCTTTCCTCACTTGGGGCCCCATGACCTCCCCTGCTCCCTTCATCCAGATTAATCAAGATGTTATTGACAGGAACAATAGAGCTTACTTTCTCAACATCCCTTTCCTTCTGCATATTAGCATTAGAGGCCTCGGCCACTTCATTGCCTACCTTCTTTTCCTTCAAGACCCATTGCTTATTTTCCAGCACCTTCTTCTTATTTACATTTCCAGTAAGACGATTCAGGCCATTCTTGGGACAAGAGGGCTTCTCATGCCTAAAAGAATCACAAACATCACACTTTTTAGGCATCCACTCATATTGAAAGAAAACCCTGTGTTCAACTCCAGTATCACTTATCAGATCAATAAATTTAGGAAATGACGACTCAACAGACATAAGAATGAAAATCCTTGCAAACTCAATCCTCGTCCCTTCTTTAGTAGCCTTATCTGCATCAATAGGTCTTCCCAGGAAGCTTCCGATCCTACTGAACATCATATCTCCCCATAGTTCCAGAGGGAAATTGTGAAGACGAATCCATACAGGAACTTCCGACAAGGACTCCTTCTCCAGATTATCACCCAACTGCCACTGCTTAAGAACCAGGGGTTTCCCTTTCACGAACCATGGGCCATCTTCCAGAGCATGATTCATATCCAGTTCCTCCGAGAAATTGATAATAAAGAAACCATGAGGTTGAGATAGGATCTGAATTGTACCTCTCACCTTCCATAGCCAGGCAAGGTATTTCTCTAGCGAGGGGAGATGAACCTTCAGATCGATCACATAACCTGCCACCGACTTGCTCCACTTCGTAGCATTCTCCTCAGCTTCCGCTTGCAGGTAGACAATTCTCCCATCCAAGACCTCCAATGGAACAGTGCGTAGAGTCTTGGATCCAACCGGTGAAGAATTACCTGCTTTGAAGAGGTCCACCCATGGCGTCTTCCCTATTTCCGCCACACGAACTTCCTTCTCATCCCTAACTTTCCCTTCTGAAGAACATCTTGTCCCCTCACTTGATGGAAACTTCCTTGACGCTAGATCGATCAGAGGGATCTCCGCATTCCCCACAGGCACCTGCGGGACATCCACCGAACTGGAGGCAGTCGATCTTGAAACCTCCAGCCGTACCCTAGGGATCTCCTCCTCAGTCGTCGATGCGATTGCCGTCGCAGTCGCCTTCTTGGACCCCTTCCCCGCGCTCCCGTTCAAACGAGCCATCTAGCCATCAAAAAAAAAAAAACTAAAGAACTATCATGCTTCTCACTTCTAAAAATCTAAATGGATATTTTGTATCACAATATCACTCATCTTTTATGCATCTCTAATTTGTTTCATCAAGGTAGGCTTCACTTGCAATAGTGCTAGCAAACTTTCCAACAAAGAAACCTCCATCTTCACATTCATCTTTCAAAGAGACACAAACATGTCCTATTTGTGGCACACCATATAGTGTAATTGTGCCTTGTCTGCAAATGATAAAGATGAGTTCCTACTCAATGCATCAGCTACCACATTTTCCTTCCATGGATGATAGTCTATCGACCAATCATAGTCTTGGATCCACTCCATCCATCTCCTCTACCTCATATTTAGCTCCTTCTTCGAGAAGATATATTGAAGGTTGTTGTGGTCAGTAAAGATCTGACACTTCTCTTCATACATGTAGTGTCTCCAAATATTAAGGGCATTAACCACTACTGCAATCTCTAGATCATGTGTCAGATAGTTCTCTTTTTGTTTCTTAACCTTTCACAAAGAAAAAGAATTCATTTTCTTATCCGACATCAACACACATCCCAAGTCGTTCTTCAAAGCATCACATAAGACGATGTAGCCCTTCCCTTTCTCTGGTAGGACTAATATTGGAGTGCTAGTCAACTTCTCCTTCAACAATAGGAATAAATGTTGAAATTTGTTATCCTATACAAAAGGAACACCTTTCCTAGTCAAATTGGTTAGGGGTTACACTACAACACTGAAATTCTTTATGAATCTCCTATATGAACCTACCTAACCTAAGGAGCTTCAAACATCCGTCAGTGTCTTAGGTTCTTCCCATTCTAGCACTGACTCTACCTTCTTAGGGTCTACACAAACATGCTTAGGAGGTATGACATGTCCTAGAAAAGACATCTCAGTCAACCAGAACTAAAACTTGCTAAACTTGGGATACAACATGTGCTGCCTCAACAATGTCAAATCCTGGCATAGATGTTTCTCATG
Organism: Alisma plantago-aquatica; assembly: GCA_963693085.1. Lineage (NCBI taxonomy): Eukaryota > Viridiplantae > Streptophyta > Magnoliopsida > Alismatales > Alismataceae > Alisma > Alisma plantago-aquatica. The sequence goes on along the minus strand of OY856412.1, from coordinate 71,675,250 downwards.
CTTTCATCTATCCTTGGAGTATATCAAGATATCATCTATGAATACTACCACAAAATGATCCATATAGGGTCTGAGCACCCTATTCATCAGATCCATGAAGCTTTTTGGTGCATTTATTAGCCCAAACTACATAACTACGAACTCATAGTGACCATACCTAGTCTTGAAAGCAGAATTGGGTATGTCATCCACTTTGATCCTCAACTGGTGATAACTTGACCTTAGATCTATATTCGAGAACACTATAGAACCTAACAACTACTCAAACAGATCATCAATCCTTGATAATAGATAATTGTTCTTTATTGTGACCTTGTTTAACTGTCAGTAATCTATGCAAAGCCTCATAGACCCATCCTTCTTCTTCACAAACAACATGGGAGTACCCCATTGGCAAGTGATTAGTCTAATGAAACCCTTCTCCAACAACTCCTGCAAGTGCTTCTGCAACTCGTGCATCTCTGATGATGCCATCCTATAAGGTGACTGTGTTATGGGTTGCATTCCAGGAACAAGATTTATTTCAAAATCAATCTCTCTAGGAGGGGGAACACAAGGAAACTCCTTAGGAAAGACATTCAAACTCTCACACTATAGGTGCCTCCTGGATACTAGGACTTATCCTCTTGGTTTACACCCCTATCTCATAAACCTCTCTTCTATTATAACTGACACCAAACACGTAGGAAGAATCTTCCTTTATCCTTGGAAAGTCTAAGAGACATCTCCATCATAGAACGTAGCCACCTTGGTACTACAATAAAAAAGCCCTATATTTCTCCAAGGCATCCATCCCTAGGATCACATCAAATCCATGCATGTCATGTGGTATAAGGTCTACTTGAATGTTTTGTCCTGAGAATGAAAGAACGCAAGAGGGACAAACCTCTTGCAACTTAATAGAACCAATTAAAAGGGTTTCTAGATGAATACTATCAAATCTACTACAAACAGGTAGATAACAACTACTTATCACCTCTTTGGTGATAAAAGACTGCAATGTACATGGTCAACCAAAACTAGATACAAAAGAAGAAGCACATAAGTTAGAATGAAATGGTTCTATCTGACCTATCATGACCCGTGGATTGACCACTCCCTCCGGATGACTCATGTCATAGAATCTAGATGTCGCTTGTAATCATCGTTGTCCTGTGCTGGCTGGTACAAATGACCCCTCTTATGACACATGTCCACGTCCTCTTCCACCACCAATGTTGAACTATTATTGCTACGAACATCACAGACTCTACCTCAGTTGTTATGTCACTTCCTCATACTTCATAGGGCACATCCACATCATATGCCCAACCTATCCACACTTGTAACATACCCCAATATCGTACAATGGCCTAGATGGCCCCATAATTAACATTGATGCTTCACTATGTGCTCCTACTGGTGGAAAGTTGTAAGCTCTACCCTTACTCGGGACCAATGTGACGGTACTCCTGATCTCGTCTTAGAAAAAGTTGACCTCTGTTGCGACTGCAGTGATGAAAGCCTTGTCTTCTTAAAGCCACTAGACAATTGCCCCTAAAATTGAGCTATCCTCTTCTTAGCATTGGCTTCACGCTTCTCAATAGTAGACCTCTGAATCATCCTCACTGACTCCACAAAGGTAGAGAACATCTCCATGTTCTCTAAAGATGACACTGTCGAATTCAAGTCTGTTCTCAGACCCTTCTTAAATCTGCAGATTCTCTCCTTCTTCGTCACTTCCATATGAGGATAGAACCTTAAAAGCTCCATAAACTTAGCCACATACTCGATTGATATCGAACCTTGGAAAAACTTATCAAACTACATTGTTTTCTCAGACAGGTACATCTCAGGGAATTTAAGACTCACGAACACTCATTGAAACAGTTCCTAACCTATCACAACTCTCGATTTGTTCTCCTCCTCTATGGCCCACCAATGGCCAACACTACCCTTCAGTAGGTAAATAATGTGCTTCACCTTGTCCTCTTCTGGGATGTTGAGGATCTTGAATGCCTTCTTGATCTCAGTTAACAACATATTTGCATTAGTTGGGTCTATCGTACACACGTACTTGATCACTCCAACAAGTCTCAACCTCTCAAATGCCTTCCTGAAACCTTAAGATTCCAAATTAGGGATTACTTCCCTAGCATGAGGTACGGGCGCTCTATCCTCTATGTGTGTAATCATTGCCATGATCTATCCAAACATGCATAGGAAGGCAAGATCTGCCATGGCTGTAGGGTCAAACAGAGGCACTGTGGGCTGCTCCAGCCCCATTTCAGGCACTCTCTCATCATGTTCATACGTCCTACTACCACCTCATGTCGCAATGTAGCTACTCTTCACATGCTCTTCCCACTCTCCAGACATATCTGCATAAGCATAAGCCATGATAAGATATGTTGGATTATGTAAGAACAAATGCAAAACCCAAGTCCTATGTTCCTATATACTAAGCAAACCTAAAGGTCTAATACCAATTGAACTATGAAACACCATCACACTAAATGAGATTACTCAAAGAAAAACACTTGAACGATCACTAATTAACCACATAGCCACAAAAGTGAAATAATTAAAATTGAATTAAACATCATAAACAAGTCTGGGATCATTTACATATAGGTACAACCTCCTTCATTAGATCATATACCATATAAGGTATTTACATGTATCTCTAGTAGCTGAAGCCAAAACCTATATAAAAAAGATATTATTCCACATTTACATGCCATAAAAACATCAGTAAACTGCAAAAAGATCAAGTTGAGGTACATATCATCAATAAAACAACCCCTGCCTAAACCTCAGAGTGCAAGGATGACTCTAGGACACTACTAACTACTATACAACCTTCCACTCCTTTTGCTCCAAAAGCTACTCCTTCTCAACACCTCAAACCTGACAACGTCACTGAAGACCACCTAAAAAGATGTGGTGAGGTGAGATCAACGTCCCAGGAAGAGAGATATAACTCTCAACAATGATTATTGATTACAACAAGATATATTATTAAACATATTAAATAGATTAAGCAAGTTAAGAAGATTGACATAGTAATGTCATGATTAATAAGGTATATAAAGGAAATATATAAAACTATCATTTATTAAATAGTTGACTATTCTTACTGCATTACATAACAACTACCAATATAAGAACAAGACAAGGGTTAACAACCAATGTCAAGCATATTTAACCCTAACAGATATACTACATGACTAGATTACATATTTTATCAAGCCCTAGGCAGTTTGAGTCGTACCACTAAAAGTCCAATTAACCAATGTGGAGCGCTATTCAGTTCCATACAAGATCTAGGAGAGACGCAATCCTAAAATCTCTCCCTCTCGGACAGTTCAAGTCAAAAAATATTCCAACATAACAATCAATCTGCCTACAATGACATATAGTCAAGATGATAACAACTTATTCCGTCCTTGGTACATGTCACAACACTAGTAACTAGAGTATACAAAACCCTATCATTTGAGTAAAAACCACAGCTGTCCTCAACCACATCACATATACAAATAACCTAGATACAACCTCAACCACTATCAATCTGAGGCATGACCACAACCATCCTCCATAACCTTGAAATCAGATTGATGATAAGGACACACAGTCTCATGCACCCACACATACTCAACATTATGTATTCGACTCTGAGATTCCCTTAGGAATACTCATTTCCCCATCCAGCAAGTCCTAATACTGCAATGGTTTTACAGAACAAGGCACTACATGATTAGGGTTTCACTCGATTTGTTAATGCCAATTGGGTGAGTTAAGGTTGCATCAATCAAGTTACAAAGAAACCCTAAAATAATTCCACATAAACATGGGTGTATTACAACTCCAAAAGATATAAAATCTATGAGATATAATTCTTGATTACAATACCACATGGTACTATCTCATTACCAATCATAAGACTATACTTGTCATCATACTATCACATGATGCAACTTATTGTCACACAATGAAGTGGGTCACAACTCCATTAGCGTTAAACCATACCCAAAGGCCATTAAGATCATCACATCATTCCCTGCAAGAACATCATTATCTTTCCATGCCTTACCAAAGAATCAACAAACCATCACATTTCATATGATGCACATGTTCATCATAACGTTACATTAAGAATATATGATGTTCATAAGGAAATATATTAGGGTTACAATCACATTGAGAGAGTATTCTTCATCATAATAATCATACAAGAAAGCTAAGTATGATTAAACATCATCATTTGATTGCAATAGGGTTAGGTTCAACAAGGAAGATTAAGTTGATTTTATAATTCAACATTTGAATAACCATCAATTCTTATACTTAAGAAAAATTAATAATTCTAACCCTAGAATCTCCATCAGATCTTAGGTGCAAATATTCAAAGCATAACCATCAAACTAGGAGCGTCAAACCCTAACCATCAAATCATGAACTTCACCCAAGACCATCAAATGTTGGATAGGTAACACCATCAGATCCAAAACAAGTAAAACCTTGAACCATTCATCTAGGAAAACAATCAAGTTATGACCTAGAAGAGTCATTAAACACTACCTAGAAAGGCCATCAGATGTGGACATCAGATCCACCATTGGATGTGGCATCCAGAGTCACCAAGATTGTGGCATCCAGGGTCACCATCGGTAATGATATCTAGAGTCAGCATCAGATGTGAACCATTGGACAAAGACCCACAGGGATCATCGACCTATGAATCTGAAAAGCCATCAAGTTATGACCTAGAGAGACCATAGAGTGTGGAACTAAGTGAAGCCATCATTTGTGGTCAACAAGTATAAAACAAATATAAAATCCAAGTAAAAACCATTATGTGAAGAGAGAACCATCAAGAGAAACCACTACATGTGAGCATCAAAACCATCGTTTGAGGGGAAACCAAACCATCATTTGTTTGGGGAAACATGACCATTGGTTTTGTGTGAAAGAGAAAACCCAAAATAGAAGTTAATTATCAACAAAAGGTTGACACATGATGATCAAACAAAACAACACAAACATAAACCATCGAGTTGCTTCACAAAGAAGGAAATCAGGTCAAAACCCTAACTAAGGACCATTCTTTAAGGGAAAAAAAACCAACATTTATCACATGGATGCAAGGTCTACAACTTCCTCTACCAAGGAAGGTTCATGCAAAAGGTTTTAGGGTTCATCCAAGAGGATAACTTCTTAAGAATAATCATTTAATCATAAACCCTAGGCAAAGATAGTACCTTATTCGTAGAACTACGTTTTTGTGCAAGATCATGTACATGCAAGCTAAGAGTAAGCAATGAATGTGGAGAAAGTTATATAAATCGCCTCTCGGATGAAGATGAAGATCCAAGAAGAAAGATAACTTGAGGAAAGAGGGAGGAAAACCCAATCTTGAGCACTCCACTTGACCAAGCTAGCTCCTTCGACAAAGAGGAAGCAACCCTAGGTCAAGGAAGTAGGAAAGTGGTGTTCTTCAAGCTCTAGAACAAAATCCACCATAAAACACCATGGGTAATACCAAGAAGATGAGAGAGGAAGGTAGGATAGAAAATAAAATTAAGGAAGAGAAGGGGAGTTTACTTACATAGGTTAAAAGCACGCTTAGGAAGATTTATGAGCACAAAGAGAGGGTAGACACGAACTCCAGCTGCACATGCAAGGTAGATCGCCCAAGATTCTCCTAACTTTGCTGCTTATTCTCCACCAAGCAAAGAGGACAACTCTAAGAAGAAAGGAAGACAAAGAGGGGTCCAAATGGTTCATTCAAATGTAAGGAGGAAGGTTTATAAAGCAATGGGTGAGAGAGAAGAGAAGATTAAGGTGTCCTACCATGCTTTCCATGTGTCCATGGCGTAATGAATCATGCCCATGAAAAGTAGTAGGTCCATCAGTTGTGGAATCTAAGGGAGACATTGAATCTTGATTTCTAGGGTAGCCATCAACTTACAACAATAGGGTGACCATTGGATGTTGATCCTTGGTCACAAGGGTGCAAACCCTTGCTCAACCATCGGTTTGCACCTCTACTTGGTGAGCCATCAATTTAAGGAGCTTCTAGAGAGGAAGAAATCAACCCTCATGCCTCTAGGGATCACCATAGGTCCCCAAAACACAAGAATAGCATCAGATCCCACTCACAATTGAGTTCTACCATTCAAGGTGGCCCATCCATGAGAAGGAACCCTAAACTCAACCCTATATAGATGTCACCACCAAACCAAGGTGTAATAAGGTACCCTAAAGCACAAATAACTCAAGAATGATAAGAAAACATGTGAGGCACAACAATAATGTTACAAATTACAAGAAAAATCCTATATATGGGTAAATTTCATAAAAGCCCAAAATAAACATATAAATTCATATCTTGCTCAAATAGTGTCCAAATTGGACCAAACTTGAAACTTAGATTTGTAACATGCTATTAAAGCACATATTAGGGTTTTATTAAGCTTTTAATCATCCAAATATTATAATAAAGCATTTTCAAACAAAATAAAGGTTAGGGGTCTTACATTCACTGCATCAAAGATGGCAAAACAAAAGTGGGGACACATTCATTGTTAATTGGAACATGAGAAGTGAGAATTCAATTAGATGCCAATGAAGGGGGTTCATTTCCCCTATGTACATATGTATATGACTGTACACATATACAATTATCATAGAAACATAAAGATCTACAAGATTACAAAGAAAGTGAATTGCATTATCTGATTCAAAAATGTTGACATATTTGTTTGTGTGGTGTAATCTATCACTTTAATCTCCAAAGTCACCTAACTCATTTCCTAATTCAATCAAAAATAACAAATAAAGAAAAATTTAATAGTAAGATATATTAACATATATATCAATCCCGTAATGAAAATCTCCATGTAACCAAATTAGCAATAAATTCATGAAATCAAAATATGCACAAAACCCAGAAGACTTTTAAACTCCCCAAAAGTTGTAATGATAACTATGAAAAGTTAATTGAATATCTTTGTATATTTGAGAACAATCAAAATTTACAATATGTCGTTGAAAAAAGGAGGAAGAGATGTTTATAGAATAGTAAGGTGAATAGGAGGTAGAGGATACAAGAATGGCATAAGAGAAGAGGAAATGTGTTGGATCATATTTTGTTATACTTGTGGTGGTGTAGGAGGATGATTAGTGTTGATGTATTTAATGGAAGAGGAGTGGAATGTAATAGAAGACATAGCAGAGAGTGTGTGATACTATTGGACACATTTATTGGTGCATGAGGAAGTGGTGGGGAATACATAGAAGTAAAAGGACGAAGAGGATGGTATGAGAAGGAGAAGGAAAGGAGGTAGAATAAAGACAATTTTGGGAGGTTGTTGTGGTCATCCTGAACATGTATCTGACATAGACATGTAATGCATGTGTTTTTCATGGAAAATGTTCGTGGTGTCTCTATGGTGGACACTTGTCCAAGATGGCCACATGAGCCTTCACAAAGTGGGAGCAATCATAACCCATGATGGAAGTTGTCTAGGAGGTTTAATGCTAAAAATCAGTCATTGTTTTGTTATAAATGAAAAATTTGGGGGTATCTTCCAAGTCTTGGAATGCACAGGGAGAAATGAGTTTCAAAGTATACAACTTGATTCTAGGTCTCAAATTTGAGTTGATGAAATTCATGACAACATAAGAGTGGTAAATGATTATAAGACTCTAAATAAGAGTATCAAGACCTAAATGATGATGTATTGCAAGACAAAATAATCTCATGTATCTGAGAAGCCAATAGCACAATTGATAGATCATCTCATATCACCTTGTTGTTGGGAGGTATACATAAATGAGTTGGAATTCCCCTTTACAAGAGCATTCTCCTTTTAGTATCAGAGAGTACATATCTTTACTGAAGTTGGGTATTATTGAATGTTATCCAACTTCCTGCTGAGTGATAGTAGGATGAATAGAACTTCCTTCTAACTTTTCAAAAAAAAAATGATGGGTAGAACTTATACTAAATTTCTAGCCTTGGAAAGTAGGAAAACAAACTCTATGCATAATGGAATTACTTCTATCATATAGGAGAAGTGAAAAATTCACCCAAATAATAATAGAACTATATTTTGAAGTGTCAACACATATATGATAGTAAATTTATGTCAAGTTCTATACTTAGATCAAAGTAACATTAAATAACTATAAAAATTGAAGAAAAGGATAAAAGTCCAAGAGAAACATAAATGTTTGGGAGTAAAACATCTCCCTACATCATTTGTTGGAAAGAAAAGAATCTTCTATATTAGAAGGATCACCTAAGATAAAGTCTCATTAGTGAAAGGTATCCTAAAGTTTTGAAAACTACAATTGTAAAGGGTACTTCTAGTGGTTGTACTCACTACCTATGTATATCTCATACATAGCTATGCACAAAATAAAGAATCTAAAATTAGTTTAAGTGTCATTGAGTTATAATTCATAAGTATCATCGAATAAGAGAAAACTAAATGATACTAACAAAAAAGAACATCTTTTATTTGTGTATTTTATCTTATTGTGCCCACCATTATACAATTAGTCCTATTCTGTAAATCAAAACATGTTTTGGTTGCATGATGTGCCTTCTATTGGTATGTTGCACCTTCTAGTGGCATGAAATGCCTTCTAGTGACACAAATGTGAAAATTGACCAGATAAAGTGCTTTCTGTGACATGAAATACCTTACTGGTGGCATAAAGTGTTTTCTATGACATGAAATACCTACTTGTTGGTGTGAGCACCTTATGTTTACCAAAGTTATTACGTTATGTGAGGATTTATTATACGCTGTTTGATTTTGTTTTGGTGTCTTTTTCTATTCCGGGTATGTGTATTCTGAATCTCAAATACAAAGCAATTGAGATAAATTCTAAAATTTTATATTCTTTTGTGATATCCTAGAAAAGTTCTAAATATTGCATAATGATGGTTAACTAAAGTATTACAATAAAAAATTTTGAATTTTGATATTTCTATTGAAATATTTATATATTCATTAGATGAATGAATACAAATTGGAAAGCTAAAATGCTTAAATTAAACTTTTGAAATATATATATTTAACATCTAAATGTAGTTTCAATCCTACAAAAAGATGAAAATGGTAGATTTGATAATTTATATTAGAAGCCTAAATATGATGTAAAGGTTTAATTTAACAGACATGTCCCACTTCACTGTGAAACCCAAGTCCTACCAATTTAATGCTTCAAGTTTTATGTCTAACTTTCCTAAAAAACAAAAGGATTTATTATATTATATATTCTTCCTTTAGGTCATCATTTCTTGTGTTAGGGTTTTTTCTTTTGGAGAAAGTGGCATTCACTTATCATTAAACCAATGTGTAGATATATTAATCCACACATAGTCATTCGACTACGACATATACAATTCCATTTAACTTAATTAATCACCCATGTTGCCTATATGACATTTGTTCACTTAGAGTTGTTAGTCCTCATTTATAACATATAAGTGTAATTAATTATATTACTTATTTTCTTTTTATCCTGTAAGAATCATGTTTATAATCTTCTTACATATTTTTACATGTCATGATCATACCTAGGATTTCTCTATATTACTCCAACATCTTAGTTACATAATAAGGTATTCTCAAAAAGTCACTAGGGTTACAGATCTGGATTAGGGTTACAAATCAGGAGGTTAGGTTGGACTAGTAGTTTTCATTTCATAAGTATATAAATTTTTGATGAAGATGAATCTCTCTTGGATAGGGCCACATTGGATCCACCCTGACAAGATCAACCCCATAACCAATCATGTTTTGAGGGCACCAAGATATGCACAATTAAATGGGATTCCATATTTATATCAAGGGGAGAAAGAGTCAAACTTGGTACTTCATTGGGGATTTCCGAGCCGCACCGCTTAGCTACCCGTCACTCTCCATAATTATGATCATACTACTAACATAAATCCTAGTATGTTTTCATTATAGGGTATCATTAGTCTATTACTACTACCAATTTAAGTCAGTATATTTTTCTAGAGCTTTGGTGAGATTTTTATATTTTTATATGTAGAAGTTAATTTATAGGATTTTCTAATGTTTATGGGAAAAATTAACCAATAAAGTAAGAGTTAGCCATTAAATATAATTCTAGAAACACAGATCACTCACCTATCACTTAACTTTCATTGAGCTAAAGGACTAAAAATCCAAAATGGAAAACACTGTCAAAATCTAGATAAGGGTAGAAAGTGAGTTGACAAAATATTGCTCGATCTCCAAATTCAATAGGTGGATATCTTCACATACATCTTATAGAAGAGGGATATCATGGTAAATAGTATGGAGGAACTTCTTCCTTTTGTGATGACACACAAAATGATGCTTTGCACACAGTTTGAAGATAGTTGTAGTGATGACTCTGGCTTAAAGCAACAAGGAATAAGGAAAAATAATAGGAAGAGGAAGAAAGGTATTTATGCCCTTTAAAGTAGTAAAAAATCCTTACTAGGAACAACCAAAAACCATACACATGTAAACAAACAGTAACAAAGTAGAGCAACCATGGTGATCTGGTAGAATACTATAGATAGAAGATTGGGATTTGGTGGAATACCTCACAAAAGGATCGATCACGCATTGATTAGGCTTCAAAAACTCCACTTGAAGTTTCTCATAATCTTCCCATTTATGAAGTGAGTTTGGAGCTCCTTTTCAATGTAGTTCCACCAACTTCAGGAAGGCAAAGTTCTTGGGAGCTCTTCAATGAATGCCACCAGAGGCAACAACGAAAAATGGGTCCATGGTGGTCACTAGTGGTTTCACCTCAAGGAATAAAGGGAGGTGGTGTAGTTTGTGAAAACATTAATGGGGTAATGAAGACTCAAGGAAAGTTTGATTTGGGTTTTCTAATTGTGAAGGGAGAAATGGAGGGTTAAGGAGGTGATATGCCCTCAGTATACCCTTTGTTGTGCTAAAAAACAATATAAGTGTCACTGTGTGCAGGTTGCAACTTGCCAGGGAGAGGGCAATGAGATGGGATTTGGGGCATTCTTTACTGGGTGGACAGTAGGGTTGTGTGAGGGATAGAAATACTCATAATGATATACAAATATGAAGGAATAGACCACTCCCAAAACAATCCATGGAAATGTGAGGAAGAGGGAACGAGTCAAAAGTATGCACTATTACCAAATTACCAGAGGTAGGAGAGACCTAACCAAAGGATTAGATCAATCCTTGTAAAGTCATGTTAGATCCTGTTGGTCACGAAATGTCCAGTTAAATAAACCTATTCACATATCTAGGGCTAGTTTGGTTGTGTATAGTTGGGCATATTTGGATGAATTTACAATGTGAAAATACACATCAAACTTGCAGTTTGTCATCCCACTGCCTACTAAACAATCAATTGTTTTTTAATAAAATTATCCATTCAAATAAATCCCGAACAACACCAAAGTTTTACCACATATCTATTTTTTATATGTAGAAAATTATCAACAAAATCAATTTTCCTACTATAAGATTAAAAATCTTGAATTGAATAAGAAAATTTTGAGCTTCAATATCTAAATATTCATTATCAAGTAATATATAGGTCATGAAGATGTATCCAGTTACACCCTTAGTTGTTTCAAAGTAGGACATGAGTTTCCTCTACATATTGGCGAGTGCAGAAGTCACTATACCAGTAGTCACCCCATTGCTTATATGGAGTTTATATTAGTTAACTTTGTTTGAAAGTTTTTTTCCTCTATCTTAGTCTATTGTAAAGCCATGTGGCTTAGTTCCACATGAGCAACCATCTAACTTGGTTTGGTTTGGAAATCTATATAAGTGTTGTACTATGTTCATGTATGATGAACAAAGAGCACTTTATTTTTAAATTGTTGGTCTAGTCTTTTGAAACACTATGTTTGGATAAATCATACATCAATTGAAAGAACCTTTATTCAAAACAAGATTGTTTTCCTTGAATTTATTATATCCTATGATAACACTATTGTTGACCCAAGAAAAGTTTGATCCATCAAAGAGTGACCTCATATTTGTATTTTCATTGGGATCTCAACATTATGTGGTCGCTTTATTTAATGTTGCAATACAATCCTGACTTCACTCACCAAACTTCTTCGAAAGGACAAATTGACACGATCAATATTTGCTACACACGCCATTGAAGAAATCAAGAAGAAAATAGAAGAAGGGCATATTCTTCACCTTTGAAAATTTTCTATTCCTTTTGCGATTCTGGGTGATATTTTAGGTGTTGGCATTGGTGATGTGTGTTGGGAAATATGGGCACAGGGTATAGAAGTGGAAACAAATTTTCTATTTGTATTCCCCATACAACAAGATCGTGTCAACTACTATGAAATAGGAAGGATGGTTTAATGAGTTATACCTGATCATGGAACAAGTCCAGCGATAAAAACTCACTTCAATGCAATTGTCTTCTTGGTGCTCTTAGACGGTGGATGTGCAACTCCTGGTCTTCATTATTAAAAATGAACAAGACAGCTTCTGTAGTGACTGATATGGTCTTGCCATGGACTGTGTGCTGACTTTGCTCTCCTAGAAGAAACCAAAGGACAACTACCTATAAAGTATTCCACACAGACCAACTAGAACTCCTGTTGTTCAACTAGAATAGACAAGAAAAAGTTGTAACTCCCATTAGTGTAATAGTCACCAACTTGCACTCCCACAATAATGATCCTTAGTTCTTCTCTCCAGTAGTTATCCCTCCCTAGTCGGTTAGGACTTTCTTGGGCTCTCTTGGCTACCACAACTAGAGAAGACAACAATTTCTCAAACTAATGATTCACAATTGTCTGTTTTATATTTGTGCTCTAGGAAGCCCCAAGAGCCCTCTATTATAGGAGGGGTAAGGGTCAGGGTTCCCAGTCTGTTCAAGATTTGTGCTGGTGTGGAAGGGACCTGAAGATCTTGAAATTTCACAACATGCAAGAAATGAAATGGTCCTCTAACAATCCAGACGGTCGTATGGTACTACAAGACGGTCATCTCGTATTGCCAAATGGTCATCTGGAAGTTTCCCAATTAAATACAAAATTGGCAATTCATTTCCAATTAACGTTAAAGACTAATTCCTTGCACCACAAGTATTGTGCAATCGAAATGATTTGGGAAAGTATCTAGAACCTTCCTCTGACCTAATTGAGTGATCTTAGACATGTGAGATGGTCATCTCACTCACCTAGATGGTCGTCTGGTGAGCCAAGTTGAACTGGCTGGTTCATCAGAATGAACCAGCTAGTTCACACCTTAGTTTAGGTAGAAAATATCCAACTGAATTTCTGATCAGTTTGGCAACCCAAATGGCCTTCTCAATACTTGAGACGATCATCTGGTGCACCAAATAGCTATCTCACCCTGTGAGACGATCGGATAGGGTGCACTCAGCTGATCTGTTGTGTGAATTGAGTACCTAAACACTTTAATAATCAATCCAATCATCATTCAAGATTAAACTCCTCTTCTAGATGACTTCCTTTGTGTGTAACCCTATAGGTACCATATCACTTGGTAGTGAATGTCCATAACTAGCTTATGACATCACAAGTAGAGAGTGGTACCTAGTCACACATCCGTGCAACCATAGTTAATAGAAAATTGGAGAACAACTTCAACCTACAATCCATGTAAGGTGTTGTAGTGATTGTATAATTACTTTGTCTCTGATATCTAGAGTGAACTCAAGGCATGGACTCATCATCCTTTCAACATTCATCTCATGTTTCTTGAACCAAGAGCTGACTGTCTGAGATAATGTGACCTCAATATCATATATTGACTCACATGTGCATGTGCATGCGTTTCTCAATCTCTCTTATCAAGTGACCATGATATCATACTCCAATAAGAGGGACAAATTCCATCTCTATCACTCACAGTCTATCCCCATGTGTCAAAGTCACCCAATCATCACCGTTACAACAACCCATGTTTCAATATTGCATTTGATGATGATGAAACATACCCAACGACATGTCATGAGTGTAGTGATTTGAAGTCTAAGAATCACAATCACCACATTCACTATAAGAGATGACTATGACCACCAATGATGGTTTCCATGTGTCACTCTCAAGGTGGGTCAGTCTGATACTCTGTTCCCTAATCTGTATTTGTGTGCTTGATTTGATATTTCCATATCATCACTTATGTGTTACTGGTGTCTATCTACCTTTCACAATAACAACTGACTAGGGACATAATAATAATGTACATACTCTTAGCTTTCATATGATGTCATTTTACAAGTCACTTACTTGAAGACATACATCATTTAATATTGTCATTCTTTCGGCATTCATAATGTTTCCTCATTATCTCTTAATTGAATGATACATAATGAATTGGAAGCTTGCCTTTATGATTATTAATCAAATCCTTTATTGTATATGCCATGTCAACCATCACATGATTGAATCTATGGGAATACCTTACCAACATTTTGTAGAGTCGAGATGGCCACATGATTGCTTCCTTCAGTGAGAAACCAAGTGACCTAGGTAAAAATACAATAAGAAGTTTTACACAATCATTCAATGTTTGCGTCATTGGCATAACTATCTTTTCAACAAGGAATTCATATTATGATATGATCATCAAGATCAATGTTTCCTAACCTCCTAGAAGAACTTGAGTGTCCTCCATGATAAGTGGTGTGAGTTTCTTTAGGGATACACTTAGTTCTCAAATATCATTGGGGTGTTGAGAACAAGGTGTTTGATGCTTTGAGTTGTTTTATGTCCACACATTATTCTATGAGTATTTATGTCACTAGTTTGACCACCAAAGGGATAAATTACATCGTGTTTCAACTTTGACATGATCTACATGGATCTTCTCATGAATTCTTTTTCCTCTACTTTTGGTTTTGTTCTTTATGATGGTTTCTTTTCACACTACCCATCTTTGTACTCTTGATTTCTCTATTTATAATTTCCTTGAGTGGGAGTAATATGATGATGGTATCACATCTCAATTTGGTAAGGATAAGACCATTTCTCAAGTTCCATATAGATTTTACTTGTCTGCCCCACATCAAGAGGTGGCACATATTGTATATTAGTGCTAGAACTGGCAGTTGATGAAATCTAAGAAACAAAATACAAGTCCTTACACTCCCCTTCCAATTCCCCATGCCCCAAGGAAAGGCCCAGAGTATGGATTTCATTCTTTACCTTCCTCACACGTTATATGGGCACATTTATGTGTTTATCATTGTTGATTGTTTTTAAAAAAATGACCCACTTGATACCCTCTAGTGAGACATCATACACCTTTTGCATGTGTCAGTATTTCATTGATAAGGACATAAAACTACGTGGAGTTCCTACAACGACAGTGTCTGACCGTGATGTCAAATATGTTTGCTATTTTCAAATGATGCTGTGGAAGATGTTTTATACCCTAATCAAATTTCCTTCTTCCTTTCATGCTCACACAAATGACTAAAATTAGGTGGTCAATAGGAGTTCAAGTATTTTTTTACGATGCCTAGTATACAAGAGCTTAGGCAACTGGGATTTACTCTTTCTGACAAAAACATTCACGTACAATCTCTCTATAATAGGTCCATATGACAGTGCCTTTTGAAGTTGTGCATGATTAATGCCCCATTAACCTGTCAATCTCATTCCTCTATCCATTAAATCTCACCCCTTCCACACTTCATATACTTTGCTCTACTTGTTCATGATTTCCATACTAAAATTTCCTAAAAACACACTATCATATGAAACTTACAAACCTTTTATAGATTCTCACCATAGATTCCAAGTATACAAAGAAGGACAATATGTATTAGTACATGTATGCCTAGAGAATTACTTCAAAAATTCATTCAAGAATCTTCATACCTGAGTGTCATGGCTATTTAAGATACATAATAGATAGTGACCTAGTGTTTTACATATTGGATCTACCAGTAGGTTGGAGAATTATTGTTGTATTCAACATGGAAGATATGTATTCTTATCGTGGAACCTATGAGCCCCCGCCTCCACCAACCATAGATTTGATAGGTCATTGCCACACTTCTTCTTTTTAGCTAACTGACCTCCTCTTCCTCGTTTCATTCATCCATCACAAGAGAATATTGACACTGTACTTGAGGATCAGATTGTGCTTACTACTCAAGTCACTTACACTCGATTCATGGTTTGTTGATTTGACAGTCCTCTTGCCAATACTATGTGGATCACTAAGGCTGACTTCAACTTCGTTGATGTCAACCTTCTAAAGCATTTAGTACTAATTCGATGGAGTTGAGTTTTATATTTAGCTAAGGGGAGTTAATGAAGTCTATGATGGAGAGATCCAACTCAATGTACTTGCGAGTGTAGCTACACCACATCAATGCTTATTAGGATTGTACCTTTGTTTACTTTGTTTTATATATTATGTTATTTTTTTATATCTTGGACTATTGTAAAGTCATCAAGTTTAGCCCCACTTGGGCTACAAACTAACTTGTTTTTGTTAGCAATCCAATATAAAAGTTGTACCATGTTCATGATTATAATAAAGAGTGCATTTCATTTTTGGATTGCTATTTTAGTCTTAGTTCTGCACTATTATTGTGATTCTAGTCTTTAGTTTCCCATTATATTTACTTAAAATGGGAAAGGTTTGATGCATGTTATTCATCCTAAATTTAGTCACATGATCTCTTAAAAAGATTATGATACATGCCAATACATATAAATGCACATGTGCATAGCGATATAGTTGTATGTTCAGATCCTAGAATTTTTTGTTCATGTATCATCATACTATCATTGTTTATTATTGACTAAATAATATGAAAATGAATTCAAATGTAATGATTATATCATACCATCATGAGGTAATATAGATAACTTTATCAAGATATGTTTGGCTTGCTTATTGTCTTTAAGGGGGGTGGGTCATAACTCCCCACCTCTCACAACGATTGCTATATTTTCTCTCTTTTTGAAATCTGAGTGTCTTATATTGTATCCTTGAAATATTTTTACACTATTGCTTGGGTTGATATATAAGCGCTAACATCACTGTATTTGCATTCCATTCAATCTATCAGAGACTCTATTTTACTAAATAATGGAACATCAACACAAATTCCTACAAATAACATGCCCAGTCCCATTGCCATATCCATAAGATCAAAACCTTCACCATCTGGATCATGTCAAACAGGAATGGCTTCTGTTCCATTATATCAATTTTTTAGAAAGAAGCCAAAAGATATTGATTGTGCTTCACATGGAAAAGAAAAGACATTCTCAAAGTTAAAAAAAAGTACTAATCATGAGGAAATAGTTCCACCAAGCCCTCAATCTTCATGTACGTCGCCAAAGTCAAGTGATGATGACACAACTAGCTATTCTGGAAAAATTTCAACACTAAAGGATGAAGATATTCTAAGTGGAGAAACAACAATTCATTCATGCCATGAGAGTCTAGATGATTCTACACTTTTACTACTACTGAATCAGGTACTTCAACCACTACTTTTCCCTTTACAACATGCATGAAAACATGTACAATATGCTTTTACTACCCAAAAAATCATTTATTTTATTTATTTGCTAGATTTGTGGAATACACTTGGTTAGAAAATAAAGAATAAATTTCCCTAAAAATGACACAATAATAGTTAATTGTAAATGACATTTGTCTTTATTTTATTAAACAATATATTTAGGTGATCAATTTGCCTAAAATGGATAAGCACCAATGAATCCTGATTAATGGCATTGCCATGCATAAATGTTAACACATAACTTTCTCTTCCTCTTATGTGATTCTATTCAATTATTTGTTATGTGCAATATCAGACTAAATTTTGTGAACCCAAACCAGAGGCCACTAATTGGAAGAGTTTATCAAATGATCCTTAAATTTTAACCAATTTTTCTCCATGACATAAAGTGAAAACCTGTTCCTTACTAATTTTCTACATTCAATTTGGTTTTCTTAACAATTTCATGAAACAAATTAAAAAAGGGAAAATATTGTTAGGTTATCTTAGCTCAATTCATTAGTCATATCATCACTTGATTGCTTGAATCACAACTAATTAGCTACTACACTCTTGTGCCACATTTAATTATCCATCACCATTCTAATAAAAAATGAAAAAAAGGAGAACTATTATTTATAAAACTTGATTGAGGTACCAATTTTTTTGGTGAAAGTTCTTTCTGTTGCAAGGATAGTATGATAGTGATTAATAATATGTATGATACATTGCAACAAGTAATTACATAGGTAGGAAATTATAAAAAGGAAGCTTGTTAAGAGTCTGTCAAATGACGCTTTACAAAAATAGAACTTCTACGTGTTACTCACAAAGTAAGTATTGATATCTTATTTAAGAAACAAGTACTTAAATTAGTGGTGAGTATTTAAATTCTTAAACTATATCTCTCCTAATTAACAAACATGCTAACATCTATAATTTAAATGTTATTGATTTGTGCTTGTTTAATTATTTTAGTGTTACATGTTGTAAACAAAGAGAAAGCATATGATGATGTTATTTTTTAACAGGTTGGATTTCTAGAGAAAAAATTCAAAACAATATCAAACATGAAGGGAGAAATTGAGAGAAAATACACCCAAGAAAAATCTGAATCTGAGAACCCAAAAAAAGATCTAGATAAGGGTTCCAAAGAATTACATGTTACATGTCATCAACATTCTGAATTCTCTAACTTGGAACTTGCTGAAGCAACTAATAATTTTGGAGATGCACTAAGAATAGGCAAAGGGGAAATTGGAACTGTATACAAGGGCGTCCTACATAAAACAACCGTATCTATAAAGAAGCTCCATCCATTATGTATGCTAGGACATTTGGAATTCCATAACGAGGTACCAATTACTTCTTTGTATCATACTGGATTTTTTATGATATATTAGTCTATCTAATGTTATATGAAAATTTGGGTCTTGAAAGTAGTTATGGAAAGTTTGTTTTTTTACATGGAAAAAATTCTCTAACAAAGTTTAGGAACTTGGTCCTTGGTGTTATTGGAAACTTCATTTTTGTTTTGTAGTACTAGAACTATCCCATTATCTATGCAAACTATTTATGGGTTCACTATTTTTGACATCTAGTATCTTGACAGCTTGTTTTATTTTTATGAATGGGAGACCATTAGAAATTCAAGTTCAATATATACTAAGCATATGTGCATATTATATGAAGGAATGGAAGTTTCTTGCATTTGCATAAACTATAGTGTGGCTCTTGACTGTAATCAAGGAAAGGGTATACGACTTATAAGTTGTAAAGTATCTTGACTTTGATGGGGTCGAAGCCGGCTACATGTGGACTGGGTGCTTAGTTCAAATACATTTGGTACTTGCAACTAATTTATCATGTAAAATGAAAACACATCTTAAGGTTGGTTTCCAAAATTTAATGACTTCTAATCAATATTGCTTGATGAAAAAGAAACTTTTTGAATTTGCCTCAAACTATATTTAAATGGTTGTAACTCTTATGTTTGAGTATAACATATATTATGATGATGTCAAAGATGCCAAATTTAATTACTAGAATTCAATTCATCTATAATTTTTTTTTCATGGAATTTTCAACAAATACATCTTTTTGATGATATCATCGTATTTTCTAAAACTGACAATTGGAGTTTCCCATTGTGCACTTGTTTAAACCTAGATAAGAGCGAATAGGAGATCTCACTAATTCTCCAATGTATATCATTCTTTTCCAGGTGGCCATTCTTAGTAGGTTCAGACATGCTAACCTTGTTACCCTCATTGGAGCATGTGAAGATGAACATGCACTTGTTTATGAGTTTCTTCCTTGTGGAAGTTTAGAAGACCGTCTTGCATGCAAAGACGACACTCCGCCTTTATCCTGGCAAGCAAGGGTACGCATATGTGCTGAGATATGTTCTGCATTAATGTTTCTCCATTCAGCTAGACCTCAGAGTGTGGTCCATGGTGATCTTAAACCTTCAAATATTTTACTTGATGCTAACCTTGTAAGCAAGCTTGACTTTGGTCTGGATCACCTCCTCTCCCACCCCTCAACCTCTCCTCCATTATGCTGCCAAACATATGACAAAGGTTACTTGGATCCTTCAATCACATCATTTGAAGATCTTACACCATCTTCTGATGTCTACTCATTTGGAATCATCATACTACAACTCTTGACTGCAAGGCCGGCATTTCATATTGTGGAATACGTGCAATCTGCTTTAAATAATGATAGTTTGCAAGAAATTTTGGACACATCTGTAAGGGATTGGCCATATATACAAGCACAACAATTGGCTTTTTTAGGCCTCAAATGTTGTGCATGTGATAGGAAAAATAGGCCAGACTTGGTTAATGAAGTGTGGAGAATCCTTGAAGCAATGAAGAAATCAGCGATAGGTTCACTATCTTATTCCGAAAAAGTGGAAGACTGCAGCAATATTCCTTATTACTTCTATTGTCCAATTTTCCAGGTAAAAATACATATTTCTAGAATTTTGCTTGTTCTTTATTGTAATGAGGCATTAGCAATTTTTTGTGCCCCATGTTGTATAATAATATTCAACATTCATAGTGATAAAAACATGATTAGCTGAATAACTAAAATTTCAAACATGATGTTTTTTCTTTGGAACTGAATATCTCCTAGTATTGTATTTTTCGCTATTATTGTAAGAAACGTTTTCATTAAGTAAGAGTACTAATGAAACCCCCCCCCCTTTTGTGATGACTATTATTTTTAGTTACGCCATTATGTATGGTATTTATACGAGTTTTTAGTTCTCATGTCTTAAGATTTATACATTTTATAGAGTGGGGAAATTCCCTGTGTGTGTTATATTGATAGAAGGATAGACCCTCTCTTATAAATAGGAAAGGAGGCAAGTACAAGGAAGGCGGAACCGTAATGGGCCAAGATAATTTGACTAACTAAATAAGTAGACTCTATAACACTCCTTATCAAGTTGGATGAGAGAATCTCATGTCCGCTTGTATACAGATAGATAAATAGACGAAAAACAAAGAAATGGAATGAAAACATAAACCAAGCCCATAAAAAAATATATCTTCCCCTCAATATAATAATAAAGCAATCATCACTAAATCACTCCCCCTCAAGTAGATAATTTGAAAGCAAGTATGCATGAAGGTAGAAGAAGCTTGTCGATTAGATGAAGTGGCATCTGGAGAAGAAGTAAACATCAGTAGGTAGGCATCATGATCTAAATCCTAGTCTATATCATCATGAAATAGACCAAAGAGTGTTTAAACACTAGACATGAATGTGTTGGTACATAATAAGCAGTAATCAACACGCATACAAAGAACAGACAAGAAAAGAGTCAACTTGAAGGCAAGGATGAGCTAAAGAGTTCTAGCACACAACAACACAAAGAAAACAACATAACTAGATAGAAGACCAGTTTGTGAAGTAGCCGGCAAATAAAGGACTCCAAGATCCATTGTAGATGAAACTTTATCATGTATATGTAAAGTCACCACATAATCTTCATTGTCTTCTCTCTTCATAAAATTTCCATCACAGTAGCAGAAGTTGTAGTCTAAAGAGTCATGGGTCATAGTAGTAGTGATGATCAACGTGTGCATAGCACAAACGAAGAGTCAAGATGCAAATAGAGCACAAACAAGTAGATTGTCAACATACAAGCAAAGCATTGACCATTTACAGTGAAAAATAATAAGTAAAATGTGCTAAGCATAGCACTAGTAGAAAGAATGATTTCTCTGGATAGAAAACCAATAGAAAAAGTGTAGATAAAGTAACATTCAATGAACGTAAATCACATGTGAAGTAGATAACTCCATAATAGCAGTCGATGTATATGATGATTAAAAAGCTATTAAATCTCTACATCAAGGTATAAAAATCAATACAATAGAAGTATCAACATAGAAATAAAAACAACACCACATAGGAACAAAAGTAGCATGAAGATACATATAAATATAGATCAATAAACTAAAATCTTCTTCGTATTTCATCCACATTTTTTTCTTCCCTCTACTCTTCCTCCATTCCCCACCCCACGCCAACCACAAAAATAACCAAGAGTGGTTAGGGTGGGAAGCCAAAAACAATAGGAGAGAAAATGAATATAGGAAAATATGTAAAAGATGTCAACCGATAACTCAATTCATTGTGAATGTGATTGGACTAGAAGTAGAGAAAACAATTAAATTTGATTAAGGATCCAAATTATCAAGAACAATGTGTAGATGGAGGGTAAGGCAAGAATTGAGGAGGTATGCAATATGTATGTAGGGATGAAAGGAGGGGCTTAAAGAACAAAAGCAATTTGTTGGAAACAAAAGGTATGTGGTTCTAGTAAGGGTGAGGATAGAGAAACACCATGTATATTAGCCTCCACCATGTTATAGAATAATCACGGATGATATTTCATGCATAGATATGGCAACAATAGAAGGTGACACAATAAGTTTGTGAAGTCACACATTGTATCAAGTGACAATCAGTGAAGATAAAAAGTGATATATTGTGTTAAAGAAGAAACATGACATGTTTTGTAAAAGATTGTAGATAACACATCATATCTTCAAATAGACACACCATTTCTTTATATAGATAGGGCATGCCTTTTTGTGGTAGCTGAACCTAGTAGAAATAGGAGACATGCTATGTCGTCTAATGACATGTCTTGTCTGGTAGAAGAAGTCACTGCCAACAAGAAGTAGGCCACACAACATATCAGTTGACAGATCTTCGGGAAAAATCAGGGTAGATCACTAGTGACGCGATGTGTCATGAGGTGACATGTCATGTCATAGGGAAAATTTTGCTAAAATCAAACAAAAAATGAGATGTTTTTCCATTATTTGGGATTACATTTCAATATTGATGGTGGAATGGGTGATGACAATGTTGTAGATTGGAAACAATGTAGATGATGACAATGTAGACTATGACAACATATAGACTAGTTGTGGCTGCAAAAGCAAACAATAATGACGAAAACATGGTGCCCCTTGTAGTCTAGTATAAACAACTTCAAGATGGATTGTTTGGACTTTAATGGAGATGTTCCATGGATATGGATCCTAGAAAACGTAGGGGTAGTAAATTTATGTGGGCAAGCAAGAAACACCCATGGGAAGAGTTCGCCCATAAGGGGAGTCTTCTTTCATTTGTTCTCTCTCTCTTTGTCACTTTCAAGATAGTGGGTGGAGCAAGAAAGCCTAGTTTGATATCATGTGAATAACAATAGAGTAATGAAATTCCCTATATATGTGTTCTATTGATAGAAGGGAAGCCCCTAAGGCAAGTACAAGGAAGCATGAACCCTAATGGACCAAGACACAATTGGACCCATATATAGACCCAACAAGTTAATTAACCAAATAACTAGACTCTCTAACATCTTAAATATTGAATGTTTCACCCTTGACGGGGAAACCCTTTTGCACTTGGTGAAACCTAGAGAGGTACCAAATGAGGAAGCAAAAGTAAATGAAATAGACAAAGTGTAAGATGTTGAGCACACACCATTGAAAGAAACCCTAGCCAAAGATTCATTGTTGTTTCACCTTCAATTTGTATGTCATGGTTGTGATTAGCATATATTGGAACATTTTACTAGATTTTATGTTAGTGGTTTCACCTCCTCAAAAGCATAATTAGGGAGGAAAAATCCAAAATGGTTAGATGCTATGTTAACAACAAGTGCATCACAAGTAGAGCAAGCTTCAACCAAATGGAGCATGATGTGGATGGAAGAATGTCTGTGCTTAGTAAAGTTGTTTAACCACTCTACCAACTAGATATTATCTTTGAATCTCTTACCACTCCATTCAAACATATGAATTCTATGGATAAGTGAAAACAATTATCTTTTATATTGTAAAACATTTCAAATCTATTACTTCCACATTGATAATCGGAATTATGTGTGTAGGAGAGTTGGCTTTAGTGAAGTAGAAATTTTAATAGTCACAAGTCAACCTTTAAATTTCTAAAGGAAAGCAAAAAATGCTTGTAAAGAAAATAAAAGTGCTCCATGGTCATTAAGCTACAAACAAAGATCCTTGTTATTTGGTGTCCTTCATGATTTAAATAAAGTTTTTGAACTATGGATAGAGCCAGATAGAGGTTACATGCTAAGATAATGTCTTGTTCATTAGGTTGTTAGCTACCAGTAGTTGAGACTCTCTGATGGATTTATGTTTCTTGATTGATTGAAGGAAATTGAACACTCATTTCAAGATATAAATTTAGATATAAGGAAAAATCCTCAAATTCCATATTTCATAAAGGGTTGCACACCATATTCTATAAAGGAGAATAGCTGGAAGATACTTATGACCTTATGTGTAGTTTTGTTGGTAAATAAGCCACTTAAGGTGGGAGTAAATATAATTTTATCCATGTCCATTGCCTCATATGTAGGCTTTCCAAGATCTTTGTGTTGTGAATAAATCAAAGAGGGTGGGACTGGGAATTGATAAAGATTTATTTGTTCTTTTGAGTATATCATATAGGTTAGTAGAAAAGTTAATAATTTTGAGTAAGATGGATGTTAATATTTAGATTATTTAAAGATTACAAGTGTCATTAGGAATGACTGAGATGATTGGTATGAGGTATGAGATACCCATCCTTGTATCTAAGGATGGAGCACATAGTGAGTTTCATTAGAAAAAAGCAACCAACGAGGTTCATATTCATTGTCATGAAGTGTCTAAGTCCCAAGCCCCATAAAATTCTTGGGTGTTTGATTGTGTCTCAAGATTAAGGTATAATGTTATATTTTTCATTGAATCCCAACATAAAGATTAATGATAAGTTCCAATTTGTAGTGCATGCCTTTGATGAGGAAGGATCTATGAATGGAATTTGTGGTGATAGATTCAATAGATGTTGTCCACACAATTTTGTTATCATGATAGGGAGTCTGACTCCCTTACCTTGTCAATGTCTCTTAGTGAAATTCTCCACTTAACATTTCCTAAAGTCTTGATTATCTCACCTCATTTCCTTCCATGAAATCTTTAACAATATTCTTGTCATTAATATTGAAATTTTTCACTTTGATACATTCCTTATGTAACCACATGTTGTATCAGATCTGAGCCAACTTTTAGATTACTTTCCCATACATTCTTATACAATCTATAGTGGTAGGTGACTCTATTTTCTTTTTGACTATTCAAATTCATTCTTGGATTGGATGGATACTTATTGGTTTTGATTCATATATTACATGTCAGTTCTTCATAATCATTCTAAACACAATTGGTAAATACCAAAAATGAGTATGGAGGAGATAAGTAATTTAGAATTATAATCCATTTTAGATATATTATAGACCAAGCTTATTCCCTTTATAATTTATGTTAAATATTTTTATGTTACATTTACTGGTTTCACTGTCATGTTACAAACACAAAATTATGTTGAACTATTTAGAAATCTCATCTTTCATAAAGAAAAGGTATTCAATGACATAAATTGTTGAAGAGATGCCTATCTATTGTCGCACCAGTTTAAGAAAAGCACTAAGCATTGTGCAAAAGTAAATTTTGTTGAATGAAGTGAAGAAAACAAGAAACTCTATCTAAAGCGATAAGGTGAATACTTTAAGAGTGCCATTTAGAAATACTATAAATAGATTTGCATCCACAATCCTACAAACATGCACATATAAATGTCATCCTTCCTAAAGGGAACTTTGGTATCTATAAAAAAGAGGGCTGCATGGTAGCTATAGTGAGGGAGATGCAAATGATTAAAGACACATTGGGAAATATGCATTAATTGATTTTTCTCTAGCAAAACAAATAAAATAAAAACTTTTTATATGTGATTTGAACACATAAAGAGTGCCATTTAGGATTAAAACGACCAAATATGTTCATCTTCCTAAAGATAATGTCTTTTCCCATAAACAAAAGGTGGTTAATGAATATATGTACTAAAGGTGACATATATACCTTATAAGATTCTCTAAGGTACACATTAAGCAATATGGATATAGTCTTGATCCATCCAAATAAAGAAAATAGGAAATACCATCTTAACTCACAAGTTGAATGCATCAATATAGTCATTTATGATTACTAAACATGGATATATGTTGGCCTACTCTAAATAGCATCTCATTGTTCACATTGAACATGTGATCATTCATTTCAACAAATTGAAGGTGGTTCATATACCTTTTACGCATGTGTCCAATGAATGACATTGAACAAATGTCGACATACCATATTTAATCTAACAAAATGGGAACCCCCTTTCTGGAGCCACAAGTTGAGTACTTGAAAAATACATAGGTATGTTTAATTAATAAAATTTGTCTACAATGGATTATATCGGATAATCTTGCAATGCAAAAGTTATGTTTTGTTTAAAGAGAGTAGAGAAACTGAAATAATATTACATACTTGGACAAACAAGAAATGTTTGATCACCTATGCTCTTTAAAACTGTTGTGTGCCGCGATCCATCACGGCCATCCATATTTTGTCTATGTTGTGTAGTAAAAATCACAATCCAGTGTCTGTCTTCCATCACAACACTGTGGGTCAACCAAACGTGAAGTTTCATATAGTGCTTATTTTTAAACCAAAAAATCCTTATACCGCGACTATCTAAATGTTGTGTTCATTCATATCCAACTAAATCAAAAACCAAACATGCTCTCAGTAGTAATAGAGACAATCATGTACAAACATGAGACTATAAGATCTAATATCTAAATAGTAAGCATGGAATAGATACGTTTTACTATATTTGATGTTTTATGATGTTTATTTGAGAAAAAGAAAATTATTTGAGTGTTGATAGGTGTTAATAAAGTAGATTAGTTCCCTATGTAAATCTTGTTATGATTGAAGTTTCATGTGGAGTGGAAGTAACTTTTATTATGGTTTAAGGTTAATTAAAGGCCAAGTTGAAGTACTTTTCAGTAGCTTTGGTTGTTATTATGTAGATGAATTTTTAAATGAATTCCTCTAATCCTTCACTAATTTGATCATTGGGATAATGGAAGTGGCACTATGTTTCTGAGCACGCTCAAGGAAGCAATCTTGGAAATGTAATCAAACAAACATTTTGGTGTCCACCGTGGGTTTGCATAACAATATTGTTGATGTCCATCATATCAGTTTAATCAAGAGTGTTTGAGGTTTCATATGCATATGACTCTTTGTCACCTATCAATGATCTTGGTGAAATCCACATGGACTAAGCCAAATCTCCTAGAAATGTTATATCAACAAACAAAAGAAAAATGAAAAACTGAATTGTTTTGCACAGAGGAATTCATCTATAACATATCTTTTTCAGTTCCAGCTGGCTCAAAGTTTGACCTATACAGTCTTGTCATTTACTACCTATCCCTAAAAATATGAGTCCAATCGACCCACATTTATTGAAGGTTAACCCAATCCACATTTATTTGGATTTACATAGGGTAATTTTTGCATCAATATTAGATGGAGAAGGGGCAATGCCAAGGATAGTCTTCCATCATAGTCATGCTTTTCATTCATGAAGACTACCTCAAGGTTTATAATATTAGGTGACATGGATGGAAGCATTTCCACTTATAATGGAAAATGTCAATCCTTTGAGGCAGATGGTGCTTATGGAAAAGGATTTTTTCAAGCTGGAGTGTCACTAATTGGAGCTTGATATTCTTATTCGCATCCAATTGTATGGGTTTCTGGCTGGTCCATACAACATATTAGTTATGTTTGATGACACTTCCTTTTATTTTGGCATCTCATGCTAATCTTGTTGTGGTCTTTGGCTTGGGCTGTTTTGGTAGGTTTTTTTTGGGTTTTGCGGTGAATAATATTCAACTTTTGGGCAACTGACAATGGTTATGAGATGATGGGTTTTTGTTTTCAGAAGCAACGAGGGTATCATGGGGCAGTGATGCCATGACAATCATCTTCAGTGGGACTTGGAGACTGGTTCCTAGTCTCTATTTTGTGGCTTCTCGCTTTGACACAAGTGTAAGAAGTCTTCAATGGTGATACCTAATATTACTAGTGATACTGAAGGAAACTCAAAAGCTAGGGTTATCGACTAAACTGGCCACCCAACCAATGATGGATTTGGTCAATTTCCATAGTAGGATCATTTATATAGTTTGCCAGTAGTAGGATGGCATCTGATAGATGTTTGACTTGATCAACAAGCAACTTTGAATTTTAAAATGTTTATCAAATCATGATTCATATAAAATAGTAATAGATCGCCAAGCCACCTTGAGAGACTTGAATTCATTCTTTTTATGTTCTATTAGCTCACAATGAAGAAACAATTTGTTATTGATTTTTCCTAATTCTTTTTCCCTTTGATTCGAACTCGTACTTTACTTTTTTCTGCAAAACATATAATTATGTGACTCTAGAGAATTTCAACCAAATTTTGCACCCTCTAGATGGATGAGGTGGCATTCCCTAGTATGGAACCCATCCTCAATGACGTGGTTGCAGGATGCTCAATTTTAACCAAACAAGATCGATGGGGTGGCATTCCCTAGTATGGAACCCATCCTCAATGTCGTGGTTGCAGGATTCTCCAATGGCAGGCCATGGAACAATGTCGGAACTTGTGAATAGTAGCCTGTCAGAGTAGCATTCCGCCCTTCTACCTTTTCCAATAAACCAGATCTTTTTTTGTGTAATAGGGACAACCTCTATATCTGCATCATCATTCTAAAAGACATGTACACAATCATTACTATGCTATTCATGAATCCCTTAGTAGCCTTCTGCTTCATCTTCCGCCTATAAGCAATCCCTTCCCACCATCACAACCTTATACTGCTGCTCACAAACACTCTAGAGTTGCTAATCACATTTGTCATCAGGGAAGATATCTGTCCCGTCTTTGTGCACCATGATCTGCACTGTTGTTTTTTTTGCCGTGAAAAGGTTTGTTGGTGATTGAGTCTCCCGTCATTTTTGTCCTGTGCATGCACGTTTGCTGCATCCGAGGCTCATTACCATGGTAGATTCAGGGTGTGGTGATTGAATGATGGGTCCTGTTGGTTGGCTTAAGTAAAGGTTATTGACCGTCCCTTAGGGATCCCTTAGAAAACTGTTATTGACTATGATTGGGCAAACTAGCAGATTGGAGATGAAGGGAGGTTGAAAGAATGTTATTGACTATGATTGGGCAAACTCAAAAGGTCAGACATGGACTATGGTATGTGACGGAAAGAAAATGAGGAACCTTCTTTGTTATGTGCCTCCAAGAAATGAGTCAATCCGATTGTAGATCCGGTCCCAAAATTAAATGGATCTGCGTCGTCCCAATTAACGGTGGTGCGGGCCCCCTGCGGTATGGTACGATCTATTTTTGGGATCCGAATAGGAATCCGATTACCGTTCTACATCTATAAATATATACTCTGTGGTAAGAGTTTGTAATCATCCTATATTCTTTTTCATTGCCGGTAGCCGCCGTACTCAGGGTGTACTCTGCCTCTTTCGAGAGTGTTTCTCCTTGTAATCCTTCTCTGATATAGTGGAAAGCTCGCCCCTCCGGTGAAGTAGGTCATCCGAACCACATAAATTCTGTATTTTAATTGCGTGATCGTTCTCTTTTCTTCTCGTCTTGTTATTCCGCACGTATTGGTCATATTCTTATTCTACCCTTCGAAAACCTAACAGTGTGTGTGGCGGGGGGGGGGGGGGGGGGCTGAACGGGTGCTACTGATAGACCTGAAAGCTCTGGTGCATACGCTGCATGCTTCGTTCAGCTGGGCAAACACAATGCTGCAAGTGTGTTGCTATGGTTAAATGAACTCATGCACTTGGAAATTTTAAGCTGCATCATTCCTGATTTTAAGTTATGAGACTGATATACAACCCCTTGTTTGGATAACATTATGACTTACGGCAATAGCTAGCAAGAAGGTTGTTTAAATGTTACAACTTGGTAAGTTTAAAGAAGCACACATAGACTCCTGTGTTGTCTTGAATTGAAGATATTTAGTATCATTCAATGTTCTGAGCAAACCCTTTCTGCGGATTTTTTTGCAACTTGTTTCAGAGAAATGGTCAGTTTTTAAAGAAGAAAAAATGTTATTGAAAGAGTTTTGAACAAAGTTTCTGCTTCTGTATGTACTAGTCCCTTAAGAGAACATTCATTTTTCAAGGTAAAATGAAGAGAACATTCCAAGATGAATCCATAATGGCTTTATTTCCGTTAATTGCAGGAGATAATGAGTAACCCTTATATTGCAGCTGATGGCTATACTTACGAAGCTGAAGCTATTAGAGGTTGGCTACAAAGTGGGCGTGCTACATCACCAATAACCAATTTAAAGCTAAAACATGAAAATCTCACCCCCAATCATGCCCTCCGTTCTGCCATCCAAGAACGGTTACAAGGGCGGAAACATGATTTATAGACGATTCCATCAGCAATCTGGTGTTACTATCTGTTGGTGTTGCCTTCATCTAATCAACAAGTACGCCTAGGATGCCTATGTACATATGAAAATGCTTCGTGTGCTTCACCTCCAACAGAGATGGGGACCGTCTTAAGTAGTACAAAAGCACAGTGTTGTTTTGTGTTTGCCAGATTTTTTGCTTTACTTTTCTGTTTTGTTTGATACACTCAAGGTTTGGCCTCAGTTTCAACATAGGAAGCCCCATGCTCTTTTATATAACGCCCTTGAATAACAATGATCCTTATTTTTAATGCTATTTCTCCCGACAAGTTTATCTCTATGCGCTCCTTCATAACCCCGCTGACATATAGGTAATGATGGGTAGGGCATTCATAAGATTACAAAGATTGTTGTTCTCTTACAATTTTTTTGACCACAATAGAATCACTTAATCCACTCTCATTTTCTCCCCTTTTGGCTATCTTTTTTACTTTTTTTTTTGGCCCAAGATGTTGACGGTTTTTGGCACACAATATTGCCCTAACGTTGGCACACAATATTGTCCCTCATGTTAGCACCCACATTGGCACCCAATACGGTAGGTAATATGTCTTACTTGTTTACTCCCGTATTACTTGATAAGACAATTCCAAAAGACAAGACCAAACTATGTAAGATAGTACAAGGCTAATCTATTAAAAAATAAAACAGAGAGATAACTATCAGTCTCAATAGGGAGGAGGGATAATGCTAAACATTATCTTGGACTCCAAGTCTATCAAATTTTAGACTTTTTCAGTATCGTTATATAATATTTAATATCCTCAAAAAAAGGATAAGAGACATCACCCCAACAATCTCCCCCATTAATCTTATATGCTAAAGTATAATTCCTTCTCCAACAGAATTTGCTCTTCTTCTTCTATGCTTCCATCTCCACAAGAGCTCTATCATGCACCCCTGCACGTAGTGTGTGTCCATACTTGACTTCCCAAATCCTTCATGTGATAGCTCCTCATGTTGTACAATATGAAAAACTACACCTCCCGCCAACTGCAGTTGGAAGAATCACATTCTTTGCACCTTTGCCCCCATATCATAGGGTTGTGCCTTATTTGAACCGCTCATGTTCAATTGCACTACGTGGCTGGTACTACCACGTCCCTCCTTCCAACAGTTGACAGCTTCACATCTACACCTGTTAAAATTTACATCAAATTTACATGCTCACACCAAACTACCCCTGAGAGTTGAATACATGCAGCACTATTCAGGTTCAGGACGTCTGCCACCCATGACAGTGGTTCATCTACATCTCTCATGTTGGTAGATCTATTATCATCCGCTCGTCTTTTGGTTAAAACATATCAAACTGATAGATATGATCCATTAGACGAAGCACTCTTCATGATTACTTGTCCATTGTATGTGAATTGTTAGACTGCATATCGTGTTAATATTTTACAACTAGTAGATTTTGGTGCCCTCTTGGATATTAGATTACTCTTGAGACCAAGGACAAATCAGATCCCCAACAATGAGTGATGTGTTCTATCATGATTCTTAGTAGGATGTATAATGAAATTGGAACCCGAATCCAATATCCCTCCATTCAAAGTACTTGAATCTATTTTGCCATCAAAATTTTCTTTCGGATGATTCCCAGCAGTGGTTGCCAATGTCATTGTGTTTTTATGTGCTTGCAATATTTTCTTATCGTCTTGGATGAACGATTTTATGATATCACTTGAAGTAATTTGTGCATAAGATTCAAGCCTAAGAAAATTCATTAAGCGAGATACAGTCCAAGCATGCACATTTGAACAATAACAACCCCTCCTCGAAAGAGCTGAATGCCAAGCAATATCCAATGAGAGAATAGATTGGTGAAGAAGTTCACAAATTCTATTAAGTAAACACTTCACAAGATTACAAGAGTTGTTCCTCTCTCACAATCTCTTACCCACAACGTAATCCCTTAACACACTCTCGTTCTCTCCCCTTTTGTCTATGTTTTTAGCTTCCCCTTTTTGACCCAAAAAAATGGCACTCTTTGGCACACAATGTTGCCTCCATATTGACACACAATATTTTCTCATATTAGCACCCACATTGGCACCCAACAATAAACTCTGTCATACAACACTCTATCTTATTTATAGTACTCTCATAGTACTTGATAAGACAATTCCAAAATATAATCCAAAACCATGTAAGCCACTACAAGAGGATAAGGCTATTAAAAATGATAATAGAGTGATAATGGCAAACTCAATATGCAGGAGGAGAGGAAAATGCTAAAAATTGTCTTATATGCCAACTCTATCAATTTTACACTTTTCAAATATTGTTAGATAATATTTAATATCATAAAAATAGGATAAAAGACATTATCCTAGTAGGGTAGACTAGTCTGAAGAGTATTGCTTGAGAACTCATTATAATTTCAATCATAATAATATGTCACTTCATTTTCATAGTAGAGAGACCACTCTATATTGGAATTTTAATCAAGGGGAGGATAGATTGGGCTAATCTAAAATTGGGATTGAAATGGGTTTAACAAACCCTAGAATCCCATTTCAATCCATGTGTACTAAACACTTGTAATTACTAATCTAGACTAAAATGTCCCATCATGGTATGAAAAATAGGTCCACTCACATCTGGGAAATACTAATAAAAAAGAGTTGATAATAGTTTGAACTAAAAAATCCAAAGCACATCGTGAGGATAACATTAAAATATGCTTGTCACCTCTTCTCTTGTCCATATTCTATTACTGGAACACCATCCTCCATGATTGGATTGTGAAGCCCCTCATTTCAAACAACCTAAGAAAGGGAGGTCTGTAGCCTCCTATAATGAAGAGAACTTTGGTGATTGGGCCCCTTCAACATTCAAGCTCTTATTGCCCAAGCCTGGCTTGTGATAGATACTATCTAGATTGTTCAATGTGACATACAATCCGTTTTCTTGCAAACCAATGTGTGCTTTGTACTTATGATTATAGATCATAATATTGTTTTTTTCAAATATATACCTTATGTGGGTTCTTCCCTAGTATGAAACTTTTGTTTGATAATTGTTACACGTCATAGAAAATATAACTAATTTATCACATAATGTTGATGAATTTAGAATTCACATACAAACAAAGAAACATGGTACCAGATGTATCATGTAGTAGGAAAGGAAGGGAAAACAAGAGTATAGGGGTGGGAGCCCCTAATAACAACCCCATAGTAGTAGAAAAACAAACTATGTCAAACACTTAGATAAGGCAAGGGTATTAAGTGCAATATCATGTTTATCATGGCTGGCACTATCATCTTGTGATTAGAGTTCTACATTAAAATCCTCCAACAATGCTTCAAAGAAGGTCGGGCCTTAACAAGGCCTAGCAGGATCACCGAGTCTAACACAGGGAGAATTTAGGAAGCTAAGATAGATGGAAAATTATCTATAAGAGAAGACCACATAGAACTAAGATGTTGGATAGATAGAATAGTAGAGAAGAAATAATCAAAGTTATTACCATAGTATATTTGTTTATCTCCTTACTGAAAGATCAAAGAATGGCACCTCCAACAAGTCTGAATGATAAAGAAAGTTGGGATAAAGAGTTTAGTCACCATAAAGGATCAGGTGTTGACCTAAGTGTTACACATTGTCCATATTTTCATAATGACTTAACCATTCCATTAATATGTATATAATATGTTTGTTTAAGATTTATTTGAGGAATTAGGTACATGAAAAGGATCAAATCAACCAAGCCCTTCTTGCCCTAATTCAAGTCAAAAGCAATGCAAATGCATGTTTTTGGAAAACACTCCAAATCACCCTAAATAATTTGTGTAATCATTTATATTGATGATACATCTTGTAACTAAGATGAGAAAAACCAGGGACACTTAATTCTAAGGTTTGATCACTTAAAAATCATTTTGTAAAATTCATTACAAGTTGTTCATCGGTCGAGTTACAAACTCGATCGATCCTCAATGGATTTTTAGAATGATATCAATCTATCGAGTTGTATATCCACAGAACTCGACCGGTGACTTCTCTTCCCAAAATTGGTTTAAATGGATCGGTTGAGTTGCCATTAGGAAAAACTCGACCGATGGTTTAAACTGGTCTTATCGGTAGTGTGATCAGTCGAGTTATCTTTATTGAAACTTGACTAAACGCACCGTATGGAAAACACAAATAAAGTGATTCTCCTTCCATAGTTGAATTCTTGTAGTCCACTTGAGCCCCTTTCTCTCTCTTATATACACTTCATTTCATCCATATGAGTGAGATAGGACTTGTGTGAGAGAGCTATCTCATTGTTCAATTGTAAATCTCTCACAGATTCTCCTTCCCAATCCCTTTCTTCAAGATCATGATGATGAAGGCTTCTCCAAGAGAAGGAGGAGGTGCATGCTTCTTTGAGTTGTAGAAGAAAGTGCTTCAAGCTTCTCTGAGTGAAGGAGGAGGACAAGGCAGAAGATCCAAGGAGCTGAGTGGGTAAATCCTTTAAGGCCAAAGACTTGTTGCAAGAAGGGGATCTCCATGGTGAAGGCATCCAACTGCTTGTAAGAGTGGGTAAGACCTTGGTGAGGTATAAGACGAGCTCTTGGATAGGTCAGACCTTGGTGAGGTATAAGACTAGCTCTTGCATAGGTAATACCTTGGTTGTAAGGTTGTTGGATCCCTTGGACTTAAAGGGAATCTAGGCATCCTTGTCCCTAAAAATGAAGGTCATATGTTGTAACTCTTATAAGTTAATATAAGGAGTAAACATGCTTAATAAATCCTAGAGCTTGACCTCTATAGTTAGTGGACTAACTCTCTCCTAGTTTGGAGAGTGGAACCACTCTAAAACAACTCGATCAATTGGTTACTTCAACTTCTCTCATCCTTTCTATGCATTTTTGGATTTCCATCAAATTGACTATTTGCAATTATGCCTAGTTGAAGTAAATTGAAGGTCTAACTATTTTTATACAAGTTTCAAATATTGATTCACCCCACCCCCTAGACCCTCCAATCCAACAAGTGGTATCATAGTGAAAGTATTCTCTGACACACCTCTCACAAGATGAGAAGATGGGTGATAACTTACTTGGGTCCCTCAACCTAGAGGGAAGCTTCTCCATGAGACGATGACATGTGGAAAATGGTGATTCTTCCATAGATATAGTTCTTCCTTGAAGGGATGAACTATGACATGTGGAAAATGGTGATTCTTCCATACAAGGAGCCCAAAAGTGATGTAGCTACTTGGGATGAAGTTGTATTTAAGAAGACACATCTCAATGCCAAGGCGATAAGAATCATCTATGCTGCCCTCACTCCCTCTGAGTTTTACAACCAGATCTCATCTTGGGATAAAATTGATGAGATTTGGAACAAGTCGTGCATCACTTATGAAGGAACACATCAAGTCAAGGAATCAAAGATCTACATGCTCAATGAAATGCTTGAAAACTTCAAGATGGGCAAGAAGGAAAGAGTGGTTGATATGTACTCAATGCATAACACCATCATAAATGGACTTGCAACCTTGGGCCACACCTTGGATAGAGGTACAATCAACTATAAGATACTTAGGTCCCTTCCCAAGAGATGGTAACCAAGGTGGCTTCAATTGAAGAAGTTAGAAGACTTGAACTTAGCCATTGAGGATCTCATTGGAAACCTTCAAGCTCATGAGCTAAGGCTAGAAAAGTAAGAAGAAGATGACAAGAAAAAGGAGAAGGAATCAAAGAAGATGAAAGGCAATGCCTTCAAATCTCAAGTGGAGGCAATGATTCTCTAACAACAACTTGCTTTCCGGTCCTCTCCACCCTCCTCCAGTGAAGATGATGGCCCTAGTGATCATGAAGCAAACTACTCAAAGGGAAAGAACTTCAAGGGAAAGTCTTCCTCATCCTCAACTCCTAGGTGCTATGAATGTGGAAAAAAGGGGCACTACAATAATGAATGCCCAAAGGCCAAGGAGAGCCACCACAAGAGCAACCACATGAAGAAGGATGACTACAAGAAGGAAAGCAAGTACAAGAGGAACGATAATAAGGAGAAAAGGAGAAAGGATGCAGCTTGGGAGGAATCTTCCTCTAGTAGCTCAAGCTCTGATGAAGGAGAATGCCATCTTGCACACATGGCCACCACAAGTGAAGACATTGGTGAGGTAAGTGAGGTAAGCTTGCATGGTTATCCTAGGAAACTCTTATTGATATGCTTAATGCTACCCGCTCTTCTTACTCTGAATGTAAATCTAAGAAGAAGAGGTTGGGTAAGATCATTGATGACTTATATGATAAAATTGACATTCTTGATCAAAATGAAAAGTTGCATCTTGATAGAATTGATTCCTTGCAAGGATAGTTTCTTGATCTTGATCTCTAATACAATGGAGTTGAAGTAGAGATTGGTATCTACCTTAAGAACTTCAATACTCATAAGGAAGAAAACCAAGCCCTAGTAGATAAGCTTTCCTTGCTTGAAACTAAAAATGATAATCTTAAGCTTGCTTGTAATACTACTAAGGATGAAATGAGAATCTATCTTAATGAGCTTGTATTGATTAGGACTGAAAATGCTAGGTTACTTTCTGAAATTAATGATCTATCTTATAGACCTATTTTGTCTCGCAATGAAGTTGCTTCTATTTCTTTGGAAAAAGATTCTTATTTGACTAATGCCCTCTGACTTAGAGGCTGACCTGATACATGATAATGATGATATTTCTTGTTTGTATTCTACCATTGTCATTCTTACCATTGATAATCACAAATTGAGAGCCACTCTGCAAACCTTCCTCAAAGGGAAGAATTCCTTCAATGAAATTTTGGATCACTCCACCAAACATAGTGGTACGAGTGGTTTAGGTTATGACAGTGCTTCAAAAAGCAAAGGCAAATGTAAGAAAAATAGAAAGGGACCTCCAATATTCCATGGAGAGTCTTTCAACTCTAAGAACCCTATGGTGTGTGTTCATTGTAAGAGTGATGATCACTATTCTACTTTTTGTCCTTACAAGGAGAAGGGGACCAACCCAAAGATGAAGTGGGTCCCCAAGCCAACCCCAAATCCCAAAGTTTAGATTGGGCACCAATTATCTTCCTTTCTTGTAGGTTAAAGGAAAATGAATTGTTTATAGTGGCTGTTCAAAATACATGATTGGTGAAATCAGCCATTTCAATCAATTCACTAAGAAGAAAGGAGGATTGGTGACATTTGGGGACAATGACAAGGGTAAGGTATAGGAGAGGGTGATGTAGGTGATTCAATATGCATCAAGAATGTACTTCTTGTGGATGGCGTTAGGGATGAGCATCGGGTCGGGTTATACCGGGTTTTGCCTGTCCCAAACCCAAACCCACATTTTGAAGTGAACCACGGGCCGGGTTTGGGCCCGGATAAAATTGAAAAATGTCAGTTCATACCCGGCCCATATAAGAATGCTGGGTTTCGGGCCGGATTCGGGTTTGCCCATATAACATCGAATGAGCATACCAAATTTTGCTAGATCTAACTTGCTAACATGAAAACTGAATTACTGTGATATGTATTTTGTGATAAACCTTCAAAATAATGTATATACACTATATTGAAAGAGTAACAAATCATTTTCTCGTACATGTGAATGTATGAGAAGTAAAAAATCAATGGAGTCCACAACGTTGTGCCTTTTTGCCTCCTCATCCTATATGTATATACAATGAAAGGGGGTTTTGGAAGGGAAAAAGATCATTTGTCTCCTACATGTGGGCATATGAGTAAAAGAATGAGCATAATCTACTATGCACTGAGCAAAAGATCATTCGTCTCCTATATGTGGACACAATGAGATCAAAATAAAGAAATCAAGTATGTCTATTCATGTCAATGATGGTTATCTTACTAGTATGAATTCATTAATCATGTTGATTGATTACATAGTATCCATGTTGCCATTGGTTATGTACATACTACATATTGCATCAAGAAATTTGTATGTTTTTCTTTCAAAAAAAAAGTATGTATAGGTATATAATGTACATAAAATATAATATGGGCATTCGGGTTTTCGGGCCTGGATTTACCTCTGTCCGTACCCGGACCAAATAAAATATGGGTTTAAATTTTAGGCCCGGCCCACCTATATTGTAAATCGGGTTCGGGTCTGGATCGGATTATGCGGACTGGGTAGCGGGTCGGATCGGGCCGGACCAACCCGATGCTCATCTCTAGATGGTGTACATCACAATTTAGTAAGTGTTACTCAACTTTGTGATAATGGTTATCTTGTTCTATTTACTTCTTTAGAATGTTTGCTTCTAGATTCTATCTACTACAATGTCATATATAAGGGAACTAGAAATAGTAATCTTTGCATTATCATTCTTGACTCCATTAGGTCTATTGTTGGTATATGTCTTGTTGCCAATTAAAATGATATTTCTTTATGGCACCTTAGGTTTGGTCATGTAAATATGCATTAAATGAAAAAGTTGAGCGAAAAGTATTTGGTGAAGGAACTTCTTAAATTGATTTTAAAAAGGATGAGTAATGACAACCTTGTACCCAAGGAAAGAAAACCAAGTCCTCCTTCAAATCCAAAGGAGTCCTTAGCACCAAAAGAGTTGTTGAACTTTTCACATTGATCTATTTGGGCCAACACATACACAATCGCTTCATGGTAGTAGTATTGTCTTGTGATTGTCGATGGTTTTTATCGATATGCTTGGAACTTCTTTCTTGTTTCAAAAATGATACTATGACATCCCCGAATTTTCTAAAGCATAATTTGATGTGTGATGTCCAAATTGAAACCCTGAGATTAGTGAGAATCCCAATTCAAACCCCGCACACTAGACCAAGAAGAAGAAAATCAAGGGAGTCAAAAGGAAACAACACTAGCACATGCACATGAACAAGAACAAAAGCATACAACACATATTCACCATTCAACATAAAATTAAAAAATGAATTGTTACAACATTTGATATTGCATATTGAACAATAAACTTTTACATATGCATGCACTACATCTACAAAAGAATCTTAAGACAATAGGTCCACTTGTACATCTACTCACCACACGACTCTCAACTATCCTGGTTCTTCAACAACACGTGTCCACAACCTCAAAAAAGGATTACATGTGGTACACGTTAGCACAATATTTAAGAATATTGTACTGAGTACACCTATGTATATTTTATATACCTATCATTACTAAGACTTGGTAGTTAGATAAAACTAATACTTGGTATCTATAAAGAAATATAAAAAAAATCATACTTGAATAAGAATGTTTATTAACAAAAGAGAACACATATTTTAAGCACATTTCCATCATATATATATCGTGCATCTTCCACCAAAGCAATAGATGCTTTTAGGCCTTATGATCTCCTACCAAAGAGTTGGATCATATATACAATGTGATCTCCTACTAAAAGTTATATCACCTCAATGCACTGGAATAACAAAGAGTTTAGTGTTTATATATGATGGATCAAATATATTATGTTTTCATGTATTCATAACTATACATATGAAAAATCAATCAAGATATCATACAAGAGCAATCATTTCATCCAATATCATATGCCAAGTATTTGTACGCATATAATATAATCAAACTAACTAGTAGGCCAAGTAAGAGGTAAAGCGTACCTTCAAAAGATATAATCTAATCACTACATTCCTGATCTCAACTATATCCTTGGTCAAACCCTGATTAAGATAAGATCATATATACCATGCATTAGATTCTCATCACCTTAACCTAGTTATGATTCATTAGGGCTTTGGTTTACTCATTAAGTTAGTCTCATTGTTATTCATCTCTTAAACATAGTATTATGTTACTGGTCTTGGATTCTAGGTTAAGATACATAATCTGATTATTTGATTACATTCAATTTTGTGCACATATTAACCATAGGTTACATGTATTAATCCTATTTGGGTTTTATCATTATTTTAAGATCATTTACCATGTAACATTATTTATATTCATAATTATGATCTCAAGACTAAATATGATGTTCCATATATTGATATGAGCTTATACTAAATATTCCAATATTTATTGAGCATTAATGTAGTTTTTAGATAATATTAAGGGTTATTATCCCTAAGTAGCTATAAGAAGCATTTTATATGACTTCATGCATCAACATTATATTCTTTGACATTAGATGCATTATAAACATGATTATGGATTCACTGACATATTATCATAATTTTAGGCCATTGTTTGATATTTATTATGTATGAAACAAGTATAATATCACATGATATTATTTACATTTAAGCTTCAAAAGACTTAAATAATGCTTCCATGTTGTTCTATCATTTTTCTAAGAATTTTGGTACCTTATTTGTAATTTTCTAATAACCGAGCTAATTTCTATGGATTATCTAAGATTTGTATATTTATGGGTAATTAAACATTGATTTACCTTTTGTGGCCAATTGGCCGCTGCCACATGGATTGTAGCTTGTCTCATGTGCACAACCCACTCCCTTAATGGTGTGGCTCCTGGACCCATCGGTTCATGATGAACTAGTTTTGGAGGGCTGGTTCTCAGCCTCTGGATCTGATTCACGGTTCTCGCTCTACCCACTTTCCCTCCCTGTCGTGAGTCCACACCTAGGTCTATGTTCTTCTGTAGACCGACCTCTATCATGACTCGAACTCCAACAAGAAATCAAGCATGATCTCTTCCTCCTCGTGATAGAATCCTTCATCCATGAAATTTGCTTCCACCATATGGAATCCTACAACCGCTTTGAAGGTTGCGTCTCGCTCCGGGACTCCGTCGTAGAAATCTCACCACTGCTTGCGGCTGCTCTAATGCAGAAAAATAGGCAATGTTCCTCTGCTAAGAAAAGGTCCAAATAAAAGTGCCATGTGGCATCAAGACACCTTTAGAAATTTTCATATTGCCTCTCTTTGCAGTGGGACTAACTCCTCACAACCCTCCGAGCTCCATCTTCAATTCCAGCAACCTGGACCTCGTCCACCATGTTAACCACAAGACTAGAGAAAGAAAAAGCTAGGAATTGACCTTGTTGACCTATTTCTACATTTCCCCCTTCCTATCTTCCTATAATCTCCTCTCTAGCTTCATATGTCTCCTCCTCACATAACCTGCTTCACGCAATAGAGAAACAATAAAGACATGGAGGTGAAACTACGTCGATCTGCTTCGACGGATTCAAATGAGGGGTCTTTCAAATCCTCTGTCCGAGACAGAGATAACTACTGATGTATTTCCCACTCTCAAGTCACAAATAGTTAGTACCATGATGTGTGTAGTCTCCATGGAAGCCCAACTATAACCGCAAGGAGGGTGAAAACCTCTCCTTCCTTTGATCTCGCATCCAAAGGCTATAGCCTGACTCCAATTAAGCCAATTTGTTACTTCTAAAGGTTGTTGAGTGTGGCCACTAGATCATAGATCTATGGCCAGGAACTAGCCACGCACACCCGACCAACACCCAGGGTGTGTGAGACTAATTTCAAGCCACAACTTAGGTCTATAAATCATAAAAAACACATTATTTCACAAATTTGAAATATAAATAACTTCATCTAGGATCCTCCAATCTTCATGAAATTTCAACTATTGTTTTATCACAAGTCAAGGTACATTCCATTCCATGTTGGTTCCCATTTATCACTATTTGTCCCATTTACCACTAGATCCAAAACAACACATACTTAGGGGTGTTAATAATGATATTAACATCAAAAGGCTTTCATCTATGTCAAAATGATTGGAGTACCTTCATTTGATCAAAACATAATTCACGGACTATGCTAGTATAATATGCAAAACCAAGTAGAATGAAAATATCGCCACATATACATCATCATCATCGTTATATATACATACATATAAACCAAAGTTGATCATTCTAATCTCTCATCCATGATCCAGTTATTGAATTGAGTAACTAAGAACCTCAAAATTCCACTCTATCACACACTGCACGCCT
Source organism: Alisma plantago-aquatica (assembly GCA_963693085.1). Classification (NCBI taxonomy): domain Eukaryota; kingdom Viridiplantae; phylum Streptophyta; class Magnoliopsida; order Alismatales; family Alismataceae; genus Alisma; species Alisma plantago-aquatica. The sequence continues at coordinate 71,632,844 of OY856412.1, read as the reverse complement.
TAAAAGAAATTTTATCCTCAAAATTAAGCCAAAATCTAGTCTTTCACATCATATACATCTTACAAGAAAATTTTTGTCCTCAAAATCATGCCATTCTCATACTCCAAGGAAAACCAAAAGGTTTTCATTAACATGTATGAAACAAATTTAAGTGTAAGATATCATAAAAAAAAGCTCCATAACTATATCCATATCTTTCTAGGAGGTTTCAAACGAATCTAGAGTTAAGCACCCCCTTCATACATGTTGGAACATTTTTTTTTAGTCGCATATGTTAGGGCATGACATCTCTCCATTTAGGAATTCCATAGTCATTTCACACAAGCATTAAGATTTCAATATCCACTTATACATTTTATGAGGGAGTTAATCATAATTAACCCACCTTATTCATATAGATCATGACATGGTGTTAAAGTCATTATGTTATGCATTTTTTTTTCAAACTATCTTTATAATGCACTAACATTAACACCACTTGACAAATATCATTAGTATGATCTCATTTTACTTTAGTATTTTGTTACAAACTTTACTATTGACTTCATCACTAGGTTCACCGACCTTATATTGACATCATTATCATTTACTTGGTGAAAAATTTATACATAATAATTTATCAAGCCTTCACTAGGTTTTATATCATCTCACATCCACAAATCACATCTCAATATTAGGTCCCAATTACGTATATTATATCATGGTTGTACTAGTGGCTCGTCAAACATTTATAAAAAATTTACCTAGTATCATTTAGGTTCTCTTGACCCATACCATGAGGGTAGTTACTTGCTCAAAATCTATCCATTTCACATACTTATGCAAAAGCTTTATCTTCCCTCTTTAGCCTAGGTTTCCCGAGTGTACCTCATTCAAACCAAATGATAACTTTACAAGCTCTAACCACATAAACACAAACCAAAACATGATATGAAATTCTCTTGATAGATCTCTACCCATGAAACATGCTTACCTAAAACTCTCTTATGCGCGTCCTCTAGATTCCTACAAGGAACCACCAACCCGAGCATGAGCCTTTCACAAAAACTAACACATTTACCTCCTCTAAGGTCTTGGGACTCTCCCCCTCCCCCTCACCTAGATGGTTGGTACTCATACTCATGTTCATATGTTTGTATATAGATAAACTCTCTCTGATTCTAGGTTTGGTCCTCTCAAGGACATCTAGGGTTCAATAAGACTATGCTAATGACACATAGAGAATCTCAACTCCTTCACTTAGGAGTAGTCTAGTTTAGGACATATCATATCACACCTTTCTCATAATTCTCATATCTTAGAGTTTAGGTTATTTGACCTTGTCCCTCTACAACTGGTCCTAACAATAGTGGTCCTCCTTTGCAAAAGAGATTGAGGCTCTTACTGATTCACATCCTTGTCTTAACTTAGCTTGTCTTATCTTATCTCATAAAAGCCTACGTACTTGCATCATGAAAACTTATCTCAAATCCTAAAATCTGAACTTTGGTCCTCAAAGAAAAACACATATTATCACAATTCTTCTTATACCATCCATATAAGGCTTAGATTTTATCATCTACACATATTTCATCTAATACATCTATCTCATATTTCAACAACGCTCAAGACATCTAATTTAGAACTACTCTCTCTTCTAGACTGATGTCATTCAATATTACTTAGGTTGCATGCCTTCCTTCTACTCGTACATGTGTGGGGACACATTTTTGTAAAACGTACATACATAATAAAATATTATATATTTTTTTCTCTGATAAAATAAGTGTCAGAGAAAACTATTGAGTCTCAATCCAATTGGAATAAAAAACCAAATCCATAAAATGAGTGTCCCACACATAGTAGTAGAGTTTAATGACATGTCACCTAGTGAAAAGGGTGAGAACAGGGTGTAGACTATTGTATCTACCCAAAACATAGATGCATCATATGTCAAAGGTTTCTCTTCCCGTGATGTATGTCATTTCCAAATAATGGAACATCCCATACTGTTACACTATAAGGAAAGAACAACATCTAAGGACCTGCTATACAACAAGCACCAGTCTAGACCTAGTTCTTGAACATCTAGGTGCTAACCTAGAGGTTAGATTAGATATAGTCTCTAAAAGACAAGTAATCTAACCCTAAGGATTTTTAAAAGTTCAAAGTTCTTCAGTTTTGAGTTGCATAGTGAGCAAATATCAAGCTTTGCTATTGTTCATGCTCTAATAGCACCTGTGACATCCCCAAATTTTCTAAAACTTAATCTGATGCGTGACATCCAAATTGAAACCCTCACCTTAGTGAGAATCCCAATTCATACCCTATATATTAGACCAAGAAGAAGAAAATCAAGGGAGTCAAAAGGAAACAACAATATCACATGCACATGAATAAGAACAAGAACAAGACCATGCAACACATGTTCACCATTCAACATATAATTACAACATGAATTGTTACAATGTTTGATATTTCATATTGAATAGTAAACTTTTACATATGCATGTACTACATCTACAAAAGGATCTTAAGACAATAGGTCCACCCGTACATCTTCTCTCCACACGACTGTCAACTATCATGTCTCTTCAAGATCACATGTCCACAACCTAAACAAGAGATTACATGTGGTACACGTCAGCACAATATTCAAGAATTTTGTATTGAGTACGCCTACGTGTCTTTTTATATGCCTCTCATTACTATGACTTGGCAGTAATATAAAACTAATACTTGGTAGCTATAAAGAAATATTACAAAATCATACTAGAATAAGAATGTTTATTAACAAAATAGAACATTTTTTTAAGCACATTTTCATCATATATCTCGTGCATCTACCACCAAAGGGATAGACTCTTTTATGTCTTGTGATCTCCCACCAAAGAGTTAGATCATATATAAAATGTGATCTCCTACCAAAGAGTTATATCACTTCAATGAACTGTACTATCAAAGAGTTTAGTGTTATCAAATGATGGATCAGATATGTTATGTTTTCATGTGTTCATAACTATAGTATGGAAAATCAAGCAAGATATCATACAAGAGCAATCATTTCATCCAATATCATATTCCAAGTATTTGTACACATATAATACAATGATACTAAATAGTAGGCCAAGTAAGAGGTAAAGTGTACCTTCAAAAGAGAGAATCTAATCACCAAATTCTTGATGTCAACTATATCCTTGGTCAAACCGTGATTAAGATAAGATCATGTGCACCATGCATTAGATTCTCATCACCTTAATGCTAGTTATGATTGATTAACATTTTACTTTACTTATTAAGTTAGTCTCATTATTATTCATCTTTTCAACTTGGTATTATGTTACTGGTCTTGGATTCCAGGTTCAGATACATAATCTAATTAATTGATTACATTAAATTTTGTGCACATATTAACCCTAGGTTACATACATTAATCATGTTAGAGTTTTCTCATCATTTCGGATCATTTAACAAATAACATTATTTATATGCATAATTATGATCTCAAGATTAAATATGAGGTTTGATATACTGATATGAGGTTATACTGAATATTCCAACATTTATTCAGCATAAATGTAGTTGTTACATATTGTTTAGGGTTATTATCTTCAAGTATCTAGATGAAGAATTTTATATGACTTCATGCATAAACATTATACTCTCTAACATCAGATGCATTATAAACATGATTATGGATTTACTGACATATTATCATAATTTTAGGACATCATTTTGTATTTATTATCCAAGAAATAAGTATATAGAATCTCACATGATATTACTTACATTTAAGCTTCAAAATATTGATATCATGCTTCCATGCTATTCTAATCATTTTTCTAAGAATTTTGGTACCTTATTTGTAATTTTCTGATAACTTATCTAATTTCTATGAATTATCTAAGATATGTTCATTTCTGGGTAATTAAACACTGATTTAACTTTTGTGGACAACCGACCGCCACCATGTGGATCGTAGCTTGTCTCATGCGAATAGACCACTCCCTCTTTGGTCTGGCTCATGGACCCATCGAGTCATGATGAACCAATCTTGCAAGGTTGGTTCTCAGACTCTAGACCCAATTTGGAGTTCTCACTCTGCCCACTTTCTCTCTGTGTCGTGAGTCCACGCCAGGATCTTTTTTCTTCCTTATCCGTCACGGTGACCAAAACCCTGATGAGCAATAAAGTGTGATATCTTCCTCCTCGTGATAGAATCCTTCATCCATGAGGTTCGTTGCCACCATATGGACTCCTACAACCGATTAGAAGGTTGTGTGTCACTCTGGGACACCGCCGTAGCAAGCTCGGCGTTGCTTGCGGTTGTTGTAGTGAAGCAAAATAGGCAACACGCCTCTACTAAGAAAATGTCCAAATCAAAGTGTTGTGAGGCATGAAGACTCCTTGAGAAACTACCCTACCGCCTCTCTCTACTGTGGGACTAACTCCTCACAACCCCACGCTCCATCTTCAATTCCAACAACCTGGACCTCGTCCACCAAGTTAACCACAAGACTAGAGTAAGAAAAATCTAGGACTCAACCCCGTTGACCTCTTTCTACATTTCCACCTTCCTATCTTCCTCAAATGTCCTCTCTATCTCCATATGTCTCCTCCTCGCATAACCTGCTTCACACTATGGAGAAATAGTAGAGATGGGGAGGTGGAACTGTCTCGTGTCTTCTTCAACAAATTCAAATGAGGGGTCTTTCAACTCCTTTGACTGAGACAGAGATAACTATTGATGTATTTCCCACTCTTGAGCCACGACCAGTGAGTACCATGATGTGTGTGGTCTCCATGGAAGCTTGACTGTAACTGTAAGGAGGGTGACAACCTCACCTTCCTTTGATCTCACATCCAAAAGCTATAGCCTAACTCCAATAAGCCAATTCGTGGCTACTAAAGGCTGTGGGGTGCAGCGACTAGATCACAAATCTATGGCTAGTAACTAAAGATGTCAAAGAATCCCTCGGCATGCAAGAAAAGTTGGAACAGTTCAAGAATAACCGAATGTGGACTCTTGCATCAATACAAAGTGATAGAAAGATCATTGGCACCAAATGGGTCTACAATAACAAGCTGGATGAAAGTAGAAAAGTGGTAAGAAACAAAGAAAGGTTAGTTGCTCATGGATACAATCAGCAAGAACGTATAGATTTTGATAAAACATATGCACCTTTAGCTAGACTTGAGTCAATTAGAATGTTTCTTTCTTTTTCCAGTAATCAAAATTTTCTGCTTTATCAAATGGATGTTAAAAGTGTGTTTTTGAATGGTAGAATCATTGATGAAGTATATGTTGGTCAACCTCTGGGCTTTAAATAGGATAACTTGCCTAACCATGTTACTTGTTATAGAAATCTCTCTAAGGTCTCAAACAAGAACCCCAAGTTGTGAGGTAACCAAGGTAAATCTCAACAAACTCTCTAAATATCCTCTTATTAATATGATTCATGCTTCTCGTACTTCTTATTCAAAGTGAAAATCTAAAAAGAAGAGATTAGGGAAAATCATTAATGATTTCTATGCTAGAACATAAGTGATTGAACAAAATGAGAAAACTTGCACTGCTAGCATAGAATCTCTACAAGAGCAATTTCTTTATCTTTAACTCCAATACAATGGTGATGAAATTGAAACAATGTCTATGTTAAGAAAATTAATGGTCTTAAAGATGAAAACCAGGTTTATCTTGATTGGATTGTATTTCTTAGAATTGTAAACTCTAGACATCTTACTAAGGTTAATGATTTAGGATCTAGACCTATTTTTCTTAGTAAGGAAGTGGCTAGTATTACTCTTGAGAAGGATTGTTATCTAAGTAAATACCTCTATTTGGAGGTTATCTTATTGCATGCTCAAGATGAGCTTGGCAGTATTTCTTCTAAAATCATAACTCTAGAGGTGATAACCATATGCTTAAAGCATCATTGAACATTTTCCTCGAAGGGAAAAAAAATCCCTAGTTGATGTCCTAGAACACTCTAATAGACAAGTGGGTAGTAGTGGTTAGGGATATGAGGGAGGCCCAAAGAGCAAGGGAAAAGGTAAGAAAAGAACTAAGGGACCTCCAATATACCATGGAGAGACTTCCAACTCTAATACATCAATGGTTTGTGTTCATCTCAAGAGTGATAATCATTACTCTACTTTTTGTCCTTACAATAATAAGGGGACCACCCAAACATGAAATGGGTCCCAATATGACCTCAGATCCCAAAGTATGAATTTGGAAATGACCTCTCCTTCTCTTGTAGGAAAAATAAAAATGGATTGTTTATGGTGGTTCCTATAAGGATATGACCGGTGAGTTGATCCACTTCAACAACTTTACAAGAAGAAAAGGAGGTTTGGTGACTTTTAGGGACCATAAGAAAGATAAAATGGTAGGTGAGGTGATGCAGGTGATTTACTATGAATAAAGAATGCTATTGTTGTGGGTGAAATACATCACAATTTAATTAATGTTAGTCAACTTTGTGATAATGGATATCTTGTTCTCTTTACCTCTCGTTAATGATCAGTTCTAGATTCCCTCACTTACTATGTCATACATCAGAAAAATAGAATAGGAATTCTATATACTATTGTTCTTAGCTTTCTTAAGCCTATTCTTGGTAAATCCCAAGTTGTTGATAAGAATGATATATCTTTGTAGAACTGTAAGCTTGGTCATGTACATATGCATAAACCAAAGAAGTTTAGTAAAATGGAATTTGTCAAAGGACTTCCCAATTTGGACTTTAATATGGATGATGAATGTTGACCTTGTACACAATAAAAGAAAAAAATCCTCATTTAAACTCAAAGGAGTTATTAGCACCAAGAGAGCTATTGAGCTTCTTCACATTGATCTATTTGGACCTATGAGAACTCAAATGCTACGTGGTAGCAAGTATATGGATGATTTTTCTCACTTTCGATAAACGTTTTTTGTTACAAAGAGTGATACGCTTAATGTTTTCTTAACATTTTTCAAACAAATTTAAAATGAGGCTTCTTGCTTAATCGTCTCTATCCATAGTTGATATGGGGAGGGGGAATTTGAAAATGATTTATTTGAAAGTTTTTATGAAGCATCCATTTACATCTACAAATTTTCTTCACCCCCGTACACCTCAACAAAATGGGTTAGTAGAGAGGAAGGATAGGTTATTACAAGAGATGGCTAGTACAATTCTCTTGGAATATGGCACTTCCAAGAAGATTTGGGTAGAATATGTTAGCATTGTTTGTTTTATACAAAACTAGGAAGCTTAAGAAAATCTCCTATGAGTTATGGTGTGGTATAAAGCCTTCTATGGACTTATTTCATATTTTTAGTTGTCAGTACTTCTTTTTGAACACCAAAGATTCTCTTGAAAAGTTTGATGTGAAATCTTAGAAGACCTTATTTCTTGCCAATAACACTAGTAGTTGCCACCCAGGTGGTAGCTCAATGGAGAAGGGTCAGGGTCTTTAGAGTAGGGACTTGGGTTCGAATCCCCAGTTGTGCATCTTGAGCAATCCTTGGTCCTATCATATATGTTGGTCCCTATGTGAGTTTACACACTCCCCTTAATGTGTAGGTAGTCGATGGAGGGTTAACATTTCTAGGGTGAGGTCAGCGATCTGGCTCCTCCTCGGGGTTGGTTCCAACTTGTCAAAAAAAATTAGCACTATTAGTTGACCTTATAGAGTGTTAAACGTTAAACCTTTTAAAATAGAAGATCTATCAATCTTAATTTTTTTAGGCTAACCCCTCTATTTCCAATAATTCTATAAATGATGATGTTCTAGATGAGGTGATTCCTAGATTAAAAGAACTATACATCAAAAAAATAGGAAATGAGGTGGCTGAATTTGAATGCTCAAAAGAAGATAAAAACAAGGATCCACTCCCCGCTTTTCAAAATATCATCAAAAATATCTCATCATAGGAAACCCCTTGAAAGAGTGAAGACACATGCATCTTTCAAAAAGGAACAAGCAAAGAACACTATAATCTCACAACTTGAGCCAAAAAATGTCAAAGAAGCTCTTGAGGATGATGAGTGGATCCTGCCATGCAAGAAGACCTTGAGCAATTTGAAAAGAACCAGGTGTGGACACTAGTGCCACGATCAAGTGATAGAAAGATCATTTGAACGAATTGGGTCTAGATGAACAAGCTTGATGAAAGTGGTGAGATGGTAAGAAACAAGGCAAGGTAAGTAGGTCAAGGGTACAACCAAGAGGAAGGTGTTGATTTTGATGACCTGTTGCTAGACTTGAATCCATTATAATGCTACTTGCCTTTGCTAGTCATAAAAATTTCTTATTGTACCAAATGGATGTTAAAAGTGTGTTTTTTAATGGAGAGATACAAAGGAAGTCTATGTGGCTGAAGATCCTGGTTTTGAACATAACAAGCATGCTAACTATGCTTATTTATTATAGAAGGTTCTTTTATGGGCTCAAACAAGCCCCTAGAGCTTATATGAGAAATTAAGAAACTTTTTAATTAATAATGGCTACTCTCTTTCTAAAACACACTTCTATCAATTTCTTAATCGTTCAAATTTATGTTGATGATATCATTTTTGGTAGGACTAATCTTGATCTTTGCAAGGAGTTTAGTTCTCTCATGTATAGTGAATTTGAAATGAGCAAGATGGGGAAGCATACATTTTTCCTTGGATTCCAAATCTAGAAAACAAAAGATGGAAATTTCATAAACCAAAACACACACACTAGTGAACTCTTGAAGGGATTTTGGATGGAAAACACAAAGCCAATATAGACTCGTGTGTCGAATGCCACTAAACTTGATAAGGATGAAGCAAGTGAGAAGGTAGATGAGAAGCTCTATAGAGGTATGATTGGTAGCTTACTATATCTAACTGCCTCTAGACTGGAGATCATGTTTAATGTTGGCTTGTGTACTAGATTTCAACCAAATACTAAAGAATCCCATCATGTAGCTGTTAAGAAGATGTTAAGGCATCTAGACAAAACCCAAAATTTTGGTCTATGGTATCCTAAGTCAAGGGTATTTACTTTTACATCCTAAAGTGATTTGGATTATTTCGGGTTCTTAGAGGATAGAAATTGCACAAATGGCACTTGCTTCCTCCTAAGACCATGTTTAGTTTGTTGATTCTCTAAGAAGCATTACATTGTGGATCTATCAACTACCAATCTCAATATACTACAGTTGGTAGTTGTTGTGCCCAAGTCCTTTGGATGAAGCACATTCTACAAGACATCAATGTTTTCTATGATCATTATCCTATCTTTGTTGTTTTCATTTTCACCTAGACTAATTTACATTTTGAGAAATCATTCTCTTATGTATCCTTAACTCTATGTTCTTCTACTTCATGAGTTTTGTTGTATGCGCTCTTATATTTTGATTATGACTTAATGTTATCAATTCCCTCTCTGGGTATTTTGTGCTTGGTGCTTGTGAGTTGGATACGACATGATCTAGCTCTTCTACCCCTCCTTTTTTGATATTACAAAGGGGGAGAAATAACGTGGTGCATATTGAAATTGATCCATATTTGCATATCTTTTTTCTTATGGAAAAGTGAACAGAAATAACATATATATGTGGTGGTCATCTTTTTGGATAAATTAACCATACATGTATATCTAAGCATAAATTGAGGGGGAGAAAGTGGTTATATACATTCATGAACTCCCCTACATCCCAAAGGTAAAATGTCTAAAATTTTATTCCTTTTAAATATGTTAAATAATGGTTTTTCACCTTCAAAAAGGGGGAGAATTTTGACCTAGTAGTTATACATTGTCCATATTTTGATGATGACTTAACCATTCCATTCATGTGTACCTAATATGTCTATTTCAAATCAATTTCAGGTATTAGGTACATGAAAAGGATGAAATTAGAAAACCTTAGTGATGTAATTATTCTCTTTGTCACTATTTGGATATCTAATTTGGTTATTCTCTTTGTCATTTGTGCTTAATCGAATATATTTTCACACTTATTTCACCAAATTAGTATAAAATAAGTGTGAATATAGGGTACCTGAGGCTTCTTCAAAAACTTATGAATATCAGGGAGAGTAAGGTCAATGTGTTTGTAGAAATCCACAGGGTCAAGCAAGTCAAAATAGTCAGGGTAGTCCTTCCTCCATGTATCGGTGATCTCAGTTCCATTGAAATAGATATTCAAGGAATGTCCAGAGATGGTAAATTTTGTCCCGACAATCATGGAAGTGAGAATTACCTGGTTGTTAGGTGATGGAACAATTGTTCCATAGTTCCATTGAAGATAGGCATAGAACTCATGGACCGCCTTGGCGCTTGTGATGGCATTGTGAAGCATTGACATTCTACACACAATGTGCCTAGGTATGGGACGAAAACAACTCTACAACCTCTATGATAACCTTCATCGTGGTGAGTCGAGGCTCAAACAAAGATCAAAATGGAAAGGGGCTCCTAGGAAGGAGCTCCTTATAGAAATTTAGGGCTTCAAAGTTGATAAAATAGGTACCATCATAGATTAAAAGGTGAGCATTAGATGAAGAGGAAGGTGCTCCACCTAGGAAAATTCTTTTCCTATGGTTGGATTCTATGGATATGAAATTAAGAAGCAGCAACAACTGAAGAAGAGAGAGATCCTCACCAGTAGGTCGTCTAACCACCTAGATGGGTGTGGGAAAAGGCAAGGAAGGCTAGGCTAGGAAAGGGAGAGGGTGTGAGAACCTAGGGTTGGAGGTCAAGAGGGCTGGGAGTCATGATCAGTCGACTTTTCTCTAGTTCAGAGGGAGAAATGCCAGGAAAAACCATTTTAAGTTTGGTCCATCCCGTCAATCGACTGAGTTCTAAGATTGGGAAACTCAACCGATCGACATATTTACATTGACCTCGGCCAAGGGATCGGTCGAGTTGGCAACTCAACTGACAATCAGGTTGTCTAAAAACATGAAATTTTAATTCCTTGCCTCTAGGGTGTTGATTAAATTTATTTCTTTAGCCTGTTATGCATTTTAGACATGTTGAGGCACATTTGACTCATCATAGGGCACTATTTTGTCATAAATAAGTCATTTGTGAAAAATACCCACACAAGTGAAACATGGCAAGAAATAAGACAATTATAGCACATATCAAGCAAGAGATGATCCATTATAAGAAAGAAACACATAGGTCAGAGAACAACTAGCTAGAAGGCATGTGAATATCATCAAGATAAGTTATAAGAAGTTTTGATCTAATAAAAGCAAATTGCTCTCTCGCAAGAAGTTTAGAGAAATTGTTCAAAAGCTAATTCTCCGCATCCACATGTGTGATATAAATATCCTTTTTTGCAATGAGGTCATGAAGAAAGTGATGAAAAACCTCTATATGTTTAGCTCTACTATGTAACATAGGATTGTAAGGCAAGTTAATCGCACTAGTATTATCACAATAGATAGGAGAAGCATCAAAATGAATGTTAAAGTCTGGAGCATTTGCTTCGTACATAGGACTTGGGCACAAAACTTCTAGCTGTGATATATTTGGCCTTGTAATTGAAAGATCAACAGTGCTTTTTTTCTTAGAGAACAAAGAAACTAGGCATGGTCCTGGGAAGAAGCAAGTGCCACTTGTGCACTTTCTACCAATTAAACAACTTGTGTAATTAGCATCACTATTAGTAAGATTAAAGTCCTTTGACTTGGGATGAGAATCCCTATAGAGGTATGATTGGATGTTTACTTTATTTAACTTCCTCTAGACCTAATATAATGTTTAGTGTTGGCTTGTGTGCTTTCTTTTCACAAAGTCCTAGGAAATCACATCTTTTCTTTCCACAAAGTCCTAGAAAATCACATCTTATAGGGGTCAATAGGATTTCAACATATTTAGCCATAACCCAAAATGTTGGACTACCTCACTTGTGTTGGACATGAGAGCAAATGTGGCATTCTCCTTGATTTGAGATATAATCACTAGAGGAGGACTCCACCCAAGTGGCATGGGCTTCACCCTTGCCTCTTCTTTCTTTATTTTCCTTCTTCTTGAATCTACCTTCTTTGTTGTAGTACTCCTTCCTATGGATTCTCTTGAGGTGGGGCTTCTTGGATTTTAAGAATTCACTCTTGAATTGCCCCTTCTGACCACACTCAAAGAATCTAGTAATGGTGGAGGATAGGGGTTTACCATTGAATTGCTTTCCCTTTGAGTAGTGATCTTCATGATCACTAGGGGAGTCAGCTTCATTTGAGGATATAGAAGCTTGGATAATGACTTGTTGTTGCACAATACCTTCAACTTCAGCCTTGAATGTAGAATCTTTCACCTTCTTAGATTATTTCTCTTCTTGTTTTTCTTCATCTTCTTGCTTGTCAAGTCTCACTTCATAGGCTTGTAAATTTCCTATAATTTCTTCAATAGGAATATTATACAAAGACTTTGTTTCTTTCATAATATCCACCTTTGTTTACTACCACTCAGGAAGAAATCTAAGGATCTATGAATTTATCTTTCCTTAATCCACAAGGTGACCCAAGGTAGCATGACCATTAACAATAGTGTTGAGCCTTGAGTACATTTCAACAACTCTTTCCTTCTTGCCCATCTTGAAGTTTTCAAGAATACCATTGATCATATACACCTTAGATTCTATGACTTGCTTAGTGACTTCATAAGTGATACAACGCTTGTTCGAAATCTCATAGTTTGTATCCCATGAAGAAATATGGTTGACTCGGTTGGAGTAAAAGCGGAGTAGATGATGCTAATGGCTTTAGCATTGAGTTGTGCTTTCTTCAGGGAAACATTACATTCCATGTAGCAAGCTGAATCCTTGTAGGGAAAACCAAAAACCTTCCACATATCATAGCTCATGCCTTGGATGTAGAATTACATCCTACTCTTCCAATATAGTAGGTTGGTGTCGTTGAAGATAGGTGGACGCATGGAGAAACCAATCTTTATTTTTTGAGATCCGAATAGATTTTCACCCACCTTCTCTACTTGTTGGAGTACTTAGTTGGAGAAGATCATGCTCAAATACCAATTGTTGGATCTCTAGATTCTATAGGGGGTGAATAGAGATAAAACCATTTAAACAAAACACATTAGACCATCAGGATATTTACTAAAAGATATTGCTATATTGAAAAGCAAGGAAGGGATAGATTGAGCAAACACCAAAAGAAGGATAAAATGTATAGTGGTTCGAACATACAAACTAGGAGATGTGCATCCACTACCTAGAGGAGTTAATATCCAAGATCTGTAACCTTGTCTCACTCTATATATTGCACTATATGAGTTACAACAATATGACCACCCTTTTCAAGAACAAGGGCTAAACTATCATTCCTTTTTAGACAAGGAGCCAATACTTATTACAAAAGTCCTACCTATATAACCCCAAGAATCTCCCGCCTTCTCTGATGACTTAGTCATTCTTGTAGAATATCTTTAGCCTTTGATCAACCCTTCCTTCTTTAGGGAAGTGATCTTCAAGCCACCAAGTTGTAATAGATAGATTGAAAAGAGAGTGGAGAGCTTCACAAGATGTGCATTGGAGCAACTCTATTACAAGGATCCTATTTTCCTCAGAATTGGATGTAGAGTAGTATATCCTATTAGGTACATATGAATGGAATGGTCAAGTCATCATCAATATATGGAAAATGTATAACCATTAGGTCAAGAATCTTGAGAATCTTGATAAGTTGCAAAAACAAGTGGTCATTACCCTATGCCATCTTGAGATGTATTTTCCTCCATCATTCTACGATATCATGGTACATCATGTTGTCCATTTGACTAGGGAAGTAAAATTTTAGGTTTGATTTTCTTGCATAGGATGTATCCCTTTCAGCGGTACATGAGTATTTCAAAAGGTGATGTTTGAAACTGTTACCGACTTTAAGGGAGACCTATTGAGCGTTATGTGGCTAGGGATGTTATGGACTTTTGCAATGACATTAAAAGTTGTAATGAATCTCCTGTCAAGAAACGAATATTGATCTCTATTTTGTAAAAGGCACTTTACAAGTAATTATTCATGAGGTGTGGGAACAACCACACTTGTATGTTTTACACAACATCGATAAAGTGGGTATTTATGTCACCGAAAATACCAATTTTATTAAGAGAAAATATCTTCGAGCCAATTCAATGTGGCTTTCTAGATAGCATAATAGGACATTGATTAGGTGGTTTGAAGATAAAGTCATCCATCAACTATCTAAAAATCAAATTATGTTGTTGAGAATATCAAATGGCTCACCTTTAAACCAAAAATGAATATTATGTCTTACGAAGGGTTTGCCATTAATCAATTTTCATATTATGTAAAACATCAACATGATAAGAGTGTTATCCAAAATGGTGGGTCACCCTTCAAGAATCTTCATAGTATATGTCTATTGCAAAGGATAAGAGTCCTTGTGAAGCTAAAATATCTTATTATGGTATCATTGAAGATATATGACAGTTTGACTTAACAAATTTTATAGTTCTCATTTTTAAGTGTAATTGGGTTGTTAACACCAAAGTAGTTGTAGTGGATAAATTGGATTTAACATTTGTGAATTTGAAAAGATCAACAACAAGGGTGAACCATTCATAACGACATCACATGTGATGCAAGTATCTGATAAATGCATATTTATCCATTTTATTTACATCTTTTAAATATCTTTTTAAGATTAGTTTATAGATTATTTTCCTAGTTATAAAATTAATTGTCTTTGTTTTTCTTTTCTCTCTTTAATTGTAGTTTTAATTATATTGCTTGGTTTTTGTAGTAAAATGGCCCAATCACTCTAAATATCAAATACTCTTAGAATATATTTGTACAATTTCTTGTACTGCTTGATTTATATATATACCCTGCCCAAAATTGTTAGTCTTAGGGGAAGTTGAAGGCTTAGATTGAGCTATTTCCCCTCCATACTCCTTCATTAACAAGATCTCTATATCTTTTGCATATTAAATCCAAATTTAATGTTCAAATATGCCTTGGAAAGAGAATTTTATTGTTCACGATAAAAATATACTCTTGGGATGCTTTGAAACATGTGATGGGATTCAAAATATCCTTGGCATTTCTATAATGAAAATCTACATGGAAAGATAATAATTAAAGTAAATGAGTAGTCAAAGTAATTAAAGGAAGGCAATTCCATAAATTTCTTCATTCTCTATATGGGGAAAGAAATTAATTTTGTCAAATATTCTCCATTAACCAAGTACAACGGAAATTGGCCCATGTCATATGCTTTTGTGTGGAGGTAAGAATGCAAGCAAAGAACCAGTCAAACTCAGATTTGGGAAAGCTCATTACATCAAACAAAATAGTCAAGTCAAAGAAAATGTTTAAAGACCAGTCCATCAAATCACCATCCCCATCAACCGACCCATATTCAAGATTTGATCAAATGCCAGAAGGATAAAATCATCAATATAGTCAAGGTTTGACCAATGTGCAAGTAATTAGTGTCAATTCACCGAATGACGCCCTAGATTAGACAATCTAGATGTCATGAACATCCATTCCTCTAGGGATTTACCGCCTCCTTTCCTCATATAAAAGGAGGGGGGACTCCAAAGACAAAGACATCTCATACATTTTGGATCTTATATTCCATTTTGTATTACATCTTCTACATTTTGTTCCATTTTTCATTATATCTAAGTATTTTCCTATTATGGCACAAGGACTAGCCCCATAACATATTCTCATTGAATGTAATTGACTCAAATATTTAGTAGAAGATTTTTTTCCATATATTTCACTTTGATTGTTGGTTAGATTGATATACTCTTATCGGGTGATGAGATCTAGGATCCCCTCAAGAATGAAACCATAATCCCTTAACCGCAGATATCAACTTCTTACCCATCTTATGTCACACTTGTTTTCTAGTGGAATGATTAAATTCTTAAGGGTTGTCAAGATCTTAGATCCTTACAAGAATGTAACCATGATCTCTTGATGATATCCACTGATGGAGTTTATGATCATTTTACCCATTTGACTTGTTTGTTATAGCTTATGGTGGCATGACCATCTAACCTATGAGTTCAAAGTCGAAATGGAAATTTCATGTTCCTTAATTAGATCCCAAAAAGTGACTTATTGGACGGTTGAACAAGGATCCACCAATGTCGATATCAACAGGTTTGTGAGAATTGTAACTCTTGTGAGATAGGTGATCCATAAGGACACAAATCCACATGGTCTTATTTGATTATTAAAGCTTATGATTTGATTTTCTGAGTAAAAGCATGGTCTTTGGTGGTGATTCCCCGAACCACAATACTTTTATCTTTTCATTAATTAGTTTTATTTCTACATTTTTCAATTTATTTTTATTTTTAATCAAACTCACTCTCAACTAGAATTTACTTTCTATTCATTGCAATTGGTTTGAATCAACACTTAAAAACTATCATCTCATGGGATTGATACCTTCTATACTCATGCAATTCATTGGTTCACAAATGCTTTGATAACTTATAGGTTGAATTTTAGGAATTCCCCTCCTAGAAGTTTGGTGTGGAAATGAAACAAATAAAATTTGTTTTGATAAAAAAGTGGATGAATTGGGTTTTCTCTAGAAATAGGTAAAATATATTTCCAAAAAGGAGGTATATTAAGGCTATATATTACCAGGTCAATCAGAAAAAGGAAAACTCGTTGGCATATCTCTATAGATGCCCCAATATGTTTTTGTATGGGCATTGATGCCCTTTTCTAAACCTTTTTTGGATTTAACAATAGTCCTAATACCGCTGCTAATCTTTCGTACAACAACAAAATTGGAACTCTTGATCCCTCTGTGGATCATTTTGTTCCTCTCTTCGTAGATCGAGTAGAAAAAAATGGTGAGACATACACCCACAAAATCCATATTTTACTTGTTCCAGGTGTTGTTGTCATTGATCCAGTTGGTGATCTCACTCAAGTTTTGTAATTGATTGGGTCCCCACCCATTCTTCGGACTGATCATCACCCATAGGTATTTGGAAAATGAGAAACCTACGACCAAGTGCTCATGATCTTCATTATTGGTGTTCCATAGGAAGTAATTTTGAAAAGATTGGTGAGAAGGGTGAACCATTCATAATGGCATCACAAGCGAAGCAAGTATTCTACATTGATGATCCCGCAAATGAAAAATTATTTGTCATTCTTCATGGAAAAATTTAGTTCATTGAAGATCCTATAAATGAAGAAGAGTACTATGAAAACTATGATGACTCCATTCCATTCTTATTTGGCTTTCCAACACCAAATGTTGATGCTAAAACTGACTTATATATTTGTGGGATCACACTGAAGGAATATTGGTTGATAAAAGATCCAACCAATAGTAGAGGCATGTATGTTTTTAAATGTTGGTGGTGCATTTTACATTCTTTATTAAATTTATATTTGTTTCATATGCTACATGTAAATTTTAAATTGTTATCACTAATATTTCATTCGTTTACTATTCTTAATGTGATACTTTTAGATGGCATCTAACCGTGAGGATAAGCGCCATGACAATGTGCACCGCGAGGATGTGTCTGGTGTAGTTGTATTGTTTTATTACATAAATGTAGAATTTACATTCTCTATCACAGTTATATAAGTTACATCTTTTATCACCTTATATGTGTTTCTTGACAATTTTAGGATGTGAATCTTGAGGATGTGCACCCTGAGGATCTTGTTAGTTTTGCTAAGTAGTAGTGTGATCATGCTCGTAAAATAGGTATCCCCTTGATGAACAAGTTAGTAGAGAAAAGGGATAAAGAACGATGGTCCGTTGACTTCTATTATGTAGCAAGTCCAATTAGGAAGAATCACAGTACTTTCATGCAATATATAGGGGTTATTACTCGCACTAAAGTGCACATAGCTATAGAATAGTGGCATAAAATTGATCCTTCCACAAAAAACTACATATGAAAGGACATAGTTGTGATATAATTTGATTTCTAAAGATATTCAAAATTTTATTTTTTTTAAATATGTCATAAGTATATGAAATTTTGAAGAGCATCTTTGAGATTGATGAAATTTTTTATCATAAAAAGGTGATGCAATAATGTTAGAGGATATGAAGGAATTATTAGAAAAATCTGAAAAGAGAATAAATAATTAGGGACAAGAAGAAGAAGGTTGCCAATGAGAAATGGTCCTATCTTGACCCTGAAGGTGCGGGAAGTGTTTTTTGCATCAAGATAAACCGATGAATCCAAGGTATTAAGCCTCCTCATTTAAAATGCATTCTTATGAATTCAATGTATTATATATTTAACATATTTTTTGGATTAAACGAGCTTTACATGATACTCAAAAAGAAAGATGAGCAAATAATGGGCATGACCAAAATTTGGGTCAAGGTGCTTATGCAATGTGTTGCAAATAGAGATCGAAAGCATCTTCTTCTGAGCAACCTACTCCTGGGACTGTTGAGTCTTCTACTACTCGTACACCTTTATTTCACCATGAGGAGTGGATATCTATGAGGTAAAACTAATATAGTGAAATACCTAACCCCACAACCACTGAGTTGGCTGCATGATGATGACTAGATGGATCTCAACGAGCAAAGAAAACAAGGCAAGTTCATCCCTGAGGGTCAAAGGGATGGATTTATGGTTGCTCTAGGAAATCCATAACATCCTAGCCATGTTAGGGTCATTGAGGATAGTTTGATATAAGATCTTTTTTTAATCATTAGAGAAGTGAAAATCTATGAATAAAGGAGGATTTTCATGAGATCAGGTATAAGAAAAATAGAATAGAGGATGCAATGAGACAGTTTTAGGATTCTCAATCTCAAACTCCTTAGACAGTACATGTGACACCCCATTCTTCTTACGAGGTGGACCCCACTACAATAGAGGTATTTGGGAGTAACCCCATGGACCCACTAGCTGGAACATGTGGTGTATGTTTTTTTTGAGATATAATAGCCTTTCAGGTGAATTTATAATCTATTTGTGTTTAAGTATACCTAAAATTATATGCAAATTTGTAGTGTCGATGTCATGTAGTCTTACATTACTAGAACATGACTTCTATGTTGTTACATTGTGTCACGCTTACCCACCCCTTCCAAGTGGCATGATTCATGGTGTTTAAATTCCCACCAATGTGGTTTGTGTGTCTTTCAGGCTTGTCTATGAGGCTTGGAAACAGATACCACTGCCACATGGAAACCCCGAGCATGAGACCATAGGTGATGCAGAAGGCGGCATGCATGGTGGACCAAAGCAAGAGTTATCTATTTAGATGTATGCCAAATTTTCATTACTTTTGTATTTGTGATTCTTTTCTATTTTTGTATATAATTGGCAATTGATATGAGAATATATGCAAAACATAGCACCTAAGAAATCCCCTACAGTTCCTTGTCCACTTCCTCCTCTGATTATTCAATTACCTACTTGAATTGAAAAGGACCTATTCGACTAGCTAGATCATAAGTATAGGGGGTTGGCACTATGGCTCATGACTTAGAAGAATTTTAGATATAATGTTCCATATCCAAGAGGATGCCGCAAGTCAAGATCATGATACTAGTGTATTCTTGGGAGATATTGTGGTGTTGTTTACTTATGATTGGTTGAATACAACTATGATTGAACTTTTGATAAGGTGAGATCTGATGGCTAAATACCTTATTTTATATATGTTAAAACATATTTTGGTAACCATCTTATATATTAATGCATTAAAATATATTTTGAAACTACTTATATAGGTTGTGTGCACAATTTAGACAAACCAATGTCGCATTTGTAGTTCCATAATTGATTAACTGTGTAGATAAAGAACCAACATCTGTTAGTTACTACTAATCTACTACATCTAAATATTTTGATATTATAGGAGAGAGCATGATTATATATCCTTTTAATGTTGGGTAAGTTTCAGGCATTTTGCTTATAATGTTGAGTTATGCATTACATTTCATTGTGGAAATTGAGTTTTCTTTGTTTGCCTTCTATTAACTCAATGATAAGGATTATGAGTTGTTGGTAATTGTCCTGAGATGTTAAATGGATATTGTCTAGATCCTTTGGGTGACAAAGTAGGGGTTGGGAGAGATGCAATGAAAATGGCATTACACACATAAACACATTTTTATAACCACCAATGTATATTAATGTATGAAGCATTACATGACTATTTACTAATTCAATTAAATGTATTACTTTAATTTATAGGGAGATAAATATTTTTAAAAAGGTTAGAGGAAAGGTCGATAAAAAAAGAAATTATTAAGTTGGAAAAACATTGAGGTAGTTTTATGAATCCAATGCATATATAACTATGCTTACTTTTATTTACTACAATTTTGCATAACTACAAATTTAGTGCCCATTAAAAAATAATGATTGGGCATGCAGACACTACTTTGAAGTGGTATATGGACCTGACTGTTAGATAAGAAACACTACACTCTCATTGTATACAGTAAGAAATCCATATAGTATTGATCATCAAATGTAAATATTATCATTTGATAATATCAAATCAAACTCTTGAATTTTGTAATCCTCTTTGTAATTGTTTGACATGAAAAATTCCTATACAAAATAAAATCTAGATGAGATATGAGAGTTGTGAGCACACTCTTTTGTTAAGGAAATCTACATTGAATTTGATTGGGATAAATTATGATTTTTTTAAACCTTGATGTCATTATTTCTATATACATGTGATGGTTATGAATGCTTGCAACTTTAAATTTAATGTAAGTGAATTATTGGTTCATATGTGAATGATATGTGTATATATACATGTGTGTGTGAAAGAATGTGAAGAGAAATGAATACAATGAGAACTGCATTTGTACATATGATGAGAATGGAATTGTATGTGTGTTTTTTGAATTGTGTATGTGCATGAGAATGGAGTTTAGTGTTGAAGAGAATGGAATTGTATGTGTGTTTTTTGAATTTTTTATGTGCATGAGAATGGAATTAAGTGTTGAAGAGAATGGAATTGGAGAATAGACATGTATGTGGGAGGATGAATTGTTTGTATGTGTTTTTTATTGCAGGTTTTGCATGTATATTGGCATGTTGTTAAGCTGAACAGATGTTGGAAGCTATAGTTCTAATGAACTATTGGTTCTACATTCTATTGAACATCCATATAGTAGGTTTGTAGACTTATTATAAAAAAGCATACGTGTTGCATCAGGTCTTACGAAAAAAACTGACATTGTAGATATATGGTGCCAGTTTTTAGGCAAAACGAAAGACACAACTATACTAAACTGATGACATAGTTGGAACCCATCACGTCTGTCTTGCTAAGGAACCAACAATAGAGGTCTTAGTGAGGTTGGATTTTTTAAAGGGGAAACCTATTGTGTCAGATTATTTTAGGATAATTGACAAAAGAGATTGGACTATAGTGTCTATTCTTGGTTAGGAACTGATGACATAGAGACATACCACAACACTAAAATGCGACAAATTGTATTGTGTCTATGTGGCGATTGGACAAAAATTCTCGACTGTCATTGGTTGCAGCTCAATTTTTGTTTTAATGGAAACGGACACTGACCCTATGTCATTCTATTTTTTCTTTTCCCTCAACATTGGCATAGAAGGTTCATAGTTGTAGTGTTTCCCACTTATGTTTTGGTATAAAACTAACATTATATAGGTTTTTTGACTGATACTAAAGGTGGTATATGTACTAGTGTCTTCTTAAAATGATGTACAACATAGGCATCGTTTCATGACCTGATCGTGCCCCTAGTTTCCCTACTTTTGTTAAAAATTAGATCTTTGACTATTTTGATACATGTTGATGATAAAGGTTGGATCTTTGTTACTTAATTTACTCCTAATCATGTGATCTGCCTTTTATCACTCTTGAACTAAAGGATGGTCCTACCCACCTTTCATGTACTCGTGATAACTTATTGCACTTATGTAACTTGCTTTGATATAAAGGATGAATCTTGACCAAAGTAGTAATCTTGAAAGTTAATGAACTTTAATCTCACCCTAACTTAGAGATCAGTATAATGTACCCATTTATAGTATGTATACTAGCCACAAGGTCCTTTGGACTATGTTTGTTCTATATGACACACAATGCATGTTTATACCCCTTTCATGTGAATGCATAATATAACTTGGAGGAAATGACATTTTTGACTAACTTGAACATTAAATGTGTTTCAATTTGAAATGATTAATATTGTAATGGTGTATGACTTGAATGCCTAAGTCTTAACCTTTTGTTCTATGATTTTACTTGTGACACTAAATACACCCATAATATCCAAATGTATTCCAAAGTGGCTTGATTTATCTTTTGTGTGCCCATTCTTGATGTGAACCTTTATCTTATGCTATCCTCTATTTGTCAGGGATTATAATTTCCCGCATGACCACTTTATGTAGATGTCCTACTTAAGTCATATGTTGGATCCATGATATAAATCTTATATGTTGGATTTCAAATGTATGTTTATATGTTGATACTGAGTTGGAACATTATTCTTGGACCTTGGTAACAACCACCTAACATTGGATGTAATTCATATGACAATATCTTATTGATCTAAACCATCTTCTATGCTTGGTACTCATGTATTTATGACCCTTGACATTGGTTTCTCTATTGTGAGTTAAAGAATGTATATTCATTAATCCTTTTGCATAAATTTCATAGTCTTTTTATTAGAACTTATCTATTTTTATTTATTTCCTAGGTCAAATTGTAATTTACCCACTTTTTGATTAATGTTACAAATATTTATCTTTTACCTTCACTTTTGTAAGTTTTCCCTTCAATGCAGAAATCCTAAATTCTGAGCACACGAACTGATCGGTTCGTAGTGCCAGACGATCAGTTCATCTTCAAGAAATTCTAAATCCCAGACCAGACAACCATTTTGGGTACTCGGATCAACCTTCTCTCTAACACTTAATATTGAAGCATTCCACTTTCCAGGTGCTCGTCTCAGCTCACGCCAACCGGTCAGTCCAAGTGACCATACGACCATCTCAAGCTAACTGTAAGACCAAGTCAGACCTAGCAGGGTTCCGCCACTCACATTAGGGTTTTCAACCTTTTGTTTCATGCACACCCACCCCAACCGGCCATCTTAGTTCCCAGACGACCAGTTTAGATATGTATTCGAGGCCAACAAAAGCTCAAAATAGTGCTTCTGCCCCTTGGATTTGGGTTCGATCCTCTATTTTGCTACTCGCGAATAGACAAAGTCAGCATCCGCCTCCCCCAATTGTTCACCCCCCTTTCAGGGTTTCCACCCCTCCTTCCCCTATAAAAGGAGGGGGGACTCCACTAAGAAATGGATCTTTGATTTTGTACTTGCAACTTTCAATTAAGCTTTGTCATTTTCAATTCATAGTTGTGTAATCGTTATTCTACAATAAAATTATGTTCTTCATTTTAGGATTTTGATCTTGCCTTTTTTCTCATTCTTACTTAGTGTTCATTCTCTTGGAGTGGGGAATTAAGAGAGCAAGCCATTTCATAGACACTAGCTTGGTCTCCTTGGAGATTCTGTCTTTTCTAGTCTATGGCTCCCTACCTTCTTTCCCTTGTTTCTCCATCCCTTACAATGGCTAGTGAGTAGTTTTTCTATCTAGGTGAGGGGAGTAGCCCCTTAGCCATGTGTTGAATATATTGATGTTATATATGACTTTTTAGATATATGGTTTTTGGTTTAGAAATAATTGACTTAAAAAAAGTAATTAATCATTTTTATCGTGGGTTAATCTTGACGGATGCAACTATGGAAATCACAATTTAGAACGACCAAACCAATCATATGGGGATTTTGATATGACTATGGAAAAATCCCTATTAGGATGATGGAGTAGGATATATGAGTGCCAAGACCACTGAGTTCACGTGGAGTTCATCTTTTGTGTTTCATTTACAAATGATTCACATGCCTTCTTCTATCTAGTTTGTTGTGTATTTCTTCGATCCTTATTTCACTTGGCTAGGAGGTGAAACCCCTAAACCTCTATGCTTTTCCCATATGATTCAATTTGTTTCCTTCAAATTCTTGTTTCCAATCACCTTATTTCATTACTTGCACTTTAATTCTTGTCCATTGATAATATTTTTATTATGCTAACAATCTTCTTCCTTCCTTGTACTAGTATAATCTTTCAGTTACTTGTTAGTGTAATCTTTTATTCATTTGCAATTTACATTTTTTTTCTAGTGTAATCACCTTCCAAATCACAGAATTTACTTTCTTGTTCAAATATTCAAAAACCTCTAAAAAGAAATAAAGTTCAAAAATTATTTGGGTTTAGAGAAACAATCTTAAAAATGTTGTCCTATGGGATCGACCCTTCTATACAAGCCTTAGTCAGAAAGTAAAAAAAAAGGTTAATCTCTAGGCTAACCTATCTTAGTGAATTGGTGTGCAAAATACATGTATCAATTTTGATGTTGTTGCTGGGGACAAAGGATTGTTTTCTCGAACCCCAAAATTTTTTTGAACAAAACTTTTTCTCAGCTTTTCTACCTTCCAAGTACCATTATGGGAGTGTGACTCCTCCTTTTGCTAAGTTTCCATTCTAGTTGTCCTTTTTGTTCTTCTAAAACACTTATATCTTTATCAATTATAACTATGCATGTGACACCCATTGAACGTTGATTACATGTTGTCAGTTTTTGATCCAGAACTAGAAACAATGTTGCATTGTTTGAATTGACAAAACCAAGTTAGGATGGATGAGCAGGAAGTTACATGTATCATTGAGCAAGCACTCGATCCAAAAATAGAGTCCATGATGTCTGAGCATGAAGCTAAAGAAGCCTCTTTGTGAGATACTTATTTGGTTGAATAGGAGGCCATAGAGGCTTCTCTAAGGGAGTCTGAAAGACAAAAATAATTAAAAGTGTTTTCTACACACAAAATATTATATTCACAACATCATGTTGTGCCACCCAAAATCATAGCAACTGATGTAGGGGTTTTGAGTCATTTTTATAGACTGGTTTTGCATATATTTTATGTGTATTTTGATCATATTTGTGATTAATATTGCATGATTCACTACCTTTAGTCTATAATCTCATTATGCATCAAATTTACCTTGTTTCATCTTATTCTGTATAAAAGATCATATTTGTTGGATTTGATTGGTGTTCTTCTCTTCATTTCAGGAAATTCGGATATCTAAATACATCGTTACCATTAACAGATGGTCGATACCATCAACCTGGTCACAGTGCATTGCCGGAGAAGAGCAACCAGAAGTCGATACCATCGATGGGACTGTCGATGGTATCGAGAGAGCGTCAGCGATCCAAATTTCTAGAGGTCGATACTATCGACCCAGGAGTCGATACTATCGACTTTACCTGAGTAGAAGCAGCTTCAGCGTCATTTTCCATAGAAAAGTGACACCTAAGGCGTCGATACCATTGACACACAGTCGATGGTATCGAGGCAATATCAGAGAGAACCCTAAAGAATCACGCAAGCGTCGGTGCCTTATGCAGGTCGATACCATCGACCCACGTCGATGGTATCGACACTGTCAGATCAGGTTTTGCTAAAGATTGTGTCTAATCATACGGTGGTGATCTTTTGGCGACCTAAAGTGGTGCATATACCTAATTACGGCGGCCCTAAGCAATCTATCATGTCATTAGCCACTGCACAAGTCTCGAGGAGGAGAAGGAGAGAAGAATGGAGCCCAGAGCCACACCCCGATCGTTCCGAGAGCTGCGAAAGGAGTTTTCCACTGTCGAAAGGTTGTAGATCGCTCATCCTACGCTGGGAATTCCTGGATCTCCTCTGTTCAGGGGTTTACATCACATCTATTCACGTTTTCCATATGTTTTCCCTTTTTCTCATCATGTCTTTCATTGAGATGAACATGCGGGGCTAATCCCCTTTATCTTTAGGACCGAGAGTAGCCTGAGTAATCGTTGTATGATAGTTTTGACATAGTTATCATAATTTGTCTCTAAAATGCATGGTATGATTTCTTTTTGTCCATTATATCATTATGATTGATCACCCTAATGATAATCTAATACCTTAAATACTTTGAAAGAAGAATTAATGGTTGAAAAGAGACAAATATCACATTAACTAATAAATCCATTGAACAAGGCGATGTACAGTTAATGGTGGTAACCCAAAGTGTGATTTCATGCACCTAATTTAGGGTATAGGTTACTGCTACTGTGGAACCGACCTAGATTTAGGTAGTGAGTTGTATCGCGGCAATGAACAATTCTGACTACAGGCCACTACCTGGAATAGGAGACGAATTTAGATAATTGTGTAGGAATTAGGACAACGAGAACCTACGGTGAAACCGCAATCCTAAAGATTCCATCTTTAATTTATAAACCAACCATTTAATCGATTTTTTTGCTTTCTTTTATTTTTCTTTTATTTTTCAATCAACTCTCAAACCATTTTAATCGGTTTAGCTGATTGTGAATAGTTAGTAGTAGTCTACCGAAAATCCATTCCCTGAGTTCGACTCGGGCCTCACAAAGGCCTATATTACATTGGCGCGTGCACTTGTGTTATACAAATGGTAGATTAGTGTCAAGTTTTTGGCGTCATTGTCGAGGAACGGTAATTTTTGGCACTATGAGGGCTACAAACGGCCACTCTAGGACACATTTTTTTAATTTTAAATCTCGAAATTAATCATCTATCTTTTATAATCTGTAATCGTCTAGCATTGTGCCTAATTAAATTTATTATTGTGTAGGTACTAGTGCATGGTGAGTACGCGTAGCACAAACTAAGCACAGTCATCGCCAGAGGTCTCGTTTTTGGGATCAGACTATGAGGAGAACGACACCCAAAATCAACTCGAGAATGAGAATTCAGATTCTGAACCCGAAGCAATGGCTGAGGAACAAACAATTTTGGAGAAAATTAAGGTGTCGTCCTCTGCTGCATCTAAGGGGCCAATTAAGAAGCAGGCCATCAACATTCCTAACTACAAAATTGACCCAGGCCTAATTAATTTGGTCAAGTCTAATGCATTTCACGGGCTGAAAAACGAAGATCTGATGACCCACATAAGCTAGTTCATGGAGAACTGTGATATGGTCAAGATAGACCGGTTTCCACAGAAGATGCTCTACTTGAAGTTATTTCCTAGTTCTCTAGTGAGAAATGCTCGAGAATGGCTATATAATCTGGATGACGAGTACGTTGAATCTTGGGATCACATGGTTGATGTGTTCTTTGAGAGGTTCTTTTTTCCTGAAAAGACGAACGATCTAGTGAGGAAGATACACAACTTCAGCCAACGAGCCAGTGAAGCTTATTCTAAAACTTGGGAGCACTTCTAGATAATTTTGAGGAAGTGTCCACATCACGGCTTAGATAAGGAGAAGCAAGCTAAAATTTTCTACTTCACCCTAAATGAACATGATAGGAGCAATTTGGACTCAGCAGGTTCTGGTTTCTTTTTTAACAACACAGGCACAAGGTGCTGGGAGATTCTAAGGAACATGTCCAAAAAGCAGTCTTGGGGTGAAAGAGATGCACCTGAGCAGGTCGGTGTGACACATGAAGCAAAGGCCATCAAAGCGCCTAATGACAAGATGGATCTTATAGCCAAGAAGCTCCTAGAGAAAGAGGACAATGGATCTGATGATGAAGCACATGCAAAGTATATGCATCAATAGGGATATAGAAATAACAATTATGATTGGAAGAAGGAACAAAATTTTCAGAAGCCGCATCCTAGCCTAGAGGAAAAGAACAATGAATTTCTTAGTTAGGTGGTGAAGCAAAATCAAGAATTGATGGGCTCACTCGCCAAGATAGTACAGTCACACGGTGAGTACTTGAACCAGTTTGGGCAGCAGATACAGAGCAATGGTGCACAAATGAGGATGCTAGAGACATCCATAACCCAAATTGCAACTCAGGTGGCTGTCATGAAGCAAATCATTCAATAAAAACCAGCTGGGAATGCAAAGGCTGCTCAAGTACATCATCAAGTGAAGTATATATCTGTGATTAAGGAGACAGAGCCCCCGGTGGGGGAGGTCCATGAAAAGGGCAAAATGCATTTTGAAACAAAGGCTAAATCCAGTGTGCCATACCCCCGTAGCTTATATGGACTACCAGGAGGATGTCGCCCATTCAGCAAATCCCACCAAGAACCCATCATAGCCGTGCCCACACCTAGGCAAGAGGAGAAGGTGAAGGCCATACTTTGTAGTGAAGCTACTACCACCGAGAAGGATGAGCAGCCACGAGTCACACCAAATGTGAATGACGTGCCAAAGCCTATGCCAGACGGTGACATTGAAGCAAGCTTAGGGGAGGAGACACCAAATATCCCATATGTGCCACCACACAAGCGCATAAAGGAGCCAAGCGTGCCATTACCGGATAGTCTAAAGCCGAGGAAAGAGCAAATGCACTTCAAGAAATTTCTTGAGATATTTCGGAAGCTCCACATTAACATTCCATTGGTGGAGGCTATAGAGAAAATTCCTTCATATGGAAGATTCATGAAAGACATCATCAACAATAAAGAGCAGATCAAAGATACAGATGTTGTGTGTGTTGATGAAATAGTGAGTTCTATAATCTAAGGAAGGCTGCCAAAGAAGAGGAAAGATCCAAGATGTTTCTACATCCCATGTTCCATAGGTGGCCAAAGTTTTCCACAAGAATAGTGTGACTCAGGGGAAAGAATTAATCTTATGCCACTTGCCACTTTTCAAAAGATGGGATTGAAGAAGCCTACACAAACTTCCATGACAATTGAGTTAGTGGATGGATCCATTGTAAAGCCACAAGGTATATGCAAGGATGTGCTAGTCAAGGTCGACAAATTCATCTTCTCTGTTGACTTTGTGGTCATGGACATGGATGAGTTGGAAGGAGGTGAGATGCTATTGGGAAGGTTGTTCCAAGCTACGGCTGATGTAATCACTGCCATTGGGCGAGGTTACTTGACACTTGGGATTGGTGATGATAGAGTTGAATTCAAATTGCCAAATGAATCATTAGAGACATCCCTTGACAACCCAGGTTAAAGGTATCTTTATGTCTAGCCTAAGACATGAAAGTAGGGCGTTGGTTGGGAGGCAACCCAACCATCGGTAGTTCACATTTTTCAATTTGCTTTATTTTCTGTCGTGTTTTCAAGTTAGTTTTGGTTTTTTTTTAGGGAAAGATGGGAAACCCTATGATTGGGTCTCCCCGTTATCTATTAACTTGCTAAATTGAGGTTTGCAAGCCTCACAAAGTTCGAAGGAAAATTTTGAGCATAAAGGAAACTATCTACTTGGCCCCTACGGGCAGAGTTGGCTACCTCATGGGCTACCATATTACTCCTACGGCTCACATGACTCAAGCTACAAAATAAGAACAATTGTTGTAAGAAAGAAATAACTTCAGCAATGACTCCTAGATAATCCCTCGTCGGTTTCTTATTTTTGCATGCTAGGATAACCTCCATGGAGTCAGACTCCACCTCCACTTGATCAAACCCCTCCTTTCTTTCCCATACTAGTGTTGCATGTACAGCTAGCACTTCAACCATGGTGACGTCCGTTCCATTGCTCACTTTCTCCCCCGCCACTCCCACCAACCTGCTCGCATCATCTCTCGCCACCCAACCAATCCCCACCCCCCCATCCTCTCCACAAGAGCCATCCACACTTAGTTTAATCCTTCCTCTAGCCGACGTCACCCACCCTCGTTTCACCCTACTTGCTGCTAGGTCATCGTCCTCCATGTCCTAGTGTTGTTGGTCATTACCAACCTGCTCGGCATCTCCTCCCTCTTGGTGACGCTACATGTTTTCCGCCCTAATTATGGTGAAGGCACATCGGAGCAAGTATCCACTATGTACTTCACTGCTTTGGAAAACCCTCAAGAACCTTCCCCTCCAAATCGCCCACATTGCAGCAACCATTACATTCGCCTCCTGTTGGGATGACCTTTCCAGAGAAGTCCCCATGGATAAGGTTATGTCTGCATCTTTAATGTCCTCCACCCAATCTTGCACATCTTTAGACGTCTAGTCCCATACTTCTGTGGCATTCGGGCACCGGAAGAGCATGTGCAGTATAGTTTCCTTCTCCGTCTTACATAGCATGCATGAGCTATCTTCTATGCAGTGTCTATCAAATAGATGACCTCTTGTTGTTAAACCCCCCGTGCATATCCTCCATAAGAAATGGGTTGTTTTGGGACTCCAACTGCTTTGCCATATCATTCTCCACAACTTGTCTCCTTGTTGGGAATCATAGATTCTAGTTTCCTCTTTTCCTACCATCCCCAACCAATATGTTGATCGGACCGAGTACTCCCCAGTCTTTGAAGGCCACCACATCCATGTATCACTGGGACTCCTGAGACTGAGTTGTATAGCACATATCCTCCTAACATAGCTGTCCGGGAAACACTCCTTCACTTTGTCCTCATCCCATTTAGTTCCATCCTCGATCATGAGTTCTCTGACTTTGCTGTATTCCGAGTTGTTCTCATGTTTGAAGCAAGAAAGTGTGTCATCCTCCCTAGGAAGCCAATTGTCATGCCATATGTTTACATTTGTCCCGTCCCCCACTCTCCACTTCATTCCTTATTTTAGGAGGGCCTTAGCCCCCCATATACTCCTACATGTATAGATGGGGTCGTGTCCCCTCCTGGCTTCCCAAATAGTCATCCTGGGGAAATATCTAGCTTTTAGCACTTTAGTCACAAGGGCCTCCGGGTGGTTGGCCATCCGCCAAAGCTGTCTCACCAAGAGGGCTTGGTTAAAGATATTGAAATCTCTAAAACCAAGTCCCCCCTGCCATTTTGGTTTGCACAATCTATCCCAGCTCATCCATGAAATTTTCCACTCTTTATCCTTCGCTCCCCACCAAAACCTAGCTATCATTCTCTGGATCTCCTCTATGGTACCTGCTGGCAACTGAAAAATGCTCATGACATATGTGGTAATAGCTTGTGCTACCACTTTGATGAGGGCCTCCCTCCTAGGCTTTGACAGTAACTTTTCCGACCAGCCCTGTAGTTTCCTCCATATTCTATCTTTAATGAAGCTGAACACCTACTTCTTAGACCTTCCCATTGTTGTGGGGAGGCCTAAGTACCGGGCATGATGGTCCACCTCTTTTACGTCCAAAAGACTTTGCAGCTTTACAAATTTTGCAGCCTCGATCCCTTTGCTGAAGACAACCTCTATCTTAGAGAAATTTATCTTCTGACAAGTTAGTTTTGATTAATTTCATTTTTAGTGTAAAAATGATACCCTAATAAGTTTTCTCAATGTGTAGTACTGTTAAAAGTCGATACCATCGACCACAATGTCGATGGTAGCGATGTGGGTGCAGTCAAGCGGCTAAAAAAAAATTTCTGAGTCGATACCATCGACGGCCTCGTCGATGGTATCGACCTACCATCAGCGGCATCAGAAAAAAAGAGAGCATCGGGTCGATAGTATCGACCAAGAAGTCAATGCTCGCGAGATCCCTGAAGATTTTCAGAGAAATCCGTCTCAGAAAAGTCGATACCATCGACATCCCTGTCGATGGTATCAACACGAAAGTAGTGAGGAAGCGGTGCCCGGGCCTCGCGAGGGTATTTGAAACAAAAAGGGTTGATACCATCAACCACCTGTCAATGGTATCGACTGAGTGACAGTGGCGTCGATCTCAGCCACCACCGATGCCCCCATATGATCCAAACTTTTAGGGTCAATATCCATCTTACCGCCCAACAGTACCCACCACCTGAGCAGTAAATGATGTCATTGTTCCACCTGCTGAGATTGTTTTTTACTATGAGGCCATAGTCGAATTCAAGCTTAGGGGGCAGATGGAACAATTTCTATCTTTTATTTCCTTTTCTTTTATTTTAGCAATTTTCTTAGTTTTTAGGATCCACATGCTATCTAGTGTATCCGTGGATGTCTAATGTTAATGTGTCATCTCAATGTTTTTCACATGGGAGTTATGGGTGCCATTATCTGAAATTGGAGAACTTGAGCACTTAACCTATGAAAATAATTGGGTTCGTCAACTTTAAAACATAAGATCATAATTGTACATCCTTATGATTCAAGAAATGTGGATGGACATGGATGTTGAGCCTAAATTGACCAAATGGTAATGGGACTTTAATTGAAAGTGAGAGAGAGAAACCCTTTGATTTATTGTTACACAGGTCAGTAAAGAGGGAAATATAAGCTATTCTAATGGTTGTGTACATTAGTCTTATGATCTATCCATTTCATTTCATTCAATATCCACCATGAGAATGGGAAGCACTTATAGTTTTTCATCTCTTGATTGCATGACATATAGATAGGATTTCATTGTAGCTATATTTTGCATCTTTGCATTCACACATTCTCAAGTGCATGTCGTTATAGTTGCATGTTACATACTCCAGAGCATATAGGACTTTTTGTGCCTTATTTCTTCTGGAAAATAAGAAAAGTAGAAAAAGTGTTCTATACCCTCTGAAAAGTAATTTGAAAGGCATCAATGATGTTAACTAATTGGAAATAAGCCCAAGAAAAAAATATTGTGAATGTTCTTCTAGTCAATTGAAAAATGAGGGCTTGAAAAAAAATAAAAAGAGAAGAAATATAAGTAGAAAAAGAGGGAGAAAAGAACTTGTTCCACCTGCATGTATACATAAAGAAAAAAGGAAGAAGCACATAATGTAGTTTTAGTAGTCATTCCATCTCATCGTGAGATGGAATGATAGTGCATGCACCATTCTACCTAAAATTTAGGCATTAGGTCATTTTCATATGCATATGCATCATTTAGGTCATTTTGTTGATTTTGCATGATAAAACTATTTGGTGCTTCTCTTTCTTCCACAACCGCCCATTTCATCCACCTGTTGCTCAAAATGGTAGGCCACCCATGATTATCTCCTCATTATTGTATACCAGGAGATTTGGTTCCATTTAGATTACAGTTAAGACTTGAGAAACGTAGATAGGATATCACAAGATGCACTAAGTCTGAACCGGAGGAATTAATTATATCAACTGCTTTATTTGATAGTGTTTGATGATCTTGGGGTGGACATTTCTTATGGACGATCATTGTCACCTCTAGGGTAGTTATCGTTCTGTGTTCAATGAGGGTCGGCATGTGTATGACAGGTGGGAGTCATATTGAGTTGTCTTTTATGCTAATATGTTCTTTAGTTGACTCTCGCAATTCTATTCTACAGTTTTGTGCTCGAGGATGAGCAATGTTCAAGCTTAGGGGAGTTTGATGCACGGGTTTTGAGTCATTTTTATAGACTAGTTTTGCATATGTTTTATGTGTATTTTGATCATATTTGTGATTAATATCGCATGATTCACTTCCTTTAGTCTATAATCTCAATTTCATCAAATTTACCTTGTTTCATCTTACTCTGTATAAAAGATCATATTTGTTGGATTTGATTGGTGTTCTTCTCTTCATTTCAGGAAATTCAGATATCTGAATACGTCGATGCCATTGACAGATGGTCGATACTATCGACCTGGTCACAGTGCATTGCCGGAGAAGAGCAACCAGAAGTCGATACCATTGATGGGACTGTCGATGGTATCGAGAGAGCGTCAATGAGACACATTTACAGAGATCGATACTATCGACCCAGGAGTCGATACTATCGACTTCACCTGAGAAGAGGCAACTTCAGTGTCATTTTCCATAGAAAAGCGACACCTAAGGCATCGATACCATCAACACACAGTCGATGGTATCGAGGCAATATCAGAGAGAACCCAAAAGAATCGCGCAAGCGTCGGTGCCTTATGCGGGTCGTTACCATCGACCCGCGTCGATGGTATCGACGCCGTCAGATCAGGTTTTCCTAAAGATTGTGTCTAATTGTACGGTGGTGATCTTTTGGAGACCTAAAGTGGTGCATATACCTAATTACAGCGGCCCTAAGAAATCTATCACGTCATTAGCCACTGCACAAGTCTCGAGGAGGAGAAGGAGAGAAGAACGAAGCCCAGAGCCATGCCCCGATCATTCTGAGAGCTGCAGAAGGAATTTTCCACTGTCGAAAGGCTGTAGATCGCTCATCCTATGCTGGGGAATGCCCAGATCTCCTCCGTTCAGGGTTTTACATCACATCTATTCACGTTTTCCATATGTTTTCCCTTTCTCTCATCATGCCTTTCATTGAGATGAACATGTGGGGCTAATCCCCTGTATCTTTAGGACCGAGAGTAGCCCGGGTAATCATTGTATGATAGTTTTGACATAGTTATCATAATTTGTCTCTAAAATCCGTGGTATGATTTCGTTTTCTCCATTATATCATTATGATTGATCATCCTAATGAAAATCTAATACCTTAAATTACTTTGAAAGAAGAATTAATGGTTGAAAAGAGATGAATATCACATTAAATAATAAATCCTTTGAACAAGGCGATGTACAGTTAATGGTGGGAACCCAGAGTGTGATCTTCATGCACCTAATTTAGGGAATAGGTTACTTCTACCGTGGAACCGACCTAGATTTAGGTAGTGAATTGTATCACGACAGCAAACAATTCTGACTACAGGCCACTACCTAGAATAAGAGACGAATTAGGATAATTGTGTAGGAATTAGTACAATGAGAACCTACGGTGAAACTGTAATCCTAAAGATTCCATCTTTAATTGATTAAACCAACCATTTAATTGACTGTTTTGCTTTCTTTTATTTTTCTTTTCTTTTTCAATCAACTCTCAAACCATTTTAATCGGTCTAGCTGATTGCGAATAGTTAGTAGTAGTCTACCGAAAATTTGTTCCCTGAGTTTGACTTGGCCTCACAAAGGCCTATATTACATTGGCACGTGCACTTGCATTATACACACGGTAGATTCGTGTCACCCCCCAATTCGAGACGTGCACGCAATGGATCACCATGCTTCAAACTAATCCTTTTTCTGGGAATAAGGGTGACAGTTGCCAATATCACCTCCAACATTTCATTGAACTTTGTTCCTTGTAGAAAATCCTTGGTGTTTCTAAAAATGGCATTAGACTTAGGTTGTTCAAATACTCTCTCTTAGGGAAATCTGGAAATTAGTATAATGCCATGGAGGGTGAAGAAGGGGTCACCACCTACGAGACCCTTGAAACCAAGTTTCTAGACAAATATTTCCCCCCTTCCCTCACCTACAAAATTAGGGGATAAAACCTTCTCTTTTCTATGGTCCCATGTGAAACTCTAGGAGAAGCTTGGGAAAGATTTAGGAATGCCTTCGACGTCGGCCACACCACGACATTTCCCAATCTCAACTCATTGAGATATTGTACTACAGTGTTGACGTTGACACTAAGAAATTCCTTGATTCCTCATCTAGAAGAAACTTCATGTTTCAGAACATAGATAGTGACTGTGCAATCATGAAATGCGCTTCCAAAACACTAACGAGATGAGGTATCAGTGGGGTCCTCAAGGTAGCTAAGGCTAAGGTAAATCCTGATATTCAATGAATTGCAAAAAGTCTTAAACTAATTTCCTTGAAATAGGACCTCTTGAATCATATTTGAATGCTTATGAGAGGACTCAACAACCCTACCAAGTTAAGGTTGTTGATTCCATTTGTGGGATTTTCCAATGGTATGATCATGTTACCCTACAATGCCAATACCTTTACAAGACTCCAATGCAGTCAGAAGTTGGTTAAATGGAGGACCTAAACTCCATTCACAACATACCTGGTGAGGAGTACTATAATCCAAATCAAGCCAGAAAACATGTTAGATTCCAGAATGGAAATCTTGTAGGAGCTGAAAATTTCTCTCAACTCCCTCCCCAACAAAGAACATCATATCCCCAATCCCAAATTACCATCCACCACCAAGCTTCCCATATAATAACAATCATAGGAACCTTGGAATAAAGGAAATTACAGGGGCAATTTCCAAAACTATGGTTCCTACCAAGGGAAACAATATCAAAACCTTAATCCTCCACCACCACAACCTCAAGCAAAAAACAATGAAACCTCTCGCTCAACCAACGATAGGGTATCTGCCTTGGAGAAAATCATTATTGCTAAATAAGCCCATCAAAAGGTGACTGGTGCTCAGTTTGTTTGCCTCTTTTCTCAATAAAATATACCTATCAGCAGCTTTACAGGACATCCTGAAAACAACCTGAAACACCCTAAACAACTTAAGGTTGTCTCTACTCATTTAGGGAAGACATATTCCACTTCCTCTCCTCTAGAGAAACCCGTAGTTGTACCTTTGGATTTTGAGGATGATAAAAATATGATCATTGAAACTCCTCCTACACCTAAACTTTTCATTCCCACTGATGTGGTTCCACCTATGGTGATTGATGAGACAAAAATCCCTATTTACAAACCTCGTCTAACATACCAAGCCCGCCTAAAGCAAACTAGGCTTGATATTCATTTCATTAAATTCAGGGATGCCATGAAAAAGCTACATGTGGATATTACTTTCTTAGATGCTCTTGTTGTATGGTTGTTTGGTCTAAGTACAAGAAACTCTATTGACTTGGAAATATACATGCAAAGAGGATGATACGATAATGCTTGCTAGTAACACTTCAGATATCATCCAAAGAAAAATTCCTAAAAAGAAGAAAGATCCTAGTTCCTTTGGGATTGGGTGGTAACAAGGTGATAATGCTTGCAGGAAAGGACTTGCAGATTTGGGTTCTAGTATATCTATCATTCCCTATAGTCTTTTTAGGAGGTTAGGATTTGTTGACATGCTTCTCACTGCAATGACCATCTAGTTGATAGTTTCATCTATGACGAAACCCATGGGTATCATTAAAGATATGCCTATAAGAGTTGGGAATGAAGCTTATATCCCATGTGACTTTGTCATCATGGACATAAAGGAAGATTTACACTACCCCATCATCTTCAGCCATCCCTTTTTGGATATTACCCGAGCCTTGATTATTTTCGAGGATGGATCCAACATTTTATGCTTAGGAAAACAAACCATCCAATTTAGGGTGTTTGAAAGTATGTGGGGACCAAGCCTACAGGTAGAGGTTTATCTCCCTGATTGCATTGAGAAGTTGTGACAAAGTGAAATATTGCATAAGTATGAACTAATTCTAATTGTACCCTCATTATGTTCAGTCTTGACCCTAATTCATTTTTTTCTTGGTTACTTGATCAAAGATGATACTCAAATTTGAAATATGATGACTGATGTGAATTGTATACACATTGTGACACCCCAAATTAGGTTAAATTGTTACTTTATCCATAGAAATAAAATTGTCTGTGAAACTTCATCTTCTGGTCCTCAAACGTATTCTATAGATTTTCACATTTTTGTGAATCTATGATACGAATTTCATCTCAATAGGATGTTCCTACTATTTTCTATGAATTCTTGAAGTTCATGTGTAGAAAACCCTCTATTTGCTCTTTATTTGCCACTTTTCCAAGTCAGCGATCCATTTCAAGAGTAGGGGGCGAGACACATCCCTTGGATCTACCACTCATAGATCTGAGTCTGATCTGATGGATGTTGTGTCATCTCCTACCTCCCGCTAATTGCGGGGAGTAGACAAGGATGCCATAATGGCCGATCTCCCACTTATGACCTCGATTCAAAAATCTAAGTGAGCAAAAATCCTAGTCTTGTGATTTCGAACTGAACCATACCCACTTTGACCACCATTAAGGCCCTGACTTTCCATCAAAATCTTTCTTCCTTCTCTCCTTATCACTCTGGGGACCATGGTCATCTACCAAGGATCGATCAAGCCCTAAACCTACCCTGAGATCCTATAAAAGGACCCCCCTGATGATCGCAATGACCATATCTTGCTCAAGGTCCCGGTCTCACACACTGTCACGGCCTTAAAAACCCCCCAATTTCTCTATGTTCCTATGCTAGTTGGAATGACACCACTGAACAACCCTTTTGTGCATTTTGCAACCACAGTCTCTTGCCCCAATCTACCACTCGCTACCACTTCGTGAACGCGCAACGAGTGCGGGCGACACCTCTCCTGCCTCTACCAACACCTCCCGTTCCATTCTCCCCTAGCATCGATGATTCTACTCTACCTCATTTCTGGGCTCGTGAGGAAGCCTAAGAAAAGAAAGAAAGGGGTCCCAGACTGTCGGTCTATGGAGGTTCTAACCCGATCCAACGACCCAGTTAGATCCTAATTTGAAACAGTAAACTAAAGATTGAACCAGCCAAACTAAGGATTGAACCAATCCAAAAGTAAGTGAGCTGCCTCATCCATGCAGATCGATATGGACCATTATTATAACATTGAACGAACCTCACTTTTCCATGTTAAGGTTTTTTATATCTCTTTGACAAATAATCAATAAAATGACCAGATCTTATTTAAATCATAAAAAATGCATCTGAGCCCCATAAATTATGAATAAATATTCAATCTTGATTAGAAAAATCCAATGAACCATCTAAAAATAATTGTAAATCCTAATTCCTTATGTATGTCACTAATATATCTATGTTTTGTATCTTGCTAATATAATTTGTCTAATGACTCAATAATCATGTTGATCTCTAGAAACCCTAATATGTTTACTCTGATGACTATCTTGAAACATTAATCTAGATCTAACCTAGTTGAATCATCTACTCTTGAAAATGAATCATGTACCTTATAATGATGGTTAATCTTGATGGCAACACCTTGACATGATGATTAATCTTGATGATGGATTCTCACCCTAGAATTGTTATATTCATATCATGATTGTACTAAATCGTGTGAAGTCCCTGATCATGACTATTGAACTTCTCCCTTAATGATGATTTAGAGACTTGATAATGACTTTAATAATGATCATAAAATTAGGGTTAACACATATGTTCCTAAAAGTACCTAGGTAGGTCATTCACACTCGAAAGTATACTTGACACTTGAATAAAGTTGGACATATTGAAATATTGTGGATCATAAGTGAATGACCTAGTTCTAAGGTTAAATAGGAATGAGTAACCCTAATTGAGAACTTTGAAACATGATCTTCTAAACATCATGATCTTGACCCTTGATCCAATATTGTTGGTTTAGGACTTAATTTGAAGAGTTGACTTATTAGCTTTTGAGATTTGTACTCTAAATCTTCAGTGAAAGGTACACTTTTATATTAGTGGTATCGAATGATACTTGTATGAACCTCTTGAAAATCTTGGCTGTTTATTTGTTTGAGATATTGTTCCCTAGTAATTAGTCTTCCGATTTTCTACATTATAGCTTGAAAAAACTTGAAAATACAAATGATATTTCTCATTATGACTGCTAGTAATACTTGTTGATATTGTTTATGAGTGACCTCCTCATTTCGAGGGTGGAACTTGTACATATCAAATGATCTTGAATCTTATACTTGTCAACTAAACTCCTACCCAATATGGAGAGAAGGAACATGGTGGCTTCCCCCATCTTGTTGGGGCGACGGAACCACATAAAATATATAAGAATGCTTCTTGAAATAAGCACAATGGGAACTTGTAATAAAATTGAATTGATCAAAATAGAAATCTTGTCAGGTAAATGTTGGTTTGGAAATCTCTTATTGACTATATTTTGAATATAAGTCCTGCCAAGTACTATATTTTTCTATAAATGTTGTCAGTGGTTCAATATTTGTTCTTTTCTAAGCATACCGATGTATTTGCATTGATTTTGTCTCGATTTACCTAATTTTAGGCAAACTAGTTGAATCATTATGAAGAATTGACTAGATCACTTCCACACTTAACCAACTCTGCTGACAAGGATAAATATACCAAATCTTCTATTTGGGTTGGTTAGTTCTTTAAATCTTTTGTTTTATGAGTTATTATTTCTTATTGTATATGCCAGTGTGTGAGATCCTTTTGTGCCACTCAGAGACTGGCACTTCAATCCCTTTACTACTATCTAGGCAGTGGGATTGGGATTAGTATTGGGGTAAAAATGGTTCCATGATAGTTGGTATCATAGCATGCACACTCCCATATACTTTAAGTAAATAACTGTTGGTATGTATGCCCTAAGAGCCAATCATGGGATGATTGGTGGGATACATCAAGATTGATTTAATAAACATCAAAGGCAAGCTTCCAATTCTTTCTGGTTCAGTCATATGAGATAGTGATAGAACAGATTGAATGTCTAGAGACTGACAGTACTCAATGACGTATGCTTTCAGGTTGAGGACCTGAACGATGAGATCATACGGATGCTAAGAGTTTGTACATTCTTGTTATGTCCCTAGTCAGATGTCATTGTGGAAGGTAGATAGACATCAATGACACACAAGAGTAGATTGTGGTGTTGGTTGATGACAGAATCTCATTAGTCATGATATAGAGATATCAAACCAAACTCATAGGTACTTGTTAGAGAACAAGTGTACCAGACAGACCCACCGTGAGTTTGACACATGGAACCATGACATGGTAGTCACAGTCAGTACTCACAGTGATGGTGGTGAGTGTGATTCTTTGACCTGAAATCACTACACTCAAAACATGTCGTTGGGCACACTTTGACATCATCAAACGCAGTCCTGAAACATGGGTTGTTATAAAGGTGATGATTGGGTGGCTTTGACACATGGGGCTTTTGAGGGGTGAGTGATAGATATGGGATTTGTCCCTCCTGAGGGAGTTTGATATCCAAGGCCACTTGATGAGTAGGATTGAAATAGGTGTGCACACGCATGTGTGAATCAGTATGTGATATTTATGTCATACATATCTCTTTCAATCTACTCTTAGATCAAGAAAGTGAATGAACGTTGACAGGATGATTGTTCCATGCCTCGAGTTCATTCGGGATATCAGTGACAAAGGAATTATACATTCACTGTAACACCATTCACGGATTGTAGGATTGAAAGTTGTTCTCCAACTTTCTACTTTCACTTGGGTAGCACTGATGTGTGACTGGGCACCGCTCTTTGCTTGTGAAGTCATAAGTGTTATGGACTTTCACTGCCAATGTGAAATGGACTTGCAGGGTCACACACATAGGATTTAACCTGGAAGAGGAGTTTTGTCCACAAACAATGTTTAGATTGATTACTAAAGGAGTTTAGTAGTTCAATTAAACACTCAATTGATTGATAGCTCAAAATCATAGTGTTCAAGGTGTTGGACAGATTGATTAGAGTATCAGATTGATTGAAATCGCAATTGACTGATTTTGCACAATCTGCACTCCCAACCGATTGGCTCATGTGATGAACCGATCGGCTGAGCTTGGTGAACCGATTGGCTCAAGTGTTGAGTCGATCGGCTCATGGTCAGGGTGAAATGATTGCTTCAAGTGTTGAAATGATTGATTCAACTGGTGCAACCGAGCAAGTTGGGAAAGTAGGATTGGTGAGAATTTTCCTTGTGTTTCACTTGCCCAATTTGATTGGAACAAGGATTGGTATTTTTTACCAATTAGAAACAAAAGATGGAAAGTCAATCGGGAACTGTTTAGAAGTGAACTGACCGGTTCATGAGTCCCAACCGATCGGTTGAGGTGTCAACCGACCGGCTCAGGTCCCCAACCGACCATTTCAGTTGTGAAACGATCGGTTCAGGTTGCGAGTTGGTTGTTTTTGTGGAAAATCTCGAACCCTTCTACTCCTGCTTTTAGTCCCACATTGCTCGGGATGGAGAACCTTGTCCCATGACCCTCCTATATATAGGGGTATTGGGGGCTTCTCAAAGAACATCTCAGTGCAACCAGTTGCTCTGTGAAGTTGTCGTTCTCTCTGGTTTTGGTAAC
Source organism: Alisma plantago-aquatica (assembly GCA_963693085.1). Taxonomy (NCBI): domain Eukaryota; kingdom Viridiplantae; phylum Streptophyta; class Magnoliopsida; order Alismatales; family Alismataceae; genus Alisma; species Alisma plantago-aquatica. Next base: position 71,591,156 of record OY856412.1, on the reverse strand, counting down.
CAAGAGAGAGCCCGAGCAAGTGCTACCCGATAAGGGAGGCACAACAAGGGAAGGACAACTGCAGTTGCGATTGGTGGTAGGAGAGTGTGTTGGCAACTAGTACACTGACAAGAGGGTGCTACTCCTTCCAATTCCTTGTGAGACAAGGAGATTGGAGTTCCAGGTGGTCCGTGTGGACTACTTCAGAGGCGGGAGGTTTCTGCCGCTCAGGAGGACAACTGTCAATCCCGACAGTCTCGGTGAGACCAGGAGTCGTCAGTCCTAGTGCGACCAGGAGCTACATAGACACCATCCAAGACCGGAGGTGAAGATCGCGCAAGGCACGAGGTATTGTCGCCGAGCAAGCCTCGAGACAAGGTATGATTCCACAAACCATCCTTTCCTATTGTATAGACGTTGACGTGTTTCCTCGTTCTGGGTTTGGGGGAGAACATTTTTGTTTCCGCTGCCTTCTCTGCCTCCCCTAAAACCCAACTGTGGTATCAGAGCCACGTCAACTGCTCTATACTTTAGGGATTATCGATATGATCGATTTTGGTTTGTCACCTTTATTTATTGCATACGACGCGAATAAAATTTGTTTTATGCATGTCCAATCCTAAATCCACAAATCCCAAATTACATATATGATATGTATTATTAATGCACTCAAAGCGTCGCCCTTAAACGAGTTTTGTGGTGGATGTATAGTGTGGTTATGGACAATAAACCCTATTTGTGTATGGTTGTATGTGGTTGCTTGCATCTCGGTCTGCGCACCGATCTTCCTTCTCCTATTCCTGATGTAACTCGAAATAATTCAAGATTTCTTTCCTACCTTTGCTCCCCTCGAATGTAACTCGGGGTTTCTCCTTTTACAATGTAAAATAGGATAGATTTTATTTCCTATTATGTCAAAGACCGGCGGACATCCTGACGACAGCTGAGACGATCGGTTCAAGGCGTAAACCGATCGGTTGACGTTCCATACGATCGGTTCAAGGAGTGAACCGATCGGTTGATGACCGGTTCGAGGAGTGAGACGAGAGGGTGGCGGCCATGAAGAGATGCATGACGACCAGGCGAACTGATCAGTTGGAGGAGCCAACCGATCGGCTGGTGGCACCCAGCCGACCAGTCTGATGGTGAGCTGATCATTCATGTGATGAGTTGATCAAACCCAGAAAGGCAAAGCACAGAGTTCATCTTGTAAAGGTTGCATGTGATGTAGACCTAGATGATTGTGATTCCTCTTGGCTCGAGGAATCACATTAGGATGGCCATAATCATCGTTTTTATCATTTTGCATGTTTTCTGTGGAATATAGCATGTATATGATACGTACTATGTATTGTGGTGATTAGATATGTATATATATATATATAACCAAATCCCTCATTAAATATTAAGTCTCAGGTGCCTTCCAAATGTGACACACGTGAAAAGCTTGATCGAACAAGTGTGGGCACGCCCTAGCATGGTGCACCGTCTATCTCGTGGAAGAGTGAAGGATGAATGTGTGGGTCTGCCCTAGTAGGGTGCATATTCATCGTGTTTGCTTTGGGTCGAACTTAACAAGGTGATCTAGATGGGATCTAGTACCTTGAGGCATGGAGATGATCATGGCAAGGAGTTGCATATGACATCTTATTAAGAGTTGCATATGATGCAAATGGAAAGAGTTGCCTACCTGAGAGATCTAAGTTGTGGGTGACCTCCCTAGCTGGTCCATGACTTAGAGGATTTCAGGATCTTGCCCACTAGAAGGTTGTACGCTGCAATCTTCCAAATTAATGGTGAGGGCTATCAATTTGAAGTAAAATAGTGGGAGCGATAATTAATTAAAGGCCTAATTATATCGTCAACCTTTCAAATCAATCAAATAAGTCAAAAATGAGTTTTTGGACTAAAATTGCATATTTCCTTTTGTAATACAAATGACAAAAAACAACAATCACTTTTCTTTGCGATCGTTCCTTGAAAAGGACAAGCTAAATGGGACAAACTTCCATGACTGGTATAGGACATTGAGAATTGTTCTCACTCAAGAGCGAAAGCTCTATGTCCTAGATACTCCAACTCCAGGGGAACCTACTTCTAATGCACCAAAGGCAGAAAGGGACGCTTACAAGAAGCATTCTGATGATGCCATTGATGCAAAGTTCTTGATGTTGTGCTCTATGAACCACGAGTTGTAGAGACAACATGAGAACATGGGTGTCATTGAGAAGATTCAGCATCTCAGGAACATGTATGAAGATCAAGCACGGCAAGAGAGATATGATGTCTCAAGGGCACTGTTCAAGTGCATCATGACAGAAGGAGATCCAGTTGGTCCTCACACACTCAAGATGATTGGGTATGTGGAGAACCTACAAAGACTGGGATTTCCACTGAGCCAAGAGTTGGCTACTGACGTGATACTGCAATCGTTGCCAGAATCCTACAGTCAGTTTGTGATGAACTACAACATGAACAACTTTGATAGGCCACTGTTAGAGTTGTTGGGCATGTTGAGGACAGCCGAGACACAGATGAAGAAAGACAAGCCTAAGTCTGTGATGGTGATAACGAGCAAGAAAGGCAAGTCCAAGCGCAAGGGCAAGGGCAAAGCTAAGAAAGGTTCTCATGCTAGCCAGGAGCCCAAGTCGTCTTCAGCTCTCAAGGACAAGGGAGGCGTGACCAAGAAAGGAAATTGCCATCATTTTCAAAAGCCAGGACATTGGAAAAGGAATTGTCCTCTCTATCTGGAAGAACAAAAGAAGAAGGAGGCGACCGACGTCTCTACTTAAAGGTGTCCTGAAAGTAAACTTGTAACACTTTTGAGGTATATGATACCAAGATGTAAAGTGTAAAGAACTCAATAAATGGGGCAAGTTTTTCCGCCATAGATAGGAGTACTTTAGTTTATTTTCAGCCTAAAAGGCATGTAATACAATTATGAACTGCTATTTCATATTTTCCAACAGATAGAAACACTTTATTTTTTCATATTGTATGACAATGATGGCAATCAATAAAGAGATGTTTCAATTTATAAAGATATGATCTTTGTGGCAATGCCTTATTTATCTTGTGGTATTTGATATGCATAAGATAAAATGATACCTAAAGTTATTGATAACTCAAACAATCAAATTAGCATCAATCATGAGAAATTCATTTCTAGTTTCCATGTGATGGATAAATCTAGACTCTTTTGGTTAAAGAACCAGTAAGAGACATGAATATCTTGGACATGATTAATCAATCTTCACTAAAGGTAGTGGGAGAATGATTATCCTATTAGGTATGATACATGTGATGTATTTACATACCTATTAGAACAAATGCTAATACTTCAAATGGTGTTTAGAGAAATACCAATATGAATATCTTGAAGTGTTCAAGATTATCATAGATGAAGTGGAAATTTGGTAAAGTGTTAATTCTTGGTGAGATCAAAGAATGAAATACTTGAACCAAATGTTTGAGATCCTTTTGAGTGATTATGATAGTGTATCATAGTGAACTCATGATTAAGGCATGGTGATGTCTAAATCAAGAAGGAATCATACTCTAAGGAGTTAGAGAATGATTATCAAATAACTGAATTCTTCTTCTAATAAAAGAAATTAAGAATCACAAGGGTTGTGAGTTCTTATATCCTTAACAGATACACTTCAATTATCTATATGATGAGTTGTTCATGTGATGAGTCAACCATCTAGATAAATATGAGGAACCGAATTTTGAGTTATGGTTTATGACCATTACATCCTAAATGACATCCATATAAACCATAAGGTATGACCCTGATGGTAGCACCCATTGGATAAAATCCATAAGTACAAATGAGTCTTAAGTGTTAAGACACATGGATAACATTTTGAGAAAGATGATGCTTGTTGATTGCAACTTAATGACTAAGACATTTGGCGTATGGATATTAAAACCGCATTCCTATGAGGAATAAAACAAGGATGTGTATGTGACACAACCTATAAGGTTTATGAATCCACTAATGCAAATGAAGTCTATAAGTTACAATGGACTAATCAATGTGATTGATTGAGTACAGGCAACTCATAATTGGATCTTTACTTTGATGATATAGTCAAAGGGTTTGACTGATATGTCAAAGATAAAGAAGGGACCTGTGATTTAGTGGGAGCGTGTTCACATTCCACATGTTGATGTGAACTAGAAATGTTCTAGAATGGAAATCCAAAAGTGGAAATTATCTTTAAGGAAGATAGAGATGTTTCCTATGTGATAGGAATAGATATCTATAGAGATAGTTCTAGAAAACCTCTTGACCTGAAAAGAGAAAGCATACATTGGCAATCTGTACCGAAGGGTTCAGTATGCATAGATTCAGTGGGAGAAAACTTGTCCACGTTACATGGAGTTAGTATCCCAAGGCCAAGTGTCCAATTCTTATGAAGAATGGGAACACTAATAATAGATATGGATCTATCATGTATGTAATTATCCCATTATCTTGCATGTATCGACATGGCAAGAACAACATCCATTCATCATCTTGTATGTAGGACATGGCAATATGATGTTCTCATCCTGATAACTCGTATGTGGGACATGACGAGTGGATGTTTGTCTACTTCCAGTAAGGGCTACTTGAATACCATGAGAACTTGATAAGTACTTGAGAAGTACTAGTTCTATGGTGATAAGGAAGAGTTCAATGTAAAGAGTTACATTGATGCGAACTTCTGAAAGGACAGAAAATTAATCACAAAATATATATAGGATATATAAAAGTGAAAGTTTGTTGATAATTGGAAGTGTTCCAATAAAATTGTTTAAAAGGAAATGTCGAGTATCTGTGTGTTAGAGAACAACTGTGGATACTATATGGATCTGGAAGTTCATGAAATGAACTTATAGATATTCCACTCATTGATGACAAGTATGGAATCCTTGATCATGCAATGTGGGTAAAGGTTAGTAAAGGAATATTGGATTGCATATTACGGCAACTCCATCTCATACGTATGACGTACAGTGAAGAGATGTGAGACATGCAATTTATACTGACTTTGGCAAGGTCTTGCCATAACTCACTATGTTCGCACTAGAGCACAGTAACATGTGGGACATGTTTGAAGATCACTATGAATATGATTCAAGGGTGATTGGCTCGCAGTGCAAGTGGGAGTCTGTTGGTATGTGTGCCCTGAGAGCCAATCATGGGATGATTGGTGGGATACATCAAGATTGATTTGCTAAACATCAAAGGAAAGCTTCCAATTCTTTCTGTTTCAGTCATATGAGATAGTGATAGAATAGATTGAATGTCTAGAGAATGACAGAACTCAATGATGTATGCTTTCAGGTTGAGGACCTGAACGATGAGATCATACGGATGCTAAGAGTTTGTACATTCTTGTTATGTCCCTAGTCGGATGTCATTGTGGAAGGTAGATAGATAGCAATGACACACAAGACTAGATTGTGGTGTTGGTTGATGACGGAATCTCATTAGTCATGATATAGAGATATCAAACCAAACACATAAGTACTTGTTAGAGAACAAGTGTACCGGACAGACCCACCGTGAGTTTGATACATGGAACCATGACATGGTAGTCACAGTTAGTACTCACAGTGATTGTGGTGAGTGTGATTCTTTGACTTGAAATCACTACACTCAACACATGTCGTTGGGCACACTTTGACATCATCAAACGCAGTCCTGAAACATGGGTTGTTATAAAGGTGATGATTGGGTGGCTTTGACACATGGGGCTTTTGAGGGGTGAGTGATAGATATGGGATTTGTCCCTCCTGATGGAGTTTGATATCCAAGGCCACTTGATGAGTAGGATTGTAATAGGCGTGCGCACGCATGTGTGAATAAGTATGTGATATTGATGTCATAAATATCTCTTTCAATCTGCTCTGAGATCAAGAAAGTGAATGAACGTTGACAGGATGATTGTTCCATGCCTCGAGTTCATTCGGGATATCAGTGACAATAGAATTATGCATTCACTATAACACCATTCACGGATTGTAGGATTGAAAGTTGTTCTCCAACTTTCTACTTTCACTTGGGTAGCACTGATGTGTGACTAGGAACCACTCTTTGCTTGTGAAGTCATAAGTGTTATGGACTTTCACTGCCAATGTGAAATGGACCTGTAGGGTCACACACATAGGATTTAACCTGGAAGAGGAGTTTTGTCCACAAACAATGTTTAGATTGATTACTAAAGGAGTTTAGTAGTTCAATTAAACACTCAATTGATTGATAGCTCAAAATCATAGTGTTCAAGGTGTTGGACAGATTGATTAGAGTATCGGATTGATGGAAATCGTAATTGACTGATTCTGCACAATCTGCACTCCCAACTGATCGACTCATGTGATGAACCGATCGGCTGAGCTTGGTGAACCGATCATCTCAAGTGTTGATTCGATCGGCTCATGGTCAGGGTGAAACAATTTCTTCAAGTGTTGAAACGATCGATTCAACTGGTGCAACCGAGAAAGTTGGGAAAGTAGGATTGGTGAGAATTTTCCTTGCATTTCACTTGCCCAATTTGATTGGAACAAGGATTGGTATTTGTTACCAATTAGAAACAAAAGATGGAAAGTCAATAAGGAACTGTTCAGAAGTGAACCGACCGGTTCATGGGTCCCAACCGATTGGTTGAGGTGTCAACCGACCGACTCAGGTCCCCAACCGACTGTTTCAGTTGTGAAACGATCGGTTCAGGTTGCGATTTGGTTGTTTTTGTGGAAAATCTCAAACCCTTCTACTCCTACTGTTAGTCCTACATTGCTCGGGATGGAGAACCCTGTCCCATGACCCTCCTATATATAGGGGTATTGGATGGAGAACCCTGTCCCATGACCCTCCATGAAGTTGTCGTTCTCTCTGGTTTTGGTAACTAAGAGAGAGCCCGAGCAAGTGCTACCTGATAAGGGAGGAACAACAAGGGAAGGACAACTACAGTTGCAACTGGTGGCAGGAGAGTGTGTTGGCGACTAGTACGCTGATAGGAGGGTGCAACTCCTTCCAATTCCATGTGGTACAAGGAGATTGGAGTTCCAGGTGGTCCGTGTGGACTACTTCAGAGGCGGGAGGTTTCTGCTGCTCAGGAGGACAACTGTCAATCCCGACAGTCCCAGTGAGACCAGGAGTCGTCAGTCCCGGTGTGACCAGGAGCTGCACAGACACCGTCTAAGACCGGAGGTGAAGACCGCGCAAGGCACGAGGTATTGTCACCGAGCAAGCATCGGGACAAGGTATGATTCCACAAACCATCCTTTCCTATTGTATAGACGTTGACGCGTTTCCTTTTTCTGGGTTTGGGGGAGAAAATTTTTGTTTCCGCTGCCTTCTCTGCCTCCCCTAAAACCCAACAATAACATCTTGAGTCCCCTGAACCATGGAAACCCTAAAGTCCATAATGGTGAAAATTGAGGTGTCTAGACTTAGGTTCTGCATAATTCCTCCTATCTGTCTTCATGGTGGCTGAGGTTCCCCACTACGTGACCTTAATTGATCCATAAATGGAGTTAAAGGATCTTCTTTAAAACCCTTGAGAGTCTTCTAATTATCTTATCTTTTCTCTAAGGACTACACATAGACCACCTATTAGTTTGAAGTAGGGTGACTCCTCGTCTCTTCCTTTTCTAGGTATTATGACTGGATATGCACTCTCTGTATTTTGGGTAGTATGGGAATAAAAAAAATGTGAAACAAATTTTGAAACTATATCCTATAATCTGGCATACTCTTAACTTGGCCTACGTGATTAAAGGACTTATAATGGATGTACCTTGTAGATGGCCCCACAAACCCATACTCAAAATGCAAGACCCTCTAGAACCAATAATGATCGAGAAGGGAATATTGATAAAAGGAAGATTGGGAAGAAAAGACATGAGGAAAGGAAAAGGACCATTGCGAATAAGAAAATTCTTGAAGAATGAGTTGAGAGTGAGGTAGACAAAGGAAAAAGACCCATGCTCAATAATGTTGATGGTGATAAGGCTGAATCAAGAAAGGCTTCCAAGGATGATGCTTGGGAAGTACAAAACAAGATGCTAATGGATGGTATGATCAAATGGGCAAGATACACAACATTGATAATTCCTAAAGGAGTCCAAATCACCATGACTGCCTTTACCCCTTCATTCAATCCTGTAGTCATGGAGATGGAGATGAAAATAGAGGTTGGAATTGCAAAGGAGGACATGTTAAATGACAAAGTCTAGTGATTGGTCAAAAGGACATATCAAGACTCTCTAGCAATGAAAGAACCAACAAAGTCATTACTATATCTAGATTATGATGTGTTGATTATGTAACTCCTTGTAACATTTTGAAATGAACATTGCACTCATTATATCATTGAAAAATGAAATTTCATGCACTATTTATGACTACCTCTAAATTATGATCATGTTGATTCTATCTAGAGTTGGAAAGGTAATCCCTCCACCCAGTTTTGATTTCATGACCTAAAATCTCAAATAGGTCTGCTCTATGATAATATATTACTCGATCTTGAAACATGATTTTAAATAAAATGTTCACTATAGCTTGTGGATGAATTCCTAGAAAGACCTAAGTCTAGCTTATTCATCAAATATTGATACCATGGAAATAAAAATTGGTGATTGATATCACAAATATTTCTCAAATATTGCTTGATATTGTTGCTCAGAATTGAATATAGATGAGTGATCTCCCTAAGGTATAAATAGGAATATAAACTCTAGCTTTAACAATGTTTTGACCTATGATCTTTATGTCCAAACTTCGACTCTTGATATTAATGTAAAAAATTTTGAAACATGATTATAATCATCTATGTGGATCTTGAGATTACCCATGAATAACTTTTATATCCCCAAAAATTTAGATCTTGAAGAGGTTGACTTAGTAACGATTTCTGAGGATGGTAATTTTGAATATAAGCATAGGGTTAATTTCCTAAAAAAGACTTAGGTCTAAATCAGTCACCCAACTCAAATATACTTGATGAAGAAATCGATGTTGAAATTTTGAAATATTGCTAGATTGTTTTTTATGGGTGTAAGATCACACCTATGTTCTGGATTGGAATCAAAACCCTGGTCTTGCACTTTTGAAGCCCAAAATTTGGATATTTGAATCTTAACTCTTGAATCATGATCTTGTTAGTACATGACCCAACTTTTTCCATGAGGTATAATCTCAACTTTCAATCCCAATTCTCACCCATGTGGAGACATGACGTGAAAGTGAACTCCATTGGTGACCTCTAAATTGATCTATGCAAGTTTATGAGAGACTTTTGACGTGGTTATAATTTTGAGGACTTGATTTTGATAGTTGAAGATGTTAAACGAATCCAATAGTTCAAACATTTGAGGATATGATTTGGATTGGATAGTCCCAATTTTTTAGGATGTTTTTTATTTTGGGGACAAAATTCCTCTTAAGGAGGGAAGGATGTGTCAAAGTGCATTTTTGCATAAGTATGAATTTATTCCAATTTTACCCTCATTATGCTCACTCTTGACCCCAATTCATTTTTTCTTTGTTACTTGATCAAAAATGATACTCAAATTCGATATATGATGATCAATGTGAATTTTATACACATTGTGACACCCCAAATTAGGTTAAATTGTTAATTTATCCATAGAAATCAAATTGTCCATGAAACTTCATCTTCTGGTCCTCAAAATATTTCTAAATATTCTTCACATTCTTGTGAACCTATGGTTCAAATTTCATCTCAATTTTATGTTCCTACTATTTTCTATAAATTTTTGAACTTAATGTGTAGGAAACCCTTTATTTGCTCCTTATTTGCCCCTTTTTCCAAGTCATCGATCCATCTCAAGAGTAGTGGGTGAGTCACAACCCTTGGATCTGGCTCGCATAGATCTGGTCCTGATCTGACAATTGTTGTGTCATCTCCTACTTCCTACTAATTGTGGGGAGGAGACAAGGCTACCATAATGACTGATTTCCTTCTTATAACCTCGATTCAAAAATTTGAGCGAGCAAAAAGCCTCGCCTTGCGATTTCAATCTCAATCATTCCCACTTTGACCATCATTAAGGCCCTGACTCTCCATCAAAGGCTTTCCTCCTTTTATCATTCTCACTCTGACTGCCATGTGCACCTACCAAGGATCGTTCGAGCCCTAAACCTACCCCTAGATCATATAAAAGGATCGGCTGATGATCACAATGACCATATCTTACTCAAGGCCCCGGTCTCACACACCATCACGGCCCTGAACACCCCTAATTTCTCTTTTTTCCCCAGTTAGCCAGAATGGCACCACCGCACAGCCCTTTTGGGTGTTTTGCAACCACTGCCTTTTGCCCCAATCTACCACTCACTACCATTTTGCCAAGGCACGAGTGTGGGCGACACCTCTCCTACCTTTGCCAACGCATCCCACTCCCTTATCCTCTAGCACTATTGAGGTTCCTTCACCGCATTTCTAGGATCATGAGGAAGCCTGAGTGAAGAAAGAAAGGGGTCCCAGACCGCCAGTCCAAGGAGGTTCTAACCCGGTCCAACAACCCAGCTAGAGTCTGATTTGAACCACTAAACCAAAGATTGAACTGTCCAAACTGAGGATTGAACCGATCAGGAAGTACGTGAGATGCCTCACCCACGCAGATCAATTGGACCATTCTTTTTACATTGAACGGTCCTCATTTTTCCATATTAAGGTATTTTATATATCTCTCTAACAAATAATCAATAAAATGAAAAAATTCTATTTAAATCATAAAAAATGCATCCTATCTCCAAAAATTATGAATAAATATTCAATCTTGATCAAGAAAATCCAATGAAACATCAAAAAATACTTATGAAGCCTAATATCATATGGATTTATCTATCCCTATATTTTGATCTCTTGATAATATAATTTGTCTAAGGACTCAATAATCATGTTGAACTCTAGAAACCCTAATATTTTTACTTTGATGATTATCTTGAAACACTAATATAGATCTAACCTAGTTGACTCATCTAATCTTGAATATGAATCATGGACCTTAAAACGATGGTTAATCTTGATGATAACACCTTAATATGATGATTAAGCTTGATGATGGGTTCTAACCCTAGAATTGTGATATTGATATCATGATTGTACTAAATCTTGTGAAGTCCCTGATGATGACTATTGAACTTCTTCCGTAATGATGATCTAGATACTAGATAATAACTTCAATTATGATCATAAAATTAGGGTTAACACATATGTTCCTAAAAGTACCTAGGTAGGTCATTCACACTCAAAAATATACTTGACACTTGAATAAAGTTGGACATCTTGAAATATTGTGGATCATAAGTGAATGACCTAATCCCAAGATTAAATAGGAATGAGTAACCCTAATCATGAACTATAAAACATGATTTTCTAAACATCATGATCTTGACCCTTGATACAATATTGTTGATTTAGGATCTGATTTGAAGGATTGGCTTATTACTTGTTGAGATTTGTACTCTAAATCTTCGGTCAAAGGTACACTTTTATAATAATTCCTTCTTGAACGAACTAGTGGTATTGAATGATAGTTGTTTTTACCTATTGAAAATATTTACTATGTATTTGTTTGAGCTACTGTTCCCTACTGATTAGTCTTCTGATTTTCTATATTATAGCTTGAAACAAACTTGAAAACATAAATGATATTGCCCACTGTGACTGTCGGTAATACTTGTTGATATTAAGTAAAAGTGACAACCTCATTCTGAGGGTGGGACTTATACATGTCGAGTGATCTCAAATCTTATACATGTCAATTAACCTCCTATCTCATATGGAGAGAAGGATCTTGGTGACATCCCCCATCTCATTGGGGCGATGGAACTACATAAAATATATGAGAATGCTTCTCGGTATCAACATAATGGGAACTTGTAATCAAATTGAATTGTTTGAAATAGAAATCTTGTCAGATAAATGTTGGTCTGGAAATTGCTTGTTGACTATATTTTGAATATAAGTCTTGCAAAGTACTATATTTTTCTATAAATATTTTCAATTATTTAATATCTATTCTTTTCAAGGCGTGTTGATGGATTTGCATTGATTGCATCTCGATTCACCTAATTTTAGGCAAACTAGTTGGATAATTATGAAGAATTGACTTGATCACATCTACACTTGACAAACTCTGATGACAAGGATAAATTTGCAAAATCTCCTATTTGGGTTGGTTAGTTCTATAAATCTTTTGTTTTATGAGGTATTATTTCTCATTGTATATGCCAGTGTATGGGATCCTTTTGGGCCACTCAGAGACTGGCGCTTCAATCCCATTACTAGTATCTAGGAAGTGGGATCGGGATTGAATTAAGAATGATTTCGTGACAGGAGCTCCACCAGTTGAGACAAGAATGGGATCTAGTTGAGGATCCCTTTCAGGCCGTCCTAATGGACCCTTCTGACCGTGGATATGAAGATGAACAGTTTGATCAATACGAGGTTCACATAGATAACTTTGAAGAAGTTTTTGATGGAATTTGAGGACCTCAAAAAAATTTCTCTTATGGATGAAAAACCTGAACCCCCCAAGGCACTCGAGATGAATCCCCTCCTGGAAGGACTTAAATATGTTTTCCTTGATGAGAAAAAACTCTATCCTATTATCATTAACTATGATATCACCCATGAATAGGAAACTACACTCATGACTGAGCTTAGGAAGAGGAAAGCTTCCCTATGATATAAAATGGCTGATTTGATAGGAATCTTTTAAGCTATTTGCATGCATAAAATTCCTAAGGTAGAAGAATAAAAGCCTTATAGAGATCCTCAAAGGAAATCGAATTCAAACATGAAAGAAGTTGTGTGTCTAGAGGTTATCAAACTTTTGAATTCAAGAATCATCTACAACATATCCGACTCACCCTGGTTAGCCTTGTGTAGATTGTCCCCAAGAAAGGAGGAACTATTGTTGTGAAAAATGATAATGATAAGCCCATCCCCACCTGCACTATTATAGGACGGATGATGTGTATTGACTATAGAAAATTGAATAAGGCCACTAGGAAATATCACTTCCCTCTCACCTTTATATGTCAAGTACTAGAGCACCTTTGCCATCAATAATATATTTGTTATCCTGATTGCTATTCAAGTTTTTATCAGATTCACATTCATCCTGACGACTAGGAGAAAACAACCTTCATTTTTTGTTTGGCACTTACACATTCAGAAGAATGCCTTTCGAGTTATGTGATTCCCCATCCACTTTTTAGCGGTGCATGTCTGTCATCTTTGTTGGATTGATTGAGTCTGTAATAGAGGTGTTTATGGACGATTTCTCCATTTTAGGATAATGATTTGAATCTTGCCTCAGACATTTATCTCTTGTTTTGGAAAAGTGTGAAGAAGCACACTTAGTTCTCGATTGGAAAAAATGTCACTTTATGGTGACAGAAGGAATTGTCTTAGGCCATAGAGTTAGCCATTGTGGCATATATGTTGATAGAGCCAAGATTGATGTCATCTCCAAACTCCCCCCTTCTTTTGTTAAAGACATTTGTTCCTTCCTTGGACATGCTGAATTTTATCGATGCTTCATCGGTGATTTTTCAAAGATCACAAAACCTCTAACCAACCTTCTTCAAAAAGATACCCCCTTTGTGTTTGACAAAGCATGCATGGCTAGTTTTTTATGTTTGAAAGAAGCTCTAACTTATACCCCTATTATTTGAGCCCCTGATTGGTCTTTATCTTTTGAAATGATGTTTGATGTTAGTAATTTTGTTAGGGTGATATTCTTGGACAGCATGTTGACAAAAAGCACCATGTGATTTACTATGCATCCAAAACTCTAGCCGATGCCCAACAGAATTGCACGACCACTAAGAAGGAAATGCTAGCCATAGTCTATGCCTTCGACAAGTCCCTCTCTAAGAAGGATATGCTAGCCAAATTTATTGTTTACACAGACCATGCAGGCATTAGATATTTAAAGATCAAAAAGGATGTCAAACCTAGCCTTCTTCGTTGGATCCTTTTATTTCAAGAGTTTGACATAGAAATCCTTAACAAGAAAGGTTAGGAGAATGTAGTTTCTGACCATCTAATCCGCCTTGACTTATTTTATGATGATAGTATTCCCATTAATGATTCTCTTCCTCATGATATGTTGCTAAAAGTGGAATCCCAATGTCCTTGGTTTGCAGATTATGTCAATTATCTAGTTGTAGGTGTATTGCACCCTGAATATAAGGGGCATTCTAAGGATAAGTTTTTGCATGATGTAAAACACTACTATATGGATGACCCCTACCCTTTTAGGCTATGCTCTGATGGACATTATTGCAGGTGTGTCACTGAGGAAGAAGATCATGACATTCTTGAGTAGTGTCATTCCGGCCCCACTAGAGGGCACATGAACTCTCAAAAAAGCTAGGAAAGTGTTGTAGTATAGTTTTTGTGGCCTACATTATTCAAAGATTCCTATGAATTTGTTCTTACTTGTGATGAATGTCAAAGGACATGATCCACATCTAAGAGATACCAAATGCCCATAAATTCTTGGAAGGAGATTGAAGTCTTTGACGTTTGGGGAGTATATTATATGGGCTCGTTCCCTTCTTCTTGTGGATACAAATATATCTTGGTGTTTGTAGACTATGTTTCAAAATGGGTCAAAGCCATCCCCGCCAAAACTTGTGATTCCAAACCAGTGAAGAAACTTTTTAAAGACAACATTTTTCCTAGATTCGGGGTACCTCATATCATGGGTTCTAATGGAGGTTCCCATTTCTTAGAGAAAAGTTCTGAATCCTTGCTAAAATGATATGGATTCCATCACAAAGCCACCTCTCCCTACCACCCTCTGACCAATTCTCAGGTTGAGGTTTTGAATCGACAGAATAAGTCAATCGTAGAGAAAAAAGTCAATCACACTAGGAAAGATTGGGCTTTGAAACTTGATGATGCCTTGGGGGCATACAAAACTGCCAACAAAACTCCAATAGGCACCACTCCTTTCAAACTAATTTTTGGAAAATTTTACCATCTTCCCATAGTATTGGAAACAAGGCTAATTGGGCCATCAAACTCTAAATTTTGACTTATGAAGTAGGTGAAAACTAATTTCTTCAAATGCAGGAGTTAGATGAGCTCAGGATGACAACCTATGAGAATGCTAGAATATACAAATACAAAACCAAATTATTGCATGATGGCCACATTAAGAAGAAGGATATTCAAGACATTGACAAAGTCCTTTCTATAACTCTAGGATAAGGCTTTTTCCAGGAAAACTCAAATCTAGATGGTATGGACCATATCTCATTAAATGTGCCTACCCACATGGAACTTGTCTATTTGTAAGGTATGCTCATAGAGCCAATCATGTGATGATTGACATGGCATATACCATAAAGGATTTGATTAATACTCACAAAGGCAAGCTTCCAGATCATTCTATTTCATTCAATTATGAGATAATGAGGAAACATTATGAATGTCTAAAGAATGATGATACTCAATGATGTATGTATTCAAGTATGTGACTTGGTAGAATGAGATCATATGAATGCTAAGAGTTTGTACATTCTTATTATGTCCCTATTTGCCTATTACTGTGGAAGATATATAGATACCAGTAACACATAAGAATAGACTATGGGTTGGTTGATGACAAAATCACATTAGTCATGATATGGTACTATCAAACCAAGCACACATATACATGTTAGGGAATAGTGTATCAGACAGACCCTCCTTGAGAATGACACATGGAAACCACCATTGGTGGTCATAGTCATCTCTCACAGTGAAGGTGGTGATTGTGATTCTTAGACATAAAATCACTACACTCATTACACGTCATTGGGTACGTTTTGACATCATCAAACACAGTCCTGAAACATGGGTTGATATAACAATGATGATTGGGTGTATTTGACACATAGGGATAGACTGTGAGTGATAGATATCAGATTTGTCCCTCTTATTGGAGATTGATATTCTGGCCACTTGGTAAGAGAGACTGAGAAATGCATGTGCATGCACATGTGAATCAATATATAATATTGAGGTCACATTATCTCATACAATATGCTCTTAGTTCAAGGAACATGGATGGAACGTTAAGAGGATGACAATTACATGCCTCGACTTCACCTTGGATATCATAGACAAAGGAATTATACAATCACAACAACACCTTACACAAATTGTAGGTTGAAGTTGTTCTCCAACTTTCCATTCACTTGGGTAGCACTGATGTATGACTAGGTACCACTCTCTACTTGTGATGCATAGGTTAGTTATGGACATTCATTTCCAATGTGATATGGGACCTATACGGTCAAACACAAAGGAACTTGTTTATAAATGGAGTTTAATCTTGAATGATGATTGGACTGAGTATTAAAGTGTTTAGGTATTCAATTCACACAATAGATTGGTTGACTGTGGTGCCTAATGACCATCTCATAGGGTGAGATGACTGTTTGAGCAGCCAGACAAGCATCTCAATTGTTGAGATGGCCGTTTGGGTCATCAGGTTAATCAGAAATGGAATTGGCCAAGATCTTCCCAAACTGAAGTGTGAACATACCGGTTCATTTTGATTAAATGACTGGCTTGGCTCAACTCACTGGACGGTCATCTGGGAGAGAGAGACGGGAATCTAGCATGTGTGATATGGATTGGTTGGGGCCGAATGAAGGTTCTAGAAGTTTCCCAAATTCATTTTGATTGCTCAATACTTATGGTGCAAGGAATTAATGTCTAACATTAATGGGAAAAGAGTTGCCAATTTCGTATGCAATTGGGAAACTGTCAAATGGTCATTTGGTAGTGTGAGATGACCGTCTCATGTGACCAGATGACCATCTGGGTCACCATACAACTGTCTCATGGTTTGCAAGCTATGAAAATTCAATATCTTCTAGTCCCTTCCACTCTCATACTTATCCCAAACAGATTGGGAACCCTGGCCCTATTCCCACCTATAAATAAAGGGGTACTGGGGGCTTCCTAGACAACAACAACATCAATGGAGAATCAGTTGATTTGACAATTTTTGTCCTCTCTGGTTATGTTAATCGAGAGATCCCAAGCTAGTCCTACCAATGACGGAGGGATAGTGACATGAGAGAACAATCGAGGATCGTTGTTGTGGGAGAGGAAGTTGGTGACTAGTACACCAATGGGAGGGACAACTCTTTCTTATCTATTCTAGTTGAAAGACATGAGTTATAGTTGGTCCGTGTGGACTACTCTAGAGGTAGGAGTCCTTTGGATGCTACTAGGAGGGAAAAAGTAAAATTCAATCCATGGAGAGACCATAAAAGTTGTTGTAGAAGTTCTCATGTCCGCTGTCTGTGGTGAAGACCAGGAGCTCCACAAATACCATCCAAAAGAAACCAGAAGATAATTGCATTGAAGAGTTGTTTTTGTTGGACTTGCTCCAGGACCAGGTATAACTCATTAAACCATCCTTCATATTTCATAGTAGTTGACGCGATCTTGCTATTATGGGAATACATATAGATAAAGTTTTTATTTCCACTGTTATACTTTGTCCTCATATTTCCCAATAGTGGCATCAGTACCACATCAATTTAGTATGTTTTTAGGATAATTGATATGATCGGATTTTGGTTTAATCATTTATTAATTGCATACAATGTGAATATTTAAACTGTATCATATCGGTATCCAATCAAAGACCACATAATCCCAAACTATATATATATATATATATATATATATATATATATATATATATGTATGTATATATATATACATACATATATATGATATTCACTCGCTTCCCGCGTGGGTAGAGTGGTGAAGTTACCCAGTTCCTCATTCGATGTTGCCTTGCATTGATCTGAAGCAGCAGTGGCACCAATTTTAATTATGTGTAGATGTTGTACGTGCATGATGTAGCGGTGGCAATATTAGTAATTATGCTATAAATAGTTATACATGCATGGAGTAGCGTTGCAAATCTTATCTTTAAGTAAAAATAGTAGGTGCCAACCATGTTGATATTGGACACGTACCAAACTTGAAGTATACTAATGCCCAACATAACGAGCCTAAAACCATTCTAGTGGTATCCTTTTGTGGAGGTAAATAAATACATGGGAAATAAAATAATACATCCAGATTTTATTACGGAACGTCATCCTTAGTTACAAATTTCTCCTTTCCATTACAAAATCTATGCTCTCATTACAATATAACAATTATCCTTATAGAGTTTTCAAATTCTACAAAATGTTATAGCATACAGAAAAGTTTCACACCGTAGTTGTACTTTCAATTATGTTTGCATAAATATAGATGCCTACTAAAAGAATATACCAAAAAACAAACAATTAATAATAAGAAGATCTTTATAATGAGTAGATAATCTGAAACAAAGTAAATAGCCAAGAGCTACTATAAATAGCAAAGAGAAATTGTAATACACAATGGAAAAATGTAATAGGAAATAACAAATTGTAATCAGCCTAGAGATCTTGTAACACAAATAGATTAACTGTAAGGTGATAGTCAAAATTGTATTATAGTATAGTTTTGTAAATTGAAAATACAACCATGTTTAACACTTTGTAAAGAGACTTGAGCAAAGAGAAATTACAATAAGGAGGAGAAAATGATGAGTAACACAAATGTTTGATGATATAAAAGATGACCCAGAAGCTATTAAAAAAATATAAAGAATGCCAGCAAGTAAACAAGTGGTATTTTGACAACATATAGTGAGTTATAACGGAAAGTAACATTCTATAATAAAGAAAGAAATATTTGTAATCAAAACAAATGATTTATAATGGAAAAGAAATAAATGTAACCAAGGATGAAATTTTGTAATACAATCTAGATGTATCACATTCTACTATTCAAGAGAATGAACCTCGATACATAAAAAATTGTAATAATAAGGAACACTTTGTAATAAGAATAGAGAATTCATAACGAGAATGAAAAAGTTAAATCTAATGATGACATTCTGTAATATGACATGGGTGTATGAATTTTTGTTATCTTATAGAATGAACCTCAATATATAGAAACTATAATAAGAAGGACAATTTTGTAATGAGAACTGAGAATCCATAATCAAAATGAGAAAGTTATAATTCAATATGACAATCAGTATTATATTCTGGTTATATCAAAGTTTCTATCTAAGAGAATAAACCTTAGTACAAAATAAATTGTAATAAAAAGGAACATCATGTAATGCAAATAAAAAATTTGTAATGAGAATGAAACAAATTTAACCAAGGATGACATCCTATAATGAAATCTAATTATATTACATACTATATCCATGCTATGTACACTCTGATCCGTTCTAGGTTTCTTGATCACGTCCACTATATCAAACATGTAGTTTAAATTTCTCACCATTATTCACTTTTTTATTCACCTAGCATGGATGCCTCGATTACATCTATCTTTCCTCTAGTGCATGCACTCATAGTTATTGTCGTCTAGTTACAAATAATGGCATCACACCCATGCACTAGCAACAAATTGTGAATTAAAAAATGATGCCACCATGTTCCACACATACACAATTGAGTTATGCTGAATTACAATAGCTGCCATCGCTACTCCATGCATACGAAATGAAATCTGGATAATTACAATAGATGCCACCACTACCATGCAGCAATGATTGATTTTAATTTAATTACAAACCATGCCACCGCTACTCAATACACGGGTAATTAAATTGGCTACCCACGTGGGCATATATATATATATATATATATATATATATATATATATATATATATATATGTCTATATATATATATATATATATATATATATATGTATATATATGTGTGTGTATATGATATGATATATATGCAATATACACATGTCGCCCTAAAAGCGGTTTTAATGGTGGATGTGTACCGTGGTTATGTCGAATACCCAATATTTGTGTGTGGTTGGATAGTTTTGTTGTATTCATGTTTATCTCAGTTTGTGTACTGAGCCTCTACCTCCCTCTTCCTAATGATAAAGTTAATTATTTCCTACATTTTCTCCCCTCAAATGAAAGTCAAGGTTTCTCTTAACAATGTAATAGTTTAATATCAATAGGATAGTTTCTTTTCTTAGAATGACAAAGAAGATGATCATCTCCAGATGAGATGACCAGTTCATGAGACGAGTTGACCATCTAAAGGACCATGGAGGACATAACGATGGAGACACATGACCACCTGGTGGGCCCAATTGACCGTGTGGAAGGTGTCAAAACATCAATTGGATAGGAGGCCATACGATCATCCCAGAGGACCAACCAACTAGCCGAGAGGGGAGACAACCAGATCAGGGGTTGAACTGATCTACCCAGATTGCAAGCATATATCTACACCAACAGTAGGTTCATACAGGAGATGTGATGATTGACCTAAGTGGTAATAATTCCTTATAGATCCAAGGAATTACAAGTAGACATGGCCATAACCATCACTTTTTATTTTATATTGCATGTTTACATTGTGGGATATAGTATGTATATGATATGTACTATAAATGTGGTGATTGGATACAATATATGTATATATGTGTATGTATATATATATATATATATATATATATATATATTTATATATATATATATATTTATATATATTTATATATACATATATATACATATATATACATATATACATATATATACACACACATATATATAGTGTATGTATATATATATATATATATATATATCCCTTAATCAAACATATTAAGTCTAATATGCTTTCCATCAATGACACACATGAAAAGCTTGATTGACCAAGTGTAAATTTGCACAAAGTATGGTGCACCGTCTATCTCATGGAAGTGTGATGGTAGATATGTAGGTTTGCACAAAGCATGGTGCATATCTATTGTGTTGTCTATTGGGTCCGGCTTAACTGGTGACTTAGAGAGCCTAATAACATAATAGTGCAGATGATTATGGCAAAGATTTGTGGAAATCATCTATCCAAGAGTTGCATATGATGCAATCACCATGATTTCCTACCTAAATAATCAATTTGTGGGCGATCTGCAAAATCTGGCTTAGGATTTAATGAAATATGGATCTTGGCTCATTAGAAAATTGTTCAATGTAGCTTTTTGAATTGATACTTTAGGGTTGTCAATCTAACCAAAATAATGAGGATGATAATGAATTAAGGACCTAATTATTACACCCAAATTTAATCAAATAAAAAATGAGTTTTTTATAAAATTGCAAATTCTTTTATAGAATCATATGGCAACAGACAATAATAACTTTTCTCTGCTATCAGTGCTTGAGAAGGAAAAACTAACTGGGAACAACTTCCATGACTGGTTCTAGATGTTGAGAATCATTCTCACATAAGAGTGCAAGTTGTATGTCCTGGAGATGCCAGAACCAGAGGAACCACCTCAAAATGCTCCAAGGGCTGACAAGGAGCCTACAAGAAGCATACTGAAGAAGTTGTGTATGTCAAATGTTTGATGTTATGTTCCATGAAGTATGAGTTATAGAGGTAAAATGAGAACATGGATGTGATTGAGATGGTCACACGTCTCAAGAACGTGTTCCAAGATCAGGCAAGAAAAGAGAGATATGATATCTCCAATGCGATGTTCAAATGTAACATGGCAGAAGGAGATCTAGTAGGTCCTCATGTGCTCAAGGTAATTGGGTATGAGGATAACATAGATAGACTGGGATTCCCCTTGGGTCAAGAGTTGTCCACTGACATGATTATGCAATCTCTGCCAGAGTCATATAGTCAATTTGTCATGAACTACAACATGAATGACTTTGACAATTCATTGAAAGATTTGTTGGGCATGTTGAGAACAACTGAGACACAAATGAAGAAAGATAATCCCAAGTGTGTAGTGATGATCAAGAATACAAAAGGGGAATCTAAAGGAAAAGGGAAAGCTAAGAAGAGTTCTATAGCTAGCCAGAAGCCGAAGTTTTTTTATCTCAAAGCAAAGGGAGGTGTGAAGAAAATAAGAGGTGATTGTCACCATTGTCACCCGTATGGACATTGGAAAAGAAATTGCTCACTCTGGTTAGAGGAATTAAAGAAGAAGAAGGAAGACATTAAGGCCTCCACTTTAGGTATAAACATTGTAATATAAGTTTGATTACTTCATCATTTTGGTATGTGATACCAAACAAAGATCTGACATACTTGATGTGCAGGATCTAAAAAAAAGTAAAAACCTTTATGGAAGGACAAAGATGGACAAGGCGGAGCAAGAGTTGTGGAAGCTTTGGTCTATATTTAAATTTAGCTTAGCCCAATGGAAATGTAATAAAGTTAATAGAACTACTATTTCATTATTCCATCAAATGGAAACATTAACTCCAAAGAATCTTGCATGACAAGGATGATAAATCAATAGAGTGAGATATTAATGTTTCTATTTTAAAAGACCTTGCATGGTAATGCCCAAACATCTAATGAACTTTGTATGAAAGATTTTTGAGTTGAATGTTTATAATGTTAATACCAAAAGTTTGTAATTGATAACTCAAAGCTATCATTAGCAGTAGTCACCTTGAACATATATATAAGAAATGCATGTTTGGAATACATATTGATGTTAATCTAGATTCTCTTGCTTATGGAACCTAACAAAACTTGCAAAGCCTTCTTTATGCACAAAGTGGCATATTATCATTAACTATATGTAGTGGGAGGATAAGCCTTCCATTAAGCTTCATACATGTGATGTGTGAAGATCTTATGGAATGAATGATATATAGCTCGTATTCATTTACTGGTAATATGATGATATGTACTTAGTAAAATGGAAATTTCTTCAAATGATCTAGAATGTTATAAATGAAGTATGACTTTGATGAAAGTATTAAGAAAACTTTGATGAGATCAAATGTTGAAATACTTTACATTGATACCTTGAGTACCTTCAAAGAAAGGACTGTGATAATGCATCACAAGTCAAATCCATCTAAACATCATGATGTGTCAGAATGAAGGAATTATACCATGATGAATCATGATATGATTATCAATTAATTTAATATTCTAATCCTCATAAATATATATTTTTGTAAGGATCCATATCATAGAAAGAGTGACAAAGTTGGGACTGAGGCTTAGATGATGATGATGATCCTCATAAATATATATACCTATCACTAAATCATGTACCATATGAATGATTTATTAGAAATCATATATGATATGATTTAGGAATGTCCCAATATATCTAAAGGATTGAAACCTAATGACATAATTGCTAATCTTACTGTTAATCCCAATCAAATAACAAAAGTGTTTTTTTGATAGGATAACTGAGTTCCAAAAGAATCAGTGGGAGTAATAGTAGAACTTGAAATGTTTGAGGTCAACAAAGAGGTACAATGAGAACTAGGAGAATCACAACTTGTTGTGGAATCTTGAGTTCATCATATAACATAGAATAAAATAGTTCTAGTAGAACACATATTAGATTGGGGATTGTGAATCCAATGATTAAGATAGGTTGGTCATAATAGGATGAGCCAACTAGTGAACTAGAAGCTATTGTGAACCATAATTTGAGTAATGGCTCAAGGCCATTATGAGATCCATATAAACTAGCAAGGTATAACCTTGATAGTACTACCTGAGGAGTAAAACCCTAAAGGTGAAGATAATGTCTTGTGGCAGAGACCTACATGGATAACATAAAAGGACAAATTGGTTGAATAAGGTTTCATATCAGTTCAAGTTGTTGAACATGACAAAAATTCCTTTTACCAATTATTGAGCTTGTTGTTGTAGTTAAAGTAGACTAAGAGATTTGGCATATGAATATTAGAACTAGATTCCTTAAAAGGAATACATCACAGGATGTGCATGTGACACAACCTAAAAGGTTGTATAAATTTAAGAATGCAAACAAAGTTTATAAACTACAAAGTTCGATCTGGGATTGAAACAAGCAACTCAGAGGAGGGATCATTTAATTTGACAAGATACTCAAAAAGTTTGACTTGAATCAAAATATAAGATGGAATATTTGATTACAAAAGATTTAGTGGGAGTATATATGAACATTCCACCTATGATGAGGAATAACATTTCAATATCGTGAATATTGAGAGCTGGCATGAAAAACCCCTTAAACAATGAAGGACTAGGTGAAACATCTTACGAGATAAGGATCAAGACCTATGAGATAGTTCTTGAATGTTTCACAATGGAAGTTTGAGCACATATAATAACAATGTGTTGAAGGAATTCAACACAGAAAGGATTCAATGAGAGATAATCTAGATTAGTCTCTCATTAACCTTATGTTCCAATTCTTGTGAAGAATGTAAATGACATGATTTGGATATATCATGAATTCTATATATGTACTTATCCCATATAATCTTATATGTATTGGACATGACAAGATGATATTAAATTCTAATAAGGTATATAGGAATTTCATTAGAAGATGTCCATTAGTACTTGAGAAGTACCTAAGGATAGATTGCTAGTAATTAAAGATTGCTAAAGAGGAAGAGTTGGATGCAAAGGGTTACATTGATGCAAGATTCCTCAATGACAAAGTGATTGCAATAAAATATGTTTGATTTAAAAGGAGAAATGTTGTTAGTTGGAAGGGTTCCAAACTAATAGCCATTAATTCTATTTTACAATAGAAGCCAAGTATACTTGTGTTGTGAACACAAAGTGATACTATATGGATCTAAAGGTTCATATGATGAACTTATAGATGTTTCAACCATTGATGACTCAGTAGTAATATTGTAACAACAATGGAGCTAATTGTTAGGCAAGGAATATCAGATTACATATTATGGCAGTTCTGTCTCATATGAGAAATCGTATAGCAAAGAGAGAAGGAAACATGTAATATATCAACCAATAGCAAGTTGTTGATAACCCATTGTATCAACACCAGCACAATGAAAGCATGGTGGACATATTTAGATCACCAAGAATATGATTCATGGGTGATTGGCTCTAAGTGCAAGTGGGAGTTTGTTGGTACAGTATGCCCATATATCCAATCATGTGATGATTGACATGTCATATGTCGTAAAGGGTTTGATTAATACTCACAAAGGAAAGATTCCAATTCATTATGTTTCATTCAGTTATGAGATACTGAGGAAACATTACGAATGTCTAAAGAATGACAATGCTCAATGACGTATGTCTTCAAGTACGTGACTTGGAAAAATGAGATCATAAATATGCTAAGAGAATGTGCATTCTTATTATGTCCCTAGTCAGTTGTTACTGTGGAAGGTAGATAGACACTAGTAACACATAAGACTAGAGTGTGGGTTAGTTGATTATAGAATCGCATTAGTCACGATATGTCAATATCAAACCAAGCACACAAATAGATGCTAGGGAACATTGTATCAAATAGACCCCCCTTGAGAATGAAACATGGAAACCATCATTGGTGGTCATAGTCATCTCTCATAGTGAAGGTGGTAATTTTGATTCTTAGATCTATAATCATTTCACTCATCACATGTCGTTATGTATGCTTTGGCATCATCAAATGCAGTCCTAAAACATGGGTTGTTATAGTGGTGATGATTGAGTGACTTTGACACATGGGGATAGACTATCAGTGATAGATATGGGATTTATCCCTCCTACTTGAGATTGATATCATGGCCACTTGATAAGTGAGACTGAGAAATGCATGTGCATGCACATGTGAATCAATATATGATATTGAGGTCACATTATCTCATACAATCTGTGCTTGGTTTAAGGAACATGGATAGAATGTTGAGAGGATGATAATTCCATGCCTTGAGTTCATCATGGATATAAAAGACAAAGGAATTATACAATCACTACAACACCTTACACGGATTGTAGGTTGAAGTTGTTCTCCAACTTTCCATTCACTTGGGCAGCACTGATCTGTGACTAGGCACCACTCTCTACTTGTGATGTCATAAGTTAGTTATGGACATCCACTAACAATGTGATATGGGACCTATAGGGTCACACACAAAGGAACTCATCTAGAAGTGGTGTTTAATCTTGAATGATGATTGGACTGAGTATTAAAGTATTTAGGTATTCAATTCACACAATAGATGATGACTGCACTACCAAATAACCATCTCACATGGTGAGATGTCCATTTGGGTAGCCAGACGAGAGTCTCAAGTATTGAGACAACCATTTGGGTCGTCAAGATAACTAGAAATCGAATTGGCTAAGATTTGACCAAACTAAGGTGTGAACCGACTGACTCATTCTGATGAACCGATCAGCTGGGCTCGACTCACCAGAAGGTTTTCTAGGAGAGTGAGATGGGCATCTAGCATGGTGAGATGGATTGGTTGGGGCCAAAAGAAGGTTTTGGAAGTTTTCCATAATTGTTTTGATTGCACGATACTTGTGGTGCAAGGAATTAATTTCTAATATTAATGGGAAATGAGTTGCCAATTTTGTATGTGGTTGTGAAACAACCAAATGGTTGTTTGGTAGTGCGAGACAAATATCTTGTGTGCCTAAATGATTATCTGGGTCACAAGACGACCATCTCGTGGTTTGCAAGTTGTGAAAATTCAAGATCTTCCAGTCCCTTCCACTCCTACACATATCCCAAACAAACTGGGATCAATGTCTGTAACCCTGCCTATAATAGACAGGTACTAGGGAAGTCCCAGACAAGAACAACATAAACTGAAAATTAGTTGTCTTGTCAATTGTTGTGCTCTCTAGTTGTGGTAACCGAGAGAGCCCAAGTAAGTCCTACCAGACAAGGGAGGGACAGTGAGGGGATAGAATAATTGAGGATTGTTGTTGTGGTAGAGCAAGTTGGTGACTAGTATACCAACGGGAGGGATAACTACTTCCTATTTGTTCTACTTCAACAACAGGAGTTCTAGTTGGTTCATGTTCACTACTCTAGAGGAAGGAGTCTGTTGTTTTCTGCTGGGAGGGTAAAGTTAGCCTGCAATCCATGGAGAGACCATAAGAGTTGTTGTAGAAGTCGTTACGTCTGCTATCTGTGGTGAAGACCCGGAGTTGCACAACCATTGTCCAATAGCAACTAGAAGACAGTTGCATTGAAGTGAGTAGTTGTCACTGGACTTGCTCTAGGACTAGGTATAAATCATTAAACCATCCTTCCCGTTTCATAGTAGTTGATGTGATCTTATTGATATGGGAATACAAATAGATAATTTTTTGTTTCCACTGCTATACTTTGTGTTTGTAATTCCCAACACTCTTTGTTTTGGGACAAAGTGATAGGTGAGTTCAAGGTCAATTGGCATAGGATAAATGGTACATTACCGTTAAGGACTTCTTAAATTTTGAGGCACATCAACTCTCATTACTCGAAGACGTTGATTTGAAATAACCCCCACCCGTGCACGCACCCAAGCCTAAAACGATTCCATGATACATATGTGTCGGGCTTTCAACATAAAACTAAGTGCTTGTTGGGAGGAAGCCCAATCTTTTAGTTTACATTTTCTTAATTTTTGTTTTAGCTAAGTTTTGTTGCTCCAAATTTTAGATAGTTGAAAAAACCGAGCCGACAGTTCCAGTATTGGAACACAGACTAGCTACAATCCAAGGAAGCAACTCACCGCATGTTGAAGAATGTGTAGAATCATCCATCAATAAGCCATACAATCGGCTCGGTACACCAAATGATCATCTCACTCATTTGAAATGCCAAAATAACAGCCACCTCAAACACTAAGTGTTTTGAGTTCAAATTTTAAACGTGCGGCCACATCAGGAAGCAAACCATCACATTTTCCCCCCGACACACCAACCAATCATTTGGGAAACATGAAACGGTCATCTCACATTATTGGGTTGGCTTATAAAATAAGCCAAATCAAAGGTGTTACTTACACATCATATTTTTGTGAGCCTCCTACTCGATCCCTAATTCCCCTCGATGGTAATTCATCACTCTTTGGCACCCTAGATGCACACCTCACTTCCATCTAATCGCCACCTTTTCAGCCACCAACTTCACCGTCGACGCGGCCGCAGAAGGCTGACCATTGCCCAGTCGAAGATCTATAGTGATGAAACAGTCATCTTGCACGATACCCATCGGTCATACAGCTCCTCTAGAGACAACCGTACCATCAGCCACCTGCTTCCCATTCCCAGCCGTCCAATCCACCGGCGAGATGCTCACTTCATTAGTTGTTGATCGTCATCCCCCCACTCTTTCATCCACTCAGTTGTTTGCACTCCTGACAACCCCACCTAACCATAGTCAACCCTAGACCTCCAAACGGTCTTGGGTGACCCCCAAACGGTCTTGGGATCATTTGGATGACCTACAAACGGTCTTGAGACCATTTTCCCATCACATCATCATTAACCATGTCATTCAATTAGGGTTTGGATCCTAGGATTGGTCACCAAATCAACAATTGATTATACTTCAACTTAATATATTTGGACCTTCAATTGCTCAAACATACCTAACCCTAGACCTCCAAATGGTCTTGGGTGATCACCAAATGGTCTTGAGACCGTTTGGGTGATCCCCAAACAGTTTTGAAACTGTTTGGGTCAATCAACCCAAGTTTCTAACGTAATCACTCATGAAATCAGCACTCAACCCGATTAGGGTTTTGGTGATTGATGGGCTTCCAACTCATGAACCAATTGGAGATAATCAAATATAATTAGTGGATCATTAATCTAGATCATTATGAACAAATCCCCAAATGGTCAACCCTGGTCAACATCACCAAACGGTCTTAAACCGTTTGCTTCTATGCATTTTAGTGAAACCGTTTCATTCCAAACAGTTTGAAACTGTTTGGACATTTGATTGAAACCGTTTAGTCTAAATATTTGGGGAGGTGTGTGCTTATGATAATGTCATAATCATCAATCTCTAGACCCACGAAACCTGCTGTGATTTCCATGGAGATTGCATCAATCAACCAAATCAATAATTGTAAATAGAGAAATGATCATTATTTGATGGGGAATTGGATGCAATAACAAAATTAGGGTTTCAAGTTATAAAACCCGCCTCCAATTAATCTCCAAAGCTCAAATATCACGCCAACAATGGTGTATGAAGCTTTTGCAACTTCCCCTAGGATCGTCCTCAAGCTTTGGTTGAAAAGATTGGTTAGGGTTGAAGAGGAGATCGAAATAAGAAGAAATCAATGATTTATTTTCGATTTCCACCATGGAATCAAGGTGAAATGGGTCAAGAACCTTACCAACAGGTTGGGGGTCGTCCTCTAGGTCCTCCCTAGCTCCCTTGGTCGGTTTCCAAGCAAAGAGAAGAAGTGGAAACAGAAAAGCCTTTCATTTGGCTTGGAAAAGGTACTTTTATAAGAAATTCAATGAGAGAGAAAATATTTTATAAAAGTCTTTTAATTCCAAAATTGTTTCCACCATCTCCCACTTGGTTTCTTGTATACAAAGGCATCTCTATCCCCACCGAGATCCCTTCCATTATCCAAGAATAAAGGGAATAGAAATTAAGCACCTTAACCCTTATAATATTAATATCCGTTTTTTAGTGGAATTTCTTTTTCTTATAATAATGGTGAGTGGAATTTCACCTCCTTAGGATATGCTCGTGCCTTTGCAAGGATTAAGCTCGTCCACACACATCTGAATCCAACCATATTATTTTTGGTTGAATGTCCTTTAATTTTTTTTTTTTGCATTAAATTGAATTAGGGTTTCAATTAGGCTTAAATCTTGATTATTTTAATATCAAGATTCTCTCTCCTCCAACTTAATTCAAATGAGGCGCCCCTCTCATTTTATTTTCTATAAATGATGTCAAGAAACATTAGGGACCTTATTGAAGTGGTAATTTGCATATTGAACCCTAGGTTTTGGGTAAATTGTACTTTACACCAAAACTAGGTTTTAATGCACAAACATTGCTCTACAAGCTTTATCTTGGTGCCCAAGCTTGTGGAAACCATATCACTGCATCATATTCATTCTTATAATGTCTCAAAATCAGGGAAACATATTTTATGTAACATTTTCAAGTTAACCCCTCAACTTGGGTAATTTGCACTTTAGTCCTAAATAAGCAAACATTGCTTCAACATTATTCAAACATGACCAAAATTGAAACATAAGTTCCTCATGAGACCTAATTACTTTTCACAAGATAAGATTAAGCATATGATGCGATGATTTTGAGTCGCATTTATAGACCTGTTTTATATGTGGTTTGTGCTCTTATTAGTCATTTTTATGGATAATATTGCATAATTCACTCATTTCGGTCTTTGCCATTATTTTATGTCAAATCCCCTTAGTTTTATCATTTCGAGCATTATTTATCACATTATCATAATTTGTGTGGATTTATTTGATCTGGTCTTTAAATTTCAGGAAAAACAAGTATCTGCTTCCGTCGATACCATCGACGGAAGTCGATACCATCGACCAAGCAACAGGTTGCCAGCCGAGAGGAGCATCACAGAGTCGATACCATCGACATCCAAGTCGATGCCATCGATGCATGGAGGCTACAGCGTCGCTAAACAACAACCCGATGCTACAGGAGGTCGATACCATCGACACCCAAGTCGATGGTATCGAGAGGACCACAGGCACTCAAACGAAAAGAAAACAAGGATGTCGCTACCACACCGGGTCGATACCATCGACCCGCGTCGATGGTATCGACGCCGGCAGATATGCGTTGGATTCATTTCGATCTCAATCGGACGGCTGGAGTTAAATTGACGACCTAATTAGGGACTTATACCTAATGACGGCCGCCCAGAGGAGATCATCATCTAATTTGTCATTGCACAAGTGCCGAGGAGGGAGAGAAAGGAGAACGGAGGCCAGAAGCTCATCCCTATCATTCCGGACGCTGCCGAAGACGAATTTCACCACCGAGAGGCGAGAAAGCTCGTGTTCTACGCAAAGGATCCGCCGGTTCTCCTCCGTTCAGGGGTTTTCCCATTTGATTCACGTTTTTCATATGATTTCCCCTATTTCTACCATGTATTTGTGCAAGATGACCATGCGGGACTAATCCCCTCCATCTTTAGGACCGGGAGTAGCCCGGGAATGCATTGTATGACAGTTTTATATTAATAATTCATATTTTCTCTCTTAAATCCCTGGTATATTTTCGTTTTCTCCATATATTGTTATGCTTGATCACCATAATAATAACTTAATGCCCTTAATCACTTTGACAGAAGGATTAACGGTTGAAAAGAGACGAAACCTACATTAATCGATAAATCCCTTGACAAAGGAGGTGTAAAATTAATGGTGGAAACTGAGAGATCGTTCGTAATGCGCTTAGTTTAGGGGAATGATTACTACGACGGTGGAATCAACCTAAACATAAGTAGTGAATTACACCACGACAGTGGGTAATTTTGTTTTCAGGCCACTACCCGGATAGAGAGAGAAGATTGAGGAGTTATATGAAACCTAATGCAATGTTGACCCGCGGTGAAACCGAAATCCTAAAGATATCCTTTTGAATTGATTAATTTAACCTTTAATCGATTGTTTGCTTTGTTTTATTTTTATTTTCTTTTAATTTCGACAACAAACCCTACTTTGTTATCCGGCTTAGCTGATCGCAAATAGTTAGTAGAGGTCTCCAATAATTCAACGTATCCCTGTGTTCGACTCGGGCCTCACAAAGGCCTATATTACTCGACGCGTACACTTTCGTTTTTAGCGCGTAGTAAAATACACGTCAAGTTTTTGGCGCCGTTGCCGGGGATACGGCGGAATTGTTGGCACTTCGAGTGCTACGAGCGGCCACTCTAGGCCACAAATTTCTTTTTAATTTTCATTCAATTTCAAATATTTCTAAATTTCTCTATAATTGTTATACTCGTCTAAGCTTAGTACTGAAGTCGGATTTTCTCATTTCAGGTACTATGTATGGTGCATACACGTAGTACAAACTACGCCAATCGCACACCCGAGGTTCCGTTTCCGGGACCTGAAGACGAGGATTATCAGGAGCAAGAGCAACAAGAAGAGGAGGATTCCGAATCCGAACCCGAAGAGATGGCCGAAGAACCGACGATATGGGCGAAGATCAAAGCTTCTTCCGCATCTGCCTCTAAAGGGCCGATAAAGAAGCAATCAATCAATATACCGACATATAAGATTGATCCGGCTCTAATCAATTTGGTTAAGTCCAATGCTTTTCACGGTTTGAAAAATGAGGATCCCGTTGCGCACCTGAGTCAATTCGTGGAGAACTGTGATATGGTGAAAATTGACCGATTTCCGCAGACTGCACTTTATTTGAAGCTCTTCCCGAGCTCACTAGCGGGAATTGCACGAGAATGGCTACACAACCTGGATGACGAATTTGTGGAGTCTTGGGATCATATGGTGGAGGTCTTCTTTGAGAGGTTCTTCCCTCTTGAGAAGACTAACGACATGATTAGGAAGATTCACAATTTCACTCAATAGGCTGGTGAGACATATTCGGAGACCTGGGAGCGATTTCAGGTCATGATGAGGAGGTGCCCACATCATGGGCTGGATAAGGAAACACAAGTGAAAATCTTCTATTTTGCTCTCTCCGAGCACGATAGAAGTAACCTTGATTCAGCTGGATCCGGATTCTTTCTGAATAATACAGATACCAGATGTTGGGAAATATTAAAGAACATGGCTAGGAAACAGTCATGGGGTGACAGAGGTGCTGTGGAGCAGGTCAAGGCTGCTGGAGAATCCAGAATAGTTAAGGAGCTGAATGATAAGTTAGATCTTCTAGCCAAGAAACTGCTAGCTAAGGAAGATGCATCTGAGGATGAGGAAGCCCAAGTGAAATTCATGCAACAACAGGGCTATAGAAACAATGACTATGCATGGAGGAAGGATAAAAAGTTTTCATGGAAGGATCCAAATAATTTTCTGCAGGATCCGGATGCCAAGCCACAGCCAAGAGTCGAGGATAAGAACACTGAACTACTGAGTCAAATGGTACAGCAAAACCAAGAGATGATGGCCATGTTTGGTAAGCAATTGCAATCTCAAGGTGATATTCTAACCAAGTTTGGGTAGACGCTGCAAAGCCATGGAGCACAAATGTGAGCATTGGAAACCACCGTGGCATAGATTTCAAGTGAAGTGGCGGCAATCAAGCACGCCAATCAACAGAAACCAGCCGAGAATGCGAACGTGGCCCAAGCACACCATCAGGTCAAGTATATGTCTGTGGTGAGTAATGAGGAGGAATTTCAAGTGCAAGGAGCTGTAGAAGAAAGAAAAATGACTTTCAATATGCATGCGACACTAGCAATACCGTATCCACGCACTTACTATGGATTGCTGAGTGGAAACCCTTTCTTCAGAAAATCAGAGAGAGTTATGAATATTGTATCTCCATGTAGGCAAGAAGAAGAATTGCAGGTTGTTTGTGCACATGCGGAGATAGTGAACGTGAGAGAGAAACCACAACAAGCTGTTACCATTGAGGTTGTCTCGCCAAAGCCCACTTCGGAGGGAGTGATTGAAGCAAGCTTGGGGGAGGTGCCCCCGAAAAGCTCATATGTGCCACCTCACAGGCGCGCTGAGGCAGCAGATGTTTCAAATTTGGTTAATCCTAAGTCAAAGAAAGAGCATCGTCATTTTAAGAAATTCCTGGAGATATTCCAAAAACTCCACATCAATATTCCATTAGTGGAGATGATCGAGAAAGTACCCGCCTATGGGAGGTTCATCAAGGAAATCATCAATAAGAAGAGGCGGATAAAAGACAATGATATTTGTCGGATGAATGAGATGGTGAGCTCTATGATACACGGGAGTTCGCCAAAGAAGAGAAAAGACCCAGGAGATTTTTACATTCCGTGCTCAATAGGTGGTCGACATTTTCCTAAAGTGCAATGTGATTCCGGCGCTAGCATAAATGTCATGCCTTTGGCAACATTTCAAAAGTTGGGGTTAAAAAAGATAAAGAGATCAGCCGCAACAATTGAATTAGCAGATGGGTCTATCGTGAGACCATATGGAGTGTGTGAGGATATGCTCGTCAAAGTGGATAGATTCATATTCCCGGTGGATTTTGTTGTTATTGATATGCCACCGCTCCAAAGCTGTGAAATTCTTCTAGGAAGACCGTTTCAAGCAACAGCGGACGTCGTAACTGCCTTAGGGAGAGGTACTTTGTCCTTGGGAATTGGAGGAGATCGAGTTGAATTCAAATTACCGCATGACCCTATAAGTGCAGTACCCGAAGCGAAAAGATGATGAGCTTCATACTGTCTAGCCTAAGACGTTAAATAAGGGCGCTTGTTGGGAGGCAACCCAACCATCGGTACATTAGGATAGTTTAATTATAGTCATAGATTGCTTTCATTTCATTTAAATTTTGATGTAAAGAAGATACCTTGATCCGTTTGTTCTTTGTGCAGGCTGAGGAAGGGTCGATACCATCGACACACTGGTCGATGGTATCGACATAGGTTCAGGTTGACAACTGCAAGGTTCGTTCTGAGTCGATACTATCGAAGGTCTCGTCGATGGTATCGACACACCTACAGGCAGGTCGCACAACAACTGTCGATGGTATCGACACAGCAGTCGATGCCATCAAGATCTCTGGAGAAGTTCAGAGCGAGTTGTCTCAGTCAACTCGATACCATCGACGGCCTTGTCGATGGTATCGACATGGTCACAGGTTGAAGTGAAAAAGTGGCGGTGTCACAATGAAGCCAAGTCGATACCATCGACTCCTATCGATGGTATTGACCATCCATGTCACCGATCCGCGCAACGACATTAACGGCGATCGCGAAGTCCACGTCAGCGATTCGGGTGCTGCGTCGATACTATCGACTCGCGTCGATGGTATCGACAGGTCAGCAATCCGGGTTTCACGATCCAGCAATCGTCAGCCGTCGATACTCGCGAGGGAGGCGGATAGCATCGAGACGTGTCGATACCATCGACCCGCGTCGATGGTATCGACGGGTCTACAGTAGCGCCGACCAAGTCTATATAAGGAGAGTTATTACGTCATTTGACGTCACACCTTCAGAGTGAACTTCCTCCTTCACGCCGAGCACTCCCCCGAGCCATCCAAGATCGAAGAGCAGCAACATCGAGCAAAGATCTTCACCGAGAGGAGAATCAAGTCTCCATCTTCCCCGAGCTCTTCTTCTTCAACCCCTTTCTCGTCGCCACCATGGTGCATACAGCCGGAGAATCGTCCTCAACATCGAGGGTGCACAACATTTCAGATGGCTGATCATAGCCATCGACTCCGATGAGGAAGAAGGCGGCGATGAAGGCGGCAACGACGGACAAGAAGGCGAGGCTGAGGAGGAAGAGGAAGCATTCACACCTCTTCGTGCACGGGTAGCACCCCGGAAGCGTCCTCGGATGCATCCGGGTGCGTCTTCATCATCACATCCCCCGCCGCCATCACCACAGCCCTCGCAGCCAAGCGAGGATGTCTACTCAATGCAAGGCATGTATACGATGCTGCAGGACATACATCAGACACAGCAGCAACATCTAGAGATGTATACCGGTATTCAGGATATGATGAACCGGTTACTTGACAACCAAAGGGCGATGTTCGAGAATGAACGTCTCCTCCTCGACAACCAATAGCAGATACACAATCGGTTGCAAAGGATGGAGATGCAACAGGAGCCCTTCTACGACCACTACTGGAGT
This sequence comes from Alisma plantago-aquatica, assembly GCA_963693085.1. Classification (NCBI taxonomy): domain Eukaryota; kingdom Viridiplantae; phylum Streptophyta; class Magnoliopsida; order Alismatales; family Alismataceae; genus Alisma; species Alisma plantago-aquatica. The sequence continues at coordinate 71,555,519 of OY856412.1, read as the reverse complement.
CAGAGCTACTTTGGAGGCTATCCACAGCCTCCGCCGAGGACCCATTACGATCCGAGCTTCTAGGGGGAGTATCCTTCTTGGGATCCTACGGCCCCATAGTACCCACCTCCGCCTCCACAAGACTGATCGGGTATCTCTGTTCCACTCTTAAATTTGTTTTTGACTATGGGGCCATAGTCGAATTCAAGCTTAGGGGGGTAGTTGGAACAGCTCTATCTTTTATTATTTTAGTTTTTAGAATTGTTATTTGTTTCTTGCATCTTTAGTTTTTGTAGGATCCACATGCTATCTAGTGTAACTGTGGATGTCGTAAAAGTTTGTCATCTTGCTGTTAGTTCATGGGAAATTTAAGGAAAATTTAAAAATTTTTGTGTCTTTGGATAGCTTGCTTTGGTTGACCTTGGGGAACACATCCTACGAAAATGATTGATCATGTCAACTTTAAAACAACATTTCACACCTGTACTCCTATGGATTCATGCAAAGTGGACAGTAATGGTTGTTTGAGCCTAACCTAACCAAATGGTAATGAGACCTTAATTGGATGTAAGAGAGAGAACCCTCTAAACCACTACACAGGTCAGTAAGGAGGGACACATAATATCTTTCTAAGGTTCAGTCATTTAATCTTGTGATCATTCCACTTCATTTTTCCATAATCCACCTAAGAATTGGAAGTAAAGTGCAGTTTTAATTCCTTCTTGTGTGCATAGCATTTAGATAGGACTCGCATTGATATTTTTCCATACTTGTGCATAAAAAGAAAAAATATAGGGATTCATGCACATTACCTTTAGGTGCATGCCATGTAGTTGCACTCATGATTTTCATGCATGAAGCACACCATGTACCTCAATTTTTTCTCAAAGGTGATTTAAACTGTTCCATACCTTCTAAATATTGCAAGAATTTCTGAGCATGAAGAAAATAGCCCAATAAACTTATCTCTAATCAATTACGGATATGTGGGCTAAAGAAAAAAAAATTCTGAAAATCTGAAATAGAAAAAAAAAAGAAAAAAAAAGAGATTTTAGAAGAAAGTGGAATAAGAGGGAGAAAGGAAAATGAGGTCACTCACATTACAGGAAATTGAGTACATGATGTAGCTTAACTAGAATTCCATCTCATTTTGGGTGGAAGGTTAGTGCATGCATCACTTCACCCAATTTTAGGCATTAGGGTATTTTCAATGTGCATTGGCATCATTTAGGACATTTTTGTATTATGCATGTTGAAACTGTGCAATACTTCCAAGTTCTTCCATGAGCCACCCATTTACATCCACCCGTTGCTCGGATTGGTAGGCCACCGTGAATTTCTCCTCACTAATGATTATCAGGAGAACTGCTTCCATGTAGATGGTAGGTAGGGCGAGCAACGTAGTATAGGCGATCACAAGATGCACCAATGTTGAAGCGGCGAATTGTATTATGTTAACTGCCTTATGTGATAGTGTTCATCTGTTTGGAGGATAATTTCTATTATTGATGATTACTGTCGCCTTTAGGGTAATTACCGTTCTGTGGTTAGAGGAGGCCGGTTTGAGAACGTTCAGTGGGAGACACATGGGATGTTGGGTTGGTGTGTTGTTTTTTAGTTGACATTTGCAATTCTATTCTAAGGATTAGTTGCTCGAGGGCAAGCAACGTTCAAGCTTAGGGGAGTTTGATGCGATGATTTTGAGTCGCATTTATAGACCTGTTTTATATGTGGTTTGTGCTCTTATTAGTCATTTTTATGGATAATATTTCATAATTCACTCATTTCGGTCTTTGCCATTATTTTATGTCAAAACCCCTTAGTTTTATCATTCCGAGCATTACATTATCATAATTTGTGTGGATTTATTTGATCTGGTCTTTAAATTTCAGGAAAAACAAGTATCTGCTTCTATCGATACCATCGACCAAACAACAGGTTGCCAGCCGAGAGGAGCATCACAGAGTCGATACCATCGACATCCAAGTCGATGCCATCGACGCATGGAGGCTACAACGTCGCTAAACGACAACCTGACGCTATAGGAGGTCGATACCATCGACACCCAAGTCGATGGTATCGAGAGGACCACAGGAACTCAAACGAAAAGAAAACAAGGTTGTCGCTACCACACCGGGTCGATACCATCGACCCGCGTCGATGGTATCGACGCCGGCAGATATGCGTTGGATTCATTTCGATCTCAATCGGACGGCTGGAGTTAAAATGACGACCTAATTAGGGACTTATACCTAATGACGGCCGCCCATAGGAGATCATCATCTAATTTGTCATTGCAGAAGTGCCGAGGAGGGAGAGAAAGGAAAACGGAGGCCAGAAGCTCATCCCTGTCGTTCTGGACGCTGCCGAAGACGAATTTCACCACTGAGAGGCGGGAAAGCTCGTGTTCTACGCAAAGGATCCGTCGGTTCTCCTCCGTTCAGGGGTTTTCCCATTTGATTCACATTTTTCATATGATTTCCCCTATTTCTACCATGTATTTGTGCAAGATGACCATGCGGGGCTAATCCCCTCCATCTTTAGGACCGGGAGTAGCCCGGGAATGCATTGTATGACAGTTTTATATTAATAATTCATATTTTCTCTCTTAAATCCGTGGTATAGTTTCGTTTTCTCCATATATTGTTATGCTTGATCACCATAATAATAACTTAATGCCCTTAATCACTTTGACAGAAGGATTAACGGTTGAAAAGAGACGAAACCTACATTAATCGATAAATCCCTTGACAAAGGAGGTGTAAAATTAATGGTGGAAACTGAGAGATCGTTCGTAATGCGCTTAGTTTAGGGGAATGATTACTACGACGCTGGAATCAACCTAAACCTAAGTAGTGAATTACACCACGACAGTGGGTAATTCTGTTTTCAGGCCACTACCCGGATAGAGAGAGAAGATTGAGGAGTTATATGAAACCTAATGCAATGTTGACCCGCGGTGAAACCGAAATCCTAAAGATATCCTTTTGAATTGATTAATTTAACCTTTAATCGATTGTTTGCTTTGTTTTATTTTTATTTTCTTTTAATTTCGACAACAAACCCTACTTTGTTATCCAGCTTAGCTGATCGCAAATAGTTAGTAGAGGTCTCCAATAATTCAACGTATCCCTGTGTTCGACTCGGGCCTCACAAAGGCCTATATTACTCTACGCGTACACTTGCGTTTTTAGCGCGTAGTAAAATACACGTCAGCATATAATCATATTTCTTAATCAAAACACCTAGGGTTAATGTAACGCCCCTCCAAGTACTTATATAAGTCAGCGGAAGCAAACTCGATGTTGTCCATAACATGGGTAGCTCGGCTCGGAGGAACTTCACAAAACATGATACTCAAAAGCAATAAGATAAATGAAACACCATGTATTAACTCAAAATAGATTCATACATTGTTCATAAAAATGGGAAACATAAGTTGCCACATCTTGATCTCAAGCCTAATACATGTAAACTAAGAAAAACTAAAACATGGAAAGATAAACTAAACTAAAGGATCTACTAAGTAGTAGATGCCACCCCACCAAACTAAAGTCTCTTGGATTAGCTAAACTTGAAGGCTCTCTTCAATTCCCTCTTGCGCCTTGATCTAGGGACATCTCATCCCACGGCCATGCGAAAGAAAACATCAACATCAGTAAGCGGCATTATGCATGTTATAAGAACTGAAAATACGCATATACTTGAACTAAAATAAACTTGACATAACTTGACATTATGAATCCTCATTACACATTAACATTCATTACATCAATGAATTAAGTACCTTACTATATGAATACTCTCCTCACTGCCCACATGGGGCACATCATGCTCGGAAAGCCCATCATTGCTAGGAAGCCCATAACGACCATAAAGGTCCATCATTTCAAGAAACATATAATAAGTTACTTAATTCTCTTAACTTAACCTTAACATCATTGTTCTTATCTTGTCATCAATGTAAATTGTCCTCATCCAATATGTTACACCCCGATCTCACAATTTCCTCAAATCATGAGATTAGGGCGTAAGATAGGATTTATATGTAACACAAAGAACACCCTTAACTTTTTCTTTTCTTAAAAACTCTTGTATCTTCGCATTGAACCACTTAAAACATATTAACAAGGGAATCTGAACATTTCCTTTACTAATCAAACTTCAATAGTAAAGATACATGTATAAGCATTCACGATATCTTTCACACATTATGCACATGAAACTTGCTAATTAGCTTACATATCAAAGAGGAACAACATTACACATCGTATTTACAACTCTCTCTCTTATCTCTTACTGAGGACCTAGAGTGACAAGGACCGACTCACTCAACTAATCTCATACTTGACTCCTGTGGCAGATCTACTCTGATTCTCTGATCATCTTCAAGTCCACGCGGTTAACCCTAAAATGTTTGAGTAGAGGGGTGAGCCTACTCGCTCAGTGAATGAGTACTTCATGGAAACAGACTAATGCACCAAGGTGATTACAGATATAATTTGAATAAACGATATGAAATTTAACAACAATAAATACTACACTGAGCAGTTCTAAAACAATATAATTGAAATAACAAAGAATGTAAATATTGCATCCAAAGAATAACTACAAGAATACTATGCTTCTAGTATTCCTTAACTCTTTCATTTATAAAGAACTCTGTGAACCTATATGATCATATTTTAGATTATGCCCTAAATATATGCAGTGTACTCTGCATATAAGGATCCGCAACAAGTCCATGCTACGGCCCCACCGTACAAGACTTAGCGACACACCCGGGAAGTGCTAAGTCTGACTACTCGTCCTGGTCTGCACAGGACACAGGCTCCTCGGCCTCCTCGCACAACCACGTGTGCTCTCGACTCCTCCTTAAACCTGAGTACACCGGCGGAGAGTCACAGGGTTACCTTCGCGACACAAGCACGAATGGTGTTAGATAACCAAGTTTTCTGGTGATATCGCAGTGCCATTGTGACACAAGCACAATTGTTGTTAGACACTGCCCTTTTTTTCTCTTTCCTCATTTGTCCGCGACACAAGCACGGATGATGTTGCAACACGAGTTTCACCCCAAAGTTGCAGACCCGTCTAAGGGGTTCTACGGTGTTAGGGCATCTAGGTCTATACTTGATTAACAAATAAATATCATAGCTCATGTATTCAACATATACCATGTCTCAGTAACATCCCTTTCTAGGGCATGTCATATCTTATCACCTGCAATTTACGAGATATGTATTGAAATATAAGAAGCCCTGCAGTATGTAAATATTATTTCAAGGAGAACAAGCATATAAAGTTAAATACACTAGAAACATACAATTTAACAATTAAGCATCACCACATCTCATATCGAGACCTTTCATATTACTATAGCATGATTCATTGAACACCCCATCCTTAGGGTTTCATTTGCCTTATTCATTCATCGCATGCCAACACCCTACTCTTAGGGTTGCATTTGCCTCATTCCCTTTTCGTTTACCTCATTCACTTGTCACATGGCTCTCATAAGGATTTCATAGGATATAAGCATTCACTAAATAAAGATTGTTTCCAACAAATCATATGCAATCAATATAGACATGAAACCATGGAAATTCAACTAAATTTAGGTTTTCCATATCATCACTGTGATATCATGTATCCAGAATAAGATTCAATTAAGATAACCCACGAGATACATCCTAACCACTTATAGAGTTACTAGTCCTTTTCAATAAGGTTGAAATACTAGTGATGTCTCAATTAGGTTAAACCCTAATTACATCATTTGATATAAATCTGTAAAGCATTCTCACTAGGAAGTGTTGCATACGTTTCTGATATGAATCTACCATTTAGGAATCATTTAAAACAGAGAAGGAATCCATATCATATCAATTTGCAACAATCTTAAATCAAACGGACATTTTAGGTTTTAGAATCACATACTAAGCAATTAGGGATTTGGATGCTATAATCAAATTCGTGCATTAGAATGTTTGAAGGAAGAACCCACTCACCCTAAGGTGTGAAAACACCTCACAACTGCAGCTCAACTCAGGGAATCTCAAATTCCCATCAAATCCCTAGCAAATCTCCCAATTCTTCTTCCATTCAACTCGGGAACTTTGAAAAAGAGGGATTATGAAGAAAGGGTGAGAAAAGAGGGGATTTCGACATCATCTTGGATCAAATCAGAGCAAGGACGGAATCTTGACATGAGAGAGAAGATTCACCATAAAAGTCTATGCAAGGAATCTGAACTTACTTGATTTCACCCTTCCTGGAATTGCAAAACCCTAATTCAGCAATTCCCCCACTTTCTCCACTCAAGCCCTAATTCTCCCTCTCTCTCTAGGAGCTCGTTTCTCTGGAGTGAATGACGAAGAATGAGAGCTGCTTGTGTGTGTGGTCGTTCATATAAGTCAATTGAGCTGCTTGGGTCAATTGCATATTGACCCAACACTTAACTTTAATTATATAGGCTGAATATTCAGTTATACAAAAGTTACTGTAATTCGTTTATTGCAGAGATCAAACATTCTCCAACAATTATGGGAATTTATCACGTTGTTTATAATTGATCTATAGAGCTTCAGCTAAAATTTGAGATCATTTGGAGTTACCAATAATTAATTACAAATCGAACAGTGCACTGCTATATTGCAGTCTGCAGAATATATTCGGCCGAGTTTGTCCTGCACAAACTCGACCGACACCCTTACTGTAGGGATTCAAAAGTCATCCAAAACTTATGCCAATTTAACAGAGTGTCTAAAATTGTATTTATCAAATACTGTTAAAATTTTAGATCAATTGGATATACCAATAAAAAGATAAAATTCAATTACCACACTGCTGTAAAATTCTGAAATTGTGATCGGTCGAGTTTGAAACTCGGCCGACAAACAGGTCAGAGAATTCTTCAAAAATTCTGATATTTTCCAATGTTGTTCACATTTTATATATCTAAATCATATCCAAATTTGAAGTAAATAAGAGTTATACATAAAATACTAAAAATCATTTAGTGAGACATTCTACTTATCAAATTCTGTATTCATGCATCATTAAAACCCTATTTTGGGCCGATTAGGGTTTATGCTTCTCAAACCCTAATTCTCAAGACAAAATAACATTTAAACTTATTATCATAGTTAAAACATCCTAATTGTGTTATTGTCATTCATTAGATTTCAAGAATGATTATTCCAATTAATCTTTGCAATTGTCTAGGTAAACCCTAGTTTACCAGTTAAGCTCAGATGGGGTCGTAACAACTCTTCCCCCCTTAGAATGTTTCGTCCTCGAAACATAAACCTACAAGAAAGATACATTCAAGGTTATTCTAAGCTTCTAAAGCCTTCCATGTCATTATATTCTTGTATTTCATACCTGAATGTAGTTTTCAACATTAGATCTTTTAATTCTTTACTAAATCATAACATATTTCAAACAGTTCTCAATGATATCAAGCAAATTCTTTATGCCACAGTCAAACATAGAATGCAAAGATAAACTACCACGCTTTCGCTGCGCAACTCTGATACTCTGATACAACTATCCCAACTTTTGCTGCTCAGAGAGTTCTATTGTTCTGTATCACTTTTAAGTGACAAAAGCACGTTCACCATAATGTATTAAACTTTAATAACATGCTACTCAAATAGCAAAACAGTCTTGAATTAAAAGACTAGATTCAACAATCAATTGCACAATACTACTCTTGGCATCCCCATTGGGTCATGGATGCATGAGGTGAAGCATTACCACCTCATTTCATACTATCATGTTTCGATCCTGGGACCTGTGGGTTATGGGCCCACACACAATTCAAAGTGTAACCATCGTATTATATCATTTTAGGGTTTCAACAATAGTAATAAGGTAATCCACAATTGTATCAGTCATTCAAGCATTAATCATACTCAATTACCATCACTCAGTTATATTAGAGCTAGGTATAACAAGCTACACCTCATTAGGGTTACTTGTCCAAACAATCTGATTATCATCCTTTTCTATTAATATGAGTGAATATGTATGACTACCTTGTTCAGGGTATCTCTCCATGTGTTCTAACATCATCCAAACCGTATCCCCATATTACAAATACACAATACTAGGATGCATATCAGGTATGAATTACTACAACTATCATATGCCTTTAATTTAACATATAGCTTGCACACATACACTGAAATCATATGTAGAACCAACTTTCATACCCTAATATGCCTTCAACAAATCATACATGCAAGAACAAATTTACATATTACACGAAGCTAGTGTTTTCCCATATCTCTCTGCTCATTCATTACTTCTTTACTTTTTTCTACCTATCCTTTTCATATGATTATATACGATAAACATCATTAACATTGAAGCATTTAAGATAGGAATAGATTATTCATTATTCTTGCTATCACACAAGAATTTTATTTCTTATCACACTTCATCATACTGTATGTCACTATTACATTCACTAGATGACCCCACCAAGGTAGTTATGCACCATATATGATTCATTTTCTCTTATCCTTTCATTCCCACCTTGCTCTCATTAAGGAATATATGAAAGAGAAGATGATTTTAAGACTTGGAATACTTGTATTCAAACATTCCCTTAATACATTCTCGTATGTAGATTTACTTAGTTATCAATAGAGATATTTGATTAATTAGCACTTGCCTGAATCTCACAACCTCTTTATTTTATAATTTCTCCATCATATTTCAAACCCTTTCTTGTGTTCCATAGTCCTCTTACCATATACTACTCTTTAACCCGTCATCTTTAATTCTAAATTTTTCTCTTATGACCATGTTGCTTATTCATATGTATGGTCATGTATACCATGTTGCACATATTTCCACCTTTATCTTTATACTATTGTGAAGTTAACATTCTAAATTAATAGTCCTTCTATTAGTTTTTACTCATGTTGAATACATTACATATTCTTCATTTTTACATCAAGTGGATCATGCATGGGTCAAACATAATTTCTCTTTCAATCAAGTTTTTCTCTTCTGAATACAGTCTACCTTTGTATGACTTATTCATTCGTTAAACTACACCTATGTCCTTTGCTTAGAAACTGGTTTGTTATTCTAGTCTTATGAATTACATATTCATACGATCCTTTTTTACTTTTATGGACCTATTGAAAGCTCACTCTATTCTTCTACTTAGCCTTTGCTTAAGAGTTCATAAAAGCATTATACGCTATTATATGATTCATTCTTCATGATTAATTCTTGTTATCTTGAACCATACATACATACATTTCACATATCTTTTCTATATTTCATATGTATAGTTCATGTAATATTAATTAATAAACTGATTATGAACTTCATATCATGTTCTATTATTCCCAATTAAGGGTTTCACATTTGAGACCCCAAAGTTAAACCTCAGATATCAGTTTCAACTAATTCTTAGTTTTTCTGATCTTACCCATATGTTTCAACGTCTTACTGTATGTACATTCTTACTCTGATGTGGGTCTAATTATTCCAATTCTATTCTTATTATGCTATTGATAGGATTCATTAGATCCTAATAACGCATCCTGCCAACCGGACCAGGCCAAACCTGAAGTCCTGAAGCCAAGAACTACCAAGGATTACATTCTTCCTGAACTGCCACTCACAGCTCAGAAACTCGGTCGATCACTCTGGAACTCGGTCGATCACCTTCCAGGTTCTGAAACTCAGCCGACCAACTTCGGCCGATCAGTAGGAAACTCGGCCGATTCAAGACCAAACTCGGCCGACCAAAATGTTGTTTGAAATCCTAGACAAGGAACTCGGCCGACCAAAACACGAACTCGGCCAAACCGCGCACAGACTGAAAACCTAAACAGACCTGCTGATGTCAATTTCACTCGAATCAGCGGGCAAAACCATAGAAACAAAAGCCCATTCAAAGGTCAATTCTAGTCTACTTGTTACAAAGAATAAAATCAATAAATGCTACAATTGCATAGTGTACAACAGATATTAAAGACCCATATTTCAAAGTATTGAATATTTCAATTCAAACATATAAGAGCATTTCTATACATTTCCAACAAAAACAACATTATGAAATGTAAGTTCTATCTCCTTTTACATTTATGCTCTGAATTCTTGTTTCTTTTCTCGTTTTCTAACCCTAACATTTCTAGGGTTCATCTCTAGCCCATTCTTGCACTGTATACCTGGCCAAGGTATACGTGAGAGAATAGACAGAGTAGCTTGTACTGGCTGATCCAAGTACTCAGATATCGGGCCAGGATATCCAAATACTCAAATCCCCAAAGCTAACATCAAACATCTCCTATCTGCCACACTTAGGACTCTAACTTACTAACTTAATGGTCCTTGACAACTCACCCTAAGCTCTGATACCAAGCTGTTACACCCCGATCTCACAATTTCCTCAAATCATGAGATTAGGGCGTAAGATAGGATTTATATGTAACACAAAGAACACCCTTAACTTTTTCTTTTCTTAAAAACTCTTGTATCTTCGCATTGAACCACTTAAAACATCTTAACAAGGGAATCTGAACATTTCCTTTACTAATCAAACTTCAATAGTAAAGATACATGTATAAGCATTCATGATATCTTTCACACATTATGCACATGAAACTTGCTAATTAGCTTACATATCAAAGAGGAACAACATTACACATCGTATTTACAACTCTCTCTCTTATCTCTTACTGAGGACCTAGAGTGACAAGGACCGACTGACTCAAATAATCTCATACTTGACTCCTGTGGCAAATCTACTCTGATGCTCTGATCATCTTCAAGTCCACACGGTTAACCCTAAAATGTTTGAGTAGAGGGGTGAGCCTACTCGCTCAGTGAATGAGTACTTCATGGAAACAGACTAATGCACCAAGGTGATTACAGATATAATTTGAATAAACGATATGAAATTTAACAACAATAAATACTACACTGAGCAGTTCTAAAACAATATAATTGAAATAACAAAGAATGTAAATATTGCATCCAAAGAATAACTACAAGAATACTATGCTTCTAGTATTCCTTAACTCTTTCATTTATAAAGAACTCTGTGAACCTATATGATCATATTTTAGATTATGCCCTAAATATATGCAGTGTACTCTGCATATAAGGATCCGCAACAAGTCCATGCTACGGCCCCACCGTACAAGACTTAGCGACACACCCGGGAAGTGCTAAGTCTGACTACTCGTCCTGGTCTGCACAGGACACAGGCTCCTCGGCCTCCTCGCACAACCACGTGTGCTCTCGACTCCTCCTTAAACCTGAGTACACCGGCAGAGAGTCACAGGGTTACCTTCGTGACACAAGCACGAATGGTGTTAGATAACCAAGTTTTCTGGTGATATCGCAGTGCCATTGTGACACAAGCACAATTGTTGTTAGACACTGCCCTTTTTTTTCTCTTTCCTCATTTGTCCGCGACACAAGCACGGATGATGTTGCAACACGAGTTTGTCCCCAAAGTTGCAGACCCGTCTAAGGGGTTCTACGGTGTTAGGGCATCTAGGTCTATACTTGATTAACAAATAAATATCATAGCTCATGTATTCAACATATACCATGTCTCAGTAACATCCCTTTCTAGGGCATGTCATATCTTATCACCTGCAATTTACGAGATATGTATTGAAATATAAGAAGCCCTGCAGTATGTAAATATTATTTCAAGGAGAACAAGCATATAAAGTTAAATACACTAGAAACATACAATTTAACAATTAAGCATCACCACATCTCATATCAAGACCTTTCATATTACCATAGCATGATTCATTGAACACCCCATCCTTAGGGTTTCATTTGCCTTATTCATTCATCGCATGCCAACACCCTACTCTTAGGGTTGCATTTGCCTCATTCACCTTTTCGTTTACCTCATTCACTTGTCACATGGCTCTCATAAGGATTTCATAGGATATAAGCATTCACTAAATAAAGATTGTTTCCAACAAATCATATGCAATCAATATAGACATGAAACCATGGAAATTCAACTAAATTTAGGTTTTCCATATCATCACTGTGATATCATGTATCCAGAATAAGATTCAATTAAGATAACCCACGAGATACATCCTAACCACTTATAGAGTTACTAGTCCTTTTCAATAAGGTTGAAACACTAGTGATGTCTCAATTAGGTTAAACCCTAATTACATCATTTGATATAAATCTGTAAAGCATTCTCACTAGGAAGTGTTGCATATGTTTCTGATATGAATCTACCATTTAGGAATCATTTAAAATAGAGAAGGAATCCATATCATATCAATTTGCAACAATCCTAAATCAAACGGACATTTTAGGTTTTAGAATCACATACTAAGCAATTAGGGATTTGGATGCTATAATCAAATTCGTGCATTAGAATGTTTGAAGGAAGAACCCACTCACCCTAAGGTGTGAAAATACCTCACAACTGCAGCTCAACTCATGGAATCTCGAATTCCCATCAAATCCCTAGCAAATCTCCCAATTCTTCTTCCATTCAACTCGGGAACCTTGAAAAAGAGGGATTATGAAGAAAGGGTGAGAAAAGAGGGGATTTCGACATCATCTTGGATCAAATCAGAGCAAGGAAGGAATCTTGACATGAGAGAGAAGATTCACCATAAAAGTCTATGCAAGGAATCCGAACTTACTTGATTTCACCCTTCCTGGAATCGCAAAACCCTAATTCAGCAATTCCCCCACTTTCTCCACTCAAGCCCTAATTCTCCCTCTCTCTCTAGGAGCTCGTTTCTCTGGAGTGAATGACTAAGAATGAGAGCTTCTTGTGTGTGTGGTCGTTCATATAAGTCAATTGAGCTGCTTGGGTCGATTGCATATTGACCCAACACTTAACTTTAATTATATAGGCTGAATATTCAGTTATACAAAAGTTACTGTAATTCATTTATTTCAGAGATCAAACATTCTCCAACAATTATGGTAATTTAGCACGTTGTTTATAATTGATCTATAGAGCTTCAGCTAAAATTTGAGATCATTTGGAGTTACCAATAATTAATTAAAAATCGAACAGTGTACTGCTATATTGCAGTCTGCAGAATATATTCGGCCGAGTTGTTCCTGCACAAACTCGACCGACACCCTTACTGTAGGGATTCAAAAGTCATCCAAAAATTATGCTAATTTAACAGAGTGTCTAAAATTGTATTTATCAAATACTGTTAAAATTTTAGATCAATTGAATATACCAATAAAAAGATAAAATTCAATTACCACACTGCTGTAAAATTCTGAAATTGTGATCGGTCGAGTTTGAAACTCGGCCGACAAACAGGTCAGAGCATTCTTCAAAAATTCTGATATTTTCCAATGTTGTTCACATTTTATATATCTAAATCATATCCAAATTTGAAGTAAATAAGAGTTATACATAAAATACTAAAAATCATTTAGTGAGACATTCTACTTATCAAATTCTGTATTCATGCATCATTAAAACCCTGTTTTGGGTCGATTAGGGTTTATGCTTCTCAAACCCTAATTCTCAAGACAAAATAACATTTAAAATTATTATCATAGTTAAAACATCCTAATTGTGTTATTGTCATTCATTAGATTTCAAGAATGATTATTCCAATTAATCTTTGCAATTGTCTAGGTAAACCCTAGTTTACCAGTTAAGCTCAGATGGGGTCGTAACACAATAATTGCACAAAAGTGCTCATCAGGCCGGTTAAGGCTCATCTTAGTTGCACCAAAGTGCTCATCAATGTCATAAAGACAAAATAACATAAAGAGGAACAATTTACAACTTAAGTGCATTATCTTAATCATCATGGGATTTCTCCCTCTTAATCTTGACATTAACATTACATGATTTCTATGATTCTTTATTCAATTTCTTAATCATTGCATAAGCATAGCATTAAACTAATTAACATCAGTGATAAGCATATGACTTTATGGACATAACAACAAGCATATAATCAAAGGCATAATCATCATCTTGATTTCATTCATTAACATGAAATTATAAAGCATAATCTTAAATCATAAATAGCAAGAAATTCATCCAAAGTATATATGCATAATGACATGACCCGCTTACCTTATTGGAGCAAAAACTAATCATAGTTTCCCTGATCTTGAGTCGAGTCCTAGGTTCCTGGAATTAACATGGTTTGTATTAATTATCATCTTCATTAATATTATATACCCTAATCCCTTCAGCCACCATAAACAAAACTATATTTCTTGTTTATATTGAGCATGACTCTACTTCAAAACCATGGTAGAAATCTTAACATTGAATATACACTAAAATCATATGTGATATAGTATCCATATACAAAATCATCTCATATACTAATATATAAATACATCATATATTTAGAAAAAATTCTAAATCATAATTGTATATACTGATCTCACTGAGTTTAATTATGCCATCAGAATAAAATATGATGAAAATCATATAGAAGAACAAATAGGCATATATATTAGTTATTGTCTCAAATAATCATCAATTATCTTACTGAATGGCCACTTAAGACCAAAAATCAAATACGAAAATAGTTATGCATAATATTAGACCAAAACTCTAGAGAAGGTAATAGCATTTCACATTATGGTTCCTATAAAAATATTAGGTCATTTTGTAATCAAATCATGGGTGAAATACCCAAAATACCCTTATTAAGGTTTACATCAAAAATTGAAGTTGAGAACCAAATAACAAAGATCGCGCTTTAGAATCATGTTTATCATATACAAATATAGTTACTGTAAAATATTTATGAATTTATAAACTTGTTTTCAATTTTTAATGCACAAAACATTGAATTATCATATCTTTTAGGAAATCAAATTATAATAAATATCAGACATCTAATACACCCTTCTAATCTATTTTTACAAAATATTAGACATCATAATCTGTTCATAGGCACCTTGTTTGATGAAATGTGAGTTTCCTATCTCAAGATATAAATTTTATAAAAATCCCTATTTCAAAGAATTGTGGACCGTAGATTTTGGATCTGACTGTATTGTGCGCCCAGCAGCTTCAAACATTGGTGCCTCACGGATCCTTGCCTGATCTGGCTATTTTAGAGTCCATGAACCCGAACGCCCTTTCCTCTCTCTCACGAGGCATGATACGGGGTTGTGATGCCCCTACTGTAGCGTGAAGACAGAGCGCCGTCGACCTGAGGGCTCTATCTCTGGCGGCTGAGATGATTCATCTAACTCATTGTTGTTTCCATGACTCTAGGGGTTGAGAGAGAGTACTCATCCTATCTCCTTATGTAGCCGTCAACCGCCCTCATCTTCTTCCCGTCACCTGCCTTTCTTGCGACGCTGCACCGCCGACAGATCAACCCACCATGGATTCACACTCTCCTGACTCTAGATCTTCACACGACCTTCCCCCTGGCTTCGTCCCTTTCTTATGTGCACACACTGCCTCCTGCCACTTCCTGTGGTGGTCAAGGTTGACCACCCTCTTCTCTGCGCAGGGCATGCCTGGCGCCCTGTTTGCTCGTGCAAGGTCCACCAACTCCCACTGACGCTACCCGACGTTGGCTCATCCATCAGGTGAGCACTGAGGCACGTGGCCTGACTGGAAGACATGAGGGTGAAAGAGGATCAGGTGAGTTCTCAGGGCACCTAGGGTGCGGCTCCTACCTGGGTCCGCCAACTCCATGGTGGCTCCTCCACCTGCATCCCCTCTCGAGGCTGGTGCAAGGTCCATGCATATTAGTGCGCTCCTGTCGGAGGTCGTAGGGCATGGAAGCAGATCAAGCTTGATGGGGACGATGAAACATAGATGTCTCAGACCTGGTCATCCTTGGCGGGTCTGTAACTACATTCGTCTCTCCAGGCATTTGGGTCGACATAACGTGGAGGTGACTCGATGCTATGGCCTTATGACGATGAGGGGGCGGAAGAAGCCTGGAAACGATATATGTAAACCTAGGGGAAACCCTAGCGGCTGTATTGAAGAGAGAAAAATAGTGAAGGTATTCCTACCCTTATATACTCAGCTTTCGAGTTCCTTCACGTATTCTAGACTGATCTACGTATCCTAGGCCAAACAGACTTGCTAAAAGATATTCCATAATGACAAAGTTAACTCGTTGCTTATTATGGAAGAAAGCCACACTATGATACCCCACAAGGCACAACTAACAACTCCCCATCTTTCCCTTTCTCTCTCATGAATATGGAAACTCTCATGGAAAGGTATGTGTGGTTAAAAGGAAAAGATTCCCAATATGGTGACCATGTGTGTCTCTTAAGTACTAAATTACCACTCTTACTTGATTGACACACAAAGAGCCATAAAGGAAATTATACAAATGCATTGCACATTATTGGCTAAAGAGAATAACTCATCTTATAATTTCAAAATTGGTTAAAAGGAATATTTTATTATTCTTTTTGTATTAAGACCTTAAACTATTTCACTTTAAGTAAAATCACATTTTAAGGTTTAAGTTATTCTTGAAATTTTGGGATATTACAGTTAAAGCATAACCCAGGTCAGGGATGTTACATTAAGTAAAGGATTGGTACCCAAACTTGATTATTTGGTCCTTCAATTAAAAATGCTCCAGAGGGGTACATGTATAACTATAATAAACTTACACCATAGATTAATTCACCTCTAACATCATCAAGACAAGTTTAACCTACATAGCACGGGCCATGATGCATCCTTGGTTTTATTATTCAATCAAATGAATCCATGTATACTTCATTGAATGCTTATCTTCATATGTTATCTAAATTGACTACTAACTGGTGGTAATCATCTCCATGTACATAAATGGCCTTGGATAGATGTTATTGAACCTCTACTGGAATTAGGGTCATATTTGAGACAAAAGGAACCATTTTTGAATGAAAACCACCATGCCTTAGGATTACCAACCAGGAATATCCTTGGACCTCAAATAGTATACTAGTTATAGAAACTCTAAAAATCAAATTATCACATTCACCCCACCTTATATGGAATTTCATGCTCAAATATCAACTAATGTCATGCCTAAGGTGATACAAAGTATCCAACTTCATAAAGGTCCCCACTTCTAGGTACCAAAGTTCTCATATTTCTATATATATCCCAAGCCGACATATTAGGTACTCTATCATCTAGGGTGTACCCACCCCATGTCATATAGGTTGAAGTATAACACTTTTTTTTTAGTTGAAGCATCATATAATGGCTTATTCATAACTTGACATTCTATTATTCTAGGATTTACATAACTGATTACCCTAAGAATTAGGGTTTTATTTACTCATATAGAGTTGAGAAGGTATTACTAAGGGTTTCACCTTTCACCCCATTAAAGCATGCAAGGTGATATCAAGGTTTCAATTCAGTAACTACTGAAATGATCATACTTAAAATCATTATTGTTGTTTATGCTCAACATCACACTAGGATTGCATCATTAGAGGGAACTGGTGTTCATCTTTATATATCAGGGTTTCACCCTATTATGTAAGAGTTATTACAAACTAGAATCTTAGGGTCAAAATATTTGGAGTTAAGAACTATGAGTTGTGATCATGTAACCCATGATCCAAATATATCTTTATTTCAACATTAGATCTATATCTTTCATGTATGTTTTGAAGGAAAAGAGAACATACTTAGTTAAGGTTATCATGATTTCAAACTTGGATGTGACATGTATAATATAGGAAGGGAATACATAATTGGTCAAGCTTATATGAGTGACTCCTCATAACAAATCATCTATATAGCTCAAGTGAGGTTTCTAATATCATATATTAAGAAAGAGAAGTGGAAGGAACAACATTTATGAGTGTCTTATGCACAAGGCACTTTACTCTCAGAACCAAAGTTCATAAATCACCTCACTTGCAGCTAACGATGAGATTCACAAACATATGCACTCAAGCTAGGACCTAACTCAATCAAAAGGATTGGCTTTCTCATTATGAGTCGCCTACCCATCAATTTTATTTTTATTTATTTAGACCAACTTTCACGTATAGGATTGAATCATGCAAAAGGAGTCAACTCATCTACTCGAGAGTAACCCAGCTTAGGATATATATTATAGGGTAGGTCCTATGACCCTTTCCTTATGGGTCTCACACTCTCTGGAGTGCACCACGTATCTTGTCCTAACACTGGAGGTCCTCCTTTGTAAAAGAACTTGAGACTCATGCATATTCAACTTTATTTTAACTTAACTCATATTAAGTAAGAAAAAAGTAAGTACTTTCATCATCTAGATTTAGCTCATATTTTCAAATTTTGGATCACAACTCATATACAACATAGAACAAAACAAAGAAACCTATATCATTAGATATCAACTTAGGATACAATCATCATTACTTTTCTATTCTCTTTTTTTATCTGGGAAAGAAGATGTCAGATAAATCTTTTGAGGCTTGAGTCGATTGAAAAACAAAACCAAATCAGCAAAACCAGTGTCCCACACATAGTAGATAGTTCAATGTCACGTCACCTAGTGAAATGGTGAGAACAAGGTGTAGACTAGTGTAGCTACCCAATGCATATGAAATCTAAAAGGAAAGGATTTCACACACTTGTCTAAACCTAGTTCTCGAACATCTAGGTTCTACCCTAAAGGCATAATCAAACCTTATTCTGATAGAACAATTTACTAAGTTTCTAGGGTTTAAAGTGAAAGGTGAAATTTAGTTTTTATGTTTCATGGCAAGCAATTGTCAAGTGTAGCTATTTTTCATGCTTTTATACCAACTGCAACGTCCTCATATTTCCACCTTCTCAAAACCCCATGAGTATGAGAAGACAACATCCAAAAAAACATTAACCAATTGTATCAAAGTGTGTTGCTGAAGCATAATACACATACATGAACATACAAATATAGTGCATAAATCATGAACAATCTCAACATTCAACATGTATATAATTACAGCATGAGTTATTACAACATGAATTAAAATTACATATTGAAAGATGATTTTACAAGTCTATGAACATGTATACTAACTAG
This sequence comes from Alisma plantago-aquatica, assembly GCA_963693085.1. Taxonomy (NCBI): domain Eukaryota; kingdom Viridiplantae; phylum Streptophyta; class Magnoliopsida; order Alismatales; family Alismataceae; genus Alisma; species Alisma plantago-aquatica. The sequence goes on along the minus strand of OY856412.1, from coordinate 71,536,527 downwards.
GGTCTACACAATAGGTACAACCTGCACAACTTCTCACTCTCATCTTTTCTCCCATGCTAGCTCTGAACCTAGAAAATACGTAAAATAGACAAATAAAAAAAAGTTGTGTACATGGGTGAAATACTTATATAGTAATTTTCATAATGAAATATTTGAAGAAAGAAAGTAAAAGAAAACTTTATTTAATGTGATAATCAGGTAAACACATATTTTAGCAGTCTTTTGATGCGATTATACTACTAAGTGGTGTCTCACTTCACATTTCCTCACCCATTGGGCTATGGGGTTGTGCCACCCTTATATTTAGAGAGAGAGAGAAAATGTAAACACTTAGTAGATATAATCCATCCATATTCTCATTTATGTTCTTTTGTGTTTGGCAAATAATATACTACTAATATGCATCCAAGAATTTATATGCAAATATAAGCATCCAAAGTACATCATATCATTATGCATTCATAAAAACTACTCTTATTCATAAAAACTACTCTTATACTTAATAAAACCCACGTACCTGAGTTATGAGATTCCATATACATATATGATAATCTAAAACTTTGTCCATGACCAGAGTAAATATAATTGAGCATCATTAATATATGATCATCATTATGCTTAGCATTTTAGGTCTAATTTAGGGTTTAGGTTAAACCTAGGTTCAAATTGATATTAGGATGGTGTCTGGTATTTTTGGTCTGATCTATCTATCATTATTAAGGTCTAGTATGAATTTCATATTTTTCTGATGCTTGATCTATTTTCTATAATTAATATGAGATATAAAGCATCTAATTATGCATTAGTGGGAAAAGTCCTAATATTCTGAAATTATAACTTGATCAAAGTTCATAGTTGGTCTCTAAACAACATTAGGGTTCATAAAGAATCTTCTCATATTTATTTTCCATGATATGCTAATTATACCAAACTATGATCTCAAAAGAAATATTATCATCTAAATTAAATATCATCATTAGTTCTGCTTCAAAAGCCTGATCTAAGGGCCCAGTAATATAGAGGATATTTTTCTAAATCTGAGGTATTCTTGGGGCATTTACAGGGAACATGAGCTATTTATAACGATTTATACAAGATATCAATGTTTTATGTAAAATGGGAGGTTGTTTACCTTTTTGGATTTATTTGGGCCGGCGATCACGTCCCGGGGATCCCTTGGATGCCAGCCACGTTGCCATATATAGTGGGCGCGGAACTCCTCCTTGCTATCCTCGGGTGAGCTGTCGGTTCACTTGCCGGTCGGTCTCACAGACCTGTTCTCTCTCCCTTCCCCGGGAATGCAATCTCGATTTCTCCTATATTCTCCGCAGCGTGACTGTCGCAGCGGGAGGGAGCGATGAGGATCCGTGCTGGTGAGTACCTTCTTGGCCAAAGCTAAGGCCTCCATGGTCACGACACTCCAAACAGATCTGAGGCTTTCCCCTCAAGCCCGCCATTGCAGAGTTGCTGGAGCTCGCCAGCATGATTTGGGCATCCACCCTAGAAGGCTAGAACTCCTTTAACCTTCATTAGAAGAGACAGAGGGTTGCTCCAGGTCTGTAGGAACTCCAGAGGACCATAAGAACAAGATGAGGAGGCAGAAAAGGTTTCCTCCAGGCTCCTCCGTGACTCCGTCGACACAGACTACGGAGAGATGGGAAGTATCTCATCTAGGCTTCTCACCATGAAAAGAATATTTCCTGGGCTTCCACCAGATCTGGGGTTTGTTGTCCCCCATTTATCTTCTCATGTTCAGCTTTCTACCCACCCTATTTCACTGATTTCGTGTTGTGAGAAGAGATGGAGAAATAGTGCCGGGAGTGGGGGTCGATTCTATGGTCTCTCCATGGTTTGGCACAGCTACGGGGTCGTTGGCTAGATCCTACCCTCACAGAGAGAGAAATGGGCTCGCACAGAAAGAATTGATCACCCGTGGCCGTGGAATCGTGGAGAGAAGGGGATTCCGAACTGTTGACCCTTTCCTCCCACGAAATCCAGAGGTAGGGGACAAGGTTCTCACCGCAGGATCTCTCAGTGACAGCCTAGATTAAGCCATGCCACAATTATGCAGTCCGCCCCATATTCGAGGTGGTTGCGTGACACTTGAATGCCACGGCTTGTTGTACATATCATCAACCATAGTCCTCAATTCATATAATTCAACATTTTTTTGCAATATCCAAACCTAAATACCTCCATGTAGAGCCATCATTTGACTCTGAAATTTGACCTCAAGATTCTTCATAGGGTACTGCACCTTAAGTAAAAACTTGGTACCCAAACTTGATTATTTGGTCCTTCAATTAAAAATACTCCAGAGGGGTACATGTATAACTATATTGAACTTACACTATAGATTAATTCACCTCTAACATCATCAACACAAGTTCAACCTACATAGCATTGGCCATGATGCATCCTTGGTTTTATTATTCAATCATTTGAATACATGTATACTTCATCGGATATTTATCGACATATGTTATCTAAATTGACTACTAACTTGTGGTAATCATCTCCATGTGCATAAATGGCCTTGGATAGATGTTATTGAACCTCTAATGGCATTAGGGTCATATTTGAGACAAAAGGAACCATTTTTGAATAAAAACCACCATGCCTTAGGATTAACCAACCAGGAATGTCCTTGGACCTCAAATACTATATTGGTTATAGAAACCCTAAAAATTAGGTTATCACAACGCCCCTGAATATATGCACCCTGCTTATCAGATATCATTCAGGGGGATGATGCTCATCATCCAATTGCTCACAATTCTAGAAAAAATATGAAGAGACACATTTTCAATGGATATAGGGAGGAAATCCCTAGTTAACTAGATGGGAGTATTAGATTTTGGGAGTAGCGCTATTCGACAACATAAAAGATTCATGTGACAAGGGTTCCCTCTAAAAAATTGTTCGACTATTTCTATATAATTGTCTTTAATAATCTACCATGCAACAATGTAGAAGCTTAGAGAAAATCCATCTGGTCCCAGGATAACACTTTTGTCCATCATAATCATCATTCTGAATATGTCTTCAGAATTAGGTACAACAATGAGAGTGAAATTATCATCTTCAGTTAACAACGAAGGAATATGATCCAAGAAAAAATTGTCATCTTCAATGCATCTTTGGGGTGGTTGGTGCTCAAAGAATCCTTTAAAGTACTCAACTATCAAGTTTTCCATCTGTGCCTAATTCGTAATAGGTTCTCCATCATTTACGCACACATATGGTGTATGACGCATCTTTCTCCTTTCCCGGATGATGACATTATAGAATCTAGTATTTCACTTGCCATCATCATGCCAGTGAATTCTTGATTTGTTTCCAAGTATTGTCTCTTCTTGGAAAAACATCATGTCTAACTCTTTTTCAGCTTCTCCAAGGCTCTGTTCATTTATCTCATTTGGCGTTTTCCAAAAGCAATATGAAGAGTATGGATTATGTCTTGTAGATCCCTTTTCTTCTGTGCAATATTGCCAAAAACTTGTCTACTCCACCCTTTGAGTTTCTTCTTCATGTTTCATCTTGGAAAAAATCTATATGATGTGTTACCCTACCTGGTCACTATCCATCCATCTACATTAGTCTTCAAAAGTTCTGATTTTTCTAACCACATGTCTAAGAACTGAAACAGGGTCGGTTTCTTGGTACCATCATCATTAGGTGCTTTAAAAGAGATGAGAGCTGGATGGTGATCTGATAGTCTATAGTTGGTAAGGTGTGACGCTTTAATGTGAGGTGTATAAGACATCCAAGCTTGATTCCCAAAAATATGATGAAGTCTTTCCCATGTCGATGGAGTAAGATTTTCAGCATCTACCCAGGTAAATCTACTTCCCTCAAATGAGACTTCAAACACATCTAAATCAATAACAAGATCAGTGAATTCCTTCATACCTCGTATGTCCACCTCACTTGAACCCCTTTTTCAATACAATATCTAATAATGTTAAAATCACATGCAATATCCCACATATTGTCAGCTATTATGTAAGACATGTCCACGAGAGACTTCCACATTTCTCTTCTGGAGAAACAATTGCACTTAGCATGCATCATAGCGATAAAGGAGATATCTCCCATTCTATTCTTCAACTAAAGCCTTAAGTGTTGTTGGTGTGATAAGAAAAATTTTAGTTTCAAACAACTATCAACAGGTGCCCATATTTTTTCACCTGCATCAACATTATCACAAGCCCAATCTAGGCCCACTATGTCAAGAAGCTCCTCTGTTGTAACGCCATTTATAAATGGCTCAAAGACGACCACCACTACATGTCTGTATTTTCTACAAAAATTACCCATAACCCTCTGAGTTTTGTTGTTACCAATACCTCTGATGTTCCAAAAAAGATGATGAAAATTGTTTAACATAATGAAAATCCATAGCATCTCTCCTCACATACCCTCAAGGGTATCTATCGCCTCTATTACTGTCAGATGAATGGGCTCTGTGTGAGTTTCTTCTATCATCATAATCTAGATATCCCCACTCCCTATCATCCCACTCCTCTTCTATGTATAAAGATTGTAGTCTTGGTCTACCTTTGTTGTGATTTGGCCTCCTACTTCTCAAAGATCTAAACCTGCTAGAGGATCTTCTAGTCATATTCTGGGAAGATCTGGGGAATCCTCTATTTCTCTCTCTTCCTTGGTAATAACTCTCCTCTTCAAAATTGAGAAAATTTTCAAGGTTTCTATGCTAAAAAACTCTACTAAAACCATTTTGATCCTGAACATGTCGATACCTCTTTCTCTTGTCATCCTCTTCTAGTGCCTATCTTCATGCTCCACATAAATCGCTAAAACTACTTATCTAACGGTGGGGATATTTTACACAAGTGGTGGACTCTACAACTGTTGCTACAAATCTTGTTGAGCTGGTGTTAGTGCTTCATAATGTTTTAGAGCATCGTCAATGATGCCTAGCTCATAACCTGGTTCAGTCAATACTGTTTGCACTTCATTCTAGACAACATATCTCAACGCAATCGTGGTTAACTTTTCTTGGCATCTCTTATAAAGGAAGGACATTGCTATGAACTGAGGGATGTCCTCATTGAAACTATTCAATAGGATCAGTGTTCATGATTCATCATCTTCACTTCTTTTCCATTTGGATATGTGTTCAATTGTTCCACATAGTTGAAGGATTTTCTTGATTGATTCATTATTTCTACAAATTATGGGAATACTAGTGATCAAATACCATGAAGATTTAGTTTCAGTTCCTCTATCAATAATATCCATCTTTGCCATCATCAATGTCTCATTACCAAGTCTCACAGTCTTTTCCTCAACCAGCTATTATGCTACCTCTACTGTTGTAAACACTAGCACAACTTTCTACTGGGAAAACCTATAGCATCTCACTGCCTCTGGGTATCTAGCTTGTAGAAATCTTGCAACCTCATTCTAGGGCACCTTATTTCTCCAAGATATCTCTACCACAAGTTCCAATGACTTGGCTATTTCCATTCTCTCAGCAATGGGTTTCAATACAACTAACAGACATTTGGGAACATACATTGGGGCCTCTCTAGCTGGCCATCCACAAAAATTGGGATCACACAGATCCAAAGGAGGAAAGGAACACATCGATATGATATCAGGGGGTACTTGTATATGACTTGATCGACATATGTTTGTCATTGTCCAAGGTGATGACACTTATAGAATACCTTGGGGCATACATTGTCTCTACCAATGTCCCCTATCAAGACATCGGAAATGTACATCCCTAGGAATGTTATACCTCCCCACTCCTACGCGATTATACATATGATGTCACATTTCCTTCTCATGTCTGTTGGGTTGGTTCTCACACATCTAACTCGTTGTACTTCCTCCTTATGAAGCAATGGGTCTTTGGGAACTCCTAGTTCCGCCTTGCATCTCCTCTTTCAATAGGTTCATGCGATTGTCCTCCATTGGGTTAACGGACATACCCATTGAACAATCCACCTCCAGTGGTTTGGTCCAAAGATTTTTGATGTCATTGATATTCTCCGAAGAACTGATAGCAACCAGTTGTTGAATTCTCCTCTCCACAACCACTCTTCTCGCTCAGAGATTGTGCGTGCAAGGTTGAGTTGTCTTATATAGGATTGCCACAAACTGACTCAAAAAGAAACCAACCAAGGTGCGAAAATGCTAATGCTCCAGGGGTGGTCACAATGGCAAATGGCCTATTTTGTTTGGATAAACCAAATTATGAGTGTAACACCCCTGACCTGGGTTTTGGAATAGCCCTAGAAAATCATTTGTAATTTATATGATAACTTTAACAAAGATTGCAATTTTCCCAAATGAGGGGTTTATGTGCAACTTATCACCTCTAGAGTGTTCCTTCTCTCTCTTAGCATCATCTAGAGGAGAGATAAAAAAGGGGGCACTTTGTTTGAGTTTTAGTTGAATGATAATACTCATTGTGGTGAAAGAACCAAAGAAGTGTTGAGCATTTTTGAACCCTAGATGAGGTTGTGTCGAGCTATGGAGTATATATGGGAATGCCTATCATCCTGGAAGCCATAGAGGAGGTCCCATATGTTGACCTAGAGGTTATACATTGCCTATATTTTGATAATGACTTAACCATTCCATTCATATGTATCTAATATGTGTATTAAAGATTGATTTCAGGTATTAGGTACATGAAAAGGATCCCAAATCCAAAACCCTAGATTGACTCAAGTTCAAGTCAAAGAGCTACAAATGTGCTTTTGTGGAAGTCTATGTAAATGACCTTAGAACATATTTTTAATCACTTGTAATGATGAATTGACTTGTAACTTAGGTGAGAATATTGATTGGGACATAAAACACCAATGTTAGATCACTTTAGATGCATATTCAAAAATTGACATCAGGTTGTCAATCGGTCGAGTTTCTCCCCAGGAAAAACTCGGCCAATCCATCTTGGTCAATTTTCTGGAGATAGCATCGATCGAGTTGTGTTTACACAGAACTCGACCGATCAAGTTGTTGGGTTTTAGAGGAGGTAGAGAAGCAGTGGAAACAAAAAAATTTCTCCACAAAACCCAGAACAAAAGGAATCGCGTCAACGTCTATATAATAGGAAAGATGGTTTGTGGATGCATACCTTGTCCCGAGGCTTGCTCGACGACAGTACCTCGCACCTTACGCGGTCTTCACCTCCGGTCTTGGACGGAGTTTGTGCAGCTCTTGGTCACACCGGGACTGAAGACTCCTGGTCTCACCGGGACTGTCGGGATTGACAGTTGTCCTCCTAGTGACAGAGATCTCCCGCCTCTGCAGTCGTCCACACAGACTGCCTGGAACTCCGATCTCCTTATCCCTCAAGGAATCGGAAGGATTCACACCCTCCTGTCGGCGTACTAGTCGCCAACACACTCTCCTGCCACCAGTCGCTTTTTGCAGTTGTCCTTCCCTTATTGTGCCTCCCTTATCGGATAGCACTTGCTCGGGCTCTCTCGGTTACCAAAACCAGAGAGAACAACAACTTCACAGAGTAACTGGTTGCACTGAGTTGTACTTTGAGAAGCCCCCAATACCCCTATATATATAGGAGGGTCATGGGACTGGGTTCCCTATCCCGGGTAATGCGGGACTAAAGTAGGGGTAGAAGGGTTCGAGATTTTCCACAAAAACAACAAACTCGCAACCTGAACCGGTCGTTTCATAAATGAAACGGTCGGTTGGGGATCTGAGCCGGTCGGTTGACACCTCAACCGATCGGTTGGGACCCATGAACCGGTCGGTTGACTTCTGAACCGGTCCGTTCGTGGTCTTGATCAGTTCCCGATTGACTTTCCTTCTTTTGTTTCCAATTGGTATCGAATACCAATCCTTGTTCCAATCAAATTGGGCAAGTGAAACGAAAGGAAATTTTTCACCAATCTTACTTTCCCAACTTTCCCGGTTGCAACAGTTGAACCGATCGTTTCAACACTTGAAGCAATCATTCACCCTATTCATGAGCCGATCGACTCACCACATGAGCCGATCGGTTCACCAGGATGAGCCGATCGGTTCATCACATGAGTCGATCGGTTGGGAGTGCAGATTGTGCAGAATCAGTCGATTGCTGTTTCAATCAATCTGATACTCTAATCAATCAGTCCAACACCTTGAACACTATGATATTGAGTTATCAATTAATTGAGTGTTTAATTGAACTACTAAACTCCTTTAGTAATCAATCTAAACATTGTTTGTGGACAAAACTCCTCTTCCAGGTTAAATCCTATGTGTGTGACCCTGCAGGCCCATTTCACGTTGGCAGTGAAAGTCCATAACACTTATGACCTCACAAGCAAAGAGAAGTGCCTAGTCACACATCAGTGCTACCCAAGTGAAATAGAAAGTTGGAGAACAACTTTCAATCCTACAATCCGTGAATGGTGTTACAGTGAATGTATAATTCCTTTTTCACTGATATCCTGAATGAACTCGAGGCATGGAACATTCATCCTGTCAACATTCATGCATTTCCTTGATCTCAGAGTAGAGTGGGTGAGATGTGTGTGACATCAATATCACATATTGATTCATACGTGCATGCGCATGCCTTTCTCAATCCTACTCATCAAGTGGCCAAAGATATCAAACTCCCTCAGGAGGGACAAATCCCATATCTATCACTCACCCCTCAAAAGCCCCATGTGTCAAAGCCACCCAATCATCACCTTTATAACAACCCATGATGTAGGACTGCGTTTGATGATGTCAAAGTGTACCCAACGACATGTGTTGAGTGTAGTGATTTCAGGTCTAAGAATCACACTCACCACCATCACTGTGAGAGCTGACTGTGACTACCAAGTCATGGTTCCATGTGTCACTCTCACGGTGGGTCTGTCCGGTACCTTGTTCTCTAACAAGTACCTATGTGCTTGGTTTGCTATCACTATATCATGACTAATGATATTCTGTCATCAACCAACACACAAGCTAGTCTTCAGTGTTATTAATGTCTATGGTTATTTCCACAATAACAACCGACTAGGGACTAAACAAGAATGAATACTCTTAACATCCGTATGATCTCATCGTTCAGGTCCTCAACTGAAAAGCATACGTCATTGAGTAAAACAATTCTTTAGACATCTATCATGTTACACCATCATCTCATAAACAGTTTAAACATATAGATCGGAAATTGCCTTTATTATTATTCAATTCATTTACAAAGTATCCCATTACAATCATCATATGACTTGCTCTATGGGCATACATACCAACAGACTCCCACTTGCACTTAGAGCCAGTCACTAAAGAACCTCAGTCCTTGTGACCTAGCATGACCATCATGCTTCTACTGAGAAAGGGCCTTAGTCAGTGGATCATCTATGTTGTCTTCAGTTGGTACTTTGCAAATCTTCACATCTTCTCGCTGTACGATCTCTCGTATGAGATGGAAGCGCCGCAGTATGTGCTTGGACCGTTGATGTGATTTGGGTTCCTTAGCTTGTGCAATAGCTCCATTATTGTCACAATAAAGCTTAATTGATCACAGCTACTGGGAACTACCCCAAGTTTAGAAATGAACTTCCTGATCCACACAACCTCCTTTGCTGCATGTGAAACACCAATATACTCGGCCTCTGTAGTAGAATCGGCAACTGTTTCTTGCTTGGAACTCTTCCAGCTCACAACTCCATTATTAAGGCAAAACACAAATCCTGACTGCGATCTGTAATCATCTTTATCAGTTTGGAAGCTTGCATCGGTGTAACCCTTTACAACCAGCTCTTCCTTGCCACCGTAAATAAGAAACTGATCCTTAGTCCTTCGCAAGTACTTGAGGATGTTCTTTACGGCTGTCCAGTGAGCATCCCCGTGATCTGACTGGTACTTGCTCGTCATGCTTAGAGCATACGAGACATCTGGGCGTGTGTACAACATAGCGTACATGATGGATCTGATGGCTGATGCATATGGGATCCCATTCATACGCTCCCTCTCTTCACAAGATTGGGGACATTGAGCTCTAGAGACTGTGACTCCATGTAGCATGGGGATGTTTCCTCTCTTTGAGTTCTCCATGCTGAACCGCTTCAGCACTTTGTCAATGTACATGCTCTGACTTAGTCCGAGAAGCCTTCTAGATCTATCTCTATAGATCTTAATTCCTAGAATGTAGGATGCTTATCCTAAGTCCTTCATTGAGAAAGTATTCCCAAGCCAAGTCTTTACCTTCTCTAAGGCTAAGACATCATTCCCCATCAAAAGTATGTCATCCACATACAATATGAGGAATGTGGTTGAGCTCCCACTAACCTTCTTATACACACAAGGTTCATCTTCATTTTGAATAAAGCCAAACACTTTAACTTCCTCATCAAATCGAAGATTCCAACTCTGAGATGCTTGCTTCAATCCATACATTGACCTTTGCATCTTACAGACTTTATTGGCATTCTTTGGATCTACAAAACCTTCAGGTTGTGTCATGTACACATCCTCATTTATATTCCCGTTAAGGAATGCGGTTTTAACATCCATCTGCCAAATATCATAGTCATAATAAGCTGCAATAGCAAGCATGATCCTGATGGACTTGATCATGGCAACTGGAGAAAAAGTTTTATCATAGTCAACACCTTGAACTTGTCGAAATCCCTTCACAACCAATCTGCCTTTATAAGTTTGCACATTGCCATCCATGTCGGTCTTCTTCTTGAAGACCCACTTGCACCCTATGGGTTTTACCCCTTCGGGTGGTTTCACCAAAGTCCATACTTTGTTGGAGTACATGGATTCCATCTCGGATCTCATGGCTTCAAGCCAGTTCTCAGAATCTGGTCCCTCCATATCCTCTACGTAGGTAGTTGGATCATCATCTATGATCAACTCACCACCTTCCTGAGTCACAAGGTATCCAAACCTCTCAGGTTCAAGGTGGGTCCTACTAGATCTACGAGGTCCTTGTGTTACCTGAGGAGATTGAGATTCCACAACACCTTGTGAATCTCCATTTTCCTCTCGTACATCTACCGGTTCTATATTTTCTTGTTGGGCTTGAACTTCTTCAAGCTCTATTTTCCTCCCACTGCTTCCTTTAGAAATAAATTCCTTCTCTAGGAACACAGCTGTCCTGGCAACAAACACTTTGTTGTCAGTAGGGTGGTATAGATAATATCCCCTCGTTTCCTTGGGGTATCCAACAAAATAACATTTATCGGATTTGGGTCCAAGCTTATCAGGAAACATTTTCCTAACATAAGCCTCATAACCCCAAATCTTTAGAAAAGACAAATCGGGACGCTTCCCAGTCCATATCTCATATGGTGTCTTTTGAACCGATTTAGATGGTACTCAGTTAAGTGTAAACGCGGCGGTTTCAAGAGCATAACCCCAGAAGGAAATTGAAAGATCAACAAAACTCATCATTGATCGCACCATATCTAACAATGTGTGATTCCTTCTTTCAGACACACCATTATGCTGTGGTGTTCCAGGCGGAGTCCATTGTGATACAATACCACGGGCTCGCAGAAGGTCCTCAAACTCCTGGCTTAAGTATTCTCCACCTCGATCGGATCGAAGTGCCTTAATACTTTTACCAAGTTGGTTCTGTACTTCATTCATGAAATCCTTGAACCTTTCAAGGGTTTCTGACTTATGTTTAATCAGGTACACATAGCCATACCTACTAAAGTCATCAGTAAAGGTAATGAAGTACTGATACCCACCTCTGGCATTAGTTCTAAAAGGCCCACATACATCAGTATGTATGAGTCCTAATAGATCACTAGCTCTCTCACCTTTACCTAAAAAGGGAGTCTTGGTCATCTTGCCCAATAAACAAGATTCACATGTCTCTATTGATTCATAATCAAAAGAGTCTAGATAACCATCTTTATGGAGTCTAGAAATGCGCTTCTCATTTATGTGCCCTAGACGACAATGCCAAAGATACGCTTCGTTTGAGTCGTTGAGTTTTTGCCTTTTGGTGTTTACATTGTATACACTTGTCTCCAAATCTATCAAGTATAGACCATAAGACATTGGGACACTGCCATAAAAGATCTCATCTTTAGAAATGGAATATTTTCCATTCTAAATAAGAAATTTAAATCCATCTTTGTCCAAATAAGAGACGGAAATAATATTCCTATTTATGGCAGGTACATAATAGCAGTTCTTCAACTCTATTATTACCCCACTTGGTAGAGTTAACTCATAGGTTCCTACGGCACTGGCGAAAACTCTTGCCCCATTGGCAACACATAGTTCAACCTCACCTTTCCCTAAAGGCCTACTTCTCTTAAGATCCTTCACATTTGAACAAATGTGAGATCCACATCCGGTATCAAGTACCCATGTAGAAGAAGTAGTAAAGTTAATCTCTATCACGTATACACCAGAAGTAGAGATCTCTATCTTTGACTTCTTCTTCCATCGCTCCTTCCATCATCTCCATGTAGAAGAAATCAGTTTGGCGAGAGAACCCTTCTCTCCCTCACATATCGTTCCATTGATCTCTATCAATGAACTTTCTTTCTTCTTTACCAACACATTAAGCGTACATAGAGCGGATTCAAAGGCTCCTGGTATATCTGGATTGTGCAGAACACTTCTCATAGTCCTCAACCAGTTATGGAATTTATTCTCAATTAATTTTCCCATTTTAAAAGATGATTCCTTTGCCATTCTATAAGAGAAAATTGCATTTTGTCAAAACTCCTTTTGATTTGATTTGAATAAAATTTGACGATAGTTAATTAGGCCTTTAATTAATTACCGCTCCTACTATTTTGATTCAAATTGACAGCCCTCACCATCAATTCGGAAGATTGCAGCGTACAATCTTCTAGTGGGTCAAGATCCTGAAATCCTCTGAGCCATGGACCAACTTGGGCTGTCACCCACAACTCAGATCTTCCAGGTAGGCAACTCTTGCCAATTGTATCATATGCAACTCTTGAAAGATGTCATATGCAACTCCTTGCCATGATCATCTCCATGCCTCAAGGTGCTAGATCCTATCTAGGTCACCTTGTTAAGTCTGACCCAAAGCCAACACGATGAACATGCACCCTTCTTGAGCAGACCCACACATTCATCCTTCATGCTTCCACACGATAGACGGTGTACCACACTTGGGTGTGCCCACACTTGGTCGATCAAGCTTTTCACGTGTGTCGCATTTGGAAGGCATATAAAACTTAATATTTAATGAGGGATTTGGTTTTTATATACATATACATATCCAATCACCACAATATACATTACGTATCATATACATGCTATATCCCACGGAAAACATGCAAAATGATAAAAAGCAATGATTATGGCCATCCTATTGTGATTCCTCGAGCCAAGAGGAATCACGGTTATCTAGGTATACATCACATGCAACATGTACAAGATGAAATATGTGCCTGCCTTTCTGGGTTTGATCAGCTCATCTCCATGACTGATCGGCTCGCCATCAAGTTGGTTGTTCGGGTGCCACCAGCTGATCGACTGGCGCCTCCAGCCGATCGGTTCACCGGTCGTCGTGCATCTCCTCAGGTCACCACCCACTCATCTCGCTCCTCAAACCACTCGTCTGGAACACCAACCGGTCGGTTCATGCCTTGAACCGATCATCTCAGGTCGTCCACCAGTTTTTGATATAACGGGAAATACAATCTTATCCTATTGACAATTGAATTGTGAAACCCCGAGTTACATTCGGGGGGAGCAAAGGTAGGAAAAGAAATCTCGAATTATTTCGAGTTACATCAGGAATAGGAGAAAGGGAATCAGTGTGCAGACTGAGATGCAAGCAACCACATACAACCTCACACAGATATAGGGGTTTATAGGCCATAACCATGCTACACATACACCAAAAAACTCGTTTAAGGGCGACGCGTATCGAGTGCATTAATATTACATATCATATATGTATATTTGGGATTTGTTGATTGGACATGCATAAATCCAATTTTCTTCACATCGTATGCAATAAATAAAGGTGACAAACCAAAATCGATCATATCGATAATCCTAAAATATAGAGCGGTTGACATGGCTCTGATACCACTGTTGGGTTTTAGAGGAGGTAGAGAAGCAGCAGAAACAAAAAAAATTCTCCACAAAACCCAGAACAAAAGGAATCGCGTCAACGTCTATATAATAGGAAAGATGGTTTGTGGATGCATACCTTGTCCCGAGGCTTGCTCGGTGACAGTACCTCGTGCCTTGCACGGTCTTCACCTCCGGTCTTGGACGGTGTCTGTGCAGCTTCTGGTCGCACCAGGACTGAAGACTCCTGGTCTTACCGGGACTGTTGGGATTGACAGTTGTCCTCTGAGCGACAGAGGTCTCCCGCCTCTGCAGTCATTCACACAGACTGCCTGGAACTCCGACCTCCCTCTCCCACAAGGAATAAGAAGAAGTCGCACCCTCCTGTCGGCGTACTAGTTGCCAACACACTCTCCTGCCACCAGTCACTTTCTACAGTTGTCCTTCCCTTGCTGTGCCTCCCTTATCGGGTAGCACTTGCTCAGGCTCTCTCGGTTACCAAAACCAGAGAGAACGACAACTTCACAGAGCAACTGGTTGCACTGAGTTGTACTTTGAGAAGCCCCCAATACCCCTATATATATAGGAGGGTCATGGGACTGGGTTTTCTATCCCGGGCAATGCGGGACTAAAGCAGGAGTAGAAGGGTTCAAGATTTTCCACAAAAACAACCAACTCGCAACCTGAACCGATCGTTTTATAAATGAAACGGTCAGTTGGGGATCTGAGCCGGTCGGTTGACACCTCAACCGATCGGTTGGGACCCATGAACCGGTCGGTTCACTTCTGAACCGGTCGGTTCGTGGTCCTGATCAGTTCCCGATTGACTTTCCTTCTTTTCTTTCTAATTGGTATCGAATACCAATCCTTGTTCCAATCAAATTGGGCAAGTGAAACGAAAGGAAATTTCTCACCAATCTTACTTTCCCAACTTGCCTGGTTGTAACAGTTGAACCGATCATTTCAACACTTGAAGCAATCATTCACCCTGTTCATGAGCCGATCGACTCACCACATGAGCCGATCGGTTCACCATGCTGAGCCGATTGGTTCATCACATGAGCCGATCGGTTGGGAGTGCAGATTGTGCAGAATCAGTCAATTGTGGTTTCAATCAATATGATACTCTAATCAATCAGTCCAACACCTTGAACACTATGATACTGAGCTATCAATTGATTGAGTGTTTAATTGAACTACTAAACTCCTTTAGTAATCAATCTAAACATTGTTTGTGGACAAAACTCCTCTTCCAGGTTAAATCCTATGTGTGTGACCCTGCAGGTCCATTTCACATTGGCAGTGAAAGTCCATAACACTTATGACCTCACAAGCAAAGAGCGGTGCCTAGTCACACATCAGTGCTACCCAAGTGAAATAGAAAGTTGGAGAACAACTTTAAATCCTACAATTCGTGAATGGTGTTATAGTGAATGTATAATTCCTTTGTCACTGATATCGTGAATGAACTCGAGGCATGGAACAGTCATCCTGTCAACATTCATTCATTTCCTTGATCTCAGAGCAGACTGGGTGAGATGTGTGTGACATCAATATCACATATTGATTCACACGTGCATGCACATGCCTTTCTCAATCCTACTCATCAAGTGGCCAAGGATATCAAACTCCCTCAGGAGGGACAAATCCCATATCTATCACTCACCCCTCTAAAGCCCCATGTGTCAAAGCCACCCAATCATCACCTTTATAACAACCCATGTTGCAGGACTGCGTTTGATGATGTCAAAGTGTACCCAAGGACATGTGTTGAGTGTAGTGATTTCAAGTCTAAGAATCACACTCACCACCATCACTGTGAGAGCTGACTGTGACTACCAAGTCATGGTTCCATGTGTCACTCTCACGGTGGGTCTGTCCGGTACCTTGTTCTCTAACAAGTACCTATGTGCTTGGTTTGATATCACTATATCATGACTAATGAGATTATGTCATCAACCATCACACAAGCTAGTCTTCAGTGTCATTGATGTCTATGGTTATTTCCACAATAACAACCGACTAGGGACTAAACAAGAATGAATACTCTTAACATCCGTATGATCTCATCGTTCAGGTCTCAACCGAAAAGCATACGTCATTGAGTAAAACAATTCTTTAGACATCTATCATGTTACACCATCATCTCAGAAATAGTTTAAACATATAGATCGGAAATTGCCTTTATTATTATTCAAATCATTTACAAACTATCCCATTACAATCATCATATGACTTGCTTTATGGGCATACATACCAACACAAGTGCCTGACCAAATCGATCTTCAATGATTGGTCAAGTTTCCCCAGGAGAAACTCGACCGACTGTTTGAATATAGGCTTTGTCTTTTACTTGATTGGTCAAATTAACTTTATTGAAACTTGACCGTTTGCATTGTACGGAATTTGTAAAAAAAAGTTATGTGACCGTTGGTGGGTTATTTGATCAAAAATAGAGACGTTTTCTAGAAGGAAACGACTATATTTCGGCCCAAGAGTTCACCTAACTCAAAGCAACACCCTCAGCTATATATAGAACACTTGGAGTTCATTCCAAGGCTGCTCATTCATTGCAAACTTAGTCCTGGTATAGCTGAGAGTGTTCTAAGGCTTTGAGCCCCTTTCTCTCTCTACCTTCAAGTCAAATTCATGAGTATTAGTGAGATAGGTTCTTGTGTAAGAGAGCTACTCCCTGTATTGATGTAAAGCTCTCCTCCTCCATCTTCCAACCTCAATTCCTATTGAAGTCAAGTTGAAGATCCCTCTCCAAGTGAAGGAGAAGGAGGTGCTGTTCTTCAAGATTGAAGAAGGCAAGCTGCTCGAGGTCTCCAAGTGAAGGAGATAGGTGCTCCAGATCTCCGAGTGAAGGAGAGAAGCAAGGCAACACTCAAGGAAGATAGGTAATCCCTTGAAGGAAGAAGACTTAAAGAAAGGAGTGGGTAAGTCCATGTTGATGGCTGAAGACTCCATGGTTCAAGTGGGTAAGCTCCTTCTATAGGTTGAAGATCTTTGCTTGAGGTACTAAGCCCTTGGATGTGTGGTTGTTGTGTCTTGTAATCTTATTGTGTAACATAAGAGTACCAAGATTGCAAATCCTAGAGACTAACCCACTCTAGGTAGTGGACTGACATTGGTCCTAAGTTTAGGACATGGAACCACTCTAAACCACCTATCCAAGGGCTTGTTTTTCACTATCTCTCATCCTTGCTATATATGTTAGATTAGGACATCAAATTGCTGGTTGTTTAAACTTTTCAAATATATAATTTGGTGGTCTAATTTATCTTGTAAGAATTTGTGAATCTCTATTCAACCCCCCCCTTCTAGAGCCCATTGATCCAACAAGTCGTATTAGAGAAGGTCTTCTCCAAGCTACTTCAACAAGTAGGAGAAGATGGGCAATTCAACACTTGGTTCACTTAACCTAGAAGGAAGCTTCTCCATGAGACCTATGGTCTTCGACGACACCAACTTCCTCTATTGGAAGAGAAGGATGCAATTCTACCTCCAAGATGTGAGCTATGAAATGTGGAAGATAGACCACCTCAAATATGAAGATCCAAAGGGGGACATCACCACATGGATTGAAACTGAAATGAAGCATGCTCAACTCAACGCCAAAGCTGTGAGCATCATCTACGCCACCCTCACTCCATCCGAGTTCAACCAGATCTCCTCATGGGACACCGTACATGAGATATGGCACAAATTGTGTGTCACCTATGAAGGAACCGAGCAAGTGAAGGAATCCAAGATCTACATACTTGGTGGTCTTCTAGAGAACTTCAAGATGGGTAAGAATGAGAGAGTGGCTGATATTTACACTAGGCTCAATGTCATCATAAATGGATTGGCAGCCCTTGGGAGTGTGCTAGACAAAGGCACCATCAACTCCAAGATCTTGAGATCCCTTCCAAAGAGATGGGAGCCCAAGGTGACATCCATTGAAGAGGTGTACAAGCTAAGTGAGCTATCAACCGAGGAGCTGGTTGGTAATATTCAAGCCGATGAGCCTAGGCTTGACAAGCAAGAAGAGGAAGAGAAGAGAGAAGAAAAAGAGTCCAAGAAGATAAAGGACACAGCCTTCAAAGCACAAATTGAAGAAATAGTGTGACAACAACAACTTTCTTTGAAGTCCCCCAGCCCTTCCTCAAGTGAAGATGAAGGCCCTAATGAGCATGGGGCAAACTACTCAAAGGGAAAACACTTCAAGAGAAAGTCCTCTTCTTCAACTCCAAGGTGCTATGAGTGTGGTAAAAAAGGCCACTACAAGAGTGACTGCCCCAAGGACAAGAAAATCCATCACAAGAGCAGCCATAAGAAAGATAAGGAGTACAAGAAAGAAGGCAAGTACAAGAGGAAGGACAAGAAAGAAAGAAAATAAAGAGATGCAACCCATACAGTGTGGGAGGAGTTTTCTTCAAGCTCCTCAAGCTTTGAAGATGGAGAATGCCATCTTGCCCTCATGGCATCTACTAGTGAAGATGTATGTGAGGTAAGTGAGGTAAGCAAGGTAAGTGAAGTAAATCTTCTAGAGCTTCCTAAAGAAACTATCATTGATATGCTAAATTAATGCCAATCATCCTTTACTAAATGCAAATTTAAAAGGAAAAGGTTAGGCAAGATAGTTGATGATCTTTATGCTAAAATTGAAATCCTTGATAAAAATGAAAAACTGCTCCTTGATAACATAGACTCTTTGCAAGGGCAATTTCTTGACCTTAAGCTTCAACATAATGGAGTAGAGGTTGAGAATGGTCTATATCTTAAAAATATTGAAAATCTTAAGATAGAAAATCAAAAGTGCCTAGATGAGCTTGATGTTCTTAAAACTGAAAATGTAGAACTCAAACTCATGGATGATGCTAGGAGAAATGAAGTTTATGCTTATCAAAGAGAAATTGTTTTGCTTAAATCTCAAAATGCCAAATTTCTTGCTCAAGTAAATGACTTATCTTCTAGACCTATTTTGCAAAGTAATGAAGTTTCTAGCATAGCTTTAGAAAGATATTCCCTTCATACTAAAGCCCTATGTCTTGAGGCCGACCTATTGCATGTTAGAGATGATCTTGCTAGTCTTTCTACTACTGTCATTAACCTTAGTGATGATAATGCCAAATTAAGATCTTCTTTGCAAAAGTTTCTCTCGGGAAAGAAATCCCTCAATGATGTCCTAGAACACTCTACCAAACATGTTGGTACTAGCGGTTTGGGATATGATGGGACTGCTCCCGAAGGTAAGAAAAAGAGCAAGAACAAGGGTAAGAAGAAGAGTTTGGAACCTCCTATCTTCCATGGAGAGACTTCTAGCTCTAAGAACCCTATGGTTTGTGTTCATTGTAAATGTGATGACCATTACTCTACTTATTGTCCTTACAAGCCCAAGGGGACCAACCCAAAGATGAAATGGGTCCCTAAGCTAACCCCAGATCCCAAAGTTTGAGTTGGGTTCTGACATCCTTCTTTCTTGCAGGTTAAAAAGAGATGGATTGTTGATAGTGGTTGTTCTAAACATATGACTAGAGAAATCAACCATTTCAACAAGTTCATAAAAAAGAAAGGAGGATCGGTAACCTTTGGAGACAACAAGAAGGGTAAGGTCATAGGTGAGGGTGATGTGGGAAATGAGCTATCTATTAAAAATGTGTTTCTTGTTGATGGCCTACATCACAATTTGATTAGTGTTAGTCAACTTTGTGACAATGAATATCTTGTGTTGTTTACTTCTTTAGAATGCTTGCTTCTAGATTCCCTTTCCTATAATGTTATATATAAGGGAAATAGAAATGGTAATCTTTATGTTATTGTTCTTGATGCTCTTAAGCCCATACTAGATAGATGCTTGGTAGTGGATAAAAATGATATTTCTCTTTGGCATCGCTGTTTGGGTCATGTGAATATGCATCAAATGAAGAATTTGAGAAAAAAAGACTTGGTTCAGGACTTCCCAAATTGGTTTTTGAAAAGGATGAGAAATGCCAACCTTGTACATAAGGGAAACAAACAAAATCCTACTTCAAATCCAAAGGAGTCATGAGTACCAAGTGAGTTCTTAAACTTCTTCATATTGATCTGGTCGGACCAATGAGAACGCCAACGCTTCGTGGTTCCAAGTATTGTCTTGTTATTGTTGATGATTTATCTCGATATACTCGGACCTTCTTTCTCATTTCTAAAAGTGATACTCTTGATGTTTTCTCAAGTTTTTGTAAATGGGCTGAAAATGAAGCTTCTTACCGAATTATTTCTATCCGTAGTGATCATGGGGGAGAACTTGAAAATGATCTTTTTGAGCGTTTTTGTGAAAAATCCGATTATTCTCACAATTTCTCTTCTCCTCGTACGCCTCAATAAAATGGGGTTGTAGAGAGGAAGAACATGTCACTACAAGAGATGGCTAGGACCATGCTTCTTGAGTATGACACTCCTAAGAAGTTTTGGGCTGAAGCCGTTAGCACCTCATGCTTTGTGCAAAACTGAGTTTTTGCACATCCTTCTTTAAAGAAAACCCCCTATGAACTATGGCGTGGTAGAAAGTCGTCTATTGATTTCTTTCATGTTTTCAGATGTCCTTGTTTTGTTTTAAACACGAAGGATTCTCTTGACAAGTTTGATCCAAAATCTTATAAGGCTTTCTTCCTAGGCTATAGCACTACTAGCAGGGCATATAGAGTATTTAACATTGAATTGTCTAAAATTGAAGAATCTATTAATGTTTTGTTGAAACTAACCCTCTTATTAGCAAGCATGTTGTGGATAATGATGTTGTAGATGACTTAATTCATATCTTAAAATATCTCAACATCAACAACAAAGGCAAGCAAGTGATAGAAGAAGAAGAAGAAGAAGAAAAGAAGGATCCTACTCCCCGCTTTGCAAAGAATCATCCCAAGGAACTTATCATCGGCAATCCATTTGAGAGAGTGAAGACACGAGCTGCATATAACAAAGAACAAGCAGACAGTGCCTTCATCTCATAATTAGAGCCAAAGAACATTAAAGAAGCCCTTGGTAATGATGAGTGGATCCTTGCCATGCAAGAAGAGCTGGAGCAATTTGAGAAGAATCGTGTGTGGACTCTAGTGCCAAGACCAAGTGATAGAAAGATCATTGGCACAAAGTGGGTCTACTACAACAAGCTAGATGAGCAAGGAAAAGTGGTAAGGAACAAAGCAAGGTTAGTAGCATAAGGTTACAACCAACAGGAAGGTATTGACTTTGATGAAACTTATGCTCCTGTTGCTAGACTTGAATCCATTAGAATGCTACTTGCTTTTGCTAGTCATAAAAATTTCTTGCTATATCAAATGTATGTTAAAAGTGCATTTTTGAATGGTACAATCGAGGAGGAAGTATTTGTTTCTCAACCTCTGGGCTTTGAAAATGACAAGCTACCTAATCATGTTTATTTGTTGCAAAAAGCTCTCTATGGACTCAAACAAGCACCTCGAGCTTGGTATGAGAAACTAAAGAACTTTTTGTTAGATAATGGGTATGTCATGGGAAAAGTTGATTGTACCTTGTTTCTAAAACACACTTCTAACAATTTTCTTATTATTCAAATTTATGTTGATGATATCATTTTTGGCAGGACTAATCTTGATCTTTGCAAGGAGTTTAGCTCTCTCATGAAGAGTGAGTTCGAGATGAGCATGATGGGTGAGTTGACCTTCTTCCTCGGCTTTCAAATCAAGCAAACAAAAGAAGGAAACTTCATCAACCAAGGCAAGTACACACATGAACTACTCAAATGCTTTGAGATGGAGAACATGAAGCTGATGGATACACCCATGTCCAACACTGCTAAACTTGATAAAGATGAAGAAGTTGAGAAGGTAGATGAGAAGCTCTATAGAGGCATGATTGGAAGTTTACTTTATTTAACTGCCTCTAGACCTGATATTATATTTAGTGTTGGCTTGTGTGCTCGCTTTCAATCTAGCCCTAGAAAATTGCATCTTATAGATGTTAAGAGGATTTTGAGGTACCTAGCCAAAACCCAAAATTTTGGATTATGGTATCCTAAATCAAGGGATTTTACTCTTAGAGCATATAGTGATGCGGATAATGCAGGTTGTTTGGTTGATAAAAAGTGCACAAGTGGCACTTGCTTTCTCCTAGGACCATGCTTGATGTCTTAGTTCTCCAAGAAATGGAGCACTGTGGCATTATCAACTACTGAGGCTGAGTACATTGCAGCCAGGAGTTGTTGTGCCCAGGCCCTATGGATGAAGCAAATGCTCCAAGACTATAACATATTTTTTGATGCTTCTCCTATCTTTTGTGGCAATACTAGTGCAATTAATCTTTCTTACAATCCTATATTGCATAGTAGAGCCAAGCATATAGAGGTTCACCATCACTTTCTCTGTGATCACATTACCAAAAAGGATATCTATATCATGCATGTGGACACAGAAAATCAATTGGCAGATATCTTTACCAAACCTCTAGCTAGAGATCAATTTAATTTTATTCGATCTAAACTACTTATTGTTGCTTTGGAAGATATGACCAAGTGATCTAGCTAGTTGTCTCTTTCCTATATGTTTGCTCATGTCACTCTTCACCTTGTTTTGCCTATATATGCTTAAATGTGCCTAACTTGCTTGTAAACATGCTTAGTTTTTTTGCTTATTTTTGGGTTTTTATCGAATTCCATGTTTTATCGCAAAATAGTGTGCAACGATGAGCTAAATATGCCTAAGTATGTTAAGTATACATAATAGAATTGAAAAATGAATTTAATTGGCATGTATATGGCTAGAAACTAAGAATGTGAATTTTAGGTCAGGTTGACATTCAGTCGAGTTTCCACCCTGAAAAACTCGACCGTTTAGGAGCCGAGAGTAGTTCTTCAGTGGACCGTTCGGTCGAGTTTCCCATACACAGAACTCGACCGATCCGCGGGCTGAGCCAGCTTAAAAGTTAGGATTGGCCGACTATTTTCCCTTTCAACTAGAAAATAGATGACCGATTACTCACCTCTTAGCCCTAAGCTCTCAACCCCATCCCTAAACCTCCTACTCCTAGCCCTAGATCGACCCAGAAACCTTGATCTTGACCTCCCCTGGCATCATTGGTGGTGTTTGTTTGGCGTTTGAGGTTTGCTATTCCTTATTTGCACGATTTTCATCACGTTTTCATTTCCATGTCTTCTCATAGACGAAAACATTATGCTCCAAGCAATGCTCCAGCTTCCTCATCTAATAATTGTTTGATTACATTTGATAATACCTCCTTTGTGTCGATTGAGGCTGTAAATAGGTACAAGGACCTTCTTCCCCAAAGCCCTTTTCCTTTTCGTTCTTTGATCGATCCTTCCCATAGGTATCAAGCGATTATTGCCTCTATTTCTCGGCTTCTCGCCACCCACCATTTGTCTACCCTAGCGATCGAACGTGACTGCTTTAACAACTCTTTATCTAGCACTAAGGTTGTTCACGAGTTCTACTCCAACTTGCGTTGGAACTACGATTCGCTCATCCCACTGCTGAATACTCAAGTAATTTTTACTTCTATGATCGCCGTTCGTCGTTTCCAACTCTCTGAGGATACTTTAAATGTCTTTTTTTCCAGATACGAGGAAAATGACACATGGCGTAAGGATTATGGAGAGTATTTCGATCTTCTTGACTCGGAAGGTTTTTACAAACACCATGAATTGAGGTTGTCAGATATTCATTAGTTTTTAAAGAAACTTGATGTGGCCTATAAGAAGAAGTCCACCATGCCCTCCTCCTCTCTTGACCTAAAGAGGCGCATACTAGATTTGGTGATTAATTGTAATGTCCATCCAAAGAGAAATCAAATGTACATTGCCGAAAACACCGCAGTCATTATGTATTGTTTGTTAAACAATATCGGTGTCAAGTGGGCCAGGTATATCTTACATCACATGACCTGCTTTGACACTAGCAAGAACACTAAAGGAACCCACCCACCCTACCTGGCTTTGATTTGTGGTTTTTTTAAGTTTTCCACTGAAAAATGTCTCTTTTCTGACTTCCATTATCCGGTCGCCAGAAAGGGTGTTTGTATTAGTGAGACCACTCTTCAAAAGTACGTTCCTGTGTTTTCCTCTACCTCTGGTGCTTCCGCCTCTGCAACCTCTTCAGCTACCCCATCCTCCTCCACCTGAGCTCCACCACCATAGCCTCCTCCTAGACCCATCCATGTGTCTTTTCGTGTGTCTAATGGAACCCTTAAGGGTTATACGATGCATCAACATGCATACAATCAATAGGTTTAGGACCACCTGCACCATGATCTATGTTCCATCATGTCTCACATGAACCTATCATGTGCATCACCCTACCCCACCTACCAGCCCTATCCCGGTAATGCTTATGCTTCCTATGCATATGATCATTACTATCCTGCTCCCGAGCCTTCCGCTGCTGCTCCGCCACCTTTTACTGCTGGTAGCTCCGCTCCTGCCGTCCTCCCGTTACCTGTTGGCCCCCTGGACACCCTGCTCGCCTCACTGGGTGACTCTGCTCCGTCTTTCCCACAGGCCAATGAGCTTCACACTCTTGGTATGTCTTGGGCTGAGGAGAATGCACACTGGCCTGGTCGTTCCTTTGGACCTCCTGCTGATGAGGATATTCCAGACTAGGCTGAGGATGTTGATGATGATGAAGGCGACGATGAGGATGCTTCCAAAGATGGTGATGGTGATGGTGCTTGTGACGTCCATCTCGTGAAAAACAAGATTAACTAAATTAACTGATGCGGAAGCATTTCATTAGCAGCGGAATTACTGAAAATCATTAAAAATTAAAACTTTTGCAATGAGATCCACAAACTATAGAAATCGTTCATAAAGAAACAAAGTAAGTTTTTTATATTCTGATTCATCAATACATCTCTGCATTATCTCATCTCGAGAGTCATAAACATCGACTACCCTGTTAAACTGTACACAGGCAGTATACAAAAAATCTTGAGGCATCAAGCCAAAAATCTCAGATCTATATCAAACCATTTACTGACTCCTAGGACCTGAGAGTATAGAGACGACACATAGGACTCTCTATATACAAGACTTGACAGACAGTGTCTCCACCGGAGGATCACTGTTGTCCTTGCTATTGCAGCTGCTGTTACTGCTCACCCACTGAAGGGTTTCTTCTTCCTCGACGTCTACCTAAAAGGTTGAATCCCACGGGGGTGAGACAATTGAAATTTTTTCCCAACGAGAGATATAACTCTCCGCCAGAAGCATTGTTATTGCAGATAATAGGATAACACTGAGCAGTAGAATTATAAATATTCAACAACTGGTAAATTATTGAATAAGCTATACAGAGCAGTATTCTCTATACAGTTATTTTGAGTTATAACTTGATTAAGCAACAAGTCATTCATTCAATAAGGAATATGAAGAACATGAATATTATTAATCCAACTAGGACATATTAGACAATGTATCATCAATCATTGATTTTCATAGTTCAACCCTAAGCAAATATGCTACATGGCTGATTATATTTTTCAAACATATTTATGCCCTGAGGAGATGAGGTATACCGCTCATACTCCAACAGACCATTGCGAAATCGAAATCGGTACCATACATAGGTCATTAGAAGAGCCGGATTCCTATGACCTCATCCTCCTCAGTCAGTGTGAGGAACAACATGCATGACATCTCGTGTCTTTGCCAAAATAGCTTTCCAGGGTATACTGGAAACTTCGCTATTAGAGTTACAGTGGCATGTTGTACTCTCTTCGCAATCAAGAGATTTCTTGTTTATCTCACATCGATTCGGCATTAACATCATCATCGGGAGATTAGTGATACATCATCCCGACATATACATATAATGAAGGATTGAGAAATTTAATGTTTATCTCACATCAATTCCTCCATTAGGGCGTAAGGATATTCACGTCCATAACCCCCACATACTCAAAAGTATGCTCTCCAGGAGTTCCCTTAGGAAAACCTATTTCACCATCACCAAACTACTAACGATGATGGATCTATGGTTAGAGATCTACATGATATCATTTCACTTGATTATTTAAGTACATTACAACATTCTTTTAGCATCAGACATGTTTTCAAACATAAACCATTATAACAATTGCTATAAAGAAAGAGTATTACTTTTATCAAGTTCAATTCACAGCTTTATCAACATTGGGATCTCAATCCCTTATCATCTCATCATCATGATTAAAGAATATGTGTATTCAACCCTTAGATCATCAATATACTTGTTACCACTTTAACAAGTAACATAATGCCATCAAGTCATTTAACAGTGTAAACATGATAATTGCATTGCAGGTAATTCACATGGCTCTTACAGCTTATCAATCTCTTTTGTTACCTTTTAATAGGAAACATAGCATATCACTGCTTACAAAGCTCATAAAGTGTTTTCAATAAACAAAGCATCATAGCTCATACTTGGCTATGTTTAATATCTCATAAAACCTGCATGATTAGTACAGATGATAACAGATACATCAACTTCATATCAGCACAATGTAAAACAACTATATCATCTTTAATCAAGGAATACACCACTATGCCCTTGCTAGGGTTAGGGTTTTCCCTTTTCGATTCAAATAGGGTTAATCATCCCCTTTAACTCAAATAGGATTAATGACTCATCATGTCATTATCCAACCTTAGAGCTTCATGCTATAAAGTATAGCCTAGAATTAGGGTTTACTATTCACATTGCATCACCCCAGACTAGGGTTTACTATTCACATTACATCACCCTAGATTAGGGTTTACTATTCACATTGCATCACCCCAGATTAGGGTTTACTATTTACATCACATCACCCTAGATTAGGGTTTACTATTTACATCACATCACCCTAGATTAGGGTTTACTATTTACATCACATCACCCTAGATTAGGGTTTAACATCAACATCCCATAATTAGGGTTTACTATTCACCCCAAGTAGGAGTGATCATCAAAGTTCCTTGAATTAAGGTTTATTATGTCATTGTCCTGAATTAAGATCACACCATTATCATTTATTAGGATTTCTCCTATCAATGCCCTCAATTAGGGTTATGATTCATTAACCTTCATAATTAGGGTTTCATGATCACACTATTAAGGATCATACCCTAATTGGACATCTATCCATAATGAGAGTCCATTACATGATTAACATTCATGTAGGAAGTCTTCTCTCTCATCTTCTAAAAGATTATGTTTAAAATAGCCTTGATTACATTAAGTCTACTCAACTTAAAGAACAATTAACACCATGAGTTATGTCATTATCATCATGATCATTAAGGCTTATTCATTCAAGGATAGTAATCACCTTATCTCATTAAGGTACAATTACTATTATCATCTTTGATTACATCATATAATAATAAATTAACCAATTTGTCCTTTAACCACTTTAAGTACCCATGTAGTTTTGGTTAGTAATCCACCAAACGGTCTTGGTCACTTTGACCCCAAACGGTCTTGACCAAATCAGACCTCAAACGGTCTTGTACAATAAACCTCCAAACGGTCTTGATTACATTCTTGAAACCGTTTAGTAAAGTAGGTGGTGGAGACTGTTTGCCAAAGTGACATTTGAAACTGTTTGCTAAAGGTGGTCACTTGAAACCGTTTGCTAAAGGTGACCCTCAAGATTGTTTGCTAAAGGTGACCTTCAAGATCATTTGCCAAAGGTGACCTTCAAGATCGTTTGATAAAGGTGACCTTCAAGATCGTTTGCTAAAGGTGACCTTCAAGATCGTTTGCTAAAGGTGAAGTTTTGAAACCGCATGAACTCAACCGGTTTGGGATCGTTTGGTCCTAAATAGTCTTGAGACCGTTTGGTCCAAACCTCCTCAAAACCGCATGGACCAAGTATGGTCTCAACCTTCCAAATCAATTTAGGGTTTCCAAAGTTGGTTCCTTCATCCATTGAATTCATGTATCAAATAATCAATTGGATCTATCACCATACTTCAATTGAGTTAAATAGGTCAACCTTCAACTGATTTGATCCTCAATTAGGGTTTGAATTGATTGGATTAGGGTTTGGAATCGATGATCCATCAACATTAACCAATGTGAGTCTAGTTACTTTAAAACTATTGGACCATCATACAAATTGGACATGACCTGACCCCAAACGATCTTGAGGTCATTTGGATAACCTCCAAGCGGTCTTGAGACCGTTTTCCCAAGTCAACATCAAAATCCGAGTCAACCCATTTAGGGTTTGGATTATTGAATTGATCACCAAATCAACAATTGATTATACTTCAACCTAGTATCTTTGGACCTTCACTTGCTCAACCATACCTAACCCTAGACCTCCAAATAGTCTTGGGTGATCACCAAATGGTCTTGAGACCGTTTGGGTGATCCCCAAACAGTTTTGAAACCATTTGGGTCAATCAACCCAAGTTTCCAACTTAATTACTTATGAAATCATCACTCAACCCGATTAGGGTTTTGGTGATTGATTGACCTTCAACTCATGAACCAATTGAAACTAATCAATAATAATTTATGTGTCATTAACCTAGATCATTATGAACAAATCCCCAAATGGTCTGAAACCGTTTAGCCTCATGCGGTTTGGTGAAACCGTTTGCTCCCAAACGGTTTGGGAAACCGTTTGAGCAACAAAAAGGAAACCGTTTGGACCTGGAATTTCTTTGGATAAACATCTAAGATTATGTCATCATCTTCTTCCTTCGTTCTACCAAGAACTTCTACCATTCTTCATGGAAATTTAGTAGTGAACCAAAAGAGTATCGAATAGAAAAGAATAACCAACGATTATTGGAGAAAAGGATGCAATAGAAATGATTAAGTGTTTGAGTTATAAAACCCACCTCTAAAACTGATCCCAAGCCCGAAGCTCCACGGCTTTAATGGTGTATGGAGTTCCAACAACTATCCAATGTCTGTCCTTGATCTTTTGGATGAGCAAGTTAGCTAGGATTGGAAATCAGGTGAAGAAAACCAATAATCAAGCATTGCTTTAGGGTTTCCACCATGAATCCGAGGTAGAAGATGATTAAAACTCACCAAAAGTTTATGGTCGTCCTTATCCTGATCCTGACATCTCCCTTGGTCGGTCAAAGAAAGGTGAGAAAAGGAAACTAAGGAAACGATCTTTAAGAATATTGGAAAAAGGATATACATAAAGGATTTTCAAGGAAAGAGAAAAAGGGTTATTTTCCTTAAATTCCAAAATAATTTCCACCAAATTCCCCTCCATTTCTTGGCCTCGAAGCCCCCTTCATTTCCTTGCAAAACCTCTCCATTATCCAAGAATTAATGGAAAAGGAATTAAGCACCTTAAAGAGTTTTATATTAATATCCAACTTTTTAGTGGATATTACTTTTTATTATATTAATGTGAGTGGCCTTCACTCAAACAAGATCTTTTTGTGCCATATCAAGGCACAAACTCATCCAACACTATTGCAAACACATCCTTCAACTTTGGGTTGAGGGGCTCCTTAATTAATTTATTTCTTTTTGCATTAAATTAAATTAAAGTTCCATTTACGCTTAAATCTTGATTATTTTAATGTCAAGATTCTCTCTCCTCCATGATAATTCAAATGAGTCTCCCCTCTCATTTTATTTTCTCTAATTGATGCCAAGAAACATGAGAGACCCCCTAGAGGTGATATTTTTCATATTGAACCCCAGGTTTTGGGTAATTTGCACATTACACCAAAACTAGGTTTTAATGCATAAGGATTTCTCTACAAGCTTTATCTTGGTTCTCAAGCTTGTGGAAACCATACCACTACATAATATCCATTCTTATGATGTCTTAAGATCAGAGGAACATTTTATCATGCGCAATTTGCAAGTTAACCCGTCAACTTGGGTAATTTGCACTTTAGTCCAAAAGTAACAAAACAATGTTTCAACATTATTCAAAAAGGACTAAAATTGAAATATAAGTTCATCAAAAGCCTTAATTACATTTCAAAAGATAAGAGAAAGCATCTAATCAACTTTATTAGGCAAAACACCTAGGGTTAGTACATAACCCAGGTCAGGGATGTTACAGTGCTGACGATATGGCACTACTGCTCCACCTTCTGACGGGGACGAGGACTACACACCTGGTGATGATGACATTGTTGATATAGATAGCTTAGATGTTTAGGTGGTTTCTTAGTTTATATTCTAGCATGCTTATCATATATATCTTTCTAGACTATTTTGTATCAGAAACATCTTGGCACATTCTTCTGAGAAGTACTATTTCTTATCTTTGTTTTATCGATTTTGTGCTTGTAGTTGCTATCATGTGGACATATATCTGAGTTGTAATATATTTGATGTGCACTATGGATAATTACTCTATTTTTATACTATGCTTTGGTTCTATCTTGAGTTATATTTTGATTATGACTTGTCATGTATGTTATCTTTTGTCCTTGTGTGATATATGCTTTTAAACTATTGGTTATTCCTTTGCATATATTGCTTTGTGTGTTTTGGAGAAGACATGGCTTATGCTCTTCTTCCCCCCTGTACCTTTTTGATAATGTCAAAAGGGGGAGAGATATTTTGAAGAGATAGCTCAAGTCTTGAAACTCAATCATATTGGTTTTTCTTTGCTATAATGTTGCTTTTTTGCTAGTGAGATCCTTTCTTGTTCAATTCACTGCTTATTATGTGAACTTGCAAAGGACTATATATTACATGTATATTGCTACTGCATTGTGTAGATAGATTAACCATGCAGGTAAATAGAAGCGCAGATTGAGGGGGAGCAATTCACATTGTTCATTTCATGAATCTCCCTATTTTGCAAAGCAAAGGTATAATGTCTACATCCTTTTCAATATGTTTGAGGAATGGTTTGTCATTGTCAAAAAGGGGGAGAATGTTGACCTAAAGGTTATACGTTGCCTATATTTTGATAATGGCTTAACCATTCCATTCATATGTATCTAATATGTGTATTAAAGATTGATTTCAGGTATTAGGTACATGAAAAGGATCCTAAATCCAAAACCCTAGTTTTACTCAAGTTCAAGTCAAAGAGCTACACGTGTGATTTTGTGGAAATCTATGTAAATGACATTAGAACATATTTTTAATCACTTGTAATGATGAATTGACTTGTAACTAAGGTGAGAAAATTGATTGGGACATAAAACACCAATGTTAGATCACTTTAGATGCATATTCAAAAATTGACATCAGGTTGTCAATCGGTCGAGTTTCTCCCCAGGACAAACTCGGCCGATCCATCTTGGTCAATTTTTTGGAGATAGCATCGGTTGAGTTAACTTTATTGAAACTCGACCGATTGCACTGTACGGAATTTGTAGAAAAAGTGATGTGACAGTTGGTGGGTTATTTGATAAAAAATAGAGACATTTTCTTGAAGGAAAATGGCTATATTTTGGCCCAAGAGTTCACCTAACTCAAAGAAACACCCTCACCTATATATAGAACACTTGGAGTTCATTCCAAGGCTGCTCATTCATTACAAACTTAGTCCTAGTATAGCTAAGAGTGTTCTAAGCCTTTGAGCCCCTTTCTCTCTCTACCTTCAAGTCAAATTTGTGAGTATGAGTGAGATAGGTTCTTGTGTAAGAGAGATACTCCCTATATTGATGTAAATCTCTCCTCCTCCATCTTCCAACCTCAATTCCTATTGAATTCAAGTTGAAGATCCCTCTCTAAGTGAAGGAGAAGGAGGTGTTGTCCTTTAAGATCGAAGAAGGCAAGCTTCTCCAGGTCTCCAAATGAAGGAGATAGGTGCTCTAGATCTTCGAGTGAAGGAGAGAAGCAAGGAAACACTCAAGGAAGATAGGTAATCCCTTGAAGGTAGAAGACTTGAATAAAGGAGTGGGTAAGTCCATGTTGATGGCTGAAGACTCCATGGTTCAAGTGGGTAAGCTCCTTCTATAGGTTGAATATCTTTTCTTGAGGTACTAAGCCATTGGACGTGTGGTTGTTATGTCTTGTAATCTTATTGTGGAATATAAGAGTACCAAGATTGCAAATCCTAGAGACTAACCCACTCTAGGCAGTGGAGATTGCTCCTAAGTTTAGGACATGGAACCACTCTAAACCACCTGTCCAAGTGCTTTTTTTTACTATCTCTCATCCTTGCTATGTATGTTAGATTAGGACATCAAATTGCTGCTTGTTTAAGCTTTTCAAATATATAATTTGGTGGTCTAATTTATCGTGTGAGAATTTGTGAAGCTCTATTCAACCCCCCCCCCTTCTAGAGCCCATTGATCCAACACCATATTGGTTTGGTAACCTTTGAAAGTGTTCATAAAGGGATAAGCACCTCAAGTAGGTGAAGCCTATCGATTTACATGTTCCTTGCAAAAGTAGTATCAGTTTGCACATTAAGTGATATTGGATTGTGATATCTTATCAAGCAAGATACCCAATGGCTGATATCTTATCTATGGATTATCCTCAAGAGTTTTGCATGAAAAGATAATTATGGATGCATGAAATCACCATGCATGGATACGTGTCACCCATGTACATATGGTGATGACATCTTACATATACTCTCTTTGTTAAACCTCAACTATATAAGCCTATCTTTTCACCTACAAATGAAACTTTTGACTATCATATCATCCTTTTCTTAGATGACCACAGAAGCTTGAGAAATAGGAAGGAGCTTGAGCATCTTGCCTAAGATGAATCCATGATCATCTTCAACCTTAGAAATACTATGCTTCTTGGATCATGGTTCCTTTCTTTCTTTCTTCTTCACCAAGTTCCTAACTATGATATCTGCTTTCATATAAATGTGTTGTGATCGATTCTCAAACTTTTGATAAGTCCTCTTCAACCTTGGGAACATGGATCTTTGGAGCTTGAAGCTCTTGTGTTGATCTTGAGGCGAGTTATATAACTAAACTCAACTTTATTATTATTCACCTTCTATCATGCAAATACTTGGTGATTCCTATTCTACTTTGACTTTTCTTGTTTGAATGATGGTTCTATGAGCTCTAGTAGATATATGGGTTTTTTTTCCCATGAACTAGAGTAGTAATGGACGAAAAGTTGGAGCTTCAAGATGATGGAACTGATATGCACAAACCAATATTGGTTTATGGAAACCCTAACCCAATACTAAAGTAAATAAATGGAAACTGATACACATGAACTCCTACCTCTTTTGGTTGTTACATGAGTAGGACTACCGTCCTTTCAATTATTTAACCTATTACTTAAGACTGAGAATAGGGCAGACTGATTTCTAGAAGTTAGCCAAGTCAATACACATACTTGCACCGTCACATGGATGGCCGGCATGACTTGTGAAACTCTAAAATGATATGTAGTTGTTAGAAGATATGTTAGATGCTCTAAATATGATATGCCTCAAAGGCACTAGATTTTCATGACCAAGAGATGTCTAGTGAAGATGGGATATCAAACTATGATGCCTTAGTTGAGTATGGAGACCAAAATTGCCAACCCTAACCCTAGTAACCCGATATCCCTCTATCTCAATCCATGTGTGATGGGCGATATACTTAGCCTGAAATACTTTGTGAAAGTATGGGCAACACATTCTTAGAAGCCTTGGTCGGTACACCAAGTAATGGTGGGGTCAATAGGTGAAAGAACTAAGATATTCAATAAGGGTTCATCCAACACAAATTAAACCCTAGAGTCTAATATCCCATAATAATCCATGTGGCCAATACACAAAGGGATAACTAGGTCGATACCCTAGTTGATGGTGTGGACGACACACTAGTTGGTTGAGTGGATGATACCCTAGTTGATGGTGTGGCCGATATACAATAGGTTGATATTTCTGATACTCAAAGAGATGGGTGGCCGATACACAAAGAGATAGGGTGGATGATACCCTAAAGTACACTATAGATGATATACCTTCTCAACCATCTCTAAAATGACATCATTTGATATGCTTTGGCCAAAACAAGTAATGATACCTTGGCCAACACAAACACATGTGTATAGGCTGACAAAAAGGTTAGAGTGATGACCGATACACCTTGATGAGTGTAGGATGAGATACCTTGAATATAATCAATGGATACACTATGAAGTAATGAGATGGATTCAATTTAATAAGTGTAGGTTGATAAACCCTAAAGAAGGTTAAATCAATGTAATAAGTATGTTGAAGTCAATATCTTGGTAAGGATGAGAGAGAAACTTATACTACTCACATGAGAAAGGTAATACTTCATGATGATAATCAATGTATTATATTTGAGGAAGT
This sequence comes from Alisma plantago-aquatica, assembly GCA_963693085.1. Classification (NCBI taxonomy): domain Eukaryota; kingdom Viridiplantae; phylum Streptophyta; class Magnoliopsida; order Alismatales; family Alismataceae; genus Alisma; species Alisma plantago-aquatica. Next base: position 71,502,288 of record OY856412.1, on the reverse strand, counting down.
ATGCTTGAACACTTATGGCAATAATATAGATCTTTTCATGTGAATTAGGGTTTGATTGATAAATATGCACTTGAAAACCCTAAACCAGTTGCAAGGGGAAACCCTAACCCTAATTATAAGAGGGTTGCAATTTGAATGATTCTCTTTATGGCATGGACATGATATTTACTTGATATTGCATTTACTATGAAATCCTTACCATGTAGGTGTTATGAAATGATGAGAACTACGAGGTATGAGCTATGATGATTTAGCATAATAGATATTATATAAGGCCTTGTGAGCCATGTGATATACTTGTACAACAAGTATGATATATATATGGGTCTGATGACCAGGAAATGATTGTTGCCTGATAAAAGGTGACACTGTTCAATAATGAATTGAGGGTTTGATACCCAAACATGTGATCATGATAATGATAATGTTGAAGGGATGGAATTCCCAGTAAGGTGTTCGGGGGACTGAGATCCCAGGATGAGTGTAATAAGATATGTTTTAATTGATACAAGATTCCTTGAAAGATATGTTACAATTTCTATGTATCATTTATCTATAATTCATGCTTGTAACTTGATTGATGCTAAAAGATGTTGTAATGCACTTAATATATCAAGTGAACTAATAATGTAGTTGTCCTGGCCATAGATCCATTCAGAGTTAGGATTTGCTGAATGGTGAAACAAGTTTTACTCAGAATGCATATTATTGTATATGCAGGGTGCAAGTTGAAATATCTCCTTGTATCCTTAACTAACATGATTGGCTACGGGCCATACCCTAAATATTAATATTGACTTTGGGTCATACCCTAACAAGAGTGTTATTGTACTGTGACTCAATAAACAATCATGATTGGTTATAGAGCACACCCTGATATAATCATGATTGATTACGAGTCATAACCTGATAAGAGAACATGCTACACATTGTATCTCTATAGAGAAGAGCCTCTATACCAGTCTAGCTATAATGCAGATTGATTTATGATGTCATTGCCAATTATCTCATACTGACCGAGAAAGGGGAGTTCATAGATTCCAACTTTTCCATAAGACTTTTATGGCACCAATTCTTACTTCATAGTGGTCAGTTGGAGCATAAAAGGTATATTCCCATCTCTGCATGGGAATAAGATGGATTGTTTAAAGATGTATTCAGTCGTATAGTGTATTTGTTTAAGGATCAAGTACAGAAATATTGGTTGAAGCCTTTCTTATTTTATATTGTTTAGTTTATAATAGTTATACTTGTTCTTCATATTCCTTTAGAAAGTGATTAAATGATCTATTGCTCAGTTGTAGATATTTGAACAAGTGAGATGTTAAGACTTCTCTATTCTATATATAATCAGTGGTTATACATGTTTAATTCAATAAGGTTTCTTTTACTCTCATTCATTAAAGTTTAACTGCGATTATAATAATGTTGGCGGAGAGTTTTATCTCTCACTGGGACTTGTTGTCTCACCTCGTGGGTTCTACAACTTTTTAGGTGGACGCGCATGAAGAGGTAGAGATCATGCAACAGAGAGCGGGCAACAGTAGCATGAACAACAGTAACAACTCAGGTTGAATGTGCTTTTATGTGTCTTGTAGATATAGATTCCTATGTGTCGTCCCTGTACTCTCATGTCCTTTGGGAGATAGTGCGTAAACAGTGTTATGATCGATCTAAAATTTTGGCTAGTACGCCTTGATGCATAATATTACTCATGTATATGTTTTTGTAAAGCAACTGTTATCTTATATCCTTACAAGGTGATGGAACAATGTATGTAAAAAGTGAACCATGATGTATATATGGTTTGGTTCTTTCTGAAAAGAATTTAGTGGTAGTGGATCTCTTATCCAAAAGGATTTAAGTTTTAGTGATTTTTTATAATCCACTGTTAATGATTATTTTCATGTAGTTTTGTACGATTATGCTATCGGTTTGATAACAGTCGTAACAATTTTTTGTATCAGATCCTTAGGTTCACTGAGTCTATAGGGACATAGGATTAAGGTCCTTGAGCCTGTTCTAGTGTCCTCCAGTTTATCTTATAGTGACTTCTACTTATATAGAAGAAGAAGAAGAAAAGCTTAAAGATGTCTGGAGAACACGAAGGACATGTTGCTGAGAGGAACATTGCTGCACCACGAAGAGGTGCAAGGGAACAGGCGAGAGAAGAACAAGTGCCTAAGAATCCCCAGGTGGATCAGACTATGATAGAGAACCCTACTTTCCATGCTCTGTTTGGGTTGTTCATGATGACGGTAACACGTATGGAGGATAGGATACCATCATCACCACCTAGGGCACCAGTTCCCAATGAATCTTCAGGTTCTAGTAAGACTTTTGAATGGCTACGTCGTGTAAGAGCTATTGAATATGCTAGAACAACTAACCCAATAGATATAGACATGTGGCTCATTTAGTTAGAAAAAGCTTTTAAGATCCTTAGCATCCTAGAAACTGACAAAGTTAGGCATTTTGTGTACCTATTAAAGGGAAATGCTGGCCATTGGTGGGCCATCAAAGAGGAGAAAAGGCCAAATCCTGAGATAGGATGGGAGGAATTCTGACATGAGTTCATTAATAGGTACTTTCCTCGGACATACCTAGATGAGAAAATCTCACAGTTTGAACGAATTAGGCAAGGGCCTATGAAGATTAATGAGTATGTAGCTAAGTTCATGGAGCTTATGCAGTTTTGTCCTCAGAAGGCTACTACAAACCAGGAGAGGATTCGACATTTTAAAAAGGGTATGAATGCTGAATTAACCACTCCTACAACTGCTCTAGGAATAGGGAGAGATTTGCTACATTTGTAGAATCGGTTAGGAGGATAGAAAGGTTAGTAATCGAGAAATGTGAGACCAATTTTAGGAAAGGACCTGCTCAGTTCTAGGGATAGAAGTATGGAAGCTACAAGAAACCAAGGTTTATTGCACTGTCAACACCACAGAGGTTCATTGCTCAGACACAGTGGACATAAAGTAAGGGTAGAGGCTGTAATTTTCCACCTACTAGAGCTCATAGTGTGGAATCAATGTCAATGATAGGGCCGTCTAGGCCACAATAAGAGACCATAACCTGCCACAAGTGTGGGTAGATAGGACATCTGATGAGGGATTATCTAGTAAGAGATACTGAGGTAACCCAACCACCAAGGCAGAGTCAACAAGGCTCTCAGAGGCTACAATTCAATAGTGGTGCTGGAGAACGAGGATGTGGACAGACGTCTCAAGTAGGTTCATCTGTATAAGGTAATAGAGGATGTGGTCAGAAGCAGGAAATGGTGAGATTCTATGGTATGAGTCAGCCGGAAGTAGTAGTCAACCCATGAGTTGTGATAAGTTAGATGGAGTTATTTCATTATGATATGTCTTCATCTTGCTTCATATCTATTTTGATTGACCCAGGTGCTACACACTCTTTCATCACTTGTGAAGTAATTCATAATTGTCTTTTTTCTGTTAGTCGTAGAACAGATAACTTGTTGTTAGAAACTCCGTTAGTTGGTTCCGTAGTGTTACAAGAGGTATGTTCCCCTTGTGTTCTTTGTTTCTCAGAACACAACATTCAAGTGGATCTTATACCACTTGAGATGCATGGATTTGATGTAATCCTTGGAATGGACACCTTGGAAAAATATAAGGTAGTCTTGGATTGTAGTTCCAAGCAATCTATGTTCACATATAGTGATGAGAAATGGATCTTTCAGGGACACAGAAATATTCTTCCAACATGTCTAGTATTGACAATGATAGTTGAGAGTCTGTTGCGACACAGGTGTGAGGAATTCTTAGCACACGTGGTGGATACCAAGGTAGAAAGTCCTAGTATTCCAGAAGTTCCAGTTGTTAGGGAGTTTAAGGATATGTTTCCTAAGGAATTTCCTGATGTTCCTCCACCTCGAGAAATTGATTTTTGAGATCAATCTAGTTCTCGATACACAACCAATATCCAAAACACCTTATAGAAGGGAGCCAACCGAGATGGCATAATTAAAGAAACATTTGTAAGAGTTACTTGACAAAGGTTTTATTCACCCAAGTACATCACTGTGGGGTGCTCTGGTACTTTTTTTAAAGGAAAAGGATGGATCTATGAGGTTATGTATAGACTACAGTCAGTTAAACAAGGTGACAATAAAGAACAAGTACCTCTCCCAAGGATAAATGATCTGTTTGACCAGTTGTATGGTGCAATGGTGTTCTGTAAGATATATCTGAGGTCAGGATATCATCAGTTACGGATTAAGAAGGGTGACATACCCAAGTTAGCTTTTAGAACAAGGTATGGTCATTATGAGTTCATAGTTATGTCATTTGGACTAACTAATGCACCAAAAACATTCATGGATTTGATGAATAGAGTGTTTTAGACATTCCTTGATTAGTTTATAGTGGTCTTTATAGATGACATTCTAATATACAGTCGAGATAGTCAACAACATGAACAACATCTTCATCAAACATTGACTTTGTTAAGACAACACAAGCTATATGCTAAGTTTAGCAAGTGTGAGTTTTGGTTGTCAGAAGTATATTTTCTAGGACATATCATATCTGTTAAAGGTATTTGTGTTGATCCTAAAAAGGTGGAGTCTGTTCTAGAATGGGAACAGCCTAAGACACCAATAGAGATTTGTAGTTCACTAGGTTTGGCGGGTTACTATAGGAAATTCATCAAAGACTTCAATTTTGTAGCATTACTCCTAACTAGGTTAACCAGGAAGGATGTTTCTTTTGTCTATAATGACAAGTGTCAATGGTCTTTCTAGTTGTTGAAGGAAAAGTTGACTAGTGCATCGGTGTTAGTGTTATCTGAGCAAGGGAAAGGATACATTGTCTTTTGTGATGCTTCGAAGAATGATTTAGGATGTGTGTTGATGCAGGATAAATGAAAGATTTCTTTTGCCTCTCGATAGCTTAAGAAACACGAGGAGAATTATCCTACACATCTGAAATTGTTTGTACTGATTCATGCCTTAAAAATCTAGAGACATTACATGTACAGGGAGAAGTTTCAGATTTTCACAGACCATAAGAATTTGAAGTACATCTTTTCACAGTAAGAATTAAACATGAGACAACGTCGCTAGATGGAACTAACAAAAGACTATGATTGCACAATTGATTATCATCCATGAAAGACTAAGGTGATGGTAGATGTGCTAAGCAGAAAGTCCTCATCTTCATTCATAGATAAAACACAGTTGAATTCTTTGGTATGTCATAAGAGGGACATGCTAGTTTGCTTACGATAGATGAATGTACAACTAGAAGTATCTTTGCTAGCTAGGTTGTTGGCATAGATGCAAGTAAAACCTACATTGAGACAATAGTTTAAAGAAGAACAACAAGATGATACTGTGATACAGCAGATCAGATTAGAATACAGTAGTGAGAAGCAGGATGGCTTTCATAAGTCAGAAGATGGAATAGTTTGTTGCCATGTGATGCGATGATTTTGAGTCGCATTTATAGACTTGTTTTACTTGTGTTTTATGTGTTTATTGGTCATTTTGGTGGTTAGTATTGCATAATTCACTTACTTTAGTCTATGATCCGTCTCAGTATCAAATCTCCCTTATTTTATTGTTTTCAGCATAAATGATTACAATAATATGTTTTATTTTGGCTTATGTGGTTCTGTGTTGCAATTTCAGGAAAAACACATATCTGCAGCTGTCGATACCATCGACGGCTGTCGATACCATCGACACAATCACAGGTTGCCAGCCGCAAGGAGCAGCACAGAGTCGATACCATCGACTTTGGAGTCGATGGTAGCGACATTTCATCAGGTTGCTGGCGACTAGTCCATCGACACTATCGACCCTAAATTCGATACTATCAACACAAGAAGATTCAGCGATGGAAAAGGGATAAAACCGACGCCTAAGGGTGTCGATACCATCGACCCGCGTCGATGGTATCGAGTCAGCATCATGCATAACGAAGAGAAGAAAAGAAAACTTGTTGATATCACACAGAGTCGATACCATCGACCCACGTCGATGGTATCGACACCATCAGATTAAAGTTTGTTTCAGATCGACCCAAATCCGACGGCCGTGATATTTTTGTAACCTAACTCAGTGATTATACCTAATGAAGGAGGCCAAGAGAAGTGTATCACATCATTAGCCACTGCACACGTCCCGAGAAGGTGTGGAGAGAAGAACGGAGCCCAGAAGCACACCCCAGCCGTTTCGGAAGCCGAAGAAGACGTTTTCCACCGCCGAAAGGCTGTAGATCGCGTATTCTACACTGAGGAACGCTTGGATCTTATCCGTTCAGGGGTTTCATTACTTTTTCACGTTTTTCTCCATGTTTCCCCTTTTCTCAACCATGTTTTACTCTAAGATGAACATGTGGGGCTAATCCCTTTTATCTTTAGGACCGAGAGTAGCCCGAGGAAGCATTGTATGACATTTTTATCATAGTAATTCATAATTTATCTCTTAAATCCATGGTATGATTTCATTTTCTCAATTATATTGTTATGCTTGATCACCATAATGATAATCTAATGCCTTTAATTGCTTTGAAAGAAGAATTAACGGTTGAAAAGAGACAAAGTTCACATTAATTAACAAATCCCTTGAACAAGGTGATGTAAGGTTAATGGTGGAAACCCAAAGGTCGTTTATAATGCACCTAGTTTAGGATATATGTTACTATGATGGTGGAACTGACCTAGACATAGGTAGTGAATTGTACCACGATAGTGGGCAATTCTGATTACAGGCCACTACCCGGATTGACAGATGAACCTGAGTAACTATATGGAAATTCATACAATGAAAACCCACAGTGAAATTGCAATCCTAAAGATCTCCACTTGAATTGATTAAACTAAACCTTTAATCGATTGCTTTATTTTATTTTATTTTATTTTATTTTTAAAACAACTCTCAGAACCTTTTAATTGGCCTAGCTGATTGTGAGTAGTTAGTAGTAGTCTACCGATAATTCAGTGTCCCTGAGTTCAACTTGGGCCTCACAAGGGCCTATACTACATTGACGCATGCACTTGCGTTCGATGCACGGTAAAATCATGTCAAGTTTTTGGCGCTGTTGCCGGGGACACAGCAAGTGTCGGCACTACGAGTGCTGCAAGTGGCCATTCTAGGCCACATTTTTATTTTATTATTTTATTCTCATTTTTTAAAATTCATAATTTATCATTCATATTTAGAAATCGTCTACCAAAGGTACTGAACACAGATTTTCCTCTTACAGGTACTGGTGCATGGTGAACACGCGTAGCACCGACTACACGCAACAATCACCAGAGGTTCCACTGCCGGGACTAGACGACGAGCAGAACTCTATTCAAGACCAACCATACGAAATAGATTCCGATTCAGAACCAGAAGCCATGGCAGAAGAGCAGACGATATGGGAGAAGATAAAGGCTTCTTCCTCATCTGCTTCAAAGGGGCCAATAAAGAAGCAAGCGGTCAACATTTTGACTTATAAGATTGATCCTGCATTAATAAATATGGTCAAATCAAATGCAATTCATGGGCTCAAAAATGAAGATCCGATGACGCACATAAGTCAATTCGTGGAGAACTGTGATATGATCAAAATAGACAGGTTCCCGTAGGAGACGCTTTACCTGAAGCTGTTTCCAAGCTCTCTGGCGGGAAATGCATGAGAATGGTTGCATAATCTTAATGATGAGTACATGGAATCATGGAACCACATGGTGGAAGTGTTCTTTTAAAGATTCTTTCCACCCGAGAAGACAAATGATATGATCAGAAAAATTCATAATTTCAGCCAGAAGGTAGGGGAGACGTACTCCGAGACTTAGGAGAGGTTTCAGATCATGCTAAGGAGGTGCCCGCATCATGGGCTTGACAATGAGAAGTAGGTTAAAATCTTCTATTTTGCTCTCTCTGAGCATGATAGAAGTAACTTAGACTCTGCAGGTTCAAGTTTCTTCCTAAACAACACAAGCACGAGGTGTTGGGAAATTTTGAAGAACATGGCTAAGAAGCAATCCTGGGGTGACAGAGACGCCGTAGAGCATGTTCGGAATGCGGGGGAGTCAAAGGCCATCAAAGAACTAAATGAGAAGATGGACCTTCTAGCAAAGAAACTACTTGCAAAAGAAGACGCAGAATCAGATGATGAGGCTCAAGTAAAATTCATGCGCCAGCAGTAGGGGTACAGAAACAATGATTACTCGTGGAGGAAAGACAAGAAATTTTCCTGGAAGGACCTAAATAATTTCTTGCAGGACCCAGATGCAAAACCCCATTCGTCACCAGAGGATAAGAGCAATGAGTTGCTCAATCAAGTAATAAAGCAGAATCAAGAACTAATGAACACTTTTGGCCAGCAGATCAAGCAACAAGATGAATTCATGAATCAGTTTGTTCAGACCTTACAAAGTCACGGGGCTCAGATGAGGACTAAAGAAACATCCTTGACACAGATGGCAGCTGAGATAGCAAATCTGAAGAAGCCAGCGCAACAAGGCTTTCCGGCTAATACAAACATTCCAGGAGGAAAGCAACAGGCTAAGGAAATCTTGCTAAGGAGTGGTAAGAAGATTTTAAACCCCAGGGCTGATGAACCAAGCAAACCCCAATCAGAAAACACAGGTGAGGCCACAGAGGAGGTTCCGATCCCAATCACCGAGCCGGTAGATGATGTGGTTGAGGTTGTTGCAACAGAACCCGCCATTGTTGAGGAGGAGACACAGAAGAGGATGCCATATGTTCCGCCACATCAAAGGGCACATACTATCCCGGTCCCATATCCCAATAGTGTGAAGGCCAAGAAAGTGGATGATCAGTTCAAGAAGTTTCTAGATAGCTTTAGAAAGATGTCTGTCAACATTCCACTTTTAGAAGCAATAGAGCAAATTCCTTCTTACGGCAAGTTTCTGAAAGACATCATTACAAAGATGAGGAAGATTCCTGACACTGAAGTTGTGGTTCTCAAGGAGCAGGTGAGTGCGTTCATCATGGGCACATTGCCACCTAAGAGGCAGGATCCAGGCTTCTTCAACATTTCATGCTATATTGGGAAAGTGAAATTTGGCGAAGCACTATGTGATTCAAGGGCAAGTATTAAACCTGATGCCTCTCTCTACATTCAAGAAATTAGGATTAAAAGAATCAAGGCCGAGCAATATGACAATACAGTTGGAAGATAATTATGTGGTGAAGCCATACGGCATATGTGAGGATGTGTTGGTGAAAGTGGATCAGTTTGTTTTCCCAGCAGACTTTGTTGTAATGGAAATGCAGGATGAACAGGGTAATGAGTTACTCCTTGGACGACCCTTCCAAGCCACTGCTGACATGATACTGGAGATGGGGAGAGGTCGTTTGACCTTGGGTATCGCTGATGATCAGTTTGAAATGGTCATGCCCTCAAGCACTACACAATCTAAAGTAAAGGAGCAATGCCGCATGATGAAGCACTTTGATCAGAATATTTCTATTTGTCTAGGGAAGCCATTTCTAGATATGGCTCATGTAATGACTAAAGTAGAAAAAGGGACACTGGCTGTAGATATATTGGAGCAGACTAAGGTTGTGTCTCTTAGCAAGGCTGTGGGTTTTCCCAATGATGAAGAGGAGGACATTCCGCCTTCTACTGAAGATGAGGCCATAGTAAGTTCTGTCTTTAATGCATATCCAAAACTACCTCTTGAAGCTTGCCTGGTCAACATAACACATGATTGGATGAGAAGCAAGTCACTACAAGAGTGTACCAAGATGCTTCAGGTACTGCCGTGTTTCTACACTAAGTACTATGAAGACCTTGGAGAACTCCCACCACCACTTCAGTCATCCTTAATCAGCCCGCCAGAATTAGAATTGAAGCCATTGCCACCGCACTTGAAATATGCATTTCTAGCTAAAGGTGAAAAGCTACCAGTGATTATTTCAGCATATCTGAGTGCCGAAGAGGAGGATCAACTGCTGATCGTGCTGAAGAACCACTGAGGTGCATTCGGGTGGTCAGTTGCAGACATCAAGGGGATTTCCCCTACATTGTGCCAGCAAAAGATCTGGTTCGAGGATGGAGCCAAACTGGTAATTCAGCCACAGCGCCGACTAAATCCTAGCATGATGGAGGTCATCAAGAAGGAGGTGATTAAGCTCCTTTCTGCAGGTATCATCTATGCCATATCCGACTCGATGTGGGTGAGTCCTACACAGGTAGTCCCTAAAAAGGGGGGAATTACTATTACACATAACTTGTTGAATGAGCCAGTCACGACCCGTCTGGTAACCGGGTGGCGTGTATGTATAGACTACTGTAGATTGAATGCTGCTACGCTTAAGGATCATTTTCCTCTCCCATTCATTGATCAAATTTTAGAGCGATTAGCAGGTCGATCTCATTTTTATTTTTCTTGATGGTTATTCGGGTTACAATCAGATTTCCATTGACCCTAAGTACCAACATAAGTCCACCTTCACTTGTCCTTATGGAACCTTTGCATACCACTGTATGCCCTTCGGTTTGTGTAACGCACCGGCAACCTTTCAGCGTTGCATGCTAGCCATTTTTTCCGATATGGTTGAATGCTGTTTGGAAGTCTTTATGGATAATTTCTCCGTCTATGGTGCGTCTTTTGACGAATGTTTATACAATTTGGACAAAGTTTTGCAACGATGTGAGGACACACATTTGGTTCTCAATTGGGAAAAATGTCATATGATGGTTAGCGAAGGGATTGTGGTTGGACATAAAGTGTCTAGCAAAGGGTTGGAGGTAGATCCGGTGAAGATTGAAGTTATTTCCAAATTGCCCCCACCGAATTCGATAAAAGGGGTAAGGAGTTTTCTAGGTCACGCCGGGTTTTATCGCCGATTTATAAAAGATTTCTCAAAAATTGCCAAACCATTATCTGAGCTGCTGGTGAAGGATGCTGTGTTTGATTTTAATGAAAAATGTTTAAATGCGTTTAATGTGCTTAAAGAAAAATTGATTTCTGTTTCAGTTGTGCAAACGCTGGATTGGATAAAGCCGTTCGAACTGATGTGTGATGCATCGGATTTCGCAGTGGGGGCAGTTTTGGGACAACGTGTGGACAATAAACCCGCAGTGATTTTCTATGCGTCTAAAACCTTAAATGAAGCACAACTGAATTACATGACAACCGAAAAAGAACTTCTCGCCGTTGTTTTTGCTTTTGAAAAATTCTGGCAATATCTTGTCGGATCTAAAGTCATGGTATGGACGGACCACGCCGCCATTAAGTACTTGATGGAGAAAAAGGATGCCAAACCTAGAATGATTAGGTGGATCCTATTGTTACAAGAATTCGACATTGAAATCAAAGATAAGGCGGGAATAGAAAATGTGGTTGCGGACCACTTGTCTAGGTTGGAAAGGGTAGATTAGAAGGACGTGCATATACCCATTACCGAGGCGTTTCCTGATGAACAACTTCTATCTGTGAAATCGAAAGATCCTTGGTTTTCTTACATTGTTAATTATCTTGCCTGCAAAATTATCCCAAATGATTTGACATACCAAGAGAAAAAGAAAAATTTCCATTCTTTGCGTTATTATTTATGGGATGACCCTATTCTGTTGAAGCGGTGCAGGGATGGTGTGTACCGGAGGTGGAATATGAAAGTGTCCTTCGTCATTGCCATACTCTACCGACGGGTGGCCACCATGCTAGTTCTCAAACTGCGGCTAAGGTACTTGAGAGTGGCCTTTACTGGCCTACTTTGTTCAGGGACGCATATGACTATGTGCGGCAATGCGATTCCTGGCAACGGGCAGGTAACATTTCAAAAAGACTGGAGATGCCCCTCAATGTATTTCAAGAGGTCGAGGTGTTCGATATGTGGGGTATTGATTTTATGGGACCCTTTGTGTCCTCCAATTCTAACTTGTACAATCTATTAGCTGTTGACTATGTTTCGAAGTGGGTAGAGGCAATACCCACTAGGACTAATGATGTCGCCGTAGTGTGCAGGTTTGTCAAAGAATACATTTTCTGCAGGTTTGGTGTACCAAGAATGATTATTAGTGATGGAGGTACACATTTTCGAAATCAAAAGTTTGTGGCATTGTTGCAAAAGTACAGGGTGAAGCACAACATTGGTACCCCGTACCACCTATAGACACAGGGGAAAGTGGAAGTCTTCAATAGGGAAATTAAGAAGATCTTGGAGTGCACTGTGGCTTCGACTAGAAAGAACTGGAGCACCTTGCTGCCGGATGCTTTGTGGGCGTATAGGATGGCGTTTAAGACACCTATAAGCACTACGCCTTTTAGGTTGGCTTACGGTCGGGCCTGCCATTTGCCGGTGGAATTGGAGCATAAGGCGCACTGGGCGCTAAGGAAGCTGAATTTGAACTATGATGAGGCAGGAAAGAAACATATGTTAGAGCTAAATGAACTTGACGAGCTGAGGATGAATGTCTATGAAAGCTCACGGATCTACAAGGAGTGAGCAAAGCTGATTCACGATCGACATATTCAGATGCGTGTCTTCAAGAAGGGAGATTGTGTACTCTTGTTCAACTCCAGGTTAAAGATGCATCCTGGGAAATTGAAATCCCGATGGAGTGGACCTTTCACTGTAGAGGAGGTCAGGCCACATGGCGCAATCATGGTGCGTGATGGCGAGACAACATTCTTGGTAAATGGGCAGCGATTGTAGTTGTATTTCGGTGAGGATTACACAAGGAAAGTGAATGAGGTAAAACTCATTGCACTTCCAGATGCATGAGGGGCTTGATTTCGTCTAGACTAAGACGTTAAATAAGGGAGCTTGTTGGGAGGCAACCCAGCCATTGGTAGTTTTGTTTAGTTTCTTTTACATTTGTAAGTTAGTTTGATTCGATTTTGTTTTTAGTGTAAACAAGGTACCTTGATCGTTTGTTCAATGTGCAGGACTGAGGCAGGGTCGATACTATCGACCCTTGTGTCCATGGTATCGAGATAGGTACAGTTAGGCGGCTACAAAAATTTCTTTTGAGTTGATACTATCAACGGACTCGTCGATGGTATCGACCCACCATCAGGTTGCTCTCCATAACGAGGTCGATAGTATCGACATGGATGTCGATACTCGCGAGATCTCTAGAGATATTCTGACAAAATGTGTCTCAGTGAAGTCGATACCATCGACGGGCCTGTCGATGGTATCGACCCAGTTACAGGTAGAAAGCGGCGGCCGGGCCTCGCGAGGGTGTTTGACCTACGCAGAAGTCGTCACCGATCTGCGAGAGGAAATCAACAATGATCGCTACATCAAGAGAGTCGATCCGTGGGATGGGTCGATACCATTGACCCACATCGATGGTATCGACGTGTCATCGATCCGGCCCCCACATCCGGCTATCGACAGCCGTTGATACTAGTGAAATACTGGATTGTCCTACAGGTGTTGATACCATCGACACACGTCGATGGTATCGACGGATGCACAGGAGCGACGACCTCAGCTATAAAAGGGAGGGATTGTTGTCATATGACGTCACACCTTCATAGCTTTAGCCCTCCACTTGTGCTGTGCATATTGTTGTGCGACTGAAGCCCGGCTACGAGCATCCAAGGAGCGAGTTCTTCCCTGAGCCTTCACCGAGCGGAGATTGTCTTCTCCGATCTTCACCGAGCTCCATCTTCTATTCCTTCTTTGTCGACGACGATGGTGCGTACAACCAGTGCTTCTTGTTCACAGGCGGATCCTATGGAGATCCCCGAGTTCATTCCTCCACCTACTGCATCTATTCCTCGTCCGAGGATTTTCCATCCTTCCGCAGAGATCCAGAAGGTGTACGAGGAGCTGATGAAGAGAAAGATAGAGCCGACCCACTACGTCGATCGGGACATGGTTCGTTATCTTGGATTCGAGCCCAATCTTGCCTACGTTCTCAAGGGGTAGGCAAGGCATACGAGCAGGAGGCCTGATGAGATGGAATTCCATGTCGACGGCCAGCCATTCTTCGGTGAATGGACGACATACAAGGAGCTAGTGGCAGAGTTCATGGCGTCGCTGGACATATGCATCGTGCCAAACGACGTTATCACCACTGATCGGGAATGGATCAAGGGCCGCATTTCTTTCCAGCTTTACAACAATGATTACACTCTCACCCTTAGGCAGTTCAATTCCATCTACAACTGGAATCACGGGAGAGACCAGTACCGGAGGCCAGACAACCGGACGGACTATGATGCTATTTTTGCTGAGCTAGTGACTGTGCCTCCCGGCAAATCCGTCAGCTACCACAATGCGGCGGTTGCGGATTTCGAGCATCCATTTGTGTGAATTCTTCACCGCATGCTCTGTACCACCCTGTTCGCTCATGGTGACCTGTCTCTCAGCAAGTTTCAAGAGACAGACTTGTTCTACCTGCACAAATTGCTGAAGCGCGAGGAGTGTAATTGGGGCGCATTTTTCTTGACATACGTGTTGGCTGTAAAGAGGAGTACGCGGAAGGCTCCAATCCACTTTGGAGGTCTCATCACACCGCTGGCCCACTATCTTGAGTTAAATTTCTCCCAACTTACTCCCCTCTCCAACAAGAGCAAGGTCAACCTGCAGCATCTGCATTGCTCCAACCTCATCTTGCTTCGTGATGGCCTGGCATATGCACATTGCCATGTTAATCACACATATCAAGAGTGTTCACTTCCAGACCCCGTCTTTCACATCGAGGGCGCCCATCATTTCAAATGGCCTGTCATAGCAATTGAGGACTCGGATGAAGACGGCAGCAATGACGACAATGACAATCATGGCGACGATCCTGAAGAGGAAGAGGAGGCTTTCACCCCTCTTCGCACATGAGTAGCACCCTGGAAGTGCCCCCGCATGCATCTGGGTGCATCTTCATCTTCACAGCCTCCACCACCACAACCCTCTTATCAAGGAGAGGATGCCTACTCCATGTAGGGGATGTATACAATGTTGTAGGAGATTCATCAGACGCAACAACAACATACAGCTTCATACGCCGGTATTCAGGATACAACGAACCGTCTGTTAGACAATCAGAGGGCCATTTTCGAGAATGAGCGCCTCCTCCTCGACAGCCAAAAGCACATCCACGACAGGTTGCATAGGATGGAGATGCAGCATCAACCCTTCTACGATCATTACTGGAGCTAGAATTATTTTGGGGGGTATCCACAACCTCGGCCAATGCCCCAGTACGATCCGAGCTTCCAGGGGCAATACCCATCTTGGGACCCCACGGCTCCGCAATACCCGCCTCCTCCTAAAGAATGATCGGTATCACTGTTCCACCTTTTAAGGTTGTTTTTTACTATGAGGCCATAGTCGAATTCAAGCTTAGGGGGGAGTTGGAATAGCTCTATCCTTTAGTTTTCTCAGTTTTTTGTTTTTATTGTTTTGTCTTTTGTCATTTATTTCTTGTAGTTCTTAGTTGTTTGTAGGATCCACACTCTATCTAGTGTAATTGTGGATGTCTTAAGTCATGTGTCATCTCGTTGCTTGTACATGGGATTTAGGGGCAAATTTGAAAATTTTTAGTGTTTTTGTAAGCTTGTGTTGTTTAACTTTGAGCACATCACTTAAGGAGATAATTGGGTTTATCAACTCTAAAATAGGAAATCACAACTGTCTATTCCTATGATTCATGAAAAGTGGACAGAACCGGTTGTTTGAGCCTAAACTGACCAAATGATAATGAGACTTTAATTTGAAATAAGAGATAAAAACCTCTTAGTTACTACACAAGTCAGTAAGGAGGGACACATAATAATTTTAAAAGGTTCAGTCAATTAGTCTTGTGATCTATCCACCCCATTGTTTTCATATTCCACTTTAAGAAATGAAAGTACATTACGGTTTTAATCTCTTTGATTGCATTCCATGTAGACAGGTCTTGCATTACAGCTATTTTCTCATATTTTTGCATGAAAAGAAAACAATAGAATAGCTATACATGCACATTATCCTTAGGTGCGTGTCATTTAGTTGCATAATTATCATTTTGTAGCTGCATTCACATTTTTGTGCATATAGTACATCATGCATCTTATGTCTTCTGTAACATAAAAGGTGATGAACTTGTTCCATACCTTCTGAATGTTCAAATGTATAAGTTATGCAGAATTGAGTGAGCCCGACAAACAATTCGTTGTCAGCTATGATAATAAGGACTTGAAAAAAAGTTTTGAAAAAAAAAAAGAAAAAAAAAGAGAATTGAGAAGTAAGTAGTAATGAGAGGGAGAAAGGAACATGTTCTTACTACATACTAAGAAGAATAAGTACATGATGTAGTTCTCTTAGATATTCCATCTCACCTTGAGATGGAATGAAAGTGCATGCATCATTCCACCCAAATGTAGGCATTAGGGCATTTTCACTTGCATATGCATCATTTAGGTCATTAATGTTTTGTGCATGTTAAAATCGTATAATGCTTCTAGTTCTTCCATGAGCCACCCATTCCATCCACCCGTTGCTCAAATTGGTTGGCCACCGTGATTTTCTCCTCACTCGTTAATACCAGGAGAGCTGCTTCCATGTAGATGGTAGTTAGGGCGAGCAACGTAGAATAGAAGATCACAAGATGCACCGAGTCTGGACCGGAGAATTTTATTATGTTAACTTCCTTATGTGATAGTGTTCATCAATTTTGAGGTAGATATCTTTTATGGATGATTACTGTCGCCTTTAGGGTAATTGTCATTTCGTGGTTAGTGAGGGCTGGAATGTGAATGTCCGGCGGGGATCATGTGGTGATGTTTGTTGTGACAATCTGTTCTTTAGTTGACTCTCGCATATCTATTCTAAAGTTTTGTTGCTCGAGCACGAGCAATGTTCAAGCTTAGGGGAGTTTGATGCGATGATTTTGAGTCGCATTTATAGACTTGTTTTACTCGTGTTTTATGCATTTATTGGTCATTTTGGTGGTTAATATTGCATAATTCACTTACTTTAGTCTATGATCCTTCTCAGTATCAAATCTCCCTTATTTTATTGTTTTGAGCATAAATGATTACAATACTATGTTTTATTTCGGCTTATGTGGTTCTGTGTTGCAATTTCAGGAAAAACACATATCTGCAGCTGTCGATACCATCGACGGCTGTCGATACCATCGATAGAATCACAGGTTGCCAGCCGCAATGACCAGCACAGAGTCGATACCATTGACTTTAGAGTCGATGGTAGCGACATTTCATCAGGTTGCTGGCGACCAGTCCGTCGATACTATCGACCCTAAAGTCGATACAATCGACACAAGAAGATTCAGTGACGGAAAAGGGATAAAACCGACGCCTAAGGGTGTTGATACCATTGACCCGCGTCGATGGTATCGAGTCAGCATTAGGCATAACGAAGAGAAGAAAAGAAGACTTGCCGATATCGTGCAGAGTCGATACCATCGACCCGCGTCGATGGTATCGACACCGTCAGATTAAAGTTGGTTTCAGATCGACCCAAATCCGACGGCTGTGATATTTTTGCAACCTAACTCAGTGATTATACCTAATGACGACAGCCAAGAGCAGGGTATCACGTCATTAGCCGCTGCACACGTCCCGAGAAGGTGTGGAGAGAAGAACGGAGCCCAGAAGCACGCCCCAGCCGTTTCAGAAGCCGAAGAAGATGTTTTCCACCGCCGAAAGGCTGTAGATCGTGTATTCTACACCGAGGAACACTTGGATCTTCTCCGTTCAGGGTTTTCATTACTTTTTCATGTTTTTCTCCATGTTTCCCTTTTTCTCAACCATGTTTTACTCTAAGATGAACATGCATGGCTAATCCCTTTTATCTTTAGGACTGAGAGTAGCCCGAGGAAGCATTGTATGACATTTTTATCATAGTAATTCATAATTTATCTCTTAAATCCGTGGTATGATTTCGTTTTCTCAATTATATTGTTATTCTTGATCACCATAATGATAATCTAATGCCTTTAATTGCTTTGAAAGAAGAATTAACGATTGAAAAGAGACAAAGTTCACATTAATTAACAAATCCCTTGAACAAGGTGATGTAAGGTTAATGGTGGAAACCCAGAGGTCGTTTATAATGCACCTAGTTTAGGGTATATGTTACTACGATGGTGGAACCGACCTAGACATAGGTAGTGAATTGTACCACGACAGTGGGCAATTCTGATTACAGGCCACTACCCAGATTGAGAGATGAACCTGAGTAACTATATGGAAATTCATACAATGAAAACCCGCAGTGAAACCGCAATCCTAAAGATCTCCACTTGAATTGATTAAACTAAACCTTTAATCGATTGCTTTGTTTTATTTTCTTTTCTTTTATTTTTAAAACAACTCTCAGAACCTTTTAATTGGCCTAGCTGATTGTGAGTAGTTAGTAGTAGTCTATCGATAATTCAGTGTCCCTGAGTTCGACTTGGGCCTCACAAGGGCCTATACTACATTGACGGATGCACTTGCGTTCGACGCTCGGTAAAATCATGTCACCATGGTAGAATCATAGTACCCGATGTTAGTAACTTAAGGAAGATAGTTATGGAAGTAGCTCACTCTTCTGTGTATGATATGCATCCAGGAAGGACCAAAATGTATTACAATCTAAAAGATATGTATTGGTGGCTTGGTTTGAAGAAAGATGTAGCTGAGTTTGTTATGCGATGTCCTATGTGTCAGCAAGTTAAAGCTAAGCACCAGAAGCCTGTAGGAATATTACAACCATTACCTACGCCAGAGTGGAAGTGGGATCATGTGACAATGGATTTTGTAGTTGGTTTGCCTAGAATAGCCAAAGGTTACAGTTCCATTTGGGTGATTTTTGATAGGTTGAGAAATTTGGCACATTTTCTTTCTGTTAAGACAACATACACTGCTAGGAAATTTGCACAGGTTCATGTAGATGAGATAGTGTAGTTACATGGAGTCCCATCAACAATTGTGTCTGACAGAGGTCCTCAGTTTACAAGTCACTTTTGGGAACGATTACACACAACTTTTGGTATGCAGTTAAAATTTAGTACTGCTTTGAAAGGACTATGCATACCTTGGAAGACTTGCTTAGAGCATGTGTTCTTCAGTTTGTAGGTAGCTAGGATATACATTTGAGTTTGATAGAGTTTAAATACAATAAC
The DNA here is from genome assembly GCA_963693085.1 of Alisma plantago-aquatica. Lineage (NCBI taxonomy): Eukaryota > Viridiplantae > Streptophyta > Magnoliopsida > Alismatales > Alismataceae > Alisma > Alisma plantago-aquatica. The sequence goes on along the minus strand of OY856412.1, from coordinate 71,483,224 downwards.
ATTTATCAGAACAACATCGATATGACACCATATAAAGCATTGTATGGTAGACATTGTAGATCTCTGTTATGTTGGTATGAAACAGGAGAATACCAACTTCTTAGTCTTGAACTTGTGCAACAAACAATAGAAAAGATTGAAGTTATACAACAATAGTTAAATGCAACACAAGACAGACATAAATCATATGTTGATAATCAACGTAGACCTTTATAATTCCAAGTCAGAGATAGAGTGTATCTCAATGTCTCTCCTTGGAAAAGTGTTCTCAAATTTGGGAAGAAGGGTAAATTGGCTTCTAGATTTATGGGACCCTATCTGGTGATAACACTCATTGGAAAGGTAGCCTATAAGTTGGAACTATCACATGAGTTGCATAGATTACATCCAGTAAATCATGTATCTATGTTGATAAAATGTCACCCTGATACAGAGCTTGTATTGCAACTTGTAGATGAAGAATTAGATGAGAATATATCCTATGTGGAAGGTCCAGTGTTGATTCTTGACAGAAGAATCAAGAAGTTGAAAAAGAAAGACATAGTGATTGTGAAAGTTCTTTGGCATCATCATGGCATTGAGGAATCCACATGGGATCTGGAGGAAGACATGAGGAGGAAGTACCCTTCTCTTTTCTCTTGAGATTTCAGGGACGAAATACTTGTTAGGGGTTGATAACTTGTAACACCCCTGATGTGACGACCGTCTCGCAAAAATAAGATTAACTAATGCGGAAGCGTTCATCAAGCAGCGGATTAGCGAAAATCACTAAAAATTAAAACTTTTTGCAAAGAGATCCACACATAGGAAATCTTTTCCAACAAATGCCATTGTATATCATATACATTCTATTTCAAACTTGCATATCTTGTACCATCTTTTTCCAGAGACTACATCATCAGCTGCCTTATAAACATATATCCAGACAGCATACAAATCTCGAGGCATCAAGCCAAAACCTCACACTGATATATCAAAAACATTGTCTAAAAACTCCGAGGACCTGAGAGTACAGAGACGACACATAGGACTACTATCTATATGACTAGACAGACAATATCTCCACCTGAGATCTTATTGCTGTCCCTGCTGTTGCTGTTGCTGCTGCTCTTTCCCTGTTCTAGGGTTTCTGCTCTGCCTTTCATGCATACCTAAAAATGTTTCCCACGGGGGTGATACAATTGTAAATTGCCCCAGCGAGAGATATAACTCTCCGCCAGAAACATTGTTATAGAAGATTATGAAATTACACTGAGCAGGGGTTACTTTTACATTTATAGGCATAATTATTCTTCATAGAACAAAATAAGATAATCTCCATTTTCAATAAGAGCATTGCATCTACCCATGGTAGACTCATAGTTCATCCATGTACTTGTAATGAATACAACAGATATGAATAATCATCAATGAACTATAGATATATAACAGAAATGTAACACCAGCCAAGTTCTCTAGCATAACTTATTAACACAAATGCTACAAATAAACATGATACTTGTTACCCAAGCATCACACATGGCTCACAAGGCCATTCATATCTTGTCACCTCTCACTAGGCAACAACTTATTCACATGGCTCACAAGGCCATTCACATCTTGTCACCTCTCACTAGGCAACAACTTATTCACATGGCTCACAAGGCCATTCACATCTTGTCACCTCTCACTAGGCAAAAACTTATTCACATGGTTCATAAGGCCATTCACATCTTGTCACCTCTCACTAGGCAACAACTTATTCACATGGTTCATAAGGCCATTCACATCTTGTCACCTCTCACTAGGCAACAACTTATTCACATGGTTCATAAAATCCGTACACATTGTTACTTTTATTAAGCAACAACAACATCAACGCACAAAAAGCCAATCAACATTTATTATATAAATGTCACAGCCCAAACTTGGCTATATTCATCATCTCATCATATCTGCATGGTTATTAGGCATGATACCAGTCATACAAGATATTCCTCACATCATGTGATACAATAGTAACACCATCATTCCTTAACCAGGAATTAGGGTTCACTATCAAACATGGCTTATCATTCCCCTTTCCCCAAATTAGGGTTAGGGTTCAACATTTCTCATTAATTCAGACCCTCTTGAGTTAACCAACTTTATCTTGTATTAAGGTATTTTCCCTCTTAATACATTTCATCACAAAATACTCACCCTTAGCATATAATGCATAGGCCACACATTAGAATTATCCAACTATCTCACATGATATCGACTTATCTTAGTTTAAGGCTTAACTTTATTATAAAGTTTCCTATAAACAATCGCAATGATACGCCCTCAACTAGGGTTTCACAAGGATACACCCTCAACCAGGGTTCACAATGATACACCCTCCACTAGGGTTTCACAAGGTTACACCCTCAACCAGGGTTCACAATGATACACCCTCCACTAGGGTTTCACAAGGATACACCCTCAACCAGGGTTTATAAGGATACACCCTCAACTAGGGTTTCACAAGGATACACCCTCAACCAGGGTTCATAAGGATACACCCTCAACTAGGGTTTCACAAGGGTACACCCTCAACCAGGGTTCATAAGGATACACCCTCAACTAGGGTTTCACAAGGATACACCCTCAACCAGGGTTCATAAGGATACACCCTCAACTAGGGTTTCACAAGGATACACCCTCAACCAGGGTTCATAAGGATACACCCTCAACTAGGGTTTCACAAGGATATACCCTCAACCAGGGTTCATAAGGATACACCCTCAACTAGGGTTTACTCATCATATATTGGATCAATGCATTTGTTATGCATTATTGATTAGTACCATTAAGGGTATCTCTCACCTAATTACATTAGGTTTCCAAAAAGGTTTGATCAATTGGACCTTCAATGACATGAGGTATCCAAATGAATTGGGGTTTTCAATGTTGATTCCTTCAATCATTGAATTCATGGAACCAATCATCAATTGGACCTATACTCAAACTTCAATTGAGTTTAATAGGTCAACCTTAAACTGATTTGACCCTCAATTGATCATCAATTAGGGTTTGATTCAATTGAATTAGGGTTTGGAATCGAAGATACAACAACACTCATCAATGCAAGATTGGTTACTTTGAAACTATTGAACCATTATCCAAATTGGGTATGACCTGACCCCAAACGGTCTTGAGGTCGTTTGGATGACCTCCAAACGGTCTTGAGACCGTTTGACCATCATATCACTCAAATCCAAGCCATCCAATTAAGGTTTGGATCATTGGATTGATCACCAAATCAGCATTGCATTGTATAACAGCTTGGTACCTTTAGACCTTCAAACACCTAACCATACTCAACCCTAGACCTCCAAACGGTCTTGGGTGACCACCAAAGGGTTTGGATGAGCTCCAAACGGTCTGGAGACTGTTTGTCTCATCCAACCTTTGGATTCTAGTGAAAAATCATCATGGATTGGTCTATCGAGTTGATCAACAAATCAGCACTACATTGCAATATGATTAGTACCTTTGGACCTTCAATTGGTCAACTATACTTGACCCCAGACCTCCAAACGGTCTTGGGGTGATCCCCAAACGGTATTGAGACCGTTTGGGTGATCCAAAAACGGTCTTGAAACCATTTGGGCTAATCAACCCAAAATCTCAACTTAACTCATTGGAATTTCAGCACTGTTTTCAATTAGGGTTTGCCTAATTGAATAGCCTTCAACTCATGATTACTTGGGAGTTAATCCCTCGCATTCAGTGAGTCATTAGAACACATAATTAGGAACAGTAATCCAAAACGGTCAACGCTTGGTCAACGCACTCAAACGGTCTTGAGACCGTTTGCCCAAAAAGTTCAATTAAATCAGATTGAAAATAAGCACTTAATCCAATTAGGTTTCCCTAATTGATTAGGCTTCAACTCACGATTCCTTTGGAGTTAATCCCTCAAATTTGGAGGTTTATTAATAAACATAATTATGAACAGGAATACCAAACGGTCAACGCTTGGTAAACCATATCAAACGGTATTTAAACCGTTTTCTCAACCAGGTCAAGTTAATCAGGTTGAAAATCAGCACATAATTCAATTCGACTGCCTAATTTATTGGCCTTCAACTCTCGATTCCTTTGGAGTTAATCCCTCAAATTTGGAGGGTTATCAGAATACATAATTAGGAACAAAATTCCCAAACGGTAAACGCTTGGTCAACCATCTCAAATGGTCTTGAAACCGTTTTCTCCCAAACGGTTTCAAACCGTTTGCCCTTAAACGGTTTGCTGAAACCGCATAGGCAATCAAATTAAAACGATTTGGAGTAGCTATCAAAACGGTTTTGCTTGGTAATTTTCTTTGGATAAGCATATAGGATGATGTCATCATCCCCTTCCTTCGAACAACCAAGAACAGCAACCGTTCTTGATGGAAATTGCAGCAAAGAAACAAGAGTGTATCAAATTGAAGAAATCAATCAACAAAGCATAGAGAATTGATGCAATAGCAATGTTTAAGGGTTTGAGTTATAAAACCCGCCTCCAATTGAGCTCCAAAGCTCCAAGCTCACGCCATTAATGGTGGATGAAGCTCTAGCAACTCCCCCTAGGATCGTCCTCAAGCTTTTGATTGCAAAAGTTGGCTAGGGTTGAAGAGGAGATCGAAATAAGAAGGAATCCATAATTTATTTTCGATTTCCACCATGAAATCAAGGAGAACGAAAGTCAAGGGCTTACCCACAGGTTGGGGACGTGCTACCTGCTCCTCCCTAGCTCCTTGGTCGGTTTTGCAAGCAAGGGGAAGAAGAAAATCCGAAAAAGGCCTTGGTTTGGGCTTGGAAATGACACTTTTATAAAGAAATTGATGAGAGAGAATATGCCTTATAAAAATCCAATTAATCCATAAATTATGGCCGCCGCTTCCCCCCTCAACTCCATGGATACGAGGCATATCCCTTTTCCTTTAATTCTCCTTCATTATCCTCAATTTAAAGAAAAGCAAATTAAGCACCTTAATGCTTATTATATTAATATCCCATATGTGAGTGGAAATTACTTTTCTTTATAATAAGGTGAGTGGAATTTCACCTACTTAAGATATTTTCATTCCTTATCTTAGGCAAAGGAACGTCCATCCTTATTCAAAATCAACCCAAAACATTTTGGTTGAAAGCCCTTCAATTATTTTTATTCATTTTTGCCCTAAATTGAATTAGGGTTTCAATTAGGATTAAATCTTGATTATTTTAATATCAAGATTCTCTCTCCTCCATCTTAATTCAAATGAGAAGTAACTCTCATTTTCTTTGCTCTACATGATTCCAAGAAACATTAGGGACTTTATTGAAGTGGTAATTTGCATATTGATCCCTAGATTTTGGGTAAATTGCACTTTTCACCAAAACTAGGTTTTAATGCACAACATTGCTTTACAAGCTTAATCTTGGTGCCCAAGCTTGTGGAAACCATACCACTACATCACATTCATTATTATGATGTCTTAACATCAGAGGAACATCTTATCATGCAAAATTTGCAAGTTAACCCCTCGACTTGGGTAATTTGCACTTTAGTCCAAAATAAGCAAACATTGCTTCAACATTGCTCAAACAGGACCAAAATTGAAACATAAGTTTCTTATGAGGCCTAATTACTTTTCCCAAGATAATATTAAGAATCTACTCAACCTTATTAGACAAAAAAGCTAGGGTTAATTCATAACCCAGGTCAGGGATGTTACAAATTATAAACCCCTAACAAGGATTTCGTCCTCGAAATCCCAGGAAAAGGAGGAACAAATTGTTCATTAATCATGCCCTCAAGTCTCCACATATCATCTTAATATCCTGGAGATATTATGAACTCTGTGATTCCACACAAAGCTCCTTTCATTAATTCCTCCATATCACTGTTTATGTTTATGCAAAGCATAAACCCCTAACATATGATGTCCATGTCATTGAAAGGAAGAAGCATAAAAGAACATACTTCAATAATCACTCAAGAATACTTATCAAAAGGAAAAACATATATATCTAACATAGATAATTCACTTAGAAAACTCTATGTAATTGGGAATGTTCACATAGTTCTTCCTATTAGTTAGGAATGTCACATAGCTTTTCCCTTTTTGTTTAGGGTTGGAATTGCACAAAGCATCTTCCTTTATTGGAATTGCACAAAGCATCTTCCTTTATTGGAATTGCACAAAGCATCTTCCTTTATTGGAATTGCACAAAGCATCTTCCTTTATTGGAATTGCACAAATCATCTTCCTTTATTGGAATTGCACAAATCATCTTCCTTTATTGGAATTGCACAAAGCATCTTCCTTTATTGGAATTGCACAAAGCATCTTCCTTTATTGGAGTTGCACAAAGCATCTTCCTTTATTGGAATTGCACAAAGCATCTTCCTTTTTGGAATTGCACAAAGCATCTTCCTTTATTGGAATTGCACAAAGCATCTTCCTTTATTGGAATTGCACAAAGCATCTTCCTTTATTGGAATTGCACAAAGCATCTTCCTTTATTGATTCCATATTTCTTATTTCATGATACTCATTATATTGTCTCAGAATGACTACTTGATCAGAGCAATCAAAAAGACAACAATCTAAGAGTTTCCATACCCACTTTATCATCAATAGTTGTATACCTGTCCAGGGTTTACAAATACTGAGATCAAGTAGTATGCACTTACATGCTATCATATTCCTTGCTATTCATATCATTATACACACATGATTTTCCCTTGTTCCAACATGACTAAGTCATTTAAGAACTCTTTTAAAGCTCAAACTTTCTGTATTAAGGACTGATAACCTAGATTGTAAAGCTAGTATCCAGTCCCCTATATGCATTAATGTTGCCCTAATCTGCCCAACAAGAGCATGATCATAGGATTCTCTATCCTGATCAGGTCTTAATGGGGATTCTCAGGCACTCATTCTATTCTTGCATGATCCTTGCACCACTTCTTGGTGCAACAACATTGCCCTAAGCAATGTGTTCCTTGTGCTCTCCAGTCATTTTAAAACTTTACCCTTTCTCTGCACAAGCAGAAATCATTATAGGGTATATTGGAGGACACTAACACAGACTCGATACCTTAGTCCTATGTCTCTGTAGACTCAGTGAACCTAGAGCTCTGATACCACTAAATTGTGACGACCGTCTCGCGAAAATAAGATTAACTAATGCGGAAGCGTTCATCAAGCAGCGGATTAGCGAAAATCACTTTAAATTAAAACTTTTTGCAAATAGATCCACACATAGGAAATATTTTCCAACAAATTCCATTGTATATCATATATCTTCTATTTCAAACTTGCATATCCTGTACCATCTTTTTCCAGAGACTACATCATCAACTGCCTTATAAACATATATGCAGGCAGCATACAAATCTCGAGGCATCAAGCCAAAACCTCAGACTGATATATCAAAAACACTGTCTAAAAACTCCGAGGACCTGAGAGTACAGCAACGACACATAGGACTACTATCTATATGACTAGACAGACAATATCTCCACCTGAGATCTTATTGATGTCCCTGCTGTTGCTGTTGCTGCTGCTCTTTCCCTGTTCTAGGGTTTCTGCTCTGCCTTTCATGCATACCTAAAAATGTTTCCCACGGGGGTGAGACAATTGTAAATTGCCCCAGCGAGAGATATAACTCTCCGCCAGAAACATTGTTATAGAAGATTATGAAATTACACTGAGCAGGGGTTACTTTTACATTTATAGGCAGAATTATTCTTCATAGAACAGAATAAGATAATCTCCATTTTCAATAAGAGCATTGCATCTACCCATGGTAGACTCATAGTTCATCCATCTACTTGTAATGAATACAACATATATGAATAATCATCAATGAACTATAGATATATAACAGAAATGTAACATCAGCCAAGTTCTCTAGCATAACTTATTAACACAAATGCTACAAAGAAACATGATACTTGTTACCCAACCATCACACATGGCTCACAAGGCCATTCATATCTTGTCACCTCTCATTAGGCAACAACTTATTCACATGGCTCACAAGGCCATTCACATCTTGTCACCTCTCAGTAGGCAACAACTTATTCACATGGTTCATAAGGCCATTCACATCTTGTCACCTCTCACTAGGCAACAACTTATTAACATGGTTCATAAGGCCATTCACATCTAGTCACCTCTCACTAGGCAACAACTTATTCACATGGTTCATAAAATCCGTACACATTGTTACTTTTATTAAGCAACAACAACATCAACGCACAAAAAGCCAATCAACATTTATTATATAAATGTCACAGCCCAAACTTGGCTATATTCATCATCTCATCATACCTGCATGGTTATTAGGCATGATAACAGTCATACAAGATATTCCTCACATCATGTGATACAATAGTAACACCATCATTCCTTAACCAGGAATTAGGGTTCACTATCAAACATGGCTTATCATTCCCCTTTCCCCAAATTAGGGTTAGGGTTCCCCATTTATCATTAATTCAGACCCTCTTGAGTTAACCAACTTTATCTTGTATTAAGGTATTTTCCCTCTTAATACATTCCATCACAGAATACTCACCCTTAGCATATAATGCATAGGCCACACATTAGAATTATCCAACTATCTCACATGATATAGACTTATCTTAGTTTAAGGCTTAACTTTATTATAAAGTTGCCTATAAACAATCGCAATGATACACCCTCAACTAGGGTTTCACAAGGATACACCCTCAACCAGGGTTCACAATGATACACCCTCCACTAGGGTTTCCCAAGGTTACACCCTCAACCAGGGTTCCCAATGATACACCCTCCATAAGGGTTTCACAAGGATACACCCTCAACCAGGGTTTATAAGGATACACCCTCAACTAGGGTTTCACAAGGATACACCCTCAACCAGGGTTCATAAGGATACACCCTCAACTAGGGTTTCACAAGGATACACCCTCAACCAGGGTTCATAAGGATACACCCTCAACTAGGGTTTCACAAGGATACACCCTCAACCAGGGTTCATAAGGATACACCCTCAACTAGGGTTTCACAAGGATACACCCTCAACCAGGGTTCATAAGGATACACCCTCAACTAGGGTTTCACAAGGATACACCCTCAACCAGGGTTCATAAGGATACACCCTCAACTAGGGTTTCACAAGGATACACCCTCAACCAGGGTTCATAAGGATACACCCTCAACTAGGGTTTCACAAGGATACACCCTCAACCAGGGTTCATAAGGATACACCCTCAACTAGGGTTTACTCATCATATATTGGATCCATGCATTTGTTATGCATTATTGATTAGTACCATTAAGGGTATATCTCACCTAATTACATTAGGTTTCCAAAAAGGTTTGATCAATTGGACCTTCAATGACATGAGGTATCCAATTGAATTGGGGTTTTCAATGTTGATTCCTTCAATCATTGAATTCATGGAACCAATCATCAATTGGACCTATACTCATACTTCAATTGAGTTTAATAGGTCAACCTTAAAATGATTTTACCCTCAATTGACCCTCAATTGATCATCAATTAGAGTTTGATTCAATTGAATTAGGGTTTGGAATCAAAGATCCAACAACACTCATCAATGCAAGATTGGTTACTTTGAAACTATTGAACCATTATCCAAATTGGGTATGACCTGACCCCAAACGGTCTTGAGGTCGTTTGGATGACCTACAAACGGTCTTGAGACCGTTTTCCCATCATATCACTCAAATCCAAGCCATCCAATTAAGGTTTGGATCATTGGATTGATCACCAAATCAGCATTGCATTGTATAACAACTTGGTGCCTTTAGACCTTCAAACACCTAACCATACTCAACCCTAGACCTCCAAACGGTATTGCGTGACCACCAAACGGTTTGGATGAGCTCCAAATGGTCTTGAGACTGTTTGGCCCATCCAACCTTTGGATTCTAGTGAAAAGTCATCATGGATTGGTCTATCGAGTTGATCAACAAATCAGCACTACATTGCAATATGATTAGTACCTTTGGACCTTCAATTGGTAAACTATACTTGACCCCAGACCTCCAAACGGTCTTGGGGTGATCCCCAAACGGTCTTGAGACCGTTTGGGTGATCCCCAAACGGTCTTGAAACCGTTTGGGCTAATCAACCCAAAATATCAACTTAACTCATTGGAATTTCAGCACTGTTTTCAATTAGGGTTTGCCTAATTGAATAGCCTTCAACTCATTATTACTTGGGATTTAATCCCTCAAATTCGGTGATTCATTATAACACATCATTAGGAACAGTAATCCAAAACGGTCAACGCTTGGTCAACGCACTCAAACGGTCTTGAGACCGTTTTCCCAAAAAGTTCAATTAAATCAGATTGAAAATCAGCACTTAATCCAATTAGGTTTCCCTAATTGATTAGGCTTCAACTCACGATTCCTTTGGAGTTAATCCCTCAAATTTGTAGGGTTATTAATAAATAATTATGAACAGGAATCCCAAACGGTCAACGCTTGGTAAGCCATCTCAAACGGTCTTGAAACCGTTTTCTCAACCAGGTCAAGTTAATCAGGTTGAAAATCAGCACATAATTCAATTCGATTGCCTAATTGATTGGCCTTCAACTCTCGATTCCTTTGGAGTTAATCCCTCAAAGTTGGAGGGTTATCAGACTACATAATTAGGAACAAAATTCCCAAACGATCAACGCTTGGTCAACCATCTCAAACGGTCTTGAAACCGTTTGCTCCCAAACGGTTTCAAACCATTTGCCCTTAAACGGTTTGCTGAAACCGCATAGCCAATCAAATTAAAATAATTTGGAGTAGATATCAAAACGGTTTTGCTTGGTAATTTTCTTTGGATAAGCATATAGGATGATGTCATCATCCCCTTCCTTCTAACAACCAAGAACAGCAACCGTTCTTGATGGAAATTGCAGCAAAGAAACAAGAGTGTATCAAATTGAAGAAATCAATCAACAAAGCATAGAGAATTGATGCAATAGCAATGTTTAAGGGTTTGAGTTATAAAACCCACCTCCCATTGAGCTCCAAAGCACCAAGCTCACACCATTAATGGTGGATGAAGCTCTAGCAACTCCCCCTAGGCTCTTCCTCAAGCTTTTGATTGCAAAAGTTGGCTAGGGTTGAAGAGGAGATCGAAATAAGAAGGAATCCATAATTTATTTTCGATTTCCACCATGAAATCAAGGAGAACGAAGGTCAAGGGCTTACCCACAGGTTGGGGACGTGCTCCCTGCTCCTCCCTAGCTCCTTGGTCGGTTTTTCAAGCAAGGGGAAGAAGAAAATCCGAAAAAGGCCTTGGTTTGGGCTTGGAAATGACACTTTTATAAAGAAATTGATGAGAGAGAATATGCCTTATAAAAATCCAATTAATCCAAAAATTATGGCCGCCTATTCCCCCCTCAACTCCATGGATACGAGGCATATACCTTTGCCTTTAATTCTCCTTCATTATCCTCAATTTAAAGAAAAGCAAATTAAGCACCTTAATGCTTATTATATTAATATCCCATATGTGCATGGAAATTACTTTTCTTTATAATAAGGTGAGTGGAATTTCACCTACTTAAGATATTTTCGTTCCTTATCTTAGGCAAAGGAACGTCCATCCTTATTCAAAATCAACTCAAAACATTTTGGTTGAAAGCCCTTCAATTATTTTTATTCATTTTTGCCCTAAATTGAATTAGGGTTTCAATTAGGATTAAATCTTGATTATTTTAATATCAAGATTCTCTCTCCTCCATCTTAATTCAAATGAGAAGTAACTCTCATTTTATTTGCTCTACATGATGCCAAGAAACATTAGGGACTTTATTGAAGTGGTAATTTGCATATTGAACCCTAGATTTTGGGTAAATTGCACTTTTCACCAAAACTAGGTTTTAATGCACAACATTGCTTTACAAGCTTAATCTTGGTGCCCAAGCTTGTGGAAATCATACCACTACATCACATTCATTATTATGATGTCTTAACATCAGAGGAACATCTTATCATGCAACATTTGCAAGTTAACCCCTCGACTTGGGTAATTTGCACTTTAGTCCAAAATAAGCAAACATTGCTTCAACATTGCTCAAACAGGACCAAAATTGAAACATAAGTTTCTTATGAGGCCTAATTACTTTTCCCAAGATAAGATTAAGAATCTACTCAACCTTATTAGACAAAAAATCTAGGGTTAATTCATAACCCAGGTCAGGGATGTTACAAATTATAAACCCCTAACAAAGATTTCGTCCTCGAAATCCCAGGAAAAGGAGGAACAAATTGTTCATTAATCATGCCCTCAAGTCTCCACATATCATCTTAATATCCTGGAAATATTATGAACTCTGTGATTCCACACAAAGCTCCTTTCATTAATTCCTCCATATCACTGTTTATGTTTATGCAAAGCATAAACCCCTAACATATGATGGCCATGTCATTGAAAGGAAGAAGCATAAAAGAACATACTTCAATAATCACTCAAGAATACTTATCAAAAGGAAAAACATATATATCTAACATAGACAATTCACTTAGAAAACTCTATGTAATTGGGAATGTTCACATAGTTCTTCCTATTAATTAGGAATGTCACATAGTTTTTCCCTTTTTGTTTAGGGTTGGAATTGCACAAAGCATCTTCCTTTATTGGAATTGCACAAAGCATATTCCTTTATTGGAATTGCACAAAGCATATTCCTTTATTGGAATTGCACAAAGCATCTTCCTTTATTGGAATTGCACAAAGCATCTTCCTTTATTGGAATTGCACAAAGCATCTTCCTTTATTGGAATTGCACAAAGCATCTTCCTTTATTGGAATTGCACAAAGCATCTTCCTTTATTGGAATTGCACAAAGCATCTTCCTTTATTGGAATTGCACAAAGCATCTTCCTTTATTGGAATTGCACAAAGCATCTTCCTTTATTGGAATTGCACAAAGCATCTTCCTTTATTGGAATTGCACAAAGCATCTTCCTTTATTGGAATTTCACAAAGCATCTTCCTTTATTGATTCCATATTTCTTATTTCATGATACTCATTAGATTGTCTCAGAATGACTACTTGATCAGAGCAATCAAAAATACAACAATCTACGAGTTTCCATACCCACTTTATCATCAATAGTTGTATACTTGGCCAGGGTTTACAAATACTGAGATCAAGTAGTATGCACTTACATGCTATCATATTCCTTGCTATTCATATCATTATACACACATGATTTTCCCTTGTTCCAACATGACTAAGTCATTTAAGAACTCTTTTAAAGCTCAAACTTTCTGTATTAAGGACTGATAACCTAGATTGTAAATCTAGTATCCAGTCCCCTATATGCATTATTGTTGCCCTAATCTGCCCAACAAGAGCATGATCATAGGATTCTCTATCCTGATCAGGTCTTAATGGGGATTCTCAGGCACTCATTCTATTCTTGCATGATCCTTGCACCACTTCTTGGTGCAACAACATTGCCCTAAGCAATGTGTTCCTTGTGCTCTCCAGTCATTTTAAAACTTTACCCTTTCTCTGCACAAGCAGAAATCATTATAGGGTATATTGGAGGACACTAACACAGACTCGATACCTTAGTCCTATGTCTCTGTAGACTCAGTGAACCTAGAGCTCTGATACTACTAAATTGTGACGACCGTCTCGCGAAAATAAGATTAACTAATGCGGAAGCGTTCATCAAGCAGCGGATTAGCAAAAATCACTAAAAATTAAAACTTTTTGCAAAGAGATCCACACATAGGAAATCTTTTCCAACAAATGCCATTGTATATCATATATCTTCTATTTCAAACTTGCATATCCTGTACCATCTTTTTCCAGAGACTACATCATCAACTGCCTTATAAACATATATGCAGGCAGCATACAAATCTCGAGGCATCAAGCCAAAACCTCAGACTGATATATCAAAAACACTGTCTAAAAACTCCGAGGACCTGAGAGTACAGCAACGACACATAGGACTACTATCTATATGACTAGACAGACAATATCTCCACCTGAGATCTTATTGATGTCCCTGCTGTTGTTGTTGCTGCTGCTCTTTCCCTGTTCTAGGGTTTCTGCTCTGCCTTTCATGCATACCTAAAAATGTTTCCCACGGGGGTGAGACAATTGTAAATTGCCCCAGCGAGAGATATAACTCTCTGCCAGAAACATTGTTATAGAAGATTATGAAATTACACTGAGCAGGGGTTACTTTTACATTTATAGGCAGAATTATTCTTCATAGAACAGAATAAGATAATCTCCATTTTCAATAAGAGCATTGCATCTACCCATGGTAGACTCATAGTTCATCCATCTACTTGTAATGAATACAACAGATATGAATAATCATCAATGAACTATAGATATATAACAGAAATGTAACATCAGCCAAGTTCTCTAGCATAACTTATTAACACAAATGCTACAAAGAAACATGATACTTGTTACCCAACCATCACACATGGCTCACAAGGCCATTCATATCTTGTCACCTCTCATTAGGCAACAACTTATTCACATGGCTCACAAGGCCATTCACATCTTGTCACCTCTCAGTAGGCAACAACTTATTCACATGGTTCATAAGGCCATTCACATCTTGTCACCTCTCACTAGGCAACAACTTATTAACATGGTTCATAAGGCCATTCACATCTAGTCACCTCTCACTAGGCAACAACTTATTCACATGGTTCATAAAATCCGTACACATTGTTACTTTTATTAAGCAACAACAAAATCAACGCACAAAAAGCCAATCAACATTTATTATATAAATGTCACAGCCCAAACTTGGCTATATTCATCATCTCATCATACCTGCATGGTTATTAGGCATGATAACAGTCATACAAGATATTCCTCACATCATGTGATACAATAGTAACACCATCATTCCTTAACCAGGAATTAGGGTTCACTATCAAACATGGCTTATCATTCCCCTTTCCCCAAATTAGGGTTAGGGTTCCCCATTTATCATTAATTCAGACCCTCTTGAGTTAACCAACTTTATCTTGTATTAAGGTATTGTTACGACCCCATTTGAGCTTAATTGGTAAACTAGGGTTTACCTAGACAATTGCAAAGATTAATTAGAATAATCATTCTTGAAATCTAATTAATGACGATAACACAATTAGGATGTTTTAACTATGATAAGAAGTCTAAATGTTCTTTTGTCTTGAGAATTAGGGTTTGAGAAGCATAAACCCTAATCGGCCCAAAATTAGGGTTTTGATAATGCTTGAATACAGAATTTGATAAGTGGAATGTCTCACTAAATGATTTTTAGTATTTTATGTGTAACTCTGATTTGCTTCAAATTTGGATATGATTTAGATATATAAAATGTGAACAATATTGGAAAATATCAGAATTTTTGAAAAATGCCCTAACCTGTTTGTCGGCCGAGTTTCAAACTCGACCGATCACAATTTCAGAATTTTACAGCAGTGTGGCAATTGAATTTTATCTTTTTATTGGTATATCCAATTGATCTCAAATTTTAACAGTATTTGATAAATACAATTTTAGACACTCTGTTAAATTGGAATAATTTTTGGATGACTTTTGAATCCCTACAGTAAGGGTGTCGGTCGAGTTTGTGCAGGACAAACTCGGCCGAATATATTCTGCAGACTGCAATATAGCAGTGCACTGTTCGATTTTTAATTATTTATTGGTAACTCCAAATGATCCCAAATTTTAACAGAAGCTCTATAGATCAATTATTAACAATGTGCTAAATTTCCATAATTGTTGGAGAATGTTTGATCTCTGAAATAAACGAATTACAGTAACTTTTGTATAACTGAATATTCAGCCTATATAATTAAAGTTAAGTGTTGGGTCAATATGCAATTGACCCAAGCAGCTCAATTGACTTATATGAACGACCACACACACAAGCAGCTCTCATTTCTCGTCATTCACTCCAGAGAAACGAGCTCCTAGAGAGAGAGGGAGAATTAGGGCTTGAGTGGAGAAAGTGGGGGAATTGCTGAATTAGGGTTTTGCGATTCCAGGAAGGATGAAATCAAGTAAGTTCGGATTCTTTGCATAGACTTTTATGGTGAATCTTCTCTCTCATGTCAAGATTCCGTCCTTGCTCTGATTTGATCCAAGAGGATGTCGAAATTCCCTCTTTTCTCACCCTTTCTTCATAATCCCTCTTTTTCAAGGTTTCCGAGTTGAATGAAAGAGGAATTGGGAGATTTGCTAGGGTTTTGATGGGAATTCGAGATTCCCTGAGTTGAGCTGCAGTTGTGAGGTGTTTTCACACCTTAGGGTGAGTGGGTTCTTCCTTCAAACATTCTAATGCACGAATTTGATTACAACATCCAAATCCCTAAATGCTTAGCATGTGAATTCTAAATCTTGAAATGTCCGTTTGATTTGAGTTATTGTAAATTGATATGATATGGATTCCTCCTCTGTTTTAAATGATTCCTAAATGGTAGATTCATATCAGAAACGTATGCAACCCTTCCTAGTGAGATTTCTTTACGGATTTATATCAAATGATGTAATTAGGGTTTAACCTAATTGAGAAATTTAGTTAAGTTTCCATGATTTCATATCTATATTGATTATACAAGATTTGTTGGAAACAGTCTTTATTTAGTGAATGCTCATATCTTATGAGATCATGATAAGAGCCATGTGACAAGTGAATGAGGCAAATGAAACCCTAAGAGTAGGGTGTTGGCATGTGATGAATGAATAAGGCGAATGAAACCCTAAGGATAGGGTGTTCAATGAATCATGCTATGGTAGTATGAAAGGTCTCGATATGAGATGTGGTGATGCTTAATTGTTAAATTGTATGTTTCTAGTGCATTTAACTTTATATGCTTATTCTCTCTGAAATGTTATCTACATACTGCAGGGCTTCTTACATTTCAATATATACATATCTCGGAAATTGCAGGTGTTGAGATATGACATGCCCTAGAAAGGGATGTTACTGAGTACAAATGATGTAAATGTGTTTTCAAGTTATGTCATGAATGTGGAATAAGTATGAACTGTGTTTTTCCTGTTTAATTATTTATTGGTTAATCAAGTATAGACTTAGATGCCCTAACGCCGTAGAACCCCTCGAGAGGTCTGCACCTTGGGGTGAAACGACCTACTAGCGTGTGACTAGATGGTCGGTGACTCGTGTTCAACATTAATCCGTGCGTGTGTCACGGTGGCACGAGGGCAGAAAAGTAGTGATCAACAATAATCTGTGCGTGTGTCACGGTGGCACTGGAAAGAAAAGAAAACTTGGTTATCTAACACAATTCGTGCAGCGTCACGAAGGTAACCCTGTGACCCTCCGCCGATGTACTTAGGTTTAAGGAGGAGTCTAGAGTACACTCTTTGAGAGTGCAGTGAGGCCGTGAGAGCCTGAGAATCCTGACGCAGACCAGGATAGCAGTCAGACTTAGCATTTCCCGGGTGTGTCGCTAAGTCTTGTACGGTGGGGCCGTAGCATGAATTTGCTGCGGATCTTTATATGCAGAGTACACTGCATATATTTAGGGCATAATAATAAATGAATAAATAATCATATAGGATCATAGTAAATTTATATAACTGTTTAATTACTTGAAATACCTGATGATGCTTAGAAATGTGCTATTTCAATATTATTGTTTTAGAACTGCTCAGTGTAGTATTTATTGTTGACAAATTTCATATCGTTTAATCAAATTATATCTACAATCACATTAGTGCATTAGTCTGTTTCCATGAAGTACTCATTCACTGAGCGAGTAGGCTCACCCCTCTACTCAAACATTTTAGGGTTAATCGCGTGGACTGGAAGATGGTCAGAGCTTCAGTGTAGATCTGCCACAGGAGTCAAGTATGAGATTAGTTGAGTCAGTCGGTCCTTGTCACTCTAGGTCCTCAGTAAGAGATAAGAGAGAGAGTTGTAATTACGATGTGTAATATTGTTCCTCTTTGATATGTATGCTAATTAACAAGGTTTATGTGCACAAGTTGTGAAAGACATCGCGAATGTTTATATATGTATCTTTTCTGGTAAAGTTTGATTAGTAATGAAAATGTTCATATTCCTTGTTAAGATGTTATGTGGTTCAATGCGATGAAACAAGAGTTTTTAATAAAAAGAAAAAGTTAAGGGTGTTCTTGTGTTAATTATAATCCTTTCTTACGCCCTAATCTCATGATTTGAGGAAATTGTGAGATCGGGGTGTAACAGCTTGGTATCAGAGCTTAGGGTGAGTTGTCAAGGACCATTAAGTGAGTAAGTTAGAGTCCTAAGTGTGGCAGATAGGAGATGTTTGATGTTAGCTTTGGGGATTTGAGTATTTGGATATCCTGGCCCGATATCTGAGTACTTGGATCAGCCAGTATAAGCTACTCTGTCTATTCTCTCACGTATACCCTGGCCAGGTATACAGTGGAAGAATGGGCTAGAGAGGAACCCTAGAAATGTTAGGGTTAGAAAATGAGAAAAGAAACAAGAATTAAGAGCATAAATGTAAAAGGAGATAGAACTTACATTTCATAATGTTGTTTTTGTTGGAAATGTATAGAAATGCTCTTATATGTTTGAATTGAGATATTCAATACTTTGAAATATGAGTCTTTAATATCTGTTGTACACTATGCAATTGTAGCATTTATTGATTTTATTCTTTGTAACAAGTAGACTAGAATTGACTTTTGATGGGCTTTTGTTTCTATGGTTTTGCCCGCTTATTCGAGTGAAATTGACATCAGCAGGTCTGTTTAGGTTTTCAGTCTGTGTGCGGTTCGGCCGAGTTCATGTTTTGGTCGGCCGAGTTCCTTGTCTAGGATTTCAAACAGCGTTTTGGTCGGCCGAGTTTGGTCTTGAATCGGCCGAGTTTCTTTGTAGGTAAACAAGTAGTGTTTCGATCGGCCGAGTTCCCCAGAGGATCGGCCGAGTTTCCTGCTGATCGGCCGAAGTTGGTCGGCCGAGTTTCAGAACCTGGAAGGTGATCGGCCGAGTTCCAGAGTGATCGGCCGAGTTTCTGAGCTATGAGTGGCAGTTCAGGAAGAATGTAATCCTTGGTAGTTCTTGGCTTCAGGACTTCAGGTTTGGCCTGGTCCAGTTGGCAGGATGCGTTATTAGGATCTAATGAATCCTATCAATAGCATAATAAGAATGGAATTGGAATAATTAGACCCACATCAGAGTAAGAATGTATATACAGTAAGATGTTGAAACATATGGGCAAGATAATTAGTTGAAACTGATATCTGAGGTTCAATTTTGGGGTCTCATATGTGAAACCCATAATTGGGAATAATAGAACATGATAAGAAGTTCATAATCAGTTTATTGATTAAGATTACATGAACTATACATGTGAGTATGTATGGTTCAAGATAACAAGAATCATTCATGAAGAATGAATCATATAATAGAGTATAATGCTTTTATGAACTCTACATCAAAGGCTAAGTAGAAGAATAGAGTGAGCTTTCAATAGGTCCATAAAAGTAAAAAAGGATCGTATGAATATGTAATTCATAAGACTAGAACAACAAACTAGTTTCTAAGCAAAGGACATAGGTGTAGTTTAACAAATGAATAAGTCATACAAAGGTAGACTGTATTCAGAAGAGAAAAACTTGATTGAAAGAGAAACTATGTTTGACCCATGCATGATCCACTTGATTTAAAAAAAAAAAAAAAAAATGAAGAATATGTAATGTATTCAACATGAGGAAAAACAAATAGAAGGACTATTAATTTAGAATGTTAACTTCACAATAGTATAAAGATAAAGGAGGAAATATGTGCAACATGGTATACATGACCATACATATGAATAAGCAACATGGTCATAAGAGAAAAATTTAGAATTAAAGATGACGGGTTAAAGAGTGGTATATGGTAAGAGGACTATGAAACGTAAGAAAGGGTTTGAAATATAATGAAGTGCGATAAGAAATAAATTCTTGTGTGATAGCAAGAATGATGTTTATTGTATATAATCATATGAAAGGATAGGTAGCAAAAGGTAAAGAAGTAATGAATGAGCAGAAAGATATGGGAAAGCACTAGCTTTGTTTAATATGTGAATTTGTTTATACATGTATGATTTGTTGAAGGCATATTAAGATATGAAGTTGGTTCTACATATGATTTCGGTGTATTTGTGCAAGCTATATGTTAAATTAAAGGTGTATGATAGTAGTAGTAATTCATACCAGATATGCATCCTAGTATTGTGTATTTGTGATATGGTGATACAGTTTGGATGATGACAGAACACATGGAGGGATATCCTGAATAAGGTAGTTATACCTATTCCCTCCTATTAATAGAAAGAGATGATAATCAGATTGTCTGGACAAGTAACCCTAATGAGGTGTAGCTTGTTATACCTAGCTCTAATATAACTTAGTGATGGTAATTGAATATGATTAATGCTTGAATGGCTGATACAATCGTGGATTTCCTTATTAATGTTGTTGAAACTGTAAAATGATATAATACGATGGATACACTTTGAATTGTGTGTGGGCCTATAACCCACAGAACCCAGGATCGAAACAGGATAGTATGGGATGAGGTGGTAATGCTTCACCTCATGCATCCATGACCCAATGGGGATGTCAAGAATGGTATTGCACAAATGATTGTTGAATCTAGTATTTTAATTCAAGACTGTTTTGCTATTTGAATAGCACATGATTAAAGTTTAAAACAGTATGGTGAACTTGCTTTTGTCATTTAAAGGTGATACAGAACAATAGAACTCTCTGAGCAACATAAGTTGAGATAGTTGTATCAGAGTATCAGAGTTGCACAGCGAAAGCGTGGTGGTTTATCTTTGCATTCTATGTTTGACTGTGGCATAAAGAATTTGCTTGATATCATTGAGAACTATTTGATATATGTTGTGATTTAGTAAAGAATTAAAGGATATAATGTTGAAAACTACATTCAGGAATGAATACAAGAATATAATGATATGGAAGGCTTTAGAAGCTTAGAATAACCTTGAATGTATCTTTCTTGTGGGTTTATGTTTCGAGGACGAAACATTCTAAGGGGGGGAGAGTTGTTACGACCCCATTTGAGCTTAATTGGTAAACTAGGGTTTACCTAGACAATTGCAAAGATTAATTAGAATAATCATTCTTGAAATCTAATTAATGACGATAACACAATTAGGATGTTTTAACTATGATAAGAAGTCTAAATGTTCTTTTGTCCTGAGAATTAGGGTTTGAGAAGCATAAACCCTAATCGGCCCAAAATTAGGGTTTTGATAATGCTTGAATACAGAATTTGATAAGTGGAATGTCTCACTAAATGATTTTTAGTATTTTATGTGTAACTCTGATTTGCTTCAAATTTGGATATGATTTAGATATATAAAATGTGAACAATATTGGAAAATATCAGAATTTTTGAAAAATGCCCTAACCTGTTTGTCGGCCGAGTTTCAAACTCGACCGATCACAATTTCAGAATTTTACAGCAGTGTGGTAATTGAATTTTATCTTTTTATTGGTATATCCAATTGATCTCAAATTTTAACAGTATTTGACAAATACAATTTTAGACACTCTGTTAAATTGGCATAATTTTTGGATGACTTTTGAATCCCTACAGTAAGGGTGTCGGTCGAGTTTGTGCAGGACAAACTCGGCCGAATATATTCTGCAGACTGCAATATAGCAGTGCACTGTTCGATTTTTAATTATTTATTGGTAACTCCAAATGATCCCAAATTTTAACAGAAGCTCTATAGATCAATTATTAACAAAGTGCTAAATTCCCATAATTGTTGGAGAATGTTTGATCTCTGAAATAAACGAATTACAGTAACTTTTGTATAACTGAATATTCAGCCTATATAATTAAAGTTAAGTGTTGGGTCAATATGCAATTGACCCAAGCAGCTCAATTGACTTATATGAACGACCACACACACAAGCAGCTCTCATTTCTCGTCATTCACTCCAGAGAAACGAGCTCCTAGAGAGAGAGGGAGAATTAGGGCTTGAGTGGAGAAAGTGGGGGAATTGCTGAATTAGGGTTTTGCGATTCCAGGAAGGATGAAATCAAGTAAGTTCGGATTCTTTGCATAGACTTTTATGGTGAATCTTCTCTCTCATGTCAATATTCCGTCCTTGCTCTGATTTGATCCAAGAGGATGTCGAAATTCCCTCTTTTCTCACCCTTTCTTCATAATCCCTCTTTTTCAAGGTTTCCGAGTTGAATGAAAGAGGAATTGGGAGATTTGCTAGGGTTTTGATGGGAATTCGAGATTCCCTGAGTTGAGCTGCAGTTGTGAGGTGTTTTCACACCTTAGGGTGAGTGGGTTCTTCCTTCAAACATTCTAATGCACGAATTTGATTACAACATCCAAATCCCTAAATGCTTAGCATGTGAATTCTAAATCTTGAAATGTCCGTTTGATTTGAGTTATTGTAAATTGATATGATATGGATTCCTCCTCTGTTTTAAATGATTCCTAAATGGTAGATTCATATCAGAAACGTATGCAACCCTTCCTAGTGAGATTTCTTTACGGATTTATATCAAATGATGTAATTAGGGTTTAACCTAATTGAGAAATTTAGTTAAGTTTCCATGATTTCATATCTATATTGATTATACAAGATTTGTTGGAAACAGTCTTTATTTAGTGAATGCTCATATCTTATGAGATCATGATAAGAGCCATGTGACAAGTGAATGAGGCAAATGAAACCCTAAGAGTAGGGTGTTGGCATGTGATGAATGAATAAGGCGAATGAAACCCTAAGGATAGGGTGTTCAATGAATCATGCTATGGTAGTATGAAAGGTCTCGATATGAGATGTGGTGATGCTTAATTGTTAAATTGTATGTTTCTAGTGCATTTAACTTTATATGCTTATTCTCTCTGAAATGTTATCTACATACTGCAGGGCTTCTTACATTTCAATATATACATATCTCGGAAATTGCAGGTGTTGAGATATGACATGCCCTAGAAAGGGATGTTACTGAGTACAAATGATGTAAATGTGTTTTCAAGTTATGTCATGAATGTGGAATAAGTATGAACTGTGTTTTTCCTGTTTAATTATTTATTGGTTAATCAAGTATAGACTTAGATGCCCTAACGCCGTAGAACCCCTCGAGAGGTCTGCACCTTGGGGTGAAACGACCTACTAGCGTGTGACTAGATGGTCGGTGACTCGTGTTCAACATTAATCCGTGCGTGTGTCACGGTGGCACGAGGGCAGAAAAGCAGTGTTCAACAATAATCCGTGCGTGTGTCACGGTGGCACTGGAAAGAAAAGAAAACTTGGTTATCTAACACAATTCGTGCAGCGTCACGAAGGTAACCCTGTGACCCTCCGCCGATGTACTTAGGTTTAAGGAGGAGTCTAGAGTACACTCTTTGAGAGTGCAGTGAGGCCGTGAGAGCCTGAGAATCCTGACGCAGACCAGGATAGCAGTCAGACTTAGCATTTCCCGGGTGTGTCGCTAAGTCTTGTACGGTGGGGCCGTAGCATGAATTTGCTGCGGATCTTTATATGCAGAGTACACTGCATATATTTAGGGCATAATAATAAATGAATAAATAATCATATAGGATCATAGTAAATTTATATAACTGTTTAATTACTTGAAATACCTGATGATGCTTAGAAATGTGCTATTTCAATATTATTGTTTTAGAACTGCTCAGTGTAGTATTTATTGTTGACAAATTTCATATCGTTTAATCAAATTATATCTACAATCACATTAGTGCATTAGTCTGTTTCCATGAAGTACTCATTCACTGAGCGAGTAGGCTCACCCCTCTACTCAAACATTTTAGGGTTAATCGCGTGGACTGGAAGATGGTCAGAGCTTCAGTGTAGATCTGCCACAGGAGTCAAGTATGAGATTAGTTGAGTCAGTCGGTCCTTGTCACTCTAGGTCCTCAGTAAGAGATAAGAGAGAGAGTTGTAATTACGATGTGTAATATTGTTCCTCTTTGATATGTATGCTAATTAACAAGGTTTATGTGCACAAGTTGTGAAAGACATCGCGAATGTTTATATATGTATCTTTTCTGGTAAAGTTTGATTAGTAATGAAAATGTTCATATTCCTTGTTAAGATGTTATGTGGTTCAATGCGATGAAACAAGAGTTTTTAATAAAAAGAAAAAGTTAAGGGTGTTCTTGTGTTAATTATAATCCTTTCTTACGCCCTAATCTCATGATTTGAGGAAATTGTGAGATCGGGGTGTAACAGCTTGGTATCAGAGCTTAGGGTGAGTTGTCAAGGACCATTAAGTGAGTAAGTTAGAGTCCTAAGTGTGGCAGATAGGAGATGTTTGATGTTAGCTTTGGGGATTTGAGTATTTGGATATCCTGGCCCGATATCTGAGTACTTGGATCAGCCAGTATAAGCTACTCTGTCTATTCTCTCACGTATACCCTGGCCAGGTATACAGTGGAAGAATGGGCTAGAGAGGAACCCTAGAAATGTTAGGGTTAGAAAATGAGAAAAGAAACAAGAATTAAGAGCATAAATGTAAAAGGAGATAGAACTTACATTTCATAATGTTGTTTTTGTTGGAAATGTATAGAAATGCTCTTATATGTTTGAATTGAGATATTCAATACTTTGAAATATGAGTCTTTAATATCTGTTGTACACTATGCAATTGTAGCATTTATTGATTTTATTCTTTGTAACAAGTAGACTAGAATTGACTTTTGATGGGCTTTTGTTTCTATGGTTTTGCCCGCTTATTCGAGTGAAATTGACATCAGCAGGTCTGTTTAGGTTTTCAGTCTGTGTGCGGTTCGGCCGAGTTCATGTTTTGGTCGGCCGAGTTCCTTGTCTAGGATTTCAAACAGCGTTTTGGTCGGCCGAGTTTGGTCTTGAATCGGCCGAGTTTCTTTGTAGGTAAACAAGTAGTGTTTCGATCGGCCGAGTTCCCCAGAGGATCGGCCGAGTTTCCTGCTGATCGGCCGAAGTTGGTCGGCCGAGTTTCAGAACCTGGAAGGTGATCGGCCGAGTTCCAGAGTGATCGGCCGAGTTTCTGAGCTATGAGTGGCAGTTCAGGAAGAATGTAATCCTTGGTAGTTCTTGGCTTCAGGACTTCAGGTTTGGCCTGGTCCAGTTGGCAGGATGCGTTATTAGGATCTAATGAATCCTATCAATAGCATAATAAGAATGGAATTGGAATAATTAGACCCACATCAGAGTAAGAATGTATATACAGTAAGATGTTGAAACATATGGGCAAGATAATTAGTTGAAACTGATATCTGAGGTTCAATTTTGGGGTCTCATATGTGAAACCCATAATTGGGAATAATAGAACATGATAAGAAGTTCATAATCAGTTTATTGATTAAGATTACATGAACTATACATGTGAGTATGTATGGTTCAAGATAACAAGAATCATTCATGAAGAATGAATCATATAATAGAGTATAATGCTTTTATGAACTCTACATCAAAGGCTAAGTAGAAGAATAGAGTGAGCTTTCAATAGGTCCATAAAAGTAAAAAAGGATCGTATGAATATGTAATTCATAAGACTAGAACAACAAACTAGTTTCTAAGCAAAGGACATAGGTGTAGTTTAACAAATGAATAAGTCATACAAAGGTAGACTGTATTCAGAAGAGAAAAACTTGATTGAAAGAGAAACTATGTTTGACCCATGCATGATCCACTTGATTTAAAAAAAAAAAAAAAATGAAGAATATGTAATGTATTCAACATGAGGAAAAACAAATAGAAGGACTATTAATTTAGAATGTTAACTTCACAATAGTATAAAGATAAAGGAGGAAATATGTGCAACATGGTATACATGACCATACATATGAATAAGCAACATGGTCATAAGAGAAAAATTTAGAATTAAAGATGACGGGTTAAAGAGTGGTATATGGTAAGAGGACT
The DNA here is from genome assembly GCA_963693085.1 of Alisma plantago-aquatica. Taxonomy (NCBI): domain Eukaryota; kingdom Viridiplantae; phylum Streptophyta; class Magnoliopsida; order Alismatales; family Alismataceae; genus Alisma; species Alisma plantago-aquatica. The sequence continues at coordinate 71,457,307 of OY856412.1, read as the reverse complement.
ATGAAACGTAAGAAAGGGTTTGAAATATAATGAAGTGCGATAAGAAATAAATTCTTGTGTGATAGCAAGAATGATGTTTATTGTATATAATCATATGAAAGGATAGGTAGCAAAAGGTAAAGAAGTAATGAATGAGCAGAAAGATATGGGAAAGCACTAGCTTTGTTTAATATGTGAATTTGTTTATACATGTATGATTTGTTGAAGGCATATTAAGATATGAAGTTGGTTCTACATATGATTTCGGTGTATTTGTGCAAGCTATATGTTAAATTAAAGGTGTATGATAGTAGTAGTAATTCATACCAGATATGCATCCTAGTATTGTGTATTTGTGATATGGTGATACAGTTTGGATGATGACAGAACACATGGAGGGATATCCTGAATAAGGTAGTTATACCTATTCCCTCCTATTAATAGAAAGAGATGATAATCAGATTGTCTGGACAAGTAACCCTAATGAGGTGTAGCTTGTTATACCTAGCTCTAATATAACTTAGTGATGGTAATTGAATATGATTAATGCTTGAATGGCTGATACAATCGTGGATTTCCTTATTACTGTTGTTGAAACTGTAAAATGATATAATACGATGGATACACTTTGAATTGTGTGTGGGCCTATAACCCACAGAACCCAGGATCGAAACAGGATAGTATGGGATGAGGTGGTAATGCTTCACCTCATGCATCCATGACCCAATGGGGATGTCAAGAATGGTATTGCACAAATGATTGTTGAATCTAGTATTTTAATTCAAGACTGTTTTGCTATTTGAATAGCACATGATTAAAGTTTAAAACAGTATGGTGAACTTGCTTTTGTCATTTAAAGGTGATACAGAACAATAGAACTCTCTGAGCAACATAAGTTGAGATAGTTGTATCAGAGTATCAGAGTTGCACAGCGAAAGCGTGGTGGTTTATCTTTGCATTCTATGTTTGACTGTGGCATAAAGAATTTGCTTGATATCATTGAGAACTATTTGATATATGTTGTGATTTAGTAAAGAATTAAAGGATATAATGTTGAAAACTACATTCAGGAATGAATACAAGAATATAATGATATGGAAGGCTTTAGAAGCTTAGAATAACCTTGAATGTATCTTTCTTGTGGGTTTATGTTTCGAGGACGAAACATTCTAAGGGGGGGAGAGTTGTTACGACCCCATTTGAGCTTAATTGGTAAACTAGGGTTTACCTAGACAATTGCAAAGATTAATTAGAATAATCATTCTTGAAATCTAATTAATGACGATAACACAATTAGGATGTTTTAACTATGATAAGAAGTCTAAATGTTCTTTTGTCCTGAGAATTAGGGTTTGAGAAGCATAAACCCTAATCGGCCCAAAATTAGGGTTTTGATAATGCTTGAATACAGAATTTGATAAGTGGAATGTCTCACTAAATGATTTTTAGTATTTTATGTGTAACTCTGATTTGCTTCAAATTTGGATATGATTTAGATATATAAAATGTGAACAATATTGGAAAATATCAGAATTTTTGAAAAATGCCCTAACCTGTTTGTCGGCCGAGTTTCAAACTCGACCGATCACAATTTCAGAATTTTACAGCAGTGTGGTAATTGAATTTTATCTTTTTATTGGTATATCCAATTGATCTCAAATTTTAACAGTATTTGACAAATACAATTTTAGACACTCTGTTAAATTGGCATAATTTTTGGATGACTTTTGAATCCCTACAGTAAGGGTGTCGGTCGAGTTTGTGCAGGACAAACTCGGCCGAATATATTCTGCAGACTGCAATATAGCAGTGCACTGTTCGATTTTTAATTATTTATTGGTAACTCCAAATGATCCCAAATTTTAACAGAAGCTCTATAGATCAATTATTAACAACGTGCTAAATTCCCATAATTGTTGGAGAATGTTTGATCTCTGAAATAAACGAATTACAGTAACTTTTGTATAACTGAATATTCAGCCTATATAATTAAAGTTAAGTGTTGGGTCAATATGCAATTGACCCAAGCAGCTCAATTGACTTATATGAACGACCACACACACAAGCAGCTCTCATTTCTCGTCATTCACTCCAGAGAAACGAGCTCCTAGAGAGAGAGGGAGAATTAGGGCTTGAGTGGAGAAAGTGGGGGAATTGCTGAATTAGGGTTTTGCGATTCCAGGAAGGATGAAATCAAGTAAGTTCGGATTCTTTGCATAGACTTTTATGGTGAATCTTCTCTCTCATGTCAATATTCCGTCCTTGCTCTGATTTGATCCAAGAGGATGTCGAAATTCCCTCTTTTCTCACCCTTTCTTCATAATCCCTCTTTTTCAAGGTTTCCGAGTTGAATGAAAGAGGAATTGGGAGATTTGCTAGGGTTTTGATGGGAATTCGAGATTCCCTGAGTTGAGCTGCAGTTGTGAGGTGTTTTCACACCTTAGGGTGAGTGGGTTCTTCCTTCAAACATTCTAATGCACGAATTTGATTACAACATCCAAATCCCTAAATGCTTAGCATGTGAATTCTAAATCTTGAAATGTCCGTTTGATTTGAGTTATTGTAAATTGATATGATATGGATTCCTCCTCTGTTTTAAATGATTCCTAAATGGTAGATTCATATCAGAAACGTATGCAACCCTTCCTAGTGAGATTTCTTTACGGATTTATATCAAATGATGTAATTAGGGTTTAACCTAATTGAGAAATTTAGTTAAGTTTCCATGATTTCATATCTATATTGATTATACAAGATTTGTTGGAAACAGTCTTTATTTAGTGAATGCTCATATCTTATGAGATCATGATAAGAGCCATGTGACAAGTGAATGAGGCAAATGAAACCCTAAGAGTAGGGTGTTGGCATGTGATGAATGAATAAGGCGAATGAAACCCTAAGGATAGGGTGTTCAATGAATCATGCTATGGTAGTATGAAAGGTCTCGATATGAGATGTGGTGATGCTTAATTGTTAAATTGTATGTTTCTAGTGCATTTAACTTTATATGCTTATTCTCTCTGAAATGTTATCTACATACTGCAGGGCTTCTTACATTTCAATATATACATATCTCGGAAATTGCAGGTGTTGAGATATGACATGCCCTAGAAAGGGATGTTACTGAGTACAAATGATGTAAATGTGTTTTCAAGTTATGTCATGAATGTGGAATAAGTATGAACTGTGTTTTTCCTGTTTAATTATTTATTGGTTAATCAAGTATAGACTTAGATGCCCTAACGCCGTAGAACCCCTCGAGAGGTCTGCACCTTGGGGTGAAACGACCTACTAGCGTGTGACTAGATGGTCGGTGACTCGTGTTCAACATTAATCCGTGCGTGTGTCACGGTGGCACGAGGGCAGAAAAGCAGTGTTCAACAATAATCCGTGCGTGTGTCACGGTTGCACTGGAAAGAAAAGAAAACTTGGTTATCTAACACAATTCGTGCAGCGTCACGAAGGTAACCCTGTGACCCTCCGCCGATGTACTTAGGTTTAAGGAGGAGTCTAGAGTACACTCTTTGAGAGTGCAGTGAGGCCGTGAGAGCCTGAGAATCCTGACGCAGACCAGGATAGCAGTCAGACTTAGCATTTCCCGGGTGTGTCGCTAAGTCTTGTACGGTGGGGCCGTAGCATGAATTTGCTGCGGATCTTTATATGCAGAGTACACTGCATATATTTAGGGCATAATAATAAATGAATAAATAATCATATAGGATCATAGTAAATTTATATAACTGTTTAATTACTTGAAATACCTGATGATGCTTAGAAATGTGCTATTTCAATATTATTGTTTTAGAACTGCTCAGTGTAGTATTTATTGTTGACAAATTTCATATCGTTTAATCAAATTATATCTACAATCACATTAGTGCATTAGTCTGTTTCCATGAAGTACTCATTCACTGAGCGAGTAGGCTCACCCCTCTACTCAAACATTTTAGGGTTAATCGCGTGGACTGGAAGATGGTCAGAGCTTCAGTGTAGATCTGCCACAGGAGTCAAGTATGAGATTAGTTGAGTCAGTCGGTCCTTGTCACTCTAGGTCCTCAGTAAGAGATAAGAGAGAGAGTTGTAATTACGATGTGTAATATTGTTCCTCTTTGATATGTATGCTAATTAACAAGGTTTATGTGCACAAGTTGTGAAAGACATCGCGAATGTTTATATATGTATCTTTTCTGGTAAAGTTTGATTAGTAATGAAAATGTTCATATTCCTTGTTAAGATGTTATGTGGTTCAATGCGATGAAACAAGAGTTTTTAATAAAAAGAAAAAGTTAAGGGTGTTCTTGTGTTAATTATAATCCTTTCTTACGCCCTAATCTCATGATTTGAGGAAATTGTGAGATCGGGGTGTAACAGCTTGGTATCAGAGCTTAGGGTGAGTTGTCAAGGACCATTAAGTGAGTAAGTTAGAGTCCTAAGTGTGGCAGATAGGAGATGTTTGATGTTAGCTTTGGGGATTTGAGTATTTGGATATCCTGGCCCGATATCTGAGTACTTGGATCAGCCAGTATAAGCTACTCTGTCTATTCTCTCACGTATACCCTGGCCAGGTATACAGTGGAAGAATGGGCTAGAGAGGAACCCTAGAAATGTTAGGGTTAGAAAATGAGAAAAGAAACAAGAATTAAGAGCATAAATGTAAAAGGAGATAGAACTTACATTTCATAATGTTGTTTTTGTTGGAAATGTATAGAAATGCTCTTATATGTTTGAATTGAGATATTCAATACTTTGAAATATGAGTCTTTAATATCTGTTGTACACTATGCAATTGTAGCATTTATTGATTTTATTCTTTGTAACAAGTAGACTAGAATTGACTTTTGATGGGCTTTTGTTTCTATGGTTTTGCCCGCTTATTCGAGTGAAATTGACATCAGCAGGTCTGTTTAGGTTTTCAGTCTGTGTGCGGTTCGGCCGAGTTCATGTTTTGGTCGGCCGAGTTCCTTGTCTAGGATTTCAAACAGCGTTTTGGTCGGCCGAGTTTGGTCTTGAATCGGCCGAGTTTCTTTGTAGGTAAACAAGTAGTGTTTCGATCGGCCGAGTTCCCCAGAGGATCGGCCGAGTTTCCTGCTGATCGGCCGAAGTTGGTCGGCCGAGTTTCAGAACCTGGAAGGTGATCGGCCGAGTTCCAGAGTGATCGGCCGAGTTTCTGAGCTATGAGTGGCAGTTCAGGAAGAATGTAATCCTTGGTAGTTCTTGGCTTCAGGACTTCAGGTTTGGCCTGGTCCAGTTGGCAGGATGCGTTATTAGGATCTAATGAATCCTATCAATAGCATAATAAGAATGGAATTGGAATAATTAGACCCACATCAGAGTAAGAATGTATATACAGTAAGATGTTGAAACATATGGGCAAGATAATTAGTTGAAACTGATATCTGAGGTTCAATTTTGGGGTCTCATATGTGAAACCCATAATTGGGAATAATAGAACATGATAAGAAGTTCATAATCAGTTTATTGATTAAGATTACATGAACTATACATGTGAGTATGTATGGTTCAAGATAACAAGAATCATTCATGAAGAATGAATCATATAATAGAGTATAATGCTTTTATGAACTCTACATCAAAGGCTAAGTAGAAGAATAGAGTGAGCTTTCAATAGGTCCATAAAAGTAAAAAAGGATCGTATGAATATGTAATTCATAAGACTAGAACAACAAACTAGTTTCTAAGCAAAGGACATAGGTGTAGTTTAACAAATGAATAAGTCATACAAAGGTAGACTGTATTCAGAAGAGAAAAACTTGATTGAAAGAGAAACTATGTTTGACCCATGCATGATCCACTTGATTTTAAAAAAAAAAAAAAATGAAGAATATGTAATGTATTCAACATGAGGAAAAACAAATAGAAGGACTATTAATTTAGAATGTTAACTTCACAATAGTATAAAGATAAAGGAGGAAATATGTGCAACATGGTATACATGACCATACATATGAATAAGCAACATGGTCATAAGAGAAAAATTTAGAATTAAAGATGACGGGTTAAAGAGTGGTATATGGTAAGAGGACTATGAAACGTAAGAAAGGGTTTGAAATATAATGAAGTGCGATAAGAAATAAATTCTTGTGTGATAGCAAGAATGATGTTTATTGTATATAATCATATGAAAGGATAGGTAGCAAAAGGTAAAGAAGTAATGAATGAGCAGAAAGATATGGGAAAGCACTAGCTTTGTTTAATATGTGAATTTGTTTATACATGTATGATTTGTTGAAGGCATATTAAGATATGAAGTTGGTTCTACATATGATTTCGGTGTATTTGTGCAAGCTATATGTTAAATTAAAGGTGTATGATAGTAGTAGTAATTCATACCAGATATGCATCCTAGTATTGTGTATTTGTGATATGGTGATACAGTTTGGATGATGACAGAACACATGGAGGGATATCCTGAATAAGGTAGTTATACCTATTCCCTCCTATTAATAGAAAGAGATGATAATCAGATTGTCTGGACAAGTAACCCTAATGAGGTGTAGCTTGTTATACCTAGCTCTAATATAACTTAGTGATGGTAATTGAATATGATTAATGCTTGAATGGCTGATACAATCGTGGATTTCCTTATTACTGTTGTTGAAACTGTAAAATGATATAATACGATGGATACACTTTGAATTGTGTGTGGGCCTATAACCCACAGAACCCAGGATCGAAACAGGATAGTATGGGATGAGGTGGTAATGCTTCACCTCATGCATCCATGACCCAATGGGGATGTCAAGAATGGTATTGCACAAATGATTGTTGAATCTAGTATTTTAATTCAAGACTGTTTTGCTATTTGAATAGCACATGATTAAAGTTTAAAACAGTATGGTGAACTTGCTTTTGTCATTTAAAGGTGATACAGAACAATAGAACTCTCTGAGCAACATAAGTTGAGATAGTTGTATCAGAGTATCAGAGTTGCACAGCGAAAGCGTGGTGGTTTATCTTTGCATTCTATGTTTGACTGTGGCATAAAGAATTTGCTTGATATCATTGAGAACTATTTGATATATGTTGTGATTTAGTAAAGAATTAAAGGATATAATGTTGAAAACTACATTCAGGAATGAATACAAGAATATAATGATATGGAAGGCTTTAGAAGCTTAGAATAACCTTGAATGTATCTTTCTTGTGGGTTTATGTTTCGAGGACGAAACATTCTAAGGGGGGGAGAGTTGTTACGACCCCATTTGAGCTTAATTGGTAAACTAGGGTTTACCTAGACAATTGCAAAGATTAATTAGAATAATCATTCTTGAAATCTAATTAATGACGATAACACAATTAGGATGTTTTAACTATGATAAGAAGTCTAAATGTTCTTTTGTCCTGAGAATTAGGGTTTGAGAAGCATAAACCCTAATCGGCCCAAAATTAGGGTTTTGATAATGCTTGAATACAGAATTTGATAAGTGGAATGTCTCACTAAATGATTTTTAGTATTTTATGTGTAACTCTGATTTGCTTCAAATTTGGATATGATTTAGATATATAAAATGTGAACAATATTGGAAAATATCAGAATTTTTGAAAAATGCCCTAACCTGTTTGTCGGCCGAGTTTCAAACTCGACCGATCACAATTTCAGAATTTTACAGCAGTGTGGTAATTGAATTTTATCTTTTTATTGGTATATCCAATTGATCTCAAATTTTAACAGTATTTGACAAATACAATTTTAGACACTCTGTTAAATTGGCATATTTTTTGGATGACTTTTGAATCCCTACAGTAAGGGTGTCGGTCGAGTTTGTGCAGGACAAACTCGGCCGAATATATTCTGCAGACTGCAATATAGCAGTGCACTGTTCGATTTTTAATTATTTATTGGTAACTCCAAATGATCCCAAATTTTAACAGAAGCTCTATAGATCAATTATTAACAAAGTGCTAAATTCCCATAATTGTTGGAGAATGTTTGATCTCTGAAATAAACGAATTACAGTAACTTTTGTATAACTGAATATTCAGCCTATATAATTAAAGTTAAGTGTTGGGTCAATATGCAATTGACCCAAGCAGCTCAATTGACTTATATGAACGACCACACACACAAGCAGCTCTCATTTCTCGTCATTCACTCCAGAGAAACGAGCTCCTAGAGAGAGAGGGAGAATTAGGGCTTGAGTGGAGAAAGTGGGGGAATTGCTGAATTAGGGTTTTGCGATTCCAGGAAGGATGAAATCAAGTAAGTTCGGATTCTTTGCATAGACTTTTATGGTGAATCTTCTCTCTCATGTCAATATTCCGTCCTTGCTCTGATTTGATCCAAGAGGATGTCGAAATTCCCTCTTTTCTCACCCTTTCTTCATAATCCCTCTTTTTCAAGGTTTCCGAGTTGAATGAAAGAGGAATTGGGAGATTTGCTAGGGTTTTGATGGGAATTCGAGATTCCCTGAGTTGAGCTGCAGTTGTGAGGTGTTTTCACACCTTAGGGTGAGTGGGTTCTTCCTTCAAACATTCTAATGCACGAATTTGATTACAACATCCAAATCCCTAAATGCTTAGCATGTGAATTCTAAATCTTGAAATGTCCGTTTGATTTGAGTTATTGTAAATTGATATGATATGGATTCCTCCTCTGTTTTAAATGATTCCTAAATGGTAGATTCATATCAGAAACGTATGCAACCCTTCCTAGTGAGATTTCTTTACGGATTTATATCAAATGATGTAATTAGGGTTTAACCTAATTGAGAAATTTAGTTAAGTTTCCATGATTTCATATCTATATTGATTATACAAGATTTGTTGGAAACAGTCTTTATTTAGTGAATGCTCATATCTTATGAGATCATGATAAGAGCCATGTGACAAGTGAATGAGGCAAATGAAACCCTAAGAGTAGGGTGTTGGCATGTGATGAATGAATAAGGCGAATGAAACCCTAAGGATAGGGTGTTCAATGAATCATGCTATGGTAGTATGAAAGGTCTCGATATGAGATGTGGTGATGCTTAATTGTTAAATTGTATGTTTCTAGTGCATTTAACTTTATATGCTTATTCTCTCTGAAATGTTATCTACATACTGCAGGGCTTCTTACATTTCAATATATACATATCTCGGAAATTGCAGGTGTTGAGATATGACATGCCCTAGAAAGGGATGTTACTGAGTACAAATGATGTAAATGTGTTTTCAAGTTATGTCATGAATGTGGAATAAGTATGAACTGTGTTTTTCCTGTTTAATTATTTATTGGTTAATCAAGTATAGACTTAGATGCCCTAACGCCGTAGAACCCCTCGAGAGGTCTGCACCTTGGGGTGAAACGACCTACTAGCGTGTGACTAGATGGTCGGTGACTCGTGTTCAACATTAATCCGTGCGTGTGTCACGGTGGCACGAGGGCAGAAAAGCAGTGTTCAACAATAATCCGTGCGTGTGTCACGGTGGCACTGGAAAGAAAAGAAAACTTGGTTATCTAACACAATTCGTGCAGCGTCACGAAGGTAACCCTGTGACCCTCCGCCGATGTACTTAGGTTTAAGGAGGAGTCTAGAGTACACTCTTTGAGAGTGCAGTGAGGCCGTGAGAGCCTGAGAATCCTGACGCAGACCAGGATAGCAGTCAGACTTAGCATTTCCCGGGTGTGTCGCTAAGTCTTGTACGGTGGGGCCGTAGCATGAATTTGCTGCGGATCTTTATATGCAGAGTACACTGCATATATTTAGGGCATAATAATAAATGAATAAATAATCATATAGGATCATAGTAAATTTATATAACTGTTTAATTACTTGAAATACCTGATGATGCTTAGAAATGTGCTATTTCAATATTATTGTTTTAGAACTGCTCAGTGTAGTATTTATTGTTGACAAATTTCATATCGTTTAATCAAATTATATCTACAATCACATTAGTGCATTAGTCTGTTTCCATGAAGTACTCATTCACTGAGCGAGTAGGCTCACCCCTCTACTCAAACATTTTAGGGTTAATCGCGTGGACTGGAAGATGGTCAGAGCTTCAGTGTAGATCTGCCACAGGAGTCAAGTATGAGATTAGTTGAGTCAGTCGGTCCTTGTCACTCTAGGTCCTCAGTAAGAGATAAGAGAGAGAGTTGTAATTACGATGTGTAATATTGTTCCTCTTTGATATGTATGCTAATTAACAAGGTTTATGTGCACAAGTTGTGAAAGACATCGCGAATGTTTATATATGTATCTTTTCTGTTAAAGTTTGATTAGTAATGAAAATGTTCATATTCCTTGTTAAGATGTTATGTGGTTCAATGCGATGAAACAAGAGTTTTTAATAAAAAGAAAAAGTTAAGGGTGTTCTTGTGTTAATTATAATCCTTTCTTACGCCCTAATCTCATGATTTGAGGAAATTGTGAAATCGGGGTGTAACAGGTATTTTCCCTCTTAATACATTCCATCACAGAATACTCACCCTTAGCATATAATGCATAGGCCACACATTAGAATTATCCAACTATCTCACATGATATAGACTTATCTTAGTTTAAGGCTTAACTTTATTATAAAGTTGCCTATAAACAATCGCAATGATACACCCTCAACTAGGGTTTCACAAGGATACACCCTCAACCAGGGTTCACAATGATACACCCTCCACTAGGGTTTCCCAAGGTTACACCCTCAACCAGGGTTCCCAATGATACACCCTCCATAAGGGTTTCACAAGGATACACCCTCAACCAGGGTTTATAAGGATACACCCTCAACTAGGGTTTCACAAGGATACACCCTCAACCAGGGTTCATAAGGATACACCCTCAACTAGGGTTTCACAAGGATACACCCTCAACCAGGGTTCATAAGGATACACCCTCAACTAGGGTTTCACAAGGATACACCCTCAACCAGGGTTCATAAGGATACACCCTCAACTATGGTTTCACAAGGATACACCCTCAACCAGGGTTCATAAGGATACACCCTCAACTAGGGTTTCACAAGGATACACCCTCAACCAGGGTTCATAAGGATACACCCTCAACTAGGGTTTCACAAGGATACACCCTCAACCAGGGTTCATAAGGATACACCCTCAACTAGGGTTTACTCATCATATATTGGATCCATGCATTTGTTATGCATTATTGATTAGTACCATTAAGGGTATATCTCACCTAATTACATTAGGTTTCCAAAAAGGTTTGATCAATTGGACCTTCAATGACATGAGGTATCCAATTGAATTGGGGTTTTCAATGTTGATTCCTTCAATCATTGAATTCATGGAACCAATCATCAATTGGACCTATACTCATACTTCAATTGAGTTTAATAGGTCAACCTTAAAATGATTTTACCCTCAATTGACCCTCAATTGATCATCAATTAGAGTTTGATTCAATTGAATTAGGATTTGGAATCAAAGATCCAACAACACTCATCAATGCAAGATTGGTTACTTTGAAACTATTGAACCATTATCCAAATTGGGTATGACCTGACCCCAAACGGTCTTGAGGTCGTTTGGATGACCTCCAAACGGTCTTGAGACCGTTTTCCCATCATATCACTCAAATCCAAGCCATCCAATTAAGGTTTGGATCATTGGATTGATCACCAAATCAGCATTGCATTGTATAACAACTTGGTACCTTTAGACCTTCAAACACCTAACCATACTCAACCCTAGACCTCCAAACGGTATTGCGTGACCACCAAACGGTTTGGATGAGCTCCAAATGGTCTTGAGACTGTTTGGCCCATCCAACCTTTGGATTCTAGTGAAAAGTCATCATGGATTGGTCTATCGAGTTGATCAACAAATCAGCACTACATTGCAATATGATTAGTACCTTTGGACCTTCAATTGGTAAACTATACTTGACCCCAGACCTCCAAACGGTCTTGGGGTGATCCCCAAACGGTCTTGAGACCGTTTGGGTGATCCCCAAACGGTCTTGAAACCGTTTGGGCTAATCAACCCAAAATATCAACTTAACTCATTGGAATTTCAACACTGTTTTCAATTAGGGTTTGCCTAATTGAATAGCCTTCAACTCATTATTACTTGGGATTTAATCCCTCAAATTCGGTGATTCATTATAACACATCATTAGGAACAGTAATCCAAAACGGTCAACGCTTGGTCAACGCACTCAAACGGTCTTGAGACCGTTTTCCCAAAAAGTTCAATTAAATCAGATTGAAAATCAGCACTTAATCCAATTAGGTTTCCCTAATTGATTAGGCTTCAACTCACGATTCCTTTGGAGTTAATCCCTCAAATTTGTAGGGTTATTAATAAATAATTATGAACAGGAATCCCAAACGGTCAACGCTTGGTAAGCCATCTCAAACGGTCTTGAAACCGTTTTCTCAACCAGGTCAAGTTAATCAGGTTGAAAATCAGCACATAATTCAATTCGATTGCCTAATTGATTGGCCTTCAACTCTCGATTCCTTTGGAGTTAATCCCTCAAAGTTGGAGGGTTATCAGACTACATAATTAGGAACAAAATTCCCAAACGATCAACGCTTGGTCAACCATCTCAAACGGTCTTGAAACCGTTTGCTCCCAAACGGTTTCAAACCATTTGCCCTTAAACGGTTTGCTGAAACCGCATAGCCAATCAAATTAAAATAATTTGGAGTAGATATCAAAACGGTTTTGCTTGGTAATTTTCTTTGGATAAGCATATAGGATGATGTCATCATCCCCTTCCTTCGAACAACCAAGAACAGCAACCGTTCTTGATGGAAATTGCAGCAAAGAAACAAGAGTGTATCAAATTGAAGAAATCAATCAACAAAGCATAGAGAATTGATGCAATAGCAATGTTTAAGGGTTTGAGTTATAAAACCCACCTCCCATTGAGCTCCAAAGCACCAAGCTCACACCATTAATGGTGGATGAAGCTCTAGCAACTCCCCCTAGGCTCGTCCTCAAGCTTTTGATTGCAAAAGTTGGCTAGGGTTGAAGAGGAGATCGAAATAAGAAGGAATCCAGAATTTATTTTCGATTTCCACCATGAAATCAAGGAGAACGAAGGTCAAGGGCTTACCCACAGGTTGGGGACGTGCTCCCTGCTCCTCCCTAGCTCCTTGGTCGGTTTTTCAAGCAAGGGGAAGAAGAAAATCCGAAAAAGGCCTTGGTTTGGGCTTGGAAATGACACTTTTATAAAGAAATTGATGAGAGAGAATATGCCTTATAAAAATCCAATTAATCCAAAAATTATGGCCGCCTATTCCCCCCTCAACTCCATGGATACGAGGCATATACCTTTGCCTTTAATTCTCCTTCATTATCCTCAATTTAAAGAAAAGCAAATTAAGCACCTTAATGCTTATTATATTAATATCCCATATGTGCGTGGAAATTACTTTTCTTTATAATAAGGTGAGTGGAATTTCACCTACTTAAGATATTTTCGTTCCTTATCTTAGGCAAAGGAACGTCCATCCTTATTCAAAATCAACTCAAAACATTTTGGTTGAAAGCCCTTCAATTATTTTTATTCATTTTTGCCCTAAATTGAATTAGGGTTTCAATTAGGATTAAATCTTGATTATTTTAATATCAAGATTCTCTCTCCTCCATCTTAATTCAAATGAGAAGTAACTCTCATTTTATTTGCTCTACATGATGCCAAGAAACATTAGGGACTTTATTGAAGTGGTAATTTGCATATTGAACCCTAGATTTTGGGTAAATTGCACTTTTCACCAAAACTAGGTTTTAATGCACAACATTGCTTTACAAGCTTAATCTTGGTGCCCAAGCTTGTGGAAATCATACCACTACATCACATTCATTATTATGATGTCTTAACATCAGAGGAACATCTTATCATGCAACATTTGCAAGTTAACCCCTCGACTTGGGTAATTTGCACTTTAGTCCAAAATAAGCAAACATTGCTTCAACATTGCTCAAACAGGACCAAAATTGAAACATAAGTTTCTTATGAGGCCTAATTACTTTTCCCAAGATAAGATTAAGAATCTACTCAACCTTATTAGACAAAAAATCTAGGGTTAATTCATAACCCAGGTCAGGGATGTTACAAATTATAAACCCCTAACAAAGATTTCGTCCTCGAAATCCCAGGAAAAGGAGGAACAAATTGTTCATTAATCATGCCCTCAAGTCTCCACATATCATCTTAATATCCTGGAAATATTATGAACTCTGTGATTCCACACAAAGCTCCTTTCATTAATTCCTCCATATCACTGTTTATGTTTATGCAAAGCATAAACCCCTAACATATGATGGCCATGTCATTGAAAGGAAGAAGCATAAAAGAACATACTTCAATAATCACTCAAGAATACTTATCAAAAGGAAAAACATATATATCTAACATAGACAATTCACTTATAAAACTCTATGTAATTGGGAATGTTCACATAGTTCTTCCTATTAATTAGGAATGTCACATAGTTTTTCCCTTTTTGTTTAGGGTTGGAATTGCACAAAGCATCTTCCTTTATTGGAATTGCACAAAGCATATTCCTTTATTGGAATTGCACAAAGCATATTCCTTTATTGGAATTGCACAAAGCATCTTCCTTTATTGGAATTGCACAAAGCATCTTCCTTTATTGGAATTGCACAAAGCATCTTCCTTTATTGGAATTGCACAAAGCATCTTCCTTTATTGGAATTGCACAAAGCATCTTCCTTTATTGGAATTGCACAAAGCATCTTCCTTTATTGGAATTGCACAAAGCATCTTCCTTTATTGGAATTGCACAAAGCATCTTCCTTTATTGGAATTGCACAAAGCATCTTCCTTTATTGGAATTGCACAAAGCATCTTCCTTTATTGGAATTTCACAAAGCATCTTCCTTTATTGATTCCATATTTCTTATTTCATGATACTCATTAGATTGTCTCAGAATGACTACTTGATCAGAGCAATCAAAAAGACAACAATCTACGAGTTTCCATACCCACTTTATCATCAATAGTTGTATACTTGGCCAGGGTTTACAAATACTGAGATCAAGTAGTATGCACTTACATGCTATCATATTCCTTGCTATTCATATCATTATACACACATGATTTTCCCTTGTTCCAACATGACTAAGTCATTTAAGAACTCTTTTAAAGCTCAAACTTTCTGTATTAAGGACTGATAACCTAGATTGTAAATCTAGTATCCAGTCCCCTATATGCATTATTGTTGCCCTAATCTGCCCAACAAGAGCATGATCATAGGATTCTCTATCCTGATCAGGTCTTAATGGGGATTCTCAGGCACTCATTCTATTCTTGCATGATCCTTGCACCACTTCTTGGTGCAACAACATTGCCCTAAGCAATGTGTTCCTTGTACTCTCCAGTCATTTTAAAACTTTACCCTTTCTCTGCACAAGCAGAAATCATTATAGGGTATATTGGAGGACACTAACACAGACTCGATACCTTAGTCCTATGTCTCTGTAGACTCAGCGAACCTAGAGCTCTGATACCACTAAATTGTGATGACCGTCTCACAAAAATAAGATTAACTAATGAGGAAGCGTTCATCAAGCAGCGAATTAGCAAAAATCACTAAAAATTAAAACTTTTTGCAAAGAGATCCACACATAGGAAATCTTTTCCAACAAATGCCATTGTATATCATATACATTCTATTTCAAACTTGCATATCATGTACCATCTTTTTCCAGAGACTACATCATCAGCTGCCTTATAAACATATATGCATGCAGCATACAAATCTCAAGGCATCAAGCCAAAACCTCAGACTGATATATCAAAAACACAGTCTAAAAACTCCGAGGACCTAAGAGTACAATGACGACACATAGGACTACTATCTATATGACTAGACAGACAATATCTCCACCTGAGATCTTATTGCTGTCCCTGCTGTTGCTGTTGCTGCTGCTCTTTCCCTGTTCTAGGGTTTCTGCTCTTCCTTTCATGCATAACTAAAAATGTTTCCCACGGGGGTGAGACAATTGTAAATTGCCCCAGCGAGAGATATAACTCTCCTCCAGAAACATTGTTATAGAAGATTATGAAATTACACTGAGCAGGGGTTACTTTTACATTTATAGGCAAAATTATTCTTCATAGAACAGAATAAGATAATCTCCATTTTCAATAAGAGCATTGCATCTACCCATGGTAGACTCATAGTTCATCCATATACTTGTAATGAATACAACAGATATGAATAATCATCAATGAACTATAGATATATAACAGAAATGTAACATCAGCCAAGTTCTCTAGCATAACTTATTAACACAAATGCTACAAAGAAACATGATACTTGTTACCCAAGCATCACACATGGATCACAAGGCCATTCATATCTTGTCACCTCTCACTAGGCAACAACTTATTCACATGGCTCACAAGGCCATTCACATCTTGTCACCTCTCACTAGGCAACAACTTATTCACATGGCTCACAAGGCCATTCACATCTTGTCACCTCTCACTAGGCAACAACTTATTCACATGGTTCATAAGGCCATTCACATCTTGTCACCTCTCACTAGGCAACAACTTATTCACATGGTTCATAAGGCCATTCACATCTTGTCACCTCTCACTAGGCAACAACTTATTCACATGGTTCATAAGGCCATTCACATCTTGTCACCTCTCACTAGGCAACAACTTATTCACATGGTTCATAAAATCCGTACACATTGTTACTTTTATTAAGCAACAACAACATCAACGCACAAAAAGCCAATCAACATTTATTATATAAATGTCACAGCCCAAACTTGGCTATATTCATCATCTCATCATACATGCATGGTTATTAGGCATGATAAAAGTCATACAAGATATTCCTCACATCATGTGATACAATAGTAACACCATCATTCCTTAACCAGGAATTAGGGTTCACTATCAAACATGGCTTATTATTCCCCTTTCCCCAAATTAGGGTTAGGGTTCCCCATTTCTCATTAATTCAGACCCTCTTGAGTTAACCAACTTTATCTTGTATTAAGGTATTTGCCCTCTTAATACATTCCATCACAGAATACTCACCCTTAGCATATAATGCATAGGCCACACATTAGAATTATCCAACTATCTCACATAATATAGACTTATCTTAGTTTAAGGCTTAACTTTATTATAAAGTTGCCTATAAACAATCGCAATGATACACCCTCAACTAGGGTTTCACAAGGATACACCCTCAACCAGAGTTCACAATGATACACCCTCCACTAGGGTTTCACAAGGTTACACCCTCAACCAGGGTTCACAATGATACACCCTCCACTAGGGTTTCACAAGGATACACCCTCAACCAGGGTTTATAAGGATACACCCTCAACTAGGGTTTCACAAGGATACACCCTCAACCAGGGTTCATAAGGATACACCCTCAACTAGGGTTTCACAAGGATACACCCTCAACCAGGGTTCATAAGGATACACCCTCAACTAGGGTTTCACAAGGATACACCCTCAACCAGGGTTCATAAGGATACACCCTCAACTAGGGTTTCACAAGGATACACCCTCAACTAGGGTTCATAAGGATACACCCTCAACTAGGGTTTCACAAGGATACACCCTCAACCAGGGTTCATAATGATACACCCTCAACTAGGGTTTCACAAGGATACACCCTCAACCAGGGTTCATAAGGATACACCCTCAACTAGGGTTTACTAATCATATATTGGATCCATGCATTTGTTATGCATTATTGATTAGTACCATTAAGTGTATCTCTCACCTAATTACATTAGGTTTCCAAAAAGGTTTGATCAATTGGACCTTCAATGACATGAGGTATCCAATTGAATTGGGGTTTTCAATGTTGATTCCTTCAATCATTGAATTCATGGAACCAATCATCAATTGGACCTATACTCATACTTCAATTGAGTTTAATAGGTCAACCTTAAACTGATTTGACCCTCAATTGACCCTCAATTGATCATCAATTAGGGTTTGATTCAATTGAATTAGGGTTTGGAATCGAAGATCCAACAACACTCATCAATGCAAGATTGGTTACTTTGAAACTATTGAACCATTATCCAAATTGGGTATGACCTGACCCCAAACGGTCTTTAGGTCATTTGGATGACCTCCAAACGGTGTTGAGACCGTTTTCCCATCATATCACTCAAATCCAAGCCATCCAATTAAGGTTTGGATCATTGGATTGATCACCAAATCAGCATTGCATTGTATAACAGCTTGGTACCTTTAGACCTTCAAACACCTAACCATACTCAACCCTAGACCTCCAAACGGTCTTGGGTGACCAACAAACGGTTTGGATGAGCTCCAAACGGTCTTGAGACTGTTTGGCCCATCCAACCTTTGGATTCTAGTGAAACATCATCATGGATTGGTCTATCGAGTTGATCAACAAATCAGCACTACATTGCAATATGATTAGTACCTTTGGACCTTCAATTGGTCAACTATACTTGACCCCAGACCTCCAAACGGTCTTGGGGTGATCCCCAAACGGTCTTGAGACCGTTTGGGTGATCCCCAAACGGTCTTGAAACCGTTTTGGGCTAATCAACCCAAAATCTCAACTTAACTCCTTGGAATTTCAGCACTGTTTTCAATTAGGGTTTGCCTAATTGAATAGCCTTCAACTCATGATTCATTGGGAGTTAATCCCTCAAATTCTGTGAGTCATTAGACCACATCATTAGGAACAGTAATCCAAAACGGTCAACGCTTGGGCAACGCACTCAAACGGTCTTGAGACCGTTTGCCCAAAAAGTTCAATTAAATCAGATTGAAAATCAGCACTTAATCCAATTAGGTTACCCTAATTGATTAGGCTTCAACTCACAATTCCTTTGGAGTTAATCCCTCAAATTTGGAGTGTTATTAATAAACATAGTTATGAACAGGAATCCCAAACGGTCAACGCTTGGTCAACCATCTCAAACGGTCTTGAAACCATTTTCTCAACCAGGTCAAGTTAATCAGGTTGAAAATCAGCACATAATTCAATTCGATTGCCTAATTGATTGGCCTTCAACTCTCCATTCCTTTGGAGTTAATCCCTCAAATTTGGAGGGTTATCAGCCTACATAATTAGGAACAACATTCCCAAACGGTCAATGCTTGTTCAACCATCTCAAACGGTCTTGAAACCGTTTTCTCCCAAATGGTTTCAAACCGTTTTCTCCCAAACGGTTTCAAACCGTTTTCCCTTAAACGGTTTGCTGAAACCGCATAACCAATCAAATTAAAACGATTTGGAGTAGCTATCAAAACGGTTTTGCTTGGTAATTTTCTTTGGATAAGCATATAGGATGATTTCATCATCCCCTTCCTTCGAACAACCAAGAACAGCAACCGTTCTTGATGGAAATTGCAGCAAAGAAACAAGAGTGTATCAAATTGAAGAAATCAATCAACAAAGCATAGAGAATTGATGCAATAGCAATGTTTAAGGGTTTGAGTTATAAAACACGCCTCCAATTGAGCTCCAAATCTCCAAGCTCACGCCATTAATGGTGGATGAAGCTCTAGCAACTCCCCCTAGGCTCGTCCTCAAGCTTTTGATTGCAAAAGTTGGCTAGGGTTGAAGAGGAGATCAAAATAAGAAGGAATCCATAATTTATTTTCGATTTCCACCATGAAATCAAGGAGAACGAAGTTCAAGGGATTACCCACAGGTTGGGGACGTGCTCCCTGCTCCTACCTAGCTCCTTGGTCGGTTTTGCAAGCAAGGGGAAGAAGAAAATCCGAAAAAGGCCTTGGTTTGGGCTTGGAAATGACACTTTTATAAAGAAATTGATGAGAGAGAATATGCCTTATAAAAATCCAATTAATCCAAAAATTATGGCCGCCTCTTCCCCCCTCAACTCCATGGATACGAGGAATATCCATTTTCCTTTAATTCTCCTTCATTATCCTCAATTTAAAGAAAAGCAAATTAAGCACCTTAATGCTTATTTTATTAATATCCCATATGTGAGTGGAAATTACTTTTCTTTATAATAAGGTGAGTGGAATTTCACCTACTTAAGATATTTTCGTTCCTTATCTTAGGCAAAGGAACGTCCATACTTATTCAAAATCAACCCAAAACATTTTGGTTGAAAGCCCTTCAATTATTTTTATTCAGTTTTGCCCTAAATTGAATTAGGGTTTCAATTAGGATTAAATCTTGATTATTTTAATATCAAGACTCTCTCTCCTCCATCTTAATTCAAATGAGAAGTAACTCTCATTTTCTTTGCTCTACATGATGCCAAGAAACATTAGAGACTTTATTGAAGTGGTAATTTGCATATTGAACCCTAGATTTTGAGTAAATTGCACTTTTCACCAAAACTAGGTTTTAATGCACAACATTGCTTTACAAGCTTAATCTTGGTGCCCAAGCTTGTGGAAACCATACCACTACATCACATTCATTATTATGATGTCTTAACATCAGAGGAACATCTTATCATGCAACATTTGCAAGTTAACCCCTCGACTTGGGTAATTTGCACTTTAGTCCAAAATAAGCAAACATTGCTTCAACATTGCTCAAAGAGGACCAAAATTGAAACATAAGTTTCTTATGTGTCCTAATTACTTTTCCCAAGATAAGATTAAGAATCTACTCAACCTTATTAGACAAAAAATCTAGGGTTAATTCATAACCCAGGTCAGGGATGTTACACCTGACTTGGGTTTTGGGATAACCCTAGAAGCTTTGCCTAAGTAAGTTTTTTAGAACCTTGCCTTAATCTTTTGAAATGTAATTAAGACTTGAGGAGAGTTTATTTCTCAATTTTGAACTTATTTGCAAATCATTTGTGTTTTATATGATAACTTTGGTAAATATTGTAATTTACCCAAATGAGTGGCTTATGTGCAAATTATTACCTCTAGGGTGTTTCTTCGCTCTCTTATCATCATATAAAGGAGAGAGAAAGAAGGGGCCACTTTGTTTGTGTCTTGGTTGAATGATAACACTCATTGTGGTGAAGAATCAAAGAAGTGTTGAGTGTTTTGAACCCTAGATGAGGTTGTGTCAAGCTATGGAGTATATATGGGAACGCCTATCAGCTTGGAAGCCATAGAGGAGGTCCCATATTGGTTTGGTAACCTTTGAAAGTGTTCATAACAGGCTAAGCACCTCAAGTAGGTGAAGCCTATCGGTTTACACGTTCCTTGCAAAAGTAGTATTGGTTTGCACATAAAGTGATATTGGATTGTGATATCTTATCAAGCAAGATACCCAATGGCCAATATCTTATATATGGATTACCCTCAACAGTTTTGCATGAAAAGATAATTATGGATGCATGAAATCACCATGCATGGACACGTGTCACCCATGTACATATGGTGATGACACCTTACACATACTCTCTCTCTTGAACCTAAGCCTCTCTTATCACCTACAAGTGAAACTTTTGACTCTCATATCATCCTTTTCTTGGTGGACTACCATAGAAGCTTGAGGAATAGGAAGGAGCTCAAGCATCTTGCCTAAGGTGAAGCCATGATCATATTCAACCTTAGAAAGACTATGCTTCTCAGATCATGGTTCCTTTCTTTATTTTCTTCTTCACCAAGTTCCTAACTATCATATCTTCTTTCATATAGAAGTGTTGTGATCAAGTCTTAGACTTTTGATCAGTCATCTTCAACCTTGGGAACGTGGAGCTTTGGAGCTAAATGCTCTTGTGTTGATCTTGAGGCGGGTTATATAACTTGAACTCAACTTTATTATTATTCACCTTCTATCATGCAAATACTTGGTGATTCCTTTTGTACTTTGACTTTTCTTTTGAATGATGATTCTATGAGCTCTAACAGATATATGGGGATGTTTTCCATGAACTAGAGTAGTAATGGATGAAAAGATGGAGCTTGAAGATGATGGAACCGATATGCACAAACCGATATTGGTTTATGGAAACCCTAACCTGATATTAAAATAAATGAATGGAAATCGATACACATGAACTCCTACCCCTTTTGGTTTGTTACATGAGTAGGACTAATGTACTTTAAACTGTTTAACCTATTACTTAAGACTAAGAATAGGACAGATCGATATCTAGAAGTTAGCCAAGTCAATACAAATACTTGCACCATCACATGGATGGTCGACATGACTTGTGAAACTCTAAAATGATATGTTGTTGTTAGGCCGATATGTTAGATGCTCTAAAAATGATATGCCTCAAAGGCACTAGCTTGTCATGACCAAGAGATGTCTAGTGAAGATGGAATATCAAACTATGATGCCTTAGTTGAGTATGTAGGCCAAAATGGCCAACCCTAACCCTAGTAACCTGATATCCCGCTAGCCCAATCCATGTGTGATGGGCGATATACTTAGCCCGACATACTTTGTGAAAGTATGGGCAACACATTCTTAGAAGCCTTGGCTGATACACCAAGTAATGGTGGGGCCAATAGGTGAAAGAACTAAGACATTGAATAAGGATTCATCCAATACAAATTAAACCCTAGAGGACGATATCCCATAATAAGCCATGTGACTGATACACAAAGGGATAACTAGGTCGATACCCTAGTTGATGGTGTGGTCGACACACTAGTTGGTTGAATGGTTGATACCCTAGTTGATGGTGTGGCCAATATACAATAGGTTTATGTGGCCGATACACAAAGAGATAGGGTGGCCAATACATAAAGAGATAGGGTGGTTGATATTCTAAAGTACACTATAGCTGATATACCTTCTCAAGCATCTCTAAAATGATAATATTTGATATGCTTTGGTCGATACAAGTAATGATACCTTGGCCAACACAAACACATGTGTCTAGGCCGACACAAAGGTTAGAGTGAGGGCTGATACACCTTGATGAGTGTAGGCCGAGACACCTTGAATATAATAAATGGATACACTATGAAGTAATGAGATGGATACACTTTAACAAGGTGTAGGTTGATAAACCCTAAAGAAGGTTAAATAAATGCAAAAAGTATGTTGAAGTCAATATCTTAGTAAGGATGAGTGAGAAACTTGTACTACTCACATGAGAAAGGTAATACTTCATGTTGATAATCAACAAAAGATATTTGATGAAGTATTCTTGAACACTTATGGCAATAATATAGCTCTTATCATGTGAATTAGGGTTTGATTGATAAATATACACTTGAAAACCCTAAATCAGTTGTAAGGGGAAACCCTAACCCTAATTATAAGAGGGTTGTAATTTGAATGATTCTCTTTATGGCATGGACATGATATTTACTTGATATTGCATTTTCTATGAAATCCTAACCATGTAGGTGTTATGATATGATGAACATAGCGATGTATGAGATATGATGATTTAGCATAATACAAATTATATAAGGCCTTGTGAGCCATGTGATATACCTATACAACAAGTATGATATATATATATGGGTCTGATGAACAAGAAATGATTGTTGTCTGGTAAAGGGTGACATTGTTCAATAATGAACTGAGGGTTTGATACCCAAACATGTGATCATGATAATGGTAATGTTGAAGGGATGAGATTCCCAGTAAAATGTTCAGGGGACTAAGATCCCAGGATGAGTGTAACAAGATATGTTCTAATTGATACACAATTCCTTGAAAGATATGTTACACCTTTTTTTGTATCATTTATCTATAATTCATACTTGTAACTTGATTGATGCTAAAAGATGTTGTAATGCAATTAATCTATCAAGTGAACTAAAAATATAGTTTCCCTGGCCATAGATCCATTCAATGACAGGATTTGCTGAATGGTGAAATGAGTTTTACTCAGAATGCATATTATTGTATATGCAGGGTGCAAGTTGAAATATCTCCTTATATCCTTAACTAATAGGATTGTCTATGGGCAATACCCTGAATATTAGGATTGACTTTGGGTCATACCCTAACAAGAGTGTGGTTGTACTGTGACTCAATAAACAATCAGGATTGGTTACAGACAACACCCTGAAATAATCAGGATTGACTATGGGTCATTCCCTGATAAGAGAACATGATACACACTGTATCTCTATAGAGAAGAGCCTCTATACACCAAGCTAGCTATAATGCAGATTGACTTATGATGTCATTGCCAATAATCTCATACTGACCGAGAAAGGAGAGGTCGTAGATTCTGACTTTTCCATAAGACCTTTATGGCACTGATGCTTACTTCACAGTGGTCCATTGGAGCATGGAAAGTATATCCCCATCTCCGTAGGGCATACGATTGATTGTTTAAAGATGTATACAACCGTATAGTGTGTTTGTTTAAGGATCAAATACAGAAACATTGGTTGAAGCCTTGCCTTGTTTTATACTGTTTAGTTTATAACAGTTATACATGTTCTTCATATTCCTTTAGAAAGTGATTAAATGATCTATTGCTCAGTTGTAGACATTTGAACTACTAAGATGTTGAGACTGCTCTATCCTGTATATAATCAGTGGTTATACATGTTTAATTTAATAAGGTTTCTTCTGCTCTCATTCATTAAAGTTTAACTGTGATTATTATAATGTGGGCAGATAGTTATATCTCTCGCTAGGACTTGTTGTCCCACCCCGTGGGTTCCACAACTTTTTAGGTGGACGTGCACGAAGAGGTAGAGATCGTGCAACAGAGAGCAGCCATCATCAGTAAGAACAATAGTAACAACTCAGGTTGAATGTGTTATTATGTGTCTTGTAGATATAAAGTCCTATGTGTCGTCCCTGTAATCTCAGGTTTTTTGAAAGATAGTGCGTAAATAGTTTTATGATCGATCTAAGATTTTGACTACTACGCTTCGATGCATAATGTTGCTCCTGTATATATTTTGGTAAAACAACTATTATCTCATATCCTTACAAGGTGATGGAATAATGTATGTAAAAAGTGAACCATGATGTATATATGGTTTGGTTCTTTCTGAAAAGAATTTTTTGGTAGTGGATCTCTTGGCAAAAATGTTTTAATTTTTAGTAATTTTTCGGTAATCCGTTGTTAATAATTTTATGCTGTCGGTTTGATAGCAGTCGTTACAATGAGCGGTTTGAATCGTCACTCCCATCCAAGGAGATGTTGATGTTAAGGTACCTACCTTGTCTGATTAGCCTTAGAGTATCAGTATCCTGAATCAATGATCTCCTCCCAAATCACCAAGCAAATCCAATCAAAAGGACGATAATCAGGAGATAGGTCATATAACAGTAGCCCTGTCTAGCAAGGTAGCAGGTCGGCAATGGGAGCGCCTCTACTGCTTCTGGCCAGAGCCGCCACTCATTTCTTCCGAGATTGCCGGAGCCGACATTGCTTCATATTCAATTCGTTACCAATCAATTGTCATTAGACACATGGCGAATAAAAGATGCGAATAATACTAATAAAACTATCACAAACACTGAAATTGCATAATGAATTTCCTTCTAAATCAATTGTAATTAGTGCGTAAATAGTTTTATGATCGATTTAAGATTTTGGCTAGTACGCCTCAATGCATAATGCTGCTCCTGTATATATTTTGGTAAAGCAACTATTATCTCATATCCTTATAAGGTGATGGAACAATGCATGTAAAAAGTGAACCATGATGTATATATAGTTTGGTTCTGTCTGAAAAGAATTTTTTGGTAGTAGATCTCTTGGCAAAAAGATTTAAGTTTTTAGTGATTTTTGGTAATCCGCTATTAATAATTATTTTGCGTAGTTTTGTACGATCATGTTGTCGGTTTGATAACGGTCGTTACAATGAGCGGTTTGAATAGTCACTCCCATCCAAGGAGATGTTGATGTTAAGGTACCTACCTTGTCTGATTAGCCTTAGAGTATCAATATCCTGAATCAATGATCTCCTCCCAAATTACCAAGCGAATCCAATCAAAAGGACGATAATCAGGAGATAGGTCATATAACAGTAGCCCCGTCTAGCAAGGTAGCAGGTCGGCAATGGGAGCGCCTCTACTGCTTCTGGCCAGAGCCGCCACTCATTTCTTCCGAGATTGCCGGAGCCGACATTGCTTCATGTTCAATTCGTTACCAATCAATTGACATTTGACACATGGCGAATAAAAGATGCGAATAATACTAATAAAACTATCACAAACACTGAAATTGCATAATGAATTTCCTTCTAACATAACCATGGCGTACAAACGGACACGTAAATAAAAGGCAAGAATCGATCCATTGTGGAGTGATTGACTAATCAAGCCAGCTGAGCTACAGGTAAGGTGACTACACCTTAATTAAAACTACGGAATCGAACGGGCAAATGATGCATGAAAAGGAGCTTTATTTTTAAATAAACTTTTGCTTCTCATTCGACCTTTTGGCTTGCGAATGGGATGCTACTGATGTCACCTACCTACCGACACTCAAATGCAAATGCAACAACCCCTTGCATTTTCACCCCTACCCCGGATAAGCCATTTACTAAGAGCTCTTGGCGTTTCTAATGCACGAAAAAACCCAGACACACATGTCCAACAACCATTCCAGCTGCTTGTTCTTTACAATAACAGTAAATTCCAGTTGGCGTTTCTCTCCTTTTGTGGATCTCCTAGACGACGCTGTATTGGTGGTGTCTATTTTTTTCACGGTTACAAACAGTAAATTCCAGTTGGTAATAGGGTAGGTAATCTTTTTTGGAAAACAGTAAAATAAATTGTGTCTGAGGATGATGGCCTTTTCTTTTTATTTCACATCCGGTGTCCCTGGTTCGGCTAGCTGCCGCAAACAAACGGACGTAGGGAAATAGAGGAAAGCACGGCGCGTAAGTTGCGGACTCCATCAAGGCCGTGGGAAAGAGCTTTATCGAGCAAACTACAAAGAGCCAACATCGCTGCGGTAGCTGGCTTGATTGGTTGTTTCTGTAATCGGTCTGTGTGAGGTGGGCCGTGGGTGCTTGTTTGGAATCTTAGTTCATTGCTACAAATTCTCACAACAATGCAAAATATTCCTTTACCTCTTGTTTTTAACAAATTCTGCCACCACATATTTTTTTTTATTCTTTTTCCATGTATGCTCATTTCCAAATGTTCTACTACTTTATAGCTCAGGAACAAAATCGTTTGAATTAAGTAAATAAGACAAAAATCGACATTCACCAACACTCAGTGAATGGCTCATTATACCTGATCGGTAGGGTGTAGCCGGATGACAAAGTATATGTTTGATGTACATTATTACATTACAAACTCACACAACTGCACCCTACTACACCCAATCAAACTAGTCTAAATTCCATATGCCGTCACGGAAACTAAGGGCAAAGTGCATTCATATAATCATTCAGTTTTCGTAGGTGGTCCGGCCTCGGCAATGCTGCACAGCTGTGGCCCTATTGGGGATCCCAGCGGTTTTTTTTTCTTCTGTATAAACTTATTCAATCATTCCTGCTAAGAGTAGGATCAAGCCGATCCAATCCGAACCACGTACTGGCCGCACAGTCCAATCCATACCCGTATTATATAACTTACATGGGTGAGTTAGGTCGAAAATTTCTCAGATTTTTATATAAGACGGGGTCATTTCCAAAGTAAACTCAGGCCCTGAAACTCAAGTACATATATTCGTTACATGTATATATACATGTAACCACATGTTCATATATAATATGCAGCTTTCGTGGGATAGATTAGACTATAAATTTTGTAAACTGCAATTGTTCTAAATTATATTCGGTATGCCATATAAATAATATTAAAAGAACGATGATTATAGTACATTTGCAGTTATATAGAACAATGTGATATTTATCACGTCTACAATAATCTGTAACATAATCTTTTTTTTTAAATCAGCGAGTCATGCATCTCATAGTCAGAGGGTTTTGAGCTTGTGACCTCTTGATCATACAATATTAACTTTACCACTTGAGTACCACTTCATTGTCAATCCATAACATAATCTAACAATATTGATTAGATGTATATTACTTACACTACATGTGTTTCAAAAATCATCAGAAGCGAAATGTGAAGATTACTCTTTGAAATTAAATGTGTGTTTTCTAACTATTGGTAAGTTGTAAAGAATTTCATAAGTGATTGGGTGATCTTTTGTGATATCTCGTGAACACGTGGGATACAACTATTATTTTCAATTATGTATAATCTACTATTTTTTTTTCTTCCGCTAGATTTGTTAACAAATTGTGAGTGTAGTAAATTTAGAAATGATGCATGTGATTTATATGTATCATTCAATACATGTTTGCAAAACTCTACTAATAATAAGTTTGTGCATGTATGCTTGAAAATATATTCATTCTAGCATGTTAATCAAACTACACTAAACTCGACCAGAAATAAGCTTCCTTACACGGGTTGGATTTGTTTTGATATTTAGGATTATAAATCAGTTCAGGTACAACCTAAGACCCGCAAATTCATAACCTTTAGAAACTTATCACAAGTCTAAATATATGTACCTGCATACCTGTGGACTCGTATATTTGTAGACTCGTATGTACGTGGGGTCTACTAATAGGTATATTTGGACCCAGACTCTCGATCGATATCTCACTATATATAAATAACTATTAAAACAACATGTTATTTATATAATATATTGTTACTCTACATAATATAATAATTATACTATGTACTACTCCAATAAAAATAAAGTTAAGACTAGACACCTAATTTAGAACTATTTCTTTTAATTATAATCCTAATCCAAATGGTATAGATTTATAATCAAAATTTTAATATGATATGCTACATAACTTAGATATTATGATAATGATTACAAATATGTAAACAATTGATGTAGCTAGTCATCACTCTACAAATTATTATATTATTTTGTATAATTATGTGATGTTAATATTTTGTACATAGAAATATCTTGTTGCATATATATATATATATATATATATATATATATATATATATATATATATATATATATATATATATATAATATGTTTTAATTTTTTGCATAAACAAAATAACAATTTAAACGCTTACCCGCAATACCATGACCACATACTCATTAATATTGCGGGTACGGATACACACAACTCCAGATTTTTATTATGAGGGTCTAGAGCTCAATCTAAACCCGCTAGATTGAATATGTATGTATATAAGTATGGTTAGAACCGTACAACTATTCATATTTTCAACATTATATGGGTCTAAACCTAGTCCACAACATATTTTAAAATACGAGTTGGACACGGGCCTACCACAAATTGCTATGACATGGACATGTGCTCACCCTGACGTATGAGTAAATGTGCACGAGCAACAAGTTCTATACACGCAAGGCTAAAGTGTTACAAAATGTTGGTTGGTTTAGATCTTAAGAGATGCTTTTCTCATGACACACCTAATATGATTAGGACCATATATGATTGAGACAAACATACGACACACTTCCTTCAGTGCAGAGAATGTTATTTATGGTAGAAAATTTCCACTACACATGTGACACTGGAATTTATCCCTCTTTACGGATGTGGATTGTTTTCACAATATTATGTACATGACATACCACCATTCCATCCATTGAACAATACGTGATTGACATTCAAACACTAATAGTGGATACCAAATAATATTTTAAGCCGTGATTTTCATTTACATTTATCCTCTTTTCTTCTCATCTCCTCTATAGTTTCTCATCCTAATATGACTTGGTCCTCTCTCCTTCTCATCATCTCCTCTCATAGTTCTCATCCTCCTACAACATTGACCCACTTTGCTTCTCATCCTATCCTCTACTACTCCTCCCTAGCAACTTTATAATATTAGAAGAACAACCAAACCAAGTGATCCTCCCTGGTATCTATGAAGTTAAGTAGGTAAAACCAAAGGAAATGGTGCACATGGAGAGGAATCTATTTGAAGGATCGTTTAAATAGATCTAGAAAGGGAAATCCTTTGTCTGATGTAGAACCCTTTTGAGGTGGATTACTATGTCTTACATGTACATCATATTCTAATTTAGATTGTGTAAGCATTTAAGTGTATGAAGCCCTTCTATATGTGCAACTACTTCTTCTAAGAAGGCTTTTGCATGCTCTAAGGTGACACTCTTAGACAACTAGAAGGGAAGAACTGGCTTTATCAAGATTTTATAGAATCATATATCCACATTCTGAACAAGTGGGAACTTGAGTACATTTGAGGAATAGTAAAAAATACTTTGCGTTACAGAAAATGCTATAGTGTGTATCTTTCACACTTGAACGAGCTCCCCCACTTGTTTTGACCAACTTCCCATATATATGCATGATGTTTCTTATTTGTTTGGACCATATTTTTAATATTAACGCACAAGGTTTCCCTCTGGTTTGGACCAAATTTAGCAAATTGATGTACTAGGTTTCCTGTACATTTGCACCAACATTCCTACATTGATGCACTAGGTTTCCTATTTGTTTGCATTATCTTTTCTATATTGATGCCCTAGTTATATCATTTGTTTGCACCATAATTCTCAAGATCTCATGAAGTTACATAAATTCTTTGTTGTGCAAGAATATTAAAATATAGGTGACATTATTAGTTATTTGTATTATATGAATTTTTACCCCAACATTCTGTGAAGAATGTTTTGATAAACACATCATAAATTTTCAGAATTGATATTTATGTTTAAAAAATAATTACTTAACATAAGATTCCTTGCATTTCTCTTAGTATATGATCATCCTGTAAGAGGTATAACTAACTCAACAACATCCCTTGACATGATATCACTACTATAGAAAATACTTTTTACAACAGTTTATTTTTCTATTTGACAACATATGTCAACCGTTGTATTAGATATTTGGTCTTATGGGAGGATTCATTATACAACAAGTTTTCACATGTTGTAATATATGTGTTTTACCCAACAGTTAAAGTATGTTATATTTCACTCAATACACCTGTTGTAATATAGGTGTCTTATACAACATGTTGAGAAAAAACATGAACCTAGACACGAGTTTCAAACTTGAGACCACATAAAAGTAAAGTACATCTCAAATTGATAAACCAATTTGTTTTTATTGGCCACATGTATTCTTTCTTTTACATAAACAATGACTCATGTATGCGTTATTGTATGAATGTGGTCTATTACAACAAGTAATTATTACAATAGTTGAAATCACGTTGTGTGATATGGTATAATACAATGGGTTAGAGTGTGTTGTGTAGTACGATCTATTAAAATGAGTTAGCATAATGTGACTACTGCAACGTGATAGAGCATTGTGTAATTATGGTCTTTTACAATAGATTTCAACATATTGAAATATTATTGTCTATTATAATAGTTTAACATCTATTGTAATATCACATGTATTACAACAAGTTTTACCCATTGTATATAACGTGCGTTTTATAATATATACAATAAACAATATGCAAACATACTTTTTATAATAAATATGCTAACTACAACCCAATCAACATAATTGTTGTATTTTTCATGTTGTAAAAAGCATTTTCTATAGTAGTGTATATTTGACATTGGATACCGTGATCTAGGGAATTACAAGATTTGTTTATGAGGTTATAATTGACAGTTGTCAAGAGCATTACTTCCTCAGTCGACTGGTGTTGGGAAGTCCAAGTGGTACTCATACATTCTAATTCTAATAATCTGTGTGTGTTCCTAATGTTGATTATGAAACTGTTGGACAGAGGATTGTAAATATCTTAATGAATAGTCCCAACCATGGTATATCGAGGAACTTATGATAAAGGCGGTAGTAGTGCTTTTGAGGTCTTTCTATGAATGTAAAGTTTTCTTTCGATCCTTGCAATAACTGACTTGATTGGTGTTCTTTATTTTTTATGTGAGATTGGCCATGGGTGCTTGTTTGAAAATTGAGAAAAGAACCTCAATTCCTTGCTACAAATGCACACGTCCAATACAAAATTTTCCTTACCTTTTGTCAGAAGAAAAAAAACATGCCACCACATATCCTATTTTATATTTAAATTTTCCATATTAGATCCTTTTCAAGTTTTCCACTACTTCCTAACTCTAGAGCAAAACCACTAAATTAAGTAATGGAAAATAAAAGCTGACAACAACCCTCCTCCATCTATACTATGTCCAATCACTCATTCTAAACTTCATATGTCATCATAAGAAAATAAGGGTAACAAATTATTCTACATGATTATTTAGTTTTATTAGGTGGTACAGGACCAACAACACCAACTGTTGTACAGTTGTGGGGAGGCAAAGTAGGTTCTTTTTGGAGGACCTTATTTAATCATCCCATGGGTAAAAATACAAGAGCAACAATAGTTGGGTTTTATGTGGTCAGAGTAGGAAGCAGAAATAAAAATTTTACTTAACCATAAACCCATAACCAACAAATCACATCAACATCTATGTAATGAGAAGGGTGGTTTTAGCGAGTCATACCTGGTCCTAAGGCTTGCTCAGTGACAATACCTCACAACTAGTGCAGTCTTCAATCACCTATCTTTGATGGCATTTGTGCAGCTCCTGGTCTTGACCCAGACTACGATTGACTGTCATCCTCCAGAGCGGCAGAAGTCTCCCGCTTCTATAGATAGTCCACACAGTCTACATAGAACTCTAGTCATCCTAAAGGATAGACTAGAAGGAGTTGTCCCCTTCTGTCAGCATACTAGTCTCCCACAACCAGTTGCTATTCTAAAGTTGTCTTTCCCTCGTTGTTCCTCTTTGGACGGGTAGAACTTGCTTGGGCTCTCTCAGTTACCACAACCAAAGAGGACAACAACTTTACAGAGCAACTAATGTTCTGAGTTGTGTCTCTGAAGAAGCCCCATGTACCCCTTTATTTATAGTAGAGGGCAGGGTCAGGGTTCCCAGTCTATGCGGGAGTAGAAGGGTCTGAAATTTCTATGAACAATTTGCACTGCGACAGGCAAACATGTCATTTTATAAATGAAATTGTCATTTGGAAATGTGAGTCGATCGTTTCACTAGTGAACCGGTCGGTTGGGAGTGTGAACTGGTTGGTTCACTTAGTGAACCGATCGTTTCACTTCCCATACTTATCCCCAATTGACTTTCCTTATTCATTTCTAATTAATGCAAAGATTAATTCTTGTCCCAGTCGAATTAAACAAGTGAAATGAAAAACTTTTTCTCACAAACTGGGAAAATCTATCACTGCTCGTTTGGGCAGTTGAATCGATTGGTTCACCAGAGTGAACTGGTCATCTCACTCACCATGAGCCGATTGATACGCCCAGTGAACCGGTCGGTTGGTGGTCCAGGTTGTACTACACAGTCAATTCAGTTCTCAATCAATCCGACACTCTAATCATTTGGTTCAACACTTAAACTTGATGATTCTGAGTCAAGTCTATTGATTGAATTCTTGATTAAGTAACTAAACACTTTAGTAATCAATCCAAACATCATTCATGGATAAGCTCCTCTTCTAGGTTAATTCTTTGTGTGTGACCCTACATGTCCCATTTCACGTTGGCAGTGAATGTCCATAACTAGCTTATAACATCACAAGCAAAGAGTGGCACCTACTCATACATCATTTCTACTCAAGTGAAAAGGAAAGTTGGAGAACAACTTCCAATCCTACAGTATGTCATTGGAGTTCCAATGAATGTATAATTCCTTTGTCTCTGATATCTTGAATGAACTCAAGGCATGTATTTTTCATCCTTTCAATGTTCATTCATGTTTCTTAAACTAGAACAGACTATCTGAGATATGTGTAACATCAATATCATATATTGATTAACATGTGCATGCCCATGCCTTTCTCAATCTCGCTTATCAAGTGGCCTGGACATCATACTCCCTTAGGAGGGAAAAATCCCATATCTATCACTCACAATATATCTCATGTGTCAAATCCACCCAATCATCATTGTTATAACAATTCATGTCTCAAGACTGTGTTTGATGATGTCAAAGTGTACCCAATCACATTCGACAAGTGCAGTGATTTCAGGTATAAGAATCAAAATCACCACCAACACTATGAGAGATGATTCTGACTACCATGTCATGATTCCATGTGTCACTCTCATGGTGAGTCTGTCTAATACACTGTTCTCTAACATGTATCTATATGCTTGGTTTGATATCATATATCATGACTAATGAGACACTGTCATCAACCAACACACACTCTAGTCTTGATGTGTCATTGTTGTCTATCTACCTTCCACAACGACATCCGACTAGGGACATAACAAGAATGTGCATACTCATAGCATCTGTATGATCTCATTGTTCAAGTCCTTAACCCAGAGACATACGTCATTGAGTATTGTCATTCTTTATACATTCATTCTACTCCATCATTTATCTCATAATCGATTGAGCTAGAATAAATTGAGTGCTTGCCTTTGATACTTATCAAATCAATCATAACATATGCCAATCCAATCATCATATGATTTTCTCTTTGGGCATACATACTAATAGACTCCTACTTGCACTTAGAGCCAATCACCTTTGAATCATATTCTTAGTGATCTCTAAACATGTCCCACACGTTTATGTTGTGCTAGTGCTAATCTAGTGAGTTAGCAACATTTTGCTTTAGTTGGTATATTGCATGTTTCACATCTCCTCATTGTACAACATATCGTATGAGATGGATTTTCTATAATATGCTATCTGATATTCCTTGCCTAACATTTAGCTCCATAGTTTGACTTAGTATTTCTACTTTGTCATCAATGGTTGGAATATCTATAAGTTCATCCGTATGAACTTCTAAATCCATATAGTATCCTCTGTTGTTCATAACACATGGATACTCGACATTCCCTTTTAGAATTAAATGGCTTTTAATTTTATTCATAACATTTCCATTTAACAACTCATATTCACTTTTATATTTTATATTTTATATTTTGCGATCATTTTTCTATCATTTTGGAAGCTTGCATAAGTGTAACTCATTTACACTCAACTCTTCCTTTTATTACCATAGAACTAATCCTTTAATACTTCACAAGTACTTAAATAAGTTCTTTATGGTATTCCAGTGACTCTCACTGGAAGTAGACAAATATCCACTCGTCATGTCCATTACATACAAGATAACTGGATGAGCATATCATATTGTCATGTCCAATACATACAAGATGATGAATGCATATATATATTCTTGTCATGTCTGATACATACAAGATAATGGGATAATTATATACATGATAGATACAATTGCAAATGTACAAGGCATCTATCTATGTGTTCCTATTCTTCATAAGAATTTGGGACACTAGGCATCTGAGAGACTAACTCCATGTAACATGGAAAAGTTTTCTCCCACAAAATCTTTGCATACGAAACCCTTCAGTATAGATTTCCAATGTATGCTCTCTCTTTATCAGGTCAAGATACTTTTGAGAACTATCTCTATAGATCTATATTCATGTCACATTGGACATTTCACTTTATTCCCTTAAAGAAGGTATTTCCACACCAGTTTCATTTTATTCCTCATCATCATGTGGAATATGAATACACTCCTACTAAATCTTTGTAATCACATATCCATTCTTTATTTTGATATATCAGTCAAACCTTTTGACTATATAATCAAATTAAAGACTCCAATTCTGAGGTGCTTGTATTTAATCAATCATTTTGATTAATCTCTTGTAACTTATAGACTGCATTTGTATTAATGGAATTATAAAACCCTTCAGGTTGTGTCACTTACATAGCCTCATATTATTCCAACTAGGAATGTGGTTTTAATATCCATATGCCAAATTTCATAGTCTTTAAGTTCCAATAGCAAGCATGATCCTTTATGGCCTATAGCCACTATAATTGGTTAAATAAAATCATTAGGTTCACCACTTTGAACTCCCTTAAATTCATTTCAACCAATCAACTCTTCAAATGTCATCCATGTCAGTCTTAAATCTTAAGACCCAAGTGCACTTATGGGTTTTATCCGTATGAGTGATACCATTAAGGTCATACCTTATTTGGTTCACATGGAAGTCATTTTTGATCTTATGGCTTCAAGCCATAACTCAAAATATGGTTTCTCAACATCGTCTAGATAGATTATTGGCTCATCATCATATGACCAATTAATCACCTTTGAGTTTGTAGGATATCATTATCCATCAAGCTCAAGTTGTTTTCTACTAGATATATGAGGTGTATCTGTTACATAAGGAATTTGAGAATCGACAACACTTGTGATTCTTAATCTTCTTTTGTACCTTTATTTATTGTAAAGCATGTTCTTTAGAAGAATTCTAGAAGATTAGTTATTTGTTTGATGATCATGCTCTTACTATTTAGAGAATGATTCCTTATTTGATTTTGACATCATTATGCCTTAATCATGAGTTCTCTATGATACACTATCATAGTTACTCACAAGGTCCTCAAACTTTTAGTTTAAGTATCTCGTTCATTGATCATATCAAAGAATTAATACTTTTACCAAGTTTGTTCTTCATTTATGATATTCTTGAACATTTCAAGATATTCATATTGGTATTTCATTAAATATCATATCTAAAGTATTAACATTTACTCCAATAGGTATATATATACATCAATATGTATTATACCTAATATAATAGTCATTCTCCCACTACATCTAGTGAAGATTGACTTGTCATCATGCCCAATAAACAAGACATTCATATCTCTTAATGGTTCATTAACCAAGAGAGTCTACTTTATCCATCAACATGGAACCTAGAGATGAATTTCTTATTCATTTGTTTAGATGATAATGCTAATTTATTGTTTGAGTCATCAATAACTTTTTATATTATTTATTTTATCTCATGCATATCAAGTACCACAAGATAAATAAGGCATTGCCATAAAAGATCATATCTTTGAAATTGAAACATGAACTTTATTGATAGATATCCTTGTCATTACAAGATGTAGAAATATAGTGTTTCTATTAATTGGGAAAATGAAATAGCAGTTCATAACTCTATTACATTCCCTTTGGACTGAAATAAACTAAAAGGCACTACTATCTATGGCAACAAAACTTGCTCTAATGTTGATGAGTGTTCCTTCTTGGTCCTTTCAGAAAGGCCATCACTTTTTTTTAGATGCTACACATCATATATTCAGATCTATATATTTGTATCATATGCCTAATATAAAGAAGCATTTTAAGTTTATTTCATAATACATGAGGTGGAGACTTCCATCCCCTCCTTCTTCTTTAGTTCATCTATGCAGAGAGGGCAGTTTCTCTTCCAATGTTCTGGCTCATGACAATGGTGACATTTGCCTCCCTTATTCACCCCTCCCTTGGCTTTGAGAGTTGAAGATGACTTGGGTTGTTGGCTAGCATTAGAACCTTTCTTTTCTTTGCCCTTGCCCTTGCCTTTAGACTTTCCCTTCTTTCTGTTGATCATCATAGATTTGGGTTTGTCTTTCTTCATCTATGCCTCGGGTGTCCTCAACATGCCCAACAACTATGTCAGTGACCTTTCAAAGTTGTTCATGTTGTAGTTCATCACAAACTGACTATAGGGTTCTGACAATGATTGTAGTATCACATCAGTAGCCAACTATTGGCTCATAGGGAATCCCAGAGGAGTTAGGTTCTCCACATACCCAATCATCTTGAGTGTGTGAGGTCCTACTAGATCTCCTTCTGTCATGACATACTTGAACAATGCCTTGGAGACATCATATCTCTCTTGTTGTTCTTGGTATTGATACATGTTCTTGAGATGTTGAACCATCTCAATGACGTCCATGTTCTCATGTTGTCTCTTCAACTCATAGTTGAAGCACTTCACATCAATGGCATCCTCAGTATGCTTATTGTAAGCATCCCTTTCAACCTTTGGTGTGGTGGGAGCGGGTTCATCTGGTTCTGGTGTATCTAGGACGTAGAGCTTTCGCTCTTGAGTGAGAACAATTCTCAACGTCCTAAACCAGTCATGGAAGTTGTTTCCATTTAGCTTGTCCTTGTCAAGGACCAATCACAATGAAAAGTGATTGTTGTTGGTAGCCATTTATTCTACAACAAGGAAATTTGCAATTTTAATCAAAAACTCTTTTTATTTGATTTGATTTGAAAATTGATGATATTAATTAGGTCTTTAATTAATTATTGCTCCCACTATTTTGATAAAATTGATAGCCCTCACCATCAATTTAGAAGATTACAGTGTACAACCTTCTAGTGAGCAAGATCTTGATTTCATCTAAGCCATGGACTAGCTAGGGTTGTCACCCATAACTAGAATCTTTTAGGTAGGCAACCTTTTCCAATTGCATCATATGCAGCTCTTGATAGATGTCATGCACAACTCCTTGCCATGTTCATATTTATGCCTCAAGGTACTTGATCCGATCAATGTCACTTTGTTAAGTCTGACCCAAATGCCAACACAATGAATATGCACCCTGTTAGGGAAGACCCACATATTCACCATCACACTTCCACGAGATAGACAATGCACCATGCTAGGGTGTGCCCACACTTAGTCGATCAAGCTTTTCATGTGTGATGCTTTTGAAAGGCATCTTAAACTTAATATTTTGTTGAGGAGTTTTAATATGGTTTATATATGCATATATGTATCCAATCACCACATATATAGTATGTATCATATACATGCTATATCCCACAAACAAAAACATGCAATAATGATAAAGTGATGATTATGGCCATCCTATTATAGTTCCTTGGATCCACAAGGAACTGTGGTCATCTAAGGTCTACATCACATGCAACCTATTGTTGATGAAGATATGTGCTTAGGACGTTCCGAGTTGATCATCTCATCCTATGACTGATCAACTCACCTCCTGGCTGGTTAGTTGGTTGTCACCAACTGATCATCTAGCTCCTCCAAACGGTTGGTTCGTCGGGCTCCTTGTCAGGCCACAAATTTCTCCTCATTCGGTCATCTTGGTCCATCAAGCGGTAATCTTCAGTCTTCGTCATAATAAGAAATAAAGCTAATCCTATTTTACATAATCTTTATGAAATCTCGAGTTACATTCGAGGGGAGAAAAGGTAGAAGAGAATCTCGAGTTACATTAAGAATAGAAGAAGAGGGCTCCATGTGTAGATCGAGATGCAAACAACCATAACCAACCACACGCATGCACATAGGGTTTATAGGCCATAACCATGCTACACATCCACCATCAAAACCATTTTAGGGTGACGCATATCGATTGCATATATACCATATCATATATGTATATATTGTTTGGGATCTTGTTGTATTAATCAAATATTCACA
Organism: Alisma plantago-aquatica; assembly: GCA_963693085.1. Classification (NCBI taxonomy): domain Eukaryota; kingdom Viridiplantae; phylum Streptophyta; class Magnoliopsida; order Alismatales; family Alismataceae; genus Alisma; species Alisma plantago-aquatica. The sequence continues at coordinate 71,418,223 of OY856412.1, read as the reverse complement.
TTAGTCATTTAAATATTCACATCAAATGTAATAAATAAAAGATGGTAAAACCAAAAACCAATCATATCGATTATCCTAAAACATAGAATATTGATGTGACTCTGATACCACTGTTGGGTTTTACGTGGTCGGAGTAGGCAGTGGAATTTTTTTTACTTGACCATAAATCCATAACCAGTAGATCGCATCAACATCTATGTAATGGGAAGGATGGTTTTAGCGACTCATACCTGGTCCTGAGGCTTGCTCAGCAATAATATCTCATAGCTAGTGTGGTCTTCAACCACCTATCTTTGATGACATCTGTGTAGCTCCTGGTCTTGACCCAGACTGCAGTTGACTATCATCCTCCTGAGCGACAGAAGTCTCCCACCTCTATAGATCGTCCACACAGACTACCAGGAACTCTAGTTGTCTTGAAGGATAGACTACAAGGAGTTGTCCCCTTCTATTGGCGTACTAGTCACTGACACACTCTCCCACAACTTGTTGTTGTTATGCAGTTATCTTTCCCTCACCATTCCTCCCTAGATGGGTAGAACTTGCTTGGGCTCTCTCAGTTACCACAACTAGAGAGGACAACAACTTTATAGAGAAACTAATGTTCTGAGTTGTATCTCTAGAGAAGCCCCCTGTACCCCTCTATTTATAGTAGAGGGAAGGGTCAGGGTTCCCGGTCTATGTGGGAGTAGAAGGGTCCGGAATTTCCATGAACAATTTGCACTGCGACAGGTGAATCGATCGTTTCATAAACGAAACGGTCGTTTGGAAAGGTGAGCCGATCGGTTCACTAGTGAATTCATCTGTTGGGAGTGTGAACCGGTCGTTTCACTTACCATACTTGTCCCCAATTGACATTCCTTATTCATTTCTAATTAATGCAAAGATTAATTTTTATCCCAATCGAATTGAACAAGTGAAATGAAAACTTTTTTCTCAAAAATTGAGAAAATCCAACATTGCTCATTTGGACAGCTGAATCGATCGATTCATCAGAGTGAACTGATTGTCTCACTGACCATGTGCCGATCAGTTCACCCAGTGAACTGGTCAGTTGGTGGTCCAGGTTGTGTAGAACATAGTCAATTCAGTTCTCAATCAATCTAAAACTCTAATTAGTTGGTTCAACACTTAAACTTGATGATTCTGAGTCAAGTCTATTGATTGAATGTTTGATTGAGTACCTAAATACTTAAGTAATCAATCCAAACATCATTCATGTATAAACTCCTCCTCCAGGTTAATCCTTTATGTGTGACCCTATAGGTCTCATTTCATGTTGGTAGTGAATGTCCATAACTAGCTTATGGCATCACAAGCAAAGAGTGGCACCTAGTCATACATCATTGCTACCCAAGTGAAAAGGAAAGTTGGAGAACAACTTTCAATCCTACAATCTGTGATTGGTGTTCCAGTGAATGTATAATTCCTTTGTCTCTGATATTCTGAATGAACTCAAGGCATGGTGTTGTCATCCTTGCAGTGTTATTTCATGTTTCTTGAACTATAGCAGACTGTCTGAGATATGTGTAACATCAATATCAGATATTGATTCACTTGTACATGCACATGCCTTTCTCAGTCTCACTTATCAAGTAGCCTGGACATCATACTCCCTTAGGCCGTATCTATCACTCATAGTCTATCTCATGCGTCAAAGCCACCCAATCATCATCATTATAACAATCCATGTTTCAGGACTGTGTTTGATGATGTCAAAGTATATCCAATCACATTCGACAAGTGGAGTGATTTCAGGTCTAACAATCACAATCACCACCATCACTATGAGAGATGATTTTGACTACCATGTCATGGTTCCATGTGTCACTCTCATGATGGGTCTGTCTGATACACTGTTCTCTAACATGTATCTATGTGCTTGGTTTGATATCATATATCATGACTAATGAGACACTATCATCAACCAACACACACTCTAGTCTTGTTGTGTCATTGTTGTCTATCAACCTTCCACAATGACATATGACTAGGGACATAAAAAGAATGTACATGCTCTTAGCATCCGTATGATCTCATTGTTCAAATCCTCAACCCGAAGACATACATCATTGAGTATTGTCATTCTTTAGACATTCATTCTGCTCCATCATTTATCTCATAATCGATTGAGCTAGAATAAATTGGAAGCTTGCCTTTGATACTTATCAAATCAATCAGAACATATGCCAATCCAATCATCATATGATTAGCTCTCTAGGCATACATACCAACAACAACTCCTATTAAAGCAAGCACAAGCATCACAAAATGAGGGTTGGATACAGTCCGTAAGAATGTTTCTCTCAGGAGCTTTTAATACAATCTGGACCATTCAATTGGGACAGACGCATGGCACACCGCCTTTAGTCAAATTGGAGAGTGTTATTTATGGCATAAAATTTACACTCGTGCATGAGACGAAATAACATATCCCACTTCATTGGAGCTAATTTTGGCCATGATTTTGCATGCATTACATACCATCATTTTATATGTTGTACAAAATGTCATTCATATTTAAATCGTAATGGTGGATATGAGATATTATTTTTCGAATCATGGTTTTTATATACATTCATCCATGTGATTCTCATCTTTTCCTCTCTAGTTTTTTATCCAATTGTGACTGGATCCTCTACTTCTTATCATCTCCACTCTTTCTGTTCATCTTCTTGCAACATTGATCCAATTTGCTTCTGATCCTCTCCTTTATTTGTTCCTAGATGGTGACTTTATAATTTTTAAAGAACAACCAAACCCGTTGCTCCTCTCCAATGAGTAGGAAGTTAACTCAGTAATGTCAGAGGAATCAAGGCATGTGGAGGGGAATACCTCTAAAAAATCAATTCTAGTTGAGAAGAAAGAGAAATCATACGTATGGACTGGGACAAGGAAAATAGTTGAATTTTAGATTTATTCTTTGTTCTTATGTAGATTATGTAAGTCTTGAAGGTGTATGAACCCCTTCATTACGTACATCTACTTCTTCTATGATGGATTCTAAAGGCTCTGAGTGACATTCCCAAACAACGAAAAGGGAACAATTATCTTTATCGTGATGTCATAGAGTCATTTATCTACTTTTTGAATAGGTTGGAGCTTGGACACACTAGAGGAAGAGGCAAAAAGATCTTTCTTACATCAACCATTATAATTTGTAGATTTAACTATGTTTCTTCTCTATTTGGACCAATTTTCTTATATTGATGCACGATGTTTACCACTTTCTTGGACCATCTTTCCCATATTGATGTAGAAGGATTCCCATCTGAAAGACCATTTCCCCCATATTGATGTATTGTCTTTTCCATTTTTTGCATGAGCATTCTCATGTTGATGCACTAGATTTCATGTTTGTTTCCCACATTGATGTGGTAGGATATATTTGTTTGCAACATAATGCCTAAGACATCATGAAGATAAATAAATTCTACATTTTGTAGGAATATGAAAGAATAAGTCACATTATTAGTGATTTATATTTTATGAATGATTACCCAAATTTTACCACCATGCATATGATTACACATGTAATCTAATAATTTTCCAAATTATCACTTGATAAACTTTTTGTTATCTAAGTTTTTTCATATGTCTTTCATTATATGATCATTGTTTGGAAGGAAATCAGTAGATCTAATTTTTTATCAACTTCCTTCATAAGAAGTATCAGTACCTCAACAATTTCCCTGTTTATTATACATTTGATGTTGTGGTTAGCATGAGCTTAGGAATTTTGTGATATTTTTTATGATGTTGTATGTGGGGCCGTCAAGAACGTTGGTTTCCAATTTGATTGGTACTTGGAAGGTGATTGATGTTGGGAAGTTTGGGTGGTACCAATCTGACTCGATTCTAAAAATTAATGTGTGTTCCTATTGTTGATGATAGAACACTATAAAAGGTGATTGTTGAAAAATGGTTTCACAAATGGTTAGTATGGTGTATCAAGTATTGGTTACGTCGAGGTACACCAGCTTCGACATCTTCCACGGGAAGTGCATCTTGGATTGGTTACATCGTAGTATTCCATCTTCCACTTACCCTATCTGTCATGACTATTGCAAACCCTTCGATGCGTAGATGAAGAACAAGTACATAAGGGTTCTTCTAATGATCAATCTACTACTAGCATTGTGGCCCTTGGGCTATAAACCATGTGGGTCTGTCCATACTCATACTCGTACCCAATTAAATTTAGCATGTTAGGGTCCGATTTTGGACCCACTTGATAAAAATCTAGAATCATACTGTACTTTTACTTGCGGGTAAGCAATTCTACATCACACATTAAATTGTTTATATAAAAATAAAAAATATTCTATATATTTAATACAACAAGATTTTCTATGTATAGGACATTAACATCACATAATTATATTAAATGATATAATACTTTGTACATTAAAGACTAGTTGAGTTGATTATTTACTTATTCACATTCACCATTATAGTTTTTGAGTTATGTAAGATATCCTCATACTATTTTGGTTTTAAGTTGTGTTATTTTGATGATGATTATCATAAGAATACTTACTTCTCAGTAGATGATTATTCTCAACTTTATGTTAATTAGAGTAGAATATAATCTCAACTATTATGTTAGTTAGACTAATAAATTATTATATAAAATGTATATTATTTAAATAATTAATTTTCAATATCTCGTATATGGGTCTAGGGGGTATGGGTCCAAGCATAATCATTAGTGGACCATTTAAATACATTACTATAAGTATGCAGGGTCTACATGTATGCAGGTACAAAAATTTAGAGAAGTGAGAGACTTAAAGAGTTCAGATTTGTGGGTTCGTAGGTTGGCCTAGAGGCCCTACTCTATCATATGTGTTGTGTGGTTACATACATAGGTTACAGTATGCCCATGTTGTGTGGTGTGTTATTTTAATCGCAAACAAAAATTATGCTCGTCATATATGGAGGGCCTAACAAAGTTGTATACTTTCAAATTCATTTTGTTTGTAACCTCAAACCCACATTCTCTGAACCCCACCTCTAGGATGGAACCCAAAATATCATATATTTTATATCTAATGTATTGTATATTATATATTATATAATATATATTGTATATTATTTATGATATATTATGAGTTATATCTGATATATTATATATTCATATAACTATAATATATGTTATATATTATAGTTTTACATACACCAATGTTTAACATGTTGACATTGCTCTTGAAGTTCATGGTGATAGTGAATTATGTTGTTCAGGATCCAAGACATTTCATTTATTAAGCAATTGGTATGAATGATCGTATAAGAAATGTGCACCTAATGATATCTACAAAAGTAATCAAGAATAGGATAGTTTTTAGGTGTATCTTACCATCAATAATAATATAAGTAACATTAAGATTGTTTGCACATATGCTCTAGGAACATGGTGCTTTTCCATCTTCTCTATGCATTATGAGATTTGTGTTGTTGTGCCTACATGTACATGAAAAATATTAACTAATATATTGTTCAACACTGCTTATAATGAGTCAATATGGTCTTCTACATCATGAAAATTTACTATCTTATATCACCTAGTCAATTCCAACCCATAGGTCAAAAAAATATGCACCCTACTTTAGCAAACCTACATACACATTATCACACTCTCCCAAGATAGACATTGTACCATGTTTTAGTATGACTGCACATAGTTGATTAATGTTTTCATGTTTTTGTCCAATAGAAGTAATATTAAAATTTTATAATATATTGAGGGATTTATATGATATTTTTATATATTTAATCACCATTATATATGTCATTGTATGTATCACATACTATAATAATCACCAAGAATGATGAAAGGAGATATGTCAACTAGTACAACATCTTGAGTCAATAAGAGTTGTAAGTAAACAACCACAATATTCACATCTATTGTAACCTAATATGCCTTAACATGACTTTCTGGTCGATCTATAGGAAAGCATGTAGACCAGTTATATTTCCTATTTGGGTATTTGTTGATTGACTCATTGCTTTAAATTCATCATGAACTCTTCAACGACCTTCCACATTGGTGTGGGCTTTTGATCACATCCTTCTCTCTACTGTGGTCAACCAATGATAATAAGACTATATGTGAAAACAAATAATTAGATGAGATGAAAAACCCTCCTCTGGTATCATTAGGCATTTTCGTGTATTGGGGGTGATATGGTGCTTCAATGCACTTATCAAAAAGTTAAGGATCACACAATATCTCTAAATTTTATTGCCATATTATAGTTTTGTTTTGTTGTTTACCTATGGTTATGGGGAACTAGAAAATCATAAACAAGAATATATGTTAGAATTTATTGGTCTGGATGATGATAAGAACAATTGAAAAGTGTCTAGTCAGTGTAGATTGCAACTACACTAGATATAATTATGAAACATCACCAACAAATGATACAAACCAGGACAATCAAAACAATATAGATGAATTTGATAACTTTATGTATGAGGCCAGACTTATCAACATCATAGTAGAAGCTCTAAGATTATCATTGTCTAAAGGGTCTCTTGGGACATTCACAATAGATTCATGGTCCCAATTCTATGGAAGGACCACTACCATTTACGCTCTTCCCTTGTGGGTACTAAGATAATATCAGACCAAATATCATTTATTCTTATCACCACATATATTCCTTGGAGACTAAAATCTTTAATGTACAGATGCTTTAGAATAACCATAGACAATATAGAGATGTTTTAAGGCTTTCGACCAAGGATAACACTAATTCAATGCATATTAATTTTGATAATCTCAAAGCTCTTAGATATGGATTGATAATATCGATCGAGGAACACTTTATAACATAAAAAGAACAAAGGACCACAAAAGAACTATAATGACTTGGAAACAAAAAAACAACTTAGATGCATCAGAAGTAGAGAGTACAAAACCAATATACATTATCTATTTCTAGGTCAAGAAAACAATATGGAAATAAAGATTAAGATACTGGCCAAATGAAGGAGATAAAAAGTCATATATTGCAATTATCAAAAAAGATGTATACATATACATAGTCCTACTTGCGATCAAGTCACAAAATAAAATGAAAATCATCATATATGTTATAAATAGTTTTAATGCATTCTTCAACCATAAGGGATACTTATCGATAAGATTATTTGGTTAGTACAAACTTTGTGATAAAAATATTCAAGACCCATACCTTCTCATTGAGCCTTTCACTTTGTCTAAAATAAAGGAAGTTGTGTTCAATCTTGGAGTGGAAAAATCTCTAGGGCTGGATGGTTTTGACATCCCTTTCTACCAACATAATTGGGACTTCATACATGACCATATGTTTACTTTATTTACTTCATTGCATGAGGTGGCCCTGTCGGTCTTAGTCTACATGCCATAATCAAGCTCATTATACTGATCAAAGAAATAAACAACCCAAAATCGATTAGTCCTATACCCATCACCCTGATAAACAACTCATACAAAATTGTACCAGAAGTTTGATTACGAAAAAGAAAATATGGATCACATTATTAATATCGAATGGACTGGGTTTATAAATGGCTAAAGGATACAAAATTCTCATATTATGGTGAATGAAATTTTATATGCATGTAGCAATAAAAAAAAACCAATTCTTACTTGAAATATGATTTTGAATAAGAATTTCACATCATCAATTAAGTATTTTAAATCTTTTCCTTAAGGGCCATTACACCACCCGAAATGTATTGATTGGATAAAGGCACATATATTTGGTACACTCTTTTGTACTCTAAATGGGTCTCTCTTTGGATACTTTAACAGTAACAATGGACTTGGACAAAGGGATCATCTCTCCCCTTATTTATTTATAATTTACACATCCATTTTGACCTCTATGTTTAGATGTGCTGTTAGAAATTGTCTTCTTAAAAAAATGACCATCTTTATAATCGTCACATATAATTCAATTTGTTGACGACAATTATTTTTATCAATCCAAATGATCATACGATCATAAAAACCATCAGGTTTCTTGGAAGCTTTAAACAACTATCAGGGTTGAAAGATAAACTTTCAACATCTACGCTTGGTATCAGTCGCATGCAAAGATATAGTCACATTACACAATGTAAATTGGAATCTTTTCTGTTGGCATACCTTGATCTTCCTCTATCACAACACAAGGTACCATCAAATATCTAGAAACATGTATTGGAAGAAACAAAATGACGAAATAGATCGCATCATGACAAATAAAATGTCTTAACAAAGCAACAGACAAGTTAACCCTGGCAAGTGCTTCCGTGACTGGGATGCATTCATATTTATTCAGTTGCATCCCTCTACTAAAAAAATGTGGAGCAACAAATGGATACTCTGACGCATAATTTCCCATGGCGAAGCACAAGAGAACATAAGGGAAAAAACTCACGTATCCAACCAGTCCATGCTATGTAAACCTAAAATACAAAGGATGGGGTACTATTAATATAAGATTGTATGTTCAACAAGGTGATTGCTTCTATTGTAATCGTCTGATTTGTTGTCGGGTCTTCCTGATTGTCATCGTCTGATTTGTTCATACATATCTTAATATATGTATGAACAGAAGAAATGTCTAAGATGGGACACCTCAACAGTTAGATCTTTTTTTGAATTATGAAAGACTTTAATTTCCTCCTTTCTTCAAACAATATGCCAAAACCTGGATGACCACTAGGGTGGTATTTAAAGTGCGCAACTGGAATTTCGAACCCTGCATGAATGGAAATGAATAGAGGAAATCAAAACAATACCAATGGAGCGTTTTCTGTCAGTCCTATCCACAAGAACACCCGATTGCATACCACATACAGACACAGTGACTGGTTGCCGAGCAGCAAATCAGGAGAAGCAAATCAACTTCAGAATCAAACTGATTGCCCGTTGTCTGCCATTTCACGTCATTTTGCCACACCTCCGCAACAACCCACGTTGCCGATCCCCGACGTACGAGTGACAGCACGTTCCCCGCCGGCCGGCTTGATGGGCTATAGGCGGCGGTTGGTGGTGACGGGTAACTCATCCTCTGCCGTCTGAAAGGATTCGTTCAGAGAGAGAGAGAGAGAAGGCCATCGGTGATGAGTGCAGGTCTGTAGATAGAAACTGAAATGGAACAAGTCTACCATAAATGTCATTGTTAAGAAGAAGAAAGAGGAAAGCCGAAAGCAATCCATGAAGAGAGGCGCAGTTAGTTAAAGAGGAAGGCGCGTGGTGCATGGGGTTTGTTGCTCAATTTGTTTGTGTACATAGAAGCTGGAGCGGGTAGCGTAGCTGGGACCATCTCCTCGATTTGTAGCTGTGCATGTGAAGTAGCATGACTTGTACAACTGCTGCATACACGAACCCGACCCCCACCAATACGTCCACCATAATCACGCGCTCATCGACCCACAACAACAATCGCTGGCCATTTGCCTCTGCCTCGACCCTCTGGATGCTTTAATCTTCTTCAGCTACTTCTTTCTTGCTGTGCACGTCACCGCCCGCTACTGATCCCGACCTCCCCACCCCCAAACACACCGCCGCGCGCAATGTCCACATCCTCTGACCTTCACAGGAGCCCAGAAGTCCCGGAGAAGCTCTCCCCTAAAATTTTCACGAAAGGACACTTGATGTACCATGTTTGAATGACTGGATAATGATATAAACTAAGGGGTTTCATGTATGACATACTAAACTCTCGGTTGTAGTCAACATCGCATGATCGTGATATGGTGAACTCTAAACCATTGCATGGTGTGCTATAACTACTAAGCATCACAAGCACGGCTATAGGATTTGAATGCTTTGTATCCAATCTCGACATGATTGTTTTACAAAACAAATGTAAATTTTATATATATATATATATATATATATATATATATATATATATATAGAGAGAGAGAGAGAGAGAGAGGTGTTGGTATGTATGTCCTGAGAGCCAATCATGCGATGATTGGTGAGATATATTAAGATTGATTTGATAAAGATCAAAGGCAAGCTTCCAATTCTTTCTTATTCAGTCATATGAGATAGTGATAGAACAGATTGAATGTCTAGAGAATGGTAGTACTCAATAACGTATGCTTTCAGGTTGAAGACCTGAACGATGAGATCATACGGATGCTAAGAGTTTGTACATTCCTATTATGTCCCTAGTCGGATGTCATTGTGGAAGGTAGATAGACAACAATGACACACAAGACTAGATTGTGGTGTTGGTTGATGCCATAATCTCATTAGTCATGATATGGAGATATCAAACCAAACACATAGGTACTTGTTAGAGAACAAGTGTACCGGACAGACCCCCCGTGAGTTTGACACATGGAACCATGACATGGTAGTCACAGTTAGTTCTCACAGTGATGGTGGTGAGTGTGATTCTTTGACCTGAAATTACTACACACAACACATGTCGTTGGGTACACTTTGACATCATCAAACGCAGTCCTGAAACATGGGTTGTTATAAAGGTGATGATTGGGTGGCTTTGACACATGGGACTTTTGAGGGGTGAGTGATAGATATGGGATTTGTCCCTCCTGAGGGAGTTTGATATCCATGGCCACAGGATGAGTAGGATTGAGATAGGTGTGCGCACGTATGTGTGAATCACTATGTGATATTGATGTCATACATATCTCCTCCAATCTACTCTGAGATCAAGGAAGTGAATGAACGTTGAAAGGATGATTGTTCCATGCCTTGAGTTCATTCGGGATATCAGTGACAAAGGAATTATACATTCACTGTAACACCATTCACGGATTGTAGGATTGAAAGTTATTCTCCAACTTTCTATTTCACTTGGGTAGCACTGATGTGCGACTAGGCATCGCTCTTTGCTTGTGAAGTCATAAGTGTTATGGACTTTCACTACCAACGTGAAATGGACCTACAGGGTCACACACATAGGATTTAACTTGGAAGAGGAGTTTATCCACAAATCATGTTTAGATTTATTACTAAAGAAGTTTTGTAGTTCAATTAAACACTCAATCGATTGATAGCTCAAAATCATAGTGTTCAAGGTGTTGGACTGATTGATTGGAGTATCGCATTGATTCAAACTGTGATTGACTGATTTGCACAAGTTTGCTGCCCCAACCGATCGGCTCATTAGATGAATCGATCGGCTTAGGTTGGTGAACTGATCAGTGTTGGTATGTATGCCCTGAGAGCCAATCATAGGATGATTGGTGGGATACATTAAGATTGATTTGATAAACATCAAAGGCAAGCTTCCAATTCTTTCTGGTTCAGTCATATGAGATAGTGATAGAACAGATTGAATGTCTAGAGAATGACAATACTCAATGACGTATGCCTTCAGGTTAAGGACCTGAATGATGAGATCATACGGATGCTAACAGTTTGTACATTCTTGTTATGTCCCTAGTCGGATGTCATTGTGGAAGGTAGATAGACAACAATGACACACAAGACTAGATTGTGGTGTTGGTTGATGACAGAATCTCATTAGTCATGATATAGAGATATCAAACCAAACACATAGGTACTTGTTAGAGAACAAGTGTACCGGACAGACCCACTGTGAGTTTGACACATGGAACCATGACATGGTAGTCACAGTCAGTACTCATAGTGATGGTGGTGAGTGTGATTCTTAGACCTGGAATCACTGCACTCAACACATGTCGTTGGACACACTTTGACATCATCAAACGCAGTCTTGAAACATGGGTTGTTATAAAGGTGATGATTGGGTGGCTTTGACACATGGGGCTTTTGAGGGGTGAGTGATAGATATGGGATTTGTCCCTCCTGAGGGAGTTTGATATCCAAGGCCACTTGATGAGTAGGATTGAAATAGGCGTGCGCACACATGTGTGAATCAGTATGTGATATTGATGTCATACATATCTCTTCCAATCTACTCTAAGATCAAGAAAGTGAATGAACGTTGACAGGATGACTGTTCCATGCCTCGAGTTCATTCGGGATATCAGTGACAAAGGAATTATACATTCACTGTAACACCATTCACAAATTGTAGGATTGAAAGTTATTCTCCAACTTTCTACTTTCACTTGGGTAGCACTGATATGTGACTAGGCACCGCTCTTTGCTTGTGAAGTCATAAGTGTTATGGACTTTCACTGCCAATTTGAAATGGACCTGCAGGGTCACACACATAGGATTTAACCTGGAAAAGGAGTTTTTTCCACAAGCAATGTTTAGATTGATTGCTAAAGGAGTTTAGTAGTTCAATTAAAAACTCAATCAATTGATAGCTCAATATCATAATGTTCAAGGTGTTGGACATATTGATTGGAGTATCGGATTGATTGAAATCACAATTGACTGATTCTTCACAATCTGCACTCCCAACCGATCGGCTAATGTGATGAACCGATTGGCTGAGCTTGGTGAACCGGTCGGCTCAAGTGTTGAGTCGATCGGCTCAAGGACAGGGTGAACGATTGCTTCAAGTGTTGAAACTATCAGTTCAACTGTTGCAACCGGGCAAGTTGGGAAAGTAGGATTGGTGAGAATTTTCCTTACGTTTCACTTGCCCAATTTGATTGGAACAAGGATTGGTATTCGATACCAATTAGAAACAAAAGATGGAAAGTCAATCAGGAACTGATCCGGACAACGAACCGACCGGTTCAGAAGTGAACTGATCGGCTCATGGGTCCCAACCGATCGGTTGCGGTGTCAACCGATCAGTTCAGGTCCCCAACCGACCGTTTCACTTGTGAAACGATCGGTTCAGGTTGTGAGTTGGTTGTTTTTGGTGGAAAATCTCGAACCCTTCTACTCCTGCTTTAGTCCCATATTGCCCGGGATGGAGAACCCTGTCCCATGACCCTCCTATATATAGGGGTATTGGGGGCTTCTCAAAGTACAACTCAGTGCAACCAGTTGCTCTGCAAAGTTGTCGTTCTCTGGTTTTGGTAACCGAGAGAGCCCGAGCAAGTGCTACCTGCAAAGGGAGGTGCAGCAAGGGAAAGACAACTGCAGTTGCAACTGGAGGCAGGAGAGTGTGTTGGCGACTAGTACATCAACAGGAGGGTGTGACTCCTTCCATCTCCTTGTGGGACAAGGAGATTGGAGTTCCAAGTGGTCTGTGTGGACTTCTTTAGAGGCGGGAGGTTTCTGCCGCTCAGGAGGACAACTGTCAACCCCGACAGTCCCGGTTAGAGGAGGAGTCGTCAGTCCCGGTGCGACCAGGAGCTGCACTGACACCGTCCAAGACAGGAGGTGAAGACCGCGCAAGCCGCGAGGTATTTTCGCCGAGCAAGCCTCGGGATAAGGTATGATTCCACAAACCATCCTTTCCTATGATATAGACGTTGACGCGTTTCCTTGTTCTGGGTTTAAGGGAGAATTTTTTTTATTTCTACTGCTTTCTCTACCTCCCCTAAAACCCAACAGTGATATCAGAGCCATGTCAACTGCTCTATATTTTAGGAATATCGATATGATCAATTTTGGTTTGTCACCTTTATTTATTGCATATGATGCGAATAAAACTGGTTTTATGCATGTCCAATCCTAAATCCACAAATCCCATTTACATATATGATATGTATTATTAATGCTCTCGATACGCGTCGCCCTTAAACGAGTTTTGTGGTGGATGTATAGCGTAGTTATGGCCAATAAACCCTAAATGTGTGTGGTTGTATGTGGTTGCTTGTATCTCGGTCTACGCACCGATCTTCCCTCTCCTATTCCTGATGTAACTCGAAATAATTCGAGATTCTTTCCTACCTTTGCTCCCCCCGAATGTAACTCAGGGTTTCCCTTTTAAGCAATGTAAAATTAGGATATATTTTATTTCCTGTTATGTTAAAGAACAGAGGACATCGAGACGACAGCTGAGATGATTGGTTCAAGGCGTGAACTGATCGGTTGATGTTCCAGACGATCGATTCAAGGAGTGAACTGGTCAGTTGATGATCGGTTCGAGGAACGAGACGAGCGGGTGGCGGCCATGACGAGATGCACGACGACCAGGCGAATCGATCGGTTGGAGGAGCCAAGCGATCGGCTGGTGGCACCCAAACGACCGGGCCAGAACGAGCAAGCCATTCATGTGATGAGATGATCTACTCAGAAGGAAAAGCACATAGTTCATCTTGTAAAGGTTGCATGTGATGTAGACCTAGATGATCGTGATTCCTCTTGGCTCGAAGAATCACATTAGGATGGCCATAATCATCGCTTTTATCGTTTGTGCATATTTTCTGTGGGATATAGCATGTATATGATACGTACTATGTATTGTGGTGATTGGATATGTATATGTATGTAAAAACTAAATCCCTCATTAAATATTAAGTTTTAGATGTCTTCCAAATGTGACACACGTGAAAAGCTTGATCGACCAAGTGTGGGCATGCCCAAACGTGGTGCACCGTCTATCTCGTGGAAGCGTGAAGGATGAATGTGTGGGTCTGCCCAAGAAGGGTGCATATTCATCGTGTTGGCTTTGGGTCGGACTTAACAATGTGACCTAGATAGGATCTAGCACCTTGAGGCATGGAGATGCTCATGGCAAGGATTTGCATATGACATCTTATCAAGAGTTGCATATGATGCAATTGGCAAGTGTTGCCTACTTGAGAGATCTAAGTTGTGGGTGACAGCCCAAGCTGATCCATGACTTATAGGATTTCAGGATCTTGCCCACTAGAAGGTTGTACGCTGCAATCTTCTGAATTGATGGTCAGGGCTATTAATTTGAAGTAAAATAGTGGGAGCGATAATTAATTAAAGGCCTAATTTTATCGTCAACTTTTCAAATCAGTCAAATAAGTCAAAAATGAGTTTTGGACTAAAATTGCATATATTTCCTTTTGTACAATAAATGGTTGATCAACAATAATCACTTATTTGCGATCAGTCTTTGAGACCAACAAATTAAATGGGAATTTTTCCACGACTGGTTAGGACATTGAGAAGTGTTCTCAATCGTAGAGTGAAAGCTCTAAGTCCTAGTTATACCAGAACCAGATGAACTCAATCCCACCATATCAATGGTTGAAAGTATTCTTATGGAAGCATACCGAGGAGGACATTGATGAGGAGTTCTTGATGTTGTGTTCTCTGAACTATGAGTTGTAGAGACAACATGAGACATATGATGTCTCCAAGACACTATCCTAGTATGTCATGACAGAAGGAGATCCAGTAAGGTATTCACACACTCAATGTGATTGGGAATGTGGAAAACCTGAATAAGAAGGATTCCCTCTGAGCCAAGAGTTGGCTATTGGTATGATACTGCAAATGTTGTGAAAATCATACAATTCATGATAAGCTACAACATGAACAACTTTGACAAGCGTTGATAAAGTTGTTGGACATGTTGAGGACAGTAGAGGCAAATATGAAGAAAGACTAACCTTAATCTTTGATGAGATCAATGAAAGGTAAGTCTTAAGGGTAAGGGCAAGGGCAAAGCAAAGAATTGTTCTGATGTTAGCCAGTAGCCCAATCCGTCTTCAACCTCAAGGCACATGGGGAAAGGGTGTATGAGGGAATTGCCCTCTATATCTGGAAGAACAAAATAAGATGAAGGAGGGGATGGAGATCTCCACCTGAGGTATCATGAAATGAACCACTTCTTTATCTGAGGTATATAATACCAAGATATGGATATGCATATATGATATGCAATGTCCAAAAAGAAGTGATGGCCTTTGTGAAAGGACCAAGAAAGGAGTATCAATCATTGGAGCAAGTGTTGCTGCTATAGATAGGAGTACCTTTTAGTTTATTTTCAGCCTAAAATGCATGTAATACAGTTATGAACTACTATTTCATATTTGTCAATAGATAGAAACACTTTATTTTTGCATATTATATGACAATGATGGCAATTAATAAAGTTGATGTTTCAATCTCAAAGATATGATCTTTGTGTCAATGACTTGTTTATCTTGTGGTATTTGATATGCATAAGATAAAATGATACCTAAAAGTTATAGATAACTCAAACAATCAAATTAGCGTCAATCATGAGAAATTCATTTCTAGTTTCCATATGATGGATAAATCTAGACTCTTTTTTGTTAGAGAACCAGTAAGAGACATGAATATCTTTGAGATGATTAATCAATCTTCACTAAAGATAGTAGGAGAATGATTATCCTATTAGGTGTAATACATGTGATGTATTTACATGCCTATTGGAATAAATGCTAATACTTCAAATGGTGTTTAGAGAAATACCAATATGAATATCTTGAAGTGTTCAAGATTATCATAGATGAAGTGCAAATTTGGTAAAGTGTTAATTCTTGAAGAGATCAATGAATGAAATACTTGGACCAAATGTTTGAGATCCTTACGAGTGATTATGATAGTGTATCATAATGAACTCATGATTAAGGCATGGTGATGTCTAAATCAAGAAGGAATCATGCTCTAAGGAGTTAGAGAATGATTATCAAATAACTAATTTATTCTTAATAAAAGAATACCCCATACTAATAAAGGACATTGAGAATCACAAGGAGTTGTGAGTTCTTATATCCTTGACAGATACACCTCAATTATCTATGTGATGAGTTGTTCATGTGATGAGTCAACTATCTAGATAAATACGAGGAACCGAATTTTGAGTTATGGTTTATGACCATTGCATCCTAAATGACATCCATGTGAACCATAAGGTATGACCTTGATGGTAGCACCCATTGGATGAAATCCATAAGTGCAAATGAATCTTAAAGTGTTAAGATACATGGATAACATTTGGAGAAGGATGATGCTTGTTGATTGCAACTTAATGACTAAGACATTTGGCATATGGATACTAAAACCGCATTCCTATGAGGAATGAAACAAGGATGTGTACGTGACACAACCTCTAAGGTTTATGAATCCACTAATGCAAATGAAGTCTATAAGTTACAATGGACTAATCAATGTGATCGATTGAGTACAAGCAACTCAAAATTGGATCTTTACTTTGATGATATAGTCAAAGGGTTTGACTGATATGTCAAAGATAAAGAAGGGATCTGTGATTTAGTAGGAGTGTGTTCACATTCCACATGTTGATGTGAAATGGAAATGTTCTAGAATGGAAATCCAAAAGTGGAAATTATCTTTAAGGAAGATAGAGATGTTTCCTATGTGATAGGAATAGAGATCTATGGAGATAGTTCTCAAAAACCTCTTGACCTGAAAAGAGAAAGCATACATTGGCAATCTGTATTGAAGGATTCAGTATGCACAGATTCAGTGGGAGAAAACTTGTCCATGTTACATGGAGTTAGTATCCCAAGGCCAAGTGTCCAATTCTTATGAAGAACGAGAACACTAAGAATAGATATGGATCTATCATGTATGTACTCATCCCATTATCTTGCATGTATGGACATAGCAAGAATAAAATGCATTCATCATTTTGTATGTATGCATTGACAATATGATATGCTCATCCTGATAACTCATATGTGGGACATGACGAGCGGATGTCTGTCTACTTCCAGTAAGGGTTACTAGAATACCATGAGAACTTGATAAGTACTTGAGAAGAGTTGCATTGATGCGAACTTCCAAAAAGGATAGAAAATTAATCACAAAATATATATAGGATATATAAAAGTGAAAGTTTGTTGATAATTGGAAATGTTCCAATAAATCCGTTTAAAAGGAAATGCCAAGTATCCATGTGTTAGAGAACAACAGTGTATACTATATGGATCTGGAAGTTCATGAGATGAACTTATAGATATTCCGCTCATTGATGACAAGTATGAAATCCTTGATCAGGCAATGTGGCTAAAGGTTAGCAAAGGAATACTAGATCGCATATTACGGAAACTCCATCTCATACGTGTGACGTACAATGAAGAGATGTGAGACATGCAATTTAAACTGACTTTGGCAAAGGTGTTGCCATAACTCACTATGTTCGCGCTAGAGCACAGTAACATGTGGGACATGTTTGAAGATCACTATTAATATGATTCAAGGGTGATTGGCTCGCAGTGCAAGTGGGAGTCTGTTGGTATGTATGCCTTGAGAGCCAATCATGGGATGATTGGTGGGATACATTAAGATTGATTTGATAAACATCAAAGGCAAGCTTCCAATTCTTTCTGGTTCAGTCATATGAGATAGTGATAGAATAGATTGAATGTCTAGAGAATGACAGTACTCAATGATGTATGCCTTCCGGTTAAGGACCTGAACGATGAGATCATACAGATGCTAAGAGTTTGTACATTCTTGTTATGTCCCTAGTCGGATGTCATTGTGGAAGGTAGATAGACAACAATGACACACAAGACTAGATTGTGGTGTTGGTTGATGATAGAATCTCATTAGTCATGATATAGAGATATCAAACCAAACACATAGGTACTTGTTAGAGAATAAGTGTACCAGACAGACCCACCGTGAGTTTGACACATGGAACCATGACATGGTAGTCACAGTCAGTACTCACAGTGATGGTGGTGAGTGTGATTCTTATACCTGAAATCACTGCACTCAACACATGTCGTTGGGCACACTTTGACATCATCAAACATAGTCCTGAAACATGGGTTGTTATAAAGGTGATGATTGGGTGGCTTTGACACATGGGGCTTTTGAGGGGTGAGTGATAGATATGGGATTTGTCCCTTCTGAGGGAGGTTGATATCCAAGGCCACTTGATGAGTAGGATTGAAATAGGCGTGTGCACGCATGTGTGAATCAGTATGTGATATTGATGCCATACATATCTCTTCCAATCTACTTTGAGATCAAGAAAGTGAATGAACGTTGACAGGATGACTGTTCCATGTCTCGAGTTCATTTGGGATATCAGTGACAAAGGAATTATACATTCACTGTAACACCATTCACAGATTGTAGGATTGAAAGTTGTTCTCCAACTTTCTACTTTCACTTGGGTAGCACTGATGTGTGACTAGGCATCGCTCTTTGCTTGTGAAGTCATAAGTGTTATGGACTTTCACTGCCAACGTGAAATGGACCTGCAGGGTCACACACATAGGATTTAACCTGGAAGAGGAGTTTTGTCCACAAGAAATGTTTAGATTGATTGCTAAAGGAGTTTAGTAGTTCAATTAAACACTCAATCAATTGATAGCTCAATATCATAATGTTCAAGGTGTTGGACATATTGATTGGAGTATCAGATTGATTGAAATCACAATTGACAGATTCTACACAATCTGCACTCCCAACCGATCGGTTCATGTGATGAACCGATCGACTGAGCTTGGTGAACCGTTCGGCTCAAATGTTGAGTTGATCGGCTCAAGGACAGGGTGAACGATTGCTTCAAGTGTTGAAACGATCGGTTCAACTGTTGCAACCGGGCAAGTTGGGAAAGTAGGATTGGTGAGAATTTTCCTTGTGTTTCACTTGCCCAATTTGATTGGAACAAGGATTGGTATTCGATACCAATTTGAAACAAAAGATGGAAAGTCAATCGGGAACTGATCAGGACCACGAACCGACCGGTTCAGAAGTGAACCGATCGGCTCATGGGTACCAACCGATCGGTTGAGGTGTCAACCGATCGGTTCAGGTCCCCAACCGATCGTTTCACTTGTGAAACGATCGGTTCAGGTTGCGAGTTGGTTGTTTTTGGTGGAAAATCTCAAACCCTTCTACTCCTGCTTTAGTCCCATATTGCCCGGGATGGAGAACCCTGTCCCATGACCCTCCTATATATATAGGGGTATTGGGGGATTCTCAAAGTACAACTCAGTGCAACCAGTTGCTCTGCAAAGTTGTCGTTCTCTGGTTTTGGTAACCGAAAGATCCCGAGCAAGTGCTACCCGCAAAGGGAGGTGCAGCAAGGGAAAGACAACTGCAGTTGCAACTGGAGGCAAGAGAGTGTGTTGGAAACTAGTACGTCAACAGCAGGGTGTGACTCCTTCCATCTCCTTGTGGGACAAGGAGATTGGAGTTCCAGGTGGTCCGTGTGGACTTCTTCAGAGGCGAGAGGTTTCTGCCGCTCAGGAGGACAACTGTCAACCCCGACAGTCCCGGTTAGAGGAGGAGTCGTCAGTCCCGGTGCGACCAGGAGCTGCACTGACACCGTCCAAGACAGGAGGTGAAGACCGCGCAAGCCGCGAGGTATTTTCGCCGAGCAAGCCTCGGGATAAGGTATGATTCCACAAACCATCATTTCCTATGATATAGACGTTGACGCGTTTCCTTGTTCTGGGTTTAAGGGAGAATTTTTTTTATTTCTACTGCTTTCTCTACCTCCCCTAAAACCCAACAATCGGCTCATGGGATGAACCGATCGACTCCAGACAGGCTGAACTGACCAGTTCAAGAGTTGAACCGATCGGCTCAACTGGTCCAACCGAGATCGTTTGGAAAGTTAGAAGACTATTTTGCAAATACAATTTGTTTCAATTGTACAAATTTGATTTGAACAAGGATTAATATTTGATTAATCAGAAATAAATATGAAAGTCAATTTGAGTTGGACCAGGACCACGAACCGATCAACTCATGTGATGAACCGATCAGCTCAAGTGTCCCAAACGATCGGTTCAGGAGTGAACCGATCGGTTGAGTTCACCAAACGATCATTCCAGGGTTGAAACGATCGGTTCAGCTGACGCAAGTTGGTCGTTTTGTGGAAAATCTTGAACCCTTCTACTCCTGCTTTAATCCTGCATTGTTCGGGAAAGAGAACCTTGTCCCATGACCCTCCTATATATAGGGGTATTGGGGGCTTCTCAGGAACAATAACTCAGAGACCAATTGCTCTATAAAGTTGTCGTTCTCTCTGGTTTCGGTAACCGAGAGAGAGCCCGAGCAAGTGCTACCCGATAAGGGAGGCACAACAAGAGAAAGACAACTGCAGAAAAGCAACTGGTTGCAGGAGAGTGTGTTGGTGACTAGTACGCCAACATGAGGGTGGGACTCCTTTCGATTCCTTGTGGGACAAGGAGATCGGAGTTCCAGGTGGTCCGTGTGGACTACTTCAGAGGCGGGAGATTCTGCCGCTCGGAGGACAGTTGTCAATCCCGACAGTCCTGATGAGACCAGGAGTTGCACATACACTATCCAAGACCGGAGCTGAAGACCGTGCAAGCCGCGAGGTAACGTCACCGAGCAAGCCTCGGGACAAGGTACGTCTCTACAAACCATCCTTCCTATTGTATAGACGTTGACACGATTCCTTTATTCTGGGTTTGGGAGAAGAAATTTTTTGTTTCTGCTGCCTTCTCTGTCTCCCCTAAAATCCAACAGTGGTATCAGAGCCATGTCAACTGCTCTGTACTTTAGGTTTATCGATATGATCGATTTTGTTTTTTCTCCTTTATTTATTGCATACGATGCGAATAAAATTGGCTTTCTGCATATCCAATCCTAAATCCACAAATCCCAATATACATATATCATATGTAATATGAATGCACTCGATACGCGTCACCCTTAAACGAGTTTTGTGGTGGATGTATAGTGTGGTTATGGCCAATAAACCCTATGTGTGTGCTTGGTTGTATGTGGTTGCTTGCATCTCGGTTTGCGCACTGATTTCCTATCTCATATTTCTGATGTAACTCGAGATAATTCGAGATTTCTTTCCTACCTTTTCTCCCCCCGAATATAACTCGGGGTTTCCCAATTCAAATGTAAAATAGGATAGATCTTTTATTTCCTGTTATGTCAAAGCACGGAGGACATCTGACGACGACTAAGACAATCGGTTCAAGGAGTGAACCGATCAATTAGCAATCTAGATGATTGGTTCGAGGAGCGAGACAATTGAGTGGCAGCCATGAGGAGATGCACGACGACCAGGCAAACCGATCGATTGGAGTAGCCAACCGATCGGCTGGTGGCACCCAACCGACCGACATGATGGCGAACCGATCAATCATGGAGATGAGTTGATCAAACCCAGTAAAGGCAAAGAACAAAGTTCATCTTAGACATGTTGCATTGGATGTAGACCTAGATGACCGTGATTCCTCTTGGCTCGAGGAATCACATTAGGATGGCCATAATCATCGCTTTTATCATTTTGCATGTTTTCTGTGGGATATAGCATGTATATGATACATACTACATATTGTGGTGATTGGATATTTATATGTACCTATAAAACCAAATCCCTCATTAAATACTAAAGTTTTAGATGCCTTCCAAATGTGACACACGTGAAAAACTTGATCGTCCAAGTGTGGGCACGCCCTAGCGTGGTGCACCGTCTATCTCGTGGAAGCGTGAAGGATGAATATGTGGGTCTGCCCTAGAAGGGTGCATATTCATTGTGTTGGTTTTGGGTCGGACTTAACAAGGTGACCTAGATAGGATCTAACACCTTGAGGCATGGAGGTGATCATGGCAAGGAGTTGCGCATGACATCTTTCAAGAGTTGCATATGATGCATTGGCAAAAGTTGTCTATCTGGAAGATCTAAGTTGTGGGTGACAACCCTAGCTGGTCCATGACTCAGAGGATTTTAGGATCTTGACCCACTAGAAGATTCTACGCTACAATCTTCCAAATTGATGGTGATGGCTATCAATTTGAACAAAAATAGTGGGAGCGATAATTAATTAAAGTCCTAATTATATCGTCAGCCTTTCAAATCAATCAAATAAGTCGAAATTGAGTTTTGATCTAAATTACATATATTTTCTTTTGTAGTTCAAATGACAACAAACAACAATCACTTTTTATTGTGATCGGTCCTTGAAAAGGACAAGCTGAATGGGACTAACTTCCACGACTGGTTTAGGACATTGAGAATTGTTCTCACTCAAGAGAGAAAGCTTTATGTCCTGGATACTTCTATTCCAGAGGAACCTGCTCCTACCACACCAAAGGAAGAAAGGGATGTTTATAAGAAGCATTGTGATGATGTCATTGATGCAAAGTGCTTGATGTTGTGCTCCATGAACCATGAGTTGCAGAGACACCATGAGAACATGGGTGTCATTGAGATGATTCAACATCTCAAGAACATGTATGAAGATCAAGCACGACAAGAGAGATATGATGTCTCCAGGGCGCTATTCAAGTACGTCATGAAAGAAGGAGATCCAGTTGGTCCTCACACGCTCAAGATGATTGGGTATGTGGAGAACCTGACGAGACTAGGATTTCCCTTGAGCCAAGAGTTGGCTAGTGACGTGATGTTGCAATCATGCCAGAATGCTACAGTCAGTTTGTGATGAACAACAACATGAACAACTTTGACAAGCCGTTGACAGAGTTGTTGGGCATGTTGAGGACAGCCGAGACACAGATGAAGCAGGACAAGCCTAAGTCTATGATGATGATCAGTAGCAAGAAAGGCAAGTCCAAGCGCAAGGGTAAGGGCAAAGCTAAGAAGGGTTCTGATGCTATTCAGGAGCCCAAGGCATCTTCAGCTCTCAAGGCCAAGGGAGGTGTGACCAAGAGAAGCAATTGCCACCATTGTCAAAAGCCAGGACATTGGAAAAGGAATTGTCCACTCTATCTGGAAGAACTAAAGAAGAAGGAGGCGACAAACGTCTCCACCTGAAGGTTTCATGAAATAAACTTGTAACATTTTTGAGGTATATGATACCAAGATATAAAATGTAAAGCACTCAATAAATGGGGCAAATATTGCCACCATAGATAGGAGTACTTTAGTTTCTTTTCAGCCTTGACAGCATGTAATAGAATTATGAACTACTATTTGCCAATGGATAGAAACACATTATTTTTGCATATTGTATGACAATGATTGTAATTAATAAAGTTGATGTTTCAATCTCAAAAGATATGATCTTTATGGCAATGCCTTGTTTATCTTGTGGTACTTGGTATGCATAAGATAAAATGATACCTAAAAGTTATTGATAACTCAAACAATCAAATTATCATTATCATGAGAAATTCATTTCTAATTTCCATATGATGATAAATCTAGACTCTTTTGGTTAGAGAACCAGTAAGAGACATGAATCTCTTGAACATGATAAATCAATCTTCACTAGTGGTAGTGGGAGAATGATTATCCTATTAGGTATAATACATATGATGTATTTACATACCTATTGGAGCTAATGCTGATACTTCAAATGGTGTTTAGAGAAATACCAATATGAATATCTTCAAGTGTTCAAGAATATAATAGATGAAGTATGAATTTGGTAAAGTGTTAATTCTTGATAAGATCAATAAATGAAATACTTGAACCAAATGTTTGAGATCCTTATCAGTGATTATGATAGTGTATCATAGTGAACTCATGATTAAGGTATGGTGATGTCTAAATAAAAAAGGAGTCATACTCTAAGGAGTTAGAGGATGATTATCAAATAACTAATTTCTTCTTAAATAAAGAATACCCCACACTTATAAAGGATATTAAGAATCACAAAGTGTTGTGAGTTCTCAAATTCCTTAACAGATACACCTCAATTATCTATGTGATGAGTTGGTCATGTGATGAGTCAACTATCTAGATATATATGAAGAACCAAAATTTTGAGTTATGGTTTATGACCATAACATCCTAAATGACTTCCATGTGAACCATAAGGTATGACCTTGATGTAGCACCCATTGGGATAAAATCCATAAGTGCTAATGAGTCTTAAGCGTTAAGACACATGGATAACATTTTGAGAAAGATGATGCTTGTTGATTATAACTTAATGACTAAGAGATTTGGCATACATATACTAAAAGTGCATTCCTATGAGGAATAAAATAAGGATGTGTATGTGACACAACCTATAAGGTTTATGAATCCATTAAAGCAAATGAAGTCTATAAGTTACAATGGACAAATCAATGTGATTGATTAAGTACAAGCAACTTAGAGCTGGATCTTTACTTTGATTATACAGTCAAAGGGTTTGACTGATATGACAAAGGTAAAGAAGGGCTATGTGATTTCGTGGGAGCATATTTGCATTCCACATGTTGATGTGAAATGGAAATGTTCTAGAATGGAAATCCAAAGTGGAAGTTATCTTTAAGGAAGATAGAGATGTTTGCTATGTGATAGGAATAGAGATCTATAGAGATGGTTCTCGAAAACCTCTTGACTTGAAAGGAGAGAGCATACATTGGCAATCTATACAGAAGAGTTCGGTATGCACAGATTCAGTGGGAGAAAACTTGTCCATGTTAAATGGAGTTGGTATCCCAAGGCTAAGTGTCCAGTTCTTAAGAAGAATGGGAACACTAAGAATAGATATGGATCTATCATGTATGTAATCTTCCCATTATCTTGCATGTATGGACATGGCAAGAACAAAATACATTTATCATCTTGTATGTAGGACATGACAATAGATGTGCTCATCCTGATAACTCGTATGTGGGACATGACGAGTGGATGTTTGTCTAGTTCTAGTAAAGGTTACTGGAATACCGTAAGAACTTGATAAGTACTTGAGAAGTACTAGTTCTATGGAAATAAGGAAGGGTTCACTGCAAAGAGTTACACTAATGTGAACTTCCGAAAAGGACAGAAAATTAATAGCAACATATATATATGGAATATATAAAAGTGAATGTTTGTTGATAAATGGAAACGTTCCAATAAAGTTGTTTAAAAGGAAAAGCCGAGTATCCGTGTGTTATAGAACAACAGTGGATACTATATGGATATGGAAGTTCATGAGATGAACTTATAGTAATTCCGATCTTTGATGACAAGTAAGGAGTATTTGGTCATGCAATGTGGCTATAGGTTAGCAAAGGAATACTAGATCACATATTATGGCAACTCCATCTCATACGTGTGACGTACAGTTAAGAGATGAGAGACATGCAGTTAATACCGACTTTGGCAAGGTGTTGCCATAACTCACTATGTTAGCACTAGAGCACAGTAACATGTGGGACATGTTTGAAGATCACGATGAATATGATTCAAGGGTGATTGGCTCGCAGTGCATGTGGGAGTCTATTGGTATGTATGCCCTAAGAGCCAATCATGGGATGATTGGTGGGATACATTAAGATTGATTTGATAAAGATCAAAGGCAAGCTTCCAATTCTTTCTTGTTCAGTCATATGAGATAGTGATAGAACAGATTGAATGTCTAGAGAATGAAAGTACTAAATGACGTATGCTTTCAGGTTGAGGACTTGAACGATGAGATCATACAAATGCTAAGAGTTTGTACATTCTTATTATGTCCCTAGTCAGATGTCATTATGGAAGGTAGATAGACAAAAATGACACACAAGACTAGATTGGTGGTGTTGGTTGATGACAAAATCTCATTAGTCATGATATGGAGATCTCAAACCAAACACATAGGTACTTGTTAGAGAACAAGTGTATCGGACAGACCCACCGTGAGTTTGACACATGGAACCATGACATGGTAGTCACATTCAGTTCTCAGAGTGATGGTGGTGAGTGTGATTCTTTGACCTAAAATCACTACACTCAACCCATGTCGTTGGGTACACTTTGACATCATCAAACGCAGTCCTGAAACATGGGTTGTTATAATGCAAGAAATAAAGAGAGAAGTGAGGGTTTGGTCATGATGAGTAATAATTTGAACCCCACTTTCTTTCTTAGATTACAAGGAATAGAAATAATGGGAAATAAGAAAATAAGAAAGAGAAAATAGATGAGAAATATACATATTTAAGTAATATCATGCACCTAAAGAAAAGGCACGTTTGCTTTTAAATAATGAGCCCAGATTTGGCAGAGAGGTAGATTAAATCGTTACTAAGTTTCCCTCCAAATTTGGGATTGATTAGATACTCGGTTTCGGAGTTATGGCTTTTACAAAATTCCCTAAAGTGTTGGGATTATAGTAAACGTCACGATTAAATTGATATACAAAATCCACAAAAGGATCAGGCACACCGCACAACAGCCGTTGGATTGAAATCTAAGGGCGCCTGGGTCATCTTCTACCTCAGGTAGGACTAGGAGCAGTAGGAGTTTGATACGATCTGGATTCTCTGGTAATATAGCCTATGTGTGGTTTTGGAAACTCTCCCAATGATTTGGGGAGAAGATTCCGGACCCGATCATACCGGGTGTCCCGACCTGAGGAGGACTAGGGAATATTTCCCAAATCTTGGCATCGACCTCTGACCCAGATCTATATAAGGGGTACAGACCTCCCTTTAACAAGGTAACCTCACCCTTAGGACTCTGACAGAGTCTGCAGTACATCCGCGATTCAAGCTGGCGCCAAGACGTGTGTCTACCCTCTCCCTGCCATGGCATCATGGCCGAGGAACCTCCTAGCCGTCCCGGCGACTCCGACTAGCTCTAGCAGATCTGAGACCACCATTGAATTTGGTGGCTTGAGGTGAAGGAGGAGGAGACGTCACCGGTTGCTGGGGAAGCGAGGTTCGCATAGTCAACCTAGAAGTTGACCGTTGGGAAACGCTGGGCCACAGGTAGAGAAGCGTGAGGAAGAAGAAGAAGAAGAAGAAGAGAAAGAGGGAAATGACCTCCTTGCCCCCGACATTTGTGAAGGAAGGTAAGGGCTTTTCTGTCATTGGCATCTTTTTGATAGCAAAGGAAGGTGTGGGCCATTGGATTTCGTGTGGTCCATGGGACCACAGATCGGATGGCCAACGATTTTCTAAAACTAACAGATAATCCAAGATCATGCTTTTCCTTACAAAATTCATAGAAATTGCTAGGAATCTCAGATTGACAAACTTAATACATGAAAGTTGCTTAGAAAAATACGAGGAACACAATAAAATTGGTTTGAGAACCTGATTTCGTTCCTATTTGGAAAAGTGTCCTAATCTAATGAAGAGTGCTTATGGATTAAATTAGAAACCCTAATTGAGCAAATTGGTTAAGTTCATGTTGCTTGGTTGATGAAATTGAGTAATTGCAACATGTTGAATAGTTAATGACGAACTTGAACCTGATCTAGATGTATCTCGCATGATTTAGGGTTTCTACCTCAAATAAGAATGATAAAGCATTTAGAAACCCTAATTTAGGGTAAAAGAGGAGAAGATCATATTTAATTTGAAAATTGTGAAAATACGTTGTTAAATGATGGTTCTAAGCTATTTTGAATATAAAAGTTCCTAATTGTGGATAAATATCCTTAACATGGAAATTAAGGTTTTCTAAGGTATAAAGGTGGATTTAGTGATAAATAGAGTCCATGAAAGATAAGTTGTTAATTTGAAAGGAAACAAAGATGATTTTTGGGCCTAATGATCTTGTCATGAATTAAAAAGATAAAAATGATAGTTTTAATGAAAAAAGGGTCTAATAGACTTAGTGGACTTAATTGATGGTTAATTGTTCCTTTAATCTGAAATTAAGGTTATATGTTGTTAAAAGGAAACCTTAATATCTTTCGTGAAGAATAGATAAGATAATTAGGGTTTGTGAGTAATTATATAAAATTAGGGTTTAAAATAGTATAAATGAAGTGAACCCCTAATTGCAATGGAAACCCTAAAAGTGGACTAGAAACCCTAGGAAGCGAGCTAGGTTTATTAGATCTTGATGGCATGATCAATGATAGGAAATTGTATGCATATTTCAGGATCTCTTTGTGTGCTTGTTTGCCTATTGGATTCCTTGCATTGAATGGATTAATTCTGTCTCAAATCAACCTGAAAGGTATGTGGTTAATTATGGTTAATCACATTAGTTTTCCGAAGAGTTTCTCGGATGATTCATCGCATTGAATGCAACTTAACTATTTGGATGTTCATACTTGCAAATCATAAAGTCACTATTATTATCACAATAATAATAGAAGTGTGTATTCTCGCACCTACATGCCACCCTGATGGATGATGCAAAAAGGTCAAACCTAGGAGGGAAGACCGATGGGCACCATGAGAGGTGACCCCAGGCACCAAGCTCGAGATTGCGAAGGTGACCTATGATATTTGATGACTAGAGGGCACCATGAAGGGTGACACCAGGAACCAAGCTCGGGATTGAAAAGGTGGCCTTAAGTCAATGGCAAAAGTGAAACCCGAAAGGGGGTATGCCAGGGTTAGGGAAAAAGTGGTGGAGAAAGTCATACTAAAAGTGTAATTTGGCATGTTAATTAACTTGATTGTGATATTTAAATTGTTAATCGTATTTGTGAAATTTTGGTTGGCCCCACATACCGGCATATTTCGATATGCTGACTAACATTTTGTTTGTCGGCATTTTAGGTACAAGATTGAAAAGGACAAACAATAAAGTGGCATATGTGGAATGAAATAAGAGTTAAAGTACAAAGGAGGATTAGTTAGAATAGACTCCAGATGTGGATACAAGTAGATATCCAAGTTTTTGAAAAGGTATGCAAAGTTTTATTTTATATCTGCTTTCAGTTTAGTTAGTAGAATTTCATAATTATTACTAATTAATTGTCGAACCTTTGATCCTCTTAATTGGGATAATAGCTCTGACCTCTTGGTCTCCCTTAATCGGGGGTTACTGAGAGGCAGGGTCATTACAGTGCCTTTGGTGTTCTTTCCAGTGTCAAAGCAGGTCATGTGATGTAAGATATACCTGGCTCACTTGACACCAATATTGTTTAACAACCAATACATAATGACAGCGGTGTTTTCGACAATGTCCATTTGATTTCTCTTTGGATGGACATTACAGTTAATCACCAAAGCCAGTATGCACCTCTTTAGGTCAAGAGAGGAGGAGTGCAGGGTGGACTTCTTATAGGCCATGTCGAGTTTCTTCAAAAAATGATGAACATCCGGAAACATCAATTCATGGTGTTTGTAAATACCTTCCAGGTCAAGAAGATCAAAATACTCTCCATAATCCTTATGCCATGTGTTATTTTCCTCATCTATAGTAAAAAAGACATTTAAGGTATCCTCAGAGAGTTGGAAACGATGACCGACGATCATAGAAGTAAGAATTACTTGAGTATTCGCCTATGGGATGAGCGAATCATAGTTCCAACGCAAGTTGGCATAGAACTTGTGAACAACTTTAGTGCTTGACATGGAGTTGTGAAAGCAGTCACGTTCGATCGCAAGGGCAGACAAATGGTGGGAGGCGAGAAGCCGAGAAACAGAGGCAATAATCTCTTGATACCTAGGGGAAGGCTCGATCAAAGCACAAAAAGGAAAAGGGATTCGGGGAAGAAGGTCCTTGTACCTATTTATAGCTTCAACCAACACAAAAGAGGTATTATCAAACGGAATCAAACGATTATTGGATGAGGAAACTAGAGAATTGCTTGGAGAAGGATGTTTTCATCTATGAGAAGCCATGGAAACAAAAACGAGATGAAAAACGTGCGAACAAGCAATGGCAAACCTCAAACGCCAAGCAAACACCACCAATGATGCCCAAGGAGGTCAAGATAAAGGTTTCTAGGTCGATCTAGGGCTAGGAGCGGTAGGTTTAGGGTAGGATTTGAGAGCTTAGGGCTAGGAGGTGAGGAATTGATCGTCTATTTTCTAGTTGAGAGGGAAAAAGACGGTCGATCCTAACTTTTAAGTTGGCTCATACCGCGGATCGATCAAGTTGTGTATGGAAAATTTGACCAAACGGTCCACTAAAGACTTGCTCTCGACTCCTGATCGGTCGAGTTTTTTAGGGTGAAAACTCGACCGAAGGTCAACCTTATCTAAAAGTCACATTCTTAGTTTCTAGCTATATACATGCCAATTAAATTCATTTTTCCATTCTATTATGTATCATTAACATACTTGGGCACATTTAGCTCATCATTGGGCACTATTTTGCGATAAAACATGGAATTCGATAAAAACACAAAAACAAGCAAAACACTAAGCATGTTTACAAGCAAGTTAGGCACATTTAGGCATATATAGGAAAAACAAGGTGAAGAAAGATATGAGCAAACATATAGTAAAGAGACAACTAGCTAGATCACATGGAAATATCATTCAAATCAACAATAAGCAGTTTAGATCGAATAAAGTTAAATTGATCTCTAGCTAGAGGTTTTGTAAAGATATCCGTCAATTGATTTTCCGTGTCCACATGCGTGACATAAATATCCTTCTTGGCAATGTGATCACGGAGAAAGTGATGGAGAACCTCTATATGCTTGGCTCTACTATGCAATATAGGATTGTAAGATAGATTAATTGCACTAGTATTGTCACAAAAGATAGGAGAAGCATCAAAAAATATGTTGAAGTCTTGGAGCATTTGCTTCATCCATAGGACCTGTGCACAACAGCTCCCGACTGTAATATATTCAGCCTCGGTAGTTGATAATGCCATTGTAATTTATTTCTTGGAGAACCAAGATACTAAGCATGGTCCTAGAATGAAGCAAGTGCCACTTGTTCACTTTCTATCAACCAAACACCCTGTGTAATCTGCATCACTATATGATCTAAGAGTAAAATCCCTTGATTTAGGATACCATAGTCCAAAATTTTGGGTTTTGGCTAAGTACCTCAAAATCCTCTTAACAACAATAAGATGTGACTTCTTAGGGCTAGATTGAAAGCAAGCACACACGCCAACACTAAACATAATATCAGGTCTAGAGGCAGTTAAATAGAGTAAACTTCCAATCATACCTCTATAGAGATTCTCATCTACCTTCTCACCTTCTTCATCTTTGTCAAGTTTGAAGGTGTTGGACATGGGTGTATCCATCGACTTCATGTTCTCCATCCCAAAGCGCTTGAGCAGTTCATTTGTGTACTTACCTTGGTTGATGAAGTTTCCTTCTTTTGTTTGCTTGATTTGAAATCTGAGGAAGAAAGTCAACTCACCCATCATGCTCATTTCGAACTCACTCTGCATAAGAGAACTAAACTCCTTGCAAAGACCAAGATCAGTCCCACCAAAAATGATATCATCAACATAAATTTGAATTATAAGAAAATGGTTAGAAGTGTGTTTTAGGAATAAGGTAGAATCAACTTTTCCTATAACATACATGTTATCTAACAAAAAGTTCTTTCATTTCTCATACCAAGCTCGAGGTGCTTGTTTGAGTCCATAGAGAGCTTTTTGTAACAAATAAACATGATTGGGTAACTTGTCATTTTCAAAGCCCGGAGGTTGAGCAACAAATACTTCCTCCTCGATTGTACCATTCAAAAACACACTTTTAACGTCCATTTGATATAACAAGAAATTTTTGTAACTAGCAAAAGCAAGTAACATATGAATAGATTCTAATCTAGCAACAGGAGCATAAGTTTCATCAAAGTCAATACCTTCATGTTGGTTGTAACCTTGTGCTACTAACCTTGCTTTGTTTCTTACCACTTTTCCTTTCTCATCTAGCTTATTGCGGTACACCCATTTGGTGCCAATGATTTTTCTATCACTTGGTCTTGGCACTAAAGTCCACACATGATTCTTCTCGAATTGCTCTAACTCTTCTTGCATGGCTAGGATCCACTCATCATCACCAAGGGCTTCTTTGATGTTCTTTGGATCTAGTTGGGAGATGAAGGCACTATGTACTTATTCTTTGTTGTGAGTAGCTCGTGTCCTCACTCTCTCAAATGGGTTGCCAATGATCAACTCCGTGGGATGATTCTTTGCAAAGCGGGGAGTGGGATCCTTCTTTTCTTCTTCTTCTTCTTCTATCACCTGATTACCTTTATTTTCGATGTTAAGGTCTTTTAAGATAGGAATCAAATCATCAGAAACATCATTATCAACAACACGTTTGCCAATAATAGGGTTAGTTTCAATAAACTTAACATTGATAGATTCTTCAATTTTAGACAATTCAATGTTGAATACTCTATATGCCATGCTAGTAGTGCTATAGCCTAGGAAGAAAGTCTTATAAGATTTCAGATCAAACTTGTCAAGAGAATCCTTCATGTTTAAAACAAAACAAGGACATCCGAAAACATGAAAGAAATCAATATACGGCTTTCTACCATGCCATAGTTCATAAGGGGTTTTCTTTAAAGAAGGATGTGTAAAAACTCGGTTTTGCACAAAACATGAGGTGCTAACGGCTTCAGCCCAAAACTTCTTAGGAGTGGCATACTCAAGAAGCATGGTCCTAGCCACCTCTTGTAGTGACATATTCTTTCTCTCTACAACTGCATTTTATTGAGGCGTACTAGGAGAAGAGAAATTATGTGAATAACTAGATTTTTCACAAAAACGCTCAAAAAGATCATTTTCAAATTCTCCCCCATGATCACTACGGATAGAAACAATTCGACAAGAAGATTCATTTTCAATCCGTTTACAAAAGCTCGAGAAAACATCAAGAATATCACTTTTAGAAATAAGAAAGAAGGTCCAAGTATATCGAGAGAAATCATCAACAATAACAAGACAATACTTGGAACCACAAAGCGTTTGCGTTCTCATTGGTCCGAATAGATCAATATGAAGAAGTTCAAGAACTCTCTTGGTACTCATGACTCCTTCGGATTTGAAGGAGGATTTAGTTTGTTTCCCTTGTGTACAAGGTTGACATTCCTCATCCTTTTCAAAATCCAATTTGGGAAGTCCTTTAACCAAGTCCTTTTTGCTCAATTTCTTCATTTGATGCATATTCACATGACCCAAATGGTGATGCCATAGAGAAATATCATTTTTATCCACTACCAAGCATCTATTTAGTATGGGCTTAAGAGCCTCAAGAACAATAACATAAAGATTACCATTTCTAGTTCCCTTATATATAACATTGTAGGAGAGGGAATCTAGAAGCAAGTATTCTAAATAAGTAAATAATACAAGATATCCATTGCCACAAAGTTGACTAACACTAATCAAATTGTGATGTAGGCCATCAACAAGCAACACATTTTTAATACATAGCTCATTGCCCACATCACCCTCACCTATGACCTTACCCTTCTTGTTGTCCCCGAAGGTTACCGATCCTCCTTTCTTTTTCACAAACTTGTTGAAATGGCTGATTTCTCTAGTCATGTGCTTAGAGCAGTCACTATCAACAATCCATCTTTTTTTAACCTGCAAGAAAGAAGGATGTCGGAACCCAACTCAAACTTTGGGATTCGAGGTTATCTTAGGGACCCATTTCATCTTTGGGTTGGTCCCCTTGTGCTTGTAAGGACAATAAGTGGAGTAATAGTCATCACATTTACAACGAACACAAACCATAGGGTTCTTAGAGCCAGAAATCTCTTCATATAAGATAAGAGGTTCCACACTCTTCTTCTTACCCTTGTTATTGCTCTTTTTATTACCTTTTGGAGTAGTCCCATCATATCCCAAACCGCTAGTACCAACATGTTTGGTAGAGTGTTCTAGGACATCATTGAGGGATTTCTTTCCCGAGAGAAACTTTTGCAAAGAAGATCTTAACTTGGCATTATCATCACTAAGGTTAATGATAGTAGTAGAAAGACTAGCAAGATCATCTCTAGCATGCAATAGGTCAGCCTCAAGACAGAGGGCTTTAGTATGAAAAGAATCTATTTCTAAAGTTATGCTAGCAACTACATTACTTTGCAAAATAGGTCTAGAGGATAAGTCATTTATTTGAGCAAGCAATTTGGCATTATCATATTTAAGAAAAACAATTTCTCTTTGATAAGCATAAACTTCATTTCTCCTAGAATCATCCATGAGTCTGAGTTCCACATTTTCAGTTTTAAGAACATCAAGCTCATCTAGGAACTTTTCATTTTCTATCTTAAGATCTTCAATGTTTTTAAGATATACACCATTCTCAACCTCTACTCCATTGTGTTGAAGCTCAAGGTCAAGAAATTGCCCTTGCAAAGAGTCTATGCTATCAAGGAGTACTTTTTCATTTTTATCAAGGATTTCAATTTTAGCATAAAGATCATCAACTATCTTGACTAACCTTTTCCTTTTAGATTTGCATTTAGTAAAGGATAATTGGCATTCATTTAGCATATCAATGATAGTTTCTTTAGGCAGCTTTAGCAAATTTAATTCACTTACCTTTCTTACCTCACTTACCTCACATACATCTTCACTAGTAGAGGCCATGAGAGCAAGATGGCATTCTCCATCTTCAGAGCTTGAGGAGCTTGAAGAAGACTCCTCCCAAGCTGCATGGGATGCATCTCTTGATCTTCTTTCTTTCTTTCTTGTCCTTCCTCTTGTACTTTCCTTCTCTCTTGTGCTCCTTATCTTCTTGTGGCTACTCTTGTGGTGGATATTCTTGGCCTTGGGACAGTCACTCTTGTAGTGGCCTTTTTGACCACACTCATAGCACCTTGGAGTTGAAGAGGAGGGCTTGCTCTTGAAGTATTTGCCCTTTGAGTAGTTTGCCTCATGCTCATTAGGACCTTCATCTTCAATTGAGGAAGGGCTGGGGGACTTCAAAGCAAGTTGTTGCCGCACCATTTCTTCAATTTGTGCTTTGAAGGTTGTGTCCTTTATCTTCTTGGGCTATTTTTCTTCTCTCTTCTCTTCCTCTTCTTTCTTGTCAAGCCTAGGCTCATGGGCTTGAAGAATTCCAACCAACTCTTCGGTTGAAAGCTCACTTAGCTTGTGCACCTCTTCAATGGATGTCACCTAGGGCTCCCATTTCTTTGGAAGAGATCTTAAGATCTTGGAGTTGATGGTGCCTTTGTCTAGCACACTCCCAAGGGCTGCCAATCCATTTATGATGACATTGAGCCTAGTGTACATATCAACCACTCTCTCATTCTTACCCATCTTGAAGTTCTCTAGAAGACCACCAAGCATTTAGATCTTGGCTTCCTTCACTTGCTCGATTCCTTCATAGGTGACACACAATTTGTGCCATATCACATATGTGGTGTCCCATGAGGAGATCCGGTTGAACTCAGATGGAGTGAGGGTGGCGTAGATGATGCTCACAGCTTTGGCATTGAGTTGAGCATGCTTCATTTCAACTTCAGTCCATGTAGTGATGTCCCCCTTTAGATCTTCATATTTGAGGTAGACTATCTTCCACATTTCATAGCTCACACCTTGAAGGTAGAACTGTATCATTCTCTTCCAATAGAGGAAATTGGTGTCGTCGAAGACTGGAGGTCTAATGGAGAAGCTTCCTTCTAGGTTAAGCGAACCAAGTTCTGAATCGCCCATCTTCTCCTACTTGTTGAAGTAGCTTGGAGAAGACATGTTCTGATACCACTTGTTGGATCAATGGGCTCTAGAAGGGGGAGGGGGGGTTGAATAGAGCTTCACAATTCTCACAAAATTGATTAGACCACCAAATTATATTAATTGCAGAAACTTAAACAAGCACCAATTTGATGACTTAATCTAACATGCACAACAAGGATGAAAGACAAGGAAGAGCAAGCACTTGGACAAGTGGTTTAGAGTGGTTCCAAGTCCTAAACTTAGGAGCAATGTCATTCCACTACCTAGAGTGGGTTAGTCTCTAGGATTTGCAATCTTGGTACTCTTATATTCCACAATAAGATTATAAGATACAACAACCACACATCTGAGGGCTTAGTACCTCAAACAAAGATCTTCAACCTATAGAAGGAGCTTACCCACTTGAATCATGGGGTCTTCAGCCATCAACATGGACTTACCCACTCCTTTCTTCAAGTCTTCTGCCTTCAAGGGATTACCTATCTTCCTTGAGTGTTGTCTTGCTTCTCTCCTTCTCTTAGAGATCTGGAGTACCTATCTCCTTCACTTGGAGACCTGGAGTAGCCTGCCTTCTTCAACCTTGTAGAACAACACCTCCTTCTCCTTCACTTGGAGAGGGATCTTCAATTTGACTTCAAAGAGAATTGAGGTTGGAAGATGGAGGAGGAGAGCTTTACAATAATACAGGGAATAGCTCTCTTACACAGGAACCTATCTCACTCATACTCACGAATTTGACTTGAAGGTAGAGAGAGAAAGGGGCTCAAAGGCTTAGAACACTCTCAGCTATGGTAGAACTAAGTTTGCAATGAAAGAGCAGCCTTGGAATGAACTCCAAGTGTTCTATATATAGCTGAGGGTGTTGCTTTGAGTTAGGTGAACTCTTGGGTCAAAATATAGCCATTTTCCTTCAAGAAAACATCTCTATTTGCGATCAAATAACCCACCAACGGTCACATCACTTTTTTTCTACAAATTTTGTACAGTGCAATCGGTTGAGTTTCAATAATGGTAATTCGACCGATCAAGTAAAAGACAAAACTGATATTCAAACGGTCGGTTAAGTTTTCCTTGGGGAAACTCGACCGATCCCTGAAGATCATTTTGGTCAGCCACTTGATCGATCAATTTCTGTGCAAACACAACTCGACTGATGCTATCTTCAGAAAATTGACCAAGATGGATTGGTCGAGTTTTTCCTGGGGGGGGGGACTCGACCGATTGACAGCCTGATGTCAAGTTTTGAATATGCATCTAGAAGTGATCTAACATTGGTGTTTTATGTCCCAATCAATTTTCTCACCTTAGTTACAAGTCAATTCATCATTACAAGTGATTACAAATATGTTCTAAGGTTATTTACATAGAAATCCCAAAATGCACACTTGTATCTATTTTGACTTGAACTTGAGCCATTCTAGGGCTTTGGATTTTGGATCCTTTTCATATACCTAATGCCTGCAAACAATCTTAAACACACATATTAGATACATATGAATGGAATGGGTAAGTCATTATCAAAATATAGGCAATGTATAACCTCTAGGTCAACAGAGGATTGATTGTGAGTGATGTAGATGGGATTTATCCCTCCTACTGGATTTCATATCCTTGCTACTTAATAAATCAGAATGAGAAAATTTATGGCCATACTCATGTATGTCAATATATGATATTGAGCTCATTTCCATCTCTACAGTCTTCTTTGGTTCAAGAAACAAGGATTGAATGATTAAGAGGATGAGGATTCCATGCCTCAAGTTCAATCTATAATTCTGAGATAAAGGAATTATACACTCACAGTAGCATTGATCATAGATCTAGGTTGAAGTTGCTCTCCAAATTTCCAATTACTTGGGTAGTAATGATGTGTTTCTAGATACCTCTCATTTCTTGTGATGTCATAAATTTGTTATGGACATTTACTGCCAATGTAATTTGGGACCTATAGGGTCACGTACATAGGATGCACATGGAATAGTAGTTAATCATGAGTAATGTTGAACTTGGTCACTAAAGTGGTTAGGTAATCACATTGAATAACACTAGTAAATGAGTCAACCGACCAATGTTCCATTCGACTGGACATAGATTCCAATCGACCGACTAGGATGTACAAACATGTCTGATATAAATAGTTAACAGATCAATTGAAATATCCAATCAGAAAGTAGACACATGCCCAGTAGAATTGTCAAAAGAAACCAAATGACCGTCTGGTCAAGTGATGATGCTGACATAATAATGTGTATTAATCATCAAATAAAAATTCAAAATTTTTCTAATAGGAAAGTACTCCAACCAACCTACTAGAGTACCAATCAACCGATAGGATGTTCCATTCAACCGACTAGAGATTTGCAACAATAATTAAATCATAAAAATTCATCTCTTCGACTCCCAGATGATTTCTAAACCTTTTGGACCTTTTTACAAATAGAGAGGTAGTCAAAAATTTTGAAAGACACAACTAATGCTGACAAATATTGTCTTCTCATGATTATGGTAACGTGAGAGCCCAAACAAGTCTTACCCGTAAAATGGAGAGACAACAATGGAGAACATGTTAGAGATAGCACATTGACATCAGAGGGACAAACTCCTTCTTGTTGGCTTCAGCAAGCACAACGAGGAGTTCTAGGTGGTTAACAAGGATTACGATGGAGGGTGGAAGTCGTCACTAACATCCTAGGAGGACTATGTCAGCTGATATTTGTTGTGTCATAATAGGAGGCCACCCTGACACTGTCCAGGTGTTGTTAGATCAAGAAGCACCATTCTACGAGGATAGTCACATGACTTGCTCTAGTACCAGGTATATATCTCACAAACTCTCTTACCTAAATACATCATTGTTGTTGTGATCTATTAGTTTGGGATACATGAATATTTTTTTAGTGCCTTATCTACAGTCTGATTTCCCTTCAGTGTATCAGAGCCAGATCAATCTACGGTGTATCAGGATATAAATACTTACAATGATTAATGTGCATATCTGATTAAAAACACATACACTCCTATATATATGATACGATAAATATGTAATTAATATGTGTCGCCTTAATATTTGTTCTGATGGTGGATGAATGTGCAGTTATGGGAAAAACCCTCTGTGGATATGTGTGCTTGGTTGAGTGGGTTTTATTCCTATTGTTATTCATATGAAACCTCAACCTTTTTCCATATGTAAATTAATGCTTCCCTCCCTATGCTTCCCTTGAATGTAACTCGAGATTTCACTTTTGAAATGTAATACATGTTTTGGAATAGAATGGTTTTAATCTATGTTTTGGAAAGAGAATACATAAGTCAATCGAATAGAGGACGAAAGAGGCCATAGAATAGGAGGCACTAAATGCTCAACTGGAGGCCCAGCCTATCGACTAGAGGAGTCCAAACACCGCTTGACCCAGGAGCTAGTCAAGCGATTCATGAAAACCAATCGACCGACTAGAAGGCCAAATGATCGATTAAAGGGTCCAATCGATAGACCGGGCCGGTTCTAGAATAAATCTTCTACAAGAACATGTTACTACATGTGTTGTGGGCCTTAGGTGGTACAAATTCTTTGTAGATACAAATAATTGCATTGGTATGGCTATAAACATCACTCGTATTTTGTGATTGCATGTTTTGTTCATGGATATAACATGTATATGATTCATATTATAAGTATGTGGTGATTGGATATGTATATGTATTCATAGATATAAATCCCTCAATCAAATGTCAAGTCTAAGATTCATTCCATAAGAAACACACATGAGACTAAACTTGGCTCACCTTTGTGTGGTGCACCGCTCATGGAAGTGTGATGATAGATATGTGGGTCTTCCTCTGCAGGTGCATATTCTATCGTGTTGGCTTACATGTTAGGCTTAACTAGGTGATCTTAATGGGATTAAACACCTAGAATCATAGAGATGAATTATGAAAATAGTTTTGCATTTCATCTATCAAGAGTTACATATGATGAAATTGGCACGTGTTGACTACTTAAATAGTCATGTTGTGGGAGATCATCCCAAGCTGACTCATAACTCTGATGAAATATAGATTTTCACTCACTACAAGGTTGTACATTATAATATTCCAAATTGATAGTGAGGGCTATCAATTTGAACAAAATAGTGGGAACAATAATTTATTGAAGTCCTAATTAATGTCATAAAAGTTTTTTTAATAAAGTCAAATCAAAAGTGTTTTGACAAAACAAAAATTTCATTTGTAGAAACAAATAGACAAAACAATACATTTTCATTGCAATTAGCTAAGAAGGATAAACTTAATGGAAATAACTTCCAAGATCAGTTCAAGACATTGAAAATCATTCTTACTCAAGAGTGTAATCTCTATGTCCTACAGACACTAGAGTCGCATGAACCCTTTCTCACTGTGCCTAAGGCTGAAAGGGATGCTTACAAAAAGCATATTGATGATGTTGTCGATGTCAAGTTCTTGATGCTATGCGCAATGAACTATGATCAGCAGAGACAACATGAGAACATGTATCTTGTCGAGATGGTAACACATCTTAAGAACATGTACCATGATCAGGAAAGACAAGAGAGATATGATGTCTCTAAATGCCAAGTTCATGTTCAATATGGAATAAGGATATTAGTAGCGTCCATTTACTCAAGTTGATTGGGTATGTGGATAACCTTTCTAGACTGGGATTTTCCTTAGGCTAATAGTTGGAAACAAATGTAATTTGGCAGTCACTTCCAGAGTAATACAACATGTTTATCTTGAACTGCATCATAATTGATTTTGACACGTCATTTCAAAATTACTTGCCATATTGAGAACAATTGAGCATATATGAAGAAGGACGAACCCAAGTCTATGATGATGATCAACAGAGGCAAAGGGAAGTCAAAGGGAAAATCTAAGAAGAGTTCTAAAGCTAGCTAAAAATCCAAGTCTTCTACACTTAAAGATAAGGGAGTGCTAAACATGGAAGGCAATTGCCACCACTTTCACCATGTTGACATTTCAAAAGAAATTTCCTTCTTTATATGGAGGAATCATAGAAGAAGAAGTAGGGGATAAAGATCTCCATTTCAACTATATACATTATTGATATAAATATGCCTACTTATTCATCTTGGGTAATTGATACTAGATGTGGATCTCACATATGTTTAAATATTTAGAATATAAAAAGAAGTAAATATTTAAGAAAGGGTGAGGTCAAACTATACATTACAAATTGAGCAAGAGTTGCTTCCACTAGAGTTGGAACCTATCACTTATCTATAACAAGTGGGCTTGTAATTTGAGTTAGATAATCACTGTTATGTTCCTACCATCAATAGAAACATCATTTCTGTATCTTTTATGGACAAGAATGGATTCAAATTTCACATCAAGATTGATCAATGTTCTATTCCTAAATATGATATATTTTATGGTAGTGCCCAAATATCTTATGGTCTTTATTTGCTAGATCTAGAGGAAAATATTTATAATGTAAAAACCAAAAGGCTAAAACTCAATAACTCAAACAAAACATACCTTTGGCATTGTCGCCTAGGGAACATTAATTCGAGATACATATCCAAGTACCATAAAGATGGTTGATCTAGACTCTTTTGATTTTGAATCAATAGAGACATGTGAATTTTGTTCATTGCATGAGATGAAAATGACTCCTTTCACTAGTTGTAGTAAGAGAAAGTGATTCATTAGGAATTATGCAAACCAATTAGTGCGGACCTTTTAGAACAAATGCCAAAGGTCATTAGCAATACTTCATTACCTTCAGTTATGATCTCAGTATGTTTTTCTATGTGTACTTGATGAAACACAAGTCAAAAACCCTTGAAAAGTTCAAGGATTTTGTGAATGAAGTACATAACCAAATTGGTAGAAGTATTAAAGGCACTTTGTTTTGATTTAGGTGGGGAATACTTAAACCAAGTGTTTGAGGACCTGCAATGAGGTCATAGTATCATATCACATTAGACTTCACTGGAACACCCCAACATAATGGTGTATAAAAAATAAGGAATCACAAATTACTAGACATGGTGCGAGCAATGATGATTTTTTCTGATCTTCCCATTTCATTCTGGGGATATGCTTTTGAAACTGCAATATTTACATTTAACCACATGCCATCTAAATTAGTTCAAAAGAGACCATATGGGATATGCCACTGGAAATGTCCCATTGTGTCTTTATGAAGATTTGGGGATATGAAGCTTATGTGAGAAATTAGTTTTCCAAAAATATTGGATCCAAATCAGATAAATATTTTTTGTTAGATATCCCAAAGAAAGTAGGGGATACTAATTTCACACTCAATCTGACAACAAAGTGGTTTTCGTTAGGAAAGTTGTATTCTTTGAAAGGAATTTATTTTTAAAGGAATCAGTGGAGGAAAAGTAGAACTCAAAAGTTCGAGAGACCAAAAGTAACACTGAACCTCCAGAGGTACATCAGGAACAGGAAGACTCACAAGTTGTTGTGGAAATCTCAAGTTCCTCATGTGATACATCCATAGATCTACTAGGAAACACCTTAAGCCTGAAACATTTAGTTATC
Source organism: Alisma plantago-aquatica (assembly GCA_963693085.1). Taxonomy (NCBI): domain Eukaryota; kingdom Viridiplantae; phylum Streptophyta; class Magnoliopsida; order Alismatales; family Alismataceae; genus Alisma; species Alisma plantago-aquatica. The sequence goes on along the minus strand of OY856412.1, from coordinate 71,375,720 downwards.
TTGTGACTCAAGAAGGTGGTGATTTGATCATAGATGATGATCTAACAACCTACCTAGAAGCTATTGAGGGTCCAGATTCTTAGAAATGTCTTAAGGCCCTGAGTTCTGAGATGGAATGCATGTACACCAACAAGGTACAAACCTTTGTGGATCCACCTGAAATGGTAAAACCCAGGGTGAAAATGGGTCTTCAAGAATAAGAACGACATGTATGGTAATGTACAAATCTATAAGGGCAAATCAGTTGCAAAAGGTTTTAGACAAGTTCAAGGTTTTATTAATGACAAAACTTTTTTGCTAGTTGCCATGGTTAATTCCATTAGGATCATGCTTGTCATTGTAGCTTTTTATGACTATGAGATTTTGCATATGGATGTTAAAACAAATTTCCTTAATGGGAATCTTCTTGAGGATGTATACATGATAGAGCCTAAGGGTTAAATAAATCCAAAGGAAGCCAATGAAGTTTGTATGCTAGAAATGTCAATCTATGGATTGAAGCAAGCATCTCGATTTTATGAAACAGTCAAAGAGTTTGGCTTTAGTCAAAAAGAAGATGAACCTTATGTATAAAATAAGGTTAGTGGGAGCATAGTTGCATTCCTCATATTGTATATAGATGACATACTACTGATGGGGATGTACATCTACTTTATAGATGGTAAAGACTTGGTTGGGAAGTACCTTCTCTATGAAAGATTTAGGAAAAACATCATATTCTTAGAAATTAAGATCTATAGAGATAGATGTAGAAGACTTTTAAGCCTAAGACAGAGCACACTAATCGAAAAAGTGTTAAAGAGGTTCAATATGGATAACTCAAAAAGAGAAAACTTACCCATGACCAATGGTGTTAGTAACTCTATAGTTTATTGTCGCAATTGTTATGAAGAGAGGGAGTGCATGAGTAAGATTCCATATGCATATTTAATCAGATATTTCATGAACGCAATGTTATATAGTCATCCAAATGTCTTGTATGCTTGAGCATGATGAGTAGCTATTAGTCAGATCCTAGTGAGGGTCATTGGACTATCATAGAGAACATCCTTAAGTACTTGATAAGAACTAAGGATCGGTTGCTTATTTATTATGGTGAGGAAGAGCTATTAGTTAAAGGTTACATTGATGCTAGATTCCAAACTAAAAAAGATGATTATATATCACAGTCTAGATTTGTGATTATCCTTAATAGTGACACTGTAAGATGGAAGAATTCCAAGTAAGAGATAGTTGTTGATTCTACAACAGACATTGTGTACATTTTTGCATCCAATGAAACAAAGGAAGCTTTCTAGATCAAAAAGTTCATTAGTGAACTTGGTGTGGTTCCAAGGATTAGTGATGTAGTAGATCCCTATTGATAAAAATGGATCTATTGCACAGGCTAAATAACCTAGATTACATCAATGTTTTGTAACGTTTGTTCCCATTGCTTGTGACTATAGTAGAGTTTTAATAATGATGATTGGCCCCACAGACACCACTAGACTTAATTGCATGCTTTGTCCTAAATCATGTGTAATCTAGGAAAAACTTCTTGACTGGTCACCCATACTATTACTACTCTAGGTTGAGCAAGCTTAGCCACATAGTTCTTTAGTGATGGGGTGTCTAAAAAGGAGCAACTTGGTGATATGGATAGTCCAATTATTCCTTCTAAAATCATTTTATCTAAGACCTCAAATCCAGGGATGTTACATTCTTCCCCACGTAGATTCTTGACGTCCTCATCAAGGATCAACTATATGGTCTTATAATATATCCCCATTTTAGTGTATACCCAAATGACCCATGTACACTCAGCTCCCTATCATGACTACCAGTGAAAGAATGGCTCCATCAACTTAGATAGCACTTTCTAACATGCTTGGACACTACTAGTGCAAGTGTGTCTCCATCAACATGGATAGCCCTTTCTAACATCCCTAGACCGCATGACACAAATAATGGAATACCACATGCCCAAGTGAGACCCACATACTAGAGGAGAATTGGTTCTAATACCATTTGTAGCATCTATATCCATTATTGGAGGCTCTACTAGAGTTTTAAAATGACGAGTAGCCCCATAGACCACCACTAGACTTAACAGTGTACTTTGTCCTCACACACACAAGCCAAGAAAAACTTCTCAATGGGTCACCCATCCTAGTACTACTATGGGTTGAGCATGTTTAACCACATAGTTCTTTAGTGATGGGCTCCCACAACTCAAATAGTAGCATGTTGCATGCCTAAGTGTGTCCCACCTAGTAGAGGGGAATTATCTCTGATACCATTTGTAATGCTTGTGCTTACTTCCCACACACTTTTTCATCAGTCCCATGCAATCAAATAAAAACTTCCCATATAGTCACCCATCCTAGTACTACTTTGGGTTGAGCACACTTAACCACAAAATTCTTTAGTGATGGAATCCCTAAAAAGGAAATGTACCTTGGTTATATTGGTAGTCCAATCATTACTTTTAATATCACTTTATCAGAGGACTCAAATCATCAGACATTACATGTTCCAAGCACATTGTACAACATTTTCATCTCATATGAGAGATTGTACAACAAGGAGATGTGATGACTTGTAGAGGTACCAACTGAAAGAAAAGTTGTTGACCCACTAATAGAAACACTTTTAGAGTAGAATCATGATGGTCTTGTAAGGTCACTTGGGATTAAATTCATGGGTGGTTGTCTCTAAGTGGAAGTGGGAGTCTGTTAGTATATGTGCCTTGAGAGTCAGAAATATGATGATTTTAATGGCATATCTTGTAATTGATTTGATTAATAATAAAAGCAATACCATCTATACATTATTTAATTATGAGATGGTGATATAGCTTTATAGATATCTGAAGAATGATATTGCTGGATGACATATGTATTTAGGTTTTAGGATATGAAAAATGAGGTCATATATACCACAAGAGTATATACATTCTTGTTATGTATGTAATCAGATATTATTATGGAAGCTAATACACAACCATAATACATAAGACTAGAATGTGTGTTGGTTGATGAGAGAATCACATTAGTGATGATATGTGATATCAAACCAAAACCTACATACTTGTTAGAGAACAAGCATATTGAACAGACTTTTCCTGAGAAATGATACATGGATAACAGTCATTATCACATCTCAATGTAACAATGGTGATTTTGATTCTTAGACCTGAAGTCACTATACTCATTGCATGTCGTTTGATGTATTTCAACATCATCCAACGTGGCCTTGAAAAAGGGTTTCCATAAAGGTGATGCTTGGCTACATTGTGACACATGAGGATTGACTGTGAGTTCTATAGATGAGATCTGTCCCTCCTACTAGATTTGATATCTTGGCCACTTTATAAGTGAGAATAAGAAAATGCATGGCCATAGTCATGTGACTCAGTATATGATATTGAGCTCATATGCATATGTACAGTCTACTCTATTTCAAGGAACATCAATTTAATGACGAAGAGGATGACCATTCCATTCCTTGAGTCCAATATGGATATGTAAGACAAAGGAATTATACAACCAAAGTAAAACTGATTACATATCTAGATTAAATTTGTTCTCCAACTTTCCAGTTACTTTGGTAGCAGTGATGTGCTACTAAATACCACTCATTTCTTTTGATGTCATAAATTAGTTATAGACATTCATTGTCAACTTAATTTGGGACCTATAGGGTCACATACATAGGATGCACCTAGAATAGGAGTTCAATCATGAATAAGGTTTAACTTGGTCACTAAAGTGTTTGGGTAATCAAATTAAAGAACAATAGTAAATGATTCGACTGACTGGCATGTCCAGTCGATTGAATGGAGAGAGAGTCTAGTAGAATGATTGGGATGTACATACATGGTCAATGGAAATAGACAACTGACCGATTGGAATGTCTAATCGGGCAAGTAGACATATTCCCAATAGAACTGTCGAAAGAAACCAATTGATTGGAATGTTCAATTGAATGACTGGTTAAGAGATAATGTTAACTATAATGACTTGCGTTGAAAGCCAATACTTTTGCAAAAAGGAAATTATTCCAATCGACCAACTAGAATGTCCAGTCAACTGACTATAAGTTCCTATCAACCACATGAAGATTTCCACACAAAAAAAATTGTGAATATCGATCTATTCAACTCCTAGTTGATCTAGAAACTTTGCCCTTAATCCTCCTATGAATAGAGGGGTAGTCAAGGCTTTCAAAAGAAACAACTAATGTTGAAAAATGTTCTCCTCTCATATTTGTGGCAACATGATAGCCCTAGCAAGTCTTACCCTTAAAAGAGAGAGAGACAACATATGGAAGAACAAGTTAGCGGTAGTATGTGGACATTGGAGGGACGAGCTCCTCCCCATTGTCTCTAGCAAGCACGATGAGAGTTCCTAGTAGTCTGTATGAACTAAGATAAAGTCATGGAGGCCATCAGTGACACACTAGGAGGACTATGTCAACTGTTATATGTGGTGTCACACCAGGAGGCCACCCTGACTATATTCCAGGTATAGTTAGATCAAGAAGCACCATGTTGAGATGATAGTATTTGGACTTTCTCTAGGACCATTTATATACCTTGAGAATTCTCTTTCCTAAATAGATTATTGTTGATAAAATCTAGTGGTTCAGGATACATGTAGAAACTTTTTTATTTCTGCTTCCTTATCTACTGACCAGTTTCCCTACAAGAAAAATGAGTATGCAATCCTAAGACATGTGTTTGATTCCCCACAAGAAGAAGAAAACTGATTTGTTGTACCCTAAATATGGTGAAAAATATTGGAATCTAAAACTTGGACTATTTTCCTCTTTCATTCTTTGATATCAAGGTACATCTTGTTTTCCATTTGAGTAGGTAAGTGAAAATATTGGGTCCAATTTTCTTAAATTGGATGTATACTTGTGAACAATACATGAGTGTTTTGAAAGGTTTTTTTTGAAGTTTCTATTGACTTCAAGGGAATATCATTGAGGGTTATGTGGATAGAGAGGTTATGGAATTTTACAATGACTTTATGAGTTGTAATGAATGTCCTACAAATGAAAAGGATACTTATCCCTCTTTTAGGCTTTAGGATCGTGAAAGAAAGTACTTAGTCCTGAGATACACTTCACTACTACATATTTGGTCAATAAAGTCGCTTATAAAAGCCTCGGTTTTGTTAGAGAAACTGACCTAATATCCTACAGAGTCAGTTTGTATATAAAAATCAAAGCTACAAACTATCAGTGGAAAACTCGGGTAGAGATTACAGTACAATTTCAGTTCTACAAAACATAAGGGATGTTGTTAAAGTCCCCCAAAATCCAATTTTCAGATTTAAAAATTACATTTAGCATTTAGTGTCAGTTTTTGTCTAAAACCAATTCTATAGGTTTTGCCACGAACAAATTGTCTCCACTTTACCTTCCCTCGAAGACCTCTAGGGTCAATGTTCCTCATGATAATTGATCGTGTAGATCAGAAGGTGATCGTATTTCTCACATAGATATGGGGTTGATTTTTTACTATATCCAACCCTATATATGCTCTCAATAAAGCTATTTTGTTTATTAAAGCTAACCCTATGTATAAACTCCAGTACTAGTTATGGAAGCATCAATTCTTGGTTTTGAAACTGGCCCTAGAGGTAAACTTGGATCTCTTTCTATTTCTCATAGGTGGCCTATGCATCTATGATTTCTCTTAGTTCTTTGGTTTGTGGTTCTCTCTAGATAGCAATCTTCCCCCCACCACCAGTTGTCTATTGCTTACCCTCATCTCCATCCACTATATCAAGCCCTCCACAATTCATTGTCTCATCATCGTTCATTTTCCACTACTCAAGGAACTACGTTGCATCACCCTCCACTTGCTCATGACAATTAACAGATTGCTATGTTGTGCAAATAACGAAGGCTAGAAGTTGGAGTCTACCATCTGTCATTTGTCATCTCATGCTCCCTCCCACCCGTCATCCGCTACCCATGCAGTCGAGGTCCCATTGACACATCCTCCTCTAGCTCGCTAAAGTCAGAAATTGACACCACCAAGGAGATCAGAGGTTGAAGTAACTCTCTCGAGACTATCCTCCTTCCTAGGCGTCCACTTCCCCGACCAGAAAATCCACCCAAGCATCATATTCTCCCTTTTTCATCTTAGCAACTCATATCAGTTACATTGTTTCTTTGTTGGGCTCGATCATCGTCTCCTATTTGCGTGTCTCAGACAAACATCTATCTTTTTTGTTCTCTCCTTTCTTTCTTAGAGATCCTTTTATCATTCTTCTATTTAAATACATCTATTTATTTCTATTCAAATACGACATCAAAATGTGCAAAAAAATATTTATTAGTGGACCACCATGTGATAACAAATATGGGAGTAGGATCATAGAGACACCATTTTATTTTAGTAATATACCACTATGTGAAAAAATGTCATTTCTTTTTGAGAAATTCATCTCATTAGTTTATATTTTAATATTTAAAATTTACAATGAATTAAGGATTTAGGATTTCAAGTATTCTACATCAGTGACCCGACTAATAAAAATTGGTTTGTTGTTCCTCATGAATTAAGGTAGTTTACTATAGATCCTATTAGTGAAGAAGAATAATTCGACAATTAATGGTTCCATACCATTCTTAGTTGTTTTGCCAAGTATAATTTTCAAAGTTAACACTGATGAGTACTATAAACATCAACACCATGCTAAAGGAATTTTACTTGACTAGCAACCTAACCAAGACTAGAGGCATGCATTCTTTTATACATACATATTATTATCAGTCAAACGTGTAATCATTTAAAATTACATCATATTTTAATTTATGCTTTTATAATCACTTATGTTTTTATTTTATCACTTATATGTGTTGGTTGTTCTAAATTGCTAAGTGGAGATGAACATTATGAGCATAATCACCATAAGGATGTTGGTGTTGAAGCTTCTACTAGTGGTGATGCTAAGAAATGTAGAGGTCCCACACTGGTGTGAAGGATGTTAGAGCTAAGGGACAAAGGAAAGAAATTAGCAATATAGAGGAGCATCCTGACATCTTATTTTGGCACCTACCAAAAGTAATCTAGAAGAGGTCATGTTGGGGTCTAGAACTAGATGAACTTTAAGCTATAGTAGCACAAAAAATAAAAGAAGTAATGTCTTCATTTATCATAGACAACCTTATCAACTTCTTTAAACTATTTGTCTCTCATATGATGTGGTACAAGCCCATGCTTTATTTAGCAATCAGGTCAACGGATCACTCCCAATGACCCACCCCAAGAATAAACTGAAAGTTTTTTATATATATTGTGTTATTTAGATGATATATGTATTGTGTTATTGGTGTGCATGATATATATGTTGTGTTCATCATATATAATTTATATTATTCCGATTCTAGGTTGGTATGAACTACAAACTTGCAGTTGAGGTTCTAGAATATAATATTGTGAAAGAGGGCAAGGTGTACAATCTTAGTGTAAAAACAATTTGAAGATGTAAATGACTATTTCTCTACATCATTCAAGTATTTCACTAGTATCAAAGGAAATTAATCTAGTCCCTTTTAAAAAAAAAATCTCTCTTGTCTTTTACCCTAGTGTTCTAGCGACTATGGAAAATGATAGTGGGTTGCCTCTTCTCTCCAGAGTGGTTACCTTTTTCTTACAAGTCCAAGGCTTGGTAGTCCTTCGTGGAGGGGTTACCATAAGATGGAAAATGAGTTAGTGAACAAATGTGAGTGACTGAGGCTAGATGATGAGGAGGAAGACGTTCCAAAACTTTTAAAAGAGGGGACTGAAGTTTGTGATGCTCATGTTAGTTTGGCTCTAACGACAAGACTATTGAAGGACATGCCTTATAATTTTTAGGCACTAAAACCAACCCTGGCATTGGCTTGGGTATTCAAGAACAAAGTCATCTTTAAGAAGATAGATGCAGAGGTTTTCATCATCCAATTCATGCACTAGAAGGACAAGAGAAGGTACGTAGAGGGGGGACCTTGGCACTTCAAAAATAGATTGCTTCTCACAGAAGAGGTGGAGGATGATGAAGTTCTAGAAACCTTTCGGGAGTACCTTTGGTACATCTCTACGAGCTTTCACTGGGATAATGATTGGAAACTGCTATATCTTATATTGTGAGTAGGATTGTATGGGTGGTTGAATTAGACTGGGGTGATCTAGATTGGGAGGTGTCCACGAGAGTCCAAATGGGTCTAGATATAACAAAACCTATTAAACACAACTAGAAGATTAAGGATAGAAAGGGCAATGTGGTGTCAATTGAGATAAAATACAAACAGCTTCTAAACTTCTGTTATCTCTATGTGTTGTTGGATAATGTCGATAGGGATTGTCCCCTTGAGGAGGAAGAGGAAGAGCAAAAGATATGGTGGGGAACATGGTTGTTGGTGTCACCTAGGAAACTGAGGGTTTCAGTGAAGGAGAAGGTGTTTGAGGAGGGATTGACAAAGAAAACTCTGATCTTCAAAGTTAAACCTAATGGGAAAAGCTTGTCGCCTGCAAAGGAGGGGGGACATGTCCCTACTGATGATGACTTGTCTATGTAGTTTTACAAGAAAAAAATCAATGTCCAACAAAGGCCCGGGAACTCAGAGGAGGAAATTAAGTGGTAGCATCAAAGGATAAGGAGGTAAGGGATGTTCTTTCTGGAGAGTCTCAGTTAGTTCAAGTCATGAATGGGACACTATTCGATTGTGAAAATCATACAGTCTTTGTGAAGCCAATAATATGTCTTCTCTTGAGGCCCTATGTCGAGGAGGTCCTGAACTGCAAAACTTGTGTTGTGCAAGGATGATGGAAAAGAAAACAAATGAGCAATAACATCTGGAGTTTAGATTTTTTGAAATCAGCAGAGGGAAGTTGTTGAAAAGACAAGTTCAGCACTGTGAGGGTTACAGGGGTCTTCAAAAATCTTAACAATGCTCTAGGTGTTTATGATGGTAATCTGGCACCTGGAATGCTGAAAAAGATAACCATAGTAAAGAAAGGGATGTGGTTCAGTAATGGCTTATACAATAATCATCGTCAAACTAGAAGTCAAAAGATCCAATCTATGGTGGCTAAGAAAGGAGAAATCAGGACAGATACAATGGTAGTAAAATAAAAAAAGAAGATGCATGTTATTATAAGAAAGAAACCCATGAGTGACACAATGCTAGAGGAATCTAATGAGGGACCAGATAATTATAGCGTGTAGGAGAAGATGGCACGAGAAATAGCCAGGCTAGTATGGATCTAGATGAAGATTTTGAGAATATTTTTGGACTGAAAAGGTGTAAAGACCATGTCGCTACTATTAAACATGATAAACAAATACATCAAATGTGTGGCAGCGGAAGAAATAAAAACTTGACTTTATTCAAAATGTATAAAGAGTACATTACAAAATTTCCATAAAGGAAGTACAACTTTATACAAAACATAGGATCTAGGTAGAGGAAAACTCAAACTAATACAACTTGTCTCCACAAACAACATAATAAAACTTTAGGCAACTAGTTAAAGCTATCTAGATATGTAAGATACTCCTTAGCCTTAGGCAGCTTCACCAAGCTTCCATTGCGCACTCTGATCCTAGCCTGGATGGTTGGGGTCATCCAGCAAGAGAAAGATAAAGGTATGTGCCAATCAAGAGAAATAGGACAATTAAATAATCAAAGGCATTGCAATATAAAAGATTCTCTACACTAATAGATTTCAAAAGAAATGAGGCAAGTATATGAATAAGAGAGAGAAAACTACCATAATCAATCACCACAATAATAATCACATAGCATGAATATATTAAGACACAAAGTCATCTCAATGTAGGGTGAGGCACCTACCGGGCCTCACCAGTGGTAGGGGGACTAAAACCCCAATGCCTATATAAAGTGGAAGGGGGACTAAAACCCCAATGCCTAATATAAAATGGTAGGGGGACTAAAACCCCAGTGCCCGGAAGGAGGACTAAAACCTCAGTGCCCTATGGGTGGTTTGTACTCATGTACACTACATTGTCATTTGGCCGAAAATACATCATGCTTAATAGTCACTTGGCAGTATTGAGAAGTAACAACATTACAACATTGCAAAATGGGAATAAAACCCAAATGAATAATCTCAATAAATAGATGAGCCAAACATTGGCCATAGCAAGATTCAAGAGTACAATTGAATGAACCACATAAGCAATAGAAGCATCTCATAAGTAAGGAGACAAAAGACATTTATAAGGATAACAAGGATAGCACATCTTTAAGGTAGGGTTGGATAAGAGCCCAACTGGAGGATAGACTGATTGCACAATATACATTCTACATAGATTTCACATTCATCATAGATGTCACATACTGAAATAGGTGTCACATACTAAAATAGGCTTCACATACCTTAGTTTCAATTCATTACCATCACATTCACCAATCTGATTGTATCCAATTCCATATTTCCCTAGTAGCAAACATTATCATGTATTAGTATTTATAAGGCTTAATGCATAGGAAAACCCTAATTTGTAACTTATCTTCAAAAACCACGATTTAAGGTTCAAAACCTAGTTCAATAGATTAGTCATATCCTCCTGATTAATAAAACATATTTTGTTTCTCAATTTGGAGTTAAGATGAATTAATTACACATTTTAGATCATTTAAGGTGATTAAAATGCTATTTAAGATAAACTTCGAAACATCATTTAGAAAAAGGACTCAAAAACTAAAAATTCAGATTCTACTCAAAAAATCCTTTCTAACGACTATTTATTTGCATTTTTCTGACCAATGGTCGATTTACTATGAATTAAATAAATTAGACCAATTGAAATGCAAGAAAATGTCACATCAGCAATATAAATTGGCGAATGGGCCACTGAGGCCGAACCCACACTGACGTGGACCAATCGCAATTGGCTGCATCGGCAGGTCCACCCTCGCTGACCTAGGTCAACATCGAGGAAGAAGGGGAAATGACCGAAATACCCTTGCATTTAAAATAAATTCGATTAAAAAGGAAAGGGCACTAGAGACTTTAGAACATTATGAGGTATGAGGTAATCATTGCGGGAACACAATCATAGAGAGGCAAAATACCAAAAATGCCCATGGTGATCGAGATAACGAAACTGACAGTGTAGGGACTCCGAGGTCAACCCACCTCCAGGTATGTTGATGCTTCGAGCCATGGCTCGAGCAGCACTTTGGGATCGTGACAACCTGGTCCCAATGGCCACTGAGGCTCTACCATTGCAACCTGAGATCGGGAACGAATTCCCCAGGTTCTCACGGTCACAACGATCCACTAGATAAGGAGTCTCATGCTCAAAAACTCTGGAACATGATCGGAATAGGGAGAAGGAAGTCGGGGACCAAATTCAAAGAAACCAAAGTGGTCGAGAGATGCACTGGAACATGAAAACGCTAAGCACCGGCAGAGCTTCTTCGGCAATCTATAGGTTACGGCGATAGGGGGCTGCTCGAGCCAAAGTAAAGAGGCGAAAAGAAAGAAGAGAGGCTAAGGATGGTTACCTAGCCCGTGATTTGACTGAGGCGATCGGAGCTTCGAGACTCCAACATGAACACGGAAGTAAGGCGAGGTGAACGCAAGGAAAACTGTGGTCAGAGATGCACTGGAACATGAAAACGCTAAGCACCGACGGAGCTTCTTCGGCAATCTATATGTTACGGCGATAGGGGGCTGCTCGAGCCAAAGTAAAGAGGCGAAAAGAAAGAAGAGAGGCTAAGGATGGTTACCTAGCCCGTGATTTGACTGAGGCGATCGGAGCTTCGAGACTCCAACATGAACACGGAAGTAAGGCGAGGTGAACGCAAGGAAAACCGTGGTCAGAGATGCACTGGAACATGAAAACGCTAAGCACCGACGGAGCTTCTTCGGCAATCTATAGGTTACGGCGATAGGGGGTTGCTCGAGCCAAAGTAAAGAGGCGAAAAGAAAGAAGAGAGGCTAAGGATGGTTACCTAGCCCGTGATTTGACTGAGGCGATCGGAGCTTCGAGATATTGTTCGCCATCTCCGGGGGAGTAGACCGAGTAGGTAGGGATCCTAGGGGAACGTTGGGAAGAAATTGAAAGGAGAGGAAGGTATGTCGGGGGCCGAGGGTGGTAACCCTTCGCATAAGTAGGTGTGGGGAGCAATGTAGCTCCAACTGTGAGGTCACCGTGGAGAGGAGGCGGCGGCCCAAGTTGGGCATTTTGCCAAATAAATGAGGTAGGCTATGAGTAGGGGTTAATTCGAACTGACGGCGGGAGACAAAGCCAAAGGGCTTGAAATCATGTGAAATGATCAATCACAGAGGGAGAACGGTCACGCGAGAGTTCGACAGTCAGGCTGCTCAGTGGCTCACGAAGCAGCGGAGGTAGAAGACGAATCTTCAGCCATCCGATCGTGCAGATGATCGATTCTAAGCCATCGGATGGCTCGCAGACCAAAGGGGGGGGCGTGACAACGCTAATAAATGGAAACTGAAGCGTTACACGTGAAATGAAATGTATTAAATGCCTTCAATTCAAAACTTTAATCCTACTATATTAAAAGCTTTAAAAATCGATTTGGAAGGTCAAATGAATCCCAAATTCCACCAAATTTGGACCATAGGTTCATATTAGCATATAGAACGATGCCATATAATTAGATTTCATATTTTTATCCAATAAGTCCCTTAATAAATATATAGCTCATTAAAGTGTATATTAATATATTAAAAGGTGTGCATTAATATGAAATGACTATATTAATACAATTACTGAGTCAAATTCGAGGTGATAGATATATATGAGTATTAAGAGAAAAATATCAACAATAAAACATGTTTTCACACATTTATCTTCAAATTGGAGGAGAGAGAAGGTAAAAGGAGAAATACTCTCATTAAACACTCAAATACACATTATTACTAATATATTTATCCAAAAATATCCAAATTAACATTATCTACTTATTATCTCTTATTAAAATCCGTCTTGCATAATTAGTCCTTAATTATTACCTTAAGTGGGTTATTTGTGCAAACACCCCTCCATTTATATAAATGAGGGAAAAAGGTAATTTCAACCTTGAATTGTGCTCAAATTGCACAAAGAGTCCAAAAAGAATATAAAAGAAGGAAAATTTATGAAATTAGTCCAAAAGGACTTGAAAGAAATGAAAAGATAGAATATGGGTAAATTGTAGGGAAGACTTTGAGATTCAGTATGTTTCAAAAGGCAAGTGTTTATGAACACTATAGAGGTTCCAAGCAAGGAGTGTGTTCCACTAGTAGCGGGTGCTTGCGGTGACTAGACCCGCGAATGAAAATGAAAATATTAATATGGAACCGTCAAAGGATGGGCAAACTTAACACAAAAAATATATCTTCGCACGTGGTGTTTGAGAGAGATCCCAAACTTAGTTTTTGTCTCGGAGACCAAATTGTTGATGTAAAGTTAGAAGAAGCAAAAAGATTTTGTGGTTTCACTAAGGGGTTATGTATTTCCAATAAAGGTTGTTCTAGAGGCATCTATTTTTGGTGGAAGGATATCGCTTTGGATATTGTGAGCTACTCCCAACATCATGTGGTAGGTCTTGTCACTGAGGAAGGAGGAAAATACAAATGGAGAGCCATATCATTATATTCGGTGACCTGATCAACTGAATAAATATCAAACTTGGGATATGGTGAGAAAGTTGAAATAATCAATTTATTTACCTACTATATTCTTCAGTGACTTCAACCAGATTGTATCCAATGATGAGAAATGGGGAGGTCTAGATAAACTAGAGAGTTGGCTGCAAGACTTCAAAGATGCTATAGATAATTCTTCTCTTGTTGATATGGGTTTTTTAGGGTTCCCTTTGACCAGGGAAAGAGGCAAGAGTCTTGATACACTTGTAAAGGAGCGATTAAATATAGCTCTAGCAACTTATGAGTGGCATGCTATGTTTTCTTATTGTAGAGTGTTCCACCTGGTAACCTATGAATTTGATTGTACGCTCATTGTCATCTCTGCAGATAGGCGAAGGACAAAGGAAAAATGAAGATGGGAAAAGTACTTTCCATTTGAGCCAATGTGGGCTGATGAACAAGGCTGTCCTGAGACTATTGAAGATTATTGGGAGAGATCGGTGCATAGAGGACTTCCTAAAAAAATCATTGGGCATGGAGAAAAACTATTAGCTTGGACGGATAATTGCTTCGGGAACCTAAAAAGAAAGGTGAAGGAGACTGAACAAAGGCTTTTGGAAAAACAAGAAAAATTGCCAGACAATATTACCCTCACTAGATGTGGGGAATTAGAAAAAGAGTTGAAATTTTGGCACAATAACGAAGATGAATACTAGTGTACAAGAGCAAGGGTCAATGAGATGCATCTGGTGATAAGAATAGTGCTTATTTTCATTATAAGGCATCACAGAGAAGGCACATGAATCAGATTGATAGTTTAAAGAACAAGGAGGGTGAGTAGGTTACGAATGATGCAAAAATCAAAAAAGAAATTATGGACTTCTTTGAGGAGGTCTCCATGTCTACTACACTAGAAAATTTTGATACTTCTTGTAGAGGGATAGAGAGGAAGGTGGATCCATTGCCTAATGAAATTCTTGATAAGGATATTATTGAAGAGGTAATTCAACAGGTCGTGAAGCAAATGTATCCTAATAAGGCATCTGGACCATATGGACTAACGCCTATGTTTTACTAGAGATTTTAGCATGTTGTGGGAAGAGATGTGATGAACAATATAAAAGAATGATGGACGGTGAAGCAAATATTGGGAAAGTAAAGTCTACTCTAGTCGTTCTTATTCAAAAAGTTGATAAACCAATTAAACTTGTTGAATATAGACTGATTAGTTTTGTAATGTGATATATAAGATAGCATCCAAGGTCCTGGAAAATAGATTGAAACCTCTTATGGATGCTCTAGTCTCCAAAGACATGTTTCTATCAGACTTGAAATGGCAAAAGCTTATGACAGGGTTGAATGGTGGTTCCTTACTTTTGTTAAGGAAAAATTAGGTTTTCGTAGGAAATGGAGGGGAAAATTTATGCAGTGCATCTCGTATGTGAACTACTCTTTTTCCATCAATCATAACTGGTCCAAGAAGATTCTACCATCTAGAGGAGTTTGTCAGGGTGACCCTCTTTCCCCTTACCTTCTTATTTTGTGTGTTGAAGCTTTTTGTACTTATATTACTCTTTCTCTGTGGGACAATGTCATTGATGACATCAAAAGCCAGCAGGAGTGGACCATGGATTTCACAAATTTTATTTGCAAATGACAACATCTTGTTTTATAGAGCAACTCGAGACAGATTCCTAAAATTAGCTAATCTAATTATCCAATATAAATAGGCACCAGGAGAAAATATTAATCTATAAAAGATGAAGGTTGCTTTTAGTATAGGGGTGTCATTCTAGAAGAGAAATGATTTGATGGAGCTACTTCAAGTTCAGATGTAGGAAAACATGAGAGATATAGGGTTACCAACAGCACTAGGTAGGTCAAAGAAACAAGTGTTTAGGTATGTCAAGGAGAGAGTGTGGAAAAAGCTACAAGGTTGGAAGGAGAAGTTCCTATCTAAACTAGGAAAAGAGATTCTTATTCAAGTAGTGGCCCAGGAAATTCCGACATATGTGATGAATATCTTTCATCTCCCCTCGAGCCTTCTTGATGAGATACAAAGTTGCATTGCTCAATTTTACTGGGGATCAATGGATGCAACTATAAAGATCTCTTGGCTAAGTTGGGTAAACCTATGCAAGACTAAATGGGAAGGAGGACTAGGCTTTTGGAATATGCATGCCTTCAATCATGCTATTCTCGCAAAGCAACTATGGAGGCTGTTTGTGAAGATGAACTCATATAAAGTTGTAAAACCTAGATATTTCTCGAACTCTTCAGTGTTGGAGGCCAGTTGTGGACATAACCCGAGTTATGCATGGAGGAGCCTATGGGGTGAAAACCCAATATTATTGGAGGGCTAAAATGGAGGGTGGGTAATGGAGAAAATATCAAAATATTGATGGAAAAATGGATTATGGGAGATTAGAGGTGCATCAACGACATCTAAGGAGAAATACAAAATGAGCTACAATATGTCAATGAGCTTATATGGGCAGAGGACGGGGATTGGGATAGGAAAATGATTTTTTCATAATTTTCACTAGAGGTTGTTGTTAGGATTTTAAATACTCATATTAGTAAACGCCTACCAGAGGATCTTCCCCAATGGTGTCTCGATTGGGCGGGTAACTTCAATACTCAGTCTGCTTATTGGTTGGCACTATTGGGCACCGATAAATTCATGAACATTCATGTGGTAGAACTAGATATAGTCTGGAGGATTTTTTGGAAAGGCAAGTGGTCATCGAAGCTAGCTCATTTTCTTTGGATAATGTGCACTACGGGTCTAGCTACCAGGGGAAGATAATGGGACAGTAGATGCATTGATAATGGTACCAACAACATGTGTGTCTTAGTAAAGGAAACGATAAACCACCTCCTTTTCTAGAGTAATTCTAGCCGTAACCGGCTGCCCACTTGGCCACCCACCCGACTGAGGCTCCTGCAAAGTCCAATGTGGACCAGCTTTATTTTTAAATAGGAGAGAAGTAGAAACAAAGTGAAAACTTGTATTGATCATAACTTTCAAGCCACAATGAATTTTTCAATGAAACAAATTACAGTAGATTTATAATAAAAAATACTTTTCAATAAGACCAATGTTGACATATTTTTAAAAAATAATAATATAAGAAAATGTAATACATGTGTTTTGGGCATAATAGTCCATATTATGAGCACATGTCCATAGTGTATATTCAGTCTCGTACAACCAACAACATTAAAAGTAAAAAAACTAAAAGAGAGAGAAAATGATTGTGTTCACAACTTTAGTCTAGTTTTACTTATTAAAGAAATAAATGATGAGAGAAGTAGAAGAGAGTGAAAATGTTTTTGTCCATAACTTTCACTCTGGAGCATTTTTTTAATGAAATAAATTGCATTAGAATCCTTGTTAAAAATACTTTCCAACAAAACTAGTGTTGACATACTTTAAAATAATGATAATATGAGAGAATTATAGTATCTGAATTTCAGGATATCATACACATGCTTTGGGTATAGACGTACAATACTTATGAGTAGTATATCACATTCATGTTTCTCCCAAATCATATAAAATATTTACTTGTTCATCTATGAATTCGATTGAACTAACATTAGCAATGAGTTTAAACTGTACTTTTGAATGAATAAGATCAAGGATTAGTTGTTCTTAAACATAGGTGAAAGTATTGTAGTTTAGTAAAATGTGTATGTTTTTAATGAAATGTGAGTTAGTTTATATAGGTACGGTATGTGGTTATTGACAATCTTTTATACATGATATGTCTCGTACCGTACCAACAAGATCATCAAATCATGTATTGTTGTTATGTCTCGTACAGTACCTCTAGTATTGTACGTCTAGTAAAATACTTTGTATTACAAAATGTGGTTGTGTTAGTACAATACTTCTTGTACCAACAAGATCATCAAATCATGTATTGTTCTTGTGTCTCGTACGATACCTCTAGTACTATACGTCTGATATTATACGTTGTATTACAAAATGTGGCTGTTAGTATTGTACTTCTAGTAACAACAAGATCATCAAATCATGTATTGTTGGTATGTCTCGTACGATACATCTAGTATTGTACGTCTAGTACTATACTTTGTATTACAAAATGTGGTTGTTAGTACTATACTTCTTGTACCAACAAGATCATCAAATTATTATTGTATGTCTCGTACAATACCTCTAGTACTGTATGTCTAATACTATACTTTGTATTACAAAATGTAGTTGTTAGTAATGTACTTCTGGTACCAAAAAGATCATCAAATCATGTATTGTATGTCTCGTACAGTACTCTACTGTACGTCTAATACTATACTTTGTATTACAAAATGTGAATGTTAGTATTGTACTTCTAGTAACAACAAAATCATCAAATTATGTATTGTTGTTATGTCTCGTACGGTACCTTGAGTATCCTTGTATATGATTATTGTCAAACGTTACATTTTGAATGTATGCAAAAATTAATATAAATGATAACATGTACGGTACTTATGGATTTATGACATAATATGGAATATGAAGAAATAAAGAGGCAATAAGTATTTTACTTGAATGGTCAATCTGAGTACAGTATCCAAAAATGTACTATACTTTTGTATACTTCTCTCCTCTCTTAATATACTTCTAATATTATTTTTTTCAAAGTATGTCAACATTGGTCTTGATAGAAAGTATTTTTATTAGAAATTTGATATTTTTTATTTTGAAAAAATATTCATTTAGAATTGAAAGTTATGAGCAAAATGAATTTCTCTCTCTTCGTTTTATTCTCTTTTTAACTTTTCAGTAATTTTTTGTCACATCAACAGTGTCACATTTCTAACTATCGGGTAGGCTCCCGAGGATGTGGACGGTGCCTTACTCCTTTTCTAATGTGCACCGACGGTGGAGGCTGGGGCGGCAAACCCAGCTAGTGGCCTACAGCAGCAGCTAGCCGCAATGATGTCGGGGGAAGCTATTATTAGACTTAATGATGAACTAGGTGAGAAGGATCTCGATAATGCAATGGCCACAATTTGGGGGCTGTGGACGTTTACAAACAACAAAGGGTTCGGTAGCTACGAACGGATATTAACCCCTACAATTCAATTATACCAAATATAATGGAGGATTACATGAAGGCAACAAACTGAGCCTGGACAGACCGCCTGCAGCAAGTCAACACCCGTCGTGTCCGACGGAGAGAGGCACCTTTAAACTAAATTGTGATGCTTCTATTGACAAGGAGGTATTGATTCTCCTGGGAGGGGTTCTGTGGGACTCTGAAGGGAGAGTAATTGCAGTGATTGGAGATAGGAGGGAGCTGAGGTGATCGGTGCATCTAGCTGAAGTTGAGGCAATCTATTTTTCCCTAGACAAGCTTCACAGTGTCATATCCAGTCAGTTGCAGTAGAGTTGCTCCTTGACAGCGATTCAAGAAATCCAAGCATCATGCACAAGAAGAGATCATCTCAATCTCTTGATAGCAGATATCAAACACCTATCTTCTTTCTTTGAATCTTGTTCTTATACACATGTTAATCGTAGTTGTAATACAGGGTCCCATGAAGTGGCTAAAGTGGCTCGCCTAAGCCAGATTAACATTGTTGTTAGATAAATGACTTTTGCTGTTACTGTAGCAACACGTAATTACTGTAGCAAGTAATTACTGTAGTGTCGTTACTGTAGCAAAGCATTTATTTAGCATGGGTTAAACCCAATTTAGTGCAGCAAGTACATGTGAGAATGTTGTGTTGTTTCTAGTACAAATGGAAAAGAAGTTTTATCCCATATTGCTCACACCTAGAACTTTTGTGGTCCTCATATGTAGGATCACATGGGGCACTCGTGTCCAAAGGAGTCCTAGGAAGGAGGTATGCTTACCTCCTTGGTGGGTGGGATTGCCACATCACAACCCACGCGAGCGCGCGCCACGCCTCGCCGGGCCGGGTCGGGCTCGGGCTTGTGGATTGTGGAGAATGTCTTCCGTCTTCTTTTTGTACTAGGATACAACTAAGTAATTAATTACTCGTATAATTAATTGTTGCTTTCTTATTCGGATTTCTTAAATCCTAATTAGAAAGTATTTCTCTTTTACGGTTTATTCCGTATTGTGTACAAGAGCAACTGAGTGTTGTGTTTTACTGGGAATAGGATTAGGGACGTGCGTGACTATATATACGTGTCCGGTCATTAGGGTTAAACATGCCGAAAACAGTCTTCTGCCGCCGTGTGTTTTGAGAGCCCTAATCCCGAGTGCGAGAGTAGTCGTCCCTGGAGTCGCTTTGCGGAGTTGTCCTCCTGTGCGAAGCTTGACTCAACCTTCATGTCTCTGAGACATAGCTGTCAGGCGGTGGTACCTGCGGTTGTTGTGCTGCACTGGTAGCAGTGTGACGCGACTACGTCGAGCACGAGCGAGACGTGCAAGTTCCAGGTTCGTGCCGGATCGTGTCTGGGAGAACGGTGCCTATCCGCGAGGATTGTTGGGTACTGATTTCTTTAAGTAACACGTTCGTTTCTCAACGAACGATCTGGTTTGTGAATCTAACTTCTGTTTTCTATTCTCCTTCTTCGTTTGTTCTTCGATTCTTATTTTGGATCTGCCTGCACTGATAATTATTTTGCACCTGTCGCTGTTGCATGAACGACGATAACCAACATAAACAACAGTCTTAAAGAATTCATTATCTGTTGTTAATTAACTATGGCCGGTCAGGGTGGTTCGGGATGTAGGATTGATACAACTAATATGCCTGAAAAATTTACTGATACGAACTTTGCTCGTTGGCAAAGTCATATGGAAATTTGGCTGAATATTGCGGGTTATGATCAGTATTTAATTGAAACTGAACCTGTATCTGATGAAACAATTCCTGATAATGCAAACATTATTATTAATTAGAAGAAGAGTGATACAACGTGTCGCGGTTTGATTCTGTTTGGTTTAAATAACAAATTGTATGATTCTTACTCAAAGCCGCCAGTCACTACGTCCAAGGTTTTATGGGAATTGTTAATTAAGAATTTTAGCACTGAAAATCAAGGTGTTGAAAAATACTGTGTGTCTAAAATTCTTAAGTTTCAGATGGTTTAGAGTAAATCAGTTTCTGATCAAACACACGATCTACAACTCCTAGTTCATGAACTCTCAGATGCCAAGATGGTGTTGCCTGAGAAATTTGTTGTTATGTCTATCATAGAAAAATTCCCTAAGTCCTGGGAGTCGTTTGGTATGTCTCTGAAGCATCGCAAAGGGACACACACCATGGATGAATTAATGATGGATATTAATATATAAGAAGAACACTTAAAGGAGAAAGGGGTCAAGGTGCCTACTGATGCTAATCCAACTGTTAATCTTACTTCTACAAAAAACACCAAAGATAAGAAATCTAAGAATGCACATAAACCCAAGGCAAAGATCTAAAAGAAACCGAAGAACAAACCTTGTTGGACTTGTGGACAGGTTGGCCACTGGAACAAGGATTGTCCTACTAAGAAGGCAAAGAAAGCTACCACATCTGCAACTGAGGAGGCTGTGGTCAACATGATGAGTGCATCCTTGAATCTCAATGATGGGTATGTGTCTATTAAACCTGAAATTCTTTCTATATTTGAACCACTTTATTGGATAATTGACATTGGGGCTAATGTACATGTGTGTGCTGATAAATCCCTGTTTGTGTCTTATCAGGCCTCTCGAGGTCGGTCCGTGACTTTGGGCGATTCCAGCTCTACAGAAGTCAAAGGCGAAGGACGGGTGGACTTGAAGTTCCCTTCGGGGAAGGTTTTGACTCTTAACATGGTCAGACATGTTTCAACCATTCGACGCAATATCCTTAGTGGCATCATATTAGTTAGAGAAGGTTATAGAGTAGACTGTAAATGTAATAAGGCTATTATGACACGCCTTCGTGATTCTTTATTTTTCGGCAAGGGGTACTTATGTGATGTGGAGAACTTGTTTAAGATTCATGTTGAACCGGTTTCAAATTCCATTTTAAATTTGAATGATTACAGTTCTGTTTGCATGAATCTTGTTTCATTCGATGTATGGCATTCACGTTTGGGACATGTTAATGTTGCCTCAATGAAGCGTATGATGAATCTAGATTTGATCCCTAAATATGAAGTTAGCAACAATAAATGTGAAATATGTGTACAAGCTAAATTGCCTAGGAAGCCTTTTCATTCTGTGAATAGGAATTCGGAAATTTTGGATTTAGTTCATACAGATATCTATGAATTTAATGGTGTTGCTACGAGAGATCAAAAGCGTTATTTTATAACTTTTATTGACGATGTGAGTAGATACTGTTATGCCTTTTTACTTAGAAGTAAAGATGAGGCATTAGATACATTTCAAATTTATAAGAAAGAAGCCGAAACTCAAATCGGTAAAGTACTTAAGCGATTAAGGTCTGATAGGGGAGGAGAGTATACCTCAAATTTGTTTTTGGAATTTTGCCAATTACATGGTATAGTTCATGAGGTCACTGCTCCTTATTCACCACAATCAAATGGAATAGCTGAACGTAAAAACCGAACCTTAATAGATATGATAAATACCTTACTCCAAACATCTGGATTACCCAACTTTATGTGGGGGGAAGTTTTGAATACGGCTTGCCATATTCTGAATAGAGTTCCTCATAAAAATTCAGAGAGTAGTCCATTTGAGTTGTGGAGAGGAAGGAAACCGAGTCTTAAATATCTTCGAGTGTGGGGGTGCCTTGCAAAGGTACTTGTCCCTGAACACAAAAGGAAGAAATTGGGACCGAAAACGGTTGATGCCATATTCTTAGGTTATGTAGAGATAAGCTATGCTTATAGATTTCTGATTGTAAAATCAGATATCTCTGGCATTGAGGTCAATACAATTGTGGAATTACGTGATGTAACATTCTTTGAGGATGTGTTTCCTATGAAAACTGGTGTGCCCAATGAAGTTTCTCAAGAAGATTCATTTACCACAGGTTCCATTCTCGAGCACGTGGAAAGGATGACAAATGTAGGGGGTGACTCAGAACATGCTATTTCTGAATCTGATGATTCTGAAGAAATAGTTGAACCAAGGAGAAGTAAACGGCCTAGGACATCCAAGGACTTTGGAAGTGAGTTTCTCACTTAAAATGTTGACGATGATCCTGTTACTTTCAAACAAGCTATGGAATCTCCAGAAGCTAAGTTTTGGAAAGAAGCTGTTAATGATGAAATCCAATCAATTCTCTCGAATGGAACATGGGAATTGGTGGATTTGCCTCCTGGTTGTTTTGCAGTTGGTTGCAAATGGATTTTTAAGAAGAAACTTAATGCAGACGAGACAATCAATAAGTATAAGGCTAGGTTAGTTGCTAAGGGTTACACACAAAGGGAAGGAATAGATTACTTTGATACATATTCACCTGTTTCCTGTATGACCACAATCCGAGTGCTTATAGCATTGGCTTCCATTTATAATCTCTATATTCATCAGATGGATGTGAAGACCGTGTTCTTACACGGTGATCTTCAAGAAGAGATATATATGGAACAACCTGAGGGATTTGTGGGTCGTGGGAATGAGTCCAAAGTGTGTAAACTTGTTAAGTCATTATATGGCTTGAAAAAAGGCCCTAAGCAATGGCATGAAAGTTTGATTCTGTGATATCATCGTTTGGCTTTATTTCTAATGAATTTGATAAGTGTCTCTACTGCAAGATTGTTAATAATGGATTCATTTTGTTATGCTTATACGTCGATGATAACCTGCTTTTTGGTTCTGATATGAAAGTAGTAAAAGAGACAAAGTCATTCTTGTGTAGCAAGTTTGAGATGAAAGATATGGGTGTCGCTGATGTGATTTTAGGGCTTAAAATCATAAGGTCTACTGATGGTATAACTCTCTCTCAGTCTCACTATGTTGAGAAGATACTGGAGAGGTTTGAGTACACATCACGTAAACCTGTTAAGACTCCATATGATTCATCCAAACCCTTGTTCAAGAATGAGACTCGGGTTCCAGTGTCTCAATTACGATACTCTCATATTATCAGAAGTTTGATGTATCTTATGAACTGTACACGTCCATACATTGCATTTTCCGTGAACAAGTTAAGTAGATACACCAGTTGTCCCGACAAGACCCATTGGGAAGCTCTTGACAGAGTTCTGAGGTATATCAAGAGAACACGTTCCCTTGGGCTGCATTATGGTAAACATTCTTCTGTAGTCGAAGGATATAGTGATGCAAGCTGGATTGTCGTGAATTCTGGGAGTAATGGTGTCTCAGGATATGTATTCCTGTTGGGAGGAGGAGTTGTTTCCTGGAGGTCTAAGAAACAGACCATATTGTCTCGGTCCACTTTTGAGGCAGAGTTGTGTGCTTTAGATGAAACTGGATTGGAAGTTGAATGGCTACATGGACTTATGTCTAGTTTACCTATGGTAATGAAGTCGCTTCCTGCGATTTCAGTTCACTGTGATAGCACTACAACTATTGCTAAGATAAAGAGTTCCAAGTACAATCAAAAACAGTGTAGACACATCCAAGTCAGATTGAAATCTGTAAGGGAGTTAGTGTCTAATGGGGTCGTGGCTGTGGACTACGTCGGTACCAAAGATAATATAGTTGATCCTTTCACTAAAGGTCTTACCTTGGCTTTAGTGGAAAAATCCAGGTTGGGGATGGGACTGAAACCCCTATAGATTTGTAGGCAGTAGCAACCCAACCCAAAAGAGTGGAGATCCCACAAATTGGGTTCAATGAGGTAATAACAAGCTGTCGGGTAAATCGGATGACACTATGTATTCTTGTTTGATGCTTCTTGCATCTGTGTGTCTATTCCCTGGGAAACCTGTTAGTGTCATGACTGCAAATTATTAAGAGAGTAGTCTCTTAATGGTGTCAAGTCTTAGGACAGGATGTTAGCAGTGCATCCTTAGAGACTCCAACTAAGTGATTGATGTTGTGTAGGCCGCAACAGGAGAATTGGGTTGTTCTCTGTTATCAATCATGATATAATATTTTGTATGCATGGCCTTAATGCATTGTTTTTATTTACTACCATGTCTTTATTGTGTTGTTACCAACCTATACTCTTATACCCAAGGTTCAGGTTCAAGACTTTTGTTCACCTAGTTCCTACAGGGGTCACAGTTGGATAACTCAGGTATATTCAAACCGAAAGGTATCTGCTGAAAGCACAGTATGGAGGACTGAATGGTAGAGCACACTACACATTGGACTTTTGGGGGATTGTTAGATAATTGACTTTTGTTGTTACTGTAGCAACACGTAATTACTGTAGCAAGTAATTACTGTAGTGTCGTTACTGTAGCAAAGCATTTATTTTGCATGGGTTAAGCCCAATGTAGTGCAGCAAGTACATGTGAGAATGTTGTGTTGTTTCTAGTGCAAATGGCAAAGAAGTTTTATCCCATATTGCTCACACCTAGAACTTTTGTGGTCCTCATATGTAGGATCACATGGGGCACTAGTATCCAAAGGAGTCCTATGAAGGAGGTATGCTCACCTCCTTAGTGGGTGGGATTGCCACATCACAACGCGCGCGCGCGTGATCACAACGCACGCACGCACGCGCGCGTGTGCCACGCCACCCTCGCCTCTCCTCGCCTGACCTGGCCTGGTCGGGCCGGGCTCGGGCTTGTGGCTTGTGGATTGTGGATTGTGGATTGTGGAGAATGTCTTCCATCTTCTGTCTTCTTTTTGTACTAGGATACAACTAACTAATTAATTACTCGTGTAATTTATTGTTGCTTTCTTATTCGGATTTCTTAAATACTAATTAGAAAGTGGTTCTCTTTTACGGTTTATTCCGTATTGTGTACAAGAGCAACCGAGTGTTGTGTCTCACTGGGAATAGGATTAGGGACGTGTGTGGCTATATATACGTGTCTGGTCATTAGGGTTAAACACACCAAAAACAGTCTTCTTCCGCCGTGTGTTTTGAGAGCCCTAATCCCAAGTGCGAGAATAGTCGTCCCTGGAGTCGCTTTGCGGAGTTGTCCTCCTGTGCGAAGCGTGACTCAACCTTCCTGTCTCTGAGACGTAGCTGTCAAGTGGTGGTACCTACGGTTGCTGTGCTGCACTGGTAGCAGTGCAACGCGACTACGTCGAGCGCGAGCAAGACGTGTAAATTCTAAGTTCGTGCCGGATCGCGTCTGGGAGAACGGTGCCTATCCACGAGGATTGTCGGGCACTGATTTCTTTAAGTAACACGTTCGTTTCTCAACGAACGATCTGGTTTGCGAATTTAACTTCTGTTTTCTATTCTCCTACTTCGTTTGTTCTTTGATTCTTATTTTGGATCTGCATGCACTGTTAATTATTTTGCACCTGTCGCTGTTGCATGAACGACGATAACCAACATAAACAATAATTGTCCATGGCCACGAGCTTATTTGGAACCACATAGTAACTTTTACAAACTTTGATCAATAATAAAGCTCAGGGGGTTAAAAAAATCTCGTTCCTTTTATTGTTAAGTTTTTTATTATACAATTTTGTTTTAATATTGAGTAATTTTCTTTTATTTTGATTTATTTTCATGTTAGTTGTATTCTTACTCGGATCTAGACATTGGGAATTATTGGTGGTTGGCCCAAAATTGATGATTTTTTTATTATCTTGACGCAATGGGAAAAATATAAAAGGGACACAAACTAAAATTTCAAACTATAGAGTAAGTGTTTATTTAGTCATTACCATATCAAGAAGTATGCTTCTTCATGATACGTCATTTAGAATGTCTAGCCAACTATCTTAATCATTTAACTAATAGGGGTATAAAAGATTTTCATGGAGGCGGAGGACTAATACCTTCACAATTAAATACATTTGAGTTTAAAGAATGACAAGGTAGCTAGTTTGATGAATTACTCTTATGGCACCTATGTTTATAGTAATTTATTATATTTTAGTGACTCAATAATGAGTTTAAAGAAATTTGAAGTATCTAGTTTGATAACTTAGTCCTATATCAACCATTTCTCCAGTAGTTTACTAACATTAGTATACTTCTTTATTTGTATTGTCCTATACAAAATAATGACTAGGCTTGTGGCTACTATGTAATGAAGTATATGCAAACTATTGTCAAGACAACAACACATGACATCCAGATTATAGATCAGATAATAAAGAATATCATCATAAATTTAAAAGTGAGTTATAATCATTTTATGAAAATATTAGGATGTACGTTTCTTTTGTAGATCTTTCCAACTTAGCCTTACACACCTAAGGCTTTAAAGGAATTTTGAGAAGAGCGGTTAGATGCTTTTGTTAATGAAGTAACCATGTCATTGGATTGAATGCATATGTTCCTTTTATTTATGTATACTATCTCACCCTTGGTTAATACAATCTTTGTTGCTTTTTTTGAATGTTGTGGACGTCTCAATTAAATATGTGATAGAATGATGTGCAACATGTGTGAATGTCTCAATAAAATATGTTAAATTGTTTTTGTTGTTAATGCGTGTGATTTGGTAATTGATATGAAATCAAATAGGAATGAGAATAAAAACTAGCTAGTCACTTTAGAATGTATTTTAGGCATGCATGTTTGCATTCCAAGTATTCTTTCTATTGTTGGTTTTGATATTTGTAAAGTAGGTTTATGTTCTATTGATTTCTATTGAGGCTATATTTTTGGTCAATTTTTTCACTGATCAAATGACCTATAGGGTCGATTTTTTTTCATATAACTGACCCTACAGACCGTCCAGGTGGATTATTCTAGAAAACAACTAGGGCTATATTTTGTGATCATTTTTTTTATAACGAATACCTATACGGTCGGTTTTCTTTAAATAGATGACCTTATAGATGTACATGGATGGTTTTCTAGACGAAATTGAGAATATTTCTTGTGGTCAAAATTTTAACTAATAATGTAGACAATTAGGGCTTTTTTACATATAACCGACCTTACAGACCGTCCGGGTCAATTATTTTAAAAAAATTGAGGATATCTTTTGTGATCAAAGTTTAACTGATAATGAATAGCTATAGGGTCAGTTTTCTTCAAATAACTGACCTTATAGACTTACAGGGATGGTTTTCTTAGACAAAATCAAGAGTATTTTTTGTGATCAAAATTTTTACTAATAATATTGATATCTAGGGTCAGTTTTAGTCCTCTAATCGACCATATAGACCTCTAGGGTTATCTATCTTGTTTGCATATTTAAGATGATCAGTTACACCTACTGGGTCAGTTGTGTTGGTATAAATGACGCAATAGCGTTTCTACTACCTCAGGTTTTCATTTGTGCAAAGTCGAAGCTTCTCTTTAGGTTCGGTTTCCTTTGGATAAAAAGCCAAAGCTACTATGTAAATTCTATATCATCATCCACTTAAGAGTCGGTTAGGAAGTGACGATGTAGGCTTAAAATAACTGACCCTATAGACCATTATTGTACTAGTGATTCTATATTTTACACAAATCAAAGTAGTAGATATATATATCTCTAAAAATACCAATTTTATCAAGACAAAACATCCTCAAGCTGTCCTAATGTGTCTTGCAGAGAGCACAATAGGACACTTATTAGGTGATTTTAAGATAAAGTATTCCATCAACTATCTCAAACATCAAATAATGTTGCTAAAAATACCAAATTACTCACCTTTCAACCAAGAATGAATGTTATATCTAATGAAGGGTTTGACGCGGATGGATTTTCATATTACACAACATGTCAAGATGATAGAGTGTAGTAAAAAATAGTAGGGTCACACTTGAAGCGTCTTCATTGTATTTTTCTAGTGTGAAGGATAAGATTTCATGTGAAGATAAAATATAATATGACAATGTCATTGAAGACATATGGGAGTTTGACTACACTGATTTCAGAGTTCCTATCTTTAGGTGTAACTGAGTTGATAACAATAAAGGAGCTTTAGTGGATGAATTGTGTTTTAGTAGATGAGTTGAGTTTTAGTAGAAAATGAAACACTCGAACAGAAGTCGAAACAACCATGGCTGGCGTGGAATGGTAGTTGTGAAAATAAACCCTAAAAATTATGGAGTTCATTTCATACAACATTCTACGTCAGCTGGAATGAACGACTAATTCATTTCCGCACTACGGGTTCACCCCGCACAATACCAAACAGAAGTAATTGGAAAATTATGCAGTTGCAACTGTTTGTTTTGATTTTTCATCCAACTAGACGAGCCCTTGGGGCCTATTTGGTTGTATGTAAAATCAACACACAGTGAGACTTTCAAAATAAGAAAACCAACACAGTGACTTAAAACACCCACTACAATGTTTGGTTGTAAGAAAATTTAATTGATTAACTTTACTTTTTGTGTCTTTGGTTTCTCGTTGTTTCTTTGACACCAACAGTCCTTATCTGATCACTTCTTACCAAACAGATTCATAGTTTTCATCTTTTGCTCTTGATTAGCAGTTCAATTTCTACAAACCAGCCGACAACAACAAGTGTTCCATTCAGTTGACAAACATAGGAGGTAAGAATGTTCTGCAACCAGTAGTGCGAGAGAAAGGAAAATGAACTTCACCTATTTTGGGCATGGTTTGTTTTCATTCACACTTTGTGCATGCCAAAAAATGAAGTTGCACAGTATCTTACAAGTTCTCCCAGTTACAACCTCTCTCTTTTCTCATTGCAAGCCTACAAGTCAAAACGTGGATGAGCCAAGACACTCCTAGGATGCCAAGACATGGGTTAAATTCCTCTTTGTTTGAGACAATGTGCCCATCAGATCTTATCAACACACTTTACTATGGGGCCCACAAGTTAAGGGATCAGATGTGGTGGGCATAGAGGTGGGCATAGAGGATGGGCATAGAAGATTTAGATCCCCAAGAGATAAGTACTTTCCATAAGTGAGATGCACTCATTTCGTCTACCTTATTTAGAATCATTGTTTTAAGGAAAAATACTAAAATAACACGATTTCGTGAAAAAACTACAAGTATAGCATTATAACTATTTTATTTCTCAAACTAGCCCAATCTCTTGAAGAACACCAGTCTCTCAAAGAACAGTGGCGGAGCCGGGACTTTCAAGTGGGTGAGGCCCAAAAGTAAGAGTTTGGCAATACAAAGGTGGAAAGTCATCAGCATTGTTCCCTTTACTAATATATGTTGCACCACGAGTACACCTTGATTGAGATTATTGCTGATTGGGGAAATTTTAAAACACAATATAAATTAATTTAAAATAACAGTCAATGGATTCTAGAGTCCATCAATATACATTAATTTAAAATAACAGTCAATGGATATCTAGAGTCCATCAATATACATTTAAGATATTGAATTTCCTACTGCTACTTCTTGACTCAACTTGTCAATTTTGCTTTGACATCACCCACCTCAGCGTAACGTCTACCTCATCAACCAATATTATACATACCATTTCTGCTTTTATAAATGTTGATCTATTTTTAGTTTACTCCTATTAAGAGAAATCAAATAAACGTATGGTAAAAGTAGATTGTATAACTATAACGTGCTATTGATGATTAGACATGGTTCATTTAAATGGGAACCGCCTACTGAATATTGTCTTGAGAAAAGTAATGAAACAGGAAGCAATCAACAATGTTATATGCATTTCAGTAACGAAGTAAAACAGATCAAACAAAAGTTGAATCAATAATAAGCTGAACAACAAAGAACAAAGAAATATTACTTTGGATTGCATGGTGGCTTCCATTCGTTTCCAGATATGAGAGACAGTTCTGTCTCTAATTTTTTTTGAGTTCGAGTAAACATTTAGCAAAGACATGTCACCAAAATAGAAATGAAAATACTTTAATATGAAAGTAGAATCATTCGCACTTACATCAGGAAAAAGACTCCCCGCTTATCATGAAACATTAGATGAACACCTTAACCCTCAATCTATTGTCTCATCCAGCGGATGGTGGCAGCAACAAATTTCAAGGTGTAAGCAATCCTTGTAGCGTCATATTCCTATACCCTTTCTCTAGATCCATATATCACACAGAACTCGTAGAAGTGCCTGGCTGCTGAGGAACATTCAACTTCTTTATTTGCTTCCTTAAACCAGCACCTTTGTCATGTTTGCGTTAGCATAATTGAAACTTGGATGCGCTGCGGAAAAAGAAGATATATGTTCTGCATCTACTTGCTATCCCCTTACATCCAGGCACACATACACCTTTCCGCTAGGAACCTAGGGTCACGACACGAATAGACAGTGTTACAATAGCTCTTTAGATACGTGATTGACATCCTTGTAAATAGTGATAAGGATAAGCTGGTAATCGTGTTTAACCAGGTGACATGTGAATTTTGACCGGGCCCTCTCATTGATTTTGCAAAAGGTAGGTGAGGCATGTGCCTCACCGTGCCTTCACGTGGCTCCAGCATTGTCGAAGAAGCGTCAAAGCTTTTAGCGTTTATTAGGGGCCGAAAACAATAACGCCTGATATTTTGGCGTTTTCAGCATAAAGTGGGAAGCATTTAAATGTTTATTGGGGAAAGCGTCTATGGGCAATTGCTTAGGCGTTTATTGGGGAAAGCGCCAACCAGTCGCAATCACAGACGAAACGCCAACCAGTCCGACATTTTTAGGAGAAGCGTCAAAAATTTCTGGCGCTTTCATTTCCTTTGCTACCACAGCCGTTCAAGGATTTCGAAGCCTGACGAAGGAAGCAACTTTGTAAAAACATAGGCTCGTGACGCTCGTCAAATCCCGTCGGTGCAACATGGTAAGTGAGCATCTTTCAATGCCTCTTTTTTTTTTTTTTGGTGAGTCACCGAGATATTTTATTCACCTCTTTGACAAGCCTATACTTTCTTTGATTAAACGCTTCAGCCTCTTCAGTCTTTCATTTCTTCTTAGTGCACATGTAAATCTTCCTTCCTTCTCTACTTTTCCCTCCTCCGTCCCACTACCGAAAAATAAGAAAAAGGTGACAGTGAAGTCAGTCATATCACCTAAATGATTCTCACGGTTGGCCATTACCTATAAAATAACTATCACTTATATGGTGTGGCCTTGGTGCTATGTAATCTTTTCCAGAATGACTGTCACCCATATGTATTTCTCAGTTCCAAAAGATAGCAATATGTGACATCATAAGCGATCACCTATGTATAAAAAAATCGCATGTACTATTGTCACAATCCATCCAATAATAGGTGGCATGCATATCCAATATGTATATATATTTTCTATGCATATTTCATGGCACCAGAAATGGATATGTTACCCACTAATACAACGAAAGTTTGATTTTGACAAAACTTCAGCTCAATTATATCAAGATAGAAAGAACACACAACAATTCTTGGTAAGCAAAGCTCGTACTTCTTTTCTTCTTTCATACAAATTTTTGTATAGATTTATAGGATGTAGTTTTTATACGGTTTGGAAAAACATACTTTGGCCAAATAGAAAGAGTGAAGAGAAATCCTAATTTGGACATGATGTTAAAGAATGTCGAACAAACAAAAAATTATAGCACGGTGGGAAAAACCAACAAGAGTTCAACTATAGACACAAAATGGAATCTCCAGTTGTTAAAACCTCCTGCTACAAAACGAAAGCATCTACATCATCTGTATCCAAATTTGCAAGCATCTAGAAGGTCAACTATAAAACATCATCTGTATCCAAGTTTGCAAGCATCTAGAAGGTCAACTATAAAACTTTCAGGTGCTTCACCTGCAGTAGTTGTCCTAACCAACAAAATATCAAACGAACAAGAACATCCATCAAAATGCATCGGAATCATGAAGTCACCGAGAGATATATATCAGTTGGGGCATGGTGAAAGGAAGGTTGATGTTGGTGTTGTTCTATACGTGACTGTTGAACGTGGCACAACAAGCAAGACCAATCATGTAAACACCTACATGAGTGTCAAATCCTCATCGTAAAAGCATATCCAATGAAGGAAAAGTTTGTGATTACTTAGTACTATTTATATTTTGTTGTAAATGGTCTTTACAGTTTGTAATTAAAATAGTATATTATTAATAGAAGTATATGGTTAAAGTGTTAAAAAATACACTAGCATGTAGGAATATGGTTACCATAATATTTTATAATCAAGATGACGTTGGCTCTCAGAGCCATGTGATGTTTGCACAAGAACAAACAATAATACAAGGAAAAGCTTAAGGATGATAGAAATACCCACAACAATCTTTTCATTTGATATTTGGTTTTATTGTGGCAGTAAATGTGGTTTGATAACAATAATACATTTCTCTCCCCACAAAAAATATATATTAGATAACCATGTATCTAAAGAGTAATTAAAATGCTCCTTGGTGTGTTTAACTAAAAATGATAGTTTTGCTTTACTTTGGCACCAATGGGCCTAGATGAATATGTACCTTGAGAATAGACTCTCATCATCTAACTAGGGAGAAGGAATTGACAAGAGAGAACTACAACTGAGATTATATTAGGGTCTAACAAGAACTTATACATATGTAGAAAGTTCTTGGAGCATTCTCTATTTTGTTCTTTAGAAAAATATGGATGAAGAGGGATTGAAAAAAATAAGGGTTGACTAGTAGTTGACAGTCATATTAGTTCAAATGATTTTAGTATCTTGAGGTGTAATACATTTTCACTCTTATAATCTAAGTCGGTAGAGGGTTATAAATATATATAAATGCATTCGAAAGAATCCTTGTGGATATCAACACGAAAAAGCTTTATAGTTTTTCCTATTGTGATTTTAGGTATGCCTGTAGGTAATGGTCTTGTTCCAAGAGATCAATTTTAAGGTATGTGAATGTTCAAATAAGACACCTATTATGTCATTTCAAAATTACTAGAGATATAAATTTTCTGGATTTCCAAGTTTCTACAGCAAAATTCTAAGGCTTATGTGTGGAAAAATATAAAAACTGAATGAACATTGTACATTATACTTAAACATAAATAAACTCAAAAGGTGACAACTAATTGATGTTGTTGCCATAAACTTATACCTTAAGTTTCTTAAATCTAATAGTAAGATCATTTGTTGATTCTAAGTTTCCCATTGGAGTAGTAATTGCATATTTAAGATGAGACCACACAACAATTGAAACATCAATGTGGTAGGAACCTTCATGAAACATTTTTGTTGATTGACTTGGAAATAAACAACAAAGCTATCACTCTTGAATCAGACCAAGTTACCCTATTTTTTCAAAAGTGACAATCTATCCATAAGAAATCTGGCACACATTGGTTCATAACAATAAGAAATAAACTAAAGAATAGCCATAATGTATAGTTCAATAAGAGAAAAATGTACTAACTTTTCATGAATTTATAATAAAGACTAACTACCAAGAGACGAAAGAAAGACCAGATATAAGCCAAGCTACCTCAACGGAAGATGGATGGTCTTGCTAAGAATCAAAATGTCTATATCCAGTTCGAGTCATTAGACTCCTTGATTCCAAAGTAGAGTATCAAAACCCCACAAGCTGGGGCGACATACTCTGCAAAATGGGCTCACACACCTCAGATAAAAGATGGGGTGCCAACTACTCGACTACTATTCAGGGCGTCAGACTCCATAATTCCTAAGACGGTAGTACCAATCCACAACATCAGACTCCCTGATCCAAGTGACACCAAGCATTACGAGTCAGGGCTCCTTAGTGACCCCATGAGGATGTAGAGCTAAAAGGAATGGAGAGAAATGGTGTGGAGTTCAAAGAGGTGGGTGCAGTTAAAAGGGAGGAAAAACCATGAAGGGGAAGAGGGGGGCATATTAGGCTATGTCAGAGGGATGGTGAGACATTGACATAAAGTCGAAGGGATGGGTGTGGTGAAAGAGGAGTTAAAATTTGGAAGAGGATCTGAGTGGTAAGAATAGGCACAATGTATGGACTGTGTAGGTTTTATTTGCAAAATCATGTTGCTTTTTCCACATTTTGTTTAAATTTTGCTAATGACCATATGACCTCAGTTGGGAGGGGAAAAGTAATTTTACTCTAATATCTTAGATCCAAACATCAGAGAAGATGGAAGAGAGAATTATGAAATAGGAGGGTAGTTTTACAAAGGATTGAGGAGAAGTAAAAATTAGAGATTTTTGGTTGGGATGAGCATGATGAGGAAGAGGAAGAGGGTAAAGAGGGGATGGGGAAGAAGCCTACATGCCATCTTCTTTAGTGGAGGTGGGGACAAATTTAAGCATCTTCAGCCTTGGTAGTAGTTATTAATGTTGTCGTTTGTGATCACAACATCAGTTGTTGATGATGACTACTCCTTATGACGGTGGTATAACAGTTGTTTCTCTACTGTACATGACCTAAGTGGGTGCTTGCTTTGGTCATTGCCACTAATGGTTTCGATCATAGTGTCAACATAATGACTAGAAGGAGGAAGCGTCCAACTCGATTAGTTTGCCCTAGTAATTAGTTGAGAGGAGTGTTGAGAATGAAGTCAAGGGACTCAGAAGAGGAGGGAGAAACATGGAACTAAGTAGGACACCAAGTCCAAGGAGTAAATTATAAATTTAAGTGGTATATAAATATATATAATTAATGTAATAGAATATTCAACCACATATACGCATACATACTACATGTACTCTATTTGGTACCCTCTCCTCTCATACAATAGATTATTTTTTCAAGCCATGTTTCCAAAAAAGTATTCCTCCTTCACCCAACTTGAAAAAAGGAGCATGATATTACAAGGAAAGTAATTTTGTAATTTAGGTAAAAAAATATCAAAGATGTAGGAACCACAAGCATGGGCAATTCATTTATTGTTTATACTAAGCATGTTGGTTATTGGAGCCAAAAGTAAATCATGTGTCTTAGATTTCCCATATAAAACCACCAATTTTTTAAGAGCTCGTCATAAAAATGGCACATAATATAGACAAATAGCAAAAACTGTTGTAGTGAGAATGATAGAAGAAAGGGGATATAGAATTACTCACAAATCACAATGTCACTATTCCATATCGTTAGAATCTAGGAACCCCATCTTGCATGAATTACCCATCAAATCTCATCAGGGTAAGGCAAATGAAGTAAGGCAAATGAAGACCATCAATAAGTTGCAAGACAAAGCAGAAAAAATTTATTAGCATTGGAGAAGTAGAGGTTGCCTTAACATATAGGACGTGATCTATACCATCATTAACTCTTTATAATATTGACAATGGAAGGTATAAATGAGGCACGATGATGTGGAAGGGGGTGGTTACAGAATTTAAGTTCATCTCTAATATATATTAACGTCAATGACCCATGATAAATTCCTAAAATTTCAATAGTCTAAGATTAGTAAAATGAGAACATTGGAATATAAGAACAATGAGATGTTCCGAATAGAAAGAAAATTATTAAGGGTATTGAAGAATGACTTATAGATGCATAGGTAGGTACCATTTCCATGGTGTATGTAGGAGCTTCCTAGCTTCCCTGTTGGACTCGAGCTTAGTGTGAATGTCACACTTAAATACATGGTTTCATTGCTCCTCAAAATAAGGGGAATCTTGAAGTCAAAGACATAGTAAGCACTACAAATATGAGGCACAATTAAAAACAATACTCTGACAAATCAACTTAATAGAACAAAACTATCATAAAACAACCAACCCTCAATATACCTCCTCTTCCTTCCCCATCCTCTAATTTCTATAATTTTTACCTCAAGCGTTATTGACTCCTCCTTGGGTAAAGTCATAGACGACACCCCATTCTCCACATTTGATGACACCTGCTCCATCTTTACGTTCTCGGGGAAACTAAACATGTGAGGGAAATTGATGTTGCTCTATGGTGCTAGGGGTCGTGTTTTCCCTCCTTCTTTTTGCTCCTCTCGTCATTGATATGATGCATTTACCCCTTCACGTTGAGATTCAAATCCTACCACCACTAGAGCACCAAACATCAAAAACAACAAAACAAGTAAAAATATGCAGCCTCAAGGACCTATCTAACTTTTCCATCTGACTCAACCTTTATTTTGTTAATCGTTGCCATCGAATCTATTACACAATAAATGATGCTTCAGATCTCATCCATATCATATATGCTATCACAGATCTCGACCACAAGCTGATTGAGGGGACTCGGTGACTCTAGGATGGCACAGATTTAGAAGTTAAGGGGGTGAGAGGGAGATACCAAAACCAAAGGGGTTGGGAGTCGAGAGGGTAGGGGGTGGGTGAGAACATGAAATTAGTAGGGGGTGCATGGAGGAAAGAGAAGGAAGAGGCTATGACACCCTAGAGCATATAAAGTTAGGACTTAGGGGTGGTGGGTTGCGGAGGACATGGAGTCCAAGGGGTAGAATCCATAGAGGATGAGGAACTTGAAGGGGAAATGTGAATAGTCGTGTGTGCAAGTGGTAAGAGTAGGCACACTGTATTGACTAGGTTTGACACCAAAAGCAGCACAACTTGACCCATGTTTTTATACAATTTTGATTTTGGCCTCGTAACCTGGAAATGAGAGGGTGGAAAGTCATTTTCCACCAATATATCAAGTCCAAAATATTTCATAATTTATATACTTGTTTTTAAATATCCAACCAATATTCAGGAGCACTGTTTTTATTTTATTTGTAGTATGCATTGAGTTAATTTGTAGTTGTATGTAATGCATTTTAAGGAGATAATTATTTATATTAACTAAAAGTACCATCAATCTTCCTATGTACATCGACATGTATATTAATTAAGTTTTTTCACCTTCATCTTGTACTCTCCTATATCACATGTATTTATTTCTATAATATAAGTTTTTCTTCATCTACATTGGTATGTATATTTATTAACTTCTTTTCCCGTCATCTCATACTATCATGGACAACTTGATTATAATAAAGTTATGTACCACCACTAAAAGCAAAGGGTATCAAACATATAAGATCACATAGTTTTTCACCTTAACAAGATCCAACATCTTACCCATATCTTACATTTATTCATTTCGAAAATGGATTAACTTGAACCATTGAGTCATGTAATCATACCAATGGTGACATCCAAAATATTAAAATCTAGGTACACTACAGCAAAATTGCCCAATAGTGGCATTTATTCTAGTGGCTTTTATAAAAAAAAGTCACTATCTTTCTAATATACTGGCATTTTTTTATTAAAATGCCTCTAAACCACCTATTATTGAATTTCTAAAAAGGACATAACATTAAAGGCATTTTTATTTTTAATTAGTGGCAATCTAAAATTGCCATACCAAATTAGAAAACTAATTGGTAACACAATATTTACTTCCCGCTCCAAGTTTTCAACTTTGCGCTCCAAAAAATCGTGATAGTCCGATCAAGCACTCTACCCTTTCTCGATTGATACAACTCTCCGCTCCTCATACCAGCGCATGGAGCATCGACCTTGGCGATCGTCGCCCTAGCTAGGGGCTAGTGCAGACTGGTGGCGGCTTGCTCTGTGCCATTTGTGAGTGGAGGATTGCAACTTGCCGGTCGTGCACGGTCTTTGTAGTCAATCGAGAACCTTCATCCGCCACCTATTTAGCTCGAGCCAACCTGAAGCACTGCCACAGACTGACTCTGCCCCTCCGGTGCCGGCGAGCACGAGTGAGGGACTCCAATCATCCAATTCCTCTAAGCTTTGCAACTTTCTGAAGAGGTATGTTGTCATCACGATATTTCCACTCGCATCTCTGATGATTGCTCTTAAGACAACTCACACCATCATTGTAATGGAAGCGTCCTTGTTGACATGAATCTTACCTTTAGGAATCACATTCCATCTCTGGGTAGAAATGTTATTGACCAACATTTCTTCCTACTGTTGAGAAGTTGTGAGAAACCTACAGTAATTGATCCATCATGTGCGAGCTGATTTACAGACCAGTTGCGGGTTGAGTCATTCAACCCTGATGTAACCTACATACTACCACTTCCCTAGTCCCATTGAATTGATTGATCATGTGTTGTATTATTTCCCTACTTCATCCATTGATGGGGATATGTCTCCAATTATGTAGTGTCTATCTTTTAACCTCCCTCTTGTAACCAAGATTTCAGTAGCCACTCACCAGAGAAAATATGACATTTTTATAGCCACCTCAAAGTACAAATCAATGTGGATAATCTATTCAGGTTGCTCCTCCTTTGTTCTTGATATTTCTCATGACAATGACACCAAACCAATAGGATGAGTGAGAAGTAAAGGATCTCAAGTGGTTTAGCCACCACATCTACATATTGTTTATAATCGTGAGTTGGAAAGGAACCATGCTAATTGATTCAGCGTATTCCTTAGGTAGCAGTTGAAGAATGCATCCAGGTCCCATCCTATGTTGTTCTCAAGGATTATCTCACACACATTATTCATATGAGTGGTGATTCAGATAATTTAATACTTGGCTTTGAGGTCCTCTAAGATTTACTGATTGGGCACAAAATATTTTCCTAAGCCAAATTATACAGGATTTCAATAGAGATTTTAACTTAAGATTTGCTGATTTTTTCCCACGCTTAGCTTTAGTTGTGTTTTTTTTATATGGATTGGATTGATATGATTTTTTCCATGGATATGAACCACCACTTCGTTTCATGCCACATTTTCCTCAATTTGGGTTATATTATTGTTGTTGTAGTTTCATCTCATAATCCTGATACATTCAGGCCAGACCACATTTTGTATGCTTAGTTCATTTTTAGCTAAGTTGTTTGCCAAATTCTGGCCATCATTAGGATTTAGACCTACCTTTAATAGGGTTTGGTTTCCATTTGAGCCAATGTAGTTGAACATGGCTATTTTTCATGTGTAAAACAAGTTGCATGGCATACTTTGCAGTCATTGATACATGTGTTAGGAGTCTGCAACTGGTCTGTAAATCATGATGAGGCTTTACTATGGTTGTTAATGTGTGTTGAACTTGGCTTAACCTATTTTCTAAACAAGTTGATGTCAATGGTAATTTAGTTAACCAATCCCTATGATTGATCCTAATTCATTGCAGTATTGTTTTGCATTCATACATGATCGTGCTAAAATTTGCAGTGTGCATTTCCGGTTTTAGGTTTGACTTTTTTAATGTTACAGCTTTATTGTGTGGGGCATGACATTTTCAGTACATCAAATGCAATTAGTTCAGGAAAGACCACAATTTGTATGCCTACTTTAGTTTTAGCCAAATAATTTGCCAAATAGTGCTTGTGAGTCAAATTTAGACCTATCCCTAATAGGGTTTGCTTTCCACTTGAGCCAATACAACTGAACATGTCTCTCTTTCATGTGCCAAGCAAGCTGCATGATAGACTTTGCAGTCATTGATATGTGTAGTCATTGATACTTTTTGGATGTATATGTTCTAAAGGTTTGTAGAAGGTGATCTTGTAGAAGATGATGTTGTAGGTTTGGAAACCATATTGGTGGTTTTGAGGTTTACGAATTCTCCTTTGATACTAACGGATAGGACCCAGACTCCTGTTCATTTTCTGATTCACTTCAAAATGATTAGAATGTGCCTGGGTCCTTATTATAAGTATGTTCTTTTATCCTTTTAAAAAGTATTTCAAACATAGTGTGATGTACTCATAAAACTAAA
The DNA here is from genome assembly GCA_963693085.1 of Alisma plantago-aquatica. Taxonomy (NCBI): domain Eukaryota; kingdom Viridiplantae; phylum Streptophyta; class Magnoliopsida; order Alismatales; family Alismataceae; genus Alisma; species Alisma plantago-aquatica. The sequence goes on along the minus strand of OY856412.1, from coordinate 71,335,590 downwards.
GAGGCAGCAATCTATCCCATTTACATATAGGTCAGAGAATAATAACCTCACATAACTCATTTAGAAAATTTACAATTTTTAGATGAATCCTTCTCGTCATAAAATTTGTGGTATTATCAAAATAATAAGATGATAAGATATCTTGTAGTAGTATTTTGATAAACATAGAAGTACAAGACTATAGTAAAAATGTGGAAAGACACCACTAACCTCTTTAAATAGGTCTCACACCTTCTATAGTAGTGCATGGATACTCCAAATTAAATAGGTCTCACACATATACAAAATAAGTCAGACATCATTAACCTCTTTGATAATCTAAAATATGAGTGTTGACTCAATAAATAGATAATAAGTGTCACATCATTTTATGAAATACCAAGATACATAAAATTATAGAAAATACTAGTTACTTCCTTGAAATTCTCAAAGAAGGATTAGTGAACATTGGACCAATTGCAAAGATATAGGACATGATCTCCTCGATTAGATTTCTTTTCAAGCTATCATGTTTACCACAATAAACTTGGTTATGACAAGCAATAAAAGGTTAACTAATGTTATATAACTTTTTCTAAAAATATATAACATCGTTATATGTACTTACAATTTGTTAATACTAATATTATGCAGTCTATGTCCACCCACAACAGTCACTATGAACTGGGCCTCGATGCCAATGTTAACGTTCCCTATTGAAGAACAATTGGACATCATCCTAGATGATCGTTCCTTAAACCAACTAGCCATACCCAAACATTAGCATTTTCTAAACGGAAGACACTACAGGCCTGGTGAAGTGACCCTAAATTTTGGCAATTATTCACATGTTATCGAGGTTGAGTATAATTTAGCGGGAAATCTTGTATCAAAATCCGGTTGGCGTGATTGGATTAGAAAGATGCTAGTGGCCCATAGAGACAAGCTTTTTCTCCATCCAGTTGGCCATAATACCATCAAAGTTTGGATAACCAACATCAACTGCGAGACCCCCGATCATCTACGGCGGTATGAGCGCACGATGGAGGATATCAGATCGGAAGAATCTGATGACGAGGTCCCTGTCAGTTCAGATTTGTCTAAATATAGTGAGGAGCTCTGCGACACAGCACAATCATCAAAAAGACCACGGTAGGTCCAATTAACAAATATAATTTTCAAGAAAAAAAAATTGTTTTTACGCTTTTTGTCTGAACGCAATCAATACTCATAGTTGCTTTCTTTTTTGAACTTCAGGAGAAGATCGCCACAATGATAAGTCCTCGAAGTTATTGATGTGGGACCATGTTGGTATAGTATTTAGTTGTCTATCTATCTAGACTTGTCTGTATTAATAGTTATTTTAATTATGTGCATGTTTAGGGGTACAACAACCCCTTTGTTTAGTTACTGTTTAGGGGTACACCCCTGTGTGTGGATGTAAAAAGAGATTAATCAATGGAACTGAAAGTTGCTACATGAATGCTTATAACTGAAGTGTGTGTTCCCATGAATGTTCCAAATTCACAAATCCATCCTATCTAATGACACATTCGAAGCCAAACAACAAAAAGAAATATGCATATCCTATTATGTTGCAAATTACTGATAAATTTCATTATAAATGTTCTTTTATCCTTATTATAAGTATTTCAAAAAATGTGTGGGCGCCCGCCTAGTCGGATGGGCTCACGTGAACTTCATTTGCATAATTACACTAGTATTTTCTCATATTGTATAGTCTTTTTTAATATGACATACTTACTCATATGTTATATGTTTTACTATTTTTATAGAATGGATAAGTCTTGGATAGAGGAGGATGACCGAATGAGCAGTAAATACTTATGTGGAGCATCAAAATTTTTGGATTTTTCTTTTGAACATTCATCGATTGGAGACAAGATTGTATGCCCATGTAGAAAGTGTGCTAATGTATACTAGGTCACCAGAAAGACTGCATTGAGCCATCTACTATGGCATGGCTTCTTACCAAGCTATATTTCTTGGGCTTTTCATGGTGAAGATGCCGACGTTCAAATGGATGCTCCTACTGATCAGGGAGATTTCCATAATGCTGAAAATTTACAAGATATGTTGCATGATACTTTTCCGAGTTTCAGTGAAGATGGAAATACAGAAGGAGTGGAGCCATCTAGTGATCAACATTTCAATACTGAAAAATTGTATATCTTGTTAAAGGATTCTGAGACAGAATTATATCCAGGGTGTAAGAAATATAGCAAACTTGCTTGCATCCTAGAATTCTATCACCTAGTTTGTCTTAATGGCTTGAGTAAGAAAGCATCATCTATATTTCTTACATTATTTAAGAAGATGCTACCAGAAGGAGAACAATTACCTAATTCATTTTATGAGCTAAAAAAGATGATTACGGGGTTGGGCTTAGATTATGTGAAGATTCATGTTTGTCCAAATGGTTGCGTGTTCTTTTGGAAGGATTTTGCTGATAAAGACGTCTGTGATACATGTGAAGCATCAAGATGGAAACTGATTACAATCCTAGATGATGATGATGATCTTGCAAAAAAACCCAAGAGAATACCTATCAAAGTGCTCAGACACTTTCCACTTATACCCCGCCTAATGTAGTTATCCATGTCATCAAAAACCTCATCCTTAATGAGGTGGCATGCAGAAGAATGTGAAAAAGATGTCAAGTTAAGACACCCGGTTGATTCACCTGCATGGAAAACATTTGATGTGATGCATCCAGAATTTGCTGCAGATGCTAGAAACATTCGATTGGGACTTGCAACTGACGGATTTAATCCTTTTGGGACAATGAGTACTTCTTACAGTACATGGCCTGTTGTGATTATTCCATATAATTTACCTCCTTGATTGTGCATGAAGCAACCATATTTTATGTTGTCCCTACTCATTCCTGGACCAACTTCACCCAAAAATATAGATGTGTACTTGCGTCCATTGATTGATGAGTTGAAAGAACTATGGGATACGGGTGTACATACATATGACGCTGGAACCAAGGAATTCTTTCTGATGTGTGCTTCTTTATTATGGACTATTAGTGATTTTCCAGGATATGCATATCTATCTGGTTGGAGTACTAAAGGCTACCAAGCATGTCCCTATTGTAATAAAGATACTGTCTCACATTGGTTGCCACATAGCCGTAAAGTTTGCTACAGAGGACATCGTAGGTTTTTGCCAACTAGCCACAGATTCCAAAAAGAAGCAAAGACATTTGATGGTGAGCAAGAATTCAGGTGTCCACCTAAGCCTCCTTCTGGAGCTCAAATCTTGTCAAAATTGGAGGACGAAAGAACTGTAATTGGTAAGAAAAGGCCAAGTGGTAAGGATTCAACACACAATTGGGTAAGGAAAAGCATATTTTTTTAGCTACCATATTGGAAAACTAACATTGTAAGGTACAATCTCGATGTCATGCACATTGAGAAGAATATATATGAGAGTATTGTTGGAACATTGCTAGGTTTGAAGGATAAAAGTAAGGACAACTTGAATGCAAGGAAGGATTTGGAGGATATGGGAATCAGATTTCCGCTTCATCCAAAAACTGTTGGTAAATATACCATCCTACCTCCAGCTTGCTATACAATGAAAAAAGATGAAAAAATATTATTTTGCAACCTCCTAAAATCTGTCAAAGTTCCATACGGGTATGCGTCTAATATATCTAGATGTGCACGACCGAAGGAACAGAAGATGCTACCAATGAAAAGTCATGATTATCACGTGCTGATGCAACAACTTTTGCCATTAGTTGTCACTATGTCCTTGCCCAGTAAGAATGCTAAGTCATGTATTATTAATATTTATCACTATTTTCAAAGGTTGTGCACTAAAGTCATAGATCCAAATGATTTTTCTGCATTGGAAAATGCAATATCTGTTACACTTTGTGAGATGGAGAAGATATTCCCTCCATGTTTTTTTGACATAATGGTGCATCTATCAGTCCATCTCTATTATGAAGCTAAGATAGCCGGCCTTGTTCAGTATCGTTGGATATATCCAATTGAAAGGTAACATTTCACACATCGTGATGACTTTACCTATTGGAATGTAATTTTTCATAATATTTTCCTCAACTTTGTTATCAGGTATCTAATGACCCTAAAAGGATATGTTCGTAATAAAAGATATCCAGAAGGATCAATAGTAGAAGGATATATATCTGAAGAGTGTCTAACTTTTTGTTCAAGATACTTGGATGGAGTTGAAACATAATTAAATCGGCCAAATAGAAACGATACTGATGAAGCAAATTTGGAAAACGAGCCAACACTTGATAGTGATTATTGGTCTATTTTCTCGACAGTAGGTCATGGTATTGGTAAAATGGTAACATGTGTCTTGGACGAACATACATTGAAACAAGCCCATAAGTATGTACTATTCAATTGTGAAGCAATTGAACCCTACATTAAGTAAGTTATTGTCAACTGTCTTCTATTAATAAAATGCTATAACATATTCCAATAACATATTGCACATATTTTGTATTCAGGATGCACTATGATATCATTAGGCAAAAACATCCTCAGAAGTCCTTAAAGGAGGTTTAGAGAATACATAGTAACTCATTTGATGGATGGTTTAAGGAACATGTAAGTTTAGTTGTGGTAATTAAATTAGTTATGCTTCATGAATAAAGTCTAACAAACTTTTCTTTTGTTAGATTGAGACACTCCTAAGAACAGATATGGTGGATGATAAAATCAAGTTTCTTTCTCAAGGTCCACATCAATTGGCCATTAAGTACAAGGGCTATGTTGTCAATGGTTACAGATTTCATACCAAGGCAAAAGATGCAAATCGAACAACACAAAATAGTGGAGTCTTTCTGGAGCTAAGACTGATTGTTATTCTAAAACCACTGACCGCAATCCAATTACTAGAGATGTAACCTACTATGGTGTTTTGAAGGATGTTATTGTGCTCAATTATTATGAATACTTTAAGGTGATATTATTTAAGTGTGATTGGGTGGACATCTACTCAACGAGGGAAATCAAGCATGATGAACATGGGTTGATTCTTGTTAATTTGAGACGCCTTGAAACTACAGGTTAACCGTTTGTAGTGGCATCCCAAGTTGGACAAGTATTTTATGTAGAAGATGTTGCTACAAAAGGGTGGCATTTTGCTGTAAAGATTGCCCCACGGGATATGTTCAACATGGAAGAATAATCTTGTATTGAGAATGTCGAAGCTTATGTGCAAGGTGAAACTTGAGATGGGCCATCAATGACATCAGAGGATGAAGATACTGATTGTGACATAGTTAGATTGGATATGGAAGGAATTACTATTGCTAGTTCAACAACTGAAAAAGACCAATCCAGAATTCAGCACGATGATGATAGTGTATCTCAAAGTGATGATGATGACTATTTTGAATGAGAAGATTACAAAATAGCAGCCAATGTTTCTTTTTGTTTGTCATTAATATTTGACTTAAATAAGCCTTTTTTGGCTCAATGTATCTCTTTAATTTTCTGTCTCACATTGTGCTCTAGCTAGGTGTATCAATTTTGCATGTCTGACATTATTCTTATTCATATTTATCCTTGTCTCGATTGTTGTTTATAATTATTTGATTAAATATATGTGTTTCATTTTTAAATATTATTAATAAAATTGTTATTATGTTGTTCTATATTTTTCTAAATGTCTTCATTTTTATGTGACTTGATATACTCAGGATGAGAGAACAGTACAGTGACAACTGCCATAACATGACAGCCGCAAGCAATGATAAGAACAACAACAATGACTCATGTACGGCGACTCATTTACCTAGCATTACTCGACATGGTTTTTGGCAATCTTTGAACATGTCATCCTCAAATCGCTCCAAAATTTTTTTAGCTTCCCTTCCAACTGCAATTCGTAATGATAGAGCAAACAAATTCAATAAAAATATTGCTAGCTCTGCAAAAAATACCCAATCAGCCACGTCTCCCCAAGACTCTAATATGGTTGGTGGTTCAAAATCCTCTCAAACATGCACAACTGAAAAGGAGATGGGAACAAGGTTCGAAAATCAGAAAAACAAAGAAAGTGGCGATAAAGTTACAAGATCAAGAATTTCACAGATACCCCGTGTGCCTAATGTCAATGCTTTCATGTCTATTCATTCACGAATTGTAGAGAATAGAGCTTCCAGTAATCAAAATAGTAGTGTATTTCCTGATAACATGGACCAAAATGACATCTCTGATCACCATGTTGAGTCATTGAATGTTACAACAACACCTTCTGATGGGCTAGGTAATCATTTCATTCATATCATTGTATTTATAGTGCTGCATTTAATCATATATAATTTTTCATATATATATTTTATCCTTTATGAATGAATTCTTAGGTCAAAAACCTCGAGCAAACAAATTCAATAAAATTGTTGCTAGCTCTGCAAAATATGCCCAATCAGCCACATCTCCCCAAGACTCTAATATGGTTGGTGGTTCAAAATCCTCTCAAACATGCACAACTGAAAAGGAGATGGGAACAAGGTTCCAAAATCAGCATAACAAAGAAAGTGGCGATAAAGGTACAAGATCAAGAATTTCACATCTACCATGTGTGCCTAATTTCAATGCTTTCGTGTCTATTCATTCAAGAATTGTAGAGAATAGAGCTACCAGTAACCAAAATAGAAATGTATTTCCTGATAACATGGACCAAAATGACATCTCTGATCACCATGTTGAGTCATTGAATGTTACAACAACACCTTCTGATGGGCTAGGTAATCATTTCATTCATATCATTGTATTTATAGTGCTGCATTTAATCATATATAATTATGCATATATATTTTATCCTTTACGAATGAATGCTTAGGTCAAAAATATCGATCACGTGGCCGAACACAATGTTTGAAAGTTTGGAAAAGAAAGCCCGACGATCCAATTCCCATTGAGAAAAATCAATTTGGACAACCGTAGGTGAAAACCAATGTCACTTATCAAGTTTTCTGACAACCATTGCAAGAGATCCCAATCTTTGTCCACTGAATTACGTCTTCACCATCTCTTGGCATATAGGGAATCTTATGTGGTGATGAGATGTTCTCAGCTAAATATAGCTCAAGTGTACAGTTATCTTGTATAACTAGTAGAGAGGCTACTAGGTGAACCCTACAATTGTTAGAAGACTAGACCTATGTGGCTAACATTCAGATACAACCAGAACTGTGGTTCAAGTTGGTGGTTTCTCAGTTAGCTAGCCCAAAGCTTGATGATATAAAAGGGTTGTTTTAAGAACCTCATATATACCTCTCAGGTGAAGAAGGTGGTGAAACCCACTACTAGAGTGTTTTAGGATTTCTAAGGAGTCAACCTTGAGGAATCATGTCATGCAAGAAGCTCGTACACCATACACATGTGGTACTACCAAGATGGTTAAGGTTTGTGGTGGTACCTGGAAGAAGGATATAGAGTTGCATGTGGTCAGTTTCCATACATGCCAAAGGGTGAAGGTTGAACACCAGTAACCCAGTAAGTTGCTACAGATAATGAAGAGTCCCAAAGACGGAGTGGGAGAAGAGGACCATGGACATTGTGGTGGGTCACCCCTAGACCAAGATAGGTCATGATGCAATATGGGTTATGGTATATCATCTTGCCAAGTCGACACATTCCAGTATGACAAGATTTGGATGAACCATATATTTGAGAGAGAGATGGTTCGACTACATAGTGATACGAGTTCGAATATTCTTGGGTATAGCCTTAAGTTCACTTCCATGATGTGGAAGTAGATACATGAATAACTCAATACTAGATTAAAGTTTCATGCAGCATATCACCCCCTAACTAATGGACAGTCAAGAGAGTATGAGCTAGACTCTAGAAGGTCTGATGAGAGAATATGTGCTCGTTCATGGTGATTCATGGGAATAGTTCCTGCCCCTAGTAGAGTTTGCTTGTTATGATAGCGACCATAGTCAGTATCAGGATGTATGAAGTTCTGTAAGGGAGGCTATGTCGGTCACCGCTTCACTTGGATGATGTCAGCGAGAGGACCTTGTAAAGGACAGAGAGACCATAGTGTATGCAAATGAAGTCGCTTTAATCAAGCAATGGCTGAGAAAGCCCGAGATCGATAGGAGTCATGAGCTTATGTGAAGCAGACATGCCGTTAACTGTGGGTGAACATGTGTTATGAAAATCCGACCCCTTTGAGCTATAGCTAAGAAAGCTAAGTCCCTGATACATGGGTCCATTTGGGATGGATTGGTGGAGTTGGTTATGTTTAGCCTTACCCCTCAGGATAACATGATGTATGATGTGTTCTATGTGTCCGATCTAAAGCACTATGTCATGTACCTGAGCCATGTCCTGAGCATTAAACCTATTGAGCTTCAAGGGAGGCTGACATATCCTAAGTCACCTATGAGGATTCTAGATACCAAGGTGAAAGAACTCAGATATAATAATATAAGATCATAAAGGTTCTTCAGAAGCACCATGGAGAGGATGAAGCCACATGGGAGCTAATGAAGGATATGGGAAAGTCTTATCCTGATTGTTTGTATGATTGGTGGAATTTTGAGGGAAAAATTCCTATAAGAGGGGAAGGATGTTACAACCCCAATTTTTGGGTTCATATGGTTGGAAATACAATTTCCCCAATAAATGTATGATTATGGAAATTGTATGATTTATGTGCATTGAATGGATTTCCTTTGCAATATTTCCTTTGTACATGTCATTTCGTGGATCATAATATGTTCATGAGTCCAATATGATTAAAAGAAAAAGAAGAAATCAAATAATGCATTATTAAGAAGGAAATTTGAGATAATGACGAAAATATGAGAAAATATGTGGACAGATGTATGATTGAATCATCTTGGATGATATTTCGAATCTACAAGGTTTCTAAGGTTAAAAGGAATCCAAATAAAGAAAAATAAAAGAATAGGAGAGAGATAATATGCATAAAATATGCATTAATTAGTGATAACTTGCTTATGAATACAAGTCTCATACTTTTGAATTTGATTCCCAAACATGGCACGCAAGTAGATTAAGTCATTATGAACCTTCCTTTAAAATTTGGTATTCAAAGGATGTTTGGTTTGGGAGATATAATTTTTGGAAGATTTCCTAAAGTGGGAGGGATATCCAAGCAATGTATTAAATGTAACGATTTACATTGGAATTAGGATTCTTGGGCCCGGTGCATGATGATATCATGTGGTATTTTGGCCATTTGATCAAGGATCTGATGGTGGAGAACTTGTCTCCTACCTCCAACTCGATTTAGGAAAGGGGGAACAGTAAAACGTGGAATGGACTCCATGTATCTCTCTCCCTGATCTACCAAGAGACCTAAGAAGTTGGTTTTTAGTTTTGGGAGGGAAAATTGAACTAGAAGACCACCTATTTCCTTAGTTTTCATGCACGTTTGAGAATTCCCCAAATTCCCATTAGAGTTAGAACTCCATTACAGCCACATGAATCCCTTTGCTATCCCTCCTGCTTATATAAGGCTCTAAAACCTCGAGACGAGAGAGGATACTCACCACCCCAACTATCAATAGATCCCTGCACATCTAGGGTGTAAGAAACTACCCTTCTGTCAAGCAAATAAACCACCAATCCACTGTGTTCGTAGACAGGCATACCCAAAGCTTCTTCCCATTCTCATGCCTCTCTGGCAAATCAGGTAATGCTCCTTAGTTTGGTTCGACCTCACGGGGTGATGGCACCTTCGATGGCCTTGCCAAATCCCTATAGCTCCAAGTCAACCTTTCAATTGACTATGTGGCATGAAGCAGGAGTAGGCAAAGTCATGAGTTGGCGAAGAAGATGAAGTGGTAGGGAATTACCAGCGTACCCTCGACTTTTACACATCAAGGTAAGGACCATTATGTCATTTCGTCTTTCTTTTACTCCTTAACCTAGACCCAACCATGTAGGCATGGGCCACCATGAAGGCAGAAGTTTATTGGCCTCGCTGAACCCGTGTGGTCCAAGCAAGCGGAGATGTCCTATAATGTGCCACCCTCTGATTGGTTCAGTCAGTATTTATCGTATAAAAATCATAACTAATGATTGGTAACTCAGATCAAGACATATGATATATGAATTATGATCAGGAGAATACAAGGAATTCAATAAAAATATAATTGGAGCCTGATTTCTATTTGTAATTTGAAAATTACTTAAAGTTGTCACCTTTAATGTTGTTATTAATGAATAACCCTAATTTTGATGATTAATGAAATTGGGAAAATTAATATGGATATATGTGAATATTAACATGTTGTTAATAAAAAGGATGTTTTGTATCTAATTAGATGATCCATACACTTTATAGGCTAATTTAGGGTTTTATATGTTTAGTGTGCATAATGGGCTTAGAAACCTTCATCTAGGTGTTAATGGTTTTTAATGAGATATATTTCGAAATACTTTGTATAAGGTGATATTAGGATGATCCTAAGACAAATTGATGATAAAAAGACTTTAATATGAATAGTTGAGTAATTGGGGTTTTGAACCTAGAACTGTTGTTTTAGGGTTTTGTGGACATAAAAGAGGAAAGTTGTAAATAGATATAAAGAAACCCTAATGAAACCATCATTTGGATTAGAAACCCTAGAAAGTAATTTTAAGTCAATAAAGTAAGTTATTCATGAGTATGTAGTAAATAGGTTGTATATGCTTTTCAGGATTCTATTCTTTTGTGTGATTGGCTTGCTTGATTGGACATCTAGTTGAATTTGGATGTATTGCTTCTTTGGAGACTCCAAATCAGGTATGTGGTTAATTATGAGTACATGCTTTAGTTTCCCGATGTTTCCCGATGTTTTATCGATTACATGGAAATAAACTACTTGGATGATTTTATTTTTGCAATCTTTAACGTGGATATGATTATCACAAACTAAGTATATGTATGACTTGCTCAAACCTACATACCATCTCTGGATGTATGATGTGAGACCAAGCCCCAGAGGGAAGGTCTAAAGTGGTCACGCCCCAGAGGGAAGACCATTGGGCACCCATAGAGGTGACCCCAGGTACCAAGCTCAGGATGGAGAAGGTAGCCTTCAGTCCCTTGCAAGGACTTAACCCTAGAGAGGGTATCCCAGAGGATGAGTAAAAGTAGTTGAGAAGTCATATTGAAAAATGTAAGCTTGCATTGTTAACAACTATTTGATGTGATTATGTTGTTAGAATATATGTGCAATATTTTGGTTGTCACCACAAACCAGTATATTCATTTATACTGGCTGACATTTTGTTTTTCGGCATTTTAGGAATATCTGAATTGGACAAATAGTAAAGTGGAACTTGTGAAGATTAAAGTTAATATTTAAAGGAGGATTTAGATAGATAAAATTCTCTAAGGGTAGAAGTTCCAAATTTCTACTTTTGAAAGGTATGTGACAAGTAAAATTTTATTCTAGTTTTCAGTTAGTCTTCGATAGAATTTATTAGTTATTTTTTATTAATTGCAAAACCATTGATCCTGTATTTGGGATAACACCTCTGACTTCTTGGTCTTCCTTAATTGGGGGTTACCAGGAAGTGGGTTCATTACACTTGTGATGAGGGGTTCAATTCTCAAGAATGAACACCATGGAGGATCCACAGTCTAGGTCTGAGATGAGATAAGGAGGAGAAGGTAGAAGATCAAAAGAAACTCCATCAAGGAAAGGCATACACTTACCAATGTTGAAGATGAGCTAAGGTCACCACAACAACCATATGCAAGGGAAGTCCAGCCACCAAGAGCTCCAAAATAGATCTTCTTGCTCATCAAGGCTCCAAGGATGACCAAGTAATAAAGGAGGAAGAAGATGTCTGAAAAGGGTCTCTTGCATGGAGACAACAGGGTTTATATATCAAAAGAGAAAAGAGGTAGGGTGAGAGATGAGGTGTCAACAGCCTAAAGATCTAAAGGGACACTTATCCATCGATGAAACCAACATACTACCACTTAACGCACACATACATGAGATGGTGATACACTCTATGTTGGGTCTTGACCATCTAGGTCACCCAACATTGTTAAGGTCACAACCCACCAAGGATCACCATCCATGGTTGTGACAACAACACCAAAACATCTCTTGGTCGAGACAAAAGATCACCGCACACACCATGGGCCGAGACACTCTATACAAAGGCAATTGTCTCAACCCAAGACCAACCAAAACCATCTTGGTCATGAAAGCCACACCCAAGGGAGGTGTCTCGACCACAAAACCCACAAAACAAGCCCATGGTTGTGACCTAGGTCAAGACAACCTACATGGTACACATAGGTCGAGACACACCAACCCTAGAAACCCTAATCACCACAAGGAATGCCAGCACTTAAACAAGTCTCAAACAAGGCACCCCTTATTTCTCTCTCTCTCCTCTAGAGGATGTTAAGAAAGAGAAGGAACACTCTAGAGGTGACAAATTACACATTCACCCCTTACTTTAGGTAAATTGCAATTTACACCAAAACTAGGACACCAGGCACAAAAATCATCCAAACAAGCTCAAACTTAAGACTTAATATCTCTGCAGGGTTTAAAAGCATATCAAAGGATTACAGCAAGTTTCTAATCACTTAATCAAGCCAAAGCAAATAGGGATAACCGAAAACTTAGGTTAGGGATCTTATAAGACTTGTATGTTTAAAGGATCAAATGGCTGACATTCTTACAAAAGTTTTTCAAAAGAACATCTTCAAGCACTTAACTCACAACCAGGACATTGATTATTTGGTCACCAGTTTGTTAGGGGGTGTTCACATATCATACATCCCTATTTCATGTTTTACCTCTCAGAAGCATGTTTGGTCTCCCTTTCTCTGTGTACAAAAGAATGCAATGTCGATCAATACCTTTGGACTTTCTTGTTTATTATTGTCGCTACAAATGTGACGAGAACACTGTAAAATATCTTTCACAATATAAATAACATTGGTATACACATGAAGAGAGGTGTGTGATAGCGTTCCCCTTTCCCTCTCAACCAAACTTAAGACTTACCAATGTGAGGTCAGCATGTGGAAGGCAACAAGTGATAAAAAACCAGGGGTACTGGATCAAACCAAGTTGTCATGCATGCAACAGTTGCATATTCACTTGTTCGGAGGAGAAGAATGATTGGGAGTTAAGAGAGAGGGGAGGACAGAGGTAGCACACTAACAGTGTGATAATGAAAGGAAGAGTAGTATGTTTTCTACTTGGGAGAAAACATTGTGAGGAGACATTGTGATTATAGGGGTGGTATCCTAAGTTGTATTACATTGGGATGACAAATGGAATTATTAGATTTACTATTTCTAAAGAAGAAAAGAAACAAATTGGAACATTTTAGTCAAACTAGTACTGTGAGAACATGTTATACTAAATGAGATTACTCAAAACATAAAACACAATCAATCACAAATTAATCACATACCTAAAATATGGGTAAATTAAAACCGATTTCAACATTAACACCCGCTCAAAAACATTTGCATAAGAGCCCAACATCTTTCTTGTATTCATACTTTGCTAAGAATTTGATACAAATTGATCTATCTCTATAGCCACAACATATATACACAGGAGAACAATATTTGTATATGTCACACAAACAAGTATTATCATGCTAATAAAATTCAGATTCATTTGAAACACCATATACAAACTTTTTCTACCCGAACCTGAGAGTACATGGACGACTCTAGGACACACTAGACATATAATCAACTGTCTCAAAGATTCATTATTGTACTTCCTCTTTACTTCCACGATTTTTTTGTCGTCATTGTTGATTACCTAAAAACATTTGGCGAACCACAAGGGTGAAAACCATGTCCCAGCAAGAGATATAACCTCTAACAACATTTATTGATTACAACATTTTTAAGTAATTAAATAGTTAAGCAATTTATTCAGATATAACAAATAATCTCAGCAATACTAATGATTAACAAAATACATAAAGGAGCAGATAATAACTATCATCATTAGCCAGACTATCATACTTTATCTTGTTGATAATATACGCAATTCAGTAGCATATGCATATCTATCATCATGAATAAGTCTAGTAACATAGAATCTCTATCATTATGAATAAGTCTAGCACATAAGAATAGCTAACAACATGATCATGTCTGATTGGTTGAACATATCAACATCTTAAGAAGAGCTAACAACATAAGAAAAACTATTTGGATAAGCATGATTAGCAATATATGCATCTCTAGTTACAAAGGCATGGATAGCATGCTAAACATAACAAACAACATGAGATAGCTAGCATCATGATTATAATCAGCAGTAGTAGTATAGTTATCAACATAATCATGGCTACTGTATGTACACATCTACAATCGTAAGCATATCCACAACATAAGTATATCTACTTTATCTTAATTGCACTAAGCATCATCTTTATGTAAAGATAACAAATAAGGGTTATCATCCAATGTGAAGCATCATGTATAACCCTAAACATATATACTATATGGTTGTATTACATCTTTTATTATGCCCTGAGGAAATTGAGGATACCACTCAAAATCCAACTGACCACTGCTAAGTCAAAATCAGTGCTATACAAGATCTAGGAAGAGCCAGACTGCTAAGATCTTCTCTGTCCCCGGTTAGTATGGGTCCTCCACAGTGACACATAAGGTCAAGCTGCAAACATCCTAGTCCATCCTTGGTACAGATCACGACACTAGTAAAAGGAGGTGGGTATGCATACCCTACCATTCGAGGTACAACCACAGTTTTCCTCCAATCTCATCACATATATAATCACAAGACATGACCGCAGTCGTTCTCAAACTGATGGCTAGGTATGACCGTAGTCATCCTCCCTAAACACTTAAATTTAGGATGACAAGCACACCGCATATTCATCAGTATGCGCTTCGAGTTCCCTTTAGGAATACTCATTTCACCATTTGGCAAGTTCTGACACTCAAATGGATCTATGGAATAGGGCACTACATGATTAGAGTTTCACTTGATTAGTTATGTCAATTGGGTGAATTAAGGTTGCATCAAACAAGTAGACATACAAACCCTAATTCACTTCTAACAAGAATATAAATATCACAACTTTAAAAGATATAAAATGTGTGAAACATAATTTCTCATCTCATCATCACATGTTACTATTCACTTGCCATTCATGAGGCTACACTAGTCATCATACTATTACAAGATATAAATCCTTTTCACAATATCACAGGGTATCAACCCTTATCAACACAAGAGGATTACACCTCATTCAGGGCTCAACCATGCCCAAAGGTCATTAAGACCGTCATACTATTCCCTACAATATCATCATTATCGTTCCATGCCTTATAACAAGGCTCAACAACATCACTTACATATAATATAGCAGATCAGCACAATATTGCATTAATGAGCTAGGAAATATTCATAAACAATCGTAGCAGGGTTATAATAACATTAGGAACATTCCTATATTACATCAACATGCAAGGAATCTAGAAATGATTAATACTCATCATATTCATAATACACATGTTTAGCATAAGAAAGTATCAACCATGTGGCTATGATAACCACCAATTAACACATTAAGGTTATGATCATGTTAAGGAGGTTATTCCACCATCATTCCATCATATAAGAATGTTAAACATGAATACTCCTCTTTATCTATTTGCATTAGAGTTAGGTTCAACATGATAAATTATATCAATGTTACTAATCAGCACGTATACCCAAACCCTAACTCACGGCATCCCCATTGGATCATGGATGCATAAGGCGAAGCATCATCATCACATTCCATACTATTCCCAAGTATGAACCCACACACAAATCAAGATGTAACCATTGGGTTATAGCATACTAGGGTTTCAACAACTGTAACAGAGTACTACATGATTGTATTAGTCATTCAAGGACTATTCATACCCAATTACCACCATTTAATTATATTAAAGCTAGGTATAACAAGCTATACCTCATTAGGGTTAAATATCAACACAATATGGTTATCATCCCTTCTATTTATATGAGTGGATAGGTAATACTACCTTATTAAGGGTAACCCTCTATTTGTTCCATCATCATTGAACCCATATCACCATACCACAATGTCACCCAGAACCATTAGATGTTTAAAAGGTAAGACAATTGGTTGTTTACACCTTGGATAAACCACATATGAAGTCATTGATTTGTGCTCTATAAAGAGTCACCATCTAACCCTAGAAATCCCTTGATTAACAACACAAAATTTTCAATTGAGAGTAGGGTAAAACCCACAATCGATTGTTCAGTTAAAATAAGCGATCCATTGTCAACAAGTAAGATCCTTAAGTTGATCTTATAAATGAAACCATCTAAATCACATTATTAGGACCAACATATTACATTATCAATCATTCCACTTTATTGGAGGAATAAATATTAGATCTTGACCATTGGGTCAAGTTCATATGTTAAAACCATCAATTACAGTATAGGTCTGACCATTGCATCAAGTGACCCAAGAAACCATTGGTATAAAGCTTAATTGATGCTACAACTACAATGCTTAACTCAACATAGGTTGTAGAGACCTGATCCACCATCATTAGTGACCATTAAATTACCATAAGTTGTTAGATCAAAACTATATTCATTAATCATCATCAAATATTAAGCTAATGTCATCATTGATTGATAATATTATTAGGGTACTTAATGGTTGATCATTAAACTTCTAATTGATCCAAAACCTGACCTGAGGGGGTTACCATAGGTTGTCACCATCATATGACACCATTGATCCCGACCATAAGTTTTCATGAAGACAACACCATAGGATTGTTGCAATGGTACCATCATCGGGTCATGGGTTTATAGAAGAATTCAACTTTAAACCCTAAAATTGACCATTGGTTGATAGGTTCTTAGCACCATAAGTTGTCAAACCAACCTGATCCAAGTCATATTATACCTTATGAATAACATACACATGATCACAGGTTTGTTTAGAATTGAAATCAGAACAGGGAACATTATAAAAATCAAAATTCAAGTCAAGCATAGCTTTTTAGTGCACGGATCATCAATTTCAAGCAAGAACATGATCTAGAAAGCTTATGGTAAGCAATAAACGTGGAGCAAGTTATAAAACTTGCCTTTAATGAGAATATGAAATCCCACATAGAAGAAAACTCGATCAAGTAGCATAGAAAATCCAAAAATAAGATATGAATACGTCCATCTAGCACCTTTCTTCATCAAATGAGCAAACCCTAAGCATAAGGAGCAAGAAAGGTAGGGTTTTAGAGCTTTAGAGCAATTTGTACCATGGAACAACAAGGTTCTGACCTGGAGAAAGCTAGGAGGAAGGATAAAAAAGAAATAAATGGAGGAAAGAAGAGAATTCTTACTCTTTTAGGTCAAGATCACTAGAAGGAAGCTTTTTCAACCCTAAAATGATGTCAATTGCAACCCTAGATCCTTTATCCAAGACGATTCCCACTTTCTTCTTCCTTGGACAACACAATTCATAGAATCACAGAGGGATAATGAGGTTGGGAGAAGGAGGGAAGTTTTGGAGAGAAAATGGCTCATTTTAGTGCTTGGGGATAAGTATATATATATATGAAACTTTAAGATAAAGAAAAAGAAAAAGTTGGAAGTTTACGTATCTATCTAAGTGTCCATGGCCTTAATTTATTAAGAATATACAAGCACACACACAAGAAGCTAATATATATATATACCTGCGTATCTTTCCTTTGTCGAATTTCCCAACCAATCAAATTATTCATTAGTTGATAGCTACTAAAGGTAGCTCATCCATGAAGGAGTAAACCCTAAAATATCCTTGGAGAAAACACCTTAAAACCAAGGTTTAAATGAGTTACCCATGTCTCAACAAGATAAATAATGATTATAGAATATCCAAGGAATATAATTCAAGTGATAAATTGCAAAGAACACCTCTCAATTGGGTAAATTGCATAAAAGTCCAAAATGTGCATAATATTGTATAACTTGCTCAACCAGTGTCCAAATTGGACCAAATTTGAAACTTAAGCTTGTATTATGATTTCAAAGAATATCACAAGATTATATTAGGGTTATAAGAATTAAATTATGATAATTAATCTTATTCAACTCATTAAGCAAGTTTAGGGGCCTTACAACTATAAACCCCCAACAGGAATTTTGCCCCCAAAATCCAAGATAAACAAAGATGGGTACTTCCTTTATACCTCATCATATTACCTTCACATGGTTACTTACATATCATGGTGATGTCACATCATTCATACATATCTCATCTTGGGTCAACACAAAAAAACCCCACCGAAGAAGACATTCTCAATATGGAATGTAGAAACTTGTTGTGTCATGTGTACAACTCTAGTAGTAATGTTCAACTTTAAATTCTAGCTATCATCCTAAAATTATATCTATTGTATCAACACATTACTCAAAAGTCATACTTGCTATCTTTTTACCAATCATGGCATGTGTCCCACAACATTCCTTGAAGAATAAAAAAAGAGGTAATGTATCCATCCTTTTTTTTAGATGCACTGACACTAGAACTCTTGTCAGTTCTTTTTCAGTATAAAAAGAAATGCTGACACTGGTACCTATCATTCCATACAAGGAAACATCATTCCTAATCAACCTTTTTAGGGGTGAAACAACAACACTATCTTCACCTTACTAGGATTTACACAGCCTACATAGAAGACATATCATGATCCCATAAAGACACTTAATCAACCCCATCTCACTCTTGTTCAACTTGTCTCATAGCTATTGCTGCTTCGACAACCCTAAGGTTTTTGAAGAAATAGTGATCATATTTTTGACCATATTTTAAATACTTTGACATATCATCATTCAAAGCTTGATATAACGTGTATGGCATCACTGGAACACTTTGTTCCTCCTATTCATAAATTCTATTTGTACATTGGTTAGTCTAAAGGACATAAATCTAAACTCATCATGGTCATGTGAATTATGTCATCCAATCTAACTCTTATGCATTGATATTTGATCATAGGTTTATCTTAAAGGAACATAGTATCACATATCTATAGACCAACAACCATCTATCCTTGATAGTGGTCTTGTCTAGCTATCACTGAACCATACACAATATTATAGAATCACTTTTTTAAACAACATTTAGAGGGTCATTGTAACATCCCTGACCTGGGTTATGAGTTAACCCTAGGTGTTTTGCCTAAATATGTAATTAAATCTTTGTGATTAACTCTGAGCATGTAATTAAGTTTCTCAGAAACGTATATTTCAGTATTTGCTCCTTTTTATTTAAAGTTGTAGCATTGTTTTGATATACAGGGACCTATGTGCAATTTACCCAGTTAAAAGGGTTAGCTTGCAATTTGCACATGATGAGATGTTCCTCTGATGTTGATACATCATGAGAATCTCTTTGGCAAAGTTTGAGGGATTTCCCAAGTTAGAGCACCAAGGTGCAGCTGTGGAAGCAATCCCAGGGCTTGAAACCCTAATTTGGGGTAAAATGCAATTTACCCAAATGATGGGATGCAATTTGTAAAGAATGTCATCTAATGTATCTTTTTAGACTTTTGCCATCATTTATAGAAGAAATGATGAGGAATTCACCTCAATTGAGTTATCAAGTTAAGAAATAGGCTTTGTGATTGAATAATCAGGGTATATGTGCAATATCCCTTTAAGTATGAACTTTATTATTAGATTGTTCTTCCTTGCCTTCTTTTCTATAACATTAAGATAAGGTTTGTCCTTAGAATAAAGAGGAAGGGACGAGCAAGTAATAAAGGAAGGACTTAGTTGGAATTAAGGGAAACTTATGAACTAATGTTGAAAATCCTACCCCATGTATATAAGCCCTCCTTCCCTTAGTTGCAAGGGAACTTAACCTTCGTTCCCTTACTGTTTCATTTCACCAAAGACGACCAAGGACTTCCTTGGAGCTAAGGAGGACGAACAAGGGGTGCAAGGTAGGTTTAAACCCCTCTTCTTGCCTAATTCCATGGTTAGAATTCGAATTCAAGGTCATCTTCATGGCTAATTCTCGAAACCCTATCTTTCTAGCCGTCTCTTTTCATCCTTCCTTGGAGTTTTCACCTTGGCCAACCTGTGGGAACTCAAGGACGCCATTAGAGCTTGGAGCTTGAAAGCTTGGAGCTCAAGAAGCAAGCTTTAGGCGGGTTTTATAACTCTAAACCTATGCTTTACTATGTGCATCTTTATATGCGATTTGATGATAGCTCTTAGTATTTCCCTACTTTTCCCTGCTATTTTGCAAGCAAATCCGTGGGATATCTGTACTGTTCTTGAGCTAGAAGATGAAGGCGTGATTTCCAAGAAAAACCCACCGCTTTTCTTTTCCTTAAACGGTCCTAACAGTTTGCTCTCTCGGACTCAAGACCGCGAGGTGAGCAAACGGTCTCGAGACCGTGAGAGGGCTCGCGGTCTCAAGACCGTTTGGCCCCGTTGACCGAGCGTGGACCGTATAAGAAATCTGTTCCTAATTATATAGGCTAATTACCCTCAAAATTTGAGAGACTAACTCCAAAGGAATCGGGAGATATGACCTTTTTAAGTCACAACTTTAAATGAATTAATTGCTGATTCTCAAACGGTCTGAAATTGCCTTTTTGGGCAAACGGTCTCAAGACCGTGTAAGGTCGTTGACTAAGCATTGACCGTATGAGATTACTGTTCAAAATTATGTTAATTAACAACTCACCAAGTTTTATGGTCTAATTCCTAACGGGCTAAGAGTTGAAGGGTGAATACTAGGGCTAACCCTAGGTAAAATCAGTACTGAAATTATGGTGACCTAATTAGGGTTTTTTTAGGGTTGATTGACCTAAACGGTCTCAAGACCGTTTGGGGGTCACCAAACGGTCTCAAGACCGTGAGGGCAATCAACCAAGACCGTTTGGAGGTCTGGGGTCAAGGATAGTTGACCAATTAAAGGTACAATTACACCAAATTACATTGCAATTAAATATTGACATGATCATCAACTCAATGGGTCAGACCTTGATGAATCTGCATTAGAATCCAAAATTTGGATGGGCAAACGGTCTCAAGACCGTTTGGAACTCATCCAAACGGTCTCAAGACCGTGAGGGCAATCAACCAAGACCGTTTGAAGGTCTAGGGTTGAGTAATTTGACCAATTGAGCACCCAATTGCAAATAAGTTAGTAATTTAATCAAAAATTTTGTTTGTGGTTCAATCATGGTTCAACCCCTATCAAATCACCTTAGACTTTGATAAAATCTTGGTCAAACGGTCTTAAGACCATGTGGGGTCTACCCACATGACCTCAAGACCATTTGGGCCAAGTTTGGGCCCAATTGGAGCTCAATTGAAGGGTTCAACCTTGTGTTGATGCACACTGTT
Organism: Alisma plantago-aquatica; assembly: GCA_963693085.1. Lineage (NCBI taxonomy): Eukaryota > Viridiplantae > Streptophyta > Magnoliopsida > Alismatales > Alismataceae > Alisma > Alisma plantago-aquatica. Next base: position 71,314,205 of record OY856412.1, on the reverse strand, counting down.
GAGTGTTGATGGGTGAACATTGATAGACCCTAATTGAATCGATTTCAACCATAATTGGTTAACTATTATGGGTCAATTGAATGACCAAGTGATCAAGCATAACCTTAATTGACTAAAATCCATGAGTGGTCAACATAGCTTTGACCATTTGAGGGCTTCAACATGGGTTGACATTATCGGTTGCACCTCTGAGCCTTGTTGAAGGACCAAGCGGCTGAGACCATGAGAGCCTCGCGGTCTCAAGACCGTGAGAGGGCTCGCGGTCTCAAGACCGTGAGAGGGCTCACGGTCTCAAGACCGTGAGGGGGCTCACGGTCTCAAGACCGAGAGGAGGCTCACGGTCTCAAGACCGTGAAGGGCCTCGCGGTCCTGAGGTCAAAGAAGGGCAAACGGTCTTCATGACCCTCGCGGTCTCAACTCAAATTGGTCCTCGCGGTCTCAACTTTAATTTGGACCAATGGGAGGCTTCGCGGTCTTGAACCCTTGAAGAGGCTCACGGTCTTGAAGCCTAAGGGGGCTCGCGGTCTTGGAGCTAGAAAGAGGCTCGCGGTCTTGGAGGGTCAAAGTGGGCAAACGGTCAACACTTTCAACCAATCTCAACCCAATTGATGATTAATGATTGAAATCAATCAATGTGACTCAAGGTTGACCACATTCAATCATTTGATGATGTAAATGGTTCAATGTTACCCAAATCAAACCCTAATGATAATCTAGGATAGTAAGGGGTTATTTGACTAAGGTTTTTGACTATGATGATGATCAATGGGGTGAATTACCAAGATACCCCTGAAGGGTCAATTGAGTTATACCTTGCTCAATTCAAACCCTAATTACATGAGAATGATGTTTTTAGTCATAATGACTCTATCTAACCTGATCTAGTCTAATGTTATCATCAACCATTAGTATGATGAAAGAGAGAGTACTCTAGAGAGAGAAAGTACCCTAGAGAGAGAAAGTAACTCTAATCACTTAATGGTGATGTTTTTGGCTATGTAAGCCTATGATGTCTCAACCCAACCTGTTTTAGAGTGATGTTGACATCACCTAACCTTATGATGAGAGAGAAAGTACTTCTAGAGAGATAAAGTACTTCTAGAGAGAGAAAGTACCCTTTTTAAATGGAAACTCAATTAAAGCATCCCCAATACACAGAAATGAGCATAATTAGGGTATGATCCACCTGTGTGAGATCATAGAAACCCTAATTATGATAAATGATGAACCTTTAACTAATCCAAGAGCATCAATGAAGATGTTACTCATACATGATGATGTTATGAGTTTAATTCACCTTGATGTGAATAGTAAACCCTAATTCAAGGGTAATGGCATGCTTTTGAGCAATAAACTCTATTTGAATAGAATTAAAGATTTAACTCTTATGACAAAAGTAGGAAGTACATTCCTTATTGTTGTATTACCTTTATCAGATGTATTAACCATGCAGGTTCTGATATCAAGGTAATCATATCCAGGTATGGATGTTGATGTTATATTCATTGAAGGCATGTTGTTAGCCTTATGAATAAGTAAAGTAATCTGATGCCTTGCCAGTGGCATCCTATGCTGATATTGGGCTATGAGAGCCATGAATACCATCAAGGTCAGGCCTTAGAGATGACTTGTGATGAGGATAATGAGAAATGATGATTGATATAAGTTAGGCATGTTACATTTAGTATTCTTCTTTTATAGCTGCTATGCTACTGTTATTGTTTGAAGAACAATGTATGCTGTTAAAGAATACTGAATGTACCTAACTAATCAAGTATAATGTAGAGCCCTGATCATAGATCCATCATTGTCAGAAATTAAGTGATGGTGAAACCGGTTTTCCTCAGGGAACTCCTGGAGCACATACTTTTGAGTATGTGGGGTACATGGATGTGTAGAACCTTACATCCTAGTGTAGGAAAGTGATGTAGATGTGTAATCCATCCATCCTTCACTATAATTTCATACCGTATCAGTGGTAGGTAAACATGAAACCTCCTGATGACGAAGAAAGCACAGATATCCGTATCAGTGGTAGGTAAATATGAAACCTCCTGATGACGAAGAGAGTACAGAACGCCACTGTGACTCTAGAATAGCGAAGGACCAGTTTACCCTGGTGAGCTATAATAGTAGAGACACGAGATGTCCTACAAGTGATCCTCTTACTGACTGAGGAAGGTGAAGGTCATGAGAATCCGGCTCTCTTAATGACCTATGTATGATACTGATGCGGCTTCTCAGCGATCAGTTGGAGTTTGAGTGGTAAGCCTCATCTCCACAGGGCATAATGTTGTTTGTAAAACATAATCAACCAGGTAGTAGAACTTGTTAGAGATGACTCCAAGTTAGTTGGTTGATGTTACATTGCAATAATGTTGATATTCTCCATATCTCCTAAATTGTAGAGATCTTGTTATAACTGCAACTGCTATAGAATGCTTTGAAGGCTTTACTGTTTAAGATATTCTTTGATGTTATAATAAAGCTTCTGGCGAAGAGTTATAACTCTCGCTGGGACAATTATGTATAATTGTCTCACCCCGTAGGCTTCAACTTTTTAGGTGGACGTCGGAGACGAAGGAACCAGCCTACAGGTGATCAGTCTCAACAGCAGCAGCACCAGGGGCAGCAGTAATCTCAGGTGGAGATTTGTCCTGCCATGTGGTGTAGTTAGAGTCAGTCCTATGTGTCCTCTGTACTCTCAGGTCTTGGAGTCTTGTGTTATGTGATCTTGAGATTTTGTATCTTGATGTATATAATTACTCAAGAAGTAATTATCCTGAGATGTAAACAGTTACCTCTCTTTATGAAAGGAATTTTTATGGATACAAGTTCTTATCTCGAAAAGTTTTAATTTCCCGTGATTTTTGTCTTCCGTTGATTACCGATTCGCTTCCGCTAAGTTTTAATCGTGTTTATGTCATGGTTTGGAGATCAAAGCCCACAGTCATCATCAACTCTCTCTCTCTCTCTAAGGGAGAGGAATACTTAGAATGTTCAATTAATAAACATCTCCAACCTTCACATACTTCCCATACTATTGACACATCTTGGATACTATGATTCATTATCTTGGTATCGACCTCATGTGCTATAAGGAACTCACATCCTTATCTCATCTACTTTAACCAACATAACACATCTCAAGACATATAAGAGGAGTCTTCCTAATTATTGGAAGGATCAAAAGCAAACTCATCACAAACATTATGATCTTGGAACCATAGTCCAAGCAACCTTATGCTATAATAAGCTATCAACCCTCATGTTTGCAGTGAATCCACATGTACCAAGTGGCAATGATCCACTTGAAAGTTGTGCCCTAAAAAGGAAAGACACAAAGGGAAACATACTTTCCACATCATAGAAGAATTTTTCAAGGTCACTAGCAAAAAGGTAACAAATTCCATTTCATTATGCATGTTACATCTTCTTATGTATCATTTTATCTTTTTCATTTCAGGTTCCTTGCCATTAGCATAGGAATCATCATGATTAACATATCTCATTACTCCTTCCTCGATGACTATTTATCACACTTGGTATGTTCTCTTATTTTATTATGTTTTTCAACCACTTATCGACAAGTAAATCATCATATTCCATATTTTCTTCATTAAATCAGGATCATCTCCCTTAATTTCTTTCACATTCCATGCTGATTTTTCATTAACACTTTCTAACACACATAGGTTGGTATGAGACTGACTCAGGTTCCACCTTGTTTCTTTGTCACCGTTCCCATTCATCTTCTAATTTTGTACTTATTATAGGAGTTCTCTCTATCTTATGTGGATTACATACCTTGATTCACTTTATAAGCATAGACTTGCCTATGTTTTACTTTATTATTTTCTTGAATCACATCTTCAAGAACTTCTCTTTTTCTTATTTGTATTCATATTTATATTTCATGGTGTTGTATCTTTCTCTTATATTTACCAAACATTCAAGTTTTTATAGATAATGATGCAATTCTCATCTTCTTTAAGGTAGGATTGAGATATTCACACCATGATTTCTTATTTTTTATGCTCTTTAGATTGTGTCAAGCTGATTACTTGATCAGAATAAATAGAAAGATAACAATCTAAGAGTTTCATACCTACCTTTTTTCAATAATTGAATACCTAGCCAGGGCATCTAAGTACTGAGATTAGGTAGTATTCATCATATTTTTATGTCATATTCCTAATTTTGACATCATCCTAGTCCTAAGTCCTAGTGTCCCTATAGACTCAGTGAACCTAAAGCTATGATACCAACTTGTGATAACCCATTATACTAAATGAGATTACTCAAAATATAAAACTCAATCAATCACTAATTAATCACATGCCCAAAATATGGGTAAATTAAAACTGATTTCAACATCAACACCCACTCAAAAACATTTTCATAAGAGCCCAACATCATTCTTGTATTCATACTTTGCCAAGAATTTGATACAAATTGGTCTATCTCCTTAGCCACATCATATATACATAAGACAACAATATTTGTATATGTCACACAAACAAGCATTATCATGCTAACAAAATTCTGATTTGTTTGAAACACCATATACAAACTTTTTCTGCCCGGACCTGAGAGTACATGGATGACTCTAGGACACACTATACATATAATCAACTTTCCCAAAGATTCATCATTGTACCTCCTATTTACTTCCATGATTCTGTTGTCATCATTGATGATTACCTAAAAAATGTGGTGAACCACAAGGGTGAGACCCATGTCCCAGCAAGAGATATAACCTCCAACAACATTTCTTGATTACAACATTTTTAAGTAAATAAATAGTTAAGCAGTTTAATCAAATATAATAAATAATCTCAGCAGTACTGATGATTAAAAAATACATAAAGGAGTAGATAATAACTATCATTATTAGCCAGACTATCATCCTTTATCTTGTTGACAATATAAGCAATTCAATAGCATATGCATATCTAGCATCATGAACAAGTCTAGTAACATAGAATCTCTATCATTATGAATAAGTCTAGTACATAAGCATAGCTAACAACATGAGCATGTCTAATTGGTTGAACATATCAACATCATAAGAAGATCTAACAACATAAGAAAAACTATCTAGATAAGCATCATTAGCAATATATGCATCTCTAGTTACAAAGTCATGGCTAGCATACTAAACATAACTAACAATATGAGATAGCTAGCATCATGATTATAATCAGTAGTAAAATTATAGTTATCAACATTATCATGGCTACTGTATGTACGCATCTACAATCTTAATCATATCCACAACATAAGTATATCTACTATCTCTTAATTGCACTAAGCATCATCTTTATGTAAAGAGAACAAACAAGGGTTATCATCTAATGTGAAGTGTCGTGTATAACCCTAAACAGATATACTATACGACTATATTACATCTTTTATTATGCCCTGAGGAAATTGAGGATACCACTCAAAATCCAACTGACCACTGTTAAGTCAAAATCAGTGCCATACAAGATCTAGGAAGAGTCGGACTCCTAAGATCTTCTCTGCCCCCGGTCAGTATGGGTCCGCCACAGCGACACATAAGGTCAAGCTGCTAACAGCCTAGTCCGTCCTTGGTACAGGTCACGACACTAGTGAAAGGAGGTGGGTACACATACCTACCATCCGAGGTACAACTATAGTTGTCCTCCAATCTCGTCACATATATAATCACCAAGACACGACCACAACCATTCTCAAATTGAGGGCTAGGTATGACCGCTGTCATCCTCCCTAAACACTTGAATTTAGGATGACAAGCACCCCGCATACTCATCAATATCCGCTCTGAGTTCCCTTTAGGAATACTCATTTCACCATATGGCAAGTTCTAACACTCAGATGGATCTATGGCACAGGGCACTACATGATTAGAGTTTCACTTGATTAATTATGCCAATTGGGTGAATTAAGGCTGCATCAAACAAGTGGACATACAAATTTTAATTCACTTTTAACAAGCATATAAATTTCACAACTTCAAAAGATATAAAACGTGTGAAACATAATTTATCATCTCATCATTACATGGTACTATTCACTTTCCATTCATGAGGCTACACTAGTCATCATACTATCACAATATATAAATCCTTTTCACAATATCATAGGGTATCAACCTTAACAACACAATAGGATTACACCTCATTCAGGGCTCAACCATGCCCAAAGGTCATTAAGACCACCATACTATTCCCTGCAAGATCATCATTATATTTCCATGCCTTATAACAAGGCTCAACAACATCACTTACATATAATACACCAGATCACCACAATATTGTATTAATGAGCTAGGAAATATTCATAAACAATCATAGCAGGGTTATAATAATATAAAGAACATTCCTTTATTACATCAACATGCAAGGAATCTACTCATCATATTCATAATACACATGTTTAGCGTAAGAAAGTATCAACCATGTGTCTATGATAACCACCAATTAACACATTAAGGTTATGATCACGTTAAGGAGGTTATTCCACCATCATTCCATCATATAAAAATGTTAAACATGAATACTCCTCTTTATCTATTTGCATTTGAGTTAGGTTCAACATGATAAATTATATCAATGTCACAAATCAACACTTATACCCAAACCCTAACTCATGGAATCCCCATTGGATCATGGATGCATATGGGGAAGCATCATCATCACATTCTATATTATTCTCAAGTATGAACCCACACATAAATCAAGGTGTAACCATCATGTTATAGCATACTAGGGTTTCAACAACAGTAACTGTAACATCCCCGACCTGGGTTATAACCAAACCCTAGAGGTTTTTCTTAAGTAAATTATTTACAAACTTGTTCTAATCCTTTGATAAGTAATCAAGGCTCTTTGTGAAGTTTATTTTCAAGTTTATGCTTATTTGCAAACTATGTGTGTATTACATGATAGTCTGAGTGTAAAGTGCAATTTACCCTAGATGAGGGGTTATAGTGTAAATGTCACAATTTGAATTGACTCTTAAGTGTTTTAAAATCATAAGAGAGAGAATAATGCTAAGTGGTGGCTTGTGGAAAGCCTAAATTCAAAAGTAAAAACTTGTTGAATAATGTTAAGTGCTTTGTACATCAATTTTGGTACGAAATGTAATTTATCCAAAATAAAGGGTTGATGTGCAAATTACCACTTCTAGAGTGTCTATACTCCTTCCTAGTGTCATATAGAGTGTATATAAAAAAGGAAACACTATGTTTGAATCACCCCAGAGTGGTAGCACTCTTGGTGATCAAAAGACCAAGAAAATGCATAGTTGAAATCTTTGTATAAGTTATATCAAGTTAAGGACTTGATATAGGAGTCCCTATCAGCCAAGGAGCCATAAAGGGAGTCTCCTAAAAGTTTATTGACTCTTGGATTTTCCCATGATGGGCTAGGAACCTCCATAAAGCAATAGATATTGGTTCGCAACTTTTCTTTGAAAAAGGTTGTGTTGAATATAATAATAAAGTGAGTGGAAGTGACTTGCCCTAGAAGATAACTAAGGAGCCCAACCCTTATCCCTTGCATTATCCTTAAGCTTTTATTTTTTCATGGAAACATAAATATGGGATGCATGCAAATATATGTTTCAATCCATTCATGGCCATGTGACACTTAGTACCTTGAAGAAATGACACCTCTTACACTCTTTGTCATAAACCACAAGTATAAATACCCTTCTCTTCACCTATTAGTAGAATTTTCAGATCTTGTTACCATCTATCCCTTATATATCGTGCATACCATTCTAGTATCGTGCATGTGTGAAGGAGTATCGAGTTTTAGTGCTTGGTATCGGCCAAAGACAAGAGATATCGGCCAAGTAGGGGATATCAACCTAGCAAGGTGATATTGGCAATAAGGAGGGAAGATATCATGAAAAAGCTAAGGAGATCGAGTCTTAGATCTTAGAGAATCTCATCTTCAACCTTTAGAACGTCAATAATTGGATATTGAAGCTTGGTAGTTGCTTTAGAGGTGGGTTATATAACTTGAACCCAATCATGTTATTATTCTTTTCCAATATTGTTGAACTTATTGGTTTACTTTCAATTTTGAATTCCTTTGATTAATTGATTATTCCTTTAAGTTACAAAAAGTAGTTAGGACTTCTGTCCATGGTTTAGAATAGCAAAACAAGGGTCTTGGGGTTGATGATGATGACATCATCATGGAACAACATGATATGGGGTTGAAGTACCTTAAATAACTGATATGGAACCCAAGATGGTGGATCACCCGATATAGAAGTGGGTGACACCTCGTATATGATATGAGGCATGTCTTATGAATGATATGGGAAGTACCTACTTATACCTTATACATGATACAAGGTTGAGATTTTATCTTTTACACGATATGGTACCATTAACCGATATGAAGACTGAAACTCTAGTAGAAGAAGTGGAAACCCGATATGCCTTTAAAAACCCAACATGTCTCTATCACTTTGTAATGGATTGAAGAGTTCAACTAGATCCCCAGCTTGTTATTTAATCATATTTTATAATTAATCATTGGAAAGGAATGAAAAGGATATGAGTATAATGGGTTTCCTGATATATTAACTCGATATGTTAGCCAATATGCCAACACGATATGAAAACCCAATATGGGAACCCGATATGAGGATCCAACATGGTGACCCGATATGTCATGATGTATAGAATGATGCTATGATGAAGTATCTACCCTATGAATGATATGGTGCAGATTTGGTGCATGATATGGCAGTAGGTATATTCCTATGCACAATATGGTGCATCCTTGTGCACGTTATAGGAACTCAATATAACCCATACACGATATAAGGTTGACTTGAGATGATAAGAACTAAGTGATATCTTATCTGAGATGGTTACATGATATGGTGTCAGGGGATACACCCTACACGATATGATGATTTGGTTACACCACATGCTCGATATGGATATACAATAGGATGTGAGGGTTGTGTCTCAAACACAATATGATAGCATATATACACCATGATGCCCGATATGGTAGGTATGCTTCCATCCAATTTGACTAAGTGATATATGTTATGGGTTATGTTGAATGCTATATTAATAAGTAACAAGTTTAGTGTAATTTGATAATTGTGAGTTAGGGTACCTTCAAGAGGAGGATTATGTCAAACTTAATTAAGGTGTAGGCAATACCTTCAAGAGAGGTAAGGATGTACACCCATGTATGGTCAAGGTGATACACCATATGATTGGTAATATTAATACCTTAATGAGTAAGTGATGAGAGATCAGATGATGTATAGCTTGATATACACCTAACCCAATACATGTGTTCAACTTGAGATACATGATTCAACCCGATACACCTTATAAAGGTGAGGACAAGATGCTTGTAGTAGTGTAATACCAAGTCACGGTGTGGTTAATACCTTGTTAGGTGAAATACCTAAAGTATTTGATAATGTTCAACCCTATATTAATAATTCCATAAACCGAGATGAGTTCATATCACTTGATGATAGATGAGTAATTTAAATGTGTGACTTATGACCAATACACTACAAGGTAAATGTGATGAGTTAGTTCATAAAGTATTAGGATGGGAAATACCCTAATACAATATAAATTGATGAACTTAAGTAAGTTAAAAGTAATCAGGGAAGTGATACACCAAGGCATGATAAATATCACATCCAGTACTTCAAGGTTGATACACTTGATGCACCTCAAATCCAATATACTTGGATGAGTAACACATGGAGTATGTCATGACAATTGTTACATTAAGATGTAATGGGTTGAATGCACTTGGATAAGTGAAGGCTAACATACCTTAAGAAAGGGGTTAAGCCAAGATAATAAAGTAAGATGTAATCAATATCCAAGTGTTGAATGCACTTGGATAAGTGAAGGCTAACATACCTTAAGAAAGGGGTTAAGACAAGATAATAAAGTAAGATGTAATCAATATCCTAGTGAGGATGAGAGAGAAACTCATATTTTGTGTTGATAAGCATTTAATGATAAGTGATGCAGGATAAATAAGTATGATTGAATACTTATGATTTCAATGTATGCTCCTAAATGTATGGAGTGATGAATTAGGGTTTAGATTGATAATGTGAACTTGAAACTCTATTCGATTATAAAGGGAAACCCTAACCCTAATAACAGGAAGGTTGTATTTCCCTTATTGCATAAGCCTTGTGAGACATGTTAAATACTTGTGTAACAAGTATAATGTTTATGTGGTCTGATGACCTAAAAAGATATTTGTTAGTGATAAGATGTTTTAATGAGCCTTGTGAGCCATGTGAATAGTTGTTGCCTAGTAAGAGGTGACCAGTTATTTAATGGGCTTTATGAGCTATGTGAATTATTTGTACAACAAGTATAATGGTTATATAATCTAATGTTTTGAAAAATAGTTGTTGCTTAGTGAAAGGTGACCAGATATTAAATGAGATTTATGAACTATGTGAATTAATACATTGGTCTGATGACCTAGAGGTATCAGTTACCTGTTACAGAGGTAACAAATCTTAGTGATGAACTAATGGTTTAAATACCCAGATATGATGATGATGAGAGATGGAGATCCTAAGTGTTCTATGTGTTCCAAAGAATCATGGAAGTAGTTGATAAACATATTATGCCTTTCTTTATAGAATCTGATATAATTCTTGCTTGAAACTTGATTGATGCTAAAAGATATTGCAATGTACTTAATTAAACAAGTTAAAAATTATCATGTAGTTTCCCAGACTATAGATCCATTCGCTATCAGAATTTATTGAATGGTGAAACGAGTTTTACTTGGTATACATATTTTTTAATATGTGATCATTATACCAGGGCGCTCAGTGGACTCCCCAACTAAACATGGATGCTTAGTGGACTCCCCAACCACACCAGGTTGTTCAGTGGACTTCCTGATAACTATTAAACCAGGATCGCTCAGTGGCCTTTCTGATAAAATAATCTGGAAAAGCTAAGTGGTCTTCTCCCGAAGAGAGTACATGCTACGACTGTAACTCTATAGCGAATTTGTTGCTATATCCTGGCAAAGCTAATTGTAGTTGACACAAGATGTCTTACTAAATCTAAGTGGTCTCGTACTGACCGAGACATGTGAGGTCTTGACATTCGGCTCTGCCATTGACCTTGTATGGTACCGATTTTGACTTAGTAGTGGTCAGTTGGAGTATGAGTGGTATAAATCATCTCCTCTGGGAATAAGTGTGAATGTGAATATGTAATCAGCTGTGTAGTGTATTTGTTTAAGAATCGAATACATAAAATATTGATTGATGCCTTATTACTTTTATACATCTTAATTGATAGATGTTATGCATGTTCTTCATATTTCTTATAAAGCAAATAGATGATTTATTTCTCTATCATAGATAATTGCATTACCTTAAGAGAATAGATTACTTAGTTCTGTATATAACAATGATTAATCCTACTTATTAAGTAAAAGAATCATCTGCTCAGTTTTATACTATTTCCTGTGAAAATAATATTCTTGGCAGAGAGTTATATCTCTCCCTGGGACAATAGTCTCACCCCGTGGGATTCAAAAAATTTAGGTGGATGTGCACGAGGTGGTAGAGGCCATTCTGTAGAGGGAGGACTACATCAGTAGGGACAACAATAATAGCTTAGTTTGAGTGCATTATTTGTCGTGTCAGTTAGATAGAAGTCATATGTGTCGTCTTTGTACTCTCAAGTCCTTGGGAGATAGTTCTTAGTGGTTTATACAAATGACTTGGGATTTTGGTTTGATTACCTTGAGATTTTATGTTGTTGTTGTATGTATCTGAGTGGATCAATTGGTACTTGTTATCCTTGAGCTGAGACATTACAATGAATGTACATTATGAATCATGATAAATATAAAGTTTTAGTTCTTTCCGTAAGAATTCCTGAAAGAGGATCTATGTGCAAAATGGTTTTAATTCTGAGTGATTTTTGTTAATTCTGTTGCTTATGGTGTTTCCGCAATTAATTACTGGTGATGACTTGATTTGATGTTGGTTCATCACAGTAACAGAGTACTCCATGATTGTATTAGTCATTCGAGGACTATTCATACCCAATTACCATTATTTAGTTATATTAAAGCTAGGTATAACAAGTTATACCTCATTTGGGTTACATATCAACACAATATGGTTATCATCCCTTCTATTCATATGAGTGGATAGGTAAGAATACCTTATTAAGGGTAACCCTCCATTTGTTCCTTCATCATTAAACCCATTTCACCATAACACAATGTCACCCAGAACCATTGGATGTGTAAAAGGTAAGACCATTGGTTGTTTACATAAGTAAACACCTTGGATAAATCACCTATGAAGTCCTTGTTTTGTGCTCTAGAAAGAGTCACCATCTAACCCTATACATCCCTTAATTAACAACATGAAAAGTTCCATTGAGAGTAGGATAAAACCCATAATCGACTATTCAGTTAAAACACGCCATCAATTGTCAACAAGTAAGCTCCTTAAGTTGATCATATACAGGAAACCATCTAAATCACATTATTAAGCTAATGTCATCATTCATTGATAACATTATTAGGGTACTTAATGGTTGATCATTAAACTTCTAATTGATCTAAAATCTAACCTAAGGGGTGTTGGATCAATGGGCTCTAGAGGAGGGGTGAATAGAGCTACACACACTTCACAAAATCGATTAGACCACCAATTTAATTGTAGTGCAAAAACTAATGCAAGCAGCAATTTGATATCCTATTCTAGCATACAAAGCAAGGATAAGAGATAATGAATATCATGCACTTGGACAGGTGGTTTAGAGTGGTTCCACATCCTAAACTTAGGAGCGATGTCAGTCCACTACCTAGAGTTGGTTAGACTCTAGGATTTGCAACTTGGTCCTCTTATATATCACGATAAGATTACAAGATACATAAACCACACAACCAAGGGCTTAATTACTCAAGCTAAGATCTTCTACCTATCCAAGGACTTACCCACAAAGCGAGATTCTTTGGCCTTCTTCAAAGGACTTACCCAATCTCACCTTTGTCTTCAGCCTTGCAGGATTTACCTATCTTACTTGAGCTTGCCTTGCACCTCTCCTTCACTTGGAGAGCTTGCCCACGTTTTCCCTTCACCAAGGGAGCTGGAGCAACGATCAATCTTCACTCTTGAAGATCAGCAACACATCTTCCCCTTCACTCGGAGAAGAACAGCAACAACTCCTCTTTCACTCGGAGAAGTAGCTTCAATCAATCTTCAATTTGATTTGGAGGTAGGAAGAAAGAAAGGAGAGCTTTACATAACACAAAGGATAGCTCTCATACACAGGAACCTAACTCACTCTCACGAAATTGTCTTGAAGGTAGAGAGAGAAAGGGGCTCAAGGTCTTGGAACACTCTCAACTAAGCTAGAACCAAGTTTGCAATGGAAGAGCAGCTTGGAATGAAGTCCAAGGGGTTCTATATAAAGTTGAGGGTGGCCCTTTAAGTTGTGGGACACTTGGATGCAAAAGTAGTCATTTGTTGTTCAAGAAAACGACTCTATTTTTGCCCAAAACAATTCACCAACAGCCATATTACTTTTTCTGCAAATTCCGTACAGTGCATTCGGTCGAGTATCAATGGGTGTAACTCGACCGATCAAGTAGCAGGCAATCCGATGTTCAAATGATCGGTCGAGTTTGTTCTGAGGAAACTCGACTGACCATTTCAACTGGAAATGGCCTACTACCCAATCGGTCGAGTTCTGTGAGTGCACAACTCGACCGATTGCAATCTTCAGAAAATCGACTATGGATGATCGATCGAGTTTCAGGGTGGGAAACTCGACCGACCAAGTGCCTGAAATTGATTTTCTAATTTGCAATAAAAGTGATTAGCACTTGGTGAATTTTGTCCCAAACAATTTTCTCTTCTAAGTTACAAGCATATTCATCGTTACAAGTGATTACATTTATGTTCTAAGGTGATTTACATGGAAATCCTAAAATGCACACTTGTAGTCAATTTGGCTTGCACTTGGCCCATTCTAGGGCTTTGTATATATGATCCTTTTCATGTACCTAATGCCTGCAAACAATCTTAAAACGCACATGTTAGATACAAATGAATGGAATGGTTAAGTCATTATCAAAATATAGGTAATGTACAACCTCTAGGTCAACAAGGGGGTGACCATAGGTTGTTACCATCATCTGACACCTTTGATCCTGACCATCATTTGTCATGAAGACAACACCATAGGGTTTTTGCAATGGTACCACCATCGGGTCATGGGTTTATAGAAGAATTCAATTTTAAACCCTAAATTTGACCATTAGTTGATAGATGCTTAGCACCATAAGTTGCCAAACCAACCTGATCCAAGTCATATTATACCTTATGAATAACGTACACATGATTGCATGTTCATCTAGAACTGAAATCAGAACAGGAAACATTATAAAAATCAAAATCCAAGTCAAGCATAGCTTTTTAGTGCACGGATCATCAATTTCAAGCAAGAACATGATCTAGAAAGCTTATGGTAAGCAATAAATGTGGAGCAAGTTATAAAACTTGCCTCTAATGAGAAGACGAAATTCCACACAGAAGAAAACTCAAGCAGGTAGTGTAGAAAATCTAAGAATAAGATATGATTTCATCCATCTAGCACCTTTTTTCATCAAATGAGCAAACCCTAAGCATAAGGAGCAAGAAAGGTAGGGTTTTTGAGCTTTAGAGAAATTTCTACCATGGAACAGTAAGGTTCCAGTCCGGAGAAAGCTAGAAGGAAGGATAACAAAGAAATAAATGGAGAAAAGAAGGAAATTCTTACTCTTTTAGGTCAAGATCACTAGAAGGAAGCTTTTTTAACCCTAAAATGAAGTCAATTGCAACCCTAGATCCTTTTTCTAAGAAGATTCCCACTTTCTTCTTCCTTGGATAGCAAAATTTGCAGTAGCACAGAGGGAGAACGAGGTTGGGAGAAGGAGGGAAGTTGTGGAGAGAAAATGGCTCATTTTGGTGGTTGGGGATAAGTATATGAAACTTTAAGATAAAGAAAAAGAAAAAGTTGAAGTTCTAGTATCTATCCAAGTGTCCATGGCCTTAATTTATTAAGAATATACAAGAACACACACAAGCAGCTCCCCCAACATCTATATAGACATGCTTAGCTATCTTTTGTCGAATTTCTCAGCCAATCAAATAATTCATTAGTTGATAGCTACTAAAGGTAGCTCATCTATGAAGGGGTAAACCCTAAAATACCCTTGGAGAAAATACCTTCAAACCAAAGTATTAATAGGTGCCCCATGTCTCAACAAGCTCAAGAATGATGATAGAATATAAAAGGAACATAATACAAGTGATAAATTGCAAAGAACACCTCTCAATTGGGTAAATTACAAAAAAGTCCAAAATGTGCATAAAATTGCATAACTTGCTCAACCAATGTCCAAATTGAACCAAATTTAAAACTTTATAAGAATTTAATTATGATAATTAAGCTCATTTAACTCGTTAAGAAATTTTAGGGGCCTTACAAGTTCCTTCTAAGCATTATCTAAAAATTATTTCCACATTAACAGACTTTACGTAGAAATAGCTATCTAGAGTGGCGGTTTAATGGATAATTTTTAGGGTGTACCAAAGGTGCTAATGTGTCGATATCATCTTTTATTTTATTTTTTGAATTTTTTGAATGAAAGTGCCAATCACAATAACACTTTTGGACATGTAAAACCCACTTTGTATGGCTGTTTCAACAATAATTGTGTTATTTTAATAGATAATTTCATATGGATGTTACGAAGGGAATTATATTGATCAAAGTTGATCTATATATTGGTTTTGTTTCTTTTTCTCAATGTATACTTTTTATTATAATAAACAGACAGGCTGATCGAAGTTTTTTTAATAGCCCAAAAACTTCGACAATATGAATTTAGATCATGATTCCCATGCAGATGCCTAGTCCCAATTTGGAAAGAAACGTTGTAATGGAACAACAAGACGATCGTGCAGAACTGCAGATGCCTACATCTAGACAAAGAGCAACAAATACACTGTAGATAAACGAACCCATGAGGATCCAAAGAGCATGGTGCAACAGGACAATAGTTGGAAGTTTAACCCGTGGCAGAGTGCTCCAATAATACGTTAATATGCATTATGAATGGAAGATGCCAGACTCAGTTAAAAGACCATGTTCTAAAGAGCGGAGTTATTGAGGCTGTTAAGGTGTAAAATTTAAGAGTACACTTACAGTTAGATGAGAGACGGAATATCTTTTCTTTATTTTTTGTCCACGAGTGCTAAAGCTGCTTTTACTTCACGGTACAAACGACAAAGAGGTGGGTGTAACATCCCCGTTAACCAGACCATAAAAGCTTGGGGATGCCAGAGTAAACACCTTAACATTTATCCGTTTGGATGTATATAAACTAAAGAGAGGAGTCTGAATTAAATGGGCCGGTATTTTGGGATTCCTTTTCTAATGTTTCTGTCGGTGACTGGGACAGTTATTATTGTCGACTAAGCTACAAAGAGGTGGGTGCAAATATATGTACCTTCTGTTATTGTATGCTATATTAGTAATGATTCTTGAGTGAAGTATGAAAAACTCAAATTTTGTACAACATGAACGCCTTTATTCATGCCCATATCTATCCATTTGTTGTGCAATCTTACATAAACAACATACATATTTACGATCATTATAAATTAATATTGTCTGATTTGAATATGAGAGTTTAGGATTTTTTTTTTGTTCTAGGATATATCTAAGTATGCTTTGCGTTAAATACATATTATTTGAACTGGATACATAACCACAGTACATTCGTTGGCATTTGTGGTGCCAGCACATTCGTCAAGTTGAATACTATTATTCCTTAATTACATTCTAGTATGCATAGTAAATCCGTAGTCTTGGTTGTAGACATGTAATTGTTTGAAAAATATACTAGAGTTCTGATAAGCCTCCATCATGATGGGTCCAGAATAATGGTTTGCAGCAGTAACGACAACTTCCAAACAGCAGAAAAAATCTCCAGAACGGACACAATCCCCAGCGGAAGCAAGGAGAGTTTCTAAGCAGAAGCGTACGAGTGAAGAGGAACCGGGTTTCCCTCTCATAGGTTCTCTGATGGATGGATTCGATTACGGATAGCATTCCTTAGAGAGAGGGTCATCTTTTATATAATAAATCTTAAAACCTTTTATCCACTATGAAGTGGCATGTCAGTTCTGAGAATCTATTCCATCTCCAACAGATGCATCCCTTTATGGAAAATATTATTATTTAATATTATATATATTTTGGGCCACACTAAAATGTATTTCATATTCTCACTTGGCCCAAAATGTCATGGAAATAAAATTTAACAATTTTCCATTGATTCTCATTATAAGTACTTCTGTATATGAGAATAAAATAAGCGTCATAGTGGTTGCAACTCAATAAATGAGTATTACCTTCTATGCACCTAATATTTGAAACATTATATGTGTAGTGGCGTAAATTTCATGAATAGATAACCTCAAATCTACTTCTTTGGTCCAACTTTATGACAAAACTGACATTCTGTTACAACTAGTATTGAAACAAAAATAGTGAGTCAAATATGTGATCACATAATAAATATTACATTGTCAAATCACATTAACATTACACTTCAAATGATCTTCTCAAACCCATACTTTTTACATGAGATGTATATAGTCCTAGAACTAGCCCTTTTGTAAGAGGATCTAATATCATATACAGTGTACCAATGTGATCGATCATTATCATATTCTTGTCAACTCGCTCATTAACAACATAGAGATTATACTAAGTGTCTACATGCATTCGTGTTTTTATCATTATTGGAAAAGTTACTGTAGCTCCATTATCACAGTATATTTGTATTGGCTTAATTGAATCAACAACTTTAAGGTCTTGTATCATATTCTTAAGCCATATTGCATGTGATGATGTTTCATGGCAAGCTATAAGCTCAACTTCCATGGTAGATGAAGTTGTTGTCTTTTGCTTGATACTCTTCCATGATATTGCATCACTAGCCAATAGGAAGATATTGTTTATTGTAGACTTCCTACTATCTAGACATCCAGTAAAATCTACATCTGAATATTCTGTAACCTGAAGGTGATTTGTTCTTCTATATATAATCATGTAATCCTTTGTCCCTTGCAGGTAGAGCATCACCTTCTTCATGTCTCTCTAATAGTTAATGCATGGGTTACTTTGGTAATGGCCAAGCATTCCAGTAGAAAAAGTAATGTCTGATCGGGTGCATATTTGGAGATATTGTAAGCTCCCATCTACATATGTTTATGGTACCTTTCTCATTCCGTTCCTTTCAATGTCATTACTAAGACACTGCTTGGAGTTAAACTTATATCCTTTAACTATAGGTGCAAGTCCAAGTGAACAATTTTTCATTCCCTACTTCTCTAAAACTTAAGATATATAAGCCTTCTGGGATATTTCAAGTATGCCTTAATCTCAATCTCTATGAATCTCCATACCGAGTACATACGTGGCTTACCCCATATCTTTCATCTCAAAATTAGAAGAAAGAAATTATGTAGTTTCATGTAATATGCTCAAATTATTACTTGCTAGTAGAATTTCATCTACATAACGAATCAATATTATAAACATATTCTCGTTGAACTTGAGGTATGAATACTTATCTACAATATTAGGTTTAAACCCAAAAGTTGATATAATAGTGTTAAATTTTATATACCATTGTCAGGATGTTTTTTATTTTCATAAATTGATTTCTACAGTTTGCAAATCATATGACTTCTACTATTATCAATAAAACCTTCTAGTTGTTCCATATAGACTTCTTCAGATAAATCTCCATTCAAAAAAAGTCATTTTCACATCCATTTGGTGTAGCTCAAGATCAAAATGAGCCACAAAGGCCATGATTACTCTAAAGGAGTCCTTTGATGACACTGGAGAAAAAGTCTCTTTATAGTCAATGTCTTCCTTTTGTGTGAAATCCTTCACAACTAATCTAGCATTGTACCTCTCAATTTTACCATTTGAGTTCCTTTTGGTCATATAGACCCATTTACAATCAACATGGTTAATACTCTTTGGAAAAGATACAAGGTCCCAAAGTTGTTTCTTATCAATGGATGCTAGTTCCTCCTTCATGGCATCAAGCCACTTAGAGGAATTTTCACAATCCATTCCTTGTGAAAAAGATAAGGGGTCAATATCTTCAAAATCTATTTTTGGCTCTTGAAGGTATACAATATAGTCAAATGGGATGGTAGGCCTCATTGATCTTGTGGATCCTCTTAGTTCAACATTGGGTTCTTTAGTTTCTATAGGCTCTTCAGATTGTTCTTCATCATGAATATGATCATTTTGTTCATTTACAACCTGAATGGGAGTATGATCTACTTCTATTGACTCATTCACTTGACAATTATTCATAGAAGCACTAAATGGATAGTCCCTACATCTGTGACTAGGTACATATGTAAAAGAAATATCATGCATTACAACAAAGGATATATTCTGAAGTAGTTCATTCCCACTGAGATGATGATCCTCCAAAAATCTTGTGTTACCCATCTCAACTATTTTTCATGGGTGAGATAGACAGTATTATCTATATCCCTTTGACCTTTCTGGATAACCAATAAAGAAATCACTAGTGGTTCTTGGGTCAAATGCCTTCTCATGTGGATTGTATATTCTAGATTTTTTACAACATCCCCATATGTGCATATAGTTCAATGATGGTTTCCTTCCTGTCCATAATTCATATGGAGTTTTCAGGACAAACTTTCTAGGAACCTTATTTAATACATGCATTTCCATCTTTAAAGAGTCACTCCACGTTATATAAGGAAGGAATCAATTACAAAGCATTGCACAGACCATTTCCTTTAATGTTCGATTCCTTATTTCAGCTACACCATTTTGACTTGATGTGCTTGGCATTGTATATTGAGGTAAAATACCCTCTTCTTGAAGGAAATTTATAAATTGTCCCTTCCCTTGTCCCATCTCAGTGAACCTTCCATAATATTTGCCTCCCTGTCTAATTTGACTATCTTAATCACTTTACCTAATTGTTTCTCCACTTCAATCTTAAAGCCTTAAAGGCTTGAAAAACCTCACTTTTGTCATTTAATAAGTATAGAAACAAATATCATAAATAGTCATCGATAAAGGTCGTAAAATACTTTTTCCATGTAAAATAAGGTGGAAAAAGTCCACTAATATCTGGGTGAATTATTTCTAAAGTTCCATTACTCCTCATGGAACCTTTTTGGGAAGTATTGGTTTTCTTAGCCTTTATGCATTCAACACATATTACAAAATCAATAAAGTCTAAGGGCCTTAAAATTCCCTCCTTTACTAATCTTTAGATTCTTTCTTTGGAAATATGTCCCAACCTTCGGTGCCAAAGAAGTGACGATCTCTCATCTAATAACGTGTGTATATTATTGATAACATTATGTTGGAGTGTAAAAGATTTCTCAAAATGAGGGCTTAATTTAACTTGATAAAGATTATTTATTAAAACACAAGTATCAATTAAATTAGAATTTTTACAATGATAATTGTCTAATTTGAAGAATGAAACTATAGTTTAATTTATCTAATCTAGAAACAGAGACTAAATTTCTACTTTAGTTTGGTACATAAAAATTATTTTTTAAGTCTAGCAACTTTCTAGTCAAGGATTAATCTGCATATGCCAACGACCTTTACACAAGAACCCAATTTATTTCCTGAATAAAGGACTTTTTTACGCTTTGTTAGTTTTCGTTAATTCAGAAATCTGTACAATATATTGGAAATATACATGGTGGCACCAGAGTCAAGCCACCAACTATATAATGGAATATTTGAAAGATGGCATTCATATAAAATAAGAGATATTATACCTTTCTTTTTCAACCATTTCTTATACTTGAAGTACTCTATTTTAGCATGTCCTTTCTTGTACTAGAAGAAGAATTTCATATTAAGCTTGCTTTCCCCAACCTTGTCATCTCCTGGGTTGGACACCCCACCTGATGTAGGAGCAATTCCTTTCATTTTTCCTTTACCCTCGCGGCCATGCTTGTCGTAGATTTTTAGATGTGCAGTAGGACTCCTTCATTCTTAAGTCTATCCTCTTCTTGAACACACATGGCCAATAAATCATTTATTGGCCATTTTTCCTTTTGTGTGTTGTAAGAGACCTTGAATGACTCATACTGGCTAGGCAAGGAAGTTAGTAGTGAATTGAACAAGAAATGCATTAGATATGGATAACTCCATCTCATTGAGTTTTCAAAAATATCTTTCATCTCCGTGACGTGTTCACGAATCTCACAAGTATCATTGTACTTCATAGAGCATATCTTAGTCATCAAGGTGTTGACTCTAGATTTATTAGAAGAAACATATTGTTCCTCCTCTGCCTTCAGAAAATCTTTTGCCAACTCAGAAAGTGGGAATGGACCGTATAATGTGCTTTCTTATATGAGCTTGTATAACCAACAAACCTATTAGAATGTTTCCACTTCTTGTAGTTAGACTTTTCGACATTGGTACTTTTGTCTGTTAGTGATTGGGATTTTTTCACACAGAAAACCAAGTCTAAGTCCATACACCCTAATATAAATATGATATTTCTTTCCATTCATTAAAATTTGAACCATTGAGATTTGAAATGTTGTTATTACTACACAATGATGAGGAAATAACCGCAACAATATAATTAAAAAAACTTACATTAAAAACTACAAATTAAATACAAAGTAAAGTTTGAGGTCTACTTTATTTTTACTTTGACGATACTAATCACACTTAGTCATCACAAATTGTCTTTCAATAAATTTTGTAACACTGGATCAGATTAGCTACTAAATATGTGTCACATTCACTTGACAAGACTAACTTAATATGAACGTTATACTAATAAAATAATTTCACCTTTGGACAATACATGTTATGTATTAAACTTATTTCATGTGATTACATCCACTACAACAAACGCTGGATTACACGGCATTTTTTGTGGCATTTTTTGTTAGTAGTGCCACAGGTCTCTCCCGCTCCCGCTCCCGGTTCCTAGCTAAACGGACTCCAAAGTCATAATTATCCTAAAAACTACCCGCTTAAGTAAATCTAGCGCGACACGCCTCCTCGCCTCACCCGCGCTTCCTCTGGTCCCTGTTCCTTGCACGATCGGCCGCGCTCCAGGCGCAAAACTGCTTCTCCCTTCCGCGCGCCGTTCTCCACGTCTCTGGGCCGCCCACGTCTCGTCGATGTCCTCCTCTCCGAAGCACCGCGTGCACCGGCCGTCCCAGTAACTCCAGTGATCGGCTGCTTTGCTTCATCCCTTCCGTGCCCTCTTCCTCTTCTGTGAGGCACCATCTCCTCTCCCTCTTCCTCCGCATCTTCATCGTCCCTTTCGTGCGGCGCCAGGTTTGTCCCCCTATTCTCCCTCTTCGTGCACACCCTGCTATTTCCGCCGCCAGGTTCTCTCCCTCCTCATTTTCTTCCGTATTGATCTATTCGACATACGGCCCATCTCTCCCCCTCCCGGCAAATCTCCTCATCTTTTTCCCAATTTTTTCTGGTGCCATATTTCAGATTGGTCAGTTAGTCCGATTTCCTAAAGATTCAGCCAAATCAGGGATAGGGAACTGATTTTCTTCACGTGTAGGAGAACTTAAATCCAAGTACACAATCTCAGTTCTCATACTGGAGCCTTCAGGTTTCGTGAAGGTACTACATGCTTTCCTTCTCCCTTGTTGTTTTACTGTGTTATTCATGAAAGGATCACAATATCACTCTAGTTACTGAAATCAATCTAGCCTAAACGTTTCCAGTATATTGTTAGTGACTTGATGGATTGCTCACTGCAGAACCTTCACTTATCCATTTGCTTTTGGTGTGACTACGAGTTAATTTACATCTGCTCTAGGTAATATCAAGTAGGCATTTCAGCACATCCATGATCGTGTAGTACTATATTACAAATGTAGCTTGCTCTTAAGAAGGTATGTATAATATCTATGGTATTACTCTGGTTTAACAATAAGGTATTAGAACGTGACTTTGTCTCTTTTAATACAGTCACAATTTCCTAACGAGTTGGAAGGTTTTATAACCAAGACTACTCAAACTTTGTAAAGTACAGAGGCACACCCTCTGTTACTGTTTTAACACCTTATTTAGGTGGATGACTCGTACATAGATATGTGGATAGAAAAATCAATTCTGACAAAATCAGTTCTTAGTTTGTAGGCTACTGCTTTGATCGTTCCATTCCTACCACCAAGACAGCATGCCTTCTCCTTCCTTTATGTTTCCTTCATTGCACATGTAATGTTGAAATGTATTGTTTCATAGTGGTCTTAGTTGTATGAGCATTGTAAAGTACAGAGGCACACCCTCTGTTACTGTTTTAACACCTTGTTTAGGTGGATGACTCGTACATAGATATGTGGATAGAAAAATCAATTCTGACAAAATCAGTTCTTAGTTTGTAGGCTACTGCTTTGATCGTTCCATTCCTACCACCAAGACAGCATGCCTTCTCCTTCCTTTATGTTTCCTTCATTGCACATGTAATGTTGAAATGTATTGTTTCATAGTGGTCTTAGTTGTATGAGCATGTGCATAGTAAGATGCACAACGACTTGGCACTTCATCACGATGACTAGCATGTTGGGTGCTTTCGAAAAGTAAAAATTAGGACATGCTATGTATCTTTTATTTTTGTATAGCTGAAAGTACATCATGGGGAAAGGACAAGGAGTGGTAGGAATTTAGTTACTTTATTAGGAATAAGAACTATAAGGGCATCACATAAAAACTAAGGCAAAGGATATCCATTTAATGCTGCATGAATACTTTTTAGAGGAGAAAACCTGATAATTTCCCACTGAATGATAAAGAACTCCCAGTCCACACCATGTGGTCTAGCTGCTTCGTTTTGGCCTATGGAAAGTAAGATTGTGTGTACATATGAAAAAAGGCAACCTTGCCATATTAGGCCTCGTTTGGTTGGGCGACCTTGGAACACATGCTGTTCCAACTCGCTATAAATTCAACCTCCATTTGTTTGGTTTGACGCAGTTCCAGCCCACACCGAGAAAAGCAACCGCACACCGACGTCCATTTACACAGAAACGTATGGAAAATGGACTGCCCCTTTTTCGGGCAAACCCAACATCATGAGTTCCTATGTAGTCACAACCAATGGTGGGCATCTCCAACATGTTCATGTGTTCAATTCAACTCCCTAGCCTTGTATACTCATGTCATCCTCTTTACCTTTAAGCCTTAGTCCAACATGACAATGTTATTCATAACCTTGTGAACTCATGACATTCTATTTAATTTTGAGCCCTTCTATGTTATATCATCCTAGTGAAAAGCATTAGTTTCCCTTTCATTGCTATCTAACGAGAAGACAATCTTTCCAAATGCTGTCCTCATTTAGCTCACTCCTTCCCTTTTGAAGTGGCCTTGGCAATGGGACTGTCCTCTTCTATCAGGACTGTGGAATAGAACAACTTTGATATCTCTAAGCTACAGCAATAGCAAGATCAAATGTATATAAAGCATTGTTATCAAGATGCCCACCTAGACGTTGATAGAACGGAAGCTTTCTTGGTGTCTATGCCCCATGGGTTTGCCAGGTGGCAATCCTTCATTTAGTTATAATTTAGGTTTGATTGTGGTTAAAGGATGAAAGAAATTTCTCCATATATATTACCTTAACTCACTATATATACATAAAGGCTTAAAGAAATTTCTCCTATCTCTCTTTATTCGGCTCTAGAAAAGAAGTTAGTACAAAAAGAAACATCAATAACAAAAGATATTAACTACTACATTTGAATTTAAAAAAAACAAATAAGTTTTATAAGAAGCACCTCATTATATATTCATGATCATTGTATAACCTAGAATGTCCTACAATAAAGCAACTATCACAAAATATAGGGTTCAATTTTTTTACTAGAGTGCATATCAAATAATTGTATAAAGGAAACTACCATATGTCTAATAGTGTAAATCTTTATTTCATATGATATATCTACATTGTTGGTATGGTATGCCCAGAGAGCCAATCATATGATGATTGCGATGAGGCATATGATACTTGATTTGATAATGATAAAGGTAATTCCATCTATTATGTTTGTCTCACTCATGAAATATAGTAGACTTCTATATGTGGCAAAGTTGAAACGAAGATGATGTCTGTTACAATAAAATTACTGGCCTTATATATTTAAAATCATATTAGTAGTAAAACAGAGTTGAACGAGATCAAAAGAAATTTCAATATCATGTACTATAGATAGGAGTTTATGCTAAAATTTAGACATTGTTTCTCAGTCACACACCAATATTTTAGATCTTTTTGAATGTCCTTTTTACATATCATGGAACATGTTGTAGGTGAAAAGGAAGTCCAAAATGGCAAATCATAAATGTTTTACCGATATTACACCTGACTAACAAGTTGTCTATCTAGATAAAATGTTTAAGGGATTCTGATGGTAGTTTGCACTATAATATTTGATCTTCATATTTGCTGAAATATACAATATATGATTGGTTATATATTTTAAATTTGTTCTCTAATAACAATTCTCCCCGCTCAATATAGTGTATTGCGATTTTGATTTTTAAGCATTGGGTGGTTTATAATGAAAAGGACCTCCATTCAACCCATGGAATTGAGTGAGTTTTATCTAAATTTTTTATGTCCGTTTACATATCAAAGTTTAGATAACTTGTTGTATACTTACTTACCATATACACTGAATTTTTATATGTACTCCAATTTTTTTTTCTGAGTGTTAATGCTCACATGGTTTGATATTTATGTAATATTGACACAAAAATTATTGAGTAACCAATTTAAATGATTTTCTTAAAATCTAGAATTAATTATAGCTCATTTCTTTGTAGGATTCAATGTCTGGAATAGATAAGAGTTGGATGAAAAATAAAAATAGGTTATCACCAGAGTACAGAAATGGTGTTGAAAAATTTATTCAATTTGCATCTAGAAATGTAGAAGTTGATGGCTTAATACCTTGCCCTTGCATTAAATGTAACAACGGAAGTTGCAAGACAAAGGATGATGTGTCAGCTGATCTGATAGTGTATGGCATAATTGAGAGCTACACATGCTGGGTAGCCCATGGTGAATCATGTCATGTCAATTATCAAAATGATAGTGATGACGTTGAGGATGATGTTGATGACGTTGCGGATGAGGCTGATGATATTGAGGGAATGATAAGGGATGGGCTAGGATTTCCTGATAACCATGTTCCAAACTTTGATGAAATGGATGGAGACTATGAAATTGATGAGTTGAGTGATGAACTTGCTACATTTTATAGGCTAGTGAAAGATGTGAAGGAACCACTTTATGATGGTTGTGATGAATATTCCAAGTTATCGTTCACCATGAAATTACTACAGCTAAAGGGTTTTCATGGAATGAGCAATAATCTCTTTAATAGTCTGATTGCATTGTTATCAAAGGCGTTCAAGGGTTGTCGATTGCCTAAATCTTTCTATGAAGCAAGAAAGTATATTACTGACATGGGACTTGACTACATAAAGATAGATGTTTGTGAAAAACATTGCATGTTGTTTTGGAAGGATCAAAAGAAAGAAGATGTATGTTCGAAATGTGGCGCTAGCAGGTGGAAGTATACCTCTCTTGACAACACAACCAAAGACAAGACTAAAAAAAGGAAAAAAATTAAGTTAGTCAAAAAGGTTTCTGTTAAGACTCTATGGTACTTTCCACTAATACCAAGATTAAAACGACTATACATGTGCTATCAAACAACTCCAGAGATGAGATGGCATCAAGAAAAGTGCATAAATGATGGTAAACTAAGACACCCAGCTGATGCTGAAGAGTGGAAAAGATTTGATGAGATGAATCCATCTTTTTCTAGAGACCCTCGCAATGTTAGACTTGGATTGGCTTCTGATGGATTTAATCCATACGGGAACATGAGTCATTCTTATAGCATATGGCCCGTTATCCTTATTCCATATAATTTACCTCCATGGCTTTGTATGAAACAAGATTATCTTATTTTATCCTTGATCATTCCTGGGCCAAAGTCTCCTACCTACAAGATTGATGTTTATTTACAACCATTGATCGAGGAGTTAAAGGCGTTGTGGGATGTAGGAGTTGAAACTTATGATGCTGTGTCAAAACAAAATTTTGAAATGCATGCGGCTCTATTATGGACAATTAATGATTTTTCTGCTTATGGATATTTGTCTGGATGGTCCACCCAAGGTGAGTTAGCATGCACTTCTTGTCACAAGGATACTTGGTGTCTCAGATTGAAACATGGGGGAAAAAAATTTTATATGGGGCATCGTAGATTCTTACCACAAGATCATAGATGGCGGCGGAATGACCACGCGTTTGATGGGAAATAAGAACCACGACCTCGTCCTCAAGAACTATCTGGAGAAGAAGCTTTGAGTCAACTACATGACATCTTTGAAACAAACCTGGGAAATAGAAAGAAAAGAAGTTCAAAAGAAAAACCTTCTCATGCTTGGAAGAAAAAAAGCATTTTTTTAACTTCCTTATTGGAAGAGTCTTCGTGTTCGCCATAATCTTGATGTAATGCATATTGAGAAGAATGTTTGTGATAGTTTAATTGGAACGATTATGGATATTGATGAGAAGACTAAGGATAATTCAAAAGCTCGCAAAGACTTAAAAGATATGAATATAAGGAAGGAGATTCTCCCATGTATTGTGAATGGAAAGTTAAAAGTCCCTATTCCATGTTTTACTTTAACATCTGAGGAAAAAAGAGGTTTTGTGAATTCTTAAAAGAAATTAAATTTCCAGATGGGTTGTGCTCAAATATTTATAGATGTGTGAATGTTGACGAGCGTAAAATTTCTGGGTTGAAATCTCATGATTTTTATGTATTTTTACAAAAAAATCCTTCCTCTTGCAACGTGTGGAATCTTTCTAAAGGATGTATCTGAGACATTAACGGAGCTTAGTATATCATTTAAAGAGCTGTGCTCTAAAGTTTTAACGGTAGAAGATCTGAAGAGGTTAGAAGATCATACTGTTGTTACACTATGTAAAATGGAGCAGATATTTATACCGTCATTCTTCGATGTAATGGTACACCTTCCCGTTCACCTAGCAAACCAAGCAATTCTTGGAGGCCATGTGCAATATAGATGGATGTATCCAATTGAGAGGTAATTATGTTTTACATATTTTTTTTTAAAATTTTCTATGTTTTAAATTTTCCTTGGTTTCGTAGGTTTCTCCGAACATTAAAGTCATATGTGCGGAATAAAAACCGAGCAGAAGGTTCAATAGCTGAGATGTATATCACCAATGAATGCTTGGTTTTTTGCTCAAGGTACATGAAGGAGAATGAAACTATATTTAATCAGCCACGATACCATGACACTAGAGAGACAAAAATTTCATCTCAATATATAGTTTTCAAATATATCGGGAAAACATTATCTGTAGGCACAACTATTAGCCTTAGTGTTAATGAATGGCAGCAAGCTCATAAGTATGTTCTTGAAAATTCAGATGCAATACTACCATTTATAAGGTAACTTATATTTATTTAGCTACATTTTTACTTGACTTGATTTTTAGTTTTCCAATTTTAAAATAAATATTTTTTTAGTGAGCACAAACAACTAATCCAAGATATGGGTGTTCACAATATTGAGGCGCACCATAAAAAGTACTTCTTTGAGTGGTTGGAGAGTTGGGTAAGCTTTTAAATTACTCTAATCTAATTTAAACTAAAAAAAATAGACCATTGTGGTTAATGTGTATTTATTAATTATGATAGGTGGTTCAATTACATACACAAGACAGAGTGGACGATGAACTTCTAAGTTTAGTTCGCGGTCCTGATAAAGAGGTGTTAACTTTTACAGGTCTAGACATAAATGGATTTCGATTCCATACTGAAGATCGTGATGATAGGTTAACAACACAAAACAGTGGTGTTCTTGTTAAAGTAGACTCCACCAATGGACCTTTTATCTATTATGGTGTTTTGACTGAAATTTTAGAGTTGAGATACACAGGTGGAAGACAAGCTCATATTTTTAGGTGTGAGTGGTGGGACATGCATAATGAAGGAAGAGGATTTGAGCGAAATAAATATGGTCTTGTTAGTTTAAATACAAAATACAAGTTGAAAACCAATGAACCGTTTATACTAGCATGCCAAGCAGAACAATACTTTTATGCCGGTGACCTTTCCAAAAGTAATTGGATTGTTGCTACTGAATCACCACCACGTGACTTGTACAACATGACACATGGAGATGAAGCTATTATTGATGATGAAAGTGCATTTCAAGAAAACACATCAAATTTATCTACATCTTCATCATTCCCCTCGGATGCATTTGATGTTTCAAATTGGAAGAGGCATGATGTAGTGAAGTCTTTGTCCATGAAATCTGCAAAGAAAAAAGGATGGCTGGAAAAAGATGGAGACCATACATGGGAGACAATGAACTGAATTTATAATTTGTTAATCTGTATTTTCTTTATAGACTTTGGTTAATTTTACTAATTTCTTTGTGAACATTGATGGATATCATTTCCCTTGTGTTATCTACCATAATGTGATTATAATTAGCAAATGATTATAAATGTTGCCTTTGGTTGCTTCTTTTGATATTTTTTTGGATCATTACCCTTTTAAATAATCTGATGAGATACATGTAGGAAATATGGTCAATCTGTCTAGTACCCACAACCAACTTGCTGGTAATTACGAGATTCTAATGGCTGGCCATTGTAGCAAGACCCAAAGTAAGTAATGTATGCTATATTTTTTAAATGTTTCAATTGAATCTCATGCGTATCTTGATAAATTTTAATTATGCAGATCAGTTAAAAAAGTAGAAATTTCTACATAATTTTTTCCACTTAATAACTTCATCTTTGCAGAAAAATCTATTGATGAGATTGCACAAAAACGTGCACGCATGTTGATGGCTGGTCCATGGAATTCATCCAGCAACAATCCAAGTATAGTTTTAAAATAAATTAATATATGTCTCTATGCATACAGTAGTATAAAATTATGTTCATGAAATGTAGCTAAAACTAGCGACAATGTTCAAAACCCTCATCAAGTTGAAGATTTTGTTCTTGCAAAAGAAAAAAATGGGGCACCATCCCTTCCTCACATGGGAGCAAGTCCCATTCAAATTTCTCAAGACAAGAATGTAGATGCCCTGCATGATGGTTTTCTTCAACAAATTCAAACCTATAAGAACTTTTTGATGAGAAAGATGAGTGAAGGTATATTAGTTGTTGACTTCTATATTTTAGTTTTAAGGAAGAAGTATGTGTTCTTTATGCTAAATTCTTCTTTCCTTTTTCTTTTAGAAACACTAGCCCTTGACAATTTGTAAAAACATTCACATATGTTGACGTCTGGTCCAAGAAATCTATCCACTCAGAATACTGGTGATAATTTGACTTTGTATGCTTACAATTAATACATAATACCTTTTGAGCATTATGTTTTAGCAATACTTGTGTAAAATGCAGCCAATAATAGCCAAAAAATTGTAATCTGCATCAACGTGAATGTTCTGGTGTTTCGGATGAAAAGATACGGTTATCTCTACATGACAAGCAGTGCAAAGCTCCTCTAAATGTGCATGCTATAAAAGCTCAAGGTAACATTAAATCTGTGTTTTTATATATATGTATATATATCATATATTTTTGCAAATATTGATAAAGTTAAGAATGTATATCAGTTCAATATGAAGATGGGGGACTAGCCATGAATAATCTTCGAGAAGATTACATGAACAAAGATGAAGTTGCGGTAAGGAAGAAAAATACTGGCAACAGTGCTCTAAAGTCTCAAAATGCTGGTCAGACTGCTGAACCAACTCAAAATCTGATCAAGAATAACTCTGGTGACAATTTGACTTTGTATCTTTACATGTAGATTATATTTCCTATGTATACATGATGTTTTAACATTATTTCTATAAAATGCAGTCAGAATCAGCCAAACATCTTGTAATCCACATCAACGTGAGCATTTTGGTGTTGTGAAAGCAAAAAAAAGGGCATCGAATAGTAATGGTTTCTCTCTACATGACAAGCAAAGCAAAGATCATCCTAATGTGCATGCTAGAAATGATCAAGGTAATATCCAAATTTTAATTTTTTTATATATGTGTCTATTATCCTACATAAGTATATATTGATAGTTCCTAATGTATGGTTGTTCAATATGTAGAGCAAGGACTGGCCCTAAAAATTGTTCAAAATTTGAAGGACAGGAATAACGGTGATAATGATACTTCTACAAGTAATACAATATTCATTTCTATATACACCATGGTTTCACATCATTTTCATGACATGCAGTCAAATTTAGCCACAAAGCTTGTAATCCTCCGCATCAACTTGAACATTTTGGAGTTGCAAAACAAAAAAGAGTGGAACGGAACAATGAGGGTGTTTCCTTTCATGCGAAGCAACATGAAGCACCACCCATCGCACATGCTAGAAAAGTTCAGGGTAATATTTAAATTTTAAATATTCAAGTGTTGTTTGCTTGTCCTATGCATATGTATATATTTATATAGATTTGACTGTATTTCACTGTGAAGATGGAGGATTCACCATGGATGATGTTCCTAAAGGTCACACAATGGATGATGATGTTTCCGTAAGGCGAACAAACACTGGCAAGAGAATCTTGAGGGATCAATATGTTAATAATTACTCTGACCAAGCTACTGAACCACTTCAAAATTTGACCAAAAAGAATACTGGTGAGAACTAGACCTTGTTTGTACATAACTAATGCAAAAAAGCTTCTACATAAACAATATATTAGCTTTAGTTTTTTTGAAATACAGTTAATTTTGATAGTGAAACTTGTAATACACGTTAATCTAAACATGTTGGTGTTAGAAAAGAAACAAGAGGGTCATACAATGGTGAAGGTATTTATCTACATAACATGCCATGTGTACCATCTCCTATTGTGCGTGATAGAATGGATTATGGTAAATCTAATATTTTTATATGTGTTCGGTAGTCTTACATATTTATTTTAGTGATTAAATTCCTAATATTTGGCAGCTCAACCTGAAGAGGAGGATTTGGTCACAGATAGAGTTCTCGAAGGTTCAATGAATGATGATGATGTACCCATAAGGCAGGATAATGTTAGTAATAGGATTTTGAGGTCCCTGACATTAGACAATCACTCACAACCAGATACGGATCCAAATCAAGTTATGCAAGAGACGGATAACCATCATGGTAACAATTAATTAGTTCTAGCTTAATTATGAATAAGGTAATCATTATTTTATTCATGTTTTAGATCAACCGAAGAGAAAGAGGGTTAGAGGGAAAACGAAAAATATAAGCTTCAGGTCATTCAGAAATGGTGGTGGAGATAAAATAAAGATAGAATTTAATTCTGAAGGTAATCCAATAAGTAAAAGCCAAACTCTTATGGCCAGTCGAATTGGAGTTATTGTTCGCAATTCCATAAATGCACCTCTTAGTTATACAAGGTGGAGTCGCATGCCTAGTGAAAAGAAGGAGAAGATGCTCCAGTTGATACAGGTGTCATATAGTTTCTATGTGTTACTTCATTGAATAATAAATGTGCATTTCTAATATTTTCTAAACTATTACGTAGGATGATTTTATCATTCATAGTGATGAGTTATTACCTGAGGAAAATGACCTCAGAACACGTTCAATATATCGATCATTGAATAAGGCTTTGCGTGAATTTAAGACTGAATTGTATGTTCTTTATTTGACATACGCCACTGATGATGAAGCTCTAAGAAATTGTCCTCCAAATGTAACAAAATCTGATTAGGAGTTTCTTGTGAAAAAATACTGGAAAAGTGACTATTTTAAGGTAAATTTGAAATAAATTTCTGAGTCTATACAATGATGTACTCTCTTTATTATTGATATTTTCTTGTAGCAATTTTTTTACTTATCTTTATGTTTTTATCCATTGATCTTATTTTATGTTTATTTGCAAGGCTGCAGTACTCGTAACAAGATCAGTCGTTCTAAACAGTCAATGCTTCACTGTACTGGAAGGACTCGATTTAGTGTTATAGAGCATGAGGAAGTATGAAATTTTTTCTTATTGTTCTTATTTTTATAGTATAAGGTTATACTTTATATTTCATAATCTATTTTATGAAAATACAGACTATCAATAACAATGGAGTTGTGCCAAGTCGCGTGAGGATGTTCGAAAAGACTCAAACGAGAAAAGACAAAAAGCTTGTAGATGTTGTTGCTGAAGAAAAGATGGTAACCATGATTATAGCTCGACATAAATTTCAACAAATTTGCAAACTGAAAATTCTAACAATTTAATTTGTTGTTTAGGCACAAATCACAGATTTGGTGTCTCAGCGTGAACATGGAACAATTGAAATTAGCGACGATGAAATATGCTTGAAGGTCTTTGGACCCGAAAGACCAGGCCATGTACGTATGCGGGGAAGTACAGTTGCAGGTCATTCTCGCTATAGAAATCCAATTTATATGAAGGAGATTGAAAAATATAAGAAACAAGCAAATGATGCACGAGCTGGAGTTGAACAAGCAGAAACGGTTGCAGCAGATGCTAGAGCTAGAGCTGAACATGCTGATCAGAAAGCTGAAAAAGCTCACACTTACATCAGAGAGTTATTCAATGTAATAAAGTCTAGAAGGATTATAGATGGCATGAATATTGACAACCCTAATGATGAGGTATTTCATAAATTTAATATTACATTTCTAATCATAGATAATATTATTAACACAATTTCTTTACAGGTTTTGGAGTAAGATTGGGGTCCATATTGGACTTATGGAACTCATTCTTTAGATGACACAATCAAGCATTGGACCTCATAGATGATCTTTTTTTCTATTATCTTATTTGTAGATAATATATAAATGTTTTTAATTTAATATTAGCAGTGTATTACCTGACTACTTCTTTGTAGTTAAGACAAAACTTCTATGAATTGGAATTAAGAGGATGATAATCAGTCTTTTAGATGACTAATTTAGGACCAGTCTTTTAAATATATATATATAGTCTTGTTGTTGCATCCATCAAGCTTAGGCATTTATAAAGAAGTGCATTGGTCCTTGGTTTGTTGGGATTTGGTTTTGATTTGGAAAATCTCTCACAAACTGGTTCGTAGAATGAGTAAAGGTATTATATATGACTGGAATGAGTGCATGGTGTGGTTGGTTATGTTTCATATATATGGAATTAAGTAGTAAATATTTTGTTCTTTTATACACATTGACTACTTCAAGGATCAACGTGTATGTATGCACATTTATACACATTGACTACTTCAAGGATCAACATGTATGATCACAAGATGATGGAAAGGGGGCACATTGCTTTTCCTGAGAAGCTAAAGAGACTATCAAGGATCAACATGTATGTATGCTGCTCTGCCTCTATACACATCCTTTTCTTTGAATACTTAGTCATATGTTTGTTCTGATTTCGATGGACTGATTCTGCATTGATAATCACCATCCAATTTTACATGTTATTGAAGTCATTTACTAACATGTACATGTCCACCTAAATAATTTTTGTGCCAGACTTTCTAGTAAATCAATTTCCTCTGATATCCTTGATCAATTATGATGTTCACAATATTATTTTCCCCTTATAATTCTACTGTTGTGTGTGGGTTAGCCTTATCTAACCAAATTCAAGAATCCATGTGGGCTCGTGACTCCGATAAGTACTAACTTAATTATCAGAAGAAATGTCACTAGAATAGGCATCATTCTTATGATATTGGTTAATTCCATGTAGATGTTGGGCATATAACATGCATAACTTGAAATACTGTTAATTTCTGTGTGTTGGAAATATTTCATTCCCTTTAAAATTACCTGGTACTTGTTGTTCTTTTATTTGTTACTCTCACTGCAGCTATCAATACCCTTCATGTTACTCATAATTTATATTTGTATCTTGTTGAAATCCTTCTAGTTACCAACTTGTAATTTTTTGTACAACAGAATTTCCCTCACCCACTACAAGGAATGAAACCTACTGAGCCGGGGGATCTTGAGCAGGTATGTCATATTTGGACTAATATCATGTTCGTTCTTGAATGTGATATATATACAACTCAGATTTAATTCTATGCATTTACCATTTGAATCTAAAATTCGATGATCCCAACAAGGTCTAATATGTTCTAAATCAGGGAAATATGGATGCTAACAGTATTCTAATTGACAGCACCATGACTCAACAATTCTTACTTTTGGTTTAGTTAAGCTTCCCTGACAAGGACAATAATTGTTTTGGTGTGTAGTTCTTAAATTATGTTGATTCTTTTACAAAAGTCAATCTTGATAGTTTGATTTGAAATTTTTGTTCCACATACCTCCTAAAGATCTCCATCGGTTACTTAGTTCAACGTGCATTCACTTGCTATATATCAAATGAGCCAAACCACAACTTCTGTTATACTTAATCAGACTAAAGGCATTGGGCGGAACAAAATAGCTTGTGTATTTGCTGATCAGGGACCAAAATTTCCCTGTTTGGTCGCTGCTACAGTATAACACACAAAAACCTTGGATAGTAGAGCTTGTTTCATCAAGTTCTGCTAATATCCTTCATTAATTATGATGTTCACGATATTATTTTCCCCTTGTAAGTCTTCTTTTGTGTGTGGGTTAACCTTATCTAACCAAATTCAAGAATCCATGTGGGCTCGTGACTCCGATAAGCCATCACTTTTAGGCACATTTTTTCCATTGCTTTCTGTTTCTACTTTCTCAAGAGATCTTAAGGATGGATAAGTTCTATTAATTTCTACGTTTGTATATATTGTTGATGTTGTTGGTATAAAATGTTATACTTTAAAACAAAGACAAAATATTTCTTATATTGGATGATATGATTGTCCTAGTTAGATATCACATGTGAATTGAATATAAATTCACTAGTAGAGTAAATGACAAATTCTTTTCTACTTACTATCAACATCAGTTATAAGATATTACATTGTGAAATATGCTATCATCTGCCTATTTAAATTCAAAGTCTAGCAAATCAATCAGAGCCCTTCTTCCAACCACTCTCCCTCATTCTGCAGCATCTTCTTCGAGGAAGGAGGAGTTATGGCTGGCGGGTTAGACATGCAGCAGCCATTGGCGTTCACCTTCGGGTTGATAGGTATGTGGATAGAAGCACTAGAAGCTTATCTTGTAGCTCTCAATCATGTAGATCTACATGTTAGGATTTTTATACGTTATGTATTCCAATCTTCCCATCTAACATGCAGTCGGTGAACATTGATCTGTTTTGTGTTTGCAGGTAACATAGTATCGGTCCTCGTCTACCTCGCTCCAATGTAAGCCTCCCTCTCCACTAACAACCTCTGATTCAATCTCTCTTGGAGAGCTGACTTATAATTATAATTAAGATCTGCTAATGACTAAAATTGAATTTTTTTTTAACTAGGTTAGACATATTTCAATGTTGTGTCAAACTTGAGATGTTATCATTTCAGAAATCATAACATAGAAGATATTGTTTTGGATGAAAAGTTTTTACTGACAATAACATAGTAAAAGTAGATTCTTTCTTTAATAGAATACTAGCTGAAAAATGAAGACGGTTATTTACTCTCTTCATATAGATCAAGTTATTGCATATATATAAAATACCTTCTCATATCTTGTGACATTTGTGTATGCATTATTAGAATGTGAAAAATCTATCAATGTATCGATAATCAACTTTTACCAGATGGTAGGATATTTCATTTTCCTTAAAAATCTGTAACACCCCCTATCTTCTTACAATTAATGTGGAGTTGTTTACCGCAGTCCATTAAGTCCTCAAGTTCACTGCAAAACAGAAATGGAAAGGCCAAGACTTGATAGCCGTATTTAACTTTTGACATTTTTAATAATAAGGTGCATTTTTCACTTTATACATTGGTGGTGAAACGTTTTCCTCCTTTCTAATAATTTCTCATTCGCTTCTATAGGTACCTCTTTTTATAATGCACTCATCGGTGTTCATCTCAGGATTAGCTTTCAATGCTTACTTCTCATGGAGGCTCTCTTTAGTAGCTTTCCCATTATTGCTTTTTCTGGTGATTCCCGGCTTGACCTACGGAAAATATCTTCTCCACATCTCACACAAATCATACAATCAGTATGCAAAGGCAAATGCAACAGTCGAGCAGGCCTTCAGCTCAATTAAAACAATCTATGCATTTACTGCAGAAAACAGAATCGTGGAGAAGTTCGCTATAATACTAGATAGAACAGTGAAGCTGGGGATAAAGCAAGGAATTGCAAAAGGGTTGGCAGTTGGTAGCACTGGGCTTTCATTTGCAATATGGGCATTCCTTGCCTGGTATGGCGGCACTCTAGTCATTCACCATGGTGAAACTGGAGGGAGGATATATGCAGCTGGAGTATCATTTGTGCTTGGTGGTTTGTAAGTATACCCTCTTAAGAGTGCATATTCAATCTCTCTTGGAGAGCTGACTTATACATACATGAGTTTTGCATGCCTACTGCCTACTGATATCCCCATGTTAAACCACCGCCGGAGTTCTGAACCTGACATCTTATGGTGTATTCCTCCATGTTAATTTGTTGCCCCCTTTCTTGCAGGCTGACGCTCTACCAGATCTACAAGAAGACGTCGACCGAAGGGTTCCAGTCCCTTCCCTACGTGGTTGCTCTGTTCAGTGCTATGTTATGGATCTACTACGCGATTGTGAAGACAAATTCCATGCTCCTCATCACCATTAACGCTCTCGGATGCATCATCGAGATACTCTACATCGCCACGTTTGTCGTGTACGCACCAAGAAAGGCCAAAGTAAGCACTTTTTTCTCCCCTTACGTGAACTAGATCTCCACATACAAGTTATGATACTCGTTCCTTGATTGTATATCTTCTCACTCACACAAACACTTTTTTCTCCTCTAGCTGTGTGATAACTTAAACTAATGTACTAGCTGACATCAGATTTATGGCCGCCTACACTAACTAAATCAAAACCATCTTTAGAGAGTGAATCAAAGAGAGCGCAACATCAAACTCGCTTTTTTTATAGTAGTATAGATATAGATATAGATATAATTACCATCATTTCCAATAACGACAATTTCCTTTGATGAAGATTATGGGCATCAGTCTTTGTTCACAGAAAATGGTGTAACACCGAACTGATAAGGGCGCCGTCGCAGAAGCAGGACTTTCTCCACCCACGACAGCAGGACTGGTGCTGTCCTACCGAACTGCCGAGGCATTCGAATGATGCAATGCACAGCTCGTATGATGAAAGCGGACTCTATCCAAACTTGTATCGCCACTTCCGCCGCCTCTGCGTTCCCCACATTGCATGAAATCGCTGCAAACCGGAAAGGTTTTACCATTGTCTATATTTGCAGTATTCTCGCCTTTTCATTTTGCTTGTTCTAGATCATCGACAAGTAAAGAACTGTTCTGCTTTGCAAAATGAGCGTCGGGCATTCAACAAATGAGACAATAGAGTATCGTCGCCATTGTGAAAACTACTAACTTCTTGAAGCCCTCATGTTTATAACTAAACTGTAAAATCGATGAATGCACTATAACTACTGTATAACAACCTAATCTCATGTCGTCTGTGT
Source organism: Alisma plantago-aquatica (assembly GCA_963693085.1). Taxonomy (NCBI): domain Eukaryota; kingdom Viridiplantae; phylum Streptophyta; class Magnoliopsida; order Alismatales; family Alismataceae; genus Alisma; species Alisma plantago-aquatica. The sequence continues at coordinate 71,275,446 of OY856412.1, read as the reverse complement.
AACTTTCTGTAATTTTCTCAATTAAGTGTTTTTTATATAATGTTAAATCCAATATGATTCGATCACGTGTGTAGAGAAGCATCAATTGTAAACTTATGGCAGATAACCGACTTTGTGGAGTACCCTTGAATCTAGCCATCTATGAAGCAGACAGAAACATGTCACTCAGATATATGAAAATCTAGCCCCTGTGACATACTTTAAGTGTTGTCAGAATTCTTAAGGTCAATAGAAAAATGTTAGCCCAACAAAGAATTCACCTGATTTTCTGGGTTCGATTTCTAGGGTGAGATTCTAGCAGTGATGTTCAGCCCCTCCTTTATCAGTCTCACAAGTAAATGTTGGGTGCTTAAAGAAAATCTTCAAACAAAAATTGCACAAAATCTTCATCCACTAGTCAAATGTGTAACCCTCTATACTTAAACTGCAAAAAGTCTTTTGAGCATGAAACGAGAGAATATTGTTAGTGGTGGTTTACCTTTGCGAGAAGATATTGGGTTTCTTGCATAGTTTTGCTTTGTTCTTTGTACATATTCACATTTTCAATTGGAAGTGAGGTTCTTTCCCTAGAAATAGCATTCTTGTATCCTCAGGATATTTTAATGTCTGATTCACTGTTATGTAAATTCGTCATTCAGGTGTGGCAAAAGTTGTATTGAAGAAAGGCAAAGCACAACTCTTTAAGGATGGAAATCCTATGGTCTATAGTGGTGTTGTTGATAGAATAATTGGAAGACCACCTCCAAAGATTGGCGATGTTGTGCTGGTGGCTGATGGTTCTGAAAAGCCAATAGGATGGGGTGTCTATAATTCAGTTTCTATGTACTTTGTTCGAATTATGCATCTAGAGCAAGAAATAACAAGGCATGTTCCTTACATTTTGGACTAGCATGTTTATGGAAAATATATAATACCACATTCAGTTTATAACTTTCAACATTTCTTACTTTAGGCATTCAGTATGTGCGCTTGATATGGAAAAGCTAATCAATACTAGATTCAGTGCTACTGCAGAATTACGTCGTGAGCTGGGACTTCCCTCTGCTGAAACGAATGCCTATCGTCTTGTAAATAGTGAAGGGGATAGGTAATTATCTTTGTCAAAGATGTTTTATTGATTAGTTGTTCCTTTCCATATGTCTAATGTCACATTTCCCTATAAACAACATCTTTTATCACAGTGGAAGCCTTGGTGGCTTACCTGATGGCCCTTCTCAAACACGTGTTTAAGCCCAACTCAATTAGTTAGTTGAGCAAGAGACTTGGTGGCAGAGGTTTCCTGGAGTGCATTAATTGAAACTGAACGATAGGTTCTGAGAAGGGGAAGAAGAGTTGTTGGGCAATGTTAGCTGTGAAAGGCATTCCTTGTCTGAAGGGGTAGAAAACCTTCCTCATTGCAACTGCACATATTTTGTGAGCGTCAGTCCACCAGCATCACCTGGTGGTGCCATCCTACATAGGCTGGCGCTGCAGCGGCACAGGTGAAGAGCAAAAAGAGTAAGGTACAGACAGTTGCTTGTTGGCATGTATCTTCTTTTGTTTTAAATAATCTGCCAAGTTGATTATGAGAAAAATCAGAGGCAGTAATTTTTTGTTAGGATTCGCTACTTTGTTCTAATGATGCACTTTTTTCCTATGTACACAATATTTATACTTCTGTTGTTTGGTTGTTTCTAGGGTGTATAGGAAGACTCTACGACGAGTTTCTATTGTCCGGACAAGTTTCAGTAAGTATGAAGCCGAGTAGCTCTTTTGCCAGACAATTTTTGTGCGACTCATAGTCAGAAAGGCTCTTTAATTTGCCAGACATTCTTTGATCAAAAGTCTACCAGTTCCTTGTCAGTGTGTGAAGCCGAGTAGCTGCTTAACCCAATGTCTGTGAAATCTCAAATAGAATACAAGCTCATTCTCTCCTGGACGACACTAAACATTCTGTATCAACAACAACTCAGCTTAAATATCTGTTATCGACTGCGTTATTGACGTCTTTAGAGAATGACAATGGAATTCAGCTGCTTGGTGCATCTGTTAGATTCACTACAATAGTACATTTGTTACCTTGTACATGTTCGTTTAACATTACGCCTTGAAGAATAAGTATGTCACAAATGACAAAATGCAAAATACAATGTTTTACCTTTTCTATTATGACAATGTATAATGTACAAAGAGAAATGTACATATAATTATGTACTTGTCAACTTATTCATTTCAATAAAAAATTATGTACTATATAATATTTTTAACCTTGACAAGTAATTGTTGCAATTGACATTGTGTTGTCTTGAAGTATGTATGCACGCCGGCCTGTGCATGGACGTATGCTCTCACCACATTACGATTTCCTTTTTCATCTTGTGTGCTATCTAGCATGCCCACGAAGTGTGTGAGGGGAGCACATGCATGTGTGTCAGATGCCTGGTTGAGCACGCTCACGGGTGTACCCCAGTTTATACATGTGCCCACACAGGCATTTGCACCCACAAACGTCTAGGTATCCGCCTATGTGTGCTACCATTTGTGCTTTTTCCAAAAGTGTTAAACGTGTTGTTTACAGTCAATTTCCGGCATAGAAGTTGTGTTGGAAATGAGAATTCCCGGTATAGAAGTTGTGTTGGAAATGAGAATTCCCGGCATAGAAGTTGTGCTGGAAATGAGAATTCCGAGCATCAATATAATGCCGGTTTTGATATCATTCTCCGGCATATTAAAGATGCCGGAAAACTTTTCCCGACACGCTTTTCTACGGCATATTTCCGGCATTGTGAAAAGTGACGATGAAGAACAATGTCAGCATATTTTTTATTTTTTCCCGGCATTTTGCTATGCCGGAAAATGTGATATTTGTTGTAGTGATATCTACAAAATGATACACCTTTAAGTGATATCATTGTTACTTTAATTATACACAATGTGGCATTACTTGATTTTGATATGTGAAAGATACCCATTCACTAAAATAGTTCGGTTACGTAATATAATACACAACTTCAGGATTAAAAGATCCGTCAAACAGTCAATAATTTTATGTACATACCGATAGAAAAAAGATATGTAAACTGCACGGTCAATAGAAAAATAGACACATATATGATTTGTCATTCCTAATTCCTAATCTGACTGAAAAAAAAACTCACAAGTATCCATCTTCACATTGATTTGCAAAAGAACTTCCATCGAGGTTTTAAAAATAAAGAAAGTTAAAAGGAAGTGAACTTTGACAATGTTGAAGTATAGATGATGCTCATATTAAAACAACACGGATGTGTGACTCGTTCCCATCACACAGATGCGTAACTGGTCCTTCTCAGGTGGACGCGTGACTAGTCCTTCTCACGGCCGCCTATAGCGACGACCTGTGGAATAATAGTTGTCCTACTTACTGATCGTCCACTACCTTTACTACGAAAAACCAAGACAGAAAATCGGTCACAAGGAAAACGCCAGGACGACATGGGAAAACTATCCGGATGAGAGGATCCTACTGTAATCACCGACTCAGAAGACATCCAGAGAAAAATGTCATACAACACCCCCACGCGAAGTAGGGTGTGAGATGCCCGATACGAGATTCCTCACAACGAAAGCTACAAAAATTTTGTTTGGAGAACTACCTCTGATACCATTGTTGGAGAAACATATCAGAGTTTTGAGAATACTCTATCATGTTGGGTCCAAGGTAATGGTGTGCAGCAGTAACGAAAACGTCCAAACAACGGAGAAAATCTCCAGAATGGCTGCAATCCCCAGCAGAAGCAAGGAGCGCTTCCAAGCGGAAGCTTATGTGAAGAGGAACTGAGTTTCTCTCTCCTGGTAGGTTCTCTGAAGGCTGAAGTCAGTTATGGATAGCATTTCATGGAGAGAGGAGCACCTTTTACATAATAAATCTTAAAACTTCTTTATCCATCGTGAAGAGACATGTCAGTTGTGGAAATCCATCCCATCTCCAACAGATGCTTCCCTTTATTGAAATTATTATTTTTTAATATTATAATTATTTTGGACCACACTAAAAAGTATTTAACAGTAATATGTTATCAAATCGCAATGAATAATTTTACTAGTGACGTTACATTTCATACTTCTTATTAGATACCATCGTACGTGAGATTAGTCAAAAAGTATTTAAATTGTATGCACGATAGTGTTTTTTTATGTTCAACAACTAATTCTTGAAACTGTAATGTTAATAGTGAGTTGTTGGTATGAAGTATATTATGATGCTTAATTGTCATATATAATATCTATATTAAGGCATGACTTAATTCTGTGTTTGTAATCTGAGCGAGAACAGGTTGTCCGACAAGGCCTTAAGTAGTAGATAGCAGATAATATCAGTTTCTTTGAAAGCCGAAAGATACAGGTTTAGTTACGAACATTAAACGAGCAGGAATTACTTTTCTTGTTTTTTTTTTCGATTTAGTGTAAAAACTATTCCTACGGATTATAGAGTAACAGACTACAAAGAGGTGGGTGCAACTTCCTTCTCTTTTTATTCGTTCTCACGTGGTAGACAGTAGATACTGGTGAAAATACATTAACGCCGGACTTCCAGACAGAGAAATGGATGTCGATTGAATACATTGCTTCATAAATAAATTTATCTTTTTTATCTTTTTCTGAAAGATTGTACGGAGGACAGACGGAACAAAATGTTTTGGATTTTCCTTGTTGATTAGTAGAATTGTGTGTTGGATTTTCCTTGTTGATTAGTAATAGGTTGGACCGGAGTGGGATGATTACACGAACAAGGAAGCATAGCGAAACTAAGAACAAAATAAAATGCGTATGTGTGTATCCCGCTGGATGAGCTTGATCCTCCTTGTCGTCCACTTTGGAGTTTGGACACGTTGATCTTCATGTGGACGACTGCATTTCCGCATTCATTGGTACCACACCCAAATATGGTGTTAATAAAAGGTACACTTACGCTTACGCAGGTAGGTCAGGTTTAATTATATCATGATCCGTCCATGTGGCGTGTGCATGTATAAGGAATCCCGCAGAGAGGTTGAATACAATTTATTTCATTATTTATTTCTAAAATTGCAAATTGATTTGTGTGTATATTACTTTTTTACTTGAATTTTTTAAATTATATATTGACACGAAGACACATCTGTAGTGTACAAGAAAACTCATAAAAAGTGTTGAATTATTAGTTGATATTTTCTTTATTTTGTTCAAGAACACGTATATAATACAGGTTCAGGCTTAGTACAGTTTAGAAAAACTATATGTTGACTTGCGTACCAAAATGAACCCAAATAATTACCTCATTTTTTTTGTATATCTGCAACATACTCAAATCTAGACACATAGTTGTAGCCTCCCTTTTTCTAGGCCCTAGTCGATTATATTTACAATGAATACCTGATCTACCTAATTCACAGTGCATTAGAGATAATCGGAGCCAATCATTATCATAAATTCATTAATATCCTTTATATATGATAAAATAACCATAATACACTCAATAACAAGACATAAGGAACAAATATACTGAATACCATGCTTGACTCGAATTTGACACCCTAACATATTCTTAGGAGTATAAGATGAAATGAATCAAATTAATGTGTAATAAGTATTAAAATTAGTGAGTACATTAAATGTATGTATGATATACAAATAATGAAATCTAATGGTAAACATATTCAAAATATGAAATTGATGGAAACATTAGATTTATCACATGCTAACTGGTCTAGCTTTTGATTTTGGTATCAATCGGACAACAATTACCCATCCATTTAATGGTTTGAGTACCTAACTTAGTAAACACCTTTGTTTTCATATTATTACATTTCCATGCCATCGGGTTTCTTTGTCTAGGAGACCCGCTCCCTCCTTGATGCCGTCAACACGCCGTTGCGTGCATTGCGGATCGCGTTCTTCAGACGCGTTCTTCTCCACCTCCTCTTCTTCACCTCCTCTCCCTTCCGCTCTTCCATCATTCTCTCTCCCAACATCCTAACCATGATCTTCTACCCCTAGTCCCCAGCAGCCAATGTCTGACAGGGAGGAAGCAGCGACACCCTCCTTCTCCATGGTGCCAAGGGCCCTAGCGCCAGCCATCGGTTGCTCCTCCTCGACCTACACTGAGAAGCACCCAGCAGCGTCGAGCACCTCCAGGAAGCCGCTGCCACTGCCAACCGCCCATCCATCTTGCGCGCCAGCCGCTTGGCCATGGCACCTCCGCCGCCACCGATGGAGGATGTCGCAGGGCAGTACCTTGCGGCCAGAAGTGGCTGCTGCCAACTGTAGTAGCTTGGACCTTCACCAATACCGTGAGGTAGACAACCAAGGACCCCCTTCTCCTGAGTCCACCACCATCGTCGCCCATCAGGCTCCCTACCCCACTAGCTATGCCGCTGTCTTCAAAGCAGGGTCTGTCGCATCACTCAACGGGGTCCCAACCGCCAGGTTTTCCTATCCTACCATCCTTGTACCGCCACCCATGGCCACAAGACTTCTATAGCCGCCGCCAACCCTGGACTGCAATTGTTGGTGACAATGCAGCAGCATGTCCATGACAGATCTGCTCCTTTACTCTCCTTCTCTTTCTCTCCGTCGTCCGTCGGGCATCTTGCAACCGGCAACCCATAATACCATCCGTGAACGCATCATTGAACCACCATCAACATCTGCCCCTTTCTACCTTGCATCAACCCCCTCCGTTTGCTCTTCCTCCTCCTGCGCCCAGCAGTAGCCAGTGACGCTGGGAAGCACTGAGTGTCACCAGCTAGTGGGAGATTCTCTAGGAATTGACTAATACCATTAGTCGTCCTCCTCCTCCTCCTCGTCTCTTATGTCCCCTTCCTCAATTATCTTACAATCATGCCCATCAGACAAACATATAATAGATCAATGTCACTTGTTGTGACCACTGGAGGAGAGTCCATATGTCAACCTCAAGTTGTGAACAAGTGCTACCTTCACCACTGCTAGCACCGACCTCCACTCCACCATGAGTCATCAGCCTCACACATGCCTGCACCCTGCAACATGCACCCAGTAACCAAACGGCTTCCTACAGCCACAAGGCAAGGTTGCTGCCCACGAGCTTCATCGACGATGATGTCACCCTCATCTCTATAGTCACCAACCCTAGCGACACCCATCTGCTCGTCACTCACCTCATTCCCAACCATTGTTAGAGAACAACTATCACCACCACATGAGCTATTTCAGCCACCATGTCCTTCCCCTCGTCTTCTTCTTTCTACCACTTTAGTAGCCACCACAAGATTACATATGCTTCCCTTTAGCCGACGACCATGACTACCAAGTGCCCACACATTCGCGATCCTTAATAATTCAACCTTTCTCTCCCTAATGTCCTTCTGCACTCCGTTTAGCAACAACAAACCCCGATGACCGAGGACTCATTTAGCAAACTTTGAGATGAATCCTGGAAAGGAAATTGATTCCCTAGCCTCACCATTACCCTCTGATAACTCTGTTAGTATTAGATGTGGAGAAGGTTTTCTTAGATCAGATAAAGCTTTTACAGATGACTTTTGGAAGACACCATAGGACCTCAAGGATCCCTGGATTCCATCATCACCGTAGCAAAAGGTGGTGCCGAGCGGGCAACCTCAGGCAACTCTACCCAGAAAATCAGGCACCTCTAAGTTCGTGGAGGTCCACCGACGTTCAACAGATCCTTTTCGGCGATGAATACGTGCCTTGGGGGAGATACCCAGATCGCCAACGATTTACTCTGTCGCCCCTGCGTGGCGGGCTCTGACCTGAGTAGCGAGGTACCCTTTTTGTTACCATCCTCCCCTCCTCGCTGCCAATGGTGCCACAAAGGCATCCGTGACAATATGCCTGCCATGAATCCTCTTCTTCTACCCTATTGTGACGCTCCACGATGGAAAGCTTGGGTTGCCGAGGTGATGGCCCCAACCAGATTCCTCGATCCTTAGACTGAAGAAGGATGGCTCGAGGTCTTAGCCTCCTACTGATAACCACGGGGATGGATACTTTGGAGACCTGTCAGAGGTCTGCCCCATAGCTGCGTTCTGGTCACAGGCGGCTTCATGCGGCGGAACCCGATCCAAGCGGAGTTTTCGTGCTGGAGACACGAGCGAAGGAGGGTAAAGAGAGAGCGGCCCATCTTAATCTCGCCCAGGATGAACCAAGTCAAATTTGATGGCTGAACTGGCCAACCTAGGCTGCTGATCCATGCCCTGCACTAATGGTCAGTGTGGCCCAATCATATAGTGCCACCTCAGGGCTTAGGCCCAAAGCAAAAGGATGGATACTTGACTTTGAGGACCAAGTATAACTATTGAGTTAACCATTAGTCATGAAGATCAGGTATGCACATTCTCTATTTTATTTTGGGAATTATTTGACTAAAACCTAATTTCTTTTAATGAGGCATCTCTTGTAATATTGATTCTCTTATAAATCTATTATTCATGGACATTTCTAATTCTTGATATATATCTCTTTTAATGTTGTGATTATAAATTTGAAATGTTGTATGGGTCTTTAGGCCCCTCCTACCTTGTTGACTTTTGTTTGATATTGACTAAAATGATAGTCTTGACACTCTATTTATGCATGCTACATGTTTGACTAGAATATCTAGAATAGTGGTACTTATGTACAACCATACTTATATAGGGCGTGCGCATTCTGCCCGGGGTGTGCGTTTCCACCCTTATTTCTTTTAGGCCATGATCCTATGGTGTTATGGCCTTGTTTTAGGTATATTTAGTTTACATTGTTATGCATGCAAATATTTATTATTTTAATATGAATATGTGGATGATTGTTATGGCAAGACACTCTTTATTATCATGCTTGTAATCTAAAATTTAATATGCCTCATTTCTTTTGTTACATTTCTCTTGAACTTACCTAATTGCAAATAGCCCCCTTCTTATGGGAACATTTCTTTTTGCACTTTTACCCCAATATTATGCCTAAAGTTTATTATGTGTACATACTCAGCCTTTGCTGGCCTCTTTGTTGTTTCCTATGTTTCTGGGTGATGTTCCCTTCCACCCAGGTTTAGGTACATTGGAAGACAAAAGCTCAAAAGATCACTAACATGACTTGAATTTAAGGATAGCGTGGAATGGCTGGGTTACCCTCTGCTACTGGCTTTAGTTGTACTTAGTTCAAGTTTTTGTAAAATCACCTATTACGGTGAGGAACAATTGTATAAATGAATTATGAAGTGACTTTGTAATAGCTTTGTTTCCGCTACTATATTATTACATGGCTCTTGTATTATATCATTTGGGTGGATCCCCTTTCGGGTCTCACTCTTTACAAAATGGTATCAGAGCCTAAGCAGTCGGTAACTTGACTATTTCAAGTTATCCTAGGATGACCCATAATTAGATAGGTGACCCTTAGAGGTTATTGGCAAACTGATTACCTAGTAGTAGAATACCAATTACGGTTTTCAAACACTAATTTTTGGGGCACTTACACTCCTCAACCCACCTGTGTGGAAGGGCGTTAGCCTATAGTAACCCTTAACACCCATTCCCTCTTTACCGGGGTGGGATAAAACCACACATAATTGAATCTTATAGTGTTGGTTCACATGTCATAATTTTCTAGGATTCTTCCTTAGATCTATGAAGTGTGAGTTGATTGAATAGTCATAGATTGAAATTACCTTAGTTCTAATTTTAACCCCTTCTATTTTTTGTTACCTAGCACACCTCACATACATCCATTTTGGGTTGAGCATGCGTGAAAAACAACATAAAACCATGATGTAATTTCTAGAGTTGAGATTAATTCCTTGACACTATGTGATAATTAGAATTAACTCTATTATGGTTAGGCATGACTTTCCCTCAACATGGAGTATCTCACCATAGTTATGCCCCATTGCCATTTATCTAATGGTAGGGTACCGATCTCATTGAGCTTGTTATGTCTCATACATGAGAATTGTTTGGTGAAAGTTATAACTTTTGGTAGATATCCTTAAGTGTTCACCTCTCTGACCCACATAGCGCACATAGTTTACCTAGTGATTGATATGAGTAGGTTGACTATATAGGTTACATTATCATAGGAAGAACAATGGATGTAATCCATCTAGTAATGAGAATAAATTCATCCTATAATATTGGGTAATCTTATGACTTCAGTAGGTCCTGAGATGAGGCATTTTGAATTATGATTAAGAATGTCATGGGTAATGGTGTATGTCATGCATTATTAGGATTTTATAGAAGTCGATTGTGTGTAATAAGAAGTTGTTACCCTCGTATGCCTTCGAATTAGAGATGTAGACATATTCCCTTTTAGATGATAGAAGGAGTAGACCCCTTTTGTAGAATGCAATGATGATAGAATAATACTATAGGTATCATCTGGTGGATAAGTGGTGGACTTGGTTCTCGAATTGATTTTTGGCGCCAATTTTGGAATTTTCTTCATAAGATTTTTTTTCTTTTCGTCAAACTTATTTTCATTATTAATTTATATGTACAAAGGAAAAGTGTTCATACTTTATCGAAGGTTTTAGAACCAAGTCATTGCCACAAGGAAGTTTGATTTGTAGAGGAACCCTTTGAATGAAGAAGTACTGGAATGGAATAATGGACATGAAACCCTAGGACTAAGTGTTGTGTAGAGAGTACGAAGAAGCCTAGGATACTTAAGACATCAGTTCACCCTTTTTGCCCCTCTAGGTGATAATGTTGAGGATATTGATGATGAGTAGATGGTGATGTTGTTGTTGTTGATGTTGATGATGCTGATGATGCTGATGATGACGACGATGATGAGTAAATGATGATATTGTTGTTGTTGATGATGATGATGATGATAATGATGATGATAATGATGATGATGGTAATGATAATGATGATGATGATAATGATTATTATGATGATGATAATGAGTAGATGAGAAGATGGTGACCATAATGATGTGGATGATGAGGGTTTGTAGAAAAAACTAGCACTCAGGTCTAGCAGTGGATGGATTTTGGGGACGAAAACCTTTTTAAGGGGTGGAGTGTTGTAACATACTCAAATCTAGACACATAGTTGTAGCCTCCCTTTTTCTAGGCCCTAGTCGATTATATTTACAATGAATACCTGATCTACCTAATTCACAGTGCATTAGAGATAATCGGAGCCAATCATTATCATAAATTCATTAATATCCTTTATATATGATAAAATAACCATAATACACTCAATAACAAGACATAAGGAACAAATATACCGAATACCATGCTTGACTCTAATTTGACACCCTAACATATTCTTAGGAGTATAAGATGAAATGAATCAAATTAATGTGTAATAAGTATTAAAATTAGTGAGTACATTAAATGTGTATATGATATACAAATAATGAAATCTAATGGTAAACATATTCAAAATGTGAAATTGATGGAAACATTAGATTTCTCACATGCGAACTGGTCTAGCTTTCGATTTTGGTATCAATCAGACAACAATTACCCATCCATTTAATGGTTTGAGTACCTAACTTAGTAAACACCTTTGTTTTCATATTATTACATTTCCATGCCATCGGTTTCTTTGTCCAGGAGACCCGCTCCCTCCTTGACGCCGTCAACACGCCACTGCGTGCATTGCGGATCGAGTTCTTCAGACGCGTTCTTCTCCGCATCCTCTTCTTCACCTCCTCTCCCTTCCGCTCTTCCATCATTCTCTCTCCCAACATCCTAACCATGATCTTATACCCCTAGTCCCCAGCAGCCAATGTCTGACAGGGAGGAAGCAGTGATGCCCTCCTTCTCCATGGCGCCAAGGGCCCTAGCGCCAGCCATCGGTTACTCCTCCTCGACCTACACTGAGCAGCACCCAGCAGCGTCGAGCACCTCCAGGAAGCCACTGCCACTGCCGACCCCCCATCCATCTTGCACGCCAGCCGCTTGGCCATGGCACCTCCACTGCCACCGATGGAGGATGTCGTAGGGCAGTACCTTGCGGCCAGAAGTGGCTGTTATCAACTGTAGTAGCTTGGACCTTCACCAATACCGTGAGGCAGACAACCAAGGACCCCCTTCTCCTGAGTCCACCACCATCGTCGCCCATCAGGCTCCCTACCCCACTAGCTATGCCGCTGTCTTCAAAGCAGGGTCTGTCGCATCACTCAACGGGGTCCCAACCGCCAGGTTTTCCTATCCTACCATCCTTGTACCGCCACCCATGGCCACAAGACTTCTATAGCCACCGCCAACCCTGGACTGCAATTGCTGGTGACAATGCAGTAGCCTGTCCATGACAGATCTACTCCTTTACTCTCCTTCTCTTTCTCTCCGTCGTCCGCCGGGCATCTTGCAACCGGCAACCCATAATACCATCCGTGAACCCATCGTTGAACCACCATCAACATCTGCCCCTTTCTACCTTGCATCAACCTCCTCCGTTTGCTCTTCCTCCTCCTGCACCCAGAAGTAGCCAGTGACGCTGGGAAGCACTGAGTGTCACCAACTAGTGGGAGATTCTCTAGGAATTGACTAATACCAGTAGTCGTCCTCCTCCTCCTCATCTCTTATGTCCCCTTCCTCAATCATCTTGCAATCATGCCCAGCAGAAAAACATATAATAGATCAATGTCACTTGCTGTGACCACTGGAGGAGAGTCCATATGTCAACCTCAAGATGTGAACAAGTGCTACCTTCACCACTGCTAGCACCGACCTCCACTCCACCATGAGTCATCAGCCTCGCACATGCCTGCACCCTGCAACATGCACCCAGTAACCAAACGGCTTCCTACAGCCACAAGGCAAGGTTGCTGCCCACGAGCTTCATCGAAGATGATGTCACCCTCATCTCTGTAGTCACCAACCCTAGCAACACCCATCTGCTCGTCACTCACCTCATTCCCAACCATTGTTAGAGAACAACCATCACCACCACATGAGCTATTTCAGCCACCATGTCCTTCCCCTCGTCTTCTTCTTTCTACCACTTTAGTAGCCACCACAAGATTACCTATGCTTCCCTTTAGCCGACGACCATGACAACCAAGTTCCCACACATTTAGGACCCTTAATAATTCAACCTTTCTCTCCCTAATGTCCTTCTGCACTCCGTTTAGCAACAACAAACCCCGATGACTGAGGACTTATTTAGCAAACTTTGAGATGAATCCTGGAAAGGAAATTGATTCCCTAGCCTCACAATTACCCTCTGATAACTCTGTTAGTATTAGATGTGGAGAAGGTTTTCTTAGACCAGATAAAGCTTTTACATATGACTTTTGGAAGACACCATAGGACCTCAAGGATCCCTGGATTCCATCATCATCGTAGCAAAAGGTGGTGTCGAGCGGACAACCTCAGGCAACTCTACCCAGAAAATCAGGCACCTCTGAGTTCGTGGAGGTCCACCGACGTTCAGCAGATCCTTTTCGGAAATGAATACGTGCCTTGGGGGAGATACCCAGATCGCCAACAATTTACTCTGTCACCCCTGCGTGGCGGGCTCTGACCTGAGTAGCGAGGCACCCTTTTTGTTACCATCCTCCCCTCCTCGCTGCCAATGGTGCCACAAAGGCATCCGTGACAATATGCCTGCTATGAATCCTCTTCTTCTGTCCTACTGTGACACTCCACGATGGAAAGCTTGGGTTGCCGAGGTGATGGACCCAACCAGATTCCTCGATCCTGAGACTGAAGAAGGACGGCTCGAGGTCTTAGACTCCTGCTGATAACCACGGGGATGGATACTTTGGAGACCTGTCAGAGGTCCGCCCCCCATAGCTGCGTTCTGGTCACAGGAGGCTTCATGCGGCGGAACCAGATCCAAGCGGAGTTTTTGTGCTGGAGACACGAGCAAAGGAGGGTAAAGAGAGAGCGGCCCATCTTAATCTCGCCCAGGATGAACCAAGTCAAATTTGATGGCTGAACTAGCCAGCCTAGGCTGCTGATCCATGCCCTGCACTAATGGTCAGCGTGGCCCAATCATATAGTGCCACCTCAGGGCTTAGGCCCAAAGCAAAAGGATGGATACTTGACTTTGAGGACCAAGTATAACTATTGAGTTAACCATTAGTCATGAAGATCAGGTATGCACATTCTCTATTTTATTTTGGGCATTATTTGACTAAAACCTAATTTATTTTAATGAGGCATCTCTTGTAATATTGTTTTTCTTGCAAATCTATTATTCATGGACATTTCTAATTCTTGATATAAATCTCTTTTACTGCTGTGATTATAAATTTGAAATGTTGTATGGGTCTTTAGGCCCTTCCTACCTTGTTGACTTTTGTTTGATATTGACTAAAATGATAGTCTTGACACTCTATTTATGCATGCTACATGTTTGACTAGAATATCTAGAACAGTGGTACTTATGTACGACCATACTTATATAGGGCGTGCGCATTCCGCCCGGGGTGTGCGTTTCCACCCTTATTTCTTTTAGGCCATGATCCTATGGTGTTATGGCCCTGTTTTAGGTATATTTAGTCTACATTGTTATGCATGCAAATAATTGTTGTTTTAATATGAATCTGTGGATGATTGTTATGGTAAGACACTCTTTATTATCATGCTTGTAATCTAAAATTTAATATGCCTCATTTCTTTTGTTACATTTCTCTTGAACTTACCTAATTGCAAATAGCCCCCTTCTTATGGGAACATTTCTTTTTACACTTTTACCCCAATACAATGCCTAAAGTTTATTATGTGTACATACTCAGCCTTTGCTGACCTCTTTGTTGTTTCCTATGTTTCTGGGTGATGTTCCCTTCCACCCAGGTTTAGGTACATTGGAAGACAAAAGCTCAAAAGATCACTAACATGACTTGAATTTAAGGATAGCTTGGAATGGCTGGGTTACCCTCTGTTACTGGCTTTAGTTGTACTTAGTTCAAGTTTTTGTAAAATCACCTATTACAGTGAGGAACAATTGTATAAATGAATTATGAAGTGACTTTGTAATAGCTTTGTTTCCGCTGCTATATTATTACATGGCTCTTGTATTATATCATTTGGGTGGATCCCCTTTCGGGTCTCACTCTTTACAATATCATAATGAACGAATTACTTGGAAGCCGCCTGGGCTGATATGTCCCTAGGAAAGAACTGAAATAATAAAGGAAAATTAGCGAAATCATCTAGATAGCAAGAAATTAAGAAGGGGTCCCAAGATGTCTGAGAGGTTGGTTATTTCAGGTATTGTATAGCGAGTTGATCTTCCAAATTATTTCGGTTACGCTTCAGATGAAAGACGTCTTGAATATTTGTCTCCTTTAAGGATATTGATTGCTTGCACGAGCAACTTGTACATAAGAGGAGCAATGTTGATATTGTGAATCCAATGGACTGCATTGCTAGAATCAGTGAGAATGACCCCTGGTCCTAGAATGTTGCTTCTGGTGTACCACAATCCTTTAAGAATTGCCAAGAGTTATCCTTCCTCGGGTTCGCACTTCTCATAGTCTTTTTTTCACCATAAAGCCATTGACCTTCTGTGTCCCGTAAGACTATGCTCATGGATTTAGAATTCATGGTTATATTCACCACAGTGTCCACGAATATGCAGAACGAAACTTGTGGTAGAAAAGTAGTGTGGTTTCTTGGAGTAACGTTAGGAGATTGAGTCGTATTTGAACCTTAGAAAGCGTTCTTGAGAGAGGCAACTTTAGCTCGGCATATGACTTCTAGGATAGCAGGTGGTCTGGACTTATCTTCAAAGATGGAAAGGTTTCTATTCTTCTGGAGTAACCAGCATGTGGCTGCAAACAACGTGCTCTAGTGTTTGATACCTTTTAGGGTCTTCAAGTTATAGCCTATCGACTCAGAAGTTGAGTCAAATGCAAAGAATTCGTAATCCTCCCTAGGCAGCATTCTCCTCCAAGTTAAATTAGCTTCTGGGCAATCACGTATGTCATGGGGAGTTGTTTCAGTTGCAGTGTGGCAACGCGAGTAGCGACTGTCTGCGGTGAGATTTCGGTTGAACCTCAAGTCATCTGTGAGTAGGTTGTTCTTGTGTAAGAACTACAAATGGGTCTTTATTTTGTGTGGTAAGGCAGAGGACCAAATATCATCGAAGTGACCCAAGTTATCTGCATTTGCAGAGTTGGTTAGGATTTTGTAGGTGGAATTCAGAGTGTATAGATGTCATCGCTAGTGTGTAGTCAGGACCGAACATCCTCTCTATATGAGGTACTAGGAGGTGGCATGAGAAAGAATGTCTTGGATGATGTTCGTGGTGAACCAAAAATTCAGAAATTATTTGTTCCGCCGACCTTCATCTAAAATAGGGCTTGCCACTTTCAGATCTGTAATATCGTCTGGGATAATGAGATGTGGCTTGAGAAGTGGTGCATATCCTTCTCCCAGCCAGGCATCTGACCATACATCGAAGGACTCCCCTAAGATCATCACCTTCCTAGAGTTGCTCAATAAGAAAGGTAGAGTGGCCTTGATACTCCTCCAAGTATGTGGAACCCGAAGGGTTTCTGTCTCCTTGTCTTTTGTATTTTGACTTTGTGAGATCCACCCAGAGAACTGGTCTATTATGGATGAAGCTTCATGCCAATTTCATAAACAAAATTATATTAAAATCTCTCTGCCAACTTTACTCTCAGGCCTCCCCTGTAGAAGGGTTTAGTGATGAAGGTCTATTATGGATGGGAAGAAACATTCTACGGTGAGAGCATGAGAGGCATTTGAATAACTATAAAGTTGTAGCTTATTTTCAATATCCAACCTTATGGATGGGAAGAACATCATTACATTTACCTTCACACAAAAAATCATCACAATCGGATATCATTTACATCTCCATATATACAATATACACATTTCACATCCAACGGTCAGCCTAAAACTCAATATTGAGCGTTGAAAAGTATTTGCTTGTTGTCCGTGCAATACAAGTCCTATGATGATGAGATTTTGTGGAAACGTGACTAATAGGGTATATTTTGAATCCATAAGGTTAGATTATGAAAATTTGATCATTGTACAAAGTTATTCAAATGCCTATCATGCATGCTCTCACCAAAATATGTTTCTCACTGGATCATTTTCATATATATATATATATATATATATATATATATATATATATATATATACATATATATATATATACATATAATATAGAGAGAGAGAGAGAGTGAGAGAGAGACTCAGACTAGAATACACTCGAGTGTATTCAGAGCAGAATACACTCAAGTAGTTTTTCATGATGCAATATTTTTTTTCAAAAATCTAATCCGTTGATCTTCTTAAACATCTTGTGAATAACTCATACACAAAATTTGAGCACATTTGGACATTTATAGGTCATGTTATAAAGACCGCAAAAATTATGCATTTCAAATTAGTTTCGCGCGTCGATTTTATTACCCTTGGATGAGTGACTTAGACTCATCCAAATGGGCTCAAAATTTGTATGTAGCCTAGTTATAGTATGACGGTGAAGATCAATGGTTTACATTTTGCAAAAAATATTCTTGATATGCAAACACACTTGAGTGTATTCGTGTGATTTGTACACTCTAGTGTAATATATATATATATATATATATATATATATATATACACACACACACACGTTGTTTTCTAATATATACACAAGTGAATTGGTAGTTGACTTGATTCTAGGATGCTATTTGTAAACAATTGACTTAGGTTCGAAAACTTATAGTATACTTTTTTTTGAACTCATTTTACTCAGTCCCCCTGCTATATTTAATGTGTGGAGCTCTCAAATCAGGCCCCCTTCATTTTCTGATTCCATCCTTGATTCAACAGGCTGCACCCTGCTACCTGCTTGCTATTTGGCAGTTCTCAACTGTATTTTCTGCCAAACGTCAGACATCATAAAGAGTATCAAAACCCCACACCTCGCGCTACTCTTCCTTATGTACCCATATATATGAACAAAAATCCTCCTGTGACGCGTAGGAGGGGAGGACTCGCGTTTTGACGCGGTCCCCTTGGTGGTTTCAAGCGCGGGACCCAACTGGCAGGGTTTGGGTGGGTGGAGTAGTTTTGTAGGGTGAGGTGGCAGGGGGTAGGTGAGGGGCTGATTTGATAGGTCTGTGGAGAGAGATTGAGAAAATAATATAAAGAAAAGTTTATTTTGACAGTAACTTTTGATCTGTAATGAATTTTTTGACAAAATAAAAATCGTTGAATTTGTTACGGAAAATGCAATCCAACAAGACCAATATTAATATATTTTTGAAAAAATAATATATATGGATATTAGGAATGAGCATATTCAAATAAAATGGACAAATGAGTGACGATATTAGTGAGGAGGGAAGTAGTGGGTGCATTCAGTATCGTAGTGGGTGAATACATTCAAAAGTAGGCACATTCAGGATAATAGAGGGTGCATTCTGTTAAAAGTAGGCGTATTGAGAACAATAGTGGGCACATTCAAGTAAAAGTGGGTGCATTGAGGGATATAGTGGGTACATTCATACAAAAGTATGTGCATTCTGGATAATAGATAGTGGGTGCTTTCAAGCAAAAGTGGGAGAATTTAAGTAATAGTGGGTGCATTCAAGTAAAAGTGGGTGCATTAAAGTAATAATGAGCACATTCAAGCAATATTGGGCGCATTTTGGACAATAGTGGGCGTAATCAAGCAAAATTGAGCGCATTGAGGATTGGAGTAGTAGGCATATTCAAGCAAAAGTAGGCGTATTTAAACAGTACTGTGGGTGCATTCAAGCAAAACTGGGCGCATTAAGGGTCATAATGGGTGCATTCATACAAAAGTCGACACATTCTAGAGAATAGTGGGTGCATTTAAGTAAATGTGGGCGCATTCAAGCAAAAGTGGACACATTTAAACAACAGTCGGCGCATTCAAGTAAAAGTGGACGAATTCAAGCAATAGTGGACGCATTTTGGACAATAGTGGGCGTATTCAAGCAAAATTGGGCGTATTGAGGAGGGAAGTAGTGGGCGCATTCAAGCAAAAGTAGGCACATTTAAACAGTACAATGCGTGTATTCAGGAAAAAATGAGTGCATTGAGGGATATATTGGGCGCATTAATGCAAAAGTGGGCACATTCTGGATAATAGTGGGCGCAATCAAGTAAAAGTGGACGCATTTAAGTAATAGTGAGCGCATTCAAGTAAAAGTTGGTGCATTCAAATAAAAATTGACGCATTCAAATAATAATGAGCGCATTTTGAACAATAGTGGGCTCATTCAAGTAAAAAATCATTATTTATTCATTTTTACTTCCTCATTTTTTTTATGCCCAAAATATTTTCATCTTCTTTTTTTTCTTTAAAAATATATCAATATTGGTCTTGTTAGAATGTATTTTTATAAGGATTGTAACATATTTTATTTCATTAAAAATTTCCTTTTGTTTTAAAAGTTACTAGCAAAATAAACAAAAATAAAACTGGCACATGGAGTTGGCAGGCGCAGGTGCAGGCGCAAGTCGCAGGCGCTTCAGGAAAATTTGGCTCATATATGAACAAGTGAGGGATTAATGAATAGTAATTTTCGTTACCTCGGATCCTGGCTCCCTGACAGACGATCCACTGTCCGTCATCTACCTTGGGCTCTGCTCCCAATGAAGGAGGAGCAGGACAGGACATCAAGCCAGCCAGGGAAATCCCAGAAATTAATCCGCACGAGCGGATGGCGAAAGGGCCACCTGACGGCGCCTCATAGGATTCTTATGGATGGCACAGCAGAATCCGAAGCTTGTGTTTGATAATCATTCTTTTTGTAATGAAATCGAAACCAACTTTTTATTTCTGTGCAGCATTACAATGGCGGCACGGCCCGATCGATGTGCCATTCGGTGATCGTGAGAATGATAGATAGATAGATAGGTATAATGTAGATCAAATTATTTCGTATTTATAACCTAGGAAAAAAAAAAAAGAAGGAATGGAGTATCGAGGTTTACGGGAAGATATGGCTGATCGGAGCGATATCCGATCATTTGGAGTTTGATGCAGGCCGTGTGGTGCCTGCCACGCATAGCATGGCTTATTCCGAAACCCCTGGCTGGCTGGCTGGCTCCGCCCCGTCCTCGATCAAGCCGCCGCCTCGGCGTAGCAACGCTTGCGCTTCTTCGCCGGAAGCACAGCAGGGCCGGTCACTACTGCTGGTTGCGGACGCACGGCCGCGGAAGCAGATGCAGCCGGCGTCCTATTCCAGGTCCTGCCGAACAGCCTCTCGACCTCCTGGATGGGCACGGTGAGAAGATCCCCCTGGATGAGCCGCCTCCTGCAGGCCGGCCCTGCGGACGCGGATGGGCGCGGCTTCTTGGGCGCCGGCGGGCAGTCGCACGAGGCGTCTGGGGCCGGAATCCGGTAGGAGTCACCAGTCGGGGTGGTGAAATCGTCGCCGGTGCCGACGGGTGTTGATGCCGGTGCTGCCTGGACGGTAAGGACGACGTCGCCGGCTGGGAGGAGGTGCAGCTGGAGCTGCCGGACCGGAGACCCGAAGGGCTGTGCCGGGACAGGATGTGGCCTGGCGATGGGAAAGAGCAGGTCCAAGGACATCGGCCTCGTGTGAATGTCAGGGGATTCAGGCATAGCGTCAGATTGGGCGTGTCTGTGGATGACGAAGTGTGGCTGGAGCAATTTTGGGGAGGAAGAGATGCTGACCGGTGGCGGTGGCGTACAAGGGAAGGAGTAGCCGGGCCAAGCAGCAGAGGTAGCGGATTGTTGTGGGGGATGAGTGCCCTGCTGCTGATATTGACAAAGTTGGTGGGTGGGGTTTGGCTCTCTCTCCCCCTCTCCCTCTATCTCTATAATTTTCATTATTTTGACACTATCTGGATTACACACTATTCTTTTATTCGACAAAAGTCCATTAATATATAACAATTAAATTGTAGCTGGTATACTTTAGTGGTAAAAGTATGATTCCTTCTATTAAAAAATTAAATAGTTAGGGATCTTTCTTTTTTGTTCGTATTCCGATCAAAAACAAAAAACCATACTGCAGCAGCTGTACAACTAACCTCACGCACGCGGCTACACCTACAACAACGAGATGATTCAGCTACCAGTGCACAAACAAAGTGACAAACTCATGACTCATCGACCGCCAGCTTTTCCTACGGCATGTACGCGGGAGCCCACCCCCTCTTTTCTATCGACGAGAATTCATTACCGATGGCCGGCTCCGCTAGCTCACTTTTCCTTTCTCTACCAGGCGGCGGCGTAGAGTGTGTCACCGAGCACCGGCGATGGAATGTGATACTGTCAGGGGTCGGTGTACTACTTACTAACGGGGGGCCCGTATATCAGCAACGTGGTTGTTGCGTTAATGTGGAGCATAGGGCGTGAATGGTTGGAGGGCTATGACAATTCTATTGTGACTTATATGCAATATTTTTTTTTATAGTAATTAGTTATATTGATATTGACTTATGCAAACCGCTACAAGTCATATGGTAAGTAAAAACATCCGGCAAATAATAGAGCTACACATTAGCAAAATAGGGGATTCCATCACCAGAGGTGAGGTGTGTCCTTGCGCTAGAGTATGAAAATTAATATATATATCATCTTCAAAACAAAAACATCAGCCAAAAGTGGGCTACTCCAGATCTTAAACTATGTGTTGGCTGCTTCAATTTTTTCATGCTCCCTCCGTCGGGCCACGTGTTAGTGTTTTTGTGATGCTAGGCTCAGTAATCTGGTTGTATAGGTCCTTGTGGGTTCTGTCTCCAATCCTATTATTGTAACCTGACATGTAAAAAATCGTGATATGTTGTGTTCTCCTACTGAAATATATTTTGTATGAATAAAGTGTGGTTATCGAATAATATCTTATTTGTGGTTGTCCAAATTACCCATATCTTGTGGGCTCTGTCTCCAATACCGTTGTTGTAACCCTACAATACGGATGATGTGTAGGGTTAGGTTAATTTAACAACTTGTTGTTACAATGATTGTGATATTTAAATGTGATGTTTGAATTTGCTGGCATGAGTACCCATGGTGCACCTGATAAAGTAGGTCAAATTTCGATGAGGTCCTACTTTATATACTCGCAACATGCTTGGTGTAGTGAGATCATAGTGAGGCCAGATAGTCTTAATATCGTTTATGGAAGGATAAGGATCTTCATGGTCCTTAGATAGTAATTTGGATGATATATTATAAATCACCCAAGAATTGATAGTAAATCTCTTAGTTAAGTTGTATTGCTGACTTGCATAGTTGCCTTACTTCATACTACATATTTTGTTTCTATAGTAATAGTGTCTTGTGGATGCTATTTTCCTTGCACACAACAGGCTAATCTAATATATGAAGATCTTGCATCCTCTAATTCTTTTTTTCCCTGATGCTTTAGCCATCACTAGGAATTTGTCTGACTCGCATGGTTTACATCCTTTCTGGGTCTCAATGCCATACCCGAGGGTAAGGAGTTTTCCTTCCTCGAGGTAGTGGTAGTGAGAGGTGGGGAACTTGTGCTTTTGTCATTTGTGGTATCCTAAATTCGTCCATGTATGCTTGGGTTCCGTATGGGATGTTTTATATATCTTTATATATACAACCTGACTTTTGTAGTATGATGTTGCATTTAATGCATATGATGCAATCAAGACCAAACCCGCCTTTTGTATAATATAGGTTGTGACTTTAATATATGGATAAATTCTAGTCTCAGTTTTGCTGATCTACCTAAATCTTGTTAAAACCCCTTAATTGTGTTTTTCTTCTAGTCTGCTTGATGCGTGATGATTCTTTGGATCGGTTTGATTTCAATTTCTTCGTCTGACTTCTCAGCCTCGGAGCATTCGTTGACGCTAATAATTTAGCCGGGTGTCCACGACTTACTCACATTGCTCTATGTGTGATGGTTGCTAGGAGTAGGATCGGTTCATTCTTGACTTCGATTTCGATTTCTTTGCACGACTTACCAGGCTTGGGGTGTGATTTGGCATTGATCATTTAGCCGGGTGCCCACAACTTGCTTACGTGTGTGGAAGCCAACTCACACGAAAAATTATAATGTTTGTTTTTTCTAGTTTATGATAATCTACACCTACCGCTTTGTAGTTCGTTCCCGTAGTCTCGTGTAGTATGTGGTTGTATATGATGCATGTGATGCAACTAAGACCAGGATCATTTTTGGCATAATAACGGTCGTGAATGAGTCACATATCTATATTATATAAGAACTTTCGTAGAAAAGGCCGGATGTACTTTTCTCTATTATTTTTTATAATTATATATTGATTTTTGTGTGTGTAAACTATATTTTTGTCTTTAATTTTTTAAATTATATATTATATTAGGAGACTCATCTATACTATATAGGAAACCTCGTCGAGTGGGTTGGATGCAATTGTTTTTTAAAATTACATATTGGTCTCTGTGTGTACACTACACTTTTGTCTTTAATTTTTTAAACTATATATTGTATTAGGAGACTCACATATACTATATAGAAAAACCCGTGGAGGGGGCTGGATGCAATTTTCACCATTATATTTTAAATTTAAATATTAGTCCTAGTGTGTGTACACCCTATTTTTGTCTTTAATAATTAAATTATATATTGTATTAGGAGATTCATCTATACTCACTACTACAGAAATGGCTTATAAAGTCACTTTTCAAGGTGTCGGTTGTATACATAAACCGACACCTAAACTCTACAGTGTCGGTTGATAACATAAACCGACATCCAATCTATGAAGGGCGACCAGACACGGGTACCGCTTTTATTAAGTGTCGGTTACTTATTAAAAAACTGACACCTAAAATCAACCGCCAAAACCAAAATTCCAGCGAAAAAATTACCTCCACAATTTGACATATGGCGTCGGTTCATAAATAAATAACCGACGACTTAAGGGTATTCACGAGACAGGAATAGTTGTCGGTTGTCTTTTAGTTAAAAACTGACGACTATAATCTAGTATAGTTGTCGGTTTTTGGAAAAGAACCGACACTGTTGGTTTAGATGTCAGTTATTTTGAATAACCGACGCTTATTGTCAACTTAATAGCTCGCGCTAGCGCGAGCGACTCTTCCCCTAGCCTTTCCCTGTTTCATTCCCGATTTCCTGATTAGGTCCGGCGATTTTCTTGCTCGTCGCCGCTCGGTGCTGCCGCCGCATTGCTGCTGTCCTCTCGTCGCCACTCGTCGCCGCCGCCGGTCGTTGCCCACTGCTGGTCGTTGCCTGTCCTCTCATCTCCGTCGCCGGTAGAAGCAGCTACGGTGCTCTCCTCGTCACCGCCGCCCCCGTCGGTAGAAGCATCTTTTCTCCTCCACCAGCTTCCTGCAAGGTAACCCACAAAAGCTTCACCGCCTTTTCTGTCCTCCGCCTTGCTTTTCTCTGCCGCCGCCGACCTGGAACTCACCCAGGCGGCGCCTAAGCAGGTGCCAGGACACGCCTAGGGTCCCAAGCCCAGGTGCCCTGCCTAGCTAGGCATTTGGGCAGATGCTTGGGCGGCGCCAGGGCACGTCTAGGCTGCTGCTGGGGTTTGGATTCATCTACTGGATGCCCAAAACATGCACTGATTTCACCAAGTCACCCCAAAAGCCATGAAAAATATTCTGATTGTGTTTATTTATTAACTGATTTCACCAAGCTAGTGGAATTTTTTTAAAAGTTATTTACTGATTGTGTTTATTTAATTATGTACTGATACATATGTGCTATACCAATCTGATAGTCCATGATAGAACAAAGCATAATGATGTTGACTGCAACTTTGTGCGTCATGCTATTCTGAATTAAGTGTATATTTACTTCATAATTGAATGTTTAAGTAAGTTATAGATATCTTGATGATGAACTGTAATGCACAAATGTGACATGCTTGGAATGTAAATGATGAACTGTAATGCACACATATTTAACTTGTTTTATTGTTGAGTATATTGAGAATCCTAATCACCCTTCTTGCTTAATGATGAACTGTAATGCACACATGTGACATGCTTGGAATGTAAATGATGAACTTTTCCCTAAATTGCCAATCATGCTTTTAAAGACATCAATAATCACCCTAACTTGAAGAACTAGGATTTTAGGTATAAGAATGACAACACATTATTTGTTGGCCTAGAAACCCATCCAAGATTTACTCATTAGGAGTAAATCTTGGATAGTCCCCAATTTGGGACTATTCTTGAACACCTAATCTCGCTTAGGATGTAAGTGTATAATGTGTATTGGGTTTTTAAGAAAATTTCAGCAGCATTTCCCTGTTTGTTCTCTAAGTACATATGTACTTGGAGAACAGCGGGGAAATGCTGCCGAAATTTTCTTGAAAACCCAATACACATTATACACTTACTAGTGAGATTAGGTGTTCAAGGATGGGATAGGTGGTACATGTACATTTATTATATATAAGAATGACATCACATGTATTTGTTAACCCTAGATCGTAATCTTGTTGTAATATATACTTGTTTTCTCTTTGATCATAGAGCTTTACAATTTTGTTGTGATATATACTTTGTTGTAATAATGTGAACTTTACAATGTGAGCTTTACACTTTGAATTACTACTTTACAATGCGAACTTTACAATTTGAATGTGAATTTGCAGATGGCTGACCATTCTCCTGATGACCGTGCTGATGACTACCGTGAGGGTGAGGACATCAATGCGCCGCCTCACAATGTAAGTTTTAAAAATATATCATATATTTATATCTATATGTCCATTTATAGTTATATCTTGTAAATGTGAATTATTTTGTCAAATTTTAGGTTGATGATGCACAGGTACCATCTGAAGCACTTGAGGCACTTGATCAACAACACCAAAAAGTTGACAAGAGAAGGGGCATCACTATGATGAAGAAGTTAATTGCGCAAAAGGGCAGTGGACCCAAACTTGTTGTGGATTTCGATAATGCAGGAAATACATGTGGTGTGAATCGCAATTCATTTATTTCATATCTTGGGTTTGTTACTCGTAGCCATTGCGGTTGTCTCTTAGATTCTTGGCATAAAGTTTCTAAGGAGAAAAAAATTTAATATGGAAGGATTTATGTGTGAGTTATTATTAATTTGCAATTCTATTTTGTAGATTACTAAATTTTTGGATACTAGTTAATAGCAATTCTATTTTACAGAGTATATTTGAATTGGATGAAAAGCTGCATCGTAAATGCGTGATGCAACGCTGTGGGAGAGTCCTAAGGAACTATAGGACAAATCTCACCAGAGAATACATAAAAGAAGCCGACAAGAGGAAGAAGACATCCACTGAACAGTGGAACTTCCTGGACAAAGAAGAATGGGACGCGTTTGTCGATTCAAGACAAACTGATGAATTCAAGGTATTAGGCATCAGTCTCAATCTCATTAATTAATATATGTTGTATTCACTTATTCAAGATTAACATTTAGTGTTACTAACCAAATCATTAATTTGCATACTAACTAGGCCCTCAGTGAGGCACAAAGATCAAGGCGTGCACTGAATGTGTATGACCACAGAATGGGTCCAAAGGGGTATGCAGGCGTTCGCCAAAGACTACAGGCTGAGGCTACTGCTGCTCAGTTTGCTGCTACTCAGGAGTCCTCTACCATAGGTAGCACACCTCTGCCTCGCCATGATGTCTGGATAGCTGGGAGGCAAAATAAGAAGGGAGAAATAACTAAGGCCGCAACTGCTGAGGCGGCTGCAAAAATGGTAAAATACAACTCTTACAGCAATCATTCGAATATTGATTATTTGTTTTTTTTACTTAAGTATAAATTTTTGTTTTGGCGATTAGCGGGAGCTGCACGAGCTGAGGAAATAAGGAAAGTTCATCCCTGAGGGAACAAAGGATGAATTGACAGTTGCTCTGGGTAACCCAGAGCATCCTGGACATGTTAGGGCTGCAGGCGCTGGTGTGGGCATCAAATCTTTTTTTGGGTCATCCCAGCGCAAACATGTCCCAAAAGCGGGACTTTCACAAGAAGAGGTAACATATTCTTTCTTTATAATGTTACTGTAAAAGAGAATTCAAAAATTAGAATTTGACGTTTCTTTTATCCATGTATAGGTGGATAAGCTATTTGACAGGAAACTCGAAGAAGCAATGAAAAAGTGGCAGGCATCTCAGACTGCCACTTACCAGACAATACCTACTGCAGACTCTACTCCTACTCCTACTCCTACTGCAGAGGTTGGGAGTAATCTTGGAGAACCACCACCTAGCACATCCACTGTAAGTATTTTTATGACATAGTAACTAGTTTTTTAATTCAAGATGATACGTATATATGAAATTGTAGTCGTTTCAAAAAAAGATGATATGTATATATGTATATAACATTCTTTACACAAAAATTTGTAGGGGTTGAAGCCATGCCGTCTAAAAAGTAAAGAATATGTCGTGGCAGAGGCGTCGGCTTACCCATCCCTACTAGGGGAAACGTGTCACGGGTCTCCAGTACCAACTGGTTGGATTCGGGTGAGCCCGATACATATATTCCCCCAATTTTTGGAACTTCCACTGCCATATGCCCACCCAGATTGTGAAACGCTTGGTGAGGCAGTAGGCGGAGTGATATTGTGGGAAAAAGTGTATGTCTTCTTTACTGAAAAGGTGTGGTAAATTTACATTACGTTCAATTGTTAGTGTGTGTATATACTGGCAGTTGATCTGAAATTATTATATATATATATATATATACAGGTTAAAAAGAAGACACCCACAGCATCTAGGCATCCACTTCTACCTCCTGCATTACCTAGTTGGGTTCCACAGGACCTACCTGTCCCGTTAGGTCCTAACTGTAGGGGTATGGCAGT
Source organism: Alisma plantago-aquatica (assembly GCA_963693085.1). Lineage (NCBI taxonomy): Eukaryota > Viridiplantae > Streptophyta > Magnoliopsida > Alismatales > Alismataceae > Alisma > Alisma plantago-aquatica. Next base: position 71,247,725 of record OY856412.1, on the reverse strand, counting down.
ATGGTTAGGGGAACATGATATAAACTCCCCTATAATTGTTTCTTCTGATTCAGATTCTACATGTCAGTCATACGAAACAAAACTATTTATACAAGATATATTGGAGTTGTTTCGATATGATTGACTAAATACATCTGTGATAGAGCTATGGATAAGGTGAGATATTCTTTATACATCCATATACCTTGTGTATGATCTGGTGATCTGGTTTCTTATTTATTAATGCATGCGTAATTAATACATATTTTGCAGGTACTTAGACAACATATGTGCAGATTTTGGATTCGAACATGTAGGGTTTTTTATTCCATCCTTGATTAGTCTAGTAGATAAAGACCCTACATCATTTCAACAATACTGCTGTGAGTCTTTTTCAAATTTTGCTGTAAAAAAGAAGACGGTGATAATGGCTCCATTCAATGTAGAGTAAGTTTACTTTGCTTATTATAATTTGGGCTTAAGAAAATTACATTTTATTGTGGATTTTGAGTTATTAATTTTTAACTTTTTTTCCTCTAGGGGTAGGCATTGGGAGTTATTGGTTATTGCCCCCGAGACGTTCACTGTGTATTATCTAGATCCTAAGGGGGGTAAATTGAATACAAGATTTGGACACATAATGAAAATGGCAATATTTCGGTGAGAAATATTTTATTTTTCATATCCATTAACATATTTTATTACATTACTATTTAATTGCAATGTTCTGTGTTACATTAACATGTAGGGGTTTTGAGGAGTACAAAAAGGCTGGAGGAAAGGTCCCCACGAAAAAGAACCAGCCAATAATTTGGAAGAATGTGCAAGTAAGTTCCCGACTGCAATATATGTATATATTATTTATGTGAACAATGCTTAATTAGTTGTATTTTTTAATATTTTGTATGTTTGAATCTATAGTGTGCTACACAAGACAGCGGATGGGCATGTGGATACTATGTCATGCGATATATGCACATGATTATCAAACATGCCGTACTGGATATCGAATGTATTGCTCATGTATTATATAGTCTCATTAGATAATATGATCGAAATATATCAATCTTATTTATAGATCATTAATTATATATATACATCATTCTCTTTACATGTGTTTAAAGCTGACCCCATTACAGGAAAGGACTTACCAAATGTTAATGCTCCCTATACAATGGGAGAATTAAATGAAGTAAGAGAAGAATGGACAACAGCCATACAATTAGTGGGGGCTTTAAAATATAATTGGGATCCTGATAGCGAATAATGACTAAACAATGATACTTTGTAAATGAATTTCTGAATTATAATATATGTGTGAATATTTTTACATGTCTGGATGTTTCTACATGTGTCTGAGTGAAAATGAATGAAAGTGTTGGTTGCTATATGAATGTTTCTACATGTGTGAATGTGAATGGATGGAACTACAAATTGCTAGCATGTGTGAATGTTTATAAATGTGTGAAAATAAAATGGAACTGCAGGTTGCATTGCTAAATGCATGTGCTACTTTTTTATTGTTAATTTTGTAGGTTTGCGGCCTGTTGTCGTTTGATATCAATGGATGTCGTAAAACCTGCAGTTCATAACTGAACTGAACATGTTTCTCATCTTGCGACCAGCCACAGCAGGTCTGCAGACTGACAGGAAAAAAAAACCAATAAGCGTCGGTTATTTGTAAATAACCGACACATAATGATATAGTGTCGGTGTTCCTACAATAAACCGACGTCTATGTCCTTAACACCACGACCGTGCTGGACAGCACGGCCGTGGGCGCGAAGATATATGGTGTTGGTTTGTTACTTATAACCGACACTGATAGATCCCAAGATGACGCCCTTTCTGTGGCGCGAAGGGTTTGGGCATCGGTTTTTAACTAATAACCGACGCTTATAGTCCCATGATGGCGCGTTTTCGGTGGCGCACGAAGAGTTTGGGTGTCGGTTTTGGAACCAACGCCTGATGGGTGGACTTTTAGTGTCACCCAAATAGGTGTCGCTTAGAAACCGACACAAAAGGCTTTAAATAACCGACACTAAAGGTAGGTTCTGTAGTAGTGACTATATAGGAAAGTATGTGGAGGGGACTTGATGTCGTTTTCTCCATTCTTTTTTGAAATTATATACTGGTCTATGTGTGTGTACGCCACACTTTTGTCTTTAATTTTTTAAATTGTACATTGTACTAAGAGACTCATCTATACTATATAAGAAAACATGTTGAGAAGTCTTGTTAATATATGTATTGTACATATTTATTGTGTTTTTTTTAATTAAACCAATAAATTACTGATTGTAGTCTAACTGTATAAATGTATATGGATATTTGTTGGGCTTGCTAAGTTTGCCAAATGAGAATCTTGCTGCAAATTCTTTGATTATGCTTTTCCTTTAGTGTGTTTTATGCATAATTGCCGCTAGAATCGGTTCTTTTTTAGTGTCTTCATATGGCTCCTCTGCCACCAAAGCGCACTAATGTGCTTTCGCGCTGATCACCCAGCCTGGTGCCCACAACTTGCTTTTGTGTGCCGGAACCAGCTCCACGATAATAAATGGCATTCTTTTGCCTTGTTGTAGTTAATGGGGAAGTTACCCCGACCTGTTTCTAGTTATTACCTTCTAGTTATAACTCTCCCATTCACGAACCAAAAAATAGAAGAAAATGATAAATCATAATGAAATCCCGACTAATTTCTTTATGCATCCACTCTTATATTGATAAATTTCGTTACTTAGGCTCTATCATTCAAACAAATGGAATGTCCAAAATGACATTTGTCATAGGATCACTACATGATGGTTAAAATAGAGGAGTACAATTGGAGTATTATGAGATCAGAAGATCCCTCTCAGACTAAAAAAATAAATTTTATAAAACTACTATATGGCCAGCCATGCTCTATGGGGGTGAATGTTAGGCGGTGAAGAAACAATGACTCAACAAGATGAGCGTCAACAAGATGAATGTGGCCGAAATACATATGTTGAGATGGATGTGTGGGAAGACAAGAAAAGATCACTTGAGAAATGACTATATCAGGAATAAAATATGGGTGGCGAGCATTGGCGACATGTTACGTGAGGGCCGACTCTGATGGTATGGACATGTGTGTAACACAGACCGACTAATGCGCCTATGCGAAACAATACTATTGAGGCAAGTACAACTAATAGAAGAAAGAAAAGACTAAATTACATGGGAAGAGCATATAAAGAGAGATTTTGAATCTCTACATCTCAACTAGAATATGACTCATGATAGAGTTGAATGAAAAAAAATGATCTATGTAGCCGACTCCAACATAATTGAGATTGAGACTTAGTTGATGATGACGATAATCCACTCTTACATCCTAAAATTTTGTTAAAATGACCTATTTCACTAGCCGATAAAAACAAAAGTGATACATTGGATTCCTTCAATTTTAACTCTTCTGTTTGTACATCCTAACAGAACAATCATTTAATTTTCCTTCCATCATCGGTTCATCATCATCATCATCCATTGATTTTATCTCCGTGTCACCATGTTGTTTTAACCGAGTCTCGCATCTCCCATTAACAAATCCTGCTAATGTAACATCGGAGCAAATGTAACGAGCCCAAATTGGGAGGGTGGGGGGAACTACTTGGCTAAATTGTTGTCGACAGTTTATTGTTGCCAAAAAAAGAAGCAGACATCCTGAGTAGTTGTAGATGTAATGAATGCATCTTTCTAATGGCTACTGTTGTTATGTATCATAAGAAATAAACACCATACTAGGGGAGGGACCAGTCGGCTCATCCACGTTTTACGGATGCACCTCCGACTGGACATGTCTTTATATTGAATAGCAGCAGTGTTTTCATAGGTTGTTGGGTAATTGTGTGCGTGGGGAGGGACGGTGAAAAAAAGAAATTGGAGTTAAATGGGAATTAAAGGGCCGTTTGGATGGAGCATTCATGAGTGCAGTTGTATTTACAAATTTTGGGATTCCAATTGCATCAACTCTAAATCCCTTGATTTAAGACCATTCGGTTTAGATTGCTGAAAGTATAACTGCATGTATTTATACGATTTAAAGAGGAAGGACAGATATGACAGAGCCGCTAACACAAGCAGTGCCTTTTCAGGTAATCGAATGCATGTGGACGAAGAAGAAACAGGGCGCACAACGCACACCGCTAGGGAAGATTGACGAGGTGCGGCAATGGAATATGAGGAGTTTTTGAGGAAGGAGGCGCACAGCCAAGGAAGGGAAGACAGAGGGAGAGACGGAGGCGGAGGAGGAGGATCTGAAGGCCGAAAATAGAAACGAGGAAGGGAGGACAGAGGGAGCGACAGAGGGGGAAAGGTGGAGATCCAAAGGCTGTGGAGAGGAGATGAGGGAGGACAGGTGCTAGGGGGGAGGGATGAAACGGAGGAACAAAACGTTGTGGAGAGAGAAGAGACGGAGAGGAAAGGTGGGTGTTGGCTGCCACTTGCCAGAGATGACGGAGGAGTGGGGCGCGTGAGGGGCGTCGATTGACTGGTTCCGCATGGTCTTTGTAAATTACGTCGTTACTGGCGTGATTTGGACTGCAGGCCTGCAGCATTTCACCATTGTAAATACGGATAATCAGTAACTACAACATTAAACACCCAAACTATGGTTTGATAAAAACCAATAATTAGAATATCATATATAAGTATAATCTCGTCACCAACTGCATCATCCAAACGGCCTCTATTGGGCAAAAAGAAACCAACTTCTCGGCTTTTTCCCCCTTCTATTATGTAGCTACAATCGGACTCAATGGGAAGTAGGAAAAATATCTTCAGTCTCATCATACATACAACAACGTCTCGTTTCCAAGTTTTCTACTTTGATAACTTTTCGCCCGTGTTTTCATCGGAAATGGGCAGACGATGCTCTATCTCCGCGCACAAGCCAATTACGCAACACAGCCTGGTGCTACTGCCTGCTTGCAGTTTGGTGGTGGCATCAAGAAGAGTATCTACTACTCCGCCCTCTCTCTGTTGGACCCACGATCCGGCGAGTTAAATGAGCAGTTGTTGTTGCCTCTGATCCTGCCTGACTGACGATGCACTGTCCGTCATCCACCTTAGAGTCCCCGATGACGAAGGAGGCGGACAAGTATCGTGCCACTGACAAGAAGCAAATCACTTACGGACAAAAAACTACTTACGCAACCTGAGAAATCCGCACGAGCAGCGGAAGGGCGTGTCGAACTGGTGTGCTAGTTGGCCATTGTGAAGATAGATAGACAGATATATCATATATGTATTTGTTGAAATAAGATTGTTCAGGTCCATGTCTTAATTGAATTTGGGTTTGAGTAGGAGTTGATTTGTGTCGCCAATCCTAATAGGAGTTAAATCCAATAAGAGAGAAGATGGCTCTCTAGTTGCAATATTAGAATTTGATTAGGAATTGGACTATGAATTGGAAGGAGATTCCTAATTACTACCACATGTCATGGAGGCCTATAAATAGAGATCCTGGGAGAAGCCATTGGGATCATCCCATCAGTTATTTATTGTTGGTGTCTTCTGTGGTAGAAGAGTCAGGAAACAAGAACAATTGGTGGTGCTCTCTTGTGGTAAGAGAGGGTCAGCGAGTTTGTCTTGAAGCAAAGTAGCAGCTAACAACCAACGACACATTGGTGGTGCATCAGCAACGGTGGCGTATCCGGTCAACGGAGGACACACATTAGTTGGTGGCACTATGTTGGTGTTGCGGCAGCGACTACGACATGAGTCCATCCATTCAGTGAAGGATGTGCATTTTCTCTCTCAGGCGAGAGAGCTTCTGGTTGGCGGCGAGGTACGCAACCTCGTTAGGAGCATAGGTGGACCGATTAGTAGTTGCAGCGGCAACAAGTAAGGTCACAACTGTGTGTCTGATCCCCTACAACGACACATGTGTTGTGTGCAGAAACGGCAACAGGCAAGGGTACAACCGTGTGTCTGATCCCCTACAACGACATAGGTGTTGTGAGGAGAAAAAGATAAGTATGATATTTTGTACATATTGGGTGTAATTATATTCTTCTCTATCTTTGTTCTTGTGTGGGGGGAGCTATCAAGATTTAGGGGTAATTAAATCTGGAGGGTGTGAGTTGTAATCTTGATTACATAATGCTTGTTGGTCGGTATTGCCTCGTATTTTTTCTCTTCTTATTTTGGGGAGAGTTTTCCATGTTAAATCTTACGCTTTCAGTCTTGCAGAACACGTCACTTGCCCACTACAATTCCTAACAAGTGGAATCAAAGAAAGGTTTGAAGGTTGAAGTGGAAGCGGCAATGACATCTGAAAATAGAAAAGTACGCATTGACGAGATGGTAAGGATTTTGGCTTCTAGAAGATGCATATTAAAAATTATTTGTACTAGAAGAAATTGCATCAACCTCTAGGGGGACTAAACCTGAACAGATGAAGCAGGATGATTGGGATCTCCTTGATCGTCAGACACTTGGAGTGGTCAGGTTGACATTAGCACAAAATGTTGCATTTAACATAGCCAACCAGAAGACGACGACAGGATTTCTGAACACGCTGTTAAATATGTACGAGAAGCCAACTGCTGCAAATAAGGTATATTTAATGTGTCATTTGTTCAACCTGAAGATGAGTGAAGGAGCCTCAGTAGCAGATCACACCAATGAGTTCAATGTCATAATTACTCAACTAAACTCAGTGGAGATAGTGTTTGATAATGAAGTCAAAACCATTATCTTACTTTTCTCTTTTCCTGAGAGTTGGTCTGCTACGGTGACAGTAGTCAGCAGTTAATCATGAAGAATGAAGCTGAAGCTTGACGACATTCAAGATTTGATTTTGAATGAAGACATCCACAGAAGGGAATGTGGAAAATTTGGTTTTTCAGGTTCAACTCTATATGTTGAAGGTGGAGGAAGAAATCAGAGTCGTAATCACAGTTCTAATCGCAGGAAGTCAAAGTCAAAGAGTAAAGAATGTTACTGTTGCAAGAAAGTTGGACACTTCAAAAAAGATTGTAAGATCTAGAAAAAGGTATCACAAAAACTTGTCAAAAAACACGAGGATGATGACCAGAGCAATACAGCTGCCATTGTGGAAGATCTGATATTGACAGTCCAAGAGCAGGAATTGAACATAGAGGATGTTGTTGAGTGGGATGTAGACACTGGGGCATGATACGTGTCGTTTGCACACCAATTCACTAGAACAATTATCCTAGAGTTTAATCCTTTTTTTAGTTTCCTGTTAAGGGTAGTATAGAAGGGTCGATCCCATAGAAAAATATTTTTAAGATTGTTTTTGTTACGACCCCACCTCCCAATAATCCCCCAATTAAGGGAGACCGAGAGGTCGAACCCGCACCCATTAATCCCGGATCAAAGGTTCGACATATAACCATAAACAATTAATAAATTCTAACAGACTATATTGAAAATGGTAATAAAATTTTTCTTTACATACCTTTTGAAAACTTGGATCTCTAAACTTTTATCCACACTGATACTAATCTATCTAATCCTCCTTTGTACTTTAATTCTCATTTAGTATCACATGTGCCACTTTACTGTTTGTTCTTTTCATTGTACCTAAAATGCCGACAAACAAAACGTCGGTCAGTCGTAGCTGGTATGTGGGGGAAACAATAACCATGCAACTATGGTAACAATGTAATCATTCAATTACTTATTTAACAACCAATATTACGTTTTAGATATAACTCCGCGATCTAAGAGTACCCTATCCTCTGTATTGTCCCCATTAAACCCCTCATGATCCACCTATAAGTGAACCAGTTTCTAGGGTTGAGTCACATGGCACTACTCGTAAGTAGACCACTCCTTAACTCGGGATTTGCTAAAGAGTCTCTAACTCACGGTAACCCATACCTTGCTCTAGGATTACCCCTTTTTTTGCCTTTTCAAAGTAACAGAGGTGGACCCGGATCTAGCCAGTTATATTTGCACAATTATGGTGATAATCATAGTCACTTTATAGTTGCATGAAATAAATAAACATCCAACAGTTTAGTTGCATTCAATGCGATTAAACATTCGGGAATCCATCGGGAAACTAAAGCGGTTATTCATAATCGTAACCACATACCTGATCCATAGTAACTTGATGTCCATGCATTAACATTCAACACAATTAACAAGCAATCAACAATATCCTGAAAATAATGCATAACATTTAAGTGTCATTGTTTTATTCAAAACATCCTCAAGATCAACTTGGATTCCACCTTATGATTTCTAGGCCAACTTTAGGGTTTTATTAGGGTTTTAGCCTTCATTATGCATTTATCACTTTTAATGCTCTTTTAGTTCACAAACCCTAATTTCTGCATCATAGGCACAATTGAATGTCAAATAAGTCTAATATGTTTCTTTTACACTAAAACTATTATCTTTATCCTTTTTGGTCATATCCAAAACATTAAGGCTAATTATCATCTTTGGTTTCTTTCAAATTGACAATTCATATTTCATTATAGTTCAACTCACATATATGAACCTTATTTATTACTATTTCCACCTTTATACACTAGGAAACACTAATTATCCAAATAATTCACATTAAAGATCTTTGATACTCAATTTATCTTCGAATCATCATATCTCTATTTTATTCTTCGATTTGTACAATTAAAACCATTAGAATTCATATCAACATAAATTAGGGTTTCTAATCCCATTAAGGCATATTCATGTACATAGAACCCTAAATTAAACCAACTATATAAAAAGATCATCTTTTCACTTTTATTAACAACAGGTTAATATCAGCTTGAATTATCCATCTATCATCAAATCTAAGGGTTTTTCCTTAGTTAAATCATTAAAGATAATAACTTCATGTACTTTTCCAATTTCAAGCATATAAACTATAAATTAGGCTAATCATGTGCAAAGTTCTTCCTTTTTGAACTCAATGTTCCCTTTTTACATTTAACAGATTAATATCAACTCTAAAGATCCATTAAACCCTATTAAACACATTAAAAATAGGGTTTCTTAATCTTTAATTCATTAAAGATGATAAGTTACACTACTTTTCGAACTATGATCAGATTCAGGCTATAAAACTATTTTTATTGGGTTCCTTGCATTCTTTTGATCAAAATTCATATATAACTTGTCCTAATCGGAGTTACCAATCATGAGATATGATTTTTGCAATAAAAGGCTTACCACAGCCAATCACGATGTGCCACGTCGCCTATCCATGCGAGCGCTTGATTTGGAAATTATAATCGAATTACGTTCTTGCCCTCGGGTAAGTTGATCATCCTTTTAGCCCGTGAGGGGCAAAACCGTCCAAAGCTTCTGAGCTTCTTCTTCTTCCTCTGGACGGCACGCGCGGCCGCCCTAGCAGGGGCTTGTGCGGCCCTTTCTCCTCAGCCCCGACCCCGAAGACTCCCCAGGTGAATTCCATTACCTCCGTAGTGTCTCTGCGCACAGGGGGGTGCCCACAGGTCGTGGGTTGAGTGGCTTTTTTGGGCCTACTTGGCTCTGCAACTCTGGCCGATCTGCAGCCAAGCGCGGCTGCTCCTTCCTTCATGGGCCACCTTTCACGTCGGAAGCTACACCCCTACCTCCGGCGTGCTCTGGCGCATGCAGGGCGCTTCCAGATCTCTGCCAAGGAGGTCGATTTATCATCCATCAAACCACGTTCTTGCAGCCATCATTGCAGCCTAGCTGCTGCTGCGACATCTACTCTAGGGCATGGCCTCAAAGGTAACATTGCTCCCTGGGACCGTGGTATAGTAGGCTACCCTCAAAACCCCCTATTGGTTCCTCATACTCCGGGGATAGCATTGCCTTTCATTATTAGGGTTTGAACGAGGAGGAAGACGGGGAGAGAGAGAGAAGGGCCTGGGATTCTCTTCAACTCGTGTCTTAGACTCTACCCCTTATATAGGGGTGAGTATCAACGTCCCAAGATGTTTAAACAAAGGGAAACAAGCCCTTTTCTAAAAGGAATGTAATTCCTTCACGGAAAAGCTAATTTCCTTCTCTTTCTCATATTACTTTAATCTTCTTTATTCTTTAGACATTAGGAATTCGAAAATAACTTCTTTTATTCTTTTATTACTTGCCCTTTATTCCAATGGCACGAATTCTATTTTCATTTAATAGGAAAAATACTTTCTTTTTATCAATATCACAAATTCATTAATAATGTATCACATTATCTTTTTATTTTGCAAATTTGCTATTTTCTCTTTCCTCTTTCTTCATTGGGACTCCTTGGATCCCAAGAAACTCTATTATTTAGAAATTATTTTCCAAGGATATTTATTATCCGTCTAGATGCATCTTTATGCATTATTTCTCATTATTATGTATATTTCTTATTAAAATATCTCTTTTTGAGGATTTCTTTTTATTTCTCTTTTATTTTCCTCATGGGTATTCCTTTTATCATTAGAAACCTCATGGATACGAATTATCACCAAGAAAACTCATTTATGCCTCTTTCCATTCATTTTCTACATTTTATCATCATTTTCAATTTCTTTCTTAATAAAGAAATACTTAATTAACCTTTTCTTTTCTAATTACTTTCTTTTCACAACCTTGGTCTCCTTGGTACCCAAGGAACCCAAGAGACACGAAATCCTCTTTGGATTTGCCTTCTAGAGGTTTCTACATATTTCTTTTCTCGAAAATTCAATTATCCATTTACTATTTGAATTTCCTTGTTATTGGGCCCAATAGCCAATACAACCCACAAAGCAACCAATCAAGGCTATTGTGAAAGGAATCCATTTATTCAAAACAAATCATATCATTATTTGTTCAATTATCTTTAATATGAGAAATTTCATTTCTCACCAATTGAACCCAAAAATTGGGGTTGTAACATCCTTCCCCTCTTATAGGAATTTGGTCCTCAAAATTCAAACAAGCAAACAAATAATTCAGGATAAGACTTTTCCATGTCCATCATTGGCCCCTATGTGACTTTGTCGTACTCATGGCATTTTCAAAGAACCTTTATCATCACATATTCTTTTCTCTGAGTTCTTTCATCCTGGCGTCTATAAACTACACAGGTGACTCATGCCATTTCAGCCTCCCTTGGGGCTCACTAGGTTCATTGCTCAGCACATGGTCGGGGTACCTCACATAGTGCTCTAAATTGGACACATGGAAAACATCTCCCATTACTCTATCCTGAGGGGTAGGGTGAAACCTATCCTTCTCCACCCATCCATCTATAATGGACCCATGTATCGGGGACTCAGCTCTCTTAGTTATAACTTAGAGGGGTCGGATTTTCATGTCACATTTTCTCCCACAGTAACTTGTATGTCAGTCTACTTTGCATCTGCTCACGACTCTCATCATCTCTAGGCTCCTTTCAGCCATTGCACAATCAAAGTGACTTCATCTACACGCACTGTGGTCCCTTTTCTAACCATCATGTGGTCCTTTTCTAACCATCATGTGGTCCTTTCACCAACATCACCTTACTGAAGTGTTGACCGACACCACCTCCCTTATAGAGCTTCTTAGAATCCCGATACAGGCTATGGTGGTCATCATCACATCTTTCCTAGAACAAGAACTGCCTCTATCTATCACCCTGAACGAGCACATATGCTCTCATCAGACCCTTTAGTCTGGATCCTACTAACCATAGTTAGGGGTGATAAACTATACTAACGTTGAGTTCTTCATGTACCTACTTCCATTTTATGGAAGTGAACCCTTAGGTCAAAATCAAGAAACTTTGAACTCGCTTCATGGTGTAGTTGAACCATCTCTCTCATGGGTAGTTCAACTAGATCTGTCCCTTGACATAACTCTTTCTTTCTTATGTCATCTAGGTAAGGCGATCTACCATAACCCATATTGTATCTCGGCCTTCTTTGGCCCAGGGAAGACCTATCACAACATCCATAGTGTTGAGCTCTCATTCCTTCTCAGGGATTCTTTTGTCCTCCATATCGATTCCTTGGGTTACTGGGGTTCGTCCTTTACCTCCTGGCTTGCATGGCCATAAACCTCATGCAACCTCATCTTAAGCATCTAACGTGCTATTGCCATTCTCCATGGTGTATCATGATTTCCTGTATGTCATGATTCTTTTAAGATCGATTCCTTTGAAACCCTAAACCACTCTTGTCAGGGTTTCATCACCTTCTTTTCCAAAGAAGTGCACTTGAGGTTCTACCACCATTCTTTCATTGCAACAAGGACTAGACTGGCTAAACAAACAACCCTTAACTTTTCAACGCATCTTGTTATATCTGAGTGTTATCCAAACACCTCTCCTTTTCAAACTTAGGGTTAGCCAAACAACCTCTTCTAGCTTCAAGTCAAACAAGTCTTAACCAAAGCATACATTACCACCTCTCATCCTTAGGTATTAGGTAACATTGAAGACATACACTTCCATGTATTTTGCTTATCATGTCACCTTCAACTATATGTTCGTCTTCATAAGAACACTCTCTGATTCCATCATCATGGTGATCAAACTCAACCTGATATAACTTGTAAGTTCCACATAGCTCATGGTAGAAACATCCTCATAAGGGAACTACCTCATTCCTCTTAGTGTTTACAAACCATCCATGTATCATTCACTTTACCAGGGTAGATATCTTCTCTATCCCCATTTCTCGTGGCAATGTTCCAAACATCTCTTATCCTTGGTGTATGGCATGCGTAATGTCCTATCTCTCACTCCCATAACAAAAGGAAATAAGCATTTGGCTGCAGTCCAAATACAGAGTTCTTCCTATTCCAAGAGTAGAGATGGTACATCCCACCTTGCCATTACACCTTTAAATCTAAGTTGCAACGTGCCACATATGTCTCTTCATCTTAAACAGCAAGATATCAAACTAGTCTTGAACCTACTGAGGTTTATATCCTTGGTCATCTCATCTAGGTCTATAGGGTACCGACTATTTTGGGGTCATCCCTCTTCCCTCATGCATCTAGAGAGTGCCCTACTCATCTTCCCTTTGGGTCCCATGAGTTCATGAAGGTGATCAATCTCCTACCCCATGGCCCTCAGACAATGATAGCTGTTACCTCCTGACCCTATGGTCATGTACAACTGGGGAATTAGGCAACTCCAATCGGTCTTATCCCTACCGGACCCTAGGATAGACTTAGGATTCTCCATTATAGTACATGTTCACTTAGAATCTTACCCAAGTCTTCATCATCTTTCTTTCTACATTCATGGGTTGACTCTCATCCGTTCATAGGCATTATGGCAACCTGCCTACCTTGATCAACCCCCATACCGGTTACCTCCATGGTAACACATTCCTATGCAATTAGATTTGGATATCTATGGATCTACATGTTCATTCTCATAACATAACTTTTCACTTAGCTTCTCAAGGTCCTAAGAGACCTCTTTAGGTTACCTTAACCTAACCACAACTGATATACACTCTATCAAGGGTGTCCCTCTCCCAGGATGAGAGGAAAACTATCTCTTGACAGCAAGGTCACAAAAGCTCTTAGGTCTAGGGTTTACATCCACATGAGCCCACTTAACCCTAGCAAGCTATTAAGGCATAAACATATCACCTACTGAACCATGCTAGGTCATACTCATCCTATTTTCTCAATGTTGGATCAAGATCATACCTTTCTTTATCATCAACCTAGCTGTGGGGGGGGGGGTTCATCAAACATGCCTTAAACTTCAGGGGCTCCCTTTTTCCTCTATACATGAGGATTACCATGCTCGCTTCTATAGGAACTCAACTTCCCATCATGAGCCTTAGGTACACCACTTCCCCTCTTAGGCCTAGGAACCCTAGGTTCACTGCATGCTATGTCTCTTAACTACAAACCAAGCATGAAAAAGGCATGACATGCACTCCTTGTCATCCTTCAACTCAAGCAACACTTAGTGTTGGGTCCTCCTTAAGGACAACCAACAAGGTACAAAGCCTCATAACCTGCTACTAAACCTTTCTTCTTCCTAACTCAGAAGGTAAACATCTCTACCATAGGCACGTAGGCACCAGATGCTTCATCTTCATTCTCTAGGGTTGGTCCCTCTAAAGGCAACCAAGATATCATCAACTTTCAGGGATCGATCATGAGGCAACCATTATCATCCATTGTTCAGGGTTTTAGGCTTCCAACCTTCTTGCTGGGTTTCCTGCCCTCTCTAGAGCTAACCCTACATCCAACCTCACCATTAGAGGTCCTCTCTTCATGAAGGATCAACCTCCAAAGCATTCTCTACATGGATGAAGCCTAGGTTCACACTTATGGTTGCTCAAGATCATCCACAACCCTTTATGCTCCATCATAATTCCTTACCCAGGGTTTCATCCTACCGTCAGCACTACGACATGCCCTAGGTTCCATCTATGCCCTACTGGTACAAGCCCATAGGGTTTCTATGGTCCTTCACGAACATCATCAACTAAAGAGCTATCATGTACCCTAACATGCACGACCCTTCCCAGGGTTGGGGTTGCCAAAGGTGCTAGGTCACCCATGGATCCTATGGCATCCCAAAGGCATGTCCTCATCTCTTTCTAACCTTCACTTAGGGTTAGGGTTAGCATCATCCTCAGAGGACGTGCCAGGTCTCTACTTGCAATGGAGATCTCTATCTCCAAGACTAACTCATCCTCCTGACAAGAAGGTCTAGCCTCAGGTCTCTTCTGAGAACATGACATCTTATGTCGTACGACCTAAGCATGTATCTATTATTTATTTTGCGCTTAATCTATTAAGCTTATGTCCATGACATCTTATTTACATGCCTTTCATTAATTTAGTGGAGGATTCCTTAAACCTTATTAACCTTACCCATACCTCAAGAGGGTGAGGAGAAGAAAGAAAACCCTAATCCTTTAGGTCCTTATCAGAATTTTGTGATGAGAAGGGATGAATAAGATGAGAAGTCCTAAAGGTATCTTATTTTGATTCATACCCTAAGACTTTGGCCAGGAGGTCACACGGGTTCGGGAATCTTCGTATTCCGACTAGCGGTGCGGAAGAAAATCTTGCCAGCCCCCAAGTCGTGATCCCTTTCTAGACACCTCCGTCTTTCGGATACTCCTCTAATAACTCCCTTGGGTTCTATGGAGTTTGTAAAATTTAATAATTATTAATGGTTAACTGAGGAACCTAAGCTCTGATACCAAATGTTACGACCCCACCTCCCGATAATCCCCCAATTAAGGGAGACCGAGAGGTCGAAGCCGCACCCATTAATCCCGGATCAAAGGTTCGACATATAACCATAAACAATTATTAAATTCTAACAGACTATATTGAAAATGGTAATAATTTTTTTTCTTTACATACCTTTTGAAAACTTGGATCTCTAAACTTTTATCCACACCGATACTAATCTATCTAATCCTCCTTTGTACTTTAATTCTCATTTAGTATTACATGTGTAACATCCCTGACCTGGGTTATGAGTTAACCCTAGGTGTTTTGCCTAAATATGTAATTAAATCTTTGTGATTAACTCTGAGCATGTAATTAAGTTTCTCAGAAACATATATTTCAGTATTTGCTCCTTTTTATTTAAAGTTGTAGCATTGTTTTGATATACAGGGACCTATGTGCAATTTACCCAGTTAAAAGGGTTAGCTTGCAATTTGCACATGATGAGATGTTCCTCTGATGTTGAGACATCGTGAGAAATCTTTCTAGCAAAGTTTGAGGGATTTCCCAAGCTAAGGCACCAAGGTGCAGCTGTGGAAGCAATCCCGGTGCTTGAAACCCTAGTTTGGGGTAAAATGCAATTTACCCAAATTAAGGGATACAAATTGTGAAATATGTCATCTAATGTATCTTTTTAGACTCTTGCCATCATTAAGAAAAGAAATGATGAGGAAGTCACCTCAATTGAATTATCAAGATATGAGATATGCCTTGTGATTGAATAATCAGGGTATAGGTGCAATATTTCTTTATGTATGTACCTCATTATTAGCTTTCTCTCCTTTGCCTTCTTTTCCTAAGACCTTAAGAGAAGGTTTGTCCTTAGAATAAAGAGGAAGGTACGATCAAGTAAAGAAGGAGGGACCTAGTTGGAATTATGGACAACTTATGAACTAATGTTGAAAATCCTACCCCATGTATATAAGCTCTCCTTCCCTTAGTTGCAAGGGAACTCACCCTTCGTTCCCTTACTGTTTCATTTCACCAAAGATGACCAAGGACTTCCTTGGAGCTTAGGAGGATGACCAAGGGGTGCAAGGTAGGTTAAACCCCTCTTCTTGTTTAATTCCATGGTTAGAACTCGAATTCAAGGTCATCTTCATGGCTAACTCTTGAAACCCTACCTTTCTAACCGACTCTTTTCATCCTTCCTTGGATTTTTCACCTTGGACAACCTGTAAGAACTCAAGGAAGCCATTAGAGCTTGGAACTTGAAAGCTTGGAGCTCAAGAAGCAAGCTTTAGGCGGGTTTTATAACTCTAAACCCATGCTTTACTATGTGCATCTTTATATGCGGTTGGATGATAGCTCTTAGTGTTTCCCTACTTTTCCCTGCTATTTTGCAAGTAAATCCATGGGATATTCGTACTGTTCTTGAGCTAGGAGATGAAGGCGTGATTTCCAAGAAAAACCCACCGCTTTTCACTTCCTTAAACGGTCTCAAAAGTTTGCTCTCTCGGTCTCAAGACCGCGAGGTGAGCAAACGGTCTCGAGACCGCGACAGGGAAAACGGTCTCCAAGACCGTTTGGCCCCGTTGACCGAGCGTGGACCGTATAATAAATCTGTTCCTAATTATATAGGCTAATTACCCTCAAAATTTGGGAGGCTAACTACAAAGGAATCGGGAGATATGATCTTTTTAAGTAACAACTTTATTTGAATTTATTCCTGATTTTCAAACGGTCTGAAATTGCCTTTTTGGGAAAACGGTCTCAAGACCGTGTAAGGTTGTTGACTAAGCATTGACTGTATGAGATTACTGTTCAAAATTATGTTAATTAACAACTCACCAAGTTTTATGGTCTAATTCCAAACGGTATAAGAGTTGAAGGGTGAATACTAGGGCTAACCCTAGATAAAATCAGTACTGAAATTATGGTGACCTAATTAGGGTTTTTAGGGTTGATTGACCTAAACGGTCTCAAGACCGTTTGGGGGTCACCAAACGGTCTCAAGACCGCGAGGGCAATCAACCAAGACCGTTTGGAGGTCTGGGGTCAAGGATAGTTGACCAATTGAAGGTACAATTACACCGAATTACATTGCAATTAAATATTGACATGATCATCAACTCAATGGGTCGGACCTTGATGAATCTGCACTAAAATCCAAAATTGGATGGGCAAACGGTCTCAAGACCGTTTGGAACTCATCCAAACGGTCTCAAGACCGAGAGGACAATTACCCAAGACCGTTTGAAGGTCTAGGGTTAAGTAATTTGACCAATTGAGGACCTAATTGCAAATAAGTTATCAATTTAATCAAAATTCTGTTTTATGGCTCAATCATGGTTCAACCCCTATCAAATCACCTTAGATTTTGATGAAACCTTGGTCAAACGGTCTCAAGACCATGTGGGGTCCACCCACATGACCTCAAGACCGTTTGGGCCAAGGTTGGGCCCAATTGGAGCTCAATTGAAGGGTTCAACCTTGTGTTGAGTCACATTGTGGAGTGTTGATGGGTGAACATTGATAGACCCTAATTGAATCAATTTCAATCCTAATTGGTCAACAATTGAGGGTCAATTTAATGACCAATTGGTTAAGCATAACCTTAGTTGACCCAATCCATAGGTGGTCAACATAACTTTGACCTTTTGAGGGCTTCAACATCGGTTAACATCATCGATTGTATCTTTGATTTCGTTGATGGACCAAGCGGCTGAGACCATGTGAGCCTCGCGGTCTCAAGACCGTGAGAGGGCTCGCGGTCTCAAGACCGTGAGGGGGATCACGGTCTCAAGACCGAGAGGAGGCTCGCGGTCTCAATACCGCGAAGGGCCTCGCGGTCCTAAGGTCAAACTAGCTAAACGGTCAACGTCTCTTCGCGGTCTCAACTCCAATTTGATCTTCGCGGTCTCAACATCAATTGAACCAATGATAGGGCTTCGCGGTCTTGAACCACTTGAAGAGGCTCGCGGTCTTAAAGCCTAAGGGGGGCTCGCGGTCTTGGAGTTAGAAAGAGGCTCGCGGTCTTGGAAAGTCAAAGTGGGCAAACGGTCAACACTTTCAACCGATTTCAACTCAATTGATGATTAATGATTGAAATCAATCAATGTGATTCCAAGTTGACTTCTTTCAATCAATTCATAATATAAATGGTCCAATGTTGCCCAAATCAAACCCTAATGATAATCTAGGATAGTAAGGGGTTATTTGACTAAGGTTTTTGACCATAATGATGACTAATGGGGGAAATTACCAAAATACCCCTGAAGGGTCAATTGAGTTATACCTTGCTCAATTCAAACTCTAATTACATGAGAATGATGTTTTTAGTCATAATGACTCTATCCAACTTGATCTAGTCTAATGTTATAATCCACCATTAGTATGATGAAAGAGAGAGTACTTCTAGAGAGAGAAAGTACCCTAGAGAGAGAAAGTGACTCTAAATCACATAATGGTGATGTTTTGGGCTATGTTAGCCTATGATGACTTAATCCAACCTGATCTAGAATGATGTTGTCATCACCTAACCTTATGATGAGAGAGAAAGTACTCCTAGAGAGAGAAAGTACTTCTAGAGAGAGAAAGTACCCTTTTTAAGTGGAAACTCAATTGAAGCATCCCCAATACCCAGAAATGAGCATAATTAGGGTATGATCCACCTGTGTGAGATCATAGGAACCCTAATTATGACAAATGATGAACTTTTAACTAATCTAAGATCATCAATGAAGATGTTACTCATACATGAATGATGTTATGAGTCCAATTCACCGTAATGTGAATAGTAAACCCTAATTCAAGGGTGATGACATGTAACGTGAATAGTAAACCCTAATTCAAGGGTAATGGCATGCTTTTGAATATTAAATTCTATTTGATAAGAATTAGAGATTTAAACTCTTATGACAAGAGTAGGAAGGATATTCCTTATTTTTGTATTACCTTTATCAGTTGTATTAACCATGCAGGTTCTGATATGAAGGTAATCATATCCAGGTATGGATGATGATGTTATATTCATTAAAGGCATGTTGTTAGCCTTATGAATAAGTAAAATAATCTGATGTCTTGACAGTGGCATCCTATATTGATAATGGGCTGTGAGAGCCATGAATACCATCAAAGTCATGCCTTAGAGATGACTTGTGATGAGGATAATGAGAAATGATGAATGATATGAGTTAGGTCTGTTACATTTAGTATTCTTCTTTTATAGCTGCTATGCTATTGTTATTGTTTGCAGAACAATGTATGCTGTTAAAGAATACTGAATGTACCTAACTAATCAAGTATAATGTAGAGCCCTGATCATAGATCCATCATTGTCAGAAATTAAATGATGGTGAAACAGGTTTTCCTCAGGGAACTCCTGGAGCACATACTTTTGAGTATGTGGGGTACATGGATGTGTAGAACCTTACATCCTAGTGTAGGAAAGTGATGTAGATGTGTAATCCATCCATCCTTCACTATAATTCCATACCGTATCAGTGGTAGGTAAACATGAAACCTCCTGATGACGAAGAGAGTACAGAACGCCACTGTGACTCTAGAATAGAGAAGGACCAGTTTACCCTGGTGAGATATATTAAGTAGAGACATGAGATGTCCTACAAGTGATCCTCTTACTAACTGAGGAAGGTGAAGGTCATGAGAATCCGGCTCTCTTAATGACCTATGTATGATACTGATGTGACTTCTCAGCGATCAGTTGGAGTATGAGGGGTAAGCCTCATCTCCACAGGGCATAATGTTGTTTGTAAAACATAATCAACCATGTAGTATAACTTGTTAGAGATGACTCCAAGTTAGTTGATTGATGTTACATTGCAATAATGTTTATATTCTCCATATCTCCTAAATTGTAGAGATCTTGTTGTACCTGCAACTGTTATAGAATACTTTGAAGGCTTTACTGCTTAAAATATTCTTTGATGTTATAATAAAGCTTCTGGCAAAGAGTTATAACTCTCGCTGGGACAATTATGTATAATTGTCTCACCCCGTAGGCTTCAACTTTTTAGGTGGACGTCGGAGACGAAGGAACCAGCCTACAGGTGATCAGTCTCAGCAGCAACATCAGGGGCAGCAGTAATCTCAGGTGGAGATTGTCCTGCCATATGGTGTAGTTAGAGTCAGTCCTATGTGTCCTCTGTACTCTCAGGTCTTGGAGTCTTTTGTATAGTGATCTTGAGATTTTGTATATGGATGTATATAATTACTCAAGAAGTAATTATCCTGAGATGTAAACAGTTTATCTCACTTTATGAAAGAGGCTTTTATGGATTCAAGCTCTTGTCACGAAAAGTTTTAATTTCCCGTGATTTTTGTCTTCCGCTGATTACCGATTCGCTTCCGCTAAGTTTTAATTGTGTTTTTGTTATGGTTTGGAGATCAGAGCCCACAACATGTGCCACTTTACTGTTTGTTCACTACTACAGAAATGGCTTATAAAGTCACTTTTCAAGGTGTCGGTTGTATACATAAACCGACACCTAAACTCTACAGTGTCAGTTGATAACATAAACTGACATCCAATCTATGAAGGGCGACCAGACATGGGTACCGCTTTTATTAAGTGTCGGTTACTTATTAAAAAACCGACACCTAAAATCAACCGCCAAAACCAAAATTCTAGTGAAAAAATTACCTCCACAAATTGACATATGGCGTCGGTTCATAAATAAATAACCGACGACTTAAGGGTATTCGCGAGACAGGAATAGTTGTCGGTTGTCTTTTAGTTAAAAACCGACGACTATAATCTAGTATAGTTGTCGGTTTTTGGAAAAGAACCGACACTGTTGGTTTAGATGTCAATTATTTTTAATAACCAACGCTTATTGTCAACTTAATAGCTCGTGCTAGCGCGAGCGACTCTTCCCCTAGCCTTTTCTTGTTTCATTCCCGATTTCTTGATTAGGTCCGGCGATTTTCTTGCTCGTCGCCGCTCGGTGCTGCCGTGCGTTGCTGCTATCCTCTCGTCACCGCCTCCGGTCGTTGCCCGCCGCCGGTCGTTGCCTGTCCTCTCATCACCGCCGCCGGTAGAAGCAGCTACGGTGCTCTCCTCGTCACCGCCGCCCCCGCCGGTAGAAGCAGCTTTTCTCCTCCGCCAGCTTCCTGCAAGGTAACCCACAAAAGCTTCACCGCCTTTTCTGTCCTCCGCCTTACTTTTCTCTACCGCCGCCGACCTGGAACTCACCCAGGCGGCGCCTAAGCAGGTGCCAGGGCACGCCTAGGGTCCCAAGCCCAGGTGCCCTGCCTAGCTAGGCCTCTGGGCGGATGCTTGGGCGGCGCCAGGGCACGTCTAGGCTGCTGCTGGGGTTTGGATTCATCTACTGGATGCCCAAAACATGCACTGATTTCACCAAGTCACCCCAAAAGCCATGAAAAATATTCTGATTGTGTTTATTTATTAACTGATTTCACCAAGCTAGTGGAATTTTTTTTAAAGTTATTTACTGATTGTGTTTATTTAATTATGTACTGATACATATGTGCTATACCAATCTGATAGTCCATGATAGAACAAAGCATAATGATGTTGACTGCAACTTTGTGCGTCATGCTATTCTGAATTAAGTGTATATTTACTTCATAATTGAATGTTTAAGTAAGTTATAGATATCTTGATGATGAACTGTAATGTACACATGTGACATGCTTGGAATGTAAATGATGAACTGTAATGCACACATGTTTAACTTGTTTTATTGTTGAGTATATTGAGAATCCTAATCACCCTTCTTGCTTAATGATGAACTGTAATGCACACATGTGACATGCTTGGAATGTAAATGATGAACTTTTCCCTAAATTGCCAATCATGCTTTTAAAGACATCAATAATCACCCTAACTTGAAGAACTAGGATTATAGGTATAAGAATGACAACACATTATTTGTTGGCCTAGAAACCCGTCTAAGATTTACTCATTAGGAGTAAATCTTGGATAGTCCCCGGTTTGGGACTGTTCTTGAACACCTAATCTCACTTAGGATGTAAGTGTATAATGTGTATTGGGTTTTCAAGAAAATTTCGGTAGCATTTCCCTGTTTGTTTTCTAAGTACATATGTACTTGGAGAACAATGGGGAAATGCTGCCGAAATTTTCTTGAAAACCCAATACAATTATACACTTACTAGTGAGATTAGGTGTTCAAGGATGGGATAGGTGGTACATGTACATTTATTATATATAAGAATGACATCACATGTATTTGTTAACCCTAGACCGTAATCTTGTTGTAATATATACTTGTTTTCTCTTTGATCATAGAGCTTTACAATTTTGTTGTGATATATACTTTGTTGTAATAATGTGAACTTTACAATGTGAGCTTTACACTTTGAATGACTACTTTACAATGTGAACTTTACAATTTGAATGTGAATTTGCAGATGGCTGACCATTCTCCTGATGACCGTGCTGATGACTACCGTGAGGGTGAGGACATCAATGCGCCACCTCACAATGTAAGTTTTAAAAATATATCATATATTTATATCTATATGTCCATTTATAGTTATATCTTGTAAATGTGAATTATTTTGTCAAATTTTAGGTTGATGATGCACAGGTACCATCTGAAGCACTTGAGGCACTTGATCAACAACACCAAAAAGTTGACAAGAGAAGGGGCATCACTATGATGAAGAAGTTAATTGCGCAAAAGGGCAGTGGACCCAAACTTGTTGTGGATTTCGATAATGCAGGAAATGCATGTGGTGTGAATCGCAATTCATTTATTTCATATCTTGGGTTTGTTACTCGTAGCCATTGCGGTTGTCTCTTAGATTCATGGCATAAAGTTTCTAAGGAGAAGAAAATTTTAATATGGAGGGATTTATGTGTGAGTTATTATTAATTTGCAATTCTATTTTGTAGATTACTAAATTTTTGGATACTAGTTAATAGCAATTCTATTTTGCAGAGTATATTTGAATTGGATGAAAAGCTGCATCGTAAATGCGTGATGCAACGTTGTGGGAGAGTCCTAACGAACTATAGGACAAATCTCACCAGAGAATACATAAAAGAAGCCGACAAGAGGAAGAAGACAACCACTGAACAGTGGAACTTCCTGGACAAAGAAGAATGGGACACGTTTGTCGCTTCAACACAAACTGATGAATTCAAGGTATTAGGCATCAGTCTCAATCTCATTAATTAATATATGTTATATTCACTTATTCAAGATTAACATTTAGTATTACTAACCAAATCATTAATTTTCATACTAACTAGGCCCTCAGTGAGGCACAAAGATCAAGGCGTGCACTGAATGTGCATGACCACAGAATGGGTCCAAAGGGGTATGTAGGCGTTTGCCAAAGACTACAGGCTGAGGCTACTACTGCTCAGTCTGCTGCTACTCAGGAGTCCTCTACCATAGGTAGCACACCTCTGCCTCGCCATGATGTCTGGATAGCTGGGAGGAAAAATAAGAAGGGAGAAATAACTAAGGCCGCAACTGCTGAGGCGGCTGCAAAAATGGTAAAATACAACTCTTACAACAATCATTCGAATATTGATTATTTGTGTTGTTTACTTAAGTACAAATTTTTGTTTTGGCGATTAGCGGGAGCTGCATGAGCTGAGGAAACAAGGAAAGTTCATCCCTGAGGGAACAAAGGATGAATTGACAGTTGCTCTGGGTAACCCAGAGCATCCTGGATGTGTTAGGGCTGCAGGCGCTGGTGTGGGCATCAAATCTTTTTTTGGGTCATCCCAGCGCAAACATGTCCCAAAAGCGGGACTTTCACAAGAAGAGGTAACATATTCTTTTTTTTATAATGTTACTGTAAAAGAGAATTCAAAAATTAGAATTTGACGTTTCTTTTATCCATGTATAGGTGGATAAGCTATTTGACAGGAAACTTGAAGAAGCAATGAAAAAGTGGTAGGCATCTCAGACTGCCACTTACCAGACAATACCTACTGCAGACTCTACTCCTACTCCTACTGCAGAGGTTGGGAGTAATCCTATAGAACCACCACCTAGCACATCCACTGTAAGTATTTTTATGACATAGTAACTAGTTTTTTAATTCAAGATGATACGTATATATGAAATTGTAGTCGTTTCAAAAAAAGATGATATGTATATAACATTCTTTACACAAAAATTTATAGGGGTTGAAGCCATGCCGTATAAAAAGTAAAGAATATGTCATGGCAGAGGCGTCGGCTTACCCATCCCTACCAGGGGAAACGTGTCACGGGTCTCCAGTACCAGTTGGTTGGATTCGGGTGAGCCCGATACATATATTCCCCCAATTTCTGGAACTTCCACTGCCATATGCCCACCTAGATTGTGAAACACTTGGTGAGGCAGTAGGTGGAGTGATATTGTGGCTAAAAGCGGATGTCTTCTTTACTGATAAGGTATGGTAAATTTACATTACGTTCAATTGTTAGTGTGTGTATATGCTGGCAGTTGATCTGAAATTATATATATATACAGGTTAAAAAGAAGACACCCACAGCATCTAGGCCTCCACTTCCACCTTCTGCATTACCTAGTTGGGTTCCACATGACCTACCTGTCCCGTTAGGTCCTAACTGTAGGGGTATGGCAGTATGGTTAGGGGAACATGATATAAACTCCCCTATAACTGTTTCTTCTGATTCAGATTCTACAGGTCAGTCATACAAAACAAAACTATTTATACAAGATATATTGGAGTTGTTTCGATATGATTGGCTAAATACATCTGTGATAGAGCTATGGATAAGGTGAGATATTCTTTATACATCCATATACCTTGTGTATGATCTGGTGATCTGGTTTCTTATTTATTAATGCATGCGTAATTAATACTTATTTTGCAGCTACTTAGACAACATATGTGCAGATTTTGGATTCGAACATGTAGGGTTTTTGATTCCATCCTTGATTAGTCTAGTAGCTAAAGACCCTACATCAGTTCAACAATACTGTTGTGAGTCTTTTTCAAATTTTGCTGTAAAAAAAAGACGGTGATAATGGCTCCATTCAATGTAGAGTAAGTTTACTTTGCTTATTATAATTTGGACTTAAGAAAATTACATTTTATTGTGGATTTTGAGTTATTAATTTTTAACTTTTTTTCCTGTAGGGGTAGGCATTGGGAGTTATTGGTTATTTCCCCCGAGACATTCACTGTGTATTAGCTAGATCCTAAGGGGGGTAAATTGAATACAAGATTTGGACACATAATGAAAATGGCAATATTTCGGTGAGAAATATTTCATTTTTCATATTCGTTAACATATGTTATTACATTACTATTTAATTGCAATGTTCTGTGTTACATTAACATGTAGGGGTTTTGAGGAGTACAAAAAGGCTGGAGGAAAGGTCCCCATGAAAAAGAACCAGTCAATAATTTGGAAGAACGTGCAAGTAAGTTCCCGACTGCAATATATGTATATATTATTTATGTGAACAATGCTTAATTAGTTGTATTTTTTAATATTTTGTATGTTTGAATTTATAGTGTGCTACACAAGACAACAGATGGGCATGTGGATACTATGTCATACGATATATGCACATGCTTGTCAAATATGCCGCAATGGACATCGATTGTATTGCTCATGTATTATATAGTCTTATTAGATAATATGATCGAAATATATCAATCTTATTTATAGCTCATTAATTATATATATACATCATTCTCTTTACAGGTGTTTAAAGCTGACCCCATTACAAGAAAGGACTTACCAAATGTTAATGCTCCCTATACAATGGGAGAATTAAATGAAGTAAGAGAAGAATGGGCAACATCCATATAATTAGTGGGGGCTTTAAAATATAATTGGGATCCTGATAGCGAATAATGACTAAACAATGATACTTTGTAAATGAATTTCTGAATTATAATATATGTGTGAATATTTCGACATGTCTGGATGTTTCTACATGTGTCTGAGTGAAAATGAATGAAAGTGTTGGTTGCTATATGAATGTTTCTACATGTGTGAATGTGAATGAATGGAACTACAAATTGCTAGCATGTGTGAATGTTTATAAATGTGTGAAAATAAAATGGAACTGCAGGTTGCATTGCTAAATGCATGTGCTACTTTTTTATTGTTAATTTTACAGGTTTGCGGCCTGTTGTCGGCTGATATCAATGGATGTCATAAAACCTACAGTTCATAACTGAACTGAACAGGTTTCTCATCCTGCGACCAGCCACAGCAGGTCTGCAGACTGACAGGAAAAAAAAACCAATAGGCGTCGGTTATTTGTAAATAACCGACACATAAAGATATAGTGTCGGTGTTCCTACAATAAACCGATGTCTATGTCCTTAACACCACGACCGTGCTGGACAGCACGGCCGTGGGGCGAAGATATATGGTGTCGATTTTTTACTTATAACCGACACTGATAGTTCCCAAGATGGCGCCCTTTCTGTGGTGCGAAGGGTTTGGGCGTCGGTTTTTAACTAATAACCGACGCTTATAGTCCCATGATGGCGCGTTTTCGGTGGCGCACGAAGAGTTTGGGTGTCGGTTTTGGAATCGACGCCTGATGGGTGGACTTTTAGTGTCGCCCACATAGGTGTCGCTTAGAAACCGACACTAAAGGCTTTAAATAACCAACACTAAAGGTAGGTTCTGTAGTAGTGGTTCTTTTCATTGTACCTAAAACGCCGAAAAACAAAACGTCGGTCAGCCGTAGCTGGTATGTGGGGGAAACAATAACCATGAAACTATGGTAACAATGTAATCATTCAATTACTTATTTAACAACCAATATTACATTTTAGATATAACTCCGCGATCCAAGAGTACCCTATCCTCTGTATTGTCCCCATTAAACCCCTCATGATCCACCTATAAGTGAACCAGTTTCTAGGGTTGAGTCACATGGCACTACTCGTAAGTAGACCACTCCTTAACTCGGGATTTTCTAAAGAGTCTCTAACTCACGGTCACCCAGACCTTGCTCTAGGATTACCACTTTTTTTAGCCTTTTCAAAGTAACAGAGGTGGACCCGGATCTAGCCAGTTATATTTGCACAATTATGGTGATAATCATAGTCACTTTATAGTTGCATGAAATAAATAAACATCCAACAGTTTAGTTGCATTCAATGCGATTAAACATTCGGGAATCCATCGGGAAACTAAAGCGGTTATTCATAATCGTAACCACATACCTGATCCATAGTAACTTGATGTTCATGCATTAACATTCAACACAATTAACAAGCAATCAACAATATCCTGAAAATAATGCATAACATTCAAGTGTCATTATTTTATTCAAAACATCCTCAAGATCAACTTGGATTCCACCTTATGATTTCTAGGCCAACTTTAGGGTTTTATTAGGGTTTTAGCCTTCATTATGCATTTATCACTTTTAATGCTCTTTTAGTTCACAAACCCTAATTTCTGCATCATAGGCACAATTGAATGTCAAATAAGTCTAATATGTTTCTTTTACACTAAAACTATTATATTTATCCTTTTTGGTCATATCCAAAACATTAAGGCTAATTATCATCTTCGGTTTCTTTCAAATTGACAATTCATATTTCATTATAGTTCAACTCACATATATGAACCTTATTTATTACTATTTCCACCTTTATACACTAGGAAACACTAATTATCCAAATAATTCACATTAAAGATCTTTGATACTCAATTTATCTTCGAATCATCATATCTCTATTTTATTCTTCGATTTGTACAATTAAAACCATTAGAATTCATATCAACATAAATTAGGGTTTCTAATCCCATTAAGGCATATTCATGTACATAGAACCCTAAATTAAACCAACTATATAAAAAGATCATCTTTTCACTTTTATTAACAACATGTTAATATCAGCTTGAATTATCCATCTATCATCAAATCTAAGGGTTTTTCCTTAGTTAAATCATTAAAGATAATAACTTCATGTACTTTTCCAATTTCAAGCATATAAACTCTAAATTAGGCTAATCATGTGCAAAGTTCTTCCTTTTTGAACTCAATGTTCCCTTTTTACATTTAACAGATTAATATCAACTCTAAAGATCCATTAAACCCTATTAAACACATTAAAAATATGGTTTCTTAATCTTTAATTCATTAAAGATGATAAGTTACACTACTTTTCGAACTATGATCAGATTCAGGCTATAAAACTATTTTTATTGGGTTCCTTGCATTCTTCTGATCAAAATTCATATATAACTTGTCCTAATCGGAGTTACCAATCATGAGATATGATTTTTGCAATAAAAGGCTTACCACAGCCAATCACGATGCGCCATGTTGCCTATCCATGCGAGCGCTTGATTTGGAAATTATAATCGAATTACGTTCTTGCCCTCGGGTAAGTTGATCATCCTTTTAGCCCGTGAGGGGCAAAACCATCCAAAGCTTCTGAGCTTCTTCTTCTTCCTCTGGACGACGCGCGCGGCCGCCCTAGCAGGGGCTTGTGCGGCCCTTTATCCTCAGCCCCGACCCCGAAGACTCCCCAGGTGAATTCCATTACCTCCGTAGTGTCTCTGCGCACAGGGGGGTGCCCACAGGTCATGGGTTGAGCGGCTTTTTCGGGTCTACTTGGTTCTGCAACTCTGGTCGATCTGCAGCCAAGCACGGCTGCTCCTTCCTTCATGGGCCACCTTTCACGTCGGAAGCTACACCCCTACCTCCGGCGTGCTCTGGCGCATGCAGGGCGCTTCCAGATCTCTGCCAAGGAGGTCGATTTATCATCCATCAAACCACGTTCTTGCAGCCATCATTGCAGCCTAGCTGCTGCTACGGCATCTACTCTAGGGCATGGCCTCAAAGGCAACATTTCTCCCTGGGACCGTGGTATAGCAGGCTACCCTCAAAACCCCCTGTTGGTTCCTCGTACTCCGGGGATAGCATTGCCTTTCATTATTAGGGTTTGAACGAGGAGGAAGATTGGGGGAGAGAGAGAAGGGCCTGGTATTCTCTTCAACTCATGTCTTAGACTCTACCCCTTATATAGGGGTGAGTATCAACGTCCCAAGATGTTTAAACAAAGGGAAACAAGCCCTTTTCTAAAAGGAATGTAATTCCTTCACGGAAAAGCTAATTTCCTTCTCTTTCTCATATTACTTTAATCTTCTTTATTCTTTAGACATTAGGAATTCGAAAATAACTTCTTTTATTCTTTTATTACTTGCCCTTTATTCCAATGGCATGAATTCTATTTTCATTTAATAGGAAAAATACTTTCTTTTTATCAATATCACAAATTCATTAATAATGTATCACATTATCTTTTTATTTTGCAAATTTGCTATTTTCTCTTTCCTCTTTCTTCATTGGGACTCCTTGGATCCCAAGAAACTCTATTATTTAGAAATTCTTTTCCAAGGATATTTATTATCCTTCTAGATGCATCTTTATGCATTATTTCTCATTATTATGTATATTTCTTATTAAAATATCTCTTTTTGAGGATTTCTTTTTATTTCTCTTTTATTTTCCTCATGGGTATTCCTTTTATCATTAGAAACCTCATGGATACGAATTATCACTAAGAAAACTCATTTATGCCTCTTTCCATTCATTTTCCACATTTTATCATCATTTTCAATTTCTTTCTTAACAAAGAAATACTTAATTAACCTTTTCTTTTCTAATTACTTTCTTTTCGCAACCTTGGTCTCCTTGGTACCCAAGGAACCCAAGAGACACAAAATCCTCTTTGGATTTGCCTTTTAGAGGTTTCTACATATTTCTTTTCTCGAAAATTCAATTATCCATTTACTATTTGAATTTCCTTGTTATTGGGCCCAATAGCCAATACAGCCCACAAAGCAACCAATCAAGGCTATTGTGAAAGGAATCCATTTATTCAAAACAAATCATATCATTATTTGTTCAATTATCTTTAATATGAGAAATTTCATTTCTCACCAATTGAACCCAAAAATTGGGGTTGTAACAGTTTTCTTTTAATCCCGATTGATTTTTAAAAATAATTATTTTTGATATTTTTGAATAACAAACTGAAAATAAAGTTCGATTTGAGGGGGTTGGTTTATCTAATGCAAGAAAGTAAATTGCAAGAAGAATTAAAGACTACACTAATTCAAAGAAAGAAAAAGGATTATTCTAAGACAAGAAAGAATAAAAGAAGGAAATTGTTAGCACACTAGATTATCTAAAAAAAATATAGTGCTGAAATTTAAAAGGTGGATTGAACACAAACATTTAAGAACAATTTGAAATCAAGAAGGAAGGCATCGAAGCTTAGGGGTTTCACCCCCTTAACCATTGTGAAAATAAAATTGAACGATACATGACAATTAGAAAGAAGCAGGTATGCACTTTATTTGTAAATAAAACACAAAAGAGGAACTCCATGTGAACCCATTAGTCCCAGAAAAAAGATTGGCCTGAAGCATCGTGATCCACTGAGTGCCGATCTCAAATTGAGGGGTTGTGATCACGGGCAACACAACTAGGTGTTGTGCATATCTGAGTTTTGGAGTGGAAAAATCCTTAAGTTGTTTTTGTCTCTCGGCCTCCATCTGAGCGACTTTTATAGCCTCTTGCTCAGCGATATAGGCTACGCGTAAGTTGGTTTCTTGAGTCATGCGTTCAACCATCATAAACTCTCTTTGAGCGGCAAGTGTCTGCTCAATCCTATGAGCAACATCCTCTTTGTCCATCATAATTTGGTTTTATCAATTTAAGAAATGGAAAGTTCTTTCTGGCTCAAGATCAGAAAATTGGTGGTGTAAGATTGTTCAATGGGTGGCACAGTTATATTTATTTGCAGAAAACACATACTATTGGAATGGAAACTCAACAAAAAGAGGAGATAGCACTTCTGGAATGTTACTCGGAAGGCATAACAAAATTAAAAAAAAAGTTTTTCAAAAATTTTTGAGGTTCGAGAAAATGATCTGTTGTCCCCAGCAACGGCGCCAAAATCGATATGCGTCATTTGCACACCAATTCACTAGAATAATTATCCTAGAGTTTAATCCTTTTTTACTTTCTAGTTAAGGGTAGTATAGAAGGGTCGATCCCATAGGACAACATTTTTAAGATTATTTTCTTTTAATCCCGATTGATTTTTAAAAGTATTTATTTTTGGTATTTTTGAATAACAAATAGAAAATAAAGTTCGATTTGAGGGGGTTGGTTTATCTAATGCAAGAAAGTAAATGGCAAGAAGAATAAAAGACTACACTAATGCAAAGAAAGAAAAAGGATTATTCTAAGACAAAAAAGAATAAAGAAAGGAAATTTTTAGCACACAAGATTATCTAAACAAAAGTAAAGTGCTAAAGTTTAAAAGGTGAATTGAACACAAAAGTTTAAGAACAGTTTGAAATCAAGAAGGAAGGCATCGAGGCTTAGGGGTTTCACCACCGTAGCCTTTGTGAAAATAAAATCAAACGATATACGACAATAAGAAAGAAGCAGTTATGCACTTTATTTGTAAATAAAACGCAAAAGAGGAACTCTACATGAACTCATTGGTCATGATGTTCACGTGTTCTCATTCTTCATCCTAAAGGAAAATTTTCCATGGTCTCATCCAAATCCCCATAAATTCAATTTAGGCGTTCTAACTTCTGAGTTTCACAGTCACATCCACCGGGAGTAACAGGCGATAAAAACGACTTATTACGTCGTTTAAATCTGTGATTTCTAAACCAAAAACCATCCATCTAAATAGTCGTGTAAAAGCTTGATCTGATTAACACGTGGCTAAGAGGCTATTCCCCTCGCCTCGATAAGGAAACTACTCACTACTCATGGTGAGGATGAGAGAAACTAGGAAAGAAATTAAAGGAGTCATAGACCGCAAAGTCTAAGGAGGTGATGATTAAATGACTCATTTTTTTTCTCCCCTCCGAGAGAAACACGGAAAAATAAGAACCAGAGAAAGGAGATCTAGAACCGAAATAAAAGAACTAACTTTATGAAAGAACTTATCTTTGTTGCTTTTGAAAGGAAGATTATACAAAGATGAAAATGACAGAATTCTTCTTTTGATTGCGTACAAAGAGAACTTGGGACCCTCTTCTTAGTAGAGTCCCCCCTCCTTTTATAGGGGAAGGAGGGGTGAAAACCCTAGATACAAGACTATCTAGAAGACTCCTAGTCGGCGGCTGAAAACTTTCTAGAAATAGAGAAAATAATTGATTGCTTTTAATTATGATGACCGCTTGCATTCTTTTTGTTGTAGATTTCCGTAATAGCGATTTCGAGTGAATCTTTGGGCCAGTCATAACTTCTAAAGTGGTCCAAAAATATATTTTTCTTGTAGATAATTCAATTCCCTTTCCAACACATACTTTCCCATTAAATTCCACCTTAGGATGTGAGAGTTAGGGCAATTTTGGTGCACGGTATATGTTTAAATCAGGCATTGCGGGAATTTGTGCAAAATATCTTCCAAGAAAAATTAGACATTGAGCTATTTTCTACAAAAATCAACCAAATATAATTAAAAATACAAATAAATATAAAAATCTAAATTGATATAATTAATTATAAAATTAAGAAGATAAATAAAAAAATCCTAAAAAGATATCTAAAAGATGTAAATAAAAGGGATAAATATACATTTATCAGAGCGACGCGTCATGTTGTAACTCACAGGAAGTTCTTCACAAAATATAGAAGATGGAACATTGGCAATGTGAGGATGGGGAATGCTAGCTAATAAAAAATCATTGGGATTGGTGGCATCTGCATCAAAACAGATTTTGGGTGTATTATTAAGCTCAAGGATGTTCGTCATGTTCCAAACCTGAGGCTTAGTGTAATATTTGGTTCCTTATTCGATAGGAGTGGATATGATCTCGCGTTTGGTGGTGGCATGTGTAAGGTAACAAAAGAGTATTTGGTGATAGCTCGAGGCAGAATGTGCTACAATCTATATAAAACCACATTGAGAGTGCACAAAGACAAGGTTTAGGAAGTCAAGAAGCCAACTCCAGTTCAAAGGAGATGAGGAGGACTTGGAAGTACTCCTACAGATAGCCACAAGTCTGAGCTATGGGATTCTCTCAATGATGTCAGCAAAGGTAGAAAGGTAAGTTTCTACAAGTATCATGACGACTCCCAGTTAGAGAAGGTCACTCTAAAGACATCTTCTAGACAGTGTGCACATGAGGAAGAAGGAAGATACAGTGGACATGTAGTTGATGCATGCAGAATGGAGGATCATGCTCTTGATGTGGGGATACATCGACAAGGGGAGCGTCAAATGGAAGGTTTTTGAGTCTTACTGTAGCATGTCAGAAATAGAATTTCCATCCAGGATGACTCGATAGACCAGGAAAGGGGAGTAAAGAAAGTTCAAGGTGTGGGCATTGAGAGAGAAGTGGCACTGCTAAGATGCTTCTTCTTAGTTGTTTGGGAATAAAGAGAAGTCAGGGTGGTACTTCAAGAAAAGGGATGAAAATGACAGGAGACTAACATGCTTGAGAAAAATGACCACCTATCAAGATTTATCATAGGTGATGACAAAATCCAGAAGTTACTCTGGATGATTACTGAAGACAACGTCTCCCTTATGGGCCGGAAGGAGAGATTGTTGGAATATGATTGTTCCAATTCATATCCTAATTGGGTTTGAGCTTGAGTAGGAGTTGTCTTGTGTCACCAATCCTAATAGGAGTTAAATTCAATAGGAGAGAATATGGCTCTCTATTTGCAACATTAGAATTAGATTAGGAATTAGACTATGAATTGGAAGGGGATTCTTAATTACTACTACATGTCATAGAGGCCTATAGATAGAGGTCTTGGGGGAGGCCATTGAGATCATCCCATGAGTTATTTGTTGTTGATTCCTTCTAGGGTATAAGAGTCATAAAACAAGAACAATTGGTGGTGTTTTCTTGTGGTAAGAGAAGGTCAGTGACTTGGCCTTGAAGCGAAGTAGCGGCTGAAGTCGGCGACACATTAGGGGTGCATCAACAATGGCAGTGTATCAGCAGAGGACACACACAAGTTGGTGGAACTACATTAGTGTTGCGGCAGTGACTACGATAACAATCCGTCCGTTTAGCGAAAGACGTGCATCTACTCTCAGATGGAGAGAGTTTCTGGTTGGCGATGAGGTACGCAACCTCATTAGGAGCATAGGCAGCCCAATCAGTGGTTGTATCAGGAACATGCAAGGGCACAATCATGTGTCTGATCCCCTACCACTACACAAGTGTTGTGAGGAGAAAAAGATAAGTATGATATTTTGTAGATGTTGGGTGTAATTCTATTCTTCTCTATCTTTGTTCTCATGTGTGTAAGGGAGTTATTCAGATTTAGGGGTGATTAAATCTGGACGGTGTGAGTTGTAATCTTAATTACACAATACTTGTTGACTGGTATTTCCCCTTGATTTTTTCTATTCTCGTTTTGGGGAGAGTTTTCCACATTAAATCTTGTGCTTTCAGTCTTACAGGACATGTCACTTTCCCACTACAATTCCTAGAAGTATTATAAATAATTGACCTATGGGTGTGCTAGTTGGCGATTGTGAAGATAGATATATAATACGCACCGGGAAAACTTAAAAATGAGATACCAACAATATATCTCTTCACAATGTCTCATCCCGTGTTTTCTTCCCTTACTAGAACCCACAATACTCTTCCTTCTGTTGTTCTTGTCTCTCCTAACCCTTCACTTTTCCATTCACTCCTCCATCAGTCCCATCCACCTCCCAAGCCAAAACAGGCAAACGTCGTGACTGCTACTTGAAGAGAACAACTTATTACGACCGACTGACAACCCTTTCTTTGTCTACTATAGAAACCAGCACGAGAAGCCTAACAACCCTTTCACCGGATACCCTTGAAAAAATGCAACAGAATCCCAAGGCTTGGGTTGATAAGCTTTACTCCTTTTTTATTTGTTTCATTTGTGATTAAGGGGCAAGGCAAAGGAAAAGGAGCCATGGCATGGGAGCTTCAGCCAAGCGAGCAGATGATCATTAGGTTAGTTGATGATCGTGACAATATATAAATAGGTAGATGGACAAGATATATGTGAAGTAAATCAATTTAGTCATTCTCACTAAATTAGGAAAAATGAAAGAAAGACAAGGTAGAGAAGGGGAGCTTGGAGAGACTGAGGATTTGGCAGATATAATGTATACACCACCCCTTCCTGGCTCGGTGCCTTCCTCGATCCAGTAGACGTCTCGGAATAACACCACTTCCGCTTCTTCGCTGGTAACACGGTAGGGTCAGCCGCAGTTGCCGTTCAAGCCGGGATCTGTGTCGTCGTGGGAGTGGCAATCCTGGTCCACGACCTTCTAAACAAACTCTTGATTTCCTCGACTATGACGGTGAGGAGGTCCGCCCCCTGGATGAGCCTCCTCCTACAGGTCGGCCCTGCGGATGTGGACTGGCGGTGCTTCTTCGACACTGGCGGACAATCATCTGAGGCGTCTGGGGTAGGGATCAGGTGTGGGTTGCTCGTCGGGGTAGTGAAGTCGAAGTCGAAGATGTTGCCGAGTGCAGAAGAATGATGATCTGTCGGCGATTCTGGAACTGGTCCAGGTCGTTGAGATGCTATGATGGTTGAATTGTCATCAATGGATGGGAGAAGGTGGAGCTGGAGGTGATGGATTGGGGACCCGGAAGATTGTAGTGACGGTGCTGGTGGTAGCCTCCTAATGGAGAAGATCTGGTCTAGGGCTGTGGGCCTCAAGTGTATCTCAGGGGAGGCGGACATCGGGCGGGCAGTGTTTGTGTGTTTGACAGGACACTGCAAATGGAGATGGCAGGCACCAAGCGGTGGAGGAGGAAGTGTGGGTGAGGCGATTTGGAGGGTCGGTGTTCTGGACCCGTGGCGTGCAAGGGAAGGAGGCATTGTTGAAGGGAGATAAACTAGATGATGAAAGGGAGAATAAGAATATGTAGGCATAAGGCAATGATTGTTGTGGGGTTGTGTGTGTGTGGCGACTAGAGCTTGCTATGATAGACATGTTGGTGGGGGTAGGTTCTGTATGGGTTGTGGACTGTTTGGTCATATCTCTCTCTCTCACTTTCTATCTCTTCGACTTCCCTACATTTGTATATCAAAATTCACATACGGCGGAACAAATGGAATAGAAGGTACACCAGCTTCCCACTTCATCTACTACTACACAAACAAAGTAACAAATTCCATCCACCGCCTACCTCTTTAACAATTCCCATCACTTTCCCATCCATCTTAACTATCATGTTTGGTGAACCCTACCCCCCCCCACTCCCAACCAACCTTTCATTTTGTTTGGTTGTGCCATCAGTTGCTATCGATGCACTGTAACACACGGTCCCACTGCCTAAGGTTCTAGTAGAGTTTTAGAAATGAAGACTAGCCCCACAGATCACCACTAGCCTTAACTGCGTACTTTAATCTCACTCACGTGCAAGCCAGGATCAACTTCCCGATTGGTCACTCATCCTAGTACTACTCCAAGCTGAACACGCTTAACTATGGACTTCTTTAGTAATGGGCTCCCGGAAAAGGAGGTGCACCTTGGTGATATGGGTAGTCCAATCATTCCTTTTAAGATCATTTTATCTGAGACCTCAAATCCTTATAATTTCACCCACTTAGATTCTTGACGTCCTTGTCAAGGCTCAACTATATGACATCATAATATTTTCCCATTTCAGCGCAGACCCAAAATGACCCATGAACACCCAGCTCCCCATCACGGAATATCAATGCAAGGGTGGCTACATCGCCATGGATAACTCTTTCCTACATGTCTAGACCGTACGACTCAAGATTGGCATGCCACATGCCCATGTGGGCTCCACCTACTGGAGGAAAATTGGCTCTGATACCATTTGTAACACCCAGGCCCACTGCCCAAGGCTCTAGTAGAGTTTCAGGAATGATGACTGGCACCACATACCACCACTAGCCTTAACTATGTACTTTAATCTCACTCACGCGCAAGCCAAGATTAACTTCCTTATTGATAACCCAACCTAGTATTACTCTAAGATGAGCACGCTTAACTATGGAATTCTTTAGTAACGAGCTCCCTAAAAAAGAGGTGCACCTTGGTGATATAAGTAGTCCAATCATTCCTTTTAAGATCATTTTATCCGAGACCTCAAATCCTGAGATGTTACACGCACATTCATCACCGATGGCCGGCTGGCCCAGGCTGGTTCACTTTCCTCATTTCCTTCACCCCAACCTCTCTAAAATGTAGCCTTTTTGATGGCAGACTACTTACTAGTGTGGCACCCTGCCTATCAGCAACGTGGGTTGTTGCATAGAGCGTCAATGGGGACGGTTGTTGTCGATTTCAATGCTAGTTTTCTTGCCGGACTTCAACGGGTAACTTGGTTGTACGTGTCGCTCACTCGGTATGCAGGCAATGTTACTCTTGTACATAGGACGGAAAGAACGAATCGCACACACTCAATTCTTGTGCCAAAATATACATCAATAATATAACAATCTGTTATCTTCTCAACTCTTTCATAATAGAAGAAGAGTTGATGGAGAAGGGAAGTCGAGTCAAATACATTGTTCCAATGATTTTTGTGTGTATATATCATAAAGTTCAATATGGTATCACAGTGAGTGTGTATCTTTATTTATTTATTCTATGTCACACATTCATGTGTCTCTAGTGTCAAAGGAAGTATAAGTTTTTCATGCAATTGCTAGAATACAAATATGTTTCAGAGTATAATACCATTATCAGTAGATGTGTAAAGTTATGGAAGAGAAGACCTGTGATTCAGACCAGGAAATAGTCTGGTTCTAGTGGAAAGTGTGAAAATGTCTAAATATGATAAAAGTATTAAACAAACTTATGAAAACATTGTCTCACATTTTATTTGTAATCTTTGATTTGACATCATGTTGTCACATTAGTTTTCTTCCACCGTATTCTTTAACCTATATTTTCAAACTCATTCTTCACAAGGCTTCTCCCAATAGTTTTGGTCATAATTGAATCATAATATGCCATGGATGTTTTTTTCAATTTGACCCACACAAAAAATTGTAGCTAATGATTCCGTAAATCAAACAAAATCTTTCAATTTTCATTCGACAAATGCAAAAGCAGACGCTCAACAAAGTAGTTTGTAATTTTTCATAATCATTCTCATTAGTCTAAGTCTTTAAATGTCATTGTTCACATAATGCAATTGTGCATTTATTCTGTAAGGGTGTAATTTTTGTTCTTGGTTGGAATCTGATGTGTACTACATTGTAACACACTTGTATATTCATTCTTTGGAGGCTATAATTGTTGTTCTCATTAGTCAAAGACTGTTGTGCAATAGAAGAGATAGGGGAATATGCCTCCTCCAACCTAGTACTTTAATATGTATATATTTTGCAAATCAACATGGCATCATAATAAGTATGTATTTTATATCTTTTCTATATCACACATACATGCGACTGGTGCCAAAAGTTGTAATTTTTTTCTCATAGTTAAAAGTATAATATCATATGTAAGACCTCTAATTATGAAAAAAATATAAAACAATATAACAAATTGAAACATGATGTTTCACATTATTTGTCATCTTTGATGTGACATTGTATTATCACATCAGTTTTTTAGCCGTATTAGTTAGCTCATTGTGCAAAACACTTTTACATGTCACTAAAAGTTTAGTCCGTCATTTTTCCTGTCTCTAATAAATCAATATGAAATCGTATTTCTACTTTCCTAATAGGCAAATGTGGCTTTTCTTAAACACGCAAACATTATTTTGTTGTAGTTTCAAAAGCTAATTGAATTTGATCTTTACTTTTTTCAAAATGATTGTATTAATATTTTATCTATAAATATATTATCATCATAGTTATTCTTTTGTTAACTAAAAATTTAAATATATTTCACATCTTAATGCCTATTTTTTAAAACTTTATTTTACTATTATTGCTAAACTCTCTAATTCTAAATAATAATAACTTATTACCTTATGTGATTTAGATGAGATGACATACAATCAATAAATTTGAAACTACATGACACATAAATACAATCAATAAATTTTGATATCAATCATTAACATAAAGCTTATGTGATTTAGATGAGATGGCATACATGCACATATAACAATTCAAGAACAAATAGACCCATACAATGAAGAATGGTATCTTTTTGTTATGGGTTGTTGTCGTTCGAATGTATCTCCAATAGTATGTAAAATTAAATAAGATAACACCAAAATAGGAATTAACACATATACATGTAGGAGAAGTATTTTAATTGAATTTGAAAATTAGGCGGTCCATGATGTCGGTGATGTGGGGATGTGTCCCTAACCTTTTCTTGGTGCAATAAATCCATTTTGTTTTCTATCCAAAACAAAGTAAATGGTTCAATAACATGCCATGGATATCACATAAATACCATGACCATTGGATTTTGAAGAAGTTTTTATAATTGACGTCGATTTTTCAAAGAATCTTCCATTCGCTAACATTGAACACTTGCTACTGCTGAAAACAACAACTCTAGCCGTCGGGTATCGAAGCAAGGTCTGATGTTACATCGTTTACATAATAATTCACTAGGCATAATTAATTCTATAGTTTAATGTCTTCCACCTTGGGGCCCCTGATTTCGAGGGAGACAAACATTAAACAAGACAAGTGGTGCTCCTCTAATAAGAAGTGAACAACATACTGACTGACAATCACTTCTTCTGCAACCCCAAAAATTGAGTTTTTCTAAAAATTCGCACAAGCGGCAGAAGGGCGAGATGACGACGCCTTGACCATAAGATCCTCCTGTACAACAAAATCTGAAGCACTCTAATTTAGTTCAACTTTCAAATTTTTTATTCTTTTGTTTAGTTAGGATAATTAGGATAAAAAGAATGTTGGAAGAGGTAAGGAGAGGAAATAGATGAATTAAAATCAGCCTTTTTTGTCCCTATAATTTTTCTCTAGTGCGGCATGACAGTGATAAACTATTAATTGTGAAAATAGATGGATAGATGTATGTTGTACAGATTATTTCCCAATTGTAATATTTTAGAAAATACATATTAAAATTAAACAAAAATAGCATGGGCTACAGGCGCACATGAATGAGTAAGGATCAAGAGACAGGCGGAGAAGAGTAGGGGAGAGAAATGGAAGCGATGTTTGATCATTCTGAACTGAGGTTGGCCATGTGTAAATGGTTGAATTTCGAATATATTTAATAATAAGGTTTCCCGCTCATTACATATGGAATTTCTTATGTTTTTTGTGTCATTACATTTGTAAAATAAGTTGTAACTACTCACATATTTACAGTCAACAGTTCATCACTTGAGATGGTACATGCTGAGATACAGAAGGTTTCAGCCCAACTTAATAGAAGTTGTATTTTTTGTTGTCAATCCTAATAGGAGTTGAATCCAAGAATAAAAGAAGATGACTCCCTATATGTAAAATTAATTACCATTTGAAATTGGACTAGGAATTGGATTAGGATTCCCGATTGCATTCACATGGCATACATGCCTATAAATAGAGGCCATGGGAGAGGGCATTGAATCATCCCACATGTTCGTATATGATCCCACCAGCTGTTGATTGCTGGTTCCTTATGTGGTAAAAGAGACAAAGAACAATAACAATTGGTGGTTCCCTCTCTAGATGAGAGAGGGTCAATGACTTTGCCTTGAAACAAAGTAGCTACTAGCAGTTAGTGTCACACTGGATGCACTGACAGTGCTGCTCTCTCATTGATGAGGGAGGGCCAATGACTTTGCCTTAAGGGGAGTCAACATGACAATGGTAGTGCATTGACAATGGAGGCAGGTCTGAGCAGAGGAGGACACACGTCAGTGGGAGATACTTTGTTGGTACTGCGATATCGACATCAACTACAGTACTGGATCTGAATAGGGGAAGATGCTCATAAGTCGGTGTCCACGACAATGATGGTGGTATGTCCTCTCAGTGGAGGACGCACATCAGTCGAGGACACATAGGTGGTGCATCAACCACAGAGATGGATCTGAGCAACAAAATACACACATTGGTTGATGGTACACTATTGGTGATGTGACAACGACAACGATCTACCCGATCAATGGAGGACATGTATTGACTATCTCAGATGGAGAGAGTTATGGTGGCACATCGAAGTTCTAGTTGGAGGTGCCAACTAGAACGAGTACCACAGACATAAGCGAGGTAGGTGAACTCATCAGGAGAAAAGGCAACCCGATCAGTGGTTGCTGCGGCAACAAGCAATCCTCAATAATGGTGGTGGTGTCGTGAGGAGAAAAAATTTAAAGGGAGGATTTGTACACATTTGACATAATTATGTTCTTCCTTGTCTTTATTTTTGGGGGACTTATTATATTTATGAGTGATTATATCTGGGTAGTGTGAGTTGCAATCTTGGTTATATAGTACTTGTTGGCCAACCAAGATTTTTTTCCTTATCTTGGAAAAACATTTTACACGTTAAATGTTGCACTTTTAGTCTTGCAAAGCAAATTCCCTAACAATAACCCAATGTTAAGGTTATAAAAAAATACATGTTGATTTACATGATAGTGATGTTGACCTAAGTGTTGAACATGGTTCATATTTTGATAATGACTTAACCATTCCATTCATATGAGTTTAATATGTTTATTTTGATAAATTTTAGGTATTAGGTACATGAAAATAATCAAATTCATCAAGCCCTAACTTGTCAAATTTCAAATCAAAAGCAATGCAAATGTGCATTTTGAGAAAACATTCGAAATCACCTTAGAACATTTTTATAATCATTTGTATTGATGATATGACTTGTAACTGAGATGAGAAAAAATAAGGGACACTTAATTCCATTGTGTGGTCACTTAAAAATCATTTTGAAAAATTTATCACATCAACTTTATTGGTCGAGTTTGAATCTCGACCGATCCATGATGGATTTTGGAAATGACTTAGATCAATCGAGTTGTACACTCACAGAACTCGACAGACCAACTTTCTGTCCAAAGTTGATTTTGGTGAAACGGTTGAGTTACCCCATGACAACCTCAATCAATAATTTGAAAATTGACTTGGTTGGATAGTAGATCGGTCGAGTTATCTTTATTGAAACTTGACCGAATACACTATATAGAAAATGCAGAAAAAGTGATTCCAATGGTTTCAAGTTGTAAAATTGCTAGTTTTCATTCTTAAGTAATCCCACACTCAAAGGGACACCCCCAACTATAAATTACCCCTTGGAGTTCATTCCAAGGTTGCTCATTTATGCTATCCTTGGTCCTTGCTATAGTTGAGTGTGCAAAACCCCTTTGAGTCCCTTTCTCTCTCTCATTTACAAAGAATTATGTGATTATGAGTGAGTTACACATGTTGTAAGAGAGCTACCTCAGTGTTACTTCATAAAGATCTCCATCTCTCTGCTTCCGAATCCCCTTTCTTTAAGAAGTAAAGGTTGAAGTGATCTTATTTGAGTGAAGGAGGAGATGCTACTCTTCTACAAGGCTGAAGAAGGTGTGAAGATCTTCTCCAAATGAAGGAGAAGGACAAGGCAGAAGATTCAAGGAGCTTGGTGGGTAAATCCTCAAGGCCAAAGACTCGTAGCATGAAGGGGGGGACTTTGGTGAATGCATCCATTTGATTGCAAGAGTAGGTAGACGTGTTGTGAGGTAGAAGACCATCTTTTGGATAGGTAAGACCTTGTTTGCAAAGTTATTGGCTCCCTTGGCCTAAAAGGAAAGCTGGGTATCCTTGTCCCGGAAAAGGAAGGTCAATTATTGTAAATCTTAGAAGGAATATAAGGAGTAGACATCTTAGAAACCCTAAAGCTTGAACTCTCTAGGTAGTAGACTGATGGTCTCCTAGTTTGGAGATTGGAACCACTCTAAACACCTTGTCCAATTGTATGTTTCAATCTCTCTCATTTTGCTATGCTTGTTTAGATTAGACTTCAAATTCACTTTTAGCATTTGGTTTTAATTGAAATAATTTGAAGGTCTAACTATTCTTGTGCAAGTTTTAAAGCTATATTCACCCCCCTTAGAGCCCTAAATCCAACAAGTGGTATCAGAGTCACGGTCTTCTTTGACACATCTCCCATGAGATGAGAAGATGGGAGACTTACTTGGGTCACTCAATGTAGAGGGAAGCTTCTCCATCAGGCCATTGGTCTTTGACGACACTAATTTCCTTTATTGTAAAATAAAATGTAGTTCTTCCTCCAAGGAACCAACTCCGACATGTGAAAGGTAGTGATTCTTCCCTACAAAGGGTCAACCGGGGATGTA
Organism: Alisma plantago-aquatica; assembly: GCA_963693085.1. Lineage (NCBI taxonomy): Eukaryota > Viridiplantae > Streptophyta > Magnoliopsida > Alismatales > Alismataceae > Alisma > Alisma plantago-aquatica. Next base: position 71,204,416 of record OY856412.1, on the reverse strand, counting down.
GACACTTGGGATGAGGCCATAGTCAAGAAGGCACAGATGAATGCCAAGGCGGTTAGCATCATCTATGCTGCCCTCACTCCCTTTGAGTTTAGGCAGGTCTCATCTTGGGACACAGCCCATGAGATTTGGAACAAGTTGTGCATCGCATATGGAGGCATGCAGCAAGTCAAGGAGTATAAGATCTACACGTTAAATTGGCTGCTTGAGAACTTTAAGATGGGCAAGAAGGAGAGAGTGGCATACATGTACTCAAGGCTCAACACTATTGTCAATGGACTTGCGGCTTTGGGATAACCCTTGGATCAAGGTGCAATCAACTCCAATATACTTAGGTCTCTTCCAAATAGATGGGAACCCAAGGTGACTTCAATTGAAGAAGTGAGAAGTCTTGGAGACCTAGCCATGGAGGAATTCATTATCAACCTTCAAGCCCAAGAGCCAAGGCTAGGCAAGTAAGAGGAAGAAGAAAAGTAAGAAGAGAAGGAGTCAAAGAAAGTCAAATATAATGCCTTTAAAGCTCTAGTGGAGGCCACGATCCTTCAACAAAAACTTTCTTTCTGGTCCTCTCCAAATTCCTCAAGTGAAGATGATGGCCCTAGTGATCATGGAGCTAACTACTCCAAGGGAAAACACATCAAAGGAAAGTATTCTTCATCCACAACCCCAAGCTGCTATGAGTGTGGACAAAAAGGGCATTACAAGAATGAATTCCCAAAACCAAGAAGAGTCACCACAAGAGCAGCTACAAGAAGAAGGATGACGACAAGAAAGAAGGCAAGTATAAGAGGAAAGATAAGAAGGAGAAAAGAAGCAAGGATGCATCTCATGTGGCTTGAAAAGACAAATCTTTAGGAAGCTCAAGCTCCAATGAAGGTGAATTCCATCTTGCACTCATGCCCTCCACAAGAGAAGACATAGGTGAGATAAGTGTGGTAAGCTTACATGAGTTGTCCAAGGAAACTATTATAGAAATTTTTAATGTTACCTGGTCTTCTTATTCCAAATGTAAACTAAGAATAAGCAGTTGGGTAAAATTATTGATGATCTTTATGCTAAAATTGAAATTCTTGATCAAAATGAGAAAGTTCATCTTGAGAACATTGACTCTTTACAAGGCCAATTTCTTGATCTTGAGATCCAATATAGCGGGGTTGAAGTTGAGAATGGGATCTACCTTTAGAACATTATTAGTCTTAAGGAAGAGAACCAAAATTGCCTTGATGAGCTTGAGTTGCTTAAAACTGAAAATGTTGAACTTAAGTTTATTAGTGATGCTCATAGAGATGAAAGAGATGTTTATCTTAAAGAGATTCAATTTCTTAAAACTAAAAATGCTAGGTTACTTTCTCAAGTAAGTGATTTATCTTCTAGACCTATTTTTCCTAGAAAAGATGTTGATTCTATTACTCTTGAAAAGGATTCTTATTTGACTAAATCCCTCTATCTTGAGGCTGACCTGCTGCATCCTAATGATGATATTACTAGTTTGACTTCTACCATTATCACTCTTACTAATGAAATCATAAATTGAGAGTTACCTTGCAAACATTTCTCAAAGGGAAGAAGTCCCTTAATGAAGTCTTGGATCACTCCGCCAAACATAGTTGTAAGAGTGGTTTTGGATATGAGGGTAATTCAAAAGGAAAATGTAAGGGTAAGAATAAGAAGAGCAGGGAACATCCAATCTTCCATGGAGATTCATCCAGCTCAAAGAATCCTATGGTTTGTTCCCATTGTAAGAGTGATGATCACTATTCTACTTATTGTCATTATATGGAGAAGGGGACCAACCCCAAGATGAAGTGGGACCCTAAGCTAACCCCAGATCCCAAAATTGGGCACCTATTATCTTTCTTTCTTGTAGGTTAAAGGACAATGGATTGTTGATAGTTGTTGTTTTAAACACATGACCGGTGAAATTAGCCTCTTCAAACAATTCACAAAGAAGAAAGGTAGATCAGTGACTTTTGTAGATAACAACAAGGGTAAGGTAACATGTGAGGGTGATGTGGGAAATTTACTATGTATCAAGAATGTTCTTCTTATGTATGGCTTACATCACAATTTAATAAGTGTTAACAAACTTTATAATAATGGTTACCTTGTTCTTTTTACTTTTTTAGAATGCTTGCTTCTAGGTTCCCTCTCCTACAATGTCATATATAAGGGAACTAGAAATGGTAAGCTTTACATTATTGGTGCTTGACTCTATAAGGTCTATTGTTGGTAGATGTCTTGTTGCCAATTTGAATGATGTTTCTTTATGGAACCGTAAGCTTGCTCATGTAAATATACATAAAATGAAGAAGTCGAGCAAAAAGGACTTGGTGAAGGGACTTCCCAAATTGGATTTTGAGAAGGATGAGGAATTCCAACCTTGTACCCAAGAAAAGCAAACCAAGTCTTCCTTCAAATCCAAAGGAGTCCTTGGCACCAAGAGAACTATTGAGCTTCTTCACATTGATCTATTTAGACCAATGCGTATGGAATCGCTTCGTGGAAGTAAGTATTGTTTGGTGATTGTCGATGATTTCTCTCACTTTAGTCAGACCTTCTTTCTCATTTCAAAAAGTGATTCTCTCAATGTTTTCTTGACTTTTTGCAAACGAGTTGAAAATGAAGCTTCTTGCCGAATTTTTTCTATCCACAGTGACAATGGGGGAGACTTTGAAAATGATTTGTTTGAATGCTTTTGTGAAGAATTTGACTATGAACATAAATTTTCTTCACCTTTGAATACCTCAACAAAATGGGGTTGTAGACAGAAAGAATAGGCCTTTATAGGAAATGTCTAGGACTATGCTTCTAGAGTATAACACTCCAAAGAAGTTTTGAGACAAAGTCGTTAGTACTTCTTGTTTTGTGCAAAATTGAGTTCTTACGCATCCTTTGCTTAATAAAACCCCCTGTGAGCTATGGCATGGTAGAAAGCCATCCATTGATTTCTTTCATGTTTTTGGATATTCTTATTTTGTTTTGAACACCAATGATTCTCTTGACAAATTGGCTCAAAATGGTACAAGGCTTTCTTTCTTGGCTATATCACTACCAACAAGGCATATAGAGACCCCTCTATTTCCAAATATATTATTCTACATGATGATGTTGTAGGTGAGGTTATTCCTCTCTTAAAAGAACTCAACATTGGTGATAAAGGAAAGGAGGTGTTAGTTGACAAAGAAGAAAATAAGGATCCAACTCCCCGCTTCACAAAGAATCATATAAAGGATCTCATCTTAGGCAATCCTTTTGAAAGGGTGAAGACACGGGCTGCACTCAACAAAGAACAAGCAAAAAGTGCAATCATCTCTCATATGGAGATAAAAGATGTCAAAGAAGCTCTAAAGGATGATGAATGGATCCAAACCATGCAAGAAGAGTTGGAGCAGTTTAAAAGAAACAAAGTGTGGACTCTTATGCCAAGACCAAATGATAGAAATATTTTGGCACCAATGGGTCTACCGTAACAAGTTGGATGAAAGAGGAAAAGTGGTAAGGAACAAAGCAAGGTTAGTTTCTCAAGGCTATAATAAAAAAGAGGTATAGATTTTGATGAAACATATGCACCTATAGCTAGACTTGAGTCAATTAGAATGTTGCTTGCTTTTTCCAGTCACAAAAACTTTATTCTGTGTCAAATGGATGTTAAAAGTGCATTTTTGAATGATACAATTGAGGAGGAAGTGTATGTTGCACAGCCCCTAGTCTTTGAACATGATAACTTGCCTAACCATGTTTATTTTTTGTGAAAAGATCTCTATGGTCTCAAACAAGCACCTCGAGCTTGGTATGAGAAACTAAAGAACTTTTTGTTAGATCATGGCTATATCATGGGAAGAGTAGATTCTACCTTGTTTCTAAAGAACACTTCTAACAACATTCTTATCATTCAAATTTATGTTGATGATATCATTTTTGGAAGAACTAATCTTGATCTTTGCAATGAGTTTAGTGATCTTAGGCAGGGTGAGTTCGAGATGAGCATGATAGGGGATCTTACATTCTTCCTTGGCTTTCAAATCAAGCAAACAAAGAATGGAAACTTCCTCAACCAAGGCAAGTATATATGTGAGCTACTTAAGTGCTTTGGGATGGAGAACACCAAGCCAATGGACACCCTCATGCCATTCACCGCCAAGTTTGATAGAGATGAAGAAGGTGAAAAGGTAGATGAGAATATCTACATAGGTATGATGGGAAGTTTACTTTACTTAAATGGCTCTAGCCTGACATAATGTTTAGTGTTGGCTTGTGTGTTCACTTTCAATCAAGTCCTAGGAAATCACATCTTATAGCGGTTAATAAGATTTTAAGATATCTAGCCAAAACTTCAAATTTTATACTATGGTATCACAAGTCAAGATACTTTACTCTTATCACTTATAGTGTTGCGTACTATACAAGATGATTGATTGATAGAAAAGTGCAGAAGTGCCACTTGCTTCTTCCTAGGACATTGCCTAGTTTCTTGGTTCTCCAAGAAGCAAAGCACTATGGCTCTATCAACTACTGAGGCTAGATACATTGTAGCTAGAAGTTGTTTTGTCCAAGTCCTATGGATGAAGCAAATACTCCAAGACTTTAACATTTATTTTGATTATTCTCCTATCTTTTGTGATGCACCTTCTTTGATAAAGGGGTCGTCTCAGTGTAAAATCTTTTTTGCTTCTTCATCAGCAGTACGACAAGGCCGGTCACAACTGCCATTGAAGTCGACATATGTGTCATCGTGGGAGTAGCACTCCTGGTCCACAAACTTCTGAATAGCCTCTCGATTTCCTCAATCAAGATGGTGAGGAGCCCCCCCCTGAATGAGCCTCCTCCTGTAGGTCGGCCTTGTGGATGTGGATTGGCAATGCTTCTTTAGCGTTGGCAGACAATCCTCTGAGGCATTTGGGGTCGGGATCCGGTGCGGGTCGCCCGTCGGGGTAGTGAAGTTGACGTCACAGATGTTTCCAGGTGCATAGGGATGATGATTCAACAATGGTTCTAGAACTAGTCTGGGTCATTGAGATGTCGATACAGTTGAATTGTCGTTTGTGGATGGGAGAAGGTGGAGCTGGAGTTGATGAATTGGGGACCCGGAATACTACAGTGACGGCGTTGGTTGTAGCCTCAGGATGGTGAAGTTGTGATACTCAACCTCAAGTGGAGCTCAAGGGAGGCAGACATCGGGCATACGGTGTTCGTGCATTTGAGAGGACACTACAAATGGAGATGGTAGGCGCCAGGCGGTGGAGGAGGAGGTGTGGGTGAGGTAATTTGGAGGGTCGGTGTTTGGGATCAGTGGCATGCAAGGGAAGGAGGAGTTGTTGGAGGGAGATGAATGAGATGAAGAAAGGGAGAAAAAGAATCCATAGGCAGAAGGTAGTGATTGTTGTGGGGTTGTATGTCTGGAGACTAGCACCTGATGTGGACATGTTGATGGGGGTGGGTTCTGTATGGGTTGCAGACTGTTTGGTCATATATATCTCTCTCTCCTTTTCTATCTCTTTGGCTTATCTACATTTGTACCCCCTAATTCACATACGTCAGTACAAATGGAATAGAAGGTACAAATTCCCTCTTCATCTACTACTACACAAACAAAGTAACAAATTCCATCCACCACCTACCTCTTTAACAATCGCCATTGTTTTCCCATCCTTATTAACTATTGGCATGTTTAGTGAACCCCACTACCCCTTCAGCCCCAACCATCTCTTCATTTCGTTCAGCTACATTACTAGTTTTTTTTTTTTAAATTGGCCATTCTATTCATCCCGTGGCCTGGGCTCGATCCTGGGACCTCTCACTAACAAACCGAGTGTCTAACCATCTTGGTGTCTTCCGTTAGACTAACTACATTACTAGTTGCTATCGATGCACATTCATCACTGACGATCGGTTGGCTCAGACTGGTTCAATTTTCCCATTTCCTTCACCCCAACCCCATCTCTCACTCTCTCTAAAAATAGCCTTTTTGATTGCAGATTGCTTACCAGTGTAGGACCCTGCCTATCTGCAACTTGGGTTGTTGCATAGAGTGTTAATGGGGATGATTATCTTCGATTTTAATGTTGGTTTTCTTTTCAGACTTCAACTGGTGACTTGGTTGTATGTGTTTCTCACTCATATGCATGCGGTGTTATTCTCATCCATAGGCCCGACAGAACGAATCATCGCATACACTCAATACAATATCATATGAATAATGCTACCCAAATGGGATCAGAAATGGGACCTTTTTCTCCCCACGTATGCATAACAACAAAATAGAGGAGGGAAGCACCTCCTCTATTTTGTTGTTGTGCATACATGGGGATAAAAATTGTTCCATTTTTGGTCTCATTTCTTGTTCATGTAGCAAACACCATATGTTATCTTCTCAATTCTTTCAGAATAATGCTACATGAACAAGAAATGGGACCAGAACTGAGACCCTTTTTGTATCCATATATGCAAAAAAACAAAATAAAGGAGGGAAGTAAGTTACTTCCCTCATCTATTTTGTTGTTATGAATATATGGGGACAAAAAGGTCTCATTTCTGGTCCCATTTCTTGTTCATGTAACAAACTTCATTCTTTCATAACTGTAGAAGAATCGATGGAGAAGGGAAGTTACGTCGAATACATCGTGCCAATGATTTTTGAGTGTATATATCATACAAGTTCACTAAGTATCATAGGCAGTGTATATATTTATATTTTTTTCTGTCACACATTCATGTGTCTCGTGTCAAATGATGTATAAGTTTTTCTTGCATTACACGAGCACGAATATGATTCAAAGTATGCTATTGTTTTGGTAGATGTGACACTCGATGAGTTCTTTCTCGGTCTGTGAAAAGTTATGGAAGAGAAGACATGTGATCCAAACCATAAAATGGTAAGATGGAAAGTGTCTAAATATGATGAAAATGTTAAACAAACTTATGGAAACATTATATTTTACATATTTTGTAGTAAATTCATGATTCCAGACCCTTCTACTCCTACATTGATTGAGAACCCTGACCCTAGATTCTACTATAAATAGAGGGGTACTGGGACTTCCCAAGACACACAATTGAGAATCAATTGCTTTAACAATTGTTGTCCTCTCTTATTGTGATAACCAATAGAGAGCCCAATCAAGTCCTACCCATTAAAGGGAGGGATAGTGTAAGGACCCTGACCTTCATTTTGGGCTTACCCTGTTTGCTTTGCCTAAACATGATGTTTAGAGGCTTGCTTAATCACCCAAGGTGTGATTAGTGTTTGTTGCATTTTGTTGTGGGGTTGAGGTGCACCTTGCAATTTACCCAAGTTCTAGGGTTTTTGTGCAAGATTGCCACCTTGAGAGATCTCTTTGTATCTCTTTGCATCCTCCAGGGTTGAGAGGATGGGTTGGGTGCCTTCCTTGAGTTGTTTGGGCCTCTTTTGGGCTTTCTCGTTTAGTTTTGAGCCTTGGGGTGTGGCCTTGTTGCCTTGTATCGGGCAAGAGAGATCCCCTTGTTGCCTTGTACTGGGCAAGTATGGTGTATCAGCCATGTAGGTGCTGGTGGTGTGTCGGGTTGTCATGTTGGGTGACACACACCCCTCCACCTAGCATCATTTGTGTCACTCTCTCTTGGATACATGGTGCTTGTTACTAGAAAGTGGCGAGACCTTGGACAAGTGGTATTTGGGGTGTTAGCATGTGGCTTGGCCCTTGGACAAGTGTACCTAGGCCTAGCACCACCTTGCTATAGTTTCCTGCTTTACCCTCTTGTATATATGCCACCCATCTTGCTTTCTAGTAGTCCCTTTAGCTTCCCTTGTTGCTCTCTTTCCCTTGGTGTCCGATATCCCTTGGAGAAGAGTGGCGGTCGATACATCTTACATCCGTGGTTCTCTTCTTCCCTAGTAGTGGTCGAAACCCTAGTGTTCTTGCTCCTTTCTTCTCTAGTTGGTGAGTATCTCTCTCCCTTCCCCCTTGGTACCTTCTTCTTCTTTGTCTTATGGACATGGTGGTAATAGGGTTTCTCTTCTCTTCTTGAGGTGGCCGGATGTGGTGCCTTGGAGCTTTAGATCTTGGAGGAGTGTGCTTGAGGCGGGTTACATAACTCATAACCCTAACTATACTATCTCCTTTACATGTTGCTTTGCTATGTTATCTTGATCGGTCTTACATACTTTTCTAGTAATGCTTCTTGCTTTAGTTGGTTATGTTGTTGCCCTTCATGTATCCTAGATCATGTTGGACGTTATTTGGTGAGTTGGTTTCCCTTTATGTTGGCCTACCCTTTGGATTAGGGGATCTTGAGAAAAATCCCTCTCTCGCTTTAGTTGAGAGGTGAGCTTAGGGTTCCTTAGTTCAAAGGTGTGTGTAGTGTGTTTTTGGGCAAAACCCCTCTCTCTCCTTGGTTGTGAAAGGTGAGCCTATGCTCTAGTTTCTTGGGCAAAATCCCTCTCTCTCCTTGGTTGTTTAAAGGTGAGCCTATGGCCTAGATGTTTGGGTGATATGTTGAGTTGGTTGGCCGATAGGGTGTTGTTCTACCCTTGTTGCCCGATATGCTTGATGTTGTACAAAACCCCTCTCACTTGGTTGTTGAGAGGTGAGCCAACACTCTTGGTATCCTTGGGTGATATGGTGTGGATGGTTGTGATGAGGTTGACACCTTCTAACCCTAGTAACCTGATATGGTTTATAGGTGTGGTGACCAATATCCCTCTCCTACCCTAGGGTTAGGGCTTGGACGATATGGTGGGTTGACACCTAGTTGTTCCCTTGGACGATATGGAGGGTTGAAACCTAGTTGTTCCCTAGACGATATGTGTTTTGGAGGAGTTGAGCTCTTGGGTGATGTCCCCCTTTTATGTTGACCTCTTGGGCATCATGGCCTTGCTTTGCACGACACCCATGATGGGTAGTGCTGCCCGATATCCCTCTCTTCCCTTGAGTTAGGGTTTGGGTGGACGCCTTGTGGATCCCTTGGTCGTTATGGTTCTTTAAGGTTGAGTTAGGCTTGAATCCCTTGGACAATAGGTGATCTGGTTGGGCGATAGAGAATTGCATCGGGCTAGGGGCGTTGCGTGTTGTGTTAACCTCTTGAGAGTTTCCCGTCACAGCACAACGTTGCCCGTCTTAGAGGTGTTGCATGATAGGACGCCTGTTGGCCTTTGGCTGGGTGATATGGTCTGGATGTTGCCCGTCATGGCATCGCACGATATGGTGCTCACCCGATATGATGGTTCATTGTTCTATTAGACGACATGGTGTGTCGCTTGGGCGATACAGGTTGCACGGTATGATGTTGCTCATTATCAGTTCGCTTGGTAGTTTTCCTGATATGGGAGATACCCGACACCTATAGAGTTTGGTTGTAATCGGTACCCCTTGATGAGGGTCATGTGATCTTTTGGTGAGGGATAGTCCCTTACCCGGTGTGTTTTGGTGAGGGTTATCCCTTACCCGATATGTTGTTGTGAGGGTTATGCTTGAAACCCTAATATTGTTTGGAATTCTTATATGTAGATGTTATGTATATGCATGGTCATCTAATGTTGCACAAATATTTCTCAATGACGAAATGTTTATCTACTCTTGAGCTTACTAACCATGTAGGTTTCATCAATGGAGATGTGTACTCAGGTATGAGCTATAATGATGTCCTTGGTGACATTCTCTTGATATTGAGATAAAGAGGAACACTATGTGTTATGTGGACTATGATGGCACATGATGAGTGTTTCCTATGTGTTGGTTACATGTGCTTACTGGTGGGATGGAATCCCTATGATGTTGGATCCTTGTGATGGATCATGATGATTGTCAAGAGGCCAAGTGGCAACATGTAATGTTGAATCCTTGAGATGGATCATGATGATGTTGATGGGTTTGAGAATAGAAATATCAATGTAACATAGAATGCATGAATCTATGTTGCTTACTCTTGCTTATGGTTTGCATATTACAACTTGGATGATCCTAATAATTCACTTAAAATGCATTAAGTAATTATAGATAAACCTTTCATGTAGTTTTCCCTGGCCATAGATCCATCATCATCAGGAGCTGGTGATGGTGAAACAGGTTCTCCTACAGGTCAACCTAGAGCGCATATTGTTGAGTATGCGGGGTTTCTCCTAGCTGAAAATAGGAGGAATAGAGTGCAACTGTAGTTGTATACTCCAGATGTGTATAAGAGCATGGTGAACAGGCCCATGGCTCAGTGTGATAGAGCATGAATGCGTTCATGGCTCATGATCACGGTGAACAGGCCTGTGGCTCAAGATATACTAGCACCGTGACCTATACCAAGGTGGGCTAGAGGAAAGGGTAGCCTACGAAGCTGAACCTATGATTGAGGTCACTTAAGCAAGAGACTTTAGTCCTACTTTGAATATCATGCACTGACAACGAGGAGGTGAGTTCATGGAGTCCGGCTCTTCCATTGACCTTGTATGGCACCAGCTTTGGGTTTCACAACTGAAGGTTGGAATTGAGCAGTACGACTCACTTCCTCAGGGCATAATAAATGGTAATCCAACTGAATAGTATATTTTCTTAGGGTAAACACGGAACATTGGTTGAGGCCTTGCATAATGTACAATTGTTTTATATACATGCCCTAAGTATTTCTTACAGTTAGTTACATGCCTCTCAGATATCATGGTAAGCTGTTACATATATAATCTTGTTCATCATATTTCATATCTGACCTGGTTATCTATTATATACTGCTCTAGCTTTTCTGAGGTTTTATAGTTCGGCGGGGAGTTATGTTTTTCGCTGGGACTATGTGTCTCACCCCGTTGGTTTTAACCTTTTTAGGTGATTGAGCTAGGCATGGTGGTGATCGTAGTGTTGCAGCCGAGCAACAAGAAGATCAGTAGAAGGCAAGGTTGGATATGCTGCTGATGTGGTCATTTTGTAGTAGAGTCCTAGAGTCTTCCCTATACTCTTAGGTACTTGGAGGTGTTTTGATGAGGTTTCGCAATGTATGATCTTAGTGTGGCTTTTTGTAACCTATTGTTGGCCTGGCTAGGTCTGTTATGTACATAAATAGGTGATGTATCCTTGATGGATATGGAACAAATGGACCTATGTAATGGTGGAAATATATCATGCTTATGTATTGTTTTTGGTAATATGTTGTTTATGGTGGTTCCACATGTTTTTGCATGGTGTTTCGTTGTCCTTGTGATGGTAGGATGTCACAACAATTTTTGGTATCAGAGCTCTAGGTTCGCTGAGTCTACAGGGATCTAGGACTAGGCTTGTGTCTGTTCTTGTGATTTTTCTAGATTTTCTTATAATGACTTCTTCCCCCAGCAGAAGATAAAGCTAAAAGATGTCTGGGAATCTTGAAGAACATGCTGGCAAGAGCAGTGTTGCTACGTCTGTTGATGGAGTTAGTGTGCAGGCACATGAAGATCAGGTGCCTGAGGTCCCCCAGTTTGACCCAACCATTCTTAAGAACCCTGCCTATCAACACCTTATGGGGTAGCTAATGGCTATGATGAATCACATGGTAGAGAGATTACATGTGCCTTCTCCAAGAGAACTGGTTCCCATGGTGAATCTTCAGGTATTGGGAAGACCATCGAGCGGCTTTGTTGTGTCGGAGCTTCAAATTATGCTAGAACGGCTGATCCAATGGATGTAGATATGTGGTTGTCAGGTTTTGAGAAGGCCTTCCGGATCCTCGACATCCCTGAGGCAGACAAAGTCAATCACACTATCTACCTTCTGAAAGGTAGTGTTGTCCACTGGTGGGCCATCGAGGAGGAGAAGTGACCTGGTGAGGTGATCGGTTGGGATGTTTTCCGATGGGAGTTCGTCAGTCGATACTTCCCGAAGATGTATCTGGACGAGAAGATCAGCCAGTTTGAGCATTTGTGCCAAGGTCCTCTGAGCATCACCGAGTATGAAGCCAAGTTTATGGAGCTGCTGAGGTTCTGTCCTCACATGGCAGCAACAGATGATGAGAGGATCAGATGTTTTGAGAAAGGTTTGAGTGCCGAGCTGACAACACCTACTGCTGCTTTGGAGAACCGGGAATAGTTTGCCATGTTTGTGGACTCCGTACGAAGGATAGAGTGATCAGTCTGGGAAAAGAGAGAGGCTATGCCCAAGAAAAGGCCTGCTCAGTTCCAGAGGCAGAGGTTTGATGGCCCCAAGAAGCCAATGTTTTCTGCACCTTCTATGATGCAAAGTTCCAGTGCGTCGTCATAATGGTCATCAAGTAAAGGAAGAGGGTGTGGTTTTTCGCCATCTAGAGCCTACAGTACAGCTTTAGTAGCAATGACAGGGCCATCTAGGCCGCAGTTAGGAGACAAGTCATGCTTTCTCTGTAGACAGACATGGCATCTAAAGTCGTATTACCCGAGAAGAGATGTTGAGGTGATGCAACAACTGAGGCAGAGTCAGCAAGGATCAGATAGACAAAAATCTAATGGCGCCAGAGGGTGAGGATGCGACCAAGTGTCACAAGCGGTATCGACTGTTCAAGGAAGCAGAGGACGTGGACGACAACAAGCAACAACTCGATTCTATGTTATGAGTAAGTTGGAGGTGATAGTCAACCCACGAGTGGTGGCAGGTCAGACGGAGTTGTTTCATTCTGATTTGTCTTCTTCTTTCTTTATATCTGTTTTGGTTGACCCGGGTGCTACACACTCTTTTATCGCATGTAGTATGCTTGATAGCTGTCTTTTACCTATTAGTCATAAGAAAGATAGCATGTTGTTAGAAACCCCTCTTGTTGGTCCTGTGATGCTTCGAGAAGTGTGTCCATCTTGTATTCTATCTTTTTTGGAACACAACATACAAGTGGATCTCATACCACTTGATATGCATGGGTTCAATGTAATTCTTGGGATGGATACCTTGGAAAGATATAAGGTTGTGCGGGACTGTGGTTCGAAGTAGGCGGTGTTTGCTGACGGCAGAGAGAAGTGGATCTTCCAAGGAGATAGGAAGATTCTTCTAACATGTTTGGTGTCAGCAATGGTGGTGGAGAAGTTGTAGCAGCAAGGTTGTAGAGCATTCTTGGCTCATGTTGTGGATACCAAGGCAGAAGGTTCTAGCCTTCAGGACATGCCTATCATCAGAGAGTTCGCAAATGTGTTTCCCGATGAGTTTCCCGATGTTCCACCACCTCGAGAGATTGATTTTGAGATCAATCTAGTACCAGGGATGCAACCTGTTGCTCAGACACCATACATGATGGCTCCAGTAGAGATGATAGAGTTGAAGAAACAGTTGCAAGAGCTGCTTGATAAAGGTTTCATCAGACCAAGTACATCACCCGGGGGTGCTCCAGTTCTATTTGTAAAGAAGAAGGATGGATCTATGCGTCTGTGCATAGATTACCGACAGTTGAACAAGGTTACAATCAAGAACAAGTATCCTTTATTGAGGATAGACGATCTGTTTGATCAATTGTGTGGTGCGACAATATTTTCAAAGATCGATATGCGGCTTGGATATCATCAGCTTAGGATCAAGGAGGATGACATACCAAAGTCATCTTTCAGGACTAGGTATGGGCACTACGAGTTTGTGGTTATGCCATTCGGGCTAACCAATGCACCAACAACATTCGTGGATATGATGAAGAAAGTGTTTTGTCTGTTCTTAGATTAGTTTTTTGTAGTCTTCATAGATGATATCTTGATTTATAGTTGAGATAGCCAACAACATGAACATCATCTTCGACAAGAGTTGACTCTTCTTCGACAACATCAATTGTATGCCAAGTTTAGTAAGTGTGAGTTTTGGCTGAAGGAAGTGACTTTCTTAGGTCATGTGATCTCTACGGAGGGGATCAAAGTGGATCCCAAGAAGGTGGAGTCAGTAGCAGAGTGGGAGCAACCAAAGACACCGACTAAAGTTTGTAGTTTTCTGGGCTTAGCAGGATACTACCAAAGGTTTATAAGAAACTTCAGTGTGATAGTGTTTCCATTAACAAGGTTGACCAGGAAGGATGTACCTTTTGTTTGGGATGATCAGTGTCAGCAAGCTTTTCAGAGTCTTAAGGAGAAACTGACAAGTGCTCCAGTGTTAGTGTTGCTAGAGCAAGGGAAATGCTATGTGGTTTTCTGTGATGCTTCTAAGAAGGGCTTAGGTTGTGTGCTGATGCAGGAAGATGATGTGGTTTCTTTTGCTTCTTGACAACTTAAGAAACATGAGGAAAGCTATCCGACACATGATTTGGAGTTGGAAGTAGTAGTTCATGCGTTGAAGATATGGAGACACTATCTTTATGGGGAAGTGTGTCAGATCATTACGGATCACAAGAACCTAAAGTACATCTTCTCGCAAAATGAGTTGAACATGCGTTAGCGGCGCTGGATGGAGTTAATCAGTGATTACGATTGCACCATCGAGTATCACCTAGGTAAGGCGAACATAGTAGTAGATGCGCTTAGAAAGAAGTCTTCTTCTCTTCCCACGAGGAAGGAACAATTGAGTTCTTTGATATACCATAGGTGGGATATGTTTGTCTCTTTGCGGCAGATGAATGTACAGTTGGAAGTCTCTTTGTTGGTAGGATTGTTGGCACAGATGTAAGTGAAGCCTGCATTGAGAAAACAGACCAAAGAAGCACAAAAAGTAGATGTTATAGTTCAGTTGATCAGATCATAATTTGGCAGAGAGAAGCATGATGGCTTCCATGAGTTCGAGGATGGGATAGTTTGTTACCATAATAGGATGATGGTTCCCGATGCTGATAATCTAAGGAAGTTAGTGCTCGAGGAAGCACACACGTCTATGTATGATATGCATCTAGGTGTCACCAAGATGTATCACAATCTCAAGGATCTGTATTGGTAGCCCAGTTTAAAGAAAGACGTAGCTGAGTTTGTGGCAGAGTGTGTGGTATGTTAGCAAGTTAAAGCAGAACATCAAACGCCGGAAGGAACATTGCAATCCATGCTGATACCACAATGGAAGTGGGATCATGTAACCATGGATTTTGTATTTGGTCTTCCGAGGACAGCTAAGAATCATGATTCCATCTGGGTGATAGTGGACAGATTGACAAAGTCTGCTCATTTCATTCCTATGAAGACAACCTACACAACAGAGAAGATTGCACAAGTATACATAGATGAGATAGTGTGTTTGCTTGGAGTGCCAGCAACTATAGTGTCTGATAGAGGTCCTTAGTTCACAAGTCATTTTTTGGAACAGTTGCAGAAGGCACTGGGAACACAGTTGAGGTTCAGTATCACTTTTCATCCCCAGACAGATGGACAGTATGAAAGGACTATTTAGACTTTAGAAGATCTTATAAGAGCTTGTGTTTTTGCAGTTCCTAGGATTGGGACGTGCATCTCAGTCTGATAGAGTTTGCTTACAACAACGGTTACCAGTGGAGTATTGACATGGCACCTTATGAAGCATTGTACGGTAGAAAGTGTAGATCTCCCTTATGTTGGTACGAGTCTGGTGAGTATCAACTTTTGGGTCCTGAGTTAGTCTAATAGATTATAGAGAAGATCAAGGTGATACAACAATAGTTAAAAGTGGCACAAGACAGAAAAAAGTCTTATGCAGATAATCGTCATCGACCTTTGGAGTTCCAGGTGGGAGATGAGGTGTATCTCAAAGTCTCTCCATGGAAGGGCGTGCTAAGGTTTGGAAGGAAAGGCAAGTTGGCTCCAAAGTAAGTGGGACCATATCCCGTGATAGCACGTGTTGGAAAAGTGGCTTACAAGTTGGAGTTACCACCAGAGCTGCACCGATTGCATCCAGTGGTCCATGTTAGTATGCTAAAGAAAAGTCATCTGGGAACAGAGACAGTGATACAACCATTTGAGGTCAAGCTTGATGAAGATGTAACCTACGAGGAAGGTCCAGCATTGATCCTTGACCGAAAAGTGAAGAAGCTGAAGAGAAAAGACCTTGTGCTTGTGAAGGTTCTCTAGCATCATCGTGGCATTGAGAAAGCCACGTGGGATCTTGAGGAAGAGATGCAGAGGAAGTATCCCTCACTTTTCTCTTCAGATTTCAGGGGCAAAATCCTTTTGTAGGGGTTTATGGCTTGTAAGGACCCTGACCTTTGTTTTGGGCTTAACCTATTTGCTTTGCCTAAACATGATGTTTAGAGGCTTTCTTAATCACCAAAGGTGTGATTCATGTTTGTTATGTTTTGTTGTGAGGTTGAGGTGCAACTTGCAATTTACCCAAGTTCTAGGATTTCTGCGCAAGACTGCCACCTTGAGAGATCTCTTTGTATCTCTTTGCATTCTCCAAGGTTGAGAGGATGGGTTGGGCGCCTTCCTTGAGTTGTTTGGGCCTCTTTTAGGCTTGCTTGTTTAGTTTTGAGCCTTGGGGTGTGGCCTTGTTGCCTTGTATCGGGCAAGAGAGCTCCCCTTGCTGCCTTGTGCCGGGAAAGGATGGTGTATCGGCCATGTAGGTGTTGGTGGTGTGTCGGGTTGTCAGGTTGGGCGACACACACCTGTCCACCTAGCATCGTTTGTTTCACCCTCTCTTGACACATGGTTCTTGTTACTAGCAAGTGGTGAGACCTTGGATAAGTGGTATTTGGGGTGTTAGCATGTGGAATGGCCCTTGGACAAGTGTACCTAGGTCGAGCGTCACCTTGCTATAGTTTCTCCATTTACCCTCTTGTATATATGCCACCCATCTTGCTTGCTAGTAGTCCCTTTAGCTTCCCTTATTTCTCTCTTTCCCTTGGTGGCCGATATCCCTTGGAGAAGAGTGGTTGTCGATACATCTTGTTGTTGGGGTTCTCTTCTTCCCTAGTGGTGGCCGAAACCCTAGTGTTCTTGCTCCTTTCTTCTCTAGTTGGTGAGTATCTCTCTCCCTTCCCCCTTGGTACCATCTTCTTCTTTGTCTTTCGGCCATGGTAGTAATAGGGTTTCTCTTCTCTTCTTGAGGTGGCTGAAGGTGGTTCCTTGGAGCTTTGGAGCTTTGGATCTTGGAGGAGTGTGCTTGAGGTGGGTTACATAACTCCTAACCTGTAACACCCCTCCCTAGGGTTTCTTACGTAACCAGCAGAAGCACAGCCTAATCCCCAACATTATCCATAATGTGGGGTACTTGGCATTTCAGGGGGGATTGTCACATACATGATCTCATATCAAGAAATAAACAGCACTTGGCATTCATAGAAACATAGATTCATACATGAGTTCTTGAAAAGAAAGCTACATCATGCTTCAAAAGGTACGCTAAATGTAAACTAGATAATCATGAAAAATATAGGATCTCCATAGATGGACATCCCACCAGGCAACAACTTCTAACGTCTGGGATACTTGGAATCTTCTCAAGATGTCTCCTTCTCTTTAGCTCGAACGTCTGCAGACATCTCATCCTCAGCCATACAAAGGAAAAACAAACATGGTAAGTAAGCGGAATTGGCATGTTATAAAGCATAAAAATAAGATATACATGTGACTTGACATAATTATGAACATACATTAACATTAATCATTTCTTGGCATCTTTTACATAAATAACTTGACTAGAAGTATATGCTCCTCTCTTAATGCCCCATAAGGAGCCCATAATGCTCGGAAAGCCCATAACAAGGTGCATATAAATCTAAATCAAATTCCCTTAACCATGATCTTTCTTAGACTTTACTTATCTTCTTAATAACCTAAACTTGATCGTAATTGGGATTTCTCCCTCTTGAACATAATTGGGATTTCTCCCCATGACCATAATGGGATTTCTCCCTCTTAAGCATGAATGGGAATCTCTTCCCTCTTAATCTTGGTTTCATGTTCCTTAACCATAATTCATAACATAAATGTGGTTTCAATACATAGACTTAGATTATAGCAAATAAGCATTCAATAATCATATACTTGAAGGAAAACATGCATTTATCATGACTTTAACATAAAGTGCTTAGCAATATTCATAAACATTCAATAAACCAAATGTTATCTATGCCAAGGACATGGCCCACTTACCTTGAGCTAAATCACCAAAGTCAAACCTTATTTGACTGATTGGATCCTCTTAAACACCTAAAATTAACATGATTATCCTTCATCATACATCATTAAACCCTAATTGGTGTCATATAATTATAGAGATGTGAAAACAGCACAATCAGTCGATAAAAACCACAAAATCGGATTTCTCATCGAAAATCCTTTCCAATACCTATTTTTGTGTATTTTTCTGATAATTAGGCGATTTAATATGAATTTCCAAAGAATCGACCACTGGAAATTCAAGGAAAAGCCACGTAGATAAAACTCAACCCAAACTAGGGCTGGGTCTGAGTTGGACCAACCGGGCTTGGCCAACTCAGCAACGAGGATCGTCTCTAAGGACTCGCGATCAAATAAAGGGGAAAAAGGGTGAAAACCCAAAAATACCCTTACAGGTGAAAAACATCTGAAAGGCTGACAGGGGTACCAAGGTCATCTCGTGACCTAGATTGCTCCCTGCCTGCTCCATGGTGAGAGCAGCACCTGGAGGTTCATCTCCGATCAGAACCTGAGAAGGTAGAAAGTACTCGTGGTATTTGGGATCTCCACTAAACTCACGACACCAAGGCGAGGCCATTGAGCCGAAGATCGATCCATGATGTGAACATGAGCTCCAGACTGCTCTTTGAAGTCATGGGCATGGATGTCGGACACATCCATAGCCGCCAAAGGATAGAAGCTGAGAAAAGACTCGAGGTCATCGATCAAGGAAAGTCGTGATGTCTTGTGGAGTCAAAACGAAGGTGCGGGTAGCGCCGCCTGAAGCAAAGATGCTCGGAAAAGTCATCGTGGGTGAGAACAGAGTTTGGCGGCATGAAACAGGGGCGGCGGCCAAGTACTGGAATCTAGTGAGGAATCACCCGCCAAAGCCATAAAAGCGCTCCTTGAGGTGCGTCGGCATCCTAGGAGGCGAGAGCTGGCTCAAGGGACCACTAGGCAAGGTCAGCGGCGAGAAACCAAACAAAAGCCAAGCACAAGCTTACATGTTTCTATAGGACCCGTCGATTAGGGGGTTCTCGCGGCAAACTGAAAAATCCAAAATGTAGCCTAGGTGTCGAGGATGCTCACCGCGCTCACAATCGATTTGAGGTGGACCGATGAGGATGCATGAAGCCGGAGTTGCTGGAGTTGTAGGTCAAGTTGGGCGGGACGTTTAGGGGCACTCGGGGCCAAATTGACAGTGGAGGAGAAGATCTCGGGAGCAAGCGGTGCTCTAGGGCTCAAAACGGTAGAGGTGGATGCACTGTGGTGGCGGCTGGGTGCCCGTGCAGCAAGGGATCCCAAGCCCTATGTTGGGCATTTGCCCTACCGAGCACAAGAGGGTGTGAGTTAGGGCTCTCTGGGTTCGGGAGAGCGAGGCAAAGGCATTAGCGAAGAAATGGAGCAAAACGGTCAAGAATCGAAGGAGATTGAAGTCGAGCATTCAAGGCACTGGAAAATGGCTGTTGATCGCGTGAAGGGCAGAGGTAGAAGAAAACTGATCAGCCGTTGATCACTGATCGAATGATGTGGGTAGTGTGCGCGATAATAGTAACACGTGATAGCGTTGAATAACTGAAACCTTAGGGTAATTCCGTGCATTGAATGTATTTGAATTAAATTCTTAATCAAACTATATGGAAAACTTCCCCAATTCATATAAGGGGTCAAACATAGGTCAAATGCATTCAAATTTTGACCATACGTGCAATAGAGGGTCTAGAACGTTCTCATTAGGTTAGATTTTATGCTTGTACATGTTTTAGGCCTAAAATAACAAAACCCTCATGTATACTTAAATGTCTATGATTATTGTATATAAAGCTATTAATTTCTCAAATAGGAATTACAAAACACAAAAATGTGCACTTAACATTATTTCTTCTCATTTAACAAGATGGTGGCCATTAAGTAAGAAATTAAACATGTAAATTACTAATTATCATATGAGAGAGAAAATTTGACATAAAAGCATTTATTCTCATTTTCTTAAACCAAAAAAGAGAACAGATATATATATATATATATGAATTTTTTTTAAATAAAATAAGGATAAGAGAGCTATTGAGCATAATAAAATGATTTTGCAAAACTAACATGGGAAAATTGCATTTAAGTCCACAACAATTATCTTATTAGAAAAAGAGCATGTAGAGAATAAAATAATTTGGAAATTTTGCATAATAAGATTGGTGTGTTACATAACCCTAACTATACTATGTCCTTTACATGTTGCTTTGCTATGTTATCTTGATCAATCTTACATACCTTTCTAGTAATGCTTCTTTCTTTAGTTGGTTATGTTGCTACCATTCATGTGTCCTAGATCATGTTGGACATGATGTAGTGAGTTGGTTTCCCTTTGTGTCGGCCTACCCTTCGGATTAGGGGGTCTTGAGGAAAACCCCCCTCTCGCTTTAGTTGAGAGGTGAGCTTAGGGTTCCTTAGTTCAAAGGTGTGTGTAGTGTGTTTTTGGGAAAAACCCCTCTCTCACCTTGGTTGTTGAAAGGTGAGCCTATGCTCTAGTTGCTTGGGCAAAATCCCTCTCTCTCCTTGGTTGTTGAAAGGAGAGCCTATGGCCTAGATGTTTGGGCGATATGTTGAGTTGGTTGGTCGATAGGGTGTTGTTCTACCCTTGTTTCTCGATATGCTTGAGGTTGTGCAAAACCCCTCTCACTTGGTTGTTGAGAGGTGAGCCAACACTCTTGGTATCCTTGGGCGATATGGTGTGGGTGGTTGTGATGAGGTTGAGACCTTCTAACCCTAGTAACCCAATATGGTTTGTAGGTGTGGTGACATATATCCCTTTCCTACCCTAGGGTTAGGGTTTGGACGATATGGTGGGTTGACACCTAGTTGGTCCCTTGACTGATATGTGTTTTGGAGGAGTTGACCTCTTGGGCGATATACCCCTTTTGTGTTGACCTCTTGGGCATCATGGCCTTGCTTTGCATGACACCCATGATGGGTAGTGTTGCCCGATATCCCTCTCTTCCCTTGAGTTAGGGTTTGGACAGACACCTTGTGAATCCCTTAGTCGTTATGATGCTTTAAGGTTGAGTTAGCTTGGGCGTTGTGAGGCTTGAATCCCTTAGACGATAGGTGATCTGGTTGGGTGCGAGAGCGCTGCGTCGGGCGATAGGGCGTTGCATGCTGTGTTAACCTCTTGAGCGCTGCCCGTCATAGCACAGCGTTGCATGTCTTAGAGGCGTTGCATGATAGGACGCCTGCTGGCCTTTGGCTGGGAAATATGGTCTGGATGTTTCCCATCATGGTGTCACATGATATGGTGCTCACCCGATATGATAGTTTGTTGTTCTGTTGGATGACAGGGTGTGTCTCTTGGGCGATACAGGTTGCATGGTATGATGTTGCTCGTTATCAGTTTGCTTGGTGGTTTGCCTGATAGAGGAGATAGACAACACCTGTAGAGTTTGGTTGTAACCGGTACCCTATGGTGATGGTCGTGTGATCTTTTGGTGAGGGTTAGTTCCGTACTCTGTATGTTTTGGTGAGGGTTATCCCTTACCCGATATGTTGTTGTGAGGGTTATGCTTGAAACCCTAATATTGTTTGGAATGCTTATATGTGGATATTATGTATATGCATGATCATCTAATGTTGCACAAATATATCTCGATGATGAAATGTTTATCTACTCTTGAGCTTACTAACCATGCAGGTTCCATCAATGGAGATGTGTACTCAGGTATGAGCTATAATGATGTCCTTGGTGACATTCTCTTGATATTGAGATAAAGAGGAATACTATGTGTTATGTGGACTATGATGGTACATGATGAGTGTTGCCTATGTGTTGGTTACATGTGCTTACTAGTGGGATGGAATCCCTATGATGTTGGATCCTTGTGATGGATCATGAAGAGGCCAAGTGGCAACATGTAATGTTGGATCCTTGAGATGGATCATGATGATGTTGATGGCTTTGAGAATAGCAATAACAGTGTGACATAGAATGCAAGAATCTATGTTGTTTACTCTTGCTGATGGTTTGCATAATACAACTTGGATGATCCTAATAATCCACTTAAAATGCATTAAGTGATTATAGATGAACCTTTCATGTAGTTTGCCCTGGCCATAGATCCATTATTGTCAGGAGCTGGTGATGGTGAAATAGGTTCTCCTATGGGTTAACCTGGAGCGCATATTGTTGAGTATGTGGGGTTTCTCCTAGCCAAAAATAGGAGGAATAGACTGCAACTATGGTTGCAAACTCTAGATATGTATAAGAGCATGCTGAACATGCCCATGGCTCAGTGTGATAGAGCATGAATACGTTCATGGCTCAGGCGCATGGCGAATAGGCCCGTGGCTCAAGATATACTAGTGTCATGACCTGTACCAAGGTGGGCTAGAGGAAAGGGTAGCCTGCGGAGCTAACCCTGTGACTGAGTCACTTAAGCAAGAGACTACGGTCCTTGTTTGAATATCATGCACTGACCACGAGGAGGTGAGGTCATGGAGTTCGACTCTTCCATTGACCTTGTATGGCACCGGCTTTGGGTTTCGCAACCGAAGGTTGGAATTGAGCGGTACAACTCACTTCCTCAGGGCATATTAAATGGTAATACAACCAAATAGATATTTTCTTAGGGAAAACATTGAACATTGCTTGAGGCCTTGCATAATGTACAATTGTTTTATATACATGCCCTAAGTATTTCTTGCAGTTAGTTACATGCCTCTTAGATATCATGGTAATCTATTACATATATAATATTGTTCTTCATATTTCATATCTGACCTGGTTATCTATTATATACTGTTCTAGCTTTTCTGAGGTTTTATAGTTCGGTGGGGAGTAATGTTTCTCGATGGGACTATGTGTCTCACCCCACTGGTTTCAACCTTTTTAGGTGATCGTGCTAGGCGTGGTGGTGATCGTAGTGTTGCAATCGAGTAGCAAGAAGATCAGTAGAAGGCAAGGTTGGATATGCTGATGATGTGGTCATTTTGTAGTAGAGTCTTAGAGTCTTCCCTGTACTCTCAGGTCCTTGGAGGTGTTTTGACGAGGTTTGACGATGTATGATCTTAGAATGGCTTTTTTTAACCTGTTGTTGGCCTGGCTAGGTCTGTAATGTACATAAACAGGTGATGTATCCTTGATGGATATGGAACAACTGGACACTATGTAATGGTGGAAATATATCATGCTTATGTATATATATAACATGTTTCCTTGCAGGATGTGGATCTAGTTGTAATAGTTCCTTTCTTATGATGTTTTCTACAATTGGTTTTAATTAACCTGTGTTTTTGGTAATATGTTGTTTATGGTGGTTCCACATGTTTTCGCATGGCATTTCACTGTCCTTGTGATGGTGGGATGTCATAGATAGCAAGGGAGAGAACAACCGAGGATCAGTTGTGGGAGAGTATGTCGGCGAGTAGTCCATTGACAGAAGGGGACAACTCCTATCTGTTGGCTCTGGTAGCGCAACGTGGAGTTTTTGGTTGTCCACATGGACTACTCTAGAGGCAGGAGGCCATTGTCTGCCTCTATGAGGACAATGTCAACTAGAAATCCATGTCAAGAGGAGCTGTTGTAGATGATGACGTTCAAGTTTGCTATCCATGGAGGAGCCATAGACGAGTCCTAAGAAACTAGAAGACGGTTGCACATCTACAACAAAAAGAGTATGTCATTGGACTTGCTCCAGGACTAGGTATATCTTAAAAACCATCTTTTTCATTATATAGTTGTTGACGTGATCCATTGGTTTATGGGAAATAAGGCAATGAAATTTTTGTTTCCGCTGCCTATATATGCACCCTATTTTCCTACAAGTACTGTGAAATTGACTTTGGCTATGACAAGAGATTAGAATAAAGGAAGATGATAGGCATGGTAGAAAAATTCACCTAGACCAAACCAAACAGAACCCAAACCAAACTAACCTGCAAAAATAAGATTTTTTTGTTTTGTTTGATTTTCAGTTCAAATCGGATGAAATCCAAACAAGGGAATCCAGTTCTATTCAGTTTTCATCACCCGAGTAGTCATACCCACAACTCGAACAGCTGACGACCACTCGCATGTGTGAGAACTTGTTACACTAAATGAGATTACTCAAAATATAAATCACAATTGATCACTAATTAATCACATACCAAAAAATATGGGTAAATTAAAACCAATTTCAAGGTCCGCACCTGCTCAAAAATATTTGCATAAGAGCCCAACATCTTTCTTATATCCATACTATGCCGATAATTTGATAAAAAATGTTCTATCATCTTAGACACAACATATATACACAGGAGAATAATATTCATATATGCTACACAAACAAGCATTAATATGCTAACAAAAGTCTGATTTGTTTGAAACACCATATACAATTTTTTCTCACCCGGACGTGAGAGTACAGGGATGACTCTAGGACACACTAGACATCTAATCAAATTTCTCAAGGATTCATTACTATAACTCCTCTTTGCTGCCACATGTTTGTTTTCATCACTTTTGATTACCTAAAAAGATTTGGCGAACCACAAGGGTGAGACCCATGTCCCAGCAAGAGATATAACCTCCAACAATGCTTATTGATTACAACATTTTAAATAGTAGATAACTAAGAAGTTGGAGTATTTAATAATCAATTGAATAGATTGAACAGTTCAAGTATAGTAAACAGATTAAGCAAATCATCTTAGGAACAAGTATGATCATCAATGCATATATGGATAACAAATAAATCCATTTCTCTAGATAGATATCTACTCAAATATCATCAAGTTGCATCTAATAACAATCATTATCATTAATCTGACTATCATCATATTCCTTTCTAATGGTACAAGAAATCTAGTAGCATAAGCATCCCTGACATCATGAATATGTGTAGTAACATAACATGGCTATCAATATTGGCATCTCAAATAAAGTGAACAAATCTATATCATAAGTAGAACTAACATCATAGTACAATTAACTGCATAGGCATGATTATTAGTTTAAGCATTTATAATTACATAGGCATGGATAGAAATATTTAACATAGCTAGCAACATCATCTTAACCATTAGTGTCAGTATATTTGACAACATAAGCATGTTTACAACATGAGCATCAATACCACATAAGCATATCTATTATCTCTTATTATACTATACATGATCTCAATGAAAAGAATGCAAAGAAGAGTTATCATCCAATATGAAGCGTTGTGTATAATCCTAAATAGATATGCTACACAACTATCTTACATCTTTTATTATGTCCTGGGGAATTTGAATCGTACCATCCAAAGTCCAACCGACCCTTGTGAAGGACTATTCGGTTCCATACAAGATCTAGGAGAGCCGATATCCTAAGATCTCTTCCCCTCGATCAGTACAAGTAAAAAGTAGTGAAATATAGTCAAACTACAAAACAACGACATATAGTCCTGTAACTAGCCCACCTTGGTACAAGTCACAGTGCTAGCATCCAGGGTATACAAAACCCTCTAATCCAAGGTACAACCGCAGTTGTTCTCAATCACATCAGATGTATGAGGTATGACCATAGCCATCCTCCACAACCTGCATTGTGGATGACAAGGATATATCCTCAACTTGCCACCCCCACATACTCAACATTATGCGCTCTGAGTTTCCCTTAGGAATACTCGTTTCACCATCCAACAAGTTCTAACACTGAAGATGGATCTACGGCATAGGGCACTACATGATTAGAGTTGCACTTGATTAGTTATGCCAATTGGGTGGATTAAGGCTGCATCAAACAAGTGGACATACAAACCCTAATTCACTTCTAGCAAGCATATAAATATCACAACTTCAAAAGATATAAAATGTGTGAAACATAATTTCTCATCTCATCATCACATGGTACTATTCACTTGCCATTCATGAGATCCCACTAGTCATCATACTATCACAAGATATAAATCCTTTTCACAATATCATAGGGTATCAACCCTTATAAACACAAGAGAATTACACCTCATTCAGGGCTCAACCATGCCCAAAGGTCATTAAGACCATCATACTATCACCTGATATAAATCCTTTTCACAATATCATAGGGTATCAACCTTTATCAACACAAGAGGAATACACCTCATTCAGGGCTCAACCATGCCCAAAGGTCATTAAGACCATCATACTATTCCATACAAGATCATCATTATCTTTCCATGACTTATAATAAGGCTCAACAACATCACTTACATATAATACACTAGATCAACACAATATTGCATTAATGAGCTAGGAGATATTCATAAACAATCATAGTAGGGTTATAATAACATTAAGAACATTCTTTTATTACATCAACATGCAAGGAATCTAGATATAATTAACTCTCATCATAATCATAATGCACATGTTTAGCATCAGAAAGTATCAACCATGTCGCTATGATAACCACCAATTAACACATTAAGGTTATGATCATATTAAGGAGGTTATTTTACCATCATGCCATCCTATAAGAAGGTTAAACATGAATACTCATCTTTATCTATTTGCATTATAGTTAGGATAAAAAAGATAAATTATACTAATGTTACTAATCAGCACTCATACCCAAACCCTAACTCATGACGTCCCCATTGGATCATGGATGCATAAGCTGAAGCATCACCATGACATTCCATACTGTTCTCAAGTATGAACCCACACATAAATCAAGGTGTAACCATAAGGTTATAGCATACTAAGGTTTCAACAACAATAAGAGAGTACTCCATGATTGTATTAGTCATTCAAGGACTATTCATACCCAATTACCATCAATTAGTTATATTAGAGCTAGGTATAACAAGCTATACATCATTAGGGTTACATATCAACACAATATGGTTATCATCCCTTCTATTCATATGAGTGAATAGGTAATACTACCTTATTAAGGGTAACCATCCATTTGTTCCATCATCATTCAACCCATATCACCATACCGCAATGTCACCCAGAACCATTGGATGTTTAAAAGGTAAGACCATTGGTTGTTTACATAAGTAAACACCTTAGATAAACCACCAATTAAGTCCTTGATTTGTTCTCTAGAAAGAGTCACTATCTAACCCTAGACATCCCTTGATTAACAACACAAAAAGTTCCATTGGGAGTAGGGTAAAACCCACAATCGACTATTCATTTAAAACAAGCCATCCATTGTCAGCAAGTAAGCTCCTTAAGTTGATCGTATAAAGGAAACCATATAAATCACATTATTAGGACCAACATATTACATTAGCCATAATTCCACTTTATTGGAGGAATAAACATTATGTCTTGATCATTGGGTCAAGTTCATATGTTAAAACCATCAATTACAGTATAGGTCCGACCATTGCATCAAGTAACCCAAGAAACCATCAGTCTAAGGCTTGATTGATGCTACAACTACATTATTAACTCACCATAGGTTGTGTAAACCCGATACAACATCAGTAGTGACCATTAAGTCACTATAGGTTGTTAGATCAACACTATATTCATTAATCAACATCAACATATTAAGCTGATATCACCATTGATGGATAACATCATTAGGGTATTTAGTTATTAATCACTAGGCTTCTAATTAGGCTAATACCTGACCTAATGGGTGAACGTATGTTGACACCCTTGGTCACCACCATCAGTTGTCATGAAGACAACACCATCAGTTGTTGCAATGGTACCACCATCAAATCATGTGTTTATAGAAGAAATCAACTTTAAACCCTAAAATTGACCATTGATTGATAGGTGCTTAGCACCATAGGTTGTCAAACCAACCTGATCCAAGTCATATTATACCTTAGGAATAACATACACATGATTAAAGGTTCATATAGAACTGAAATCAGAACAAGAAACATTATAAAAATTGAAATCCAAGTCAAACATAGCTTTTTAGTGCATTATTGATCATTTTCAAGCAAGAACATGAGTTAGAAAGCTTATGGTAAGAAACAAACGTGGAGAAAATTATAAAACTTGCCTCTAATTAGAAGATAAACTCCCAAACAGAAGAAAACAAGAGCATGTAGGGTAGGAAATCTAAGCATAAGATGTGAACTTGTCCATCTAGCTCCTTTCTTCATCAAATGAGCAAACCCTAAGCATAAGGAGTAAGAGAGGTAGGGTTTTAGAGCTTTAGAGAAATTTCTACCATGGAACAGCAAGGTTCTGACTTGGAGAAAGGTAGGAACAAGGATAAAAAAGAAATTAACGAAGGAAAGAAGTGGATTCTTACTCTTTTAGGTCAAGATCACTAGAAGGACGCTTTTCAAACCCTAAAAGGAAGTCAATTGCAACTCTAGATTCATTTTCCAAGAAGATCCCCTATTTCTTCTTCCTTGGATAGGAAATTCATAGAAGCACAGAGGGATGATGAGGTTCATAGAAGGAGGGAAGTGGTGGAGAGAAAATGGCTCATTTTGGTGCTTAGGGATAAGTATATGAAACTTTAAGATAAAGAAAAAGAAAAAGTTGAAGTTCTAGTATCTTTCCAAGTGTCCATGGCCTTAAACTATTAAGAATATACAAGCACACACACAAATAGCTCCCCCACAATCCATAGGGACATTCTTATCCCTCTTTTCTTGAATTTCTAAGTAAAACAAATAATTCATTAGTTGATAACTACTAAAGGTAGCTCATCCATGAAGGGGTAAACCCTAAAATACCCTTGGAGAAAACACCTTCAATACAAGGATTAAATAGGTGTACCATGGATAAAAAAGATCAAGAATGATGAGAGAATATCCAAGGAACATAATGCAAGTGATAAATTGCAAAGAAAACCTCTCAATTGGGTAAATTGTAGAAAAGTCCAAAATGTGCATAAAATTGCATAACTTGCTCAAACAGTGTCCAAATTGGACCAAATTTAAAACTTAAGCTTATATTATAATTTAAAATCATATAAAAAGTTATATTAGTGTTATAAGAATTAAATTATTATAATTAAACTTATTCAACTCATTAAGCAAGTTTAGGGGCTTTACAGCATGTCCCCCTTCTCACACAACTGCTTCTGCTTTCGCTGTCAATGGAAGCCTAAGCTCCACACACGACCGTAGTTGAAGCTGTGGACACATAGAATCATAGCTTGTTGGCCACCTCCTAATATAATATCTCCTTTTGGGGAGAAACCGTAGAGCAGCCTTCACACCCTTCCTCTACTTCGATTATTGTCTCAAAGCTTTGCCTAAATGCAGCTATAGAAACCACTTCATACGCCATCCTAACCAAAAAACTCCTTGATACCTAGGAAAATGGAGATGTATATTGATCATGTGACTACAGTTTTTCCTCCCTGGTCCTTTATGACAAATACCAAAGAATGGAAACCATGGATGTCCTCATCTGGTTTCAAGTAATTGTGGTAACCAAAACCATCATCTAATTCTGGAAATTTTGTTTCAAACACCACCAATCCTCTACTAATGTTTAAGTTAATAATTTCATACAGTTTAATCTCCCAATATCCATGGCCAAATTCTGGAAATGTACAGTTGCACATGGTCCTTTTGGCGATCTTTCTCTACCTAATTAGGTAGATCTATACGAATTTTGGGCTATGTTCTATTTCATCATTCACCCATTAAAAGAAATGTATATTGGCTTCTTAATATAGGATTGGTGAAATTCAGCAACTTTGTTCTCATTTAATCAGCTATTGCCCCCTCGATTCAATATCCATATTTAGCAGTTACCTGATATGTGATTGTTTATAAAAGAATCTATTGAATTTAGGTGCTAGTTGCCTGGTACGCAACTCATTAGATGTATGAGATAGCATCACAGAACTAAGATCGATACTTAGCATTGGATTGGATTTAATATAATTTTTTCATGTGAACACATCCGTACTTAGCACTTAACACATAATAAGTTTCTCCACCATTGAGATTATATGTTCTGGAGTTTTAATTATATGCCTACTTATGGAATTGTTTTTAGTTTTTATTCAACTCCTTGACATCTTAACGTTGGTGGTGATATTTCCATTGTCTATACTTGCAAGAAATTTTGATGGAAGGCATTCACTCTTTGTTTGGTGCAGTAGTTCTCAGTGTCGTGCTGATGTGGGACTGCAAAGTCCTTGATAAAAATCCTGATTTAAGTGGTTTTAGCCTAATTCATTTTTTTTGGGTTGGGTTCGATTTTTCGTATTTAGTTTTGGGTATATCAGGTTCAGGTTAACTCAGATTTTGTTTTTAGCTATAGTTTGGGTTCGGGTTTGGGTTCGGGTTTGAATCAGTTTTTGCTGGCTCAGGTCGGTTCGGGTTGGAAAAAACATGTCCATTGCCATCCTTAGAAGACACTCATCAGTCAGTGGTTGTGGCAATGACCGCGTTTTGTCCTCTCAGCTGAGGATGCGCATTATTCAATGACACATAGGTGGTGCATCAACCACGATGGTGGATCTCCACAACAGAAGACATACATCAGTTGGTGGCACACTATTTGTGATACACCAACAACAATAGTTCATCCGATCAACAGAGGATGCATATTGACTATCTCAGGTGAAGAGAGTTTTGGCAGAACATCAGAGTTCTAGTTGGAGGCACCAACTAGAATGTGTACCTTAGACAGAAACGAGATGGTGACCTCATCAGGAGAAGAGGTGACCCAATCAGCGGTCACAATTGCAACAAGCAATCCCTAGCAGCGATAGTGGTGTCGTGAGGAGAAAAAGTTTAAAGAGAGGGTTTATTTTATTTTTAACTTATTTTTAGACATGGAGTTACCAAATTTTGGAGTGGTTGAATTTGGACAGTATGAGTTGTAGTGTTGGTTATATAGTGTTTGTTAGCTGGTATTGTCTCGTGGGTTTTCTTTCATTATATTGAGGAAAACAATTCACTTTAAATTGTGCACCTTCAGTCTTTGCTCACCATAGTTCCCTAAGGCTGTGTTTGTTATGTGGTGAATCATGGTGATAGGGAATGATGTTGAAACAAAAATGTTGTTTGTTTTCCATGGTGATAGGGAATCATGGTGAATCCATGGTGAATCCGTAGTGAATTTTGATCTATTTGTTTCCCCATAAAAAACATGGTGAATCGTGGTGAAAGAAGTTTTCTTTCAAGACTCCACTACTTATTTAGACAAATGTGTAAAATAATATTCTAATAAATATGATTCTTACTTGTGTAGCGTATTTTTTTATAAAAAAATCCCCTCCCCATCACTATAACCATATAACAAATAACATTTTTTAAGTTTTTCACCATCACCATCCCTATCACCACGCACATGTTACCAGACAACACATTTTAATAATTTCCCTATCACCATCACCGTCCCTATCACCATCACCATCACCATCACCATCACCATCACCATCACCATCACCATCAATTTTATCACCATGTACCAAACACAGCGTAACAGTACCCCCACGGTTATAAAAATACATTGTCGTTTATATGATATTGATCCATCCATCGCACATAGTTTTTTGGTCGAGAAAAAAACTTGTTACTATATAAAAAATCCCAAAAACTTTGGGTAGAGAAAGATAAGCACCCCCCGGCTCGCTAAAGGAGCAACGAAGAAAACTAAAAAATAGATCAAAGCCTTCATGCAGGAAGACTAGCACTAACAAGAGAATATACTACCAGAAGCACAAGGTCTCGTACATACTCCATAACAATTAACACAAGCTTCCTACTGACTAAGGCAACACTAGCTTTATGCCCATCACTCTAAAATTGTGAAGACTCAGCCAATATCAAGACAAGAATCAATCGTCACCAGTCCAAACAAGAAACATCATACTTTGGATCAGATAATCCTCAATATACTCAATCTTGCTTTGCTTCTGAAGTGACCATGAAGAAGGATGAGGTTCCACTAAGAAGTCGAAACATATATATGACCTTTGAATCCAACCCTCCCTTCCACTGGCTTTATCCTCATCACTGAAATTGTGGGGAAGGAGAAAGACTAAAGGCCATCATTGTGCTCAAGAAACTTAGAGATTCGATATTATGCAGGGACAACCCTCATAAGACTAAGCAGCGAGAAGCCAGAAGGAGAAGCTCAGAGCTAAATACCATCCCTTCTTTTCCTTGCTGGTTTCTTCTTCTTTTTGGATCTTGATTGACCAAAATCCACTGTATCAGGTTCCCAGTGTTCCGAATCAGGATCTGAACACGAATAGGCATTAGAACCTTCATCATCTTCAAGTTGGTTCTCTTTTCTCAATTGGTAGTCAGCTAAGAATCTGAAGCTTTCCCAAACTTTGTTGACTTGCCAAGACTCGGAGCTCGATCCCTCCCTGCTTCTATTCTCCAGTTCCCAGTCAAAGTTCACTCTCCCAACATTATCAACTGGTGGAGGCCTAAACAAGTCAGGCTCGACCTGAGGAATGTTAGAAGAGGATGGCTGATTTTGTTGATTAGATGTAGAGGTGAGAAGAATATCCTTCACTTGCTGTGCAATGGATTCCATGAGAATTTCATCACCAATAGTAGAAGCTTGGTCTTCACAAGCCTTCTCTTAATTTGCATTGGAATTAGAAGAAACCTTAGGTATCCCTTTGGAACCCATCTTAGCTTTGGCATTCCTTTGAGCACCTTTAGTTGTTCTGTTCCTTAGCTGCAGATCCACACAGGGGGCCGTTTTCTTGGTCACCCATGGGCAGGCACCAGCCCTATGACCAAAGTATTTGCATCTTGAGAAAAATGAGGGTTTAGATACAATCTCAAGATTGAGTTGTATCGCCTTGGCATCCAGTTCCACCGTTGCACATTTAGGAAAACTCTGGTCGGAGCTAACTTCGATGCAGACGGATGCCGCACCAAGGCACTCTGTTGAAAATGAGATATCCACAATATCCAGCGGCTTGCCTATGGTACTGGCTACTCTTGCAATGTGGGATTGCGTCCATGGGAGGCCCATGTTTTCGATCTTGAACCACACTGGAAGATGTTGGAAGGAAAGGGGTTGGAGAGGGGAACTAGGTCGCCAGGCGTTGGCAATGATGAGGGTGCCATCCATGAACCAGGGTGCCTCATCCAAAACCCTTAATCTCTCTCTGTATGACAGAAAATGAATGACGAAACCGTCCCTTTCTTCAGAGACGATCTCAACAGGTCCACTTGGCCACCACTTCCTACAAATCCAACCCGCTAGCTGACCCTTGAAGGTTTTGTCCCGACGAATCGTATAGATAGGTAGTCGTCCCAGTTTGGAGTTCGACACTCCTCGCTGGAGATTATGGCACACCGCACACCATCCTTGATAGTGGGCTCGTTGAATTCTATCGAGGCTACCTCCACCGCCGCTCTATGTAGCTGACTAGAGAGGAGCCAATCAGCCGGGAGAGATGGTGGCATTGCTTCAGAGGAGCTATTTGGGGGGGGTGGTCTGGGGGTGGTTGGATGAAGACGTTGTTTCCTCCTTCTCCTTTTGCATCGAAGTCGTACACGAATTCGGGGGAACATAAGGAGTCTTCCTGCTTCCATCTCTGTTAGCCACTGATTGGCCAACAGGAGGAGTCGATGACACTGACTCTACAGCAACAGCTTGCCCCTGACTCTGATCCCGCTAGGGCATCACCCGCATCCTCTCCCCCTTCTGCCCCTTGCACGATCCACTAGGGCATCCTTCGCACATAGTTAAGATAATGGAAATCATTATTTAGTTAATTGAGTACTTAGTTGTAGTTCTTTCCTTACTCTAAATATATTTTCAAAGATTTCGATGGGCATTAATCTCCACAGTTTACTTGCGAAGTAAGAGAGGGACCCCTAATTGTAATTGGAGAAGGAAACCGATAAATTAAAAATAACCTTTCTCGACACTGTATTTTTCTGGTGACTGTGGTGAACTGGTGATCGGAAAAGAATAAATTGCGCAATGGGTGTGCCTATTAGGGATCATGAAAATAGATGAAAAGATGTATGATGTACAAATTACTTCCGATTTGTAATTTAAAAACAAAATGAAACAAAAATAACGAGGGCTATGGGCGCACAATGCAGAGCAGCGATCAGGGATAGGCGGAGGAAAGCACGAGTGATCATAATGAGCCTTGTCTGATCTTTCCAGTGTTAGAATGTGTGGTATTCAACCCAAAATTAATTGGCAATGGGCGAAGGGACCACACACCTTATAAGCTCCAGGACCTCCCCAGAGTTCAGCGGTATGGGACTATTCTAACATCCCCCCTCAAGTGCAGTCACTTTTGCGTGCTTGCACTTGTTCTTTTTTTGGTAGGGTGTGGTCCTCACACTTGTCTCATGGGGTTCGCTATGATACCATGTTAGAATGTGTGGTATTCAACCCAAAACCAATTGCAATGGGTGAAGGGACCACACACCTTATAAGCTCCAGGACCTCCCCAAAACTCAGTGGTATGAGACTATTCTAACATCCAACACATGTTGTTTATATCCCATCCCTACTTAGAAATATTTCCTGTGTCATCATCATGTGAATGATTGTGATAGTTTGACAGAGGATGAAAATTGATTAGACCTTTTGATTTGTTATCAGAAAGTCTCAAGTTGGACCCCTAATCTCGGATGCCTCCTCCCTCACTGAAGATGCACTACCTCGTTCCTCACCAGTCACCTCCGCTCCCAACGACTAAGGAAGCGTACAACAGAGCTGAACAAACAGCAAGTGGTGTGTCACTGACCAGAAGAGAACAACTTATTATTGCTTGACAAACCTTTCTTTGTCCGCTATAGAAACCTGTACGAGTGGGAGAAGGTGTGCCTAACGGCGGGCATTCTCATCAGATTCCTTGGAATTACGCAACAAAATCCCAAGCTTTTTTTTTCTTTTCCCCCAAGCTTGGGTTGATAAGTTTTGCTCTTTATTTATTTTGTTTCATTTGTGATCAAGGGGCAGGGTGGGGAAAAGTATAATTAAGCTGATACCAGACTTTCATGACTGGGCATGTTTGGTTTGTTGAATTTTGAAGGATTTATAGAAATAATGCATTCCGATAATCCATGTACATGGACTTCTCTATTTTGAAGATCCATGTAATACCAAACTTTACGTTTGGTTTATCTAACATTACCGTGAAGGACGCACCGCACATAGGGCTATTTCTTAGGGAGCTACAACGTCGGACTGTGGAAAGCCTTGTCGAATCACATAGTATGGCAATTTTGAAAACAAAAATGATTTGATCACGCTCATTCTGGTCACACGCAAGTTATGCTGAAGCTGGAAGGTGGTTTTGGAAGAATTGAGAAATTTCACCTTTTTTATGGTGGTATTGGCAGACAGTTAGGTGACCGTGACATTTTAGGATAATTTAGTAGTGATGTGGAAGGGCATTTATTGGGTGAGGTGGTTGGTTGAGGTTAAGTAATGGAAAATAAATTTGTTTTACGTATAACTTTTGAACTGTGATGAATTTTTTGATGAAATAAAAATCATTTGATTCTTTATAAAAATGCATTCCAACAAAACCAATTTTGATATATTTTTGAGAAAAAAGATAAAAGTGGCATCTAGAGGCGATGTGATTAGAAAGAAAATTATTTTGTTTATAATATCTAAACTCAGATGTCTCTGGATGTCAATTAACCATTGAGACTCAATTCATCTGTGGATTTGTTAAACGTATGGGTGTCAAAAAATTATTTTTAGACACCTTTAAGTTGTTGTTTGGTGTGAAATACTCTTACACTCGATTTAATGAGTACATCATATTTGGGCGCAATTAAGTTGTTCTTGGGTGTCAAACAAACCTATTTGGGTCCCATTATGTTGTTTTTTGTTGCCAATTACCATTAGTCGTGATTTAACACATATAACATTCAATTGAGAGTTTTTTTATAATTCTGGGTGTCAATAACTATTTTTGGGCATCAATTAACCATTTCTGGGTGTCAATTAGCCATTTGTGGGAGTTGTTTACTTGTTGTTGGGTGTGAAATACTCTTACTCTATTTAATGAGTACATCATATTTGGATGTTATTATGTTGTTCTTGGGTGTCAAACAAATCTTTTTGGGCGCCATTACGTTGTTTTTGGTTGTCAATTACCTTTAACCATGATGTAACACATATATTATTCACTTGGGAGTCATTTTTATAATTCTAGGTGTCAATGAATCATTTTTGGGTGTCAACTAATCATTTATGGGTGTCAATTATCCATTTCTGGGCACCATTGACTTATTATTGGGTGTGAAATACTCTTACACTCTATTTAATAAGTGCATCATATTTGGGTGCCATTAAGTTGTTCTTGGGTGTCAAACAAACCTATTTGGGCTCCATTACGTTATTTTTAGTTGTCAATTACCTTTAGCCATGATTTAACACATACAATATTCACTTGGGAGTCATTTTTATAATTCTGAGTGTCAATGAGCTATTTTTGGGCGTCAATTAACCATTTTTGTTTGTCAATAGTCATTTCTCGGTGCCATTGACTTGTTGTTGGGTGTGAAATACTCTTACACTCTGTTTAATGAGTACATCATATTTGGGCATCATTAAGTTGTTCTTAAGTGTCAAACAAAACCTATTTAGACATCATAATGTTGTTTTTGGTTGTCAATTACCCTTAGTCATGATTTAACACATACAATATTTACTTGAGAATTATTTTTATAATTATGGGTGTCAATGACCATTTTTGGGCGTCAATTAACCATCTCTAGGTGTCAATTAGCCATTTCTAGGCGCCATTGACTTGTTGTTGGGTGTGAAATACTCTTACACTCTATTTAATGAGTACTTCATATTTGGGCACCATAGTCCAGAGCAACAAAGGTTAACGGTAAGTTAGTGTGAGAAAGCTCCGACTTCTCTCTAGCAGTTTTCCATCCGGTTCCCATCGTCCCCCGAGCTGCTCCCTTCCCCTCAGGTGATCTCTGAAAAACACTAGAGGGGGGGTGAATAGAGTTTTTAGATAATTTTAACAATTATTTAACTCAAACAACCAACCACAAAATATTGGACAAGGGGACAAGGATTTAGAGTGGTTCCAACTTTAGCAAATACTAAAGTTGTCAGTCCACTACCCGGTTGCTTACCCAACTGGGATTTGGAAAGAATTTAATTTTATTACCTCGCAAGGACTTTACATAAAATTACAATTCTCTCCCTAAACCCTTCAAGCAGCCTTCACCTAGAAGTAATCGCACCAACCTTGAAGCAGCCTTCACCTAGAAGTAATTGCACCAACCTTGAAGCAGCCTTCCTCCTGAAGTAGCTTCCCGTTGCAATAGCCTTCTTGAAGTAGCTTCCCGTTGCGATAGCCTTCTTGAAGTAGCTTGAAGTCCACCTTCTCCTCCGAGAAGAACCTTCTCCAATCCACAGCCTCCAACCCTAGGAGTAGCAAGGAGAATACAAAGAATAAAAGGAACAAGAAGGAAAACAGAAATTACAACTTATCCTTTTAAGCACAAGGCTTGATTTGCCTATATCAACCGTATTGATCTCCTAACCAATGAGTGTAGAAGTGTAAGTGTTGTGGAAAGGAGATGCTAGCCTATAGGACATGAAATAGGAGTAATGGGAATGAATAGCCAATGTTGGAATTACTCTATTGCTCAAAACAGATTGCCAATGAGTATTCAATCTCAAGTGTAGCACAAGTGTAGCTTAGGTGTGTTTAGGTGTCCTAAGGCATGTCCTATTTATAGGAATGGCCTACAAGTGCTTAAGGACGTTCTAGACACTTTCTAGGGGGTTCTAAGTGCTTAACTAGTCGTTAGGTACAAGTTAGTTGCTTTAGAAACGGCTAGTTAATTAATTCTACAGTTGCTGTCAGAGTCCATCTCGGTTGAGGAATTGTCGACCGAGACACCTACTCGGTCGAAGTTTTGTCGACCGACATGCTCTCTGAATCAAGTGTTAGCAACGTTCATCTCCAACTGCCAACTACTTTCTCAGCTGTGTCTAACGGCTACTTGGGTCATTCTCGGTCGAGAAGTTTGTCGACCGAGAGTGTCTCGGTCGAGGGGTTTGTCGACCGAGATTGACCCTATTTCAATGTTTCACTTTAAGGCATTAAGTATGTGTATGAGTGTGCATAGGTGACACTATTGGAGGGGATGACCTATCTAAGTGTAGTGATTGGCTAGGGAAGATCTAACGCTTGATTTACATGATGTCTAAGTACTTGTACATTATATACTTGTACAAGTTTACAATTGATTACATTTCACGAAATTACAAGCATTCAAGCATATAGATTCCCTAGTACTTTGTCATCCACCTTTTTCCTGCAACACTCAAGTAGCTCGTTAGATCGACAAGAATGAAATGTTTGTCATCATCGAAACAATGGGATTTATCATGATGTCAATTTATCCAACAATCTCCCCCTTTTTGAAGATGACAAACATTTCCTAAATATGAAATAAGGAAATATAAAGCATGTGAGTTTCATACCTGAGGATTACCTTTTGTAGCCATTCTTATTTTGCAAGTGAGTGCTGGCTAAGATGTTATGAAACTCATTTACTCATTTATATTTTTGATTTTATATTCTTTCTCCCCCTTTGTCATTTCAAAAAGATATCCAAGTTGAATATTTTATATTTCTTCTCCCCCTTAATTTTATACTATGCTCCCCCTTAGATAGATATTCTATGGATTTAATATCATTTTTGTCTAATTTAGCCACAATTTGTTTCTCAATCATTTGCAAAGGATGTTAAGCCTTGAAATGATATGAGATCCTGTTAGGTTCATGGCATATGTATTGATTTCTCACCCATTTTACAAGGGATGTTAAACCCTGAAAATGAAATGAGAATCCTTTAATCTTACAGTACATAAAGATGTCTCTAACCAAATGCACGGGATGTTAAGCCCTGATTTGTTTAGAGAATTCCTTTAAGAACAGGATATATCATTTTTATGAAATTTGTAGATTTCTTCATAACCAAGAGTCAAAATACTAAGGTCATAACTAGCTTCAAATGATGTTTACAATGTTTTTGTAAGCTTCTTAATCAAATAATCAAATTTGTTTTATGAGCTCCCCCTTAATCTTACAATTAAAGCTTCTAAGGTCACATATGATTTTAAAATTTTAAAGTATACTAAGATTAAGTACAATAAAATGATGTCAAAATAAGCATTTTGTCAAAGCTTATTTTAGGTCGACCTTGACTTCGACCATAGCGCCCCTTAGTCAAATTTTATTTCTACCAAGAGGCAAAAATTGCAGATTTCCAATTTAAGCACTCATATGTGAAGTACTTGATTAGATATCAATTTTGAAGCATGTTTAGTGATACTCAATATGAAAACATCCTCTTAAAAATGAAAGCACGATTAATATCTCAAGTCTTTTAAAGATGCCAGTTGAGAAATTTTTATCTTATGTGTTGCAAGTATTTCTAAGAGACATATCATCATTGAATTATTTTGCTTGCCTATGTATCATCAAGGATCCATGCATACAATTATCATTATCTATTCGTGCTAACACAACATCATCATGATGAAAATGATAATTCCATGATTGTAATCACATGATTTCTATATGGTTAGACCAAAAAATACTTTAGGAAACATCATGTGAATAATGATAAAACAAAAATTTCCTTTTTATTAAGCTAAGCATAATTTCAGTTTTAACTTAAATCAAACCAAATTAATCTCATATAAGTTTTCAGGGATGATTTCCAATATCTACAGTCATTAATCACAAATAGATAGCAATTTGATCAATTTAAAAAAAATCAGCAATTTTACAGCAGACTGGAAATCAGTGACATGCTCGGTCGACAATTTCTTGACCGAGGTTCACTCGGTCGACAGATTCTCGACCGACAAAGTTTCTGGAATATTTTCAGAACTGTTAATTTATTCCAATCAAAATAAGATTATACAAGTTAGAGCTCGATTGTGTTGAGATATGACATTTGTATATCAAGAATCAGTTTAGGTCAAATCTCAACTAGTTAATTTTAAGCTACTAAGTTTTAGGAATCCAAGCTAAATCATCATTCTTTTTCTTATATGGGCATGAAAATGAATAATGTCCAAGACGCATGCAATAATGACAGCTAATAGAGTCAACTTCATTTCTCTTTCTAGGAATTGTGTTCCTAGGTACAAACATAATCTTAGTCTTGGATGCTTTAACTCTTTTGGGTTTATTTCTCCTTGGATCATATCCTAATCCTTTTCTTCCATTATAACTAGAGGAAATTTTCAGAATATTTTCAAGCATGTCATTTCCTCTTAACTCATTTACATTTCTTTGTAACTTAGCAATATCATTCATCTTCTTGTTTATATCTTTCTTTGCTTGATCTAAATCAGATACTAGAGAGTTTCTTTCTTTGACAACCTCATCATAATCTAAATGTGAACATAGAACAGGTTGTTTCTGAAGATCATTCACTTGAGTTTGCAAGTTTAACTTTTCTAAGGAAAGAAGATTGCAATTAGCTTCTACCGATTTTAACTTAAGATCATAATCTTCATTTTCCTTTTTGAGATTTTCATTTTCGGATACAAGAGCAAGAAGTTTAACATTTAAATCATCATTTACTTTATTTGATTTCTTAAGTTTCTTCTTGCACTCAATATATTTCTCATGAGTATCTTGAAGACTAGAAATTAGATCTTCTTTTGGTAGATCATAAAGACTTACCTCTTCTTCGTCTTCATTTGTTGTAGCAATGAGGCATTCTACTTCTTCTTTTCCATCATCACTATCATCACTTGAATCATCCCATGCAGCTTTATATGCTCTTTCTTTCTTTTTGTGAGATGATTTCTTCCCTTTCTTGAGTTTTGGACAATCACCTTTCATGTGTCCCTTTTTGCCACATTCAAAGCACCTGGAAGAAGAAACACTAGAAGTTTTATTAGTTTTAAAACTTTTATATTGCTTACCATTTACAATGAGAGTTTCTTCTTCACTATCATCTTCACTTGTGTCATGAGTGTCCTTGGTTGATGCTTTGAATGCAATGTCCTTCTTTTTGCCTTGTTGACGTTCACGTTCTCTTCTTTCTTCCTCTTCTAACGTTGCCTCATGAGCTTCTAAGTTGCCAATGAGTTGTTCCATCTTTAGTCGGGTGAGGTCATTTGCTTCTTCAATGGCCGTCACTTTGGGCTTGTATTTGGGAGGAAGTGATCTAAGAATCTTTGATACCTGATCTTCCTCAAGAACAACTTTACCTAAGGCATTTAAACCATTTACAATAGAAGAGAATTTTGCATACATTTCACTAATAGATTCATTTGGATCCATACGGAAATGTTCAAACTTTTGTTTAAGCATACTAACTTTGGAATTCTTAACTTGAACTGTCCCTTCATAAGTTATAGAAAGTCTATGCCATATTTCATAGGCTGTTTCACAGTTTGATATTCTATTAAATTCTCCTACTGAAATTGAACAATAAAGAATACTTACAGCCTTTGCATTCATTTGAGCCGATTTTACCGTATTGGTGTCCCAAGCTGCATATTCCATTTGAGGTAGCTCATAAGGGGTTGACACCATTCTCCATAGATCCCAACTTATGCCTTGAAAGTAGAACTACATCCTTCTCTTCCAATATGTGTAGTTTGTTCCATCAAACATTGGAGGCCTAGCAACAAATGTCCCTTCAAGATTAAGGTTGTTGAGCACCCCGTCACCCATTCTTCAAGACCTTGTTAGGGTTCCTTGAAGCCTGCTCTGATACTAATTGAAAAACACTAGAGGGGGGGTGAATAGAGTTTTTAGATAATTTTAACAATTATTTAACTCAAACAACCAACCACAAAATATTGGACAAGGGGACAAGGATTTAGAGTGGTTCCAACTTTAGTAAATACTAAAGTTGTCAGTCCACTACCCGGTTGCTTACCCAACCGGGATTTGGAAAGAATTTAATTTTATTACCTCGCAAGGACTTTACATAAAATTACAATTCTCTCCCTAAACCCTTCAAGCAGCCTTCACCTAGAAGTAATCGCACCAACCTTGAAGCAGCCTTCACCTAGAAGTAATTGCACCAACCTTGAAGCAGCCTTCCTCCTGAAGTAGCTTCCCGTTGCAATAGCCTTCTTGAAGTAGCTTCCCATTGAGATAGCCTTCTTGAAGTAGCTTGAAGTCCACCTTCTCCTCCGAGAAGAACCTTCTCCAATCCGCAGCCTCCAACCCTAGGAGTAGCAAGGAGAATACAAAGAATAAAAGGAACAAGAAGGAAAACAGAAATTACAACTTATCCTTTTAAGCACAAGGCTTGATTTGCCTATATCAACCGTATTGATCTCCTAACCAATGAGTGTAGAAGTGTAAGTGTTGTGGAAAGGAGATGCTAGCCTATAGGACACGAAATAGGAGCAAT
This sequence comes from Alisma plantago-aquatica, assembly GCA_963693085.1. NCBI lineage: Eukaryota > Viridiplantae > Streptophyta > Magnoliopsida > Alismatales > Alismataceae > Alisma > Alisma plantago-aquatica. Next base: position 71,162,233 of record OY856412.1, on the reverse strand, counting down.
GGGAATGAATAGCCAATGTTGGAATTGCTCTATTGCTCAAAACAGATTGCCAATGAGTATTCAATCTCAAGTGTAGCACAAGTGTAGCTTAGGTGTGTTTAGGTGTCCTAAGGCATGTCCTATTTATAGGAATGGCCTACAAGTGCTTAAGGACGTTCTAGACACTTTCTAGGGGGTTCTAAGTGCTTAACTAGTCGTTAGGTACAAGTTAGTTGCTTTAGCAACGGCTAGTTAATTAATTCTGCAGTTGCTGTCAGAGTCCATCTCGGTCGAGGAATTGTCGACCGAGACACCTACTCGGTCGAAGTTTTGTCGACCGACAGGCTCTCTGAATCAAGTGTTAGCAACGTTCATCTCCAACTGCCAACTACTTTCTCAGCTGTGTCTAACGGCTACTTGGGTCATTCTCGGTCGAGAAGTTTGTCGACCGAGAGTGTCTCGGTCGAGGGGTTTGTCGACCGAGATTGACCCTATTTCAATGTTTCACTTTAAGGCATTAAGTATGTGTATGAGTGTGCATAGGTGACACTATTGGAGGGGATGACCTATCTAAGTGTAGTGATTGGCTAGGGAAGATCTAACGCTTGATTTACATGATGTCTAAGTACTTGTACATTATATACTTGTACAAGTTTACAATTGATTACATTTCACGAAATTACAAGCATTCAAGCATATAGATTCCCTAGTACTTTGTCATCCACCTTTTTCCTACAACACTCAAGTAGCTCGTTAGATCGACAAGAATGAAATGTTTGTCATCATCGAAACAAAGAGATTTATCATGATGTCAATTTAGCCAACAATCTCTGTCTGTCCCCAGCCTCTTCTACCCAGCTAAGGTAATCTTTTGATTTGGTCTTGATCGGCTGCAACATCTCCGTGGATCAGCTCTCTTTCACCCCCTTTTTACTCCGTTTTCTCTCTAGTTACCCTTCTAGGGTTTCCTGGGTTACCCAGTTTTTCTTCCTCATTGCTATGTTTTTATTTTTAATCTCCTTCGGATGTATGCAACATCGTTAGTTTCAAGAAGATCTTCTTCCGAGTTTTTTCTATCGTAGCTTCCCCTTGTCCTTCTCTATTTTTTATGGTTTTAAGTTGCCTTGTTTTACATCCTCTACCGACATTCCCCTTTAATGCGGTGGTTCTTCTATTTTTTCTGACCCTTCTTTCCCAGTGAAACTGTTGGATTCCATCTATTATCTGCAACATTCTCTTTCGTGGTTCCCCTACCGGTCTAGGGATACCTCTTCCAACATCACATTGATTACACCTCTTAATTCCCTTTGCCGGCTAGCCCTCCTTCCCCAAACTCTGACAGTTTCCTAGCCCGATACAACTTTGGAGTTCTCAGCAAGACTCCTTATTAGATTCACCAAACATATCTTTTCTCATTATGAGAATCGGTGGCAACTTCATCCTTGCCTCCTTCTCAAGACCTAACTACATGCAAAAATCAGGCAAAGTCAAGACTCTCCGTTGTGCCCTTTAGAGTCACAAGCCCCACAAATCGGAAAGCTCCCCAATAGCCCCTTCTTCCACTACTACTATGAACTCGCGCTACCCTTTCCTCGAGCTTCATCTGGCTGATCCAAAGTACTCGTCTTCCATCCTGCTCCCTATAGCTTGGATGTACCACATATTCGATATCTCCCCTGGAATCTGTATGATAAACATCGGCCACCGATCATTTCAGGTAACGATAGCACGGTCTCCTCCTGAGGACTCCGTCTGGGGAAAAAAAAACCCCTTTTCTCCATATCTCCGACGGCTAGCCGGAGATGCGATCTGAACTCAAGCTTCAACCGGAATGGTCTTTGTTCCTTCAACCTTACGCAGATCGTACCCTTCGGGCTTGGGTCAGAGACTTCAACCATCAATCCCCACCTACTCTCGCTTTTCTATACAAGAAATATGACCAGGACAGCTCATCGTCTTCAGACTCAGCTGATCAACTTTTCGTGAGAGCAGAATATCAACCATATATGGGTGCTAAGTTTACACCCATCTCCATCTCTTCCGGGTCTGAAGATATCGAAGAAGAGGTCTCATCTACCTTGCTTCAACCAAACAACTCCATTGCAGAAAGGTACAAACTCTTTCCCTCTCCTTCTCCTTTGCTTAAAAATAAGGCCCCTAACCCCAAACTCACATCTCTCTACAAAACCATAGTGCAAAAACCTCCCCTGAATAGTGAAATCATTCCTAAGGACCTTGACCTTCTCAATCTCTCATTTCCGGTTCTGGGGAAAGCAAAATCCTCCCCTCTCATCAAAGAAAATTTGGAGAAAAATCCCTCTGGCCATATCTGGAGAAAGGTTCCCCCAAAAAAGACCTTTGGAGCTCTTTTCTGCCGCTTCTGCCTCAGAAACAACCACTCCTCTTCCAGATGTTTCTCTCGCCTTGCATGCTTCAGGTGTGGTCGCATAGGGCACATAAAAAGGCACTGCATGGTGCGACCTCCTCCAAATAGTATCGGACAACAGCTAAACCCACATCGATCTCACATGCACTCCCGATTTAAACATCTCTCTCATTTCCAAAACAGTTCAGTGGTCCCAAAACGATATCATTCTGCCAACAGACCCCTTTTTCTGCCTGCTCATAATCATTGCCTTTCCAGCAACCCTTTTGCATGCCTTGAAAATCTCCCGCCATAACATGCAACATCTACAAACCCTTGTTTCGTAAACTCAAGGTTACCTTTTTTTTCAAAACCCTACCTTTCCTCTTCCAAACCCTCGTCATGCAACCACTCCAAGCTCCCTTTTAAAAAACCTTCCCCCTGCCTAAGATCCCAGCTGCAAAAACACACAAAGAATATCATCCTTCCCCCGTCCAATCTATGAAGACTCCTGATCACCTGGAATATGCCATTGCCATGGATCTTCCTACAAATTCGATGCGTCTTCTCAAAGTCTTCTCCCTTAGAAGCATCCTTGTCACAATTGAAAATAACCTGGACAATAACCTCATAAATGTTCTTGACATCACTAGAGCTCTAGCTCTCCTTCTTCCCAGTCATACTATCCTCAAACCAAAAATCTTCTCACCCACCCAGCTTATTTACACTGTCCCTAAAGGTACTCAGATAACCCATATCTTCAATCAGGTTCTTACCATTCCTTGTGGATCAAGCTTCATTATGGCTCGCCTTTCCAAATGGTCCGCCGACTCTGGTTCCTTTCCTGCCCTTGCAGGTGGCTCCGATTGGGTTTCCATCTCAAACCTTCCTCCTCATCTGTGGGAACTGGAAATCTTCAGAGGGATAGCTCATTCAATAGGGGCAACTCTTCAATACATCAGCCCGGAAACTCTTCATCCCACTCAATACATTAAAGCCTATTGTCTCTTCTCTGTTAAAGCTGCTATCTCCCTCCCTCCTTGCATTAACATTAGAATCGGTGAATCGATCTACCATCTTAAGCTTGCATCTGAACAACCCACCCTACATGTTTTTGCTTTTTCCGACCTCTCTTCACATCCGCCTTCATGGTTCAGTCCTAATAAGAGCTATAACCACTCCTCTCTCACCAGACCCCCCCAGATCAGAAACCAGGTTTGGACTAGGAAACCCTCAACCCCCCCTGTTAACACATTCTCAGCCCAAAACAAAAAGAGAAATCGAGCTCCTATTCTTCCCCTCCCCACAACAAACATCCCATCTCTCAAAAAATCATGTCCTTCATCTTCATCCACAAAGGAAAGCTGGCATTCTCCTGATAAAACAAATCAAACCTCTGCTTTTCAAGACTCATCTCAACACTTCAAGGATAACTCCCTGCAGAGTGCGGAACAGAAGAACTCTCGTCAGAAATCAAACACAAGCTACATCCACAAGATCCTACATCCCGACCTCTCTCTCAACAATGGATCAAGTATCTCAAACAGGGCCAAGAAAGGTATTTCTCCTCCCTCCTCTATCTGTTTTGATTCTTTGGTATCATCTCTTTCTACATCTACATCCTTAAATAAAAAAGATCAAAATAAGCCTGATACTATAGACGATCTAGCCTCTTGGTCTAGTTTAAAAAGTTTTTCTTCATTTGCAAATAAGATTGGTTTCTGCTTTGAAAAGGAAAATGATGCTCAGTATATCCTAAATGACATTGAATCTTATATGGGTTGGACAAATAGACGTGGTTAGGCTTGCCTTTCCATCTTTTGGTCTCCTTTATTTCCTTTAAATGAAAATCTCTACTTGGAACATCTGTGGAGCTTCTAACTTGCGAAGAAGAAAAAAAATCCGATCACATATTTATAAAAATAAAATAGACCTTATTTCTATTCAAGAAACAAAGACCTTCCTCACCCCTTTTGCCCTTAAAACGATTGGAGGCTATAGAATAACAAACTGGATTCAACTTCCTCCAAATGGTTTCAAAGGAGGCATTCTTGTGGGTTACAACAACCAGGTCCTCTTGCTACAAAATTCCTCAATTCAAAACTTTTCGATTACTATTGATTTCAAAAATCTTTCTGATGACTTATTATGGTCTTTCTCTGGCATTTATGGAGAACCAGGACATGACAAATCCCTCTTTCTTGAGGAATTAAACTGCCTCTTCATAAAATATCACAGTTTACCCTAGATCTTGGGTGGGGATTTCAATCTTGTCACTCAAATCTCTGATAGACAAAACCCAAACCCTTCCCCTTCTCCCTTATCTGCTGCTGATAAAAACTTTAAGCAGATGATATCAAACTACTCTCTTATCGACCATGCTCCATCAAACGCCTCTTATACTTGGTCTAGAAACCAAACCTTTGCCCGACTTGATCACTTCTTATGTTGAATCCTTTGGGAGGATAAACATCCTCTCTCGTCTATATACATAGCTCACAGAACCATCTCCGACCACTTTCCTCTTATCATGGACACAATATCTTCCTCTTGGGGTTCCCGTCCTTTTAGATTTGAAAATATCTGGCTTCAAAATGATAGTTTCAACTCTTCCTGTCTTGCTTCCTGGGATCTTGCTTGCTCACAATCAACAAACCTGGGTCTTCATATTATGAACAATACAAAAAAAATCAAAAAACATATAAAAAACTGGCTGATCAATAATCCCTCGACCCTGTTGGATGACAAAAAAAATCTTGAGGACCATCTTTTGCTTTTAGAAAAAGATCCTTCTGCGGATCCAGCTCAAATCCTTTCCTTCAAAGCTGATCTAGAAAACATAAACAACAAAATAGAAACTAAATGGAAACAAAGAGCCAAAATCTTTTGGGCCAAAGAAGGAGATAAAAATACAAAATTTTTCCATAAAATTTGTAATCAAAAATTCAAAAACAACAATATATCACATCTTAAGAAAAACAGAAGTCACACTTCCCACAAAGAAACTATCATAAGGCACATAAAAAACCATTTCCAAAATATTTTCAACTCAAATCACAATCTGGCTGGTCTTGATCACTTTCATTGGGACTCCATTTGCCTAAACAAAATCCAACATCCCCTTGACCTAATCAAACCTTTCAATTTGGAGGAATTACAAATTGCTATTTCCGATCTAGGCAAAGATAAATCCCCTGGACCCGATGGACTAAATGTGGAATTTTACTTGGCTAATTGGAATCATTATAAGCTTGACTTTCTTGCCCTTCTCTCAGCCTTTCATTCCAGTCCAAACCCCCAAAACATCATAAAATACATAAATAAAACTTTCATCTCTTTGATTAAAAAAAATAGCAAACCTGATTTAATCACACATTTCTGACCAATCAGTCTTATAAATACATCTTATAAAATCATTGCCAAAACCTTAGCCAATAGAGTCAAACCTCTTATGAACGACATCATCCCTCTAAATCAATCAGCCTTCCTAAAAAACCGAAGTATCCAAGATTCCTTCATAATGGTCAATGAATCTATCCATCTCTGCCATAAAAACAATACTCCCCTTCTGGCTATCAAATTGGACTTTGAGAAAGCCTTCGACTTTGTAAACTGGAATTGCTTGCTTAAAACTCTTAAAGGTTTTGCCTTCCCTAATAAATGGATATCCTGGATCTACGCTTGCATCTCCACAAATCACTTCTCTACCATCATAAACGGTGTCCCTTTTGGCTATTTCCATAATACAAATGGACTTAGACAAGGTGACCCCCTCTCTCCCTACCTTTTCATCATCCTTACCACCCTCCTTTCCAGGATGATCCATCTGAGTGTTCAAAATAATATCATTTCTTCTCCTGAGGAATGCAAGGAAAATATTATTCAATTTGTGGATGATACCATCATCTTTTCCTCTCCTGATTTATCCTCGGTTCAAAACATCTTCAAGATTATAGGATTATTCTCCTACATATCTGGCCTTAAAGTTAACATTAAAAAGTCTTCCATCTTTGGAGTTAACCTCCATCATTCCACCCTCGAGACGCTACAAGATTTTCTTAAATGCAAATCGGAAATATTTCCAATCAAGTACCTAGGCCTACCCATCACTCCATACATCACAAATGCCATTTGGAATCCCATTGTTACAAAAATAAACTCAAAACTTTCTAGTTGGGAAAACAATTTTCTTAATCTCTCGGGCAGACTAACCCTCCTTAATAGTGCCATCACTCCTATAACAACCCATTTCCTCAGCTGCATTCCCTTGCCCTCAAAGACCAGACATATCTTGGACAAAATTCGGAGAAAATTCCTTTGGAACAATGCACACAAAAATGATAAATCGGGGAAACACTGTCATCTGGTTAATTGGAAAACAATCTCTGCTCCCATTGACCAAGGAGGATGGGGGATTATAGACATTGAAACACACTCCCTTTGTTTGATTACCAAAATCATAGATTGCCTCACCCAAAAAAAAATCTGGACAAATCTCATCATGCATAAATATTATCGCTCAACACCGCCTTGGCATCAAATCAAAAGAAAATCTGCTTCCCCCCTTTGGAAATACATAAATAAAAACATCAATACTATTCAACAGTTGCTAATTACCCCTCCACACTCTCATAAGAATATCTCTTTCTGGTCAGACCATTGGTATAATAACAATTCAATTATAAACCTCAAAACAGCTTGGGCTATTCCAAAAAAACTCATCCATATAAAAATTGATAAAGCCCTATCCCTTATCACTAGAAAAAGATCAAACTCCTTAAAAAGATGTATCCTCTCTGCTTTAAGTCAAGAAGATCTTAGTAATATCTCAACCTCTTTAGAAGAAAATACCTCAAATAACATCTCTTGGAAATGGGGTAAAGATTATTCGGTGAAACTTGCTTACAACTTTCTTTCTTTCAGAGGTATCACCCCATCATCATCTAAACTTTGGAAACAAAAATGGCCACATAAATATAAAACATTCTTGTGGCTTCTACTCCACAATAAGCTCCTTACAGGAGAAATCATCATAAAAAAGGGCTTCCATGGACCGTTTAGATGTGTCCTCTGTGAGCAAAATGAGGATTCGACAAGTCACATCTTTTTCAAATGCCCTTTCTCTCAAATTATCATCTCACACTTCCTGCGTTATAGTCTTCCTGATCTCCAGGAATCTATTTTCCCTATTCATATTCCTCCATCTAGGCTTTACAGGCAGCACAAAAGTAATGATCTATTCTCAGCCATCTGCTGGAATCTTTGGAAGGAAAGAAATAATAGGATGTTCAATAACAAGAAAAAAATGGCTAAGACTATTTTAGATGATATCGATGCCGATCTCCACATCTTTATCAAACTGCAGGAAAAATAGCAGGTATTTCCCAAGAGCAATCTGGTGAAGGTGATTCTGAAGCAGCGGAATCGGAAGCAGCCTTCCTTTGTGATCTAAAAGCCATGGTGGACGATGAGACGGGCGTCAGTCTTGTGCAGCAACCATAGTGTCGTTACATCCCTTGCATGTTCTGCACTTTTAGTCTCTTTTTCTAGTATGCAAAAACTTTATTTTCTAAAAGAGGTTTGTCTTAAGGGGTGCCTCCCCCGGTTTACTTTCATCTTATTTCCTTTCCTCTACAAACTCTTCACTGTTTCTTCACATTAGCAAGTCTTTGCTTGCTGAATGTGTTTATTCAATATATCATTACCTTGCCTCAAAAAAAAATATTTGGGCACCATTAAGTTGTTCTTCGGTGTCATACAAACCTATTTGGATGCCATTACCTTCTTTTTAGTTGTCAATTACCTTTAGCCATGATTTAACACACACTAGTACAGATATCACCTTTAACGTCGGTTAAATAAGACTTTTAATGTCAGTTTCCAAGACACCCAAGTGCGTGACATTAAAAGTAGATGCCTTCAACATCAGTTACAAAACCGACGACATAGAGTCATCCCCTATTGCAATAAAAAAACCCTCCAACAGTGGGACCATCGGCATCGATTATTCATTCAAAACCGACGCCATTATCCATCCCGAACAAAAACAATTAGCCCCCAACTAGACCATAGTTGTCAGTTTTCTATAAAGAACCTCCCGCATTGGGACCATATGCATCGATTATTACTTCAAAACTGACACCATTCTCCATTCCGAACAAAAAAAATTGGCCCCCGGTTAGACCATAATTTCAATTTTCTATAAATAACCGACGTCATTGACCTCAACTTATTGACGATTTTTAGATAACCAAAAAATAACCGACACAATTAGAACAAAAAGCGTCAGTTTATTATAATTAACCGATGAGTTGGACATCCGTTGTCGGTTTTTTTCATTTAACCGATGACATGTTTGTTTTTGTTATCATCTTGCAGGCCTACTATCGGGCTAGTCAGCAGGATGCAGAACATGCAGTTTTGAACTGCAGGTTTACATCATCCTCTGATTTCAGCCAACAACATGCCACAAACCTGTAATATTAACAAGATGGACAATATTATATATAGATCATGTGATTCACACACATGTATAAGTACATTTCATTCATTCATATAATTCATACACATGTAGAAACCTGTAGTTTCATTCATTCATCCAATTCATATTCACACACATGTAGCAACCTGCAGTTCCATTCATTCATCTCTTTTCACATTCACACACATGTAGAAGCACATTCATTCATTCATCTTCACATTCACACACATGTATATAGATAAGACAATTCAAAAAAATTCATTCAGACGCATATATAAGTGTGTCTTTCAAAGTTTAACATGTCATCAAATACATAAATAGTATTATGACATCAAAGTTTAGAAATGTCATTCTTTATCATCATCATAATCGTCATCAACACTCAAATGATAATAAAAAATTCGCAACGCTTCTAAGGCTTTTGCCCATTGTTCTCTTATATGATCTAATTGTTCCACCGTATAAAGACTATGTACATCTAATAACTTTTCACCTGTAGTGAAGTCACTAGTTTTAATCACCTACAAAGTGAATGACATATATATATAATTAATAAGATTGATATATTTCATATTATCTAATGAGACTATAATACCGCTTGTATGGTATCGATTTCCACTGCAGCATATATGACAATTAGGTCCATATATCGCATCACATGGTATGCACATGCCCAGTCGTTGTCTTATTTATCACACTATAAATTTCAACATACAAAATGTTAATAAATAAAAATAAGCATAGTTCACATAAATAATATATACATTGGAGTCAGAAAACTACATTCATATTTTCCCAAACTAACAGCTTATTCTTTGTCTTGCACATGTTTCCTCCATCTTTTTTGAAATCTTTTAAATCCCTACGTGTTAATGTAACACATTAAATTGCATTACTAAATAGTAATGTAATAATAGATGTTAACTGATATAATTATGAAAAATTTCTCACGTGAATAATGGCATTTTCATTACGTGTCCATGCATGTCTAATTGGTTCCCCTCAGGATCTAGATAATAAATAGTGAACGTCTTGGGGACAATAATTAGTAACTCCTAATGCTTACAGCTACATATAAGAAAGTTAAAAATATATAACTCAAAATCCACAATAAAATATAATTTACTTAAGTCCAAATTATAAGAAAAGTAAACTTACTTAACATTGAATAGAGCTATTATATCGCTCTTATTCTTTTTTACCAAAATATTTAAAAGCGACAGAGCAGTATAAGGTAATTGATGAATGGTCTTTATCTACAAGACTGATCAAAGATGGAACTAGAAATCCCACATGGGTAAATGAAAATTATGTGCAGATCTTGTATAAGTGGCTGCAAAACATATATTACGTATGTATTAATATATAAGAAACCATATCACCGTATATTAAACAAGTTATATAGATATAAAAACAAGATCTAACCATATCCATAGATCTATCATAGATGTATTCAACCAATCATACCTAAATAACTCTAAAATACCTTGTATACATATAGTGTTATCGTATGATTGACTTGCAGCATCCTCCGGAATATAAACATTTATAGGACAATGTTTATTTTGTTCGCCTATCCATATTGCCATACCCCTACAATTAGGACCTATCGAGTCGTATAGGTCCTTTGGAAGCCAACTAGGTACTGCAGGAGGAGGTGGAGGTGGAGGTGGAGGCAGAGTTGTAGCATGTTTCTTCCTTTTCTCCTGTATATATAATTTCATATCAATTGACTTGTATATACACGCTAACAAATTAACGTAATGTAAATCTACCATACAAGATCAGTATAGACGACATCTGTTTCGGGCCACAATATCATTCTGCCTTCTGCTTCACCAAGCGTGTTAGCATCTGGGTGGGCATATGGCAATAGATGTTGCCTCCAATGAGGGAACACGAGTCTCGGTCTCACACGAACCGCACCATCGGGTACTGGAGTACCATGAATCATGTGTCCTGGAAGGCGTGGGTAAGCCTCGGCCTATACAACGATGAATTCTTTGATTCTTAGATGGCATGACCTCAACCCCTACAAATTTACATAGAGTATGTTATATACATATATACATAAACATATCATCTTGAAAAGACTAGCTACTACGTCATAAAAATACTTACATCAGACATGCTAGGTTGTGGGTCTACATGGTTACTCCCAACCACCTATACCGTAGGGGAAGAGTGGCATGACACATGTACTATCTAAGTGGCAGCCTGAGATGTCTGCCACTTACTCATTGCTTCATAGAGTCTCTTATCAAGTGCTTCCTTGACTCTCCTATCAATTAACTCATCTATCTATACATGGACAAAAGAAATGATAGCTTTTGATTATTGAATTCTCTTTGAAATAACATTCTAAAAAAGAATAGGTTACCTCAGTTTTGAAAATCATGTTTTTGGGACATGTTTGCGTGGTGATTGCCCAAAGAACGCTTTTATGCCCACACTAGTGCCTGTAGCCCTTACACGTCTAGGATGCTTTGGGTTACCAAGAGAAACTGTCAATTCATCCCTTTTGCCCTCATGGATGAACTTGCCTTGCTTCATCTGCTCATGAATCTCCCGCTAATCGCCATTAATAAAATTTGGTAAGTAAACATAACAATCATCAATATCAATTGCTCTGAGAGTTGAATTTTACCATTTTTGCATCCGCCTCAGCAGTTGTGGGCTTGGTTATATCTCCTTTCTTGTTTTGCCTCCCAGCCATCCACACAACATGGAGAGGTACAGGTGTAGGAGTAACAATAGAGGACTCACCAGTCTCCGTAGTAGTAGCAGACTCAATAATAGAATCAATAGCCAATAATGTTTGGCAAACGTCTACATAGCCACTTGGACCATCATGTGGTCATGCACATTCACTGCACGCCTTGCTCTTTGAGCATCGCTGATAGCCTTGTTAGTAAGCACATTGAATTGGTTAGTAACACTAAAGGTCAATCGTGAATAGGCAAATTCATAAGAATGTGTATTAATTAATTTGGGAGTGACGCTTAATACCTTGAATTCATCAATATTTCTCTTGGCAACAAACTCCTCCCAATCCTTCAGTTCCAGGTAGTTCCATTGCTCAGTGGCTGACTTCTTCCTATTTTCAGCATCTCGTATGTATAGTTGGGTGAGATTTGTCCTATAGTTCCTTAGGACCTTCCCACAATGCTGCATCACCTTTTTACGATGTAGGCTTTCATCTAGTTCAAATATACTCTGCAAAATTTCATATATTTAATAGACTAGTATCCTAAAAATTAGTATTCTACAAAATTGAATTGCAAATGATAATAGCTCACACATAGTTCTTTCCATACTAAGTCTTTCTTCCCTTTAGGAACTTTATGCCAAGAAGATTCCAAATTAGGACTATAATGGCTATGAGTAAGAATCCCATGATATGAAATAAATGAGTTGTGGTTCCCTCCAACTGGATTTTCTGTATGATCAAAATCCACATCTAGTTTTGGTCCATTACCCCTTTGTTGTAGTAACTTGTTCATCATAATGATGCCCCTCACTTTTTCATTTTTTTTGTTGCTCATCAAGTGTCACAAGGTTTTCAGGGGGTACATCCTCAACCTAAAACTTGACAAAAAAAACACTTATTGGATATAACATATAAATAAGCATCTAGAAAGAAATATAGGATATATTTTACAACTTACAACATGAGGCGACGTCTCATTGATATCCTCACCCTCACGGTAATCATCATTACGATCATCATACTCATGGTCAGCCATCTGAAAGTGTCATTAAAAATATCACACATTTAACATTTAAATAACTTTTCTGCACAGACTGTTGAAGAAGAAACAAAGTCTGGTGATTGCAAACGTTACATGCTTTGGAAGTATAGATCGAATTACCACGGGTAATATTTGTTACAATAGAGTGTGATAATTATGAGATTTATGACCTATCAACTTCAGATCTTTCATTGATACCAATTTACGAATGTTGGATGACTAATCCTATGGCACCTTAACATTAACCAAGCACTCCCAAAAAACTTTCTTCTCCTTTCTAGACAACGTGTAACAAGCAGGAGGTAAATATATTCTCCGATCACTACTAACTACTTTTGTTAATTCTGTCCTTATTCCCATTTCCCCTAGGTCCATTCTAGATTTGATCCCATCTTTAGTCTTACATGGTATATTCAATAGAGTACCAATGACTCTATCACATATATTTTTCACAACATGCACGACATCGATACAATGCCTGACTGCCAAAGAACTCCAATAAGGAAGATCCCAAAATACTGACTTCTTCTAGAATAAAAATTTGATGACCAAGATATACAATCTTGCCACCATGTTTTAGTTGTATTGAATTAGTGTTCTCTTCAGATATAAGACACACTTTAGATCCTTTAACACTGTATCCAGACAAATTCCCATATGTTGGAAAGTCATTAATAGTGCAAAACAACGTAGCATGCAAACGAAATGTCTCTATACGTGAAGCATCATAGGTCATCACACCTTCACCCCAGAGTTTCTTTAAGTCATCAATCAGAAGTTCAAGATAAATGTTGATATCATTTCCAGGTTGTTTAGGGCCCGATATCAGCAACGACAACATAACATACTTATATTTATACACAACTAGGGAGGAAGATTGTATATAACAAGCATAACAGGCCAAGTAATATGTTGGCTTCTCAATGTCCCGTACGGATTCATCCCATCGGTACAAAGCCCAAGTCTTAGATTCCTAACTTCTTTTCCAAATTCAGGGTACAATAAATCAATCTTCTTCCAATGTGGAGAATCAGACGTATGTCATAGGATCCCATCATTATTTTTCTTAACCTATGCATGCCACCTCAAATTCTTCGCATCTATTGGATTGACAAACAAGCATTGAAACCTTGGTATTATAGGTAGATACCACATCACATTGGCAGGAGAACCAGTTTTGGACTTCCCCGAAGTTGTCATTTTATACCTTGACGCACCTCATTTTGGACAAACTTTCAAATCCACATAGTCCTTTTGAAATAATACACAATCATTTGGGCATGCGTGTATCTTCTTGGCCTCCATTCCCATTGGGCACAACAATTTCTTTAACTTGTATGTTGAGATTGGAAGCTCGTTTCCTTCATGAAGAATTTCATTCAACAAAGACAACAATGACGTGAAGCTTTTGTCGCTCCATCTATTATTAGCCTTCAACTTATACAATCTCAACACAACACTAAGCTTCATAAACATAGTACAACCTATGTATAACGGTCTCTCGGCATCATGAACAATGTTTCTAAACATGGAGGTGGATCAATGTGCTCTACCCACAACTATCCAACATCTCATCAATGATGTCTACTGGAACTGGTTCGTTCATATTTACGTCATCGGAGGCAATTTCTTCTTCCACACAAGTAATGCTATCGACATCTACTGATTTTAGGTTTGAAATCTCTCCATACCAGTACCATTCTGTATAGCCTTGTACAATCCTGTTGCACATGACATGAGTTTTGATTTCGTCACCAGTGCTGACTTTCAAGTTGTTACCGCAATGCCTACATGGACAGTAGAACCTATCTCCAGGTTGTTTCCTATGTTCCTTCGCAAATCTAATAAACTGATCAAGATCAGAAATAAACTCTGGGGTGCAGCGATTTCAAATGGACATCCATGACCTATCCATTCTATGATCAAAGAGAAAACAAGTATATATTACGGTTTAGGAATTACATATTAAGTTAAGGGTTTAGCATTAAAATTTTAGGGTTTAGGGTTAAAAGATTTAAATATTAGGATTTAACATTAAAAGATTAGGGTTTAGGGTTAAAATATTTAAAGATTAGGGTTTAGCATTAAAAGATTAGGGTTTAGGGTTAAAAGATTTAAAGATTAGGGTTTAGCATTAACAAATTAGGATTTAGGGTTAAAAGATTAAGATTTAGGGTTAAAATATTAGATTCCAGGGTCTTATATATATATATATATATATATATATATATATATATATATATATATATATATATATAGTAAATGTGTACCACCTATCCCATTCTTGAACACCAAATCTCACTAGTAAGTGTATAATGTGTATTGGATTTTCAAGAAAATTTCGGCAACATTTCCCCAGTGTTCTCCAAGTACATGCCCACCAACATATGTACTTAGAGAACAAATGGGGACGTGCTGACGAAACATCATGAAAACTGAATATACATTATACACTTACATCCTAAGTGAGATTAAGTGTTCAAGAACAGTCTCAAACCAGAGACTATCTAAGATTTACTCCTAATGAGTAAATCTTAGATGGGTTTCTAGGCCAACAATATAGTTAATATATGTATCCTATCATTCATAATTGAGCAATATAGTTAATATAAGATTAGGGTGAAACATGTACAAGATTAGGTCTAAATATAGCAACATGCACATTAGGTCACATTTCATTTGGATTAGTTAATCAAGAGAGAAAGCAAACATTATCACTATCAATCTACATCATACAATAAGGATTCATGTTGGTTGGATGTGTAACCTATATGTAGGTATCGTATAATTCATTATCATCATCAAACTACATCATATAATATGGATTCATTTAGAGGTTAGGGTGACACATTACTACTAAATCAGAGAATAAACATATGAACAAACATCATATTAGGGTTTTAGAGATCTAACTGAGGAGATTTAGCTGACAGAATCATTGGTTGCTGGCGGATGCTGACGGCGGCAGCTGGCTGCAGGAGGAAAAGAGCGAGGAAGAGAACCGACGACGGATCGAGGAGGCATAGCGGACAAAGGCGGTCGACAGAGCGCGGAGACAGAGGAGTAGGCAAAGCGACATCGACGACCAACAGAGCAACAGCTGGAGCTAGGCAGCGACGACGGCTCTGACGTCTTTCCAAGCTCCGAATGGTGAGCAAAGGGAGCAACGACAGTGGGGACGGTTGGAGGATGAGCAACGATCAGTGAGCAACGAAGCGACAACTGGAGGGGAAAATCGATCACCACAGACCTAGCTC
Organism: Alisma plantago-aquatica; assembly: GCA_963693085.1. Classification (NCBI taxonomy): domain Eukaryota; kingdom Viridiplantae; phylum Streptophyta; class Magnoliopsida; order Alismatales; family Alismataceae; genus Alisma; species Alisma plantago-aquatica. Next base: position 71,146,399 of record OY856412.1, on the reverse strand, counting down.
AATCGGGAATCAAACAGAGAAAGGGGAAGAGTTTTATTCGCACGGGTGCTATTAAGTTAACTATCGACGTCGATTATTACAAAAATCCGACACTTAAATCCAATAAGCGTCGCTCACACATGAAAATCGACACCTATCTACAACTATAAACAAAAAATTTGCATTCGGTTAGGGTGTTTGTCGTCGGTTTCTAGATACAACAATCGACGTATATCCACATATCCTAACAAAAAAAAATGTTCTTGAGTTACGATCATAATTGTCGGTTGCCAACCAAAAACCGACACTGAATAGGAAAATTGGGGGGAAAATATTTTCACGGAGACAACGCGTGAACATACATACTCATCGGTTCTTTGGTAAAAACCGACGACATATGAGGGGATAAATTTTGCCTCGCGAAGGATTTTTAGTCGTCGGTTTCTTGCCAAAATCCGATGACTACTTAGGGATAAAAATTTTCACAAGGGCTTGGCGCAAAATATATGTCATCGGTTTTTGTTACAATCGACACCGAATTGAAAATTTTAGAGGCAAATTTTTTTTCTGAAAAATTATATTTTGCGGGTGATTTTGGACGTCGGATATTGTGACAACAAACCGACGTTAAAGTAAAAGTGATACCCGTGTCTTTTATAAATCGGTCGGCCTTCACATATAGATGAAAGTTATCATTTTTAGTCGACATTGTAGTATATTAACGTCGATTTTTTAGCTTTAACGGACACTATCAAATGTGGCGTTATATGTCATTTCTGTACTTGTGTTATGCAATATTCACTTGGGAGTCATTTTTATAATTATGGATGTCAATGAACCATTTTTGGGTGTCAATTAACCATTACTGAGTGTCAATTAGTCATTCATGGGTGCTATTAACTTGTTGTTGGGTGTGAAATACTCTTACACTCTATTTAATGAGTACATCATATTTGGGCGCCATGAAGTTGTTCGTAGGTGTCAAACAAACTTATTTAGGCGCCATTACATTATTTTTTGTTGTTAATTATCCTTAGTCGTGATTTAAAGCATACAATATTCCTTGGGAGTCATTTTATAATTCTTGGTGTCAATGAATTATCTTTGGGTGTCAATTAACTATCTCTGGGTGTCAACTAGCCATTTCTGACATCCTTGACTTTTTGTTGGGTGTGAAATACCCTTACACCTTATTTAATGTGTATCATCATATTTGGGCATCATTAAGTTATTTTTGGGTGTCCAAGAAACCTATTTAGGTGCCATTATGATAATTTTTATTATCAATTACCTTAGCTGTGATTTAACACATATAATATTTACTTGGTGTCATTTTTATACTTCTGAGTGTCAATATGCCTTTTTTAGGCGTCTGTAAACCATCTGTAGGTGTCAATTAACCATTGGACGCAAATTCATCTATAAAATTGTAAACTATTACTTTTTTATATTTGATCAACAACTTAATTTGTCCATCAACCTTAGTCTTGTTTGAATGTATTTTTTATAATAAATCTAATAATTTTTCTCATTCAAACATTCATTACGGTTTAAAAATTATAAATAAAGATTTTTTTCTCTCCTCACATCACATCTACATACTACTTTTATATTTTTTTTTCTGAAAAATGCATCAACATTAATCTTGCTGGAAAGTATTTTTTATAAGGAATCCAATGGTTTTTATTTCATCAAAAAATTCATCACGGTTCGAAAGTTATAATTGAAACAAATTTATTTGTCTATTACATAATCTCCACCAACCAACTAATTAATACCCGCCACATTATCCTCCCAAATTAACTTTTCTCGAGCTTTTTCTACGAACTAGTTTGCGCATTATTGCTACAAGTTGCCGCTTGTCACTCGTTGATTAGAGCAGAAAAGGAAGTGTGAAAGAAGAGGACAAAAGAGAAGGTGGTATTGGGAGTGCGCGCGAGGGGCGAATATGAGCGTGAGCGTGATTAAATTTTAGTCCTTTTGAAAAAGATATCGCGATCCTGCATTCATTGCTTGTTCGAAACTGCAGCATCAGTTTTCTTTTTTTACTCCTTCAAATCAAACGTATTTTTTACTCTGCTGGAACATGATGTACAATCCAATACAGCCAGATCCGCATAACCAAACGTCCCCTAAAGTTGAAGTGCAGAATTACAATGGAGGCATGGCATGGGAGCCAAGCGGGAAGAGGATCGATTTGCTGACCGTGACAATGTATAAACAAGATTGATAAATATATGCAATTTAAACCATTTTGACTTTTTAACTAAATTAGGAAAAGAACAGAAAAAGGACTACGGGAAGAGAAAAAGGCAGAGAAGGGGAGCTTGGAGAGTCGGAGGAATTCGGCTGATCAAATCGGAACGACATCTGATCATTTGGAGTGGCGCAGGCCGTGTGATACGAGAATTCTGCCTAACTGACTCCGCGCTTTCCTCAATCAGGCGGCCGCCTCGGCGTAGCACCGCTTCCGCTTCTTTACCGGCAGCACGGCAGGGCCGGACGTAGTTGCCGTTGGAGCCAGAATCTGTGTCGTCGCTGGGATATCTGTCCTGGTCGACGACGTCCTGCCGAACATCCTCTCGATTTCCTCGACCGAGACGGTGAGGAGGTCCCCCTGAATGAGCCTCCTCCTGCAGGCCGGCTGCGAGGATGTGGATGGGCGGGGCTTCTTTGGCGCCGGCAGACAGTTGTCAGAGGCGTCCGGGGCAGGGATCCGGTGCGCGTCGCCCGTCGGGGTAGTGAAGTCGACGTCACAGATGCCACCCGATGTACAGGGGCGATGGTCCGCCGGCATCTCTGCAGCGGCTGCGGGTCGTTGAGATGTCGAGATAGTTGAAACGTCGCCGGAAGCTGGGAGGAGGTGGATCTGGAACTGACGGATCGGGGACCTGGAGTAGTGCGGTGCCGGCGTTGGTGGAGGCCTGAGGATGGACATCGCGCGGACCGGTGTTTGTGTGTTTGAGAGGACTACAGAAATTTTGACGGTTCTGTATGAGTAGCGGATTGCTTGGCCGTGTGTGTCTCTATTTCTCTCCCTTTCTATCTCTCTTTCTATAGAAGACGACATCAGAACAATTGTCCACTAGTATAGGACGAGTCCTATACTTTTTGTATAAGACAGCCAATTAGAATGCATCCACCGCCTGCTTCTTTAACTCACTCTCCAGCTATCGCTATCCTCTTCTTTCTTCTTAAACTATTGCATGTATAGTGGACCCCATCAACCATCTCTTTATCCCGTTCGGTTGCGTCATCATTTGCTATCTGGTTCACTTTTCCCATTTCCTTCACCCCACCCCATCTCTCTCTCTCTAAAACATATATAGTCTTTTTGACGGTGGACTGCTTACCAGTGTGAGACCCTGTCTATCAGCAGAGCGTCAATGGGGACGGCTGTAGTCCACTTCAATGCTGCTTTTCTTGTCCGACTTCAACTGCGTGACTTGGTTGCACGTGTCCGTCGCTCATATGCAGGCGGTGTTATTCTTGTCCATAAGGCCGACAACACGAATCGGCATACACTCATCAATTTCTAATACCAAAAGTTAGAGGGTTGTTATATAGAGTCGATCCTGCACCCTAAATGAGACGACCATACTACACAACGACCTACCAACACACCCCCTCTTGTTTCTTCCCTTTCCCGCACTACCAACCGGAGAGTGTTTTCAACTCTCCACTCTCCCTCATTCTCGCTCAGCTTTCCCCCTCTTTTCGCCCCCCTTCTCGAGCTCCCACAAGCGTCAGCGGTCAAGGTAGCCACTGACGATCCGGTGATCACCGACGCGTTTGGTGGGAGGTAGCTACTGCGAAGACGTGTTGCTGCACTGGTGGAGGTTTGAAGCGTGCGCTGTTACACGTCCGCCGCGACGAAGGCTAGGGTTTGGACCGAAATGACCCCCTTTCTGGGAGGACTTTTCCAGTGCCCGAAGTTGATCCAGCATTCCCCCTTCTCTGAGCCTCTATTCCCCCTTCTTCTTTGTTGGTGAAAAAAGGAGCAAATAGCACCCCCCCCCCCCGACCGCAGCTAACATGCTGGTAATGCATGCAGGAGTAGGATATTAGTAGGTGGAGAAGATAACGGAATGAGTTATTGAATTAACAAAACGACCTAGTTGGCGTGTTTTTTGTTGGTATCACAAGGTTAATAATGGGGGGTGTTGGCGATGGGAATGGAGTTAGGTTTGTTGAGGGTATGCTGTTAGAGATAGTGGCGGAAGGTTGTCGTGGGAAGGTAAATAATACTGTTATGGTTGTTATGAACGTAGATGATAATAGTTGGAGGCTACAAGGGCAATGAACGATTTAACACATGCATGGTGTTATAACGTGAACACACTGTTAACAAGTTATCGATGGGTGTCCCAAATGAGTTATTTAAGTAATGTGTAACAAATGTGCTATGTTATGTCGTGAGATGGGTGTTGTTAATAAGTAACTATAAAGGGGTGGTAAGGATGTTAGGCAAGAAAGGAGAAACTCGAAGAACATATGTGCGTGTGTGACCATGTTATGATGTTAGGTCATAAGTGGAAGTTGTGTATACATTTTTTGTTTTGTTTAAATGTGGTACAAGTAGGAGTAATGGGGCTGTGAGGGGAAGTTAATTGACAAAGTAGGTTTACATTACTATATGAAACACATATACGTTGTGCAGTGTAGTAACAAAGTTATATGTAGCTTAAATATGGTACAAGTAGGAGTAATGGGTCTGTGAGGAGAAGTTAATTGACAAAGTAGGTTGACATTGCTATATGCTCAGCAACAACGTCGCGCAACATAGTAACAAAGTTATCTTTAGCAAGCCTGAATGATAAATTGAACAAAGTTATCTTTAGCATAGTCACAAAGTTATCGTTAGCATAGTAACAAAGTTATCTTTACATTCGGGGCATGTGTTTAACAAGCCTGAATGATAAAAAGTTCGGTTGGCATGAGCCACCACACAAAAAAAAGCAATAATAAATTGATTAAGCAGGATAACGGTGCGTTAGTGACTTTGTTAGCAAGAATGGACGGAAGCAAAATCATGTTGGGTATAGTGGGCGAGAGTTAAGTAGGTAATTAAACATGTTAACTTAAATTAGCATTGGTGCACAGTCGGGGACAAGGTCGGGTTAATACAATGAGTAAATACACCTTGATTGCAAGTAAGATTATAATTGAAAGTGTTTAAAATGGAAATGAGACAACCAGTAAATGATGATGGTGAATTTGGCATATATAAGGTGACATAAGTAGCAAGAAACAGAGCTGGGTTACATGTACCCTACGACCAAAGCATGAAAGCTAAACTAATAAAATAGATGTAAATGTTCGGTCAAAGTGTAACATGTTAGTAAATAAATTAGTACCGGTCAATGACGTTATTATATGGATTAAGCAAGGGATGGGGGGTTGTAAATGATAAGTAGGACGTAAAGAAATGTTGCAACGATTGTTACTAACAGATTGTATTAGTACAATGAGTATGCACAAATATTTAATTTGTTTTGGAAAAACAGAGTTAGTTTGCGATACAATGCAGACTAAAACATGTCTAACATGTTAATTGATGTACAAAAAAATACTGTGTAATGCAATCGATTTGATAGAGATGGTTAAGACATGTTTAAGAAATTTTATGTCAACATCCTAACATATGTGGGGGTAAGGGGATGTTATGCATTGAGGTTAAAAATATGTATATATAACATTGGTTGTAAATGATCATATTTGTTATTTATGCAATGGACATCATTCCCTACCAACTGTAGTAATGGCAATCAAACATGGTAGCAGTTTTGCTAAAGCTGTGGAAGTATTTTGTAGGGCTGAGTTTGGTACATTAAACTATAACAAATGAAAAAGGTTTGATTTGTATTTGGTAGGGCTAGATGTTACAATGTAAAGTAAGTTTACAACACTAATAAAATATGACGAAACTTGGAAAATAGTATGTGACATCTGTTATAACACTTGATGTAGGATGAGTGACACTGGTTATGATGACGACGAAGAATGCAACACAGGTGTTGGAAAAGATTTTAGCTCACCCTGTTCATTTCAAAAATTCCTCTCGGTGTTATATTTTGCCAAGGATGAGCATAAGGAGATGTTGAAGACAACTATTTTTGGTCATTTTACATCGTTGAAATGTCCAAAGGCGTTAGATCTTGTTCTTGTAAGGGAAATTATAGATACCTATGACAAAAAAATCGAGAAGTTTCAAACTTGGAAACAGTTATGTCCCATTTAACACTAGACAGGTTGGTATGTTTCTCAGACTTCCTGTTACAGGTGAGCTGCGAATAAGATAATGCAATATCACTTGATAATATTAGTATCCTGAAAGTGAATTATCATTATAATATGTTTATTTTGAAGGTGAGAAAGTGTTGCTAGGTGATGGGGAAGGTACTCAAGTAGAGTCGGACATCACTGATGAGTATTTCACAGGAGAAACAAAGGTCTCAAGGGCATATGAAGTTTTAAAAGAACTGTCGATTAAGACTGACCCTAGATCAGTTGGGGATTTTGTAAAGATTTGGCTTACTGTGATGATGTCTACTTTTTTCTATCCTACTGCTGGTTTTAGTAGTATTAAAAAATAGATATGGTTTTATGTGGACAATTTGTCTGAAATGTGTAAGTATAACTGGTCCAAATCTATGTATACGTTTCTCCACGACGGTATGTGCGAGATGGGGAAAAGTAATAGGGGTTATTTGAAGGGATCTTGTTTTGTACTGTTAGTGTGGTTCCATCATGTAACATTAACAAGTTGTAAAGTCAGAGAGCATGCGATACCTGTAGCTAAATGCTGGGAATACAACACCAACATGAGTGCGTGGCCGGTAGGGAAGAGCATGTCAGTAAAAAACCTACTTGAAAAGTATATTAGAGATGAGTTTCTGAAAGCCTGTCCTTCTAAAGGAAGACATGTGCAGGACGCAGATAACATGGATGATACGTCTGACATAAATGCAGAGGTAGTGTAAACTTGTTATGTAAGATGGGTTGATTTTATTGATCTGGCAGTAGTTTGAATGTATAATGTTATATATTATCTTTACACTTTACGTAGCTGGAGTTGGCCAAGCAGAAGATGTAAACTAAAAGTACAAAAGAGAATAGTGGAAAGCAAGACAAAGCAAGGTAAGGAATCTATAGATGTGCAGGACATGGTGAATTTGCTAGAGAAGAAGTTGAAGGCTGCTACAGCCGAGTTGGAGGCCGTGAAAGCCCAGTACGAAGTAAGAGTATATGAGATTGAACTGCTTAGACTGGAGCTCCAAACCCATGAGATTAAAGATCCTACAGTACGTCCAAGCAATTCAGATGGAAGGACTAGCGGAACATGTTTGGCAGACCGCGATGATAAGGTATATAACTATTGTGGTACTACAATTGGAATGTGCAAATGCAATAATATTCTCATAAAAATGTATGTGATTAATGTGGGTGAATAAAATAGAGAGGCATAGAGAGCAAAGAAGATGTTAAGAGGATAGCGACCAACACAACAACGGAGGTATTTTGATCCCCAAACTACGCTGTTGAGTAAAAGGTACATGTTTTTTTTAACAATGGTGACAATAGGTTGGGGGTGATGATGTGCAAGAAAAAAGAGAACACCAACCTAACAGTGGAGTCAAGATCAGTGTAAGTGTAAATATATAGATGTATTTTTGATGAGTATTTTTGCAGGGCTATTAAGGTGCCACTGAATTATGTTGTTTCAGTTGAAAGGATGTTCTTCAATAGGTTGTAGTAAAATGAGCAAGGGTGTTATGACACCGGAAAGGGTACAATGAGCACATCGGCTATTTGTTTGTAAAATATTGGTTTAATACTAACAACTAAAGTAAAGGCAATTGTTCATAAGTAGGAAATTGGGATCAGTGAGACTGTGGCTGTAATTGATCTGTCAACACCTGTTACAGTACTTTTTTTATTCCTCCTTTTTGCCTTTGTGGGAATGATAATTTATAATGGTAGATGCTTTTATTAATTATGTGTTGAAAAACTGGCATCCAGGTTAGGAGAACAAGGTCGAGGCTGAATGCTGGTAAAGCAACAAAAACTTCCAGTGGTGCTATAAGGGGCAAAGTTAGTGCCCAACAGAAGTCCAATGTAATGACGGAACCCAACTTTGTTCTTCAGGAAATTGAAGTCAGTAAAAAAGTAACATGCATGATGTTATGTACTGATAGTGTGAATGTTATGGGTTATGATCCATTTGATTGTTTAGGGATTTGCAAATGAGAATTCCACAGAAAAGTTAGCTGAAATTTGCAAGAGTTCTAGACTAGATGATGCAAATGTTGTTAACCGGCCAGCGGTCAAGCATAACATAGTGAGTGTCTAAAACTTGGGTTAAAATAGAACGTACATATTTTTTAGTATAAATGAGGTAATACATCTTGTGTTTGAAATCAGGATGTTGTAGGGATTGGTGAAGTAGGTGTTATTGGAGAAGATGTTGTTGTGGCAGTAAGCAAAAGTCCGATTCCCAAAAAAATGTGTCTACACATCACACCTCAAACGGTAAGTAAATGCAAGGTAATTATGACAACTATGTTTGTATGCTGGGTTTGTCATGATTGGGGGTCGAAGTATGTTGTAGTAATAATAGTTATAGATGACAATGGTACTGAACACTACTTAGTACGTGGGAAAGTGAATATAACATGAGATGTACATTATACTATAAAGTAGGTTGGAATCTGTAGCTATATTTGAATAATGGCGTATATTCTTTGATGTGTATCCGGGCAGGTAAGAGTTGCAGATGCAAAGAAAGATATTAACAATAAGATCGACATTGAAGGCGTCAAACGAGTATTGTTTTGCATGTTAGAAGTGTATGTTTATAGTATGTGGGTTGGGTTTGTAACAAGACGTGTGGATGTGTTTAACATCAGGTTGTAATGGACATCCCCGTGAAAGGGATTGAGCCCTCTAAATGTGTGGAAGATCGAACGATGCATTGTTAAACTGATGTCTAACTGGACAAAAAAGTGGGCCAAAAATGCAGTCTGACACTCATTATACATTTTTCGATGTATGGATTATGCTTGCAGGTGAGCTACATCAAGGTTGTGGAGGATAGCTGATAACACCATATTTTGTGACGTTTTTGCCCTTTATTCTGTTATCAAAACTACCCTTTTCTGCTATTTTCCTCTATTTTATTAGCATTTTCGTAATAATTGGCCAAGCAACGCTCTTATTCCAATTTTTCCTATCTTCTACACAGTTTTCCTCATTTTTGTGCAATAAGGCCGATTCCGGCCCACAATAAGTCTAAGCCCGTCTCGACATCCCTGACTCCCGATACAACCCAGCCCGACAGGGGCTGGGCGACACGAGAATGATCGGCGGAGAAGAGCGCTGCGCAAGAAGGACGTGTCGGCCGACATACCGTCTACCCGACAGGGAGCCAAAGCCGCATCGACGACCTAACTCGTCGGGCGACACAGCCACCCACCGGCAGGCAAGCCGCCAGCCACGTGACTGATAGCCAGCGCCTCGCGCCGAGACATACCTGTATCGACCGTCCACATCCATCGACCGGCGTATAAGGGAGCTACGTGGCGTTTCCAGCACCATAACTCCTTCAACCGCCGCCTATAAATAGCAGCTATAGGAAGCCGAAAAGAGAGGTTGGTCATGGGTCGGATGAGTCGGAGAGTCGGAAGAGAATTTGGACAAGACAGTTCGAGAGCCACCTCCGAAGGAAGCTGTGAGAACAAGAGTATCGCGCCCCAGTGCTTGCGCCGGGCGACACTAGGTGAGCTTTCCCTCATCTCGAGAGGGAAGGGATGGTTCACTTAGTGTTGTCCCGGGCGACACTACGGGCCGGTATCGGCCAGCGAAGATGAGCGACACGAGTGCCCGACAGCAGACTCGTAGCTCTTTGCCCGACACGATATCGAACCCGATACGCTCCACCCGTCATGCATGCCACCCGAGAGGGTGCGCCGCCCGACATGAGCGTATCGGCCAGGGCCCTTGAGCGATACAGTTAGTCGTCAGTCGGCACTGCCCGAGAGGGGGTGCCGCCCGACACTGCCGTATCGGGCTCGGCTCCTGACCGGTATCGGGAAGGAGAGATACAGTAGTCTGTCGTTCTTCTACATCAAGAAGGCGACATCTATCTTTAATTCTGTTATTTAAATTCTTAGCTTATGCATTGTATTAAGACCCTTATTGCTTATGGAAATAGAAATGCTTAATTGCTATTTGTTTAATGCTTAGTGCCTTATGATTGGGTAACTGCTGTGTTGGATATCTGAACTCTAGCTTGCATGTTTTGGATCGCGTTTCGCTTAGCTACCGAATCGTCTTTCCCGTCGCAACTACTTCGAGAGTTGGGTTGTGGCTCTAGTGTTCGGTCCGGTTCTGGAGTACGAGAGTGCCCGGAACGGAGTTGTTTTAGTATCTTTCCACTCTAACTTGAGCCCAGCAACCTCGAGAGGGGTGTTGAAGCTTGGTTAGAGGCACCCACTCTGAGAGGAGGGGTGCAGGGTGTTACTGCTACCGCTTGTCTTACTGAAGTCTTATCCATTGCATTACGCCTTAAACTGCAGTTTATCTTTCTATTTTCTGTTGCATGCAAATTCCTAAAAACTGCTAAATGACTAAATCTTAATCTTTCTTGTAACTCCAGTTGGAGATAGTTTTCTTTGATTTAATCGTGACATCTTGTTGTTCCCCTTCGGGGAACTTTAATATCTCTTTATACCCACTGGAGTGTAGAGTGTCGATTCAGAGTCGTCAACACAACCCACCTTGTCCCTGTGTTCGACCCCGTATGACTACTTCGACCCCGTAAACAAAGTTGCGGGGGCCTAGAAGGATTCGGGTTATAAATGTGAAGGCTCGACTACCTCAAATACGCCTCCAATTTTAGGACGCGCGATTTAGGCCGGTCAACTTTCTGGCGCCGTTGCCGGGGACAAGGCAAATGACACTGTTGACGAATCCGAAGCCACTAACTACACTCCCGTGCCTCAAGCTTAGAAATAGGCTTGACAACACCTCTTTTTTCTTTTTCTTTTTCTTTTTCTTTTACTTTAAGCATTATTCTTTACCCCAATTATAATTTTCTAAACATGATTTTTATGCGGTTTTCAGGTACTCTGATCTACTGAACACCGAGACTGTCAACCATGCCTCCTCGCGTAGAGCCACCTTCTGGAAACGAAAGCCCAGGAGGGAGGCCAGTTTCGCCTCCACCGGAAGACAACGACCGGTATAGTGATAATGAGCGGCAAGAAGATCTAGAATCACCAGGGCATGAGGAAGAGCATCATCAGCATAGACGTCGTCAGAGACACAGGAGGAATCATGATAATCGGGAGCGACGCCGAGACGCCAGCAACAGTGACGACTCGGAGGAAGAAGAGAAAACTCTGAGAGAATTGGCTTCTACAAAGGCCAATAGATCGAGGTGCCCCATTATCATCCCAAGGTTCAATGCGACAAACTTTGAGCTCAAGCCATCTGTGATCTCCATGATTCAAAATAAAAGCTTCAGGGGGAGTTCTAAGAGTGACAACCCTTACCATCACCTTGATGCTTTCAAAAATATCTGCGACACCATAAAGATGCGAGGGGTTCCCCAAGAGGTCATTTACTGCAAGGGTTTCATCTTCTCTTTGGAGGATAAGGCTCTATCATGGTACCTTGGGCTACCCCACCAAGCGCTGAATGGATGGGGAGAACTGGCTGACGCATTTGTAAACAAGTTTTACCCCACTGAGAAGACGATGAGGAACAAGTTAAAAATCACATCTTTCACGCAAAAGCCAAATGAAAACCTCCACGACGCCTGGGAACGATATCTGGAATATCAGAGGAACTACCCTCACCACAATTTCAAGAAGGGTTTCCTGGTCTCCACCTTCTACAATGGGCTAACTCCCGATGAAAGGGTATCGCTGAATGCGGCAGCAGGAAGTGACTTCTTAGGGAAAAAGCCAAGCAAGTCCGAAAAGATCATTAGGAACATGGCTGAGTTGAAGGCCGATGTTGACTATGATAGATCCGATAGAGGGCAGGCAAAGAGGGCTGGGGAAGGAACCTCTCTTGAGTCCAAGGCTCTGGAAAACATTACTTCTCAGATTCAAATGATAGCAACAGATGTGAAACAACTGAAGGATCATGGCGGAAAGGGGAAGAAGCAAGTTGAGAAAGTACGGTGAAGGAGGACATGGGGTAGACAACTGCGTCTACACCAAACCCGGCACCGACAACGACTCCGACTCGAAAGAAGAAAGGACCAAGAATGTATCCTACATGAGCTTCAAGAGACCAGACCACCCTGGATTAAATTATGGCAACAAAGACGCGGCCGAGAACTCGCATCAGCTAAACACCTCGGCCAGGTCCGTGCAACCTTTTGAAAAGAGGGGGGATCAGACCAATACACCAAGAACAGCCAGTTCCAGCCAGCAAAAGGTAATTTCCAAGCACCATGAAAGTACCAAGGCCCACCCCGTGAATAGGAGAAAGGGGTGAACCAATCCGAAGTGATCGGCCAGTTGTTCGATTTTGTCAAGAAACAGGACACCGTTAATCACCAGTTAGTGCAAAGTGCACTGCCCAATTCGGGGGTTTTGAACTCATTGCAGGTCCAGTTGGCAGATATGCAGACACATCAGCGCCAAATCGACCAGCAGCTAGCGCAGCTCGCCGAGATTATGAAGAATCCTGTAGGGAAGATCCCGTCTAACACCGAACCAGCTAAAAGATAGATCAAGATGAAGAAGCTGAAAGACGTCTAGCTGTAGACAGGAAATGCAGCGCTCCTCGGGAGGCAACCCGCGCTTTTATTTTCCTAGAATAGGATGTTATTTACTTTCTTGCAAGATAGACATTACAAACATTATGGACTGTAATAAGGCCCGAGTCAGTGCATGCGCACGTGTGCTGACTCTTTTTGTTTTATGGGCCACCGCTGTGTTTTGCGGAGCATTGAGGAGTAATATCATCTGAGGTAGGAGATCCTTCTCTATACCAATGATGTTTTACCCTACAATGGCCTTTTACTTCACACAGGTTTAGTTTTGGCATTTTGACCGCCCGCTTTTCAACCGTGTCGACCAGCTGGGCGCAGAACCGCTTGTATCGGGCAGCCTCGCCCCGGGCGTCGCAAGGGCAGCGGATGACCCTTGGACTGCCCGATGGGACTGCGCGTCTCGGGAATAGCGTGACTAAAACGCTCGACGCGCGCCATGTTTTGCACGTTTTACCCCCAGCTGGGTTCTCTATAAATAGCGTGGAGGTTTCTTCGTGTCGGGCTATCATTTTATCCCTTTTGCCACTGGGAACGCATGCAGTGATCCTCCCTTTTGCTCGTGTGTCGGCCATCTTGCCTTCGCCTTGGTATCGGGCAATGCCTCCTGAGAGCAAAGGTATAGCCCGACACACCTTTTGCCCGACACGTTATCACTCGCCCGACACAGGTTTTGTATCGTGTGAGGCGTATCGACCGGCTTGTTGTTTTCTTACCGAACGACATGGCTTGTCGCCCGATAGGGTTTTAGACCGACACGTTTATCGACCGATAACCCTGTCGCCCGACGCCAGTATCTCTTATCGAGACGCTTATTGGGTTCACACGACCTGCATATTTTCTATCGCCCGACATGCTTTCGCGCGTAACGCCGGTCGATAGCATTTTCCCGATGTTTCGTATCGGGCATCATGCTTCTCACGGCGATGTCATGTTTTCGCTTCATGTGACCTCGAATCGTCCGACACACCTGTGTCGGGCGTCGAGTCATATCGCGCGACAACATCGTGTCGTTCGATCACCTATCGCCCAGTTTTAATAAGTTTTCTTTCTTTTCATCTTTCTTGCCTAACGAATGAATAAATAAATTTTAAATAACAGGTATAGCTCGTATGGAGCAAACCACCTACCGCACCAGCAAGCACGGCGCGGGGATCAGCAACAACTGTCGAGCAGAAATGGAAACAACAATGGAAGGGAAGATCTTTCTTGATTTGGTAGCTCCAATAGTGAGTCACCTAGATATGAGTGCGGCAACCAAGGCCTCTGAACAAGTTCGAGGCACCCTGGTTCCGTCCTCTTAAGGGAGAGGGCCCACCCTGACTACACACTCCTGGGAACTAAACTAGGGACGGATAATCAGTCCCTTTGTTTATCTTCACAACAGAGATGTGAAGAAAGGGGGGGCCAGAAGTGAATTTTGAGGGTTTCGCTCCATCGCCAAAGCGAACCCACTAGACAACCTCCCAATGGCATGCTGCAACTTCGCAGGAGCATTTTGTAGCACATCAGAAAGCTAACCCTCACTGGCTAAGCTTTACCTCACTTTTGCTTTCTTCTCTACTCTGGGACAGAGTAGAAAGTAAGTTTGGGGGGGGGGTATGCCAGTGAGGGAGGTATAAAAATTTTATCACTTCAAGCTTTCTACGATATTCATTCTCTTTTACCTGATGTGCTCTTACTGCTTCTTGTATATCTGATGTACGCATGCATGCCATATAAAAATTTACAAAAATCTTTCCTTTGCAAATTTCTGTCCCTATGCATATGTGTAAAGTTGCTATAATAATAATAAAAACCTGTTGTGACTTCTTGCAAAGTTTACTTTCTGTATATTTAACGAGTTACAAGTTCTGTCATATCTTTCTGATAATGCTGTCTCAAACAAACAAAAGATTGTGCCTTGCCATCCGAAAATTTTCGAAAAATAATAATCTCGCAAACAGCTAAGAGACGAGTATGGAGAAGGAAAAAGCTGCCCAAACAGCAAATATCTCTTTTGTTTTCCCTTACCCAGCAAAAATCCCAAAAAGAGACAGAAGCCTTATGAGCGTGAATAAAAGCATGAGAGTTGTTCCCAATAAAAGAAAAGAAAAAAAAATATATATATACACACTTGTTTTCCAAAAGTACCCATCTTTAGGCATGGTAGATCCGGGGCAGTGGTACGTAGGATGTGAAATCACTGCTCTAAAGCCAACTGGCTTGGATTGCAGGGACCACTTGCCCGTTAACGGACCCTTACCTGGATGGACTGATGGGAAACAAGAAGAAAAAAAAACCCAAAAAGCCTTAGCCTACCCTATACACAACTTTCTGCCCCTAAAATAAAGCTGTTTGGTGTGGAAGCTAACTTCGTAATCATACACCAAAGTCTCGCTGAAGCTGTGGAGAAGAAAAATTTTACTTAAATAATAAGGCAAGTAGGGCAAGGTCTTTTGTTCGCATTAAGACAGCATTACCTCTAAGACACCGCAAATCTTGTGCTACCCTTTAGCCTTAAAGTTTTACTGTGCAAGAAGAAGCAACACAAAGTCTAGTTTAAATATTGATTGAGGACAATCAAAAAGCTAAGTTTGGGGGAGTTGATAACACCATATTTTGTGACGTTTTTTCCCTTTATTCTGTTATCAAAACTACCCTTTTCTGCTATTTTCCTCTATTTTATTAGCATTTTCGCAATAATTGGCCAAGCAACACTCTTATTCCAATTTTTCCTATCTTCTACACAGTTTTCCTCGTTTTTGTGCAATAAGGCCGATTCCGGCCCACAATAAGTCTAAGCCCGTCTCGACATCCCTGACGCCCGATACAACCCAGCCCGACAAGGGCTGGGCGACACGAGAATGATCGGCGGAGAAGAGCGCTGCGCAAGAAGGACGTGTCGGCCGACATATCGTCTACCCGACAGGGAGCCAAAGCCGCATCGACGACCTAACTCGTCGGGTGACACAGCCACCCACCGGCAGGCGTGCCGCCAGCCACGTGACCGATAGCCAGCGCCTCGCGCCGAGACATACTTGTATCGGCCGTCCACATCCATCGACCGGCGTATAAGGGAGCTACATGGCATTTCCAGCACCATAACTCCTTCAACCGCCGCCTATAAATAGCAGCTACAGGAAGCTGAAAAGAGAGGTTGGTCACGGGTCGGACGAGTCGGAGAGTCGGAAGAGAATTCGGACAAGACAGTTCGAGAGCCACCTCTGAAGGAAGCTGTGAGAACAAGAGTATCGCGCCCCAGTGCTTGCGCCGGGCGACACTAGGTGTGCTTTCCCTCATATCGAGAGGGAAGGGATGGTTTACTTAGTGTTGTCCCGGGCGACACTGCGGGCCGATATCGGCCAGCGAAGATGAGCGACACGAGTGCCCGACAGCAGACTCATAGCTCTTTGCCCGACACGATATCGAACCCGATACGCTCCGCCCGTCATGCGTGCCACCCGAGAGGGTGCGCCGCCCGACATGAGCGTATCGGCCAGGGCCCTTGAGCGATACAGTTAGTCGTCAGTCGGCACTGCCCGAGAGGGGGTTCCGCCCGACACTGCCGTATCGGGCTCGGCTCCTGACCGGTATCGGGCAGGAGAGCTACAGTAGTCTGTCGTTCTTCTACATCAAGAAGGCGACATCTATCTTTTATTCTGTTATTTAAATTCTTAACTTATGCATTGTATTAAGACCCTTATTGCTTATGGAAATAGAAATGCTTAATTGCTATTTGTTTAATGCTTAGTGCCTTATGATTGGGTAACTGCTGTGTTGGATATCTGAACTCTAGCTTGCATGTTTTGGATCGCGTTTCGCTTAGCTACCGAATCGTCTTTCCCGTCGCAACTACTTCGAGAGTTGGGTTGTGGCTCTAGTGTTCGGTCCGGTTCTGGAGTACGAGAGTGCCCAGAACGGAGTTGTTTTAGTATCTTTCCACTCTAACTTGAGCCCAGCAACCTCGAGAGGGGTGTTGAAGCTTGGTTAGAGGCATCCGCTCTGAGAGGAGGGGTGCAGGGTGTTACTGCTACCGCTTGTCTTACTGAAGTCTTATCCATTGCATTACGCCTTAAACTGCAGTTTATCTTTCTATTTTCTGTTGCATGAAAATTCCTAAAAACTGCTAAATGAAAAAATCTTAATCTTTCTTGTAACTCCAGTTGGAGATAGTTTTCTTTGATTTAATCGTGACATCTTGTTGTTCCCCTTCGGGGAACTTTAATATCTCTTTATACCCACCGGAGTGTAGAGTGTCGATTCAGAGTCGTCAACACAACCCACCTTGTCCATGTGTTCAACCTTGTATGACTACTTCAACCCCGTAAACAAAGTTGCGGGGGCCTAGAAGGATTCGGGTTATAAATGTGAAGGCTCGACTACCTCAAATACGCCTCCAATTTTAGGACGCGCGATTTAGGCCGGTCAATAGCATAACCAATCCAACCTATAGATGACCAGGTCACCACCTTGAAAGTGATTGCATCTATGGGGGACGATGAATGAAAGGTTTGAAACATGACTCCAAGCATGCTTATTGTAGTTGTTTGTCATTTATTAATCTGGTGTGTTTATATTTCTTTCATTGAAGTCAACATGTCAATCACCGCTTCTGAAAAGAATTGCTATTCCAGTTGACGAAAGAACACTGACAAGTTGTATATGTGTAAAAAAGCATAGTTACTCATCCAAAACATGTTAATGATGATGCTTAGTTTTTATATGAAGACGTTATATGCATACAAATGTGTTGTGCCTGATACATGAGGTGCTTAACACAATTGTTTGTTACAGGACAAGACCGGGGGTGTGGCGACCAATGGAGCTGTTACTAGGTCAGCTGCCAAGAAGGTACCATCTTGTTAGGCTTGACTTGCAGAAGTACCCTAGAAATAGGATAATTGTAACTTGTGCCTACACTGGCAAAACATGTGATTACTGCCATATTAAATTGTAATATATTATTACATGACAGACATGCCAATCCCAATATATAGCAGGAAACATGTGTGATTGTGAAGTATGTGCGACAATGAAATTATGTGTATCTACTTGTAGAATTAGTTCACATAGAATTGAATGTATTTTTGTGGGTGCATGTTAGCGTAAGTGGTTTATATATTTCAATAAGTAATGTTTGGTATGTAAGAGACGTATAAACTAAATGTGTATGAGGCAGTGTGTGTAGAAACAGTTTGTTATTTGAGCTAAATGTGTATGACATATAAACTAAATGGGCAGACACCGGAATTTGGGAGTGAGAGTGCAGTCACAAGGTCTGCTGCTAAGAAGGTACAGTACAATATTGCATATAATATGTTTACAGTTGTGTTGTTGAAAACTAGGTAAAAGTAATACTGAAACAGAGCTAAGTTTGTGAGACCTAACTGAGCAGGCTGGTTTGCAGACACCGTTGGTGGCATACTCTATAAAAGAAGGAGAGTTGACCTCTTATGGAAAAAGGAAATGGAAGGTTGCAAAAATGGTAAGTATACTGCGGTAATTCCCCATAGGTTTGGCTTATATATGAAATGCATTAATGTAATATTTGTGTGTGAAAGATATCTTACGACAACCCAAAGGTGGAAATATTGTTGGTGTATGCAGTCCAACTACAGAAAATGTTAAGCAACATAACATAGAAGACATAGTTGGCAGCCGTCCACAGACTAGGTCCGTAACAAAAAAAGGTATGCGTAAACAAGTTTTTTTTTCTTTTCACACCAACATTTGTTGGATGCATAAGTTGACAATGGGTAAGTAACTCAATTGAAATGTATAGGATGGAGTGGAAATATTGGTACCTACTCTAGTGACTACGAGAATGTTTGGGAAAATGCGTGGCATGGAAAGAGAAGTATAACTAAGACGGTATATAAGTAAAATAGCTTATAATTTAGTAAAGTAATTAAAATGTAGAGTGAATTTTGCTGAACTTATTGATTTGTTTGTTTTGATAAAGCTAAATTACAACTCGCTTGGGGAAGAAGATGGTGCAATCCCATTACCAGATACGAGTCCATTCGTATAAGATCTGAAGAACTGTAATGAGCGTGAAAAGGTACATCTGCAAATATTGTGAAAGTGTTTTGGGATATTTGTAGTGGTAAATATTGCAGCAGTTTGATATACTTTGTTGTAGAATGGTCAATTTTCCAGTTAGGGCAGTCAACTTTCTAAGGGAAGAATGAATTGTGCACCGCCAGTTGAGTAGCCCGAAATAGGGCCACAAGTATGCAAGGTGGAAATGTACATTACGAGTACTCGTGGTCGAGTGTGCATTACTACATTAATAATGATTTTGCATTTTGTGTTTCAAGACAAACATGGGGAACACCAACAATGTTTTTGTGACGCCTGAGCCAACGAAGAGCATTTCAATTACCATTGGTCTTGGAAGATTGGGTAACAAGCACAACAGTGATGTTGTAGCAGATAATGCAGATAGAAATGTATGTAGATGATATAAGAAAACAATTTTTGAATGGGTAAGGATATAATTGATTAACTGTGTTTGACTATTTGTTGTTGTGTTGTAAATGTTTAGGACGGGTGGAAAATGACTGGAATAGATGGTGAAATCGATAGGTTGCTAAGCGTGCTTAGTACAGAGACATTGATCTCAATGTCGGTCGGCAATAAGGGGAAGACTAAATAGTATGTAAAACCAGAATGGGTTGTTGTGGACGTAGAGACTGCTGAGGGAAAGGTAATGCTGTTCACACAACATTAATTTACATTAATGGCACTGACCTAACATATTACTAATGCATACAATATGTTATCTCGTTTGATATAGAACCGTGTGAAGGATATGGTGGACATGATAACAATTGATATGGGGCAAATAGATAGCTTACGAGAAGTGGTGCACTTGTCTAACATCCCAAGTTCGCTAGTGAAAAGAGTGAAAGATGCACACCGGGAATGAAGGCCAAGGGCATCTAGACCTGTGATGAAGAAAGAGTTATAATTGATGGGTGGTTGGGACGAGCGTGCAATTTTTTGGCTCAAACCTGCTAATGTTGAGAAACTGAAGCGAGTAAGCATGTGATTTTTAAGTATCCTTGCTCAACATGATAATATACTATTTTGTAAAAGCTGCTATAATTTATGTTAGAACAGTAGCTCAAACAATATCTATGTTGTAGTTGACAAGCCCCGACAAGAATCAAGGGGATGTCATATTCAAGAGTGATAATGCTTGTATAATGGGCCGATTTTGCCTCTCTGATGAGTGTGGGGGAGGGGGGCACATCACTAATCATGTAAGAAACATGACAAACTGTGTTTAGTGAAAAATATAGATTAAAATTTGACTGATGCAAATATGGTGGCAGACAACAACTACGTTATTTTGGAAGCGTACCTGCTAATGATTCTCACAAAATATGTGTAATTATTTTGCAATGATCTACTAACATACTAGCACACCCATGTAGTTGTCGAGTATCATATACATATATCGTACCAGATACAGTTATCGTGTATACTTTGGTATGGGTGTTCTGAATATGGCATGTGGGTATACAAAGAGGTAAATGTAGATCTGAAACAGAGAAATGGAATAAATGATACATTGGGAATACACTAAATGCTTGTATAACATGTAATAGGTATGCAATGTATATGGCTAAATTGGAGAAATGTCAGAATCATATATGTAGGACTGATTGATTAAACAAAGCTTTTATGTTGGGCATTCAAACAACATTCCATGTGTAATAGCTATGATAACAAATACATTTAGATTTTAGCTGATTGAGATTTATATTGTGTTCAGTATTACAAGCGTGTATGTAATTGATCTTATATATAGTTGTGGCAATTCCTTGAAGGATATAGTGAGGTGATGCGTGAGGATAATAACAATTGATTGGGAAGGAGGGTGTTCATCTTCCACACTTCAATGACACATGCCATAAAGACAAGGGATGCAACTTGCATGAGAAAGTATTGCTACGAATGATGGGAACAAATTAAGAGGGTGAATGTTATACTCCTACCCTTACTCAGCCACCAACACTGACATTTGCTTGTGGCATCACATGAATACAAGAAGATATTGCACTATAGCATCCTATGGCCCGTGAGGTGATATAACAAGCCAAACACCAATCATGCTTACAACGATGACACTGTCACTGTGGTAAGTTCACACTTTATAATGTCTATCTTAATTTGTAATTGATACTATTAGGCAGTTGAAACTATATTATTCCATAATGCAGGTTGCCTCACTAAACACCTGGTTGAGCAACATAAGTGGTGTTACTGAACATGGGTGGAGTATAGTGTTTGACAACAAAGTAGACCAACAACTAGCCAGGTCAAATGGCTGCGGTCTGTACGTGATGCGGTTGATGGAATGTGTTTGTACAGGTCAAAGAATAGAAGAATCATATGGTGAGGAATATCATCAACTTCGAGGACACAATTCCATGGAGATACTTAATTTGAAGAAGTATGTTAATGAATGGGCTGTCTGATAACCCAACCTTAAATGTTTATATTGCGTGAATGACTTGATAAATTTTGGGTACTAACCAGCGATATGAATGTCAATGTGAGTATAACATGTACATGGGTAACAAAGTGTTTGTGTGTCTGTGCAGACAACTATGTATGTACTGCATCAGTCTGTGCATTGTTAAACATGGGCAAATTGATTATGTGTGGCCCTTGCTATGAATGGCCTGCGTTATGTATATGTTAATGTGTAGATGGTAGCTGGTAATAAACATGAATGTCCCGGAGAATTAATATATAATTCTGTAATGTTTGGCAACACAAAATTGTTGAGTATATCATGGGTAAGTTCCTCTAAAATAGTGAATGGTAAAAAGTTTTGTGTTCTACTTTGCTGTTTTATGTGTTTGTCTAGATTGGTTGTGTACATATTTGCGAAATAACTACAAGTTAGAGTATGCAATGAATGCATTTTTTGGATATGCATGGGTGGATATGCATCAAACTAATCGGACTGTTCTGTACATACAAAGTAATTTGGAAGGATTATAAGATACTATAAAGGGATCTTTTGTAACATACTTGAGAATTTCTTATTATCAGTGCAAAATGTTACAATATGTTTGGTGAGGTGCGTGCTATGAAAGGTCCTGAACTAGTTATATGTTGTTGTGAGTACCACATTAGCGCTAATAGAAAATTGAATTCCTTATAAATATGTATATAACTCCACATCAGTATATGTAGTTTGTAACACAGATTGATTTTTTTTTGGTAACAAGTTAGTTGGTAATGCATAAGTTTTCAGTAAAACATTGGTATATTCATGTAATACAATAAATGGTATCAATATATGTAGGATTGATAATGTTTTGTGGTAAGCCATGATTGCCTATGTAGACACCAAAGTGGGCTGTTCCATTATATTCTTTATTCATTTACTAAGTGCTTTGAAAGTCTTACAACTTTGTTAAAATTGCAACCAAAGTAGTGATGAGTGAGCGGTTGGTGGGAGTAAGGATGAAAGGTGAAGAGCAGGAGGACTCATTGTGTGAGCATGATAATGGTTTAGCGTTGGCAGGTCAAAGTTGTTAACGTATTAGGTTATAACACGATTGTTGAGGTATAAAATGGGAAAAAAGAAAGTGTTTGTGGTGGACAGAACAATGTAGCATGTGGAAATAGCATGGTAACGCGGAAGTTTATAAGTAACTAGCGTGTGGCAATAACATGAGGATACCATAAGGGGCTGGGGCGTAAAGTAACAGACTAACATGAGGTAATAACTAGGTGGTCACTACAATGAATGGACGTTTTAACAAGGCTTGAAAGCAAGTGTGTAATAACATAAAAGGTTGGTTAACAGTAAGGTATTAACTGTTGACCTAGAGGTTATACATTGCCTATATTTTGATAATGACTTAACCATTCCATTCATATGTATCTAATATGTGTGTTTAAGATTGTTTGCATGCATTAGGTACATGAAAAGGATCCAAAACCCAAAGCCCTAGAATGGGTCAAGTTCAAGTCAAAATAGCTACAAGTGTGCCTTTTGGGATTTCTATGTAAATGACCTTAGAACCTTTATGTAATCACTTGTAATGATGAATTGACTTGTAACTTAAGTGAGAAAAATTGTTTGGGACAAAAATCACCAAGTTTTAATCACTTTAGATGCAATTTAGAAAATTGATTTCAGGCACTTTGTCGGTCGAGTTTCCCAGCCTTAAAACTCGACCGATCAATCCTTAATCAATTTTTTGCAGATTGCATCGGTCGAGTTGTGTTTACACAGAACTTGACCGATCAGGTAATTGACCATTTCAACTTCAAATGGTCGGTCGAGTTTTATCAGGACAAACTCGATCGATCATTTGAATATCGGCTTTGTCGTTTACTTGATCGGTCGAGTTACCTTTATTGAAACTCGACCGATTGCACTGTACGGAATTTGTAGAAAAAAGTGATGTGACCGTTGGTGAGTGTTTTGAGCGAAAATAGAGTCGTTTCTTTGAACAAAAAATGGCTATTTTCATATCCAAGTGTCCCACAACTTAAAGGGGCACCCTCAACTATAAATAGACCCTCTTGGAGTTCATTCCAAGGCTGCTCATTCATTGCAAACTTGGTGCTAGCATAGTTGAGAGTGTTCTAACCCTTTGAGCCCCTTTCTCTCTCTACCTTCAAGTCAAATTCGTGAGTATGAGTGAGATAGGTCCCTGTATAAGAGAGCTACTCCATGTGTTGATGTAAAAGCTCTCCTCCTCCATCTTCCAACATCCATTCCTTTGAAGATTGTTGAAGATCCCTCTCCAAGTGAAGGAGAAGGTGGTGTTGTTCTTCAAGGTTGAAGAAGGAAAGTTGCTCCATGTCTCCAAGTGAAGGATATAGGTGCTCCAAGGTCTCCAAGTGAAGGAGACGATCATGGCAATGCTCAAGGAAGATAGGTAATCCCTTGAAGGCAGAAGAATTGAAGAAAGGAGTGGGTAAGTCCATGGTGATGGCTGAAGACTCCTAGGAATCAAGTGGGTAAGCTCCTTCTACAGGTTGAATATCTTTGCTTGAGGTACTAAGCCCTTGATGTGTGGTTGTTGTATCTTGTAATCTTATTGTGGAATATAAGAGTACCAAGATTACAAATCCTAGAGACTAACCCACTCTAGGTAGTGGACTGACATTGCTCCTAAGTTTAGGATATGGAACCACTCTAAACCATCTTTCCATGTGCTTGCTCTTCCTTGTCTCTTATCATTGTTGTGCATGTTAAATTAGGTCATCAAATTCCTACTTGTTTAATTTTCTGCAACTAATATAATTTGGTGGTCTAATCAATTTTGTGAGAATTGTGAAGCTCTATTCAACCCCCCTTCTAGAGCCCATTGATCCAACATTAACTATCAAGTGTGCGGTAAGAACATGATGATAACATAAGGGATGTGGTGGACAGATCAAACATGGTAATAAATGTGGTAGTGTGCAAAGGTGGATAGAAAAGTGGGAAGGAACGTAATAACTATCTAGAGTGAGGTAATAAAAGTGAAACATATGGGTGTGTGTCTATTGGGAGGGTATGCATTTGATGAGGCATCGAGTTTTGTTTGATGTAGATGGGATTTGGTAATGTTGAGATGTTACATGGATGTGTCGTAACTTTGTCTGTTGACATATGAAATAAGTGTGAGGAATTTTACGGAAGGATAATGAACTTGTTTGGTAAAAGGACTCAATCAACCAATACATTTGTTGTTATACCCATATGGAGTGTTATTGTAATCCACTTGTCAAGTGAGATATACATTACAATTATATATAAAGGTGTGATGGTATTGTTAAAGTTGTCGTTAGATTTTGAAAAAGATTACAACAAATGTATAATGATAAATTGTATTATGAGATGTTGTTGCGCAATGAATCCCTTGGTTTGAGGTCACGGGGATGTGGTAGAATAGAAATTGAGCAAGCAAATCAAGTGCACAAACAAGCAGCTGAAACTGATGTCGTTGTATGAGCTGAACAAAGCATCAATTGTGGCAATGTGGTATGGTTACAAAATTTTGATTGTATGTTACACATTTTTTTGGATGGAGTTGTAGTACACATGTCTGTACATTAAGATATTCTTACATAATGTATAATATCAAAAACTCCACAGCCAACGATAGAAAAATATCAGAAGCAATACAACAACACAATCTATGTTTGTTGTGACAAAAATTTCAGCCATGCAGACGCTAGGTGTGAAGGAATGTAATTTTGTTGAGGTGCAACCATTGGTTACGTAGTTTCTTGATGAGGAGGACATGCACCACTCCTATAAGTATTTACATTGATTATTGTTTTGGTTTGCTTTGTAGATTCTTTCCTTTTGTTTTTGTTTTGAGCAACTGTAGATGATGTTTTCTTGACAGATTGCATTTCTTTCCAACTTTTTTTCCAAACAGAGGGAGGCCTTCCAATATTTTTTGTAGTGATTGGGTCTTTGATGGAATTAACATCATCAGAAGAGTGGCTTGGTACCTTTGAATTGCAAGTACAACATATTTAAAAAGTGGCTTTGTACAACAAACAGAAAGCATTGAATAGCAATGAACAAAAGATGCTTGATGTTATTATAAGTAGAGACAGTTATAGATTGTTTATAACTATAAAATCACACAAAATGAAATAATATAATCAGTAGTATTTATAGATACAACAAGGTTATGATGTGTTTTGGAGTAAGGTGACTCTATGTTGAAAATTGTTAGGTGCATGAAAATAGACATCTGTAGTGTATCATAAAGGTACGTTGGACTATGGAAAAACAAAATCAAACAAGGTAGTAACATATCAACCAATTTGAGTGAAATACATATCAGGGGGAAGAGGATGGATATACAACCTATTAGAATTGTGGATGTCCATGATGTAGTCAAACAAGTGAACTGACATAAGAAAAAATAATGAAAGTAGCAGAGCATTAAAATTTGTATACATTACAACAGGGAAAAAAGGTTTTCATGTTACAAATAATGCATAGAAAGTGTAGAATATAAGTCTAAAAAAAGTATATGATGTACTTACACTGTTAGTGTATCGTAAAGATATGTTGGACTATGGGCATATGAAATTAAACAAGGTACTAACCTATCAACCAATTTGAGTGAAATGCATATCAGGGGGAAGAGGATGGATATACAACCTGTTATAATTGTGGATGTCCAGAATGGAATGAAACAAGTGATCTGACATAAGAATAAATAATGAAAGCAATAGAGCATTAAAAGTTGTATACATTACAACAGGGAAAATTGTTTTCATGTTACAAATAATGCACAGAAAGTGTAGAATATAATTCTAAAAAAAGTGTATGATGTACTTACACTGGTAGTGTATCGTAAAGGT
Source organism: Alisma plantago-aquatica (assembly GCA_963693085.1). NCBI lineage: Eukaryota > Viridiplantae > Streptophyta > Magnoliopsida > Alismatales > Alismataceae > Alisma > Alisma plantago-aquatica. The sequence continues at coordinate 71,120,295 of OY856412.1, read as the reverse complement.
ACGTTGGACTATGGACATACGAAATTAAAAAAGGTACTAACATATCAAACAGTTTGAGTGAAATGCATATCAGGGGCAAGAGGATGGATATATAACCTGTTAGAATTGTGGATGTCCAGAATGGAATGAAATAAGTGAACTGACATAAGAACAAATAACAAAAGCAGCAAAGCATTAAAAACTGTATACATTACAGCAGGAAAAAAGGTTTCCGTGTTATAAAAAATGCACGAAAAGTGTATAATATAATTCTAAAAAAAGTATATGATGTACTTACACCGATAGTGTATCATAAAGGTATGTTGGACTATGGACATATGAAATTAAACAAGGTACTAACATATCAACTAATTTGAGTGAAATGCATATCAGGGGCAAAAGGATGGATATACAACCTATTAGAATTTTGAATGTCCACAATGGAATGAAACAAGTTAACTGACATATGAACAAATAACGAAGGCAGCAGAGCATTGAAATTTGTATATATTATAGTAGGGGTAAATGCTATCATGTTACAAATAATGGACAGAAAGTGTGGAATATAATTCTAGAAAAGGTATATGTTGTACTTACACTGGTAGTGTATAGTAAAGGTACGTTGGACTATGGACATATGAAATTAAACTAGGTACTAACATATCAACCAATTTGAGTGAAATGCATATCAGGGGCAAGAGGATGGATATACAACCTGTTTGAATTGTGCATGTCCAAACTAGATTGAAACAAGTGAACTGACATAAGAGCAAATAACAAAAGCAACAGAGCATTAAAAATTGTATTTAGTACAGCAGGAGGGACAATTTTCATGTTACAAATAATGGATGGAAAGTGTAGAATATAATTCTAAAAAAATTATAAGATGTACATACACTGGGATTAGGATGGAGATGTTGCTCTATTTTTCAAATCTGTATTGTTGTGAGAACTACCTTCCTAATAGTATTGTAGTGGTTCTTAGAAAACCTGGTTGTGGCAATGAATGTTTGGCACATGTTAGCAATATCTTCGGCTTTTGCAGACGACTCTGTGCTCATACATGCTTGTTTCACAGAAGCAATACCAAAATCTCTTGTGGTGTCCTTCCTCTACCTAGCTAATACATACTACATGGGCAACCTGTCTGCCCTGCAATTCCTGATAAGAATGCAAAGTGAATGTCTGCACATTAGGCCTTTGCACTCAAATGAATGCCAACTACATAGCACGTTGTCTTAGGCTGAGTCATGTGTGACTACATACTGTTTCTGAACAAGGATGGATTTAGTTTCAGATATGCAGACCCTGTGTTGCTCATTAACACATAAAGTTGATAATGTCGATATATTATTCAATATGACAGCTTCACAATACATCATTCTTTGTAACTCGATTTGGAATTTCTTGAACATGTTGTGGGTGTAAACCTTCCGAGCATCTATCGCAACGTGAAATTCCGTCCGTAATTGAACAACCTTGTATATATCATCGTAATCGGCATGGTGCTCTGCCTCCAGACGTGCTTCTTGTGCCCGTTGATATTGACTGACTAATTGTTTCAGAGATGTTTTGGAGTTGACATAATTGTCGAAGAAAGAATTTATAGACTCACTCCGTTGAGTGGTTGTCATGTCGGCCCAGAAAAAGTCATCAACGTACACATGTACCCACATTTTTCTCAATTGATACATACGACATAGCCACCCTTGTTGATTTGTCTTGCATGATAGTGTTGTGGCTTCCCAATTCTGTTCAAAAGCCTCAATGGATGGGCTTTCATTTACAACATTCCTAAGAAGTTGTGAAGCATTTGAATTTTTACGTAACTTGTCAGGCAATTTCCTCATAATGTGCTAAAGGCATAGACGGTGCTTTGCATTAGGAAAGACAGACCAAATACCGTTTATTATAGGTTGTGCTTTATCAGTTACGATGCCCTTAGGATACTGCCTGAGTACAGTTACAAAAGAATAACACAACTGAGGGGAGAGAAGTAGTTAATTGAGCATTTATTCTGTGCAGGGGATGCTATGCTGTAACGCGTGATGGTAGTTGGTGGCACTAGTACAGAAATGTCCTTTAGTGTCAGTTATATAAGCCTTTTGACATCAGTTTTCAAGCGACACCCAAGTGGGCGCTGCTAAAAGTATACACTTTCAGCATCAGTTTCATATCTGACGCCATAACCCTTCCCGTCACCAATAAAACGCGCCAGCAATGGCACCATAGGCGTCATTTTTTTTCGATAACCGACACTATATCCCTTCTAAAGACGTCGATTTTATACTAATAACTGACGCCATAACCCTTCCCTCCAACAATAAAATGCGCCAGCAAGGGCACCATAGATGTCAGTTTTTATCGATAACTGACACTATATCCCTTCTAAAGACGTTGGCTTTATAATAATAACCGACGCCATACCCCATCCCCAATAAAAAAAACCAGCCCCCCCAAAAAGTGATAAAGACATCAGTATTAAAGTAAAAACCGACGTTGTAAGTTTTTGTTGTCAGTTTTATACTAATAACCGACGCCTTTGTTTTGATTTTTTTCTTATCAGTTTGCAGGCCTGCTGTCCGTCTGGTCAGCAGGATGCAGAACCTGCGGTTCAGTTCTGAACCTTAGGTTTACAACACCCTTTGATTTCAGCCAACAACAGGCCACAAACCTGCAAAATTAACAAGGATAGACAACAATTTATGATCATGTGATTCACACACATGTATAAGCACATTTAATTCATATTATTTTTCATCACACACATGTAGAAACCAGTAGTTCCATTTCAAATTTCCTCTTTTTTCACACACATTTAGCAACCTATAGTTCCATTCATTTCATCTCTTTTCACATTCAGACACATATAGAAACATTTATGTATTCATCAAATACAAAAATAATTATGAGAATAAAGTTTAGAAATATCATTCTTTATTATTATCATCATCGTCATTATCATCATCAGTATTCCAATCATAATAAAAAATTCTCAGTACTTGTAAGGCTTTTACCCATTGTTCTCTTACATCATCTAATTCTTACATCATATAGGGAGTATGTACATCTAATAAATTCTAACCTGTAGTGAAGTCACTCATTTTAAACACCTGCAAAGAGAATGACGTATATATATAATTAACAATATATAATAAGATTGATATATTTCATATTATCTAATGAGACTATATATAATACCTGTTGTATGGTATCGATTTCCATTGCAACATGTTTGATAATTAGGTCCATATATCGCATCACATAGTATGCACATGCCCAGCCGTTTTCTTGTTTAGCACACTATAAATTGAAACATACAAAATGTTCAAAAATACAAACAAGCACAGTTCACATAAATAATATATACATTGGAGTCGGGAAATTACTTTCACATTCTCCCAAATTAGTAACTATTTATTTTTCTTGGAGATATTTCCTCTAGCTTTTTTGAACTCTCTTAAATCCCTACATGTTAATGTAACACATTAAATTGCATAATTAAATAGTAATATAATAATAGATGTTAACAGATATAAAAATATGAAATATTTCTCACGTGAATAATGGCCTTTTCATTGGGTGTCCATATAATGTGTCTAATTCCATTCCCGCATGATCTAGATAATAAACAGTGAATGTCTTGGGGACAATAACTAGTAACTCCCAATGCCTATCACTAGAGGTAAGAAAGTTAAAAATTAATAACTCAAAATCCATAATAAAAATGTAATTTTCTTAAGTCCAAATTATAAGCAAAGTAAACTTACTCAACATTAAATGGAGCTATTATCACTGACTTCTTTTTTGTATCAAAATAATTAAAAGTAATAGAATAATATGAGGTAACCGATGAAGGATCTTTATCTACGAGACTGATCAAAGATGGAACTAGAAATCCCACATGGGAAAATAAAAAATCTTTACAGATCGTGTGTAAGTGGCTGCAAAACATATATTACATATGCATTAATATATAAGAAACCAGATCACCATATATAAAACAAGGTATATTGATGTATAAACAAGATCTCACCATATCCATAGCTCTATCATAGATGTATTCACCCAATCATAATGAAACAACTCCAAAAGATCTTGTATAAATAGATTGTTATCGTATGATTCACCTACAACATTCACTAGAATAGAAACTTTTATAGGACAATTTGGGTTATGTTCGCCTATCCATACTGTCATACCCTTACAATTAGGACCTAATGAGGTGTATAGGTCCCTTGGAAGCCAACTAGGTACTTCTGGAGGTAGAGGTGGAGGCTGAGATGTAGCTGGTTTCTTCCTTTTGACCTGTATATATAATTTCAGATCGATTGACTGATATATAAACGCTAATAAATTAACGTAATGTAAATTTACCATACAATATTAGTATAGAAGACATCCGTATTGGGCCACAATATCACTCCGCCTTCTGCTTCACCAAGCATTTCATAATTTGGGTGGGCATATGGCAATGGATGATCCCTCCAATTGAGGAGTACACTGTACACATATCAGGCTCACACAAACCACACCATCTGGTACTGGAGTCCCATGAAATGTGTCCCCTAGAAGGGGTGGGTAAGCCTCGACCTATGCAATGATAAATTATTTTCTTTTTAGACGGCATGGATTCAATCCCTACAAATTTATGTAAAGAATGTTATATACATATATACATAAACATATCATCTTCAAAAGACTAGTTACTATGTCATAAAAATACTTGCAATAGATGTGCTAGGTGGTGGGTCCATAGGATTACTCCCAACCTCTGTAGTAGGAGAAGAGTGGCGCACCACATGTATTGTCTGAGTGGTAGGCTGAGAAGTCTGCCACTTGCTAATTGCTTCATAGAGTCTCTTATCAAGTGCTTCCTCGACTCTCCTATTTATTAACTCATCTACCTATACATGGATAGAAGAAACGCTAGCTTCTGATTATTGAATTCCCTTTTACAATGACATTCTAAAAAAAGAATAGGCTACCTCATCTTGTGAAAATCCCGCTGATGGAGCTAGAACTTACACCAAAAGATTACTCTTCCAATGGAAGTCCTAATATGCACCAAAAACCCTAGGGAGTTGATGTCCTCTCTAGGTTTACCTACAACTGGTGCTAGATAAATGCTCCAACCCCACAAGAGTGTGGAAGCCTTATTGTAGTACAGATTTAGGATCGAACCCAAAGGACAACGTTAAGAATCTGAGTGTCTTTTTCTTGTTTCGTATCAATCTAAGTTAATCATCTAAGACCAAAAGTTTGATTTGAGTTGTTTAACCTAAGCATGTAAAAGTAAAGGAAAGAATAAAAACTAGTTTAATGATTAAAATCTAAGATTAGCAAATGATGATGGATCACTGGGGTGATGCGGGTATTCGCCACCACTACACATGAATTGTACTTGTACCAAACATAGCAAGACTTGTAAGCAAGATACATGGATGTTGTACAATACCGATGTCTTATAGGACAAGAGTAATGCACACATCCTTCATGGGTTGAGTAACTCTCATCCAGTATGTATCTACGTGTCAATGAATATATGTAGTCTCCGAAGAGAAAATCTTACTCAACCTCATGAAACGTGCATCAGAAAACTAGCAAACGAGCGATGATTACCATATCGATTAGTATCCTTATAGACTACCCCTCTTTTGAGGATATAGCTACGAGAAACGTGAGAGTGTTGCAACGTCATCCATTCCCGGACGAATGGTCAAGTACTTTGCACCGCTCTCTCCTCAGAGTGTGTTCCTCGACCTATCACGGTTGTACTTTTGTACGTCAACTGATTCCATTTCAGAGTACAAAAGTACAACGATGGAGGTGAGTTTACTCCACTCCTTAGAAAGCGTTCCTAGATACCGAAACGGATGCGCGGTGGATACACACACCAGAAACAAAGACTAAATCGGTATTCGAGTCTCAAGAGCGGTCGTAGACAAACCACAACGAAAGACAATATATGCATACAAGAACGCGGCCAACATTCAAGCATGTATGAAATGATTTAGCATTGAATCGGAATGATAACATCTTTTTAGTACAAGATACAAAACACGGGAAGCGGGGCTAGTCCCTGCACCCCAGTGGATGGAACTACTCGCTCCTCATAGAGGGAGCAACAAAGAAAGAGAAGAGAGAGAAAGAAAGCATCGTCGGAGCAGAAGAGTAGATCTGTGACAGCCCGGTGTAGATCGTCGCAGTCTCCGAGACTACTCCGTTGTGGTCGATGACGCCTGTCTCTCCGCCTCGATCGTCGTGTCTACCTCCGGGATTGCACGGGTAGAATGAGGTAGAACAATGGTAGAAGTGAGATGATAGAGGTGAGATGGTGATGGAACAACCTTCTAGATCTGTCCCCAGTCTGGCAGCACACCGGATCTAGACTCAGGCCGGGATTCTGAGGCTATGGGTGAAGTTTGGTTGGAAACGGTGCTCAGACATTCTGGCGGCGTCCCGGCACTGGTCGCAGTCTGACAGCCTTGGGGCGTAGTGAGATGGGATCTTGTAGAACATGCCTCTACCCTTCTATTTATAGGCTTGCTAAAATATCTTGGACCAAGGAGTCACACTTTTGTGCATGTCCTTTTATCCCATGCAGTTTCATACATTTGAGCTCATGCGGTTTCGGAAAGCAATTAGCTCATGCGGTCTTCGCAACGGTCGTCGCTATCCATTCAGTCTTGCATAGGCAACCGGCCATGCGGTCTGTGCATGCAATGTCTCATGCAGTCTTGATTTACGCTGCTATTCCATTCGGTCCTCTCATGCGGTTTGCGCATGCGATCTCTATCCATGCGGTCTTCATTTCTCAGACTTCTTCATGCGGTCTCGGCTTAGCAAATGATCTTAACTTGGTCCTTCACGTGTTTGCATCTATACGATCCTGTGGTTTTGGTTTAATATCTCCATGCGGTCTTGGCTTCTCACGAGCTGCTATTCATGCGGTTTCACACGCAGCTGCTCATGCGGTTTGGTAAAGCAATTAGCTATGCGGTTTGCATGTGCATTCTTTTGCTTTTCCATATTGCTCGTCTTGTTTTCTCCTCCTCTTTCCATTCGTTTCCAAGACACTCTCGCATTCTTTACTTTTTTTCTCTCATTTGCTTTGCCATTCCATGCGGTTCTTCACGTAGTGTGCATGCACTCACGTGGTTTCAGCAAAAGGTTTTATATGTTAGCTCTTATCAAACGATCCCGCAAACTTTATCCATTCGGTCTTCTGTTCCCATACGGTCTTCGCTTTAGAGAAAGAAGAAAAAGCAAACGGTCTTGCCAGCTGATCCAAACGATCATGCATGCGTTCACGTGAGCGTAAACGGTCTTGACAGCTTCACCTTGACGCAACACAGCGCTCAATCACGTGGACTCATGCGGTTTCGCTTCCTATTACTCATACGATCTCGGTGCATGCGGTCTTGCGCAATCGTCATGCCTTCGTGCGGTTTGGCCTTAGTTGCTAATCCATTCGATCATGCATGCTTATGCATGTGTGATCTTTCATTCGTTCTAGAGCAAACGGCTTGCAAGGAATCTTGCTCGAACGGTCTTCACGCCTAGCTAATCAGCAGCTTATCCATTCAGTTCTTCACGTGTATCTAGCAAATGGTTTGCAAACCATTTAATCATCAAACAGTTTTGATTCTGGCAGCAGCAAATGGTCTTGGGCAAATGACAGGCAAACAGTTTGCATGCTCGGTCAAACATCCTGCAGGTGGACAGTTCATATAGTTTGCTGCTATCATGCTCAAACGGTCTTGAGACCGCATGGGCTCATACGGTCTTGAGACCGCATGGGCTCAAACGGTCTTGAGACCGCATGGTCTCATACGGTCTTGAGACCGCATTGGATCATGCGGTCTTGAGACCGCATAAGCTCAAATGGTCTTGAGACCGCATGGGCTCATACAGTCTTGAACTCTAAACAGTCCCACTCCAGTGCCTGAACCCCTAACACGTCCATGATGCTCTGGGTTACCAAGAGCAACTATCAATTCATCCATTGTGCCCTCAGGGATGAACTTTCCTTGCTTTCTCTGCTCATGAAGCTCCCGCTAATCTCCATCAATAGAAATTGGTAAGTAAACATAACAATAATCAATATCGATTGCTCTAAGAGTTGAATTTTATCATTTTTACAGCCGCCTCAGCAGTTGTGAGCTTGATTATATCTTCTTTCTTGTTTTGTCTCCCAGCTATCCACATAGCATGGCGAGGCAGAGGTGCGAGAGCAATAGTAGAGGACTCCTCAGTCTCTTGAGTAGCAGTAGACTGAGCAGTAGACTCAGCCTGTAGTCTTTAGCAAATGCCTGCATAGCCTTTTGGATCCATCGTGTGGTCATGTACATTTAGTGCACACCTTGCTCTTTGAGCATCACTGATAGCCTTGTTAGTAAGAACATTGATTTGGTTAGTAAACTAAAGGTTAATCTTGAATAGGTGAATACATAAGAATGCTTAATACCTTGAATTCATTAGTTTTTCTTTTGGTAACAAACTCCTCCCAGTCATTGGGGTCTAGGTAGTTCCATTGCTCAGTGGCTGACTTCTTCCTCTTTTTAACATCTTTTATGTAATCTCGGGTGAGATTTGTCCTATAGTTCCTTTGGACCCTCCCACAGCGTTGCATCATGCATTTACGATGCATCTTTTCATCTAGTTCAAATATACTCTGCAAAATAGAATTGTTATTAACTACTATCTTAAAAATTAGTAATCTACAAAATAGAATTGCAAATAATAATAACTCACACATAGTTCTTTCTATACTAAGTCTTTCTTCCCCTTAGGAACTTTATGCCAAGATTCTACATTATGACTACAATGTCTACGAGTAAGAACCCCAAGATATGAAATAAATGAGTTGCAGTTCACTCCAACTGGATTTCCTGCATGATCAAAATCCATAGGCAGTTTCGGTCCATTGCCCCTTTGTTGTAGTAACTTGTTCATCATAATGATGCCCCTAACTTTTTCAATTTTTTTTTTGCTCATCAAGTTCCCCAAGTTCTTTAGGGGGTACATCATCAACCTAAAATTTGACAGAATAAACACACTTACATGATATAATTATAAATGGACATATAGATAGAAATATTGGATATATTTTTAAAACTTACATTGTAAGGCGGTGCATTGATATCCTCACCCTCACAGTAATCATCATCACGATCATCATGCTCAGCCATCTGAAATCAAACATTTAGCATTTGAAATAACTAGAAGATAATAAAACATATAAAAGATATAAACATACATGCCTCTAATATTGTGATCTTTTATCAATTAACATTCCTTCATTGTGATCTTTGCGCACATACAAGTCATCATTAGCTTCAATATTTGGTGGTGTTGGAAACCCAACTGAGAATGGAAAGGATTCATCATACTTATCATAGTACTCTTCTCCATCTATAGGATCTTCAATGAACTATCTTTTACCATGAAGAACAACTGACCATTTATCATTTGCAGGATCATTGATATAAAATACTTGTTTCACCTGTGATACCAATATGAATGGTTCACCCTTCTCGCCAATCCTTTCAAAGCTCACTAATGTGAAACCCAATTCATCCACTATAACTCCTTTGGTGTTATCAACCCAATTACATTTAAAGAGCGGAATTCTGAAATCTACGTAGTCAAACTCCCATATGTCTTCAATGACACCGTAAAATGACATTTTAGCTTCATGTGGACTCTTATCATTTGCACTTGCAAAAACAATGAAGACGCTTGAAGGGTGACCCCACTGTTTTGGACGACACTCTTATCATCTTGGCACTTTCTGTAATATGAGAATCCATTTATGTCAAACCCTTCATAAGACATAACATTAAATTTTGGTTTAAAGGCGAGGCATTTGATAGTTTTAGTAAGATTATTTGGTGTTTGAGATAGTTGATGTAAGACTTTATTTTCAAGCTACTTAATAAATGTCTTGTTATGCTCTCTAGCAAGCCACATTGAATTGGCTCGAGGATATTGTCTCTTGATGAATTTGGTATGTTCCTCGATATAAACACTCACTTCGTCGATGTTGTGTAAAATATACAAGTGACCTTGTTCTAACTGCTCACGGCTGATTACTTTCATCTGTGATCCCAAAATTCCTTTGCCGAAATACTCCTCAATATGCTTGTCATTAACAAGAGTGTCATTACCACTCAGAAAGTCATTGCAAAAATCCATAACCTCTCTTGCCACATAACCCTCAATAATACTCCCTTTAGGTCGATAACGGTTTTGAACATCACTTTTGAAAATGCTCATGTATCGTTCAAAGGAATACATCTAATGCAAGAAAAATGGTCCCAATATTTTCACTTCCCTTGTCAAGTGGACAACAAGATGTACCATGATATCAAAGAATGAAGGAGGAAAATACATCTCAAGCTGACATAGGGTAACAACCACTTCTCTTTGCAATTTATCGAGAGTATCAGGGTCAAGAGCTTTGTTGCACAGACTGTTGAAAAAGAAACAAAGTCTAGTGATTGCAAACCTTACATGCTTCGACAATATAGATCGAATTGCCACAGGAAATATTTGTTGCATTAGAGTGTGACAATCATGAGATTTAAGACCTATCAACTTTAGATCTTTCATTGATACCAATCTACGGATGTTGGATGAGTAACCCTGTGGCACCTTAACATTTACCAAGCATTCACAAAAAGCTTTCTTCTCCTTTCTAGACAACGTGTAACAAGTGAGAGGTAAGTATGTTCTCCGATCACTACTAACTACTTATGTTAATTTTGTCCTTATTCCCATTTCACATAGGTCCATTCTGGATTTTATCCCATCTTTAGCTTTACCTGGTATATTCAACAGAGTACCAATGACGCTATCACATACATTTTTGTCAACATGTATGACATCGATACAATGCCTGACTGCCAAAGAACTCCAATAAGGAAGATCCCAAAATATTGACTTCTTCTTGAATAAAGATTTGTCACTCCGTGTGGCCATGGTACATTGTGATCTCTTACCAAATTCATTGGCAAAGTCTTTTACTCTTTCATAAACAACCTCCCCCGGTATAGGTTTAGGTGCACTCCATTCCTCATTCCGTCCATTGAATGCTTTGCACAACCTACGATACGAATGAAATTTTGGAAGAAACCTTCGATGACCAAGATATACAGTCTTGCCACCATATTTTAGTCATATTGAATTAGTGTTCTCTTCACATATAGGACACACTTTAGATCCGTTGATACTATATCCAGACAAATTTCCATATGTCATAAATTCATTAACAGTGTAAAACAACATAGTGTGCAAACAAAATGTCTCTCTTCATGAAGCATCAGAGGTCATCACACCTTCACCCCCAGAGTTTCTTTAAGTCATCAATAAGAGGTTCAAGATAAACGTCGATATCATTTCTAGGTTGTTTAGGGCCCGATATCAACAATTCCAGCATAACATACTTATTTTTCATACACAACCAGGGAGGAAGATTGTATATAACAAGCATAACTAGCCAAGTGCTATTTTGGATTCTCAATGTCCCATACAGATTCATCCCATCTGTACAAAGCCAAAGTCTTAGATTCCTAACTTCTTCACCAAACTTAGGGTACAATAAATCAATCTTCTTCCACTGTGGGGAATCAGACACATGTCGTAGGATCCCATCATTATTTTTCTTAACATCCGCATGCCACCTCAAATTCTTCGCATCTATCAAATTGGCAAACAAGCGTTGCAACTGTGATATTATAGGTAGATACACATCACCTTGGCAAGAGAACCAGTTTTTGACTCCCCCGAAGTCGTCAATTTATACCTTGACGCACCACATTTTGGACAATCTTTCAAATCCACATAGTCCTTTTGAAATAATACACAATCATTCGGGCAAGCATGCATCTTCTTGGCCTCTATTCCCATTGGGCACAACAATTTCTTTAACTGGTATGTTGAGATTGACAACTTGTTTCCTTCAGGAAGAATTTCTTTCAACAAAGACAACAATGACGTGAAGCTTTTGTCGCTCCATCTATTGTTAGATTTCATCTTATACAATCTCAACATAGCGCTAAGCTTCGTAAACTTAGTACAACCTGTGTATAATGGTATCTCAGCATCATGCACAATGTTTCTAAACATGGGAGGTGGATCGGTGCACTCTACCCCACAACTATCCATCATCGCATCAACGATATCTACTGGAATTGGTTCGTTCACATCTTCATCATCGGAGGCAATTTCTTCTTCCACACAAGAACTGCTATCGACATCCACTGATTTTAGGTTTGAAATCTCTCCATGCTAGTGCCATTCTATATATCCTTGTACAATCCCATTGCACATGACATGACTTTTGATTTCATCACCAGTGTTGACTTTCAAGTTTTTACTGCAATGCCTATATGGAGAGTACAACCTATCTCTAGGTTGTTTCCTATGTTCCTCGATAAATCTAATAAACTGATCAAGACCAGAAATAAACTCTGGGGTGCAGTGATTTGGAATTGACATCCATGATCTATCCATTCTATGATCAAAGAGAAAACAAGTATATATTAGGGTTTAGGGTTAAAAGATTAGGGTCTAGGGTTAAAAGATTAGGGTCTATGGTTTAAGGTCTTATATAAAATCAATTAGTACCACCTATCCCATTCTTGAAGACCTAATCTCACTAGTAAGTGTATAATGTTTATTGGGTTTTCAAGAAAATTTCGGCAACATTTCCCCGCTGTTCTCCAAGTACATATATACTTAGAAAATAAACGGGGAAATTCTACCAAAATTTTCTTGAAAACCCAATACACATTATACACTTACATCCTAAGTGAGATTAAGTGTTCAAGAATAGTCCCAAACTGGGGACTGTCCAAGATTTACTCCTAATGAGTAAATCTTGGACGGGTTTCTAGGACAACAAGATTAGAAACGGTGTATGAGTTGATTTACATTAGCAACATCTTATAGTCTTAAACATACCCTCTAATATATGTTCTATTTATTTATTAGGCTCAAATATGTTTATTTCCCAATATATCCTTACTAGGGATATCTATGGTTTAATATAACATACCTTAATATACACTAGTGATTTACTTATATCTTTATTATGTTCCCAAATACAAGTACGATATAGATGAACTATGATAGGGTATTTAATCAATTGTTCTACTCCATGGTTTATAATCTAAATTTATGTTACTAAAACTCATCCATATGTATATTAAAAGAACAACCTTCTTATATACATAACTATTCTTTTCCCCATATATTAGTTTTATTTTGATTATTCCAGATTCATATTGAATTATTAAGACATGTATATTTGTACCCATGCATCTAGTTTGTCGTTAATATGGATAATATACATTTTTTAAGAAGAAAAATAGAGAAATGGATGCAATATTAAGAAGAAAAGATAACAAAACAGAGAAACTTTTGTCATTTACAATCCAAAACAAGTCATTTTCATATATTTTGATCAATATTAAGACTTTGATCAATATCATGCATTAAGATGTGTGTCCAAAACATACACAACTTAGGAATGCAGGGCACATACCTTCTTAGATGGCACCAAAGAGGCGAATATGACCAAATAGGAGTGGTGGCCGCATATGAAAGTGGTGGCCGTAGAAGCAGAGGCCTAGAACAGTGGCAGCGAGCTCTAGCAGTGACGGAAAGCTCCAGTAGTGGCGACGAGCTCCAGCAGCGGTGGTGAGCTCCAGCAGCGGCACCGAGCTCCAGGTTTTGAGCGGCGGCAGTAGTAGTAGAATCAACGGTAGTAGCAGCAGCAGCAGTAGCGGTAGCATCAGATGATGATGATCACACGGCAGCTCAGGCACAAGATGAGCTACAACGTCGGTGGCGAGCTCCAACGGTGACAGAAACTAGAATCACCAGAGCTAGGTCGGGCGGAGAATGAAATAGAGGATGGGGAAGGGGAGGACATTTCTCTATTCTTAAGTGGGACATAGGTGTCAGTTTTTAGTAGGATCGATGACAAATATTCTGACAAAAAAATGTTTTTGAGTTACGACCATAGTCGTCAGTTTCCATCTAAAACCAACGCCAATTGGGCAATTTGGGGGGAAAAGTTTTTTTGCGGGGACAATGTGGAAACATAAATCCGTGTCGATTTTTCTACTAAAACCAACAAAAAAATGGGGATGAAAATTTGCCTCATGAAAGAACTTTTGTCGTCGGCTACCTGCTAAATAACCGACACCGTATATGTAATTTTGGAGGTAAAATTTTTCACTAGAAAATTTATATTTCACCGGTGATTTTAGACATCGATTTCTTGTCGCCTAACCGACGCTAAATAAAAAGTGATACCCGGTCTTATGAAAATCGGACGGTCTTCACATATAGGTGTCCGTTTGTATTTGCAGCCGAAGTCATAGTTTATTAGTGTCTATTTTTTGGTTTCAACCGGTGATTGTATGTTACACATTTTTTTGAATGGAGTTGTAGTACATGTGTTTGTACATTGATATATGCTTACTTAATGTATACTATCAAAAACTCCACAACCAATGACAGAAAAATATCAGAAGCAATATAGCAGCACAATCTATGTTTGTTGTGACAAAAATTTCAGCCATGCGGATGCTAGGTGTGAAGGAATGTAATTTTGTTGAGGTGCATCCATTGGTTGCGTAGTTGCTTGATGAGGAGGACATGCACCGCTGCTGTAATTATTTGCGTTGATTGGTGTTTTGGTTTGCTTTGTAGATTCTTCCCCTTTGTTTTTGTATTGAGCAACTATAGATGATGTTTTCTTGACAGATTGCATTTCTTTCTGACTTTTTTTCCAAACAGAGGGAGGCCTTCCAATCTTTTTTGCAATGATTGGGTCTTTGATGGCATTAACATCATCATAAGAGTGGCTTGGTACCTTTGAATTACAAGTACAACATATTAAAATGTGGCTTTATACAACAAATAGAAAACATTGAATAACAATGAACAAAAGATGCTTGATGTTATGATAAGTAGAGACAGTTATAGATTGTTTATAACTATAAAATCACATGAAACAAAATATTATAATCATCAGTATTTATAGATAGAACATGGTTATGATGTGTTTTGGAGTAAGGTGTCCCTATGTTGAAAATTATTAGGTGCATGAAAATAGACATCTGTAGTGTATCATAAAGGTATGTTGGACTATGGACATACGGAATTAAACAAGGTAGTAACATATCAATCAATTTGAGTGAAATGCATATCAAGGGGAAGAGGATGGATATACAACCTGTTATAATTGTGGATGTCCATGCTGTAATCAAACAAGTGAGCTGACATAAGAACAAATAACGAAAGCATCAGAGCATTAAAATTTGTCTACATTACAGCAGGGAAAAGGTTTTCATGTTACAAATAATGCACGAAAAGTGTAGAATATAAGTATAAAAAAAGTATATGATGTATATACATTGTTTGTGCATCATAAAGGTATGTTGGACTATGGACATAAAAAATTAAACAAGGTACTAACCTATCAACCAATTTGAGTGAAATGCATATCAGGGGGAAGAGGATGGATATACAACATGTTATAATTGTGGATGTCCAGAATGGAATGAAACAAGTGATCTGACATAAGAAAAAATAACGAAAGCAGTAGAGCATTAAAAGTTGTATACATTACAGTAGGGAAAAATGTTTTCATGTTACAAATAATGCACAAAAAGTGTACAATATAATTCTAAAAAAAGTATATGATGTACTTACACTGGTAGTGTATCATAAATGTACGTTGGACTATGGACATACAAAATTAAACAAGGTACTAACATATCAAACAATTTGAGTGAAATGCATATTAGGGGCAAGAGGATGGATATACAACCTGCTAGAATTGTGGATGTCCAAAATGGAATGAAACAAGTGAACTGACATAAGAACAAATAACGAAAGTAGCAGAGCATTAAAAATTGTATACATTACAACAAGGAAAAAGGTTTCCATGTTATAAAAATGTACGAAAAGTGTATAATATAATTCTAAAAAAAGTATATGATGTACCTACACTGGTAGTGTATCGTAAAGGTACGTTGGACTATGTACATATGAAATTAAACAAGGTACTAACATATCAACCAATTTGAGTGAAATGCATATCAGGGGCAAGAAGATGGATATACAACATGTTATAATTTTGGATGTCCACAATGGAATGAAACAAGTGAACTGACATAAGAACAAATAACGAAGGCAGTAGAGCATTAAAATTTGTATATATTACAACATGGGTAAATGTTATAATGTTACAAATAATGGACAGAAAGTGTGGAATATAATTCTAGAAAAGGTAAATGATGTACTTACACTGGTAGTGTATAGTAAAGGTACGTTGGACTATGGACATACAAAATTAAACTAGGTACTAACATATCAACCAATTTGAGTGAAATGCATATCAGGGGTAAGAGGATGGATATACAACATGTTAGAATTTTGCATGTCCAAATTGGAATGAAACAAGTAAACTGACATATGAACAAATAACGAAAGCAGTATAGCATTAAAAATTGTATACATTACAACAGGAGGGATGGTTTTCATGTTACAAATAATGGACGGAAAGTGTAGAATATAATTTTAAAATAATTATATGATGTACTTACAATGGGATTAGAATGGAGATGTTGCTATGTTTTGCAAGTCTGTATTGCTGTTAGAACTACCTTCCTAATAGTATTGTAGTGGTTCTAAAAAATTATGGTTGTGGCAATGAATGTTTCGCACAAGTTAGCAATATCTTCAGCTCTTGCGGACGACTCTGTACTCATACATGCTTGTTTCGTAGTAGCAATACTGAAATATCTTGTGGTGTCCTTTCTCCACCTAGCTAATACATACTGCATGGGCAACCAGTCTGCCCTGCAATTCCTGATAAGAACGCAAAGCGAATGTTTGCACATTAGGCCTTTGCACTCAAATGAATGAAAACTACACATCACGTTGTCTTGGGCCGAGTCATGTGTGACTACATACTGTTTCTAAGCAAGGCTGGATTCGGTTTCAGATATGCAGACCCTGCGTTGGCCATTAATACAGAAAGTTGATAATGTCAATATATTATTCAATATGACAACTTCACAATACATCATTCTTTGTAACTTGATTTGGAATTTCTTGAACATGTTATGGGTGTAAACCTTCCTAGCATCTATCTCAATCTTAAAATCCATCTGTAATTGAACAACTTTGCATATATCGTCGTAATTGACATGGTGCTCTGCCTCCAGACATGCTTCTTGTGCCTATTGATATTGATTGATAAATTATTTCAACGATGTTTTGGAGTTGACATAATTGTCGAAGAAAGAATTTATAGTTTCACTCCATTGAGTGGTTGTCATGTCGGCCTAGAAAAAGTCATCAATGTACGCATGTACCCACATTTTTCTCAATTGATACATATGACATAGCCACCCTTGTTGATTTGTCTTGCATGATAGTGTTGTGCCTTCCCAATTCTGTTCAAAAGCCTTAATGGATGGGCTTTCGTATACAACATTCCTAATAAGTTGTGAAGCATTTGAATTTTTACCTAACTTGTCAGGCAATTTCCTCATAATGTTCCAAAGGCATAGATAGTGCCTTGTATTAGGAAAGAGATATAGAATACCGTTTATTATAGGTTGTGCTTGATTGGTTACGATGCCCTTAGGTGGACTGGCTGAGTACAATTACAAAAGAATAACACAATTGAGGTGGGAGAAGTAGTTAATTGAGCATTTATTCAGTGTAGGGGATGCTATGCCGTAATTCGTGATGGTAGTTGGTGGGGTAACATATAGAGGGTGATAGAAGTGTAGTTGGGTAGATGGCAGGACATGTGTGCAGAACTGTGTGAGTTGTGGATAAGGTGTTCATTTGGCAAACTAAAATGTACTGAATGGGGGTAGGTGTTGAATCAACCAGCAATTAGACAAACATACAACAAAATAATAGATATATTACATTCATATTAAAGAGGACTATGTCATTCATGAAAATTATGCATGTGTACACATATGTAATAGAATATAAGTGGTTTGCTTGGATAATCTTTGAATGCCAAACATAAAAAATACAGGGGTGTACAACATGATGTATAGAGCAATTAAATGAAAAGGACAAAGTGTTTTGCGACAGACATGTTAGTGAAAGAGATTAAATACATTTGTATAACAAGTAAGTTAGATAACTAGCTTCAACAGTTAAGCACAAACATAGCAGTACGTGTAGAAGTCTAGAAACTACAGGTCGTAAGTTACATTATAGGAATATTTATGAAACTTACTGATAAAACCTGAGGAATAATGTGCTCACCCATGCATTGCAACCAAGTTTCAAAAAACCAAATATAATTATCGATTGTTTCTTCACATAGCAATCCACATCTGAGCAAGATGGACTGACCATGATGGTTAATCCCTATGAATGGTGCAAATGGCATTTCATATCTATTCGTAAGGTATGTTGTATCAAATGTAACAACATCACCAAAGTGTTTATATGCCATCCGAGACCTTCTGTCTGCCCAAAAGACATTTCTAAGAACTCCTTCTTCATTCAAGTCTAGAACATAGAAGAAGTCTGGGTTTTCTTTTTGCATACGAACAAATATGTTTGTATTGCATGGGCATCACCTTCCCCTAAGCGGAGCTTCTATGAAAGAAGGAGATGATTATTCATGTCCTTTTGTGTGAAGGAAAGTTTGTCATAATGTCCCGCTTCACATACTAAGGATGACATAGCTTTTGATGTACCAATGACTGTTGCATCGTTGAAATCAATGTGTCTCTGAACATCGACCAATATTTTCCACTTGGATGGGAGATGCCTAAGCATGTGTATGGGAAGCATTTGGTGGTTATGTTGGAGGTTAACATTAGAAATCTGGTAGTCCCCTAATACTGTTCGTTTCAGCTTGATATAAGATTTGCATTCTGTACGTGGAGTTGGCTTGTACCGGCACAGAGAATCCTTGCAGTTGTCTGGTGGCTTCCCACCCTTGATACAAGAGAATGTTATCCTCGAGGTCACGTCGCAATGTATATCCTTATGTGAGTGCAATATTTTGATACCAAATTTAGAAGTGTTTGCATACGCCTCATAGAACTGCCTCGCTTGATCTATACTTGTAAACTGTAGACCTATCTCAGGTGTTTGTATGTTATTAGAAGTTGCTATGTTATTGGGTGTATTCAGGACGTTAGTTTGGGTCTAGCTTGTAGATGAATGCCCTATATCATTCTCTATCAGCACCACAACATGAGCTGACTGTGAATCATGAGCAACATTGAAACCTTCATCTATGATGATGACTTCATTGACCTAAACGCACTGCGGCTCTGGGTCTTGGTTCAAATTGATGACAACCATTTCTAAATTCTAAGAAATTTAAGAAGGTAACGAGTGCAAGGAACCTAAATCAACAAAGGAAATAATAGCTGGAATAAAAGTGAAAGTACTGGTTGTTGAACATGTAAAGTAATAGCAAACTAGGAGGTTAAGTATGTTGATGTAGCGTAGTAATGCTAATTGTCATAATGCATCCGTGTGTTAAAAGGAATTTGTGTGAGTTAGAAATTAGTTATGTAGGAATCGTATACTCATATGTACATTTAAAAGGAAAACTCCTGTGAACCTGTGGTAAAGTGTATAAAAACTAGAAGAATTGAAATGTCTAACAGAAAGGAAAGCTCAACACACAAAATATAAGAAAACAAGAACAGATGTAGTACAATTGATGCAAAACAAAATATAAGAAAACAAGAACGCACATAATGAGTTGTTAACCAATCAGGAAACTTCACAACAGAACTTATGCACAACTGGAAACTGAGAATATGAATGTAAACAATGTTGGACATAGGTGAAATAACTCATGTGAAGCTGGCGTATAGTGTAGCAAAGCATACTAATGGTGAAGACAAAACTAAGGTAATGTCAGCAAATGAAATAACTTGGTAAAAATTGCTTAATAGTGGTATGGTATTGCTAAATAGTGCATGTGTTACTTGCTAAAAGAACTTGGTTCAAACAATTAGCAGGAGACAATAACATAGTACCGCTATTGTAAGGACCTTGACCTCTATTTAGGGCTTATCCTATTTTTTTTACTTAACCCTGATGCTTAGTCGCTTGCTAATCACCTTTGGTGGTGATTAGGGTTTGTTGATGCTTTGTTGAGAGCTGGAGGTGCTACTTGCAATTAACCCAAGTCTAGGGTTTGAGGGCAAGTTTGCCACCTTGTGAGGTGTTCCTCCCTCTCCTTGCTTCCTCTAGTGTTGAGAGGAAGGTTTGGGATCGTTGCTTGAGTTCCTTTGGGCTTGGTTGAGCTTGTTGTGCTTTGTGGTGCCTTGTCTTTGCTTCTTTGGACCTTGTGTTGGGCAAGAGTGCACTGTGTCGGCCTAGGTGTATCGGCCTGTACTTGTGTCGGCCTATGGTGTGTCTCCCATGGTGTGTGTCAGCCATGGTGTGGGTGTGTCGGCCATGGTGTGGAGGTGTGTCGCCCATGGACCCCTTTGACTCTCTTTGACCTCGTTTGTGTCACCACTAGTGGACACTTGGTGCTTGATGCTTGCATGTGGCAATGACCTTGGACATGTGTTTAGGGCATGTTATAGTGGTGGCTTTGCACATGGACAAGTGTCCCTAGGTGGGTGACACATTGCCTTGTATTACCTTGGTTTCTCCTCCATCCTCTTCTATATATGTGTTCCCTTTCTCTTGCTAAGGATCCCTTTAGTTCCTTAGTTCCCTCTCTCCCTTGGTGCACGACACCCCTCTTCTTTTGCAAGCTTGGTGGCCGATCCTCCTTGGAGTCTCCTTCTTCCTCTGGTGGTGGCCGAACCCTAGAGTGCCTTGCTCTTCTTACTTGGTGGTGCTTGGTGCTTGGATCTTGCTTAAGGCGGGTTACATAACTCCTAACCCTAACTACACTACCTTCTTTTATGTTCTTATATGTTTCTTATGATCATATCGGCTATGCATGTTGGTAGTTTACTTTCTTGCTTAGTTGTACCTTGTTAGCCGAACCATGTTCTAGGGTTTATTGTTGAGAAACACCCCTTTATCTCCTAGGTATAGAGGAGTGAGCTTGAGTTCTAGTAATATGGGCAATACTCCTCTCTCGTTTGAGTTGAGAGGTGAGATTGTGTTCTAGTGGCTTGAGCAACACCCTCCTCTCACCATGGACTTGAAAGGTGAGCTATGTGGTGGTTGTGAACCTTGGTTAGGGTTGGTCCTTGTGTTGCCCGATTGGTGATAAGAAGCTAGGCAAGACCCCTCTCTTGGTTGTTGAGAGGTGAGCCTTCTTCTCGATCCATTAGGGTTTTGGTGCCCTTGTGCTTGAGGTTGGTGACGACCTTGTAGAGTTGCATCTTGGCAGATATGGCTTGGGGCTGGTGTTGCCCGGTACCCCTCTTGACTTAGAGCCTTGGACGTTATGTTGTTGTAAGCTGTGTTGGGAGATACACTCTGGATCTTAACCTTTGTGTGTCGGGCGTCACACTATGTCAAAAGCCCTGCCCGATACATATGGTGCACGTTACACCTGATGCACAGCATGCCTGGGCTCTACTGCCCGACAAGCTTTGTGGCCATTACACGAGATACCCTTTGGCTGAGCTGCACGCTTTGTTTGCCCATTAGCCATTACACCTTTGGATGATATGGGGCTCAGTGGTTAGTTGCGTGCTGGGCATCATGGCATCTTGGTGATGCACGACACATGATGGACGTTGTATGAAACCCTGATGCACGTTACACCTTGCACGATACGCCCCTTGGGCTCGGTTGCACGATAGACCTTGTTGCCCGTTACACTGGTGGGTGCACAACACACAGTTGCACGACACCTGAGGTGCGTGACGCCTATGGTTGCCCGATACACCCTGAGGTGATAGCCGTTTTTCCTTGCTGGTGACCGTTATGCCTTGGTTGCCCGATGCATGTGGTTGCATGACACATGCTGCACGATACACCCTGAGATGGTAGCTCGGTACCCTTGCTAAGTGCTTGGTCGATATGTGGCTGGTTGGCTTGGCTGTTTTGAGGTTTGAGTGTTGGGCGATAGGGGAGAGTGCCCTGCCCGATATTACCTTTGGTGAGGGTAGTGGGCACTCCTAGTGAGGGTTTTGGTTCCTTATATGGACAACCAATATGCTAATTCTTGTTCTTACTATCACATTGGTTTTTAATAGTAACCCTTGACATGCTTGATGGTAATCGTGATAGTAGAATACATATATGTATCTTGCCATGATAATACTTGTGTTATGATTATCTTGAATCACCTGTATAATGCTAAGGAAATGGTAAGCAATATAAGATGTTTTGCTTAATACGACCTATGTCTATGGTCACAGGTTGAGACATGAATAATAACATATATAATCATCAATGTTGCCCTATGTTGATAATATGAATCTTCTATTAATTCATGATGAATGTGTATACTAACCATGTAGGTGACTCATATAGATGGATAGCTAGGTAAAGGGCTATGAGGTACATATGTTGAGTAACATTGCTTTGATGGTTACTCTTGACGATGAGATAACATGCATGATGTGTTTTGGTATGAGGACCTGAGTTTGGCTAAAGTACCCAGTTGAGGTGTTATCCTCTGATGATGATCTGGGATTGATATCCCAAGTGATGAGATTTCCTGTTGAGGTAGTGGTTTCCTATGATGGGGGATTGAAATCCCGGAATAACAAGATGATGGTAATAATAATGTAGTTTTATGTTATGCATGTGCTACAACTTGGTTGCCTCAACAATCTACTTAAAATGTATTAACTAATTACAGATGAACCTTCATGTAGTTTGCCCTGGCCATAGATCCATCATCATCAGGAGCTAGTGATGGTGAAATAGGTTCTCCTGCGGGTTAACCCGGAGCGCATATTGTTGACTATGTGAGGTTTCTCCTAGCCTAAAGTGAGGAGGTAAGAGTGCAACTTCGGTTGTAGACTCTAGGGTGAGGATTCGTGCCCGTAGCCCAAATATGATAAGATCATGGTGAACAGGCCTATGGCTCAGGATGTGTGATATGGGAGCATGAATGCGTTCATGGCTCAGAGCACGGTGAACAGGCCCGTGGCTCAGTTTCACTAGTGCCGATACCTGTACCAAGGCGGGCTAGGCAGAGCGTAGCCTAACCCTGTGGCTGAGGCCACTTAAGCATGAGACTGCGGTCCTACTTGTGTTGTACTCATGCACTGACCACGAGGTGGGAGGTCATGGAGTTCGGCTCTTCCATTGACCTTGTATGGCACTGGCTTGGGTTTTGCAACCGAAGGTTGGATTTGAGCGGTACGGCTCACTTCCTCAGGGCATAATAATATGTCATTCAGCCGAATAGTCTTTACTGCATAAGGAAAAACACAAAATATTGGTTGAGGCCTTGCTTGTGTAGTTAATCTTGGTATATTTGCAGTTACTTATACGCTCCTTATGTTATGTGGTAAGATCTTATAAATCTTATCTTGTTGATCATGTTCCATAAAGAATACTTGGGTATATGCCTTCCGTACAGTCTGGTAAGCCTGATGGTAAGAATAGTCTTGTTATATAAACTGCTCTTATTGTACCCTTTATCTGTTATCTGCTATTTTTGCTTTCATCTTCCTTTGGTTTTATAGTTTCGGCGGGGAGTTATGTTTCTCACTGGGACTGTGTGTCTCACCCCGCTGGTTTATAACCTTTTTAGGTGGTCAAGCTAGACGTGGTGGTGGTCGCAGAGTTGCGGCCGAGCAACAAGAAGAGCAGTAGAAGGCAAGAGATGGACATGCTGCTGTTTTGGTCATTTTGTAGTAGAGTCTTAGAGTCATCTCTGTACTCTCAGGTCCTTGGAGGTGTTTTGACGTTGTTTCACAATGTATAGCTATTGATGCTTTGTATATCCTGCTGTTGGCCGGATGTGGGCCGTTATGTATATATAACAGGTGATGAACTCATGTGATAGCTTGACAGCTGATCTCCTAAGCTGTGGACACGTTTCAAGACTTGTAAATGTTTATATAATTGTTTCCTTGTAGGATGTGGATCTAAATGTAATAGTTTCTCAGTTATTCCGCTTTCTGCAATCAGTTTTAATTAACCTGTGTTTTTGGTAATCGGTGGTTATGGCGATTTCCGCACGTTTTCGTGTAACACCTCGCTGTCAGTGTGATAGTAGGATGTGTTGCCACAAATATGTATAAAACCCTAAACCCACTTGTAGGAAAAACAACATGAGAATTGCTACACAATGGTATGTTACTGTGTTAATTGGCCAATATGTAAAATGAAAATTATGTAACTAATTAAGTAGGTTTTTAGGGATGGTAAATGCATGTGTGCATTACCAATGAAAACACCATGCAACCTTATTTAAAGTTTACGAAACCCACAACAATCTGAACTATAACAACAAGGAAAGGTTGGGGATAAAACATACAAGAAAAAACAAGGACACGTATAGAACTTAAACAATTGCTAAACGATAATGAGTTGTTGATTAAGCAAGAAACTTGCTAGGAATTGTCTTGCACAAATGGAAAATACTAAATGGCAAGTAAACAAATGGAAAATGGTAAGGAGTCATTAATTAACTCATGAAATGTGGCAATAATTCTCCTACACAACTGGGTTATGTAACAAGATATTAAGGTAACCACGACAAACAAGTAATGAGGGAAACCCAATAATAGAAGGAATTATGTTGGACTAAAAAGTTAAAGGTAACAACTACTGGGATGTGATAAGAAACTTATTGTTGTGCTATGTCAATGACACATGTTGAGCGTGAAGTAACAATGTTTGTGGGAAAGTAGGAGAAATGTTGCTTATTGACTTGCATAAAAACTATGCCACATAGTTGCTGCCTAATTAACTTGTTAAATGAACTTGGTACAAACAATTAGATCTAAAAAATGCACAACATGAGAGGTAAAGGTAACAATTACTAGGATGTGTTGAGAAACTAAATGCTGTGCTAACTTCATGACACAGGCTAAGCACGGAGTAACAATGTGTATGGGTAAAAGTCATTCCACATAGTCACTGCATAATTAACTTGGTACCTGTCAGTGGGTTGGTTAGGTTAACTTGGTATAACGACCACATATTAACTCAAGTTAACAAAGGGGGGTTGTTATTGTGTTATTATGTACTGAAGATAGGTGCTATGGAAAACAAGATTAAGGTTACGACTAATAATCCCTAAACGAGCATGCCACTTTGGTACTAAAATTGACAAAACCCTAGCATGTAAGTGCATAACATACCGTATCATGTTATTTTATAGTCGGTGAACCATTACTTGGAAACAAGGGTAGGACGAGTTCTTAGCTACTTACTTAAGTAATCTTGTAATAGGATCACAAACCTTTTTGGTTGATGTGCCATTACCATCGCTCGGCAACATATTTGCCCCTCCAATACTATCCCACTTGTAGGGCCAAGGAGGAGTACAACGGCAGAGCAAAAATGGGGTGAGCCACAGGAAGGGAGCCAGAGAGAGGGAAGGGGAAGAGGGAGGCGGAAAACGAGAGGGAAGAACATGACGAGTAGAGGTGGAGGTAAATGAAGAAGGGAAAAATCACAAGGGAGGAGAGGAAGAGAGTAAGAAGGATGCGGGGATGCGGAAGAGAGGGAAATGAGGAAGACGGTAGTGGGGGGGCTTTAGGGGGATTTTTTTTGTAAATGTGGGGAAGCATGGGAGGAGTGATTGAGAAGACAAATGGAGAAAATGACAGGCGGTCATCCGATTGTTCGTCTCGCTGAGGTCATCTGTATATCATTTTCCTAAAAGATACAGGCAAGTAATAATATAACAATATGTTATCATCACAATTTTTTCATCACTGAAGAAGACAAGATGGAGAATGGAGATCATCATCCAATACATTGTGCCCATAATTTTTGCATATATACATCATACAAGCTCAATATGGCATCACAGTCAGTGTATATCTTTATATTTTTTTTCAATGTCACACAACTTGTGTAAAAGGATATATTAGTTTTCAATGCATTGCATGAGTACAAGTATGATTCAAAGTATAATTGTTGGCTAAATTGGACATTATTATAATCCCTTTGTTTTGATGACGACAAACATTTCATTCTTGTGGATCTAACATGCTACTTGAGTGTTGTAGGAACTAGGTGGATGACAACTTTGGAAGATCTAAATGCGCACAATGTGTTAATTTAATGATTGTAATCAAATGTAAAATCCTGTACAAGATATATAATGTACAAGTACTTAGACATCATGTAAATCAAGCGTTAGATCTTCCCTAACAAATCACAACACTTAGATAGGTCATCCCCTACAATAGTGTCATAACTGCACAATCATACACACACTCAGTACTTAGTTTAAAACATTGAACCAGGGTCAATCTCAGTCGACAAACTCCTCGACCGAGACACTCTCGGTCGACAAACTCTTCGACCGAGAATGACCCAGGTAGCCGTTAGACACAACAGACAAAGTAGTTGGGAGTTGGATCAGAATGTTATATACACTTGACTCAAGAAAGTCCCTCGGTCGACAAAACTTCGACCGACTGGGATCTCGGTCGACAATTCCTCGACTGAGAATGTATCTGTCTGCACTTTTCAAGATTAATTAACTAGCCATTGTTAGTGCACCTAATGGATACCTAACGGCTAGTTGAGCACTTAGAACCCCCTAGAAAGTGTCTAGAACGTCCTTAAGCATCCATAGGCCATTCCTATAAATAGGATAAGCCATAGGACACCCAAAAACACACTTGTGCAACACTTGAGCATATACTTGCAATTGGCTATTCATTCTTGTGAGCAATAGAGCAATTCCAACAATTGGCTATTCATTCCCATTGCTCTAATTTCATGTCCTATAGGCTAGCATCTCCTACCCACAACACTTACACTTTCATATACATTGGTTAGGAGATCAAAATGCTTGATATAGGAAATCAAGCCTTGTGCTACAACGGTATTGTAATTTCTGTTTTTCCTTCTTGTTCCTTTATATCTTTTGTACTCTCCTTGCTACTCCTAGGGTTGGAGGCTGCGGATTGGAGAGGGTTTGACTTCTCAGGTGGAGAAAGGCTTCTCGGTGGAGAAGGTGGACTTTGGACTACTTCAAGAAGGCTGTCTCAATGGGAAGCTACTTCAAGAGGAAGGCTACTTCAAGGGGAGCTTGAGGTTACTTCAAGGAAGACTGATTCGAGGTTGGTGAGACTACTTCTAGGTGAAGGCTGTCCGAAGGGTTTGGTTAAAGGATTGTAATTTTATGTAATATCCTTGCGAGGTAATAAAATTTAATTCTTTCAAAATCCTGGTTGGGTAAGCAACCGGGTAGTGGATTGACTGCCTTAGTATTTGCTAAGGTTGGAACCACTCTAAATCCTTGTCCCCTTGTCCAATATTTTTGTGGCTGCTTGTTTTGGTTAAATTATATTAAAATAATCATAAAACCCTATTCACCCCCCTCTAGTGGTTTTTCAATTGGTATCAGAGAAGGCTTCAAGGAGCTCTAATCGAGTCTTGAAGAATGAAGGGTGGTGGTGTCTACAACCGCAAGCAAAGTAAAAGCATGGGCCAATCTTCAACAAGTTGCAATTGGTGCTTAGGAACAAGGCACACTACACCTAGCTGTCCATGGAGGTCAAAGAAGGAAGATATGCATAAAGAATGCCTTATTGCTACAATAAGTGAAGAAGAAGAAGAAGAGGTAAACCTTTTTGATTTACCTAAAGAAGAGTTAATTGCTAGTCTTGAAGAGACACATAATAAGTATATTGAGTGCAAGAAGAAATTAAAGAAATCTAATAAGGCAAATCATGAGTTACATGCTAAACTTCTTGCTCTCACATCTGAAAATGAAGATCTTAAAAAGGTTATTGAAGATCATGATATTAAGATGAAATCTGTAGAAGCAAATTGCAATCTTCTTTCCCTAGAAAAGTTAAACTTGCAAACTCAAGTAAATGATCTTCAAAAACAACCTATTTTGTGTACACATCTAGATTATGATATTATTGTGAAAGAAAGAGATTCCTTATTATCTAATCTAGATCAAGCAAAGGTAGACATCAATAAGAGAATGGATGAGATTGTCAAGCTGCAACAAAAAATTAGTAGTTTGAATAACAATGATAGCTTTGATAAAATTTTAAATAATTCTTATCGTCAAATTAGAAGGAGAGGACTAGGTTATAATCCTAAAGGAAAATCTTATCAAAAACCTAGTTGGAGAAAGACACAAGTGCTAGAAAATCAATCTATGTATGTACCTAAAGGCAAATATACATATGTACCCAAGAACAACCTAGAACAAAATCATAGAAAGAGATATGAGGTTGATTCCATATGTTGTCATTATTGTTTGCATCTTGGACATTACTCTTTCTCATGTCCCTACAAGAAAAAGGATGTTGAGTTAGTATGGGTTCCAAAATCCCCAAACTAAATGGATAAAATTGAGTTGAGATATGAACAAAGAGTCTAAGTTGTATATCTCTATGTCTATCTCAACTTAACATAATAGGACACCAAGTTAATCCAAGAAACAAAAATTTCTAAATATACCTCTTCAACTAACTTGTTTTAGTTTGGATTATCAAAACCTAGAAAATTAAATATGATTAGTTGAGATTTGATCTAAAGGTTACTTTGATATTCATATGTTTTATCTCAACTAAACTAAGTTTTCAAATTGCATAATTGAATTGAAAATGACATATTGTTTTACTTGGAAACAATTACTGAAAATAGTTCTGAAACAGTACAGAAACATTCTCAGTCGAGAAACTGTTCGATCGAGAACATTGTCGGTCGAGAAATAGTCGACCGAGCAGGTTACTGTTTTCAAGTTTGCAACAAATCTGCTGAACCTGTTTTAAATTAATCTAGTTTGCTATCAATTTGTTATTTATGATTGATTTAATATGTAAATCAAGAGATCATCTTTGAAACACGACATATTGATCTTTTTGCATCATGAATTATGGTATACCATTATGAATGTGAAATTCATTAAACATATTACAAAAAGTGCTATATGAAGATTGATTTTGAACAAACCTTATTCATTGATTGAAAACGTTTATTAAGCATGTTCATGATTTGTCTTAAAATTGAAAATCCATGAATCATGAATGAGATTATTTTGGTTTACATGGTTTAAAATTGAAAATTATGCATCATGATCAAGGAAATTACTATTTTATCATAGTCCACATGGTTTATCCTAAGTATTTCTTGGTCTATCTATGTAGAAACCATGTGTATTAAATTTTAAATGGTCATAATCATTGTATTTCATGCTTTCATCTTGATCATTGTATTATGGATATACTTCTACTGTTCTATCATAATTATTGTGCCATAATCATTATGTTTTCATTGGTTTGTCTACAATAATCTTTGATCCATATATACAAACCATGAATGGATATTGTTTTTGATCATTATGATTCAGCTCATGAGAAGATGCCATTTTGCATAAATAGTAAAAGTTTATGGCACAAATGCATTTTAAATTGAAAATCTGCAGAAATTATACTTCACATATAAGTGTTCAAATTGGAAATCTACAGTAATTGCCTCTTGGTTGAAATCAAGTTTGACTAAGGGGCGCTATGGTCGAAGTCAAGGTCGACCTAAAATAAGCTTGAAAAAATGCTTATTTGTACATCATTTTACTACACTTAATCTTAGTATCTTGATTCAAAATGTGTTTATCATATTGAAAACATAATTTTAGTGCATAAAAGGTCAACTTATTATGATCTAATATTGATTGTGATCTTAGAAACCTTAAATTATCTTGACTATAAGATTAACGGGGAGCTCACACAAACTATCTTGATTATAAGATTAAGAAGCTTACAAAAACTTTGTAAACATCATTTGAAAGATTTTTATGACCTTAGTATCCTTAAAAGTAGTTTTGGTTATGAAAAACAAAGAAATTTACAATATTCATGAATATGACATATATCTTGTTCTTAATGGAATTCTCTAAACAAATTTGGGCTTAACATCTCGTATATTATGTTAGAGATACATACATCCATTCTACTATAATCTTAAAGGATTCTCATGTCATTTTCAGGGCTTAACATCCCTTGTAAAATGGATGAGAAATCAAAATACACATGCCATGAACTTAAAAGGAACTCATATCATTTCAAGGCTTAACACCCTTTGCAAATGATTGAGAAATAAATTGTGGGTAAATTTAACATTAATTGGTTTGCATTAATCCCTTTATTTTAAATTGAATATCTCTTTAAGGGGGAGCATAGCATAAAATTAAGGGGGAGAAATAATGATTATCTTGGATATCTTTTTGAAATGACAAAGGGGGAGAAATAATATATAATCAAAAACATAAAATAAAATGAGTTTCATAATATCTCGGACAACACCCACTTGCAAAACAAGAATGGCTACAAAAGGTAAACTTCAGGTATGAAACTCATATGATTTATATTTCCTTATCTTATATTTAGGAAATGTTTGTCATCTTCAAAAAGGGGGAGATTGTTGGCTAAATTGGACATTATTATAATCCCTTTGTTTTGATGATGACAAACATTTCATTCTTGTGGATCTAACGTGCTACTTGAGTTTTGCAGGAACTAGGTGGATGACACAACTTTGGAAGATCTAAATGCGCACAATGTGTTAATTTCATGATTGTAATCAAATGTAAAATCTTGTACAAGATATATAATGTACAAGTACTTAGACATCATGTAAATCAAGCGTTAGATCTTCCCTAACAAATCACAACACTTAGATAGGTCATGCCCTATAATAGTGTCATAACTGCACACTCATACACACACTCAGTACTTAGTTTAAAACATTGAACCAGGGTCAATCTCGGTCGACAAACTCCTCGACCGAGACACTCTCGGTCGACAAACTCTTCGACCGAGAATGACCCAGGTAGCCGTTAGACACAATAGACAAAGTAGTTTGGAGTTGGATCAGAAAGTTATATACACTTGACTCCAGACAGTCCCTCGGTCAGCAAAACTTCGACCGACTGGGATCTCGGTCGACAATTCCTCGACCGAGAATGTCTCTGTCTGCACTTTTCAAGATTAATTAACTAGTCGTTGTTAGTGCAACTAATGGATACCTAACAGCTAGTTGAGCACTTAGAACCCCCTAGAAAGTGTCTAGAACGTCCTTAAGCATCCATAGGCCATTCCTATAAATAGGACAAGCCATTGGACACCCAAAAACACACTTGTGCAACACTTGAGCATATACTTGCAATTGGCTATTCATTCTTGTGAGAAATAGAGCAATTCCAACAATTGGCTATTCATTCCCATTGCTCTAATTTCGTGTCCTATAGGCTAGCATCTCCTACCCACAACACTTACACTTTCATATACATTGGTTAGGATATCAAAACGCTTGATATAGGAAATCAAGCCTTATGCTACAACGATATTGTAATTTCTATTTTCCCTTCTTGTTCCTTTATATCTTTTGTACTCTCCTTTCTACTCCTAGGGTTGGAGGCTGTAGATTGGAGAGGGTTTGACTTCTCAGGTGGAGAAGGGCTTATCGGTGGAGAAGGGCTTCTCGGTGGAGAAGGTGGACATTGGACTACTTCAAGAAGGCTGTCTCAACAGGAAGCTACTTCAAGAGGAAGGCTACTTCAAGGGGAGCTTGAGGTTACTTCAAGGAAGGCTACTTCGAGTTTGGTGAGACTAATTCTAGGTGAAGGTTGTCCGAAGGGTTTGGTGAAAGGATTGTAATTTTATGTAATATCCTTGCGAGGTAATAAAATTTAATTCTTTCAAAATCCCAGTTGGGTAAGCAACCGGGTAGTGGATTGACTACCTTAGTATTTGCAAAGGTTGGAACCACTCTAAATCCTTGTCCCCTTGTCCAATATTTTTGTGGTTGCTTGCTTTGGTTAAATTATATTAAAATAATCATAAAACCCTATTCACCCCCCTCTAGTGGTTTTTCAATAATATCATTTATCAGCGTATGTGACACTAAATGAGTTCTTTTCTAGTCTGTGCAAAGTTTTGGAAGAGAAAGACCCTAGATCTAGACCTAGAAATGGTCATATTCTGGTGGAAAGTACAAAAAAATCCTAAATATGATATAAATGTTGAACAAACTTGTGGAAACATTATGTCTCACATTTTTTTAGTCTTTGATATGACCTTATATTGTCACATCAGTTTCCTTTCACCATATCTTTCAACTCATATTTTCAAACCCATTTTACACAATGCTCTCTGCCAACACTTTCGTGATATTTGAATCTATTGTGTCACATCTACTATTTTGAATCCGATTTGCACAATACATTAGAACTAATGATCAAGTAAAAACCCAAAAATATATCAAACGAATTCTATTAATTCCAATTCTGCAAAATGTAAAGACTGGAAGTTAACAAAGGATTTTGTCAAGTTCCACAATGATTCTCATTAGTTTGGGTCTTTAAATGTCATTGTTCACATAATACAATTGTATGTTTATTGTCTAAGGGTATAACTTCTGTCATTGGTTGGAATCTGATGCGTACTGCATTGTAACACACTTGTATATTCATTCTTTGGAGGCTATAATTGTTGTTCTCATTAGTCAAAGACTATATGAGCAATAGCAGAGCAAGGGGCATGTACCCCCTCCAACCTAATTCTTTAGTATGTATATATTGTGCAAATTCATCATGGCATCATAATAAGTATGCATTTTTATATCTTTTCTATATTATGCATACACACGTCTGGTATCAAAGGATGTATAATTTTTATCATATGTTCAAAGTGTAATATCATCTGTAAGACGTCTAATTATGATAAAAATATAAAATAATATAACAAAATCAAACATGACGTTTAACATTGTTTGTCATCTTTGATGCGACATTGTATTATAACATTAGTTTTTTTCTCTCGCAATATTGGTCAGCTCATTGTGCAAAACACCTTTTACATGTCATTAAAAGTTTTGTCAAACATTCATCCTGTCTCTAATAAATCAATATGAAATCATATTTCTACTTTCCTACTAGGCAAATGTAGATTTTCTTAAACACGCAAACATCATTTTTTGTAATTTCAAAATGAAATGGATTTTGATCTTTACTTCTTTTTTTAAATGTTCATATTAAAATTTTATATACTAATATATTATCATCATAGTTATTCTTTTTTTAACTTAAAGATAAATTTAACATCTTGGTAACTATTTTTTAAAACTTTATTTTACTATTATTATCAAATTCTCTGATTCTAAACAATATATTGTCTCAACTTTATTTTGCATTTGGGTTAGTAGACTTGTCCAATCTGCCACATGAAATGATAACTACATGACACATAAATACAATCAATAAATTTCGATATCAATCATTAACATAAAATTTACACAATTTAGTCGAGATGACATAAATGTACATATAACAATTCAAGAAAAAAAGTCACATACAATAAAGAATGATATATTTTTGTTGTGGGTAGTTGTCATTTAAAATTATCTCCAATAGTATGTAAGATTCTATAATATAACATCAAAATAGGAATGAATACATATACATGTAGGAGAAGTACTTAAATAGAATTTGAAAATTAGGTGGTCCATGATGTCAGTGATGTGGGGCTATGTCACATAATCATTTGTTGTCATAAGTCCACACTCCTAATGGCTGCACAACCAAAGGCGAGTGGAGCTGGGTGCCCATCCCTAGAATGGATCACATAATGTATGCATGAATAAAACCACAAGTAAGAACATAGAGAACATGGCATAAAAGGAACTAAACTAGTACCTAAAACAAGATCTTAGTCCCATATGTTAAACCATAAGAGTTCTATTCGCATGTCATCAGAGTAAGAGTAGTAGATTATCGTAATATAGTAGAAGAAATGATCATAGCATGAGACTTTTAGTGTACATATTACCTAAAATCATAAAAAGGGTACACATCAGCACAACCGTGTTGAGTATGCTATAAAAAAATTAAACTCGCAGGTTTAAGAGAATATATATTCTTGAAAAAACTCAATATAATAGTAAGAAAGAAATCAACAACATGAAGAACTTTCTTAACTTTCTTATAAACATGCAAGTGTGTTTTAAGCATATTTCCATTATACGTAAACAACGATATATGGCCATTGGCCAACTTCCTTAAAGGAAGGGTCCATAATGTTTCTCATGATTAGCTAAGTCTTTTACACGAGGGGCCTCAAAACCTAAGTCGAAGAGGTAATCCTATTTCAAAATGCCTTGTGCCCTTACCCTGAGAATATAGATAGGTACACAAGGTTTGTGTAATGGACAAGTTCAATTATGTTCCAAATTTGTTCAACATACTTGAAGCAAAACAAACATATTAATCATAGGGAATAAGTAGCTCAAACAAGTATATAAAGCAAATCAGTTTAAGCATACATACATATAAGCAAGTTCAATACTACTAGTCTGGCCAATAGGAGGATAAAACATACCTTGATTAGAGCATAAGATTAACCGTTTGATTTAGATACCATATATAGCAACTTGACTAGATCTTGGCAATTGAGTCATCATAGATATCCTAACATTTCAAATGAGTATAGTTGGATTAATATCAACAAGATTAGGTATCATTAATCATAATCGTGGTGGTTGGATGTGCCACCTAAATCTAGGAATCAAGATCTTTACTCTTGATTTCATTATCTCAACTAGTCATGCATGTTCATTATCATGTTACATCATACATCGTGGATTCATCTAGATCTTAGGGTGATACATCCCTACAAATTAGAGACCTAACATTAAGGTTTCAAGATCTTAATTAGAGAAATCATAAGGTCCAAGTAACATAAGCAACCTAGGCATCAACATTGTCATACTAGTCATTTTCAATTATCATCGCACAAGATTATGAAGTATAGATGGGTCTACTTGAGTTTGGTTTCATAAACATCATCAAAATACTGATTTAACATCTAAAGTAGTGTAGATCATCATTAGAGTAAGATTCTACAAGACTAGAGATTTGGTCATCATTATGCATACTAGATCACATTTCAAGTCAAGATTAGGGCATTCAGAACCATTAGGGCTCATGAATGATTCACAAGGGAATTGGGGATACAAGACATGATAAGTTACTGATTTCAAGGCTACACAACCATCTTTGAGATACTTTAGATCCATAAAAGCATAACGTTAACCATACATCACTTAAGGCCATATTAAGGCACATTAAGAATAACAAGATCAACATTAGTGTCCAAGAAGGGTCATGATAGAAAAGGATAAAATTTGAGGGTGAAATCTACTGAATTATGATTAATCAGAGGTATTTGATGCACACTTGAACAAGTTACAATATAAAAGAAGGGATCTTTTAGATATAGGTCCATTTTAGGTCATTTCATCAACATAAGACTATTTTAGTGTGCAAGAATGGATAAATTTCAAATAATTACACATAAGGTTATTCAAGTTACTAATATTATGATAACATCAAGATTTGAGACATGAAACATCAAGAGCATGTATTTAAATACGATAAGCATCTCTAAAAGACATCAAAAGTATGCCTTATGGGGTATTAATAGAAGAATAAGTAGATTTCAAAGCTAGAAGTATTTTATTGTAAATGTCTCATTTTCCTAATCAAAATGATATATTGGAAGTCCATATTTGGAGCTAGCATGGTAAAAATATGATTTTTTGAAGTATATACCTTAGAACAGGGAATCTAGATCATTGGATCTCAGTCAGAGAGTGTGAGAGAGAGAGCCTGGGTGAGTTGAGCCTTTGCCACCTAGGTTGGGCCCCGATGAAGTCCCTGACCTATCTGTCCAATTGGTCTGTGCCCCTCATATTTGTGCACTGCTTTTGGCTACTCGTAGAAGGTTGGCAGCAAACCACAACAGCTAGCTCCCATAGTCCATTACCATTGGTCCAGCCCCCGATAGGCATGGCGCTCTGATCAATTCGTGCAAGCCCAAGCACCATAGATCCAAGGGTTGAGAGAGGGTCTGCTTATCATGGTCAACCCAAGCAAGAGGAGGCAGCGGGGTGCGAGCAATCTAACCTCTAGCTGATGATCCAGTAGCCGTGCCATGCTGCCTCCACCCCGCTTGCGATGCGGGCAACCTTTGCCCAGCATGCTATGACACCTTCAAGTGATGCTCACCGAAGGAGATCCCAAAGCTAGTAAAGGAAGGTAGTGCAGCCTAAAAATTCGCCACCCAGGTCCGCCTTGATGGGGTGGATCTAGTCATGGTCTTAGGTCACGACAGAGAGGTGTGTGGCACGAAAGGCCAAGGTCGCCGTCCATGGTGGTGGTCATGGGTGAAGGAAGAAGAAGGAGCATGTAGGTGTGGGCTAGAGTGCACAAAATAGAGCAGGATGAGAATGAAAAAGATGTGGAAGGAAGAATGAAGTCAGGGAGATCATTAACTGGTCTCAATAGGTTGTGGAGAGGCCTGATTGGCCATGGCAAAAGCATGTTGTACCGTGTCTGACACAAGGTAGAAGACAACTGAGGGCCATAGGATTTGGGTCCATCATTGACCACAAGTCGATCTAAGGGCTAGGTGAATGGATACACTGCTAAAAAATGGAGCATTCTCATTAGTTGGAGGAGAATGTCACTTATTTGATGAGTTGTTTAAGTCAAATCGACATTTTGTTTCTTTAACAACCTTGTAAATTTATATTTCTCAAACTTTAACTCTGATTGACATGAAATTATCATTGTTAATTCATAAATTACTTCCACTTTTGTCCGGCCAGCATAGCCCGGCTGGTTGCGGCTCGGGGGCCCCTAACAAAGGGTCACGGGTTCGAATCACGACCGCGGCATGCTGCGAACGGCAACCCACGCTGATTTGGCGCGGGAGGGGGGTGACCGGACCACACCCTCTCATGCCTCGAGAGTTTACCATGTCGGGCTCGCCCGGGGTGGGTTCTCTCGGTCATAAAAAAAAATTACTTCCACTTATTTGTGTTGGATCCTAGGATGGGTGATGGGATGCTCTAGAGGGGGGGTGAATAGATTTGAAAGCACTTAAACAAAGTTCATTAGACCTTCAAGATATTTCATAAGATAAGGTTGCTAAATAGGAAATTTGAGTGCAACTAAAATATACATAACAAGGGAGAGAGAGATTGAACAAGCACAAAGTGACAAGCTATGTAGAGTGGTTTCATACTTAAAACTAGGAGTATGTCAGTCCACTACCTAGTGTGGTCAACCTTTAGGATGTCTAAGTGTGTCTTCCTCTATATATTTACTTATAAGAGTTACAACACATGACCCACCAAAGGACTTACCTATCCAATACAAAGAGTCTTCAACCTTACCAAGGACTTAATCACTTTGTAATGAGTCTTCGACCTTCTCCAAGGACTTACCCACTCTTGTACAAGTCTTCAACCTTATAAGAATTACCCATTCTTCTTGGATCTTCAGCCTTTGACTTCACCTTCAATCGGAGAATCTTTCACCAAGGATTTACCCACTTGAGCAAGGAGTCTTATGCCTTCACGTACGAAGGGATTACCCTCTCTTTCTTAAAGTCTTTAGCCCTGATCTTCACCCAGGGACTCCTTCCCTTCTTCTTCTTCACCTCTCTTATCCAAGAGAGAGAACCTTCATCTTTAAGGCTAAATGAGAGATTGGGAGGTGATGGAAGTGAGAACCTCACAATATATACATGTTGGACTAGCTCTCTTAAAAATATCCTACTCACTCTAATGGATAATGCAAGTTATTAATCTTAGAGAGAGGGGAGGCTGTAGGATCACTCAACTATAGAATAGGAACCTTCACAGTGATTGGCTAACCAAGGGATGAAGCCCAAGGGGTCTTATTTATAGTTGAGGATGCCTAGAAGCCTTTGGGAATGCATAAGGATGAATACTAGCCATTTGGGATGTTGCACTAGATATTTTTTCGAGTTTGCAACATTCCAATAACTAGAAACACTTTTCTACACTTTTCATACAGTGTGATTTGTTGAGTTCTGTGTGTCAAAAACTCGACCGATTGCACTATTTAGTTTGTCCAGTGCAGGGATCGGTTGAGTTTGTAACTCGACCAAATGGATTAGTTGAGTTTGCAACTAGACTAAACCTGGACATTTTCAAAATCCATCAAGGGATCGGTCGAGTTTGTAACTTGACTGATTAACAACATGTAATGAATTTCAAAAAATGTCATTAAAGGGCTTAAATATTCAATTTAAGTGCTCCTAGTTTTAATAAGCTTAATTACAAGTCATACAATCATTACAAGTGATTTACAACATGATTCTAATGGTTTTACATCATATTATGAAAATGTGTACTTGTATTGAATTTGACTTGTCATTACTCCAAGTTGAGATGTGCAAGTTAGAGCATTTAGAGTGTGTCTATACCTAATCTTAAATCACTCAAGTAGAGACATTAGACACAAATAAGTGGAATGGATAGTCATCATAAAAACAAGGCTTTAGTCAATTTAGACATAGAGTCAACATTAACCTAGAGTCAACAGTTTGGATATATAATTATGATATGGAATACATTAAACTTTTAAAATACACTTTTAAAAGTGAAATTGTGCACTCCACCATAGTCAATTTAGCATGATGTGACATTTATTCACTTCTGCTTCTCCAATTGAGTACAGTGTGATTCCAAACCATCTAATCAGGTACAAATGAGGTTGTTAAACATAATAGAGAGTGTAATGAGTCAAGATATACATTTTTTGAATGAGAGATAAAATCTAAGTTATCACATCCTCCCCACCTTAAAAGTAATTTTGTCCTCGAAACTAGATGAAGTTATGAATCAGGATTGGGTTTTCCAATTCAACATCAAAATTGTCATATTATTCTCACAAGGTATCATCACAACTTATAATATCCATCTCATTCCAAAATTGAACAATCGTGCATCATGGTCTACAGAGAGTTACATAAGTCATCAGATTAGAGGATCATCACATGAATCACAATTTTGGAGAGATTATCCTATATATCACAAAATTTGAAGAGATCCCATTTCAAGTCAATTGGATAGAGGTTCAAGAGTAAGACATGACTTTCATTTCCAACATTTAGGGTTCTAGCTTCTACATTGGCCTAGGTGGGGTTATACATCCATGATTGAGATTTCATATTTCTACAATTTGTGACAAACATCATATTTCAACATTGTGTTTTTGTGCTCTAAATCGATCAAAGGGCCCACCCTAGTCCACATGGAGCTTAATCCTAAGACATAAATTGAGTGATTTAACCTAATCATCATTTTACATTTTTGAGATATGGGTCCGTGAAATTCGTTAATCATATATCGAGGGTGACCTCAAGATCCAAATAGGGTGATCATAGGAGTCAAATCAATATCAATATTATTAAACATGAGTCAAGATTTCATTATTCAATATCAAGAGTCAAGTTTGGAGATCAAGATCATAGGTCCAAATTTTTTTAAGGTAGGTTTATATTCCTACTTTAGACCTTAGGTGTGATCATTCATTTGTGTATGTAAATCAAGCAATAATCAAGCAACATTATATATATATATATATTATATGTAATACCTTCCAAAAGATTATTACATAGCATTGTTTACTAGCTCTCTGGCTACATCATGTACATATGATAACATGTCACATATATATACATGCAATATGTGTACAACAAAGGAATAAAGACAAAATGTTGTCTCAATATATAATGTCTACAAAACTCCCCCTAGGGCCTTGGAGTATAGGGACGACACATAGGACTCTACTATACAACAAAAGTAGCTCATTCAACCTTTGCTCAGCTACTTCTCCTCTTGCTTCTCACCCTCAAAGCACGACCTCTACTTCCTCACGCTCGACCACCTAAAAGTTGTGGAAACCCACGAGGTGCAACCAAACGTCAGAGTGAGAGATATAACTCTTCGCCAACATCTACTAAAAGCACATGTAACTAAGCATGTAGATAACATAATAAACAGGTTGAGCAGATTCATCTAAATGATTATATCTAATAGATAATGCAGATTAAACAAACTAGGTAGCTATCACTGAGCACTGGAATAATTAATATTTTAAGAAGTAATTTGAAGAACATGTATAGTAGTTAATTTCTCTTACCGAATTATAACTCAGGAAATCAATACAAGGATATGGAAAAGGGTTCAACCAATGTTATTCGTATTTGACCCTAAGCAAAATATACTACACAACTGTATTAAATCTTTTATTATTGTCATTAGGATTTTAGTTATACCACTAAAATCCAACTGACCACTTCTAAGTTAAAATTGGTGCCATACAAGGTCAATAGAAGATCTGGAATCTACGACCTCTCCAACACGTCTTGGTTAGTACAAGAGAAACACATAGAGACTTATCAGTCAACAAAAAAACAACAACATATAGTCAAGTTGAAGGCTTGGCTCACACATGTCCATCCATATATAAACACCTATACCTCCTTGGTACAATTCACAACAATAGAAGAACAGGCTCACACATGGTCATTCTTAAAAGAAGGATTGACCCACACATGGCCATCCATATCACAAGGAGAACAACTCACGCATGCCTGTCTCACACAACTTATAATTTTGGACGCAAGGAGATGCTCGACTTGTGCCCTCACATATTTAAAAATATGCACTCAAATTTCCCATAGGAATGACTCATTTCACCACCCAACACTAAGACTGACACTTGAATGGATCTATGGCACATGGAACCTACATTATTACACAGTTTCACTTGATTATTTATGCCAACTGGGTGTCTTTTAGCATCAATCAAATCACAACATAGAAATCCAAAATAAACTCTACAAGAATAAGGGTATAGTGCGACTCCAAAAGATATAAAACATATAAGGTGTTGACTTGTCACATCACCACATGATACTTGTAGCATTGACATTCACAAGGTCGTCACCAATGTCACACAACCATACAAGGCTATCACCAATCTCACATCACTGTGGGATATCTATCCCTCCATTACATCACTAGAGGATATAACCTCACAATAGCCATTAATCCTTCACTAGGTCATATGACCATCCACATCAATATAAACACATACTATCTCATCAAGGCTCATAGCCATCACCCTGTGTCATATGATCACCACCATAGCATACACAAGATATGACATTGATTTCACCTACAAGGTTAGGAGTTCACAAATAAGAGAGAGAAAACATCGTAATGTGGTAACCACTTCAAATGATACAAGCAAACACATTATATTTTTGAACATTAGGGTTAGGGTTACATGTATATCCCATTAGGGTTTCATAACATTATTTAAGAACCAACCCTAATCTCATCATAGTCCACCTTCATGGAGCATAATATGATTATAACATCATTAATAAATCATTATTATGTCATTATGTCAACAACACTAAGTATCAACATCATTTACATGTACATGTGTACCATATCATTATGTTATTCATGTGTTACGATCATGCACTCAAGTGAGGATCCAAAAGTTTGAGAAGAAGGACATTGTGTTAGTAAAAATTTTAAGCATCATTTTGGAGTAGAGGAAGACATGTGGGAGCTTGAGGATGAGATGCGAAAGAAGTATCCATCTCATTTTGCATAGGATTTTGGGGGTAAAATCACTATTAGGGGTTTATAGTTGTAAGATTCGTGACCTAGATTTATGCTTAATTGTAATTACTTTGTATAATGAGATGCTTAAACCTTAATTTAATCTTGTAAGGTGTCTTAATATCAAGTGATAGGATTATATTTTGATTTTTTTTTCAATTTGATTGATGTTTGAGCTATCTTTGCTATATATATGTGTTTTTTTAGGACTAGGTTGCAATTTACCCATGAGTAATGGTTATCATGCAAATTGTGATAAGTTGGTAATGTTTCATGTGCTTGAGCACCATGAGAGAGAGGATTGTGATACGAGGCGCCTTATTGGAATTATGGTTAGTGATGGGACACCTCATGGAAATTCTAGGGTTTCTAGGATTTGCTTAGTTGATATGGTGACTGTGCTTGGGTTTGAGTGTTGCAACCACTACACCACTTTGGGGCGAGTGTAGCAACTACAAAACATGCCTTAGGTAGTGTTCTCTCAACTGAGATGACCTACATGTTAGGATGGTCAAAACACTTGTCCTCTAGTGAAGTGTCTCGACCATGTACATGGTGCTTAGGGTTTTGGTCAATACCAAGTTGGCATGAGATGTGTCTCGACCAAGACAAGTTAGTAGTAGAACTTGGAGGTCGCTACACTTTTTTGTACAAACATAAAATTTTTAAAATATTCATGTGAGTGGAGATATGGTTTTTTTCTTGGAGGGCATGTATCCTTTGATGGTCTATTATGTTGACACCTCATAAACCTCTACTTCCCCCCTCCTTTGGGTATCCCCTTAGGCTATCTGTCCCCTTTACATGTAAGATGCCTCTGGATTTCATGTTACCATAATGTTGAGATGAGTAGTGTCTGTCTTGATAGCCTTTGACACCCCACCTTTATATAGGAGTGGATGGGTTAGGGTTTCGACAAACCTATGGATAGGATCAGACAAATTTCATGAATATTGTGTTGCTATGGATCACTAGTCTGTTGATTGGACACTTGAGTCAATTGACTCACACACTAGTGCATCGAATAGACACTCCAATTGATTGATTGGCTATTTTTCCTATTTGAGATCATACAAACTTTCAATGCAACAATTAATGCACATCATGATGTTAGTATCAATCCTTGATCCAGTCCTACTAATCATCCAGTCAGCCGACTAGACTTTTCAATCAATCGATTGGACACTCTAGACAACCAAATGTTAATCAATATTATTTAAGTTGATTACATAAAAACTTTAGTAATAATTCAAACTATATTCATGTGTAAACTGTTATTACAGGTGCATCCTATGTGTGTGACACTATAGGTCCCAAATTACATTGGTAGTATATGTTCATACTAGACTATGGCATCACAAGTAATGAGAGATCTCTAGAAGCACATCATTACTACCCAAGTAATTGGAAAGCAGGAGAACAAATTCAACCTACAATCTATGATTAGTGTTATATTAATAATATACTTCCTTTGTCTCTAATATCCAGATTGAACTTGAAGAATGGAATCATATCCTCTTAATATTCAATCCATGTTCCCTGAACTAGAGCAAACTATATGAGGTTCATGTGAGCTCACATATCACATATGAGTCACACGGGTATGACCATGTGTTTCATAGTCTCTCTTATCAAGTGGCCAAGATATGAACTCTTTTAGGAGGAACAAATGTCATCTACATCACTCATAGTCAATACCCATGTGTCACAATGTACATGAGCACCACCTTTACGGAAACCCTTATTCAGGGTCATGTTGGATGGTGTCAAAGTTCTTTGAACGAGATGTGATGAGTGTAGTTACTTCAGGTCTAAGAACCACTATCACATTGAGGGTTGATTATGACAACCCTTACATGGTCTCCATGTATCACTCTCAAGGTGGGTATGTCTGGTACACT
The DNA here is from genome assembly GCA_963693085.1 of Alisma plantago-aquatica. Taxonomy (NCBI): domain Eukaryota; kingdom Viridiplantae; phylum Streptophyta; class Magnoliopsida; order Alismatales; family Alismataceae; genus Alisma; species Alisma plantago-aquatica. Next base: position 71,076,787 of record OY856412.1, on the reverse strand, counting down.
ATTATCTAACAAGAACCTATGTGTTTTACTTGATATCCTATATCATGACTAATGATATTTTGTCATGATTCAATACACATTATAGTATTATGTAATATTGTCATTTATTTTTCTTTCACGGTAATATCTGACTAGGGACATAAACATAATATAAATACTTTTATCATACACATGATCTCATTGTCTAGGTCTTTAACCTGAATACATATGTAATCGAGTAAAATTATTCTCTAGACATTTATTATGTTTGTATCATTTTCTCATGACTGAGAAAATCATAATAGATAGAATTACCTTTATTATTATCGAATCAAGTATATGATGCCCCATTGCAATCATCATATGATTGACTCTCTAGTCATAAATACTAATAGAGTCCCATTTTTACTTAGAACCAATCACCTATAAATCTTATTCCAAGTGATCTTAACATGTCCATCATGTTTTTGTTGCACAAGTGCTTTTTTAGCAGGCTAGAAACATTTAATGTTGCTTGGTGCTTTGTAAGTATTCAAATCTCCTTGCTTTACAAAATCTGATATGAGAAGGAAATGGCATAGTATGCTATCAAGGTTTCCTATCTTATACAAAAGCTCCATTGTTGTCAAAATATTTCTACTGTGTCATCAATGGTTTAAACCTCCAATAAGTTCATCAAAATGAGTTTCCTTACCATACAATGTCCTCTATTGTGTTCAAAGCAACAAGGTACTCAACTTTTATTATAGAATCAATAACTGTCTCTTGCTCACAACTTTTCCATCTTACGGTTCTATTTTAAGGTCAAACACAAATTTGGATTGTGAGCATTAATCTTCTTTGTCAGTATGGATGCTTGCATTACTACAACCCTTTACACCCAACTCTTCCTTATTACCATAAATAATAATTGATCGTTAGTGTTTCTCATGTAATGTTCTTGATCAATGTCCAGTGACCTTCACCGGGATATGACTGATATCCACTCATAATGTCCAATACACACAAGATAACAAGATGGGTCCATAACATTGCATACATGATAGATCAAAATAGTGACTTTCTATGGCATCAAGAGTATGACTACCCAAATATTTCTGAATTATAAATAGACTGATTTCTAGTCTAACTGGGAATATCTAGTTGTCCGATCAAATGGTTGGATTAATAAACCAATTAATTGTCAATTGCTCGACTAGATTTTACAATTGATTGACTCGATCTGTCAACCGGTGTGCAGGTCGACTGTCAGAATTCAATAAGAAAGGTCTCAAATGGGAAAGTAGTTTAAATCTACACCTGAACAAACACAGTTGGCCAATCAGGTAACCAGGTCAACCGATCAGAATGATTTTTGAGTCCCAATAGGAACATGATCGGTCGATCGAGTAACCCAATTTTCCAATTGAAATTCCAGTCTAAGCTTCTCAAAGTTGGACTATTTTTAAGATTGTGATTAGGAAAGGGATTGAAATTGGGGTTTACCAAACACATGGCTCTCCTATATAAGGTGGGCATGTCCCAACAGGTTTCACTCCTATTTTGGGATAACTTGTGAGAAAATTTGGCCATCAATCTCTCTTGGAGAGAGAGGAAGTTACCCCAAGGACTGATGCCCAAGATAGGAGAATATATAAAATTCCATGATGACTAGCATACCAAAAACTCATGTTCCTAGTGCACCACATTCTCCTTCATATGTGTTGTAAGGACCCTGACCTCCGTTTTGGGCTTATCCTGTTTGCTTTGCCTAACCCTGGTGTTTAGTTGCTTGCCAATCACCTCTAGTGGTGATTAGGGTTTGCTTGAGCTTTGTTGAAAGTTGGAGGTGCTACTTGCAAATAACCCAAGTCTATGGTTGATGAGCAAGTTTGTCACCTTGAGAGATGTTTCTCTCTCTATCCTTGCATCCTCTAGAGTGGAGAGGATGGGTAGGGCTCGTTTCTTGAGTTGCCTTGGGCTTGGTTGAACTTTGTTGGGCTTCATTCTGCCTTGTTTGGGCCTTGCTTTGCCTTGTTGGACCCTATATCGGGCAAGAGAGCTTGGTGTCGGCCATGGGTGTGTCGCCCATGGGGATGTGTCGGGCAAGGGAGTGCGGTGTGTCATCCATGGACCATCTTTGACTCTTAGCTTCGTTTGTGTCACCACTCTAGTGGACACTTGGTGCATGATGCTTGCATGTGGAAATTGCCTTGGACATGTGTATGAGGTAGGATGAGAAGGTGGCATTTCCCATGGACATGTGTCCCTAAGTGGGCGACACATTGCCTTGTTTTCTCCTCCACCCTCTTCTATATATGTATCTCCATTCTCTTGCTAAGGATTCTTTTAGTTCCTTAGTTTCCCCTCTTCCTTGGTGAACGATACCTCTCCCTTTGCAACCTTGGTGGCCGATACACTTGGAGGAGTTAAGCTTGGTGGCCGATCCTTCTCCTTGGAGTCTCCTTCTTCCTCTTATGGTGGTGATTGAGCTTAAATCTTAGAGCTTTGGAGCTTGAGGAGCTTGCTTAAGGCGGGTTATATAACTTCTAACCCTAACTATACTACCTTCTTTTAGGTTTCATGTTCACATATGATCATGATCGTCCATCCATGTTGTTAGATATGTTTCTTGCTCTAGTTTGCACCTTTGATCTTGATATATGATCTTTTTGCTATAATGGATGTGTTGGATGTACTTTGAACTTGTTGGCTGAACCTATGGATTAGGGTTTTCTTTGGGGAAATACCCCTTTCTCTCCTTTGGTCTTGAGAAGTGAGTTCGGCTCTAGTGATATAGGCAACACCCCTCTCACTTGGTTGTTGAGAGGTGAGTCTATACTCTAGTTGCTTGGGTAATACTCTTCTCTCACCATGGATTTGAGAGGTGAGCCTTGGTTGGATGTTGACCTGGTAATGGTTGAGAGTTGGTCGATATGGAAATGATCCATCATGTTGCCCGAATGGTGATGGAGGTTGTGCAAGACCCCTCTCTCTTGGTTGTTGTGAGGTGAGCCAATTCTCTTGATCTTTTAGGGTTTTGATGATGGTGATCTTGAGGTTGATGATGACCTTTTTGGGATAAGCTTGGTGCCTTGGACGATACACATTTAGTAGTGCTTCCCGACACACCTCCCTTGGTCTAGGGTTTTGAGTTTGGCCGATATGATGTGTTTGGTTGGCTTTTGCCCGATATGGCTCTCTTGACTTTGATGATGAGCTTGGACGTTATTCCTTGATCTAGATGATCCTTTGACCTAGTAGTTGTTTCCCCCTTGGCCGATAGAGTGCCTAGTTGATATCTCTGTTTGGAGTCTTGGGTGATACATGTTGGGTCAGGTTCTTGCCCAACATAGGTTGAGTGGTGGCCGTTGTGAGTACCTGGTGGTGACCGATATGGTGTGTTGGCTTTGTTGGGCGATAAGATTCCCTGTGGTGCTCTTGTTTAGATTTTTGATGTGTACCTTGATGGGCATTATGGTGCTAGCTTTAGGTGCCACAATCTTAGCCGATAGGGTGGTGATGGTTGTCTGACACAACCCAAACCCTAACCCTAGCTAAGCTACCCGTCACACCTTGACCTTGGGTGCACGATATGCCCCATGGACTGGGCTGCACGTTAAACTTCTTGGTCTTGGTTGCATGACGTAGTCCTTGCATCTAAGCTGTACGATAGCACCTTTGCTCTCTAGGTGCACGTCACACCATGAAGTGGTTTCCCGATATACCTTTCCTTTGGGTTGGCCGATATGTGGCTAAGTGCTTGGCCGATAGGCCTCTAGTTAGGGTTGTTACTATGCCCGTTATCACCTGTAGTGAGAGTTGTCCATCACACTTCTTGTGAGGGTAGCAGGCACCTTTGGTGAGGGTTATGTCCAACCCGGAAACCCTAGGTAGTAGTTCTTTATCATGTAACCACATCTTTTGATATATGGATGATAGTAGCAAACCTATGCTATGTTGGATGTCTAAAGATGATGTTGTTTAAGATGATAAGATGCTTGCCCATGTTTATAAGGTAAAGAGAATAAATGGATGCCCATGATTTGATAGGAGTGATGTAATTGATATAGTATGACACACATATTTATAATCATGACATGTGCATCTACAAATCCTAATAAATGGATTAATCACCTTGAACCCACATCTATGTTAGTAATGGGATATGATGGCATGTTGTGAACCAGGGAATATTGGGAATCTAATATGCTACTTCATAAGATGATAAGATATATGGTTATGTTCTCAAGAATAGGGCATAGTGTATGCTCATGATTTGATAACAATAATATGATTGATACAACTTATGGTTCATATAATCATGGATGTCATTCCAAATATAATAGCATGATAATCATAAAGATCTATGTTTAGTGGTTTAAGTTATCTCTCTCTGGATATGCATACTAACCATGCAGGTATATTAAATGGATTCATATCTAGGTAAGAGCTATGCGGTATATGTGTTTTGAATAACACTAAATGATAATACTCCTTGTTGATGAGATAGCATGCATCACCTGTATGATGAGATAGGTATGAGGACCTGATAAAGGCTGAGTGCCTAGTTGAGGTGTTATCATCTGATGATGAGATAAGGGATTGCTATCCCAGGATGTTGATACAGGATGTTGATGCCTTGAGAGGCAATATCAATCTTTGAGGAGGGATTGAGATCCCATGATAGTGACAGTGCTAATGTAATTTGATGCTGTGTAACTTGGTTGCCTCAACAACTCCCTTAAAATATACTAAATAATTATAGTGGAACATATCATGTAGTTTTCCCTAGCCATAGATCCATCATCATCAGAATTTGGTGATGGTGAAATAGGTTTATCCTGTGGGATTACCTAGAGCGCATATTGTAAAATATGCGGGCTTTTCTCCTAGCCAAAAATAGGAGGATTAGAGTACAACTATGGTTGTAGACTCCGTATGGAAAAGAGCATGGTGAACAGGCCCATGACTCAATGAGTTAGAGCATGTATGCGTTCATGGCTCAAGAGCACGATGATCAGGCTCGTGGCTCAAAAAGTATACTAGCACCTGTGTTAAGGTGAGCTAGAGATATGGGTAGCTTGCAGAGCTGGCCCTGAGGCCGAGGCCATATAAGCATGAGACTACAGTCCTGTTTTGGTTTTCGTGCACTGACCACGAGGAGGTGAGGTCATGGTGTCCAACTCTCCCATTGACTTTGTATGGCACCATTTTTGGGCTTCACAGCCAAAGGTTGGAATTGAGCAGGGACAACTCACTTCCTCATGGCATAATAAAACGTAATCTAGCCGAATAGTATGTACTTCTTAAAGCAAAACATGGAACATTGATTGAGGCCTTAATTATTTAGATGATGTAGTCATACCTTGCAGTTAGGTGTACGATCCTTATATTTTGTGATAAGTTCTTATAAAGCTTATCCTGTCAATCATGTTCCATAAAGAAATACTTGGTTATATGCCTCCTAGATATCTTGGTAAGATTGATGGTAATAATATCCCCGCTCAGCATGCTGCTCATAATATCATCTTATATCAATTATCTTCTTTATCTGCTTTAAACCTTCTGAGATTTTATAGTTCGGTGGGGAGTTATGTTTCTCGCTGGGATTGTGTGTCTCACCCTGTTGGTTTACAACCTTTTTAGGTGATCGCGCTAGACGTGGTGGTCGCGAGGTTGTGACCGAGCAGCAAGAAGAGTAGTAGAAGGCAAGAGATGGTCATGCTGTTGTTTTGGTGGTTTTGTAGTAGAGTCCTAGAGTCATCCCTATACTCTCAGGTCCTCGAAGGTGTTTTGACGATGTTTCACGATGACTAGCTGTTGTAATTTTGTATATCCTACTGTTGGGATTACGTGGCCCGTTATGTATGTATAAATAGGTGATGAACTCATGTGCAGATAGTGTAGCTGGTTCCGATAAGCTGTGGACATATATAAAGGCTTGTACATGTTTCTCTGCAAGATCTGGATGCAAAAGTTCTCTTATGTATGATTTCCGCAATCGGTTTTAATGAACCCGTGTTTTCAGTAATATGTGGTTCCACACGTTTTCACGTGGCACATTATTGTCTGTGTGATGGTGGGGTGTCACATGTGTGGACAAAGTATAGGCCAAGGAACACACATAGAGGCTTGGAGAACACATTCTATATAACAACAATAAGTTATTGCAAAGAATACAACTGTGCAACAACTTGGTGGATGATTTGATCTCTTGTTGATCTATCCATATTTCTTCGTGTTCGATTTGGATCTAGATCTAAAAGATTGAGTTATTCATAGAAAAACATGTGTCTAGTTGTTGGACAACTAGTGTATGCAAGGTTATAGCCTTTATACCATCTTATGTCTTTTGTTCACCCATATTAGCTAAGACAGATCTAAAGACAAGGGTATAAAGGGAAGGGTTTTTGTGTTACTTTATTGTGCCCCCTTCAAGGAAACCCTAAAGTGGTATTAGAGCTGACGTCCTACACTTTTGGTGCAAACTCGGGTTTTCAACTGCAAACAATTCATTGGATGAATTAAGTACAAAACTATATCCTCGATAATAACCTAATGTCATATATGATATCATATATATGTATTACATATACAATGCAATTGCTTGAAAATGATTTTGTTTGGTGGATGTGGATATGGAAATTAGGTCGTCGTTGTGTTATCTGAGACATGTAATATTGTCACTTTGATTTTGATCAAACATCATGTAACATGTATACGACTTGCATGGCATGCCTCTCTCTATTCATTCTCCATGGAAATTTAATTATGCAAATAGAATAGGTTGATGTAATGACATCAATGATGGACATTAAGGAGAGGAGTAAACAATCAAAATTCCAAGACAAATAGGATGGTCCTTGGAGGATTCTTGATCAAAAACGAACATTGAATCAACAACACAAGAACTGTCCAAATTAGGTATTCCCATTTACATGGTTGGCTTTCCCGATCAACTAACTACAAACTCAAGTTGTTGTCCTAGTTGTCATATCTTATTTTATCGCATGTGGTGATCGTTATAGTATATGATACATATAATAATGTATATGTAATGATGATTGGATTCTAATAGAAATATATATAGATCCTTCAATATAGTATCAATATTGAAGATTCTTTACTAGTTAAATACACATGAAAACTTTGTTCTACTAAGTGTCGTCACACCCAAAGTTGTGCATTGTCTACCTCAGAGAAGTGTGATAAGAAGTATGTGGTTCTTCTCAACAAGGTGCATATCTTATCACATTATCCTTGGGTTGGACTTGACTGGTTATTTTAATAGTATTAGGCACATAGAGGCATAAAGAGGACATATGCTTCATATTATGATTTATTGCCATGAATTGTTCAACCATCTATCCATGAGTTGCATATGATAGAATTGATAATTGTTACCCACATTAAAAGTTTAGTTGCGTGCAGTCAGTCATAGTTCACTCCTGACTTAATTTATATTTGATATTTGCTCACTACAAGATTTCTCATTGTAATATTCCCAATTAGTATTGAGATCTATTAATTTTAATTAAATTGTAAGAGCATACTTATTTAAACTCAAATATAAATTTATCAAATCATATTTTCTAAAAGCAAAATTTATTATAAATGAATTTTTTGACTCATTCAGAATATATTCTATGTAGATCAATGGAAAATACTAGAAACAATCCTTTTTTCCTATGATCAGTAGTTGAGAAAGAACAACTAAATGGGAATAACATCAATGACTGATCAGGGATGATGATAATTGTTCTCACAGATGAGGACAATCTCTATGTCTTTAACACACTAGTACCTCATGTACCGACTCCAAATGCACCAAGAGAGTAAAGGGATGTTCATAACAAACATTTTGATGATGCTATAGACATGAGAATCATTAGATTTAGAAGAAACATGAAAATAGTGATGTTACTGAGATGATCACAGATTTTAGGAACATGCATCAAGAAAAAGAAAGGTAAGAGAAGTATGATGTCTCCAAGGGGATTTTTAAGTGCAAGCTGACGGAAGATGATCCTATCCGACCCATGTACTTAGGTTAATTAAGTATGTTGAATTTATTTCAAGACTAGGATTTCCTTTAGGTCAAGACTTGGGCACATATGCGATCTTGCAATCATTCTCAGATTTATGCAAATAATTTGTCATTAATTACAACATGAAAAGTTTTGTTATGCCATTGAAAGAGCTACTTGGGGTGTAGAGAACATTTGAGGGAAAATGAAGACAATACTATGTGTGTGTTGATGGTCAGTAAAGGAAAAGGAAAGTAAAAGGACAAAGACAAAGCTAAGAATGGTTCTAAAGCTTACCAACAGTCTCTGCACTTAAAGCAAAACAAGTAGTGCGTAAGGGAGGAAATTGTTACCAGTGTCACCAGGTTGGACATTGAAAAATAAATTATCCTCTATACCTCAAGGAACTAAAGAAATATAAATAGGGGATAGAATTATCCACTTCAGTCATATATTTTATTAAAATAAACTTATCTACTTCTTCATCATGGGTATTAGATATCAAATATGGAACTCACCCATGCTCAAGTATGCATGATATGAAAAGAAATTGACCCTTGAACAAAGGAGAGTTGGAACTACATATTATAAATGGAGCAAGAGTTGCTATCACTATAGTAGGGACCCATTGTTTCTCTCTACCCAATGAACTTGTAATAGAGTTAGAGAAGTGTTATTGTGTACCCGCCATAAATATAAACAACATTTTTCTATCTTTTTTTGACAAGAATGGCTTTAAATTTCTAATAAAGAATGGTCTCATTTTTATTTCTATAGATGAGATATTTATGAAAATTCCCCTTTTTATTGTGGTCATTATTTAATACATCTTTAGGATGCATGTTTTTAACATAAATATCAAGAAGTTAAAACTCAATGAACTAAAACAAAACAAATTCGTAGCACGGTCATCTAGGGAACATAAAGTAGAAATGCATTTCTAGAGTCCATAAAGATGGTTATCTGGGGTCTTTTGATTTTAAATCAATCGAGGCATATGAGTCTTGTTTATTGGGCAAGATGAAAAAACATTGTTTACTAGAAGCATTGAGTGAGCTGGTTGCTTATTAGTACTCGTATATACTATGGTCTGTGCACCTTTTATCACAAGTGCTAGAGGTGAAATTAGTATTTTATCACATTATAAAAATGATTTCACTAGATTTGGATATATGTATCTAATGAAAAACAAGTCAGAATCCTTTAAAAAGTTCTAGGAATTCATGAATGAAGTACAAAATCAACTTGGAAAAAGAATTAAGGGACTTTGATCAAATTTAGGTGTTGAATACATAAGCCAAGAGTTTGAGGCCCTTCTTAGGGATTGTGGTATTGTATCACAATTTATCCCACCTAGAACACCACAACATAATGGTGCATAAAAAATATGGAATCACATCTCTTTGGATGCAGTACAATCAATGACGAATTCAGCTAATCTTCCACTTTATTTTTGGGTACATGCTCTTGAAATTGTCACTTTTACACTGAACTGAGTACCTTCCAAGTTCTTTGAAAAGTCACCATGTGGCATATCAAATTGGATACATCACAATATGTATTTCATGAAAGTCTAGGGATGTGAATCTTATGTCAAGAAACAATTCTATGAAAATCTTAGACCCAAATTTGAGAAATATTTCTTTGATCGATTCATTAAGGAAACTAAGGGTTTCTACTTTTATATTCCATCTAACAACAAAGTGTTTGTTGCCAAAAATGTTGTATTCCTCATAAATGAATTTATTTCTAGAGGAACGAGTGGGAAAAAATAGATCATGAAGAAGTTCATGACTAAGAAAACAACATTGAACCTATGGAGGTAGATAAGGAAAAAGACGAAACACATATTATTATGGAACCTCAAGTCCCTAAAGTAATACAATAACCTCAAGATCTAGTAGGGCACATTTTGAGCCAAATCGATATGTATTTCTCATGACTCAAGAAGATGATGTGTTGGTCATTGAGGATGATGAGACAATTGACATTATGCTTATAATGACCATGAGATTTGACAAATGGACGTTGCAACTATTTTTATTAATGGGAATCTTATAGAGGATGTGTACAAGACACAATCCAAATACTTTATCACTCCAAATGAAGCCAATAAAGTATATAAGCTACTAAGGTCAACTATGGATTGAAGCAAGCATCACATAGATGAAATCATTTTTTTAAGGAGATAGTCAAATAGATTGGTTGTTGCAAACCATAAAGTGCTTTACTGGTAATTTGAGGGTTTAAAATATATATATGATTAATCAGACTATATTTACTCTTATTATCACTTCTAATTATTAACTGGTTGGTTATATTTTGGTTTAGCTTAAACTTATTTTTTATAAGTTAAAGAAAATATATTGTGAATACACCAAGGTTTGAACCCTTGTTGATATAGTAATTGCCCACAACTATGCGAAAGAACATTACAAATATATGAGAAATTAATTAATAAGGAAATTACTAATTAATAATTGTATCAAAAATTTTCAATAGAATTGTATAAAACTCAATTATGAAACCAACTCCAAAAGAATGAACCAATTCAAAGTTAAAATGAGGATAGTTATAGAACTTTTAAGTTTTCATCCAAGATTACTTTTGGTTGACAATTGATGGTTGCAAAGTGATAATTTCAAAACAAAGGTTTGACAATAAAAGTTTTGCCAGCTGATAGTTGCAAATTGAAGGTTTAACCTTAAAGTTTGACCGATGCTTGACTGTACAACCACCTAGAGCATCCAATCATTAAAATGGCCATAATGTTTTCTATACTTAGCAAAATTCAACGAAACTTTTTATGTTGGATTCTTATCTCAATCATCTACATAATTAAAGCCTTAAACCACAGAAAATAAGAACATGAGGATGACTTCTAGGATGATATTTGAGAAAGGACTTGAGAACATGAGAAAGTGATGGCTTCATAATATATTTGACTTGGTAAGTAGTTTTTTATCATTCCTTCTCTGTGTTCCCTTGCTCAAAACTCCGTGATACATCAACCGAAGGGTTTCTTCGACACTTTCCCTTTGTATCCTACCTCCAATAAGTGTCATTTATGGCATGGCCTAGACCTACTAATTGGGAGTTTAGGCCCACCAAGGAGGGATTAGACTAAGAGTCTAGTTTTAATCACTTATTCAAAATCAACCTTAAAATTTTCCTTTCCTTAAATTAATAAAACTAGTGAAGCATCATGTTAACTAGTAAGATAACATCTTATTTATAGAAAACATGAAAGGTTACAATAGATTTTTACTTTTACATAAAAGTAAGAGTTATCAATTAATATACATGAAGTACATCTAATTACAATTTTCTCTCACTTCTCACTCTCTCATTCCCAGGATCCATAGGAAGAATAAGAGACCGAATAACTAGTATAACTATTCCTTCATGAGACCTCTGCTCTACTCTTGGTGAAACATGACTTCTATCTCTTGTGGAGGAGCTAGTCCTTTACCTAAAAAAAGTTTCCAACAGGTTGATGAGCTATTGGATTAGTGCAAAAATCAACAGGTAACCTAGAAAAACCATTTGACAAATATTTACTATTTACGATACAAGTAGGATAATAAAGTAATTGAAATTATATCTTCATTTGAACATAGAGTATTGATAACAAGTGATCAATGTAAATCACTAACTAACCATTCACTTCATTAATTCATTTATTATATGCCCTGGACCCACATGAGGTGTACCAAAACATGCTCAAGCATCACAACAGGCTATGCTCTTATTGTACAAGACTTAGAATCATGTGTAGGATCCCAAGTTTTTAATCTATAGAAATCTTGTCTACAGTAGGATTTGCCATGTTTGGCTCTCAGTAGCTAATGGGAGTGGCCATATATTCGAGATCCTCTAAACATGGGTACTCAGACAGAGATTCAAAGCACTTTGTCTTATTCTGCATTAGTGGTTCTACCAAAGATGACCACTGAACAACAACACATGTACCACCGACATCTCCAGTTATTGTTGAGTGTGATACTATATTAAGGAGGTCATCCTCAATGGACTCAATTTTGACACCCTGATCCGGTATGATTTGACTATCTCTATCTAGACTTATCCTCCATTGGAAGCATGTTCCTCCTTACAACACAGGTCCCATGTGAAGGATTCTACACTATTCAGGGCATCTAAAGTCTAACAAGATTAATTATTCCAGGTGGAAAATTCAACATTGTGAAATTTAACTAAGAATTTAGAAATTTTGACAGTATTCATCATATAGAAAGGTGACTATCATAATTCTTCTCAAAATCATAGTTCAACCCTTTAGATGTGTGATTAGGGCAAACCTAGGGTTTTTGATGCCTTTAAATTCATCATACCATCCACTTGATTATAAAATAGCTCACACAATAATTGATGGTATTAACATCAGTTTATAAACTATATTGATCGACATTATACTATAACTAAAAAATTATGTGCATATATAAAAATTTTGCAATAACAATTTATAAGTAAAAATCAGCAAAGAAATACCATAATTTAGATTTCTATGTTGTAAAACAAAGTTAGAAGGTGATTTTCCACTAATGTGTTCATGTTCTAGCTTCTTAATCTTGTCTTGACCCAGTTGGAATATGAATTTAGTTCTTCCAGGTCAGATCCGAGCTTTAGAATCCCAAAATTCGTCCATATGGCTTATCATTAGGTTTACTGATCTCAAAGAAAATCAACTTGAGGTAGAAGATGAAGAACAAAGATTGAATGAAACCTTTGAATTATGGAAAAGAGATATGCAAGCATGGACACAAACAGAAAAGAGAAGATCTATGGATAAATATTCTTATAGAAATACAACTACATGGAAACCTTCATTTTTTGTAAATCAAATTGTCTAACCTCATCGTCACACTTTCATTCACCTATACTAGCGCCACTCTCTCTTAGTCTAAGGTATTCTAGAGGATAAGAATCTAAGTCCAAATCTAAGATGCTTATTTCCATCAACTTTCATCAAATATATATAGAGATATAAGGATCTCACAATTGGGAAATCTGGGCGGCACAAAGGTAAACCATTGGAAGGTCGTACTTTGGTTTCTACCTTCAATTTTTGTTCCATTAACAAATGCCTTTGGTAGACATTTAGTCAGTTGTCTCCTTCATTTGAAAAATACTTTTATTAATGGTTTTTATTGTGGTCATCAGTAGGTGCCTATGTCGCCAAACCATCAAAATACACTACCGAGGCAAACCTTCAGTTGTCTTCCGTTCAACCCATTAAAAGGTCAACTCTTCCAAAAAATTTTGTAGGTGGTCATTCCACATAAAATTATCATAAGACACCCTCATAATAGAGAGTAAAACCTTCGACACCTCAATACTCAGTAGAATCATCAGTTGACCAAAAGTTGCAACATGTCAAACCTTAGGGAAAACCATTGTTTTACACATTGATGGTTCTCCTGAGCAAACCAAAAAGAACCATCAACCTTAGAGCAGTTGAAATTCAACCTCTAAACTGTCGCTTGAAGGTCAAAGGAAAAACATTCAATTTAAGGACATGCAAAATCTTTAATCTAGGTTTTTCAATTGTCAACCGATTGAAAATATATGGAAAATTGAAAAGGCCATAACTTTTTCATTTGAACTTTGATTTGGCTCATTCTTGTTTATATGGATTCATAATTAAATTATCTTCATTTCTACATTAAATATTGATTTAAAATATGAACACTAAAATCAACCAAAAGGCAATTAAGATACTTACAAATGTTATTATCGCTAGGATGATCTTTATGTCTTAAGATTACCAAATAAATTTTGATCATGTTATGACAATCCCCCCTCTAATAAGAATTTCATCCCAAAAATTCTTTATAAGATAGAAGAATACTTGCCACATATTTCTTATTCTAATTCCAATGTGGGTTCTTCTACTCCATAATTTCACAATAATTTTTCTACTAGGAGTATCTCCCTCTTTGTAAGCTTCTAAGTTCTACAATCTAGAATTTATATCAGACCTTTAACCTAGGAGATATTGTGTCTTAGCTATACTAGTTTTGGGTCTATGATCTTCTCTATACCTGGATGGCATTTCTTCAACATGGATACATGAAACACATTATGTAAGTTGTTTAGTTTAGTAGTCAACTCAAGTTTGTATTCCACTGGTCCAATTCTTAGAATTATTGAATTGTGTATCATGTATCAAGGTGTTAAATTACCTTGCATCAAAAACCTCAATAATCCTTTCCATGGTGACACATTAAAGAAAACTTCACCCCAACCTATAATTAAAGTGATCTATGACGTTTCTCTACATAGCTTTTCTATCTGTCATGTGTAACTTTCAACTATTGTCTGATTATAGATATCTTTTGTGTTGTCTCTTCACCCAAATCTAGGCCAAATTTTCAATTCTCCAATTTCATACTAGTAGGTAGATGATCTACAGTTTCTCCCATAGAGTGCTTAATAAGGACCCATTCCTAAACTGTAATGATAACTATTTTTGAATGCAAACTCCATAAAACTGAGGTGATCATCCCAACTACCATTAAACTATAAAAGACATGCTCTCAACATGTCTTCAAGGGTTTGGATTGTCGGTTCTGATTGTACATTTGTTTGAGGGTGAAATATTATTATAAAATTCAATCTTGTTCCCAACAAACAATGTAACTGATTCCTTAATCTAGATCTAAACTTTCGGTCTCTTTCTCATGTTATAGAAATGACATTCCATTTAATTTGACTATCTTGTATCTAAGACCCATGACCTAGGTTTTGGGATAACCTTGTTTTCTTTGGCTTGATTAAGTGCTTAGAAGCTTTCTATAATCATTTGAGATGATTTTAGATCTTGTGAAGTGCTTAAGTTTCAAGTTTGAGCTTGTTTGGATAATATTTATGCTTTCTATGCTTGTTTTGGATAAATTGCAATTTACCAAGTAGTGAGGGTTATCTTGTAATTTTCCACCTCTACAGTGTTCTTTATCTCTCTTGGCTTCATGAGAGAGAATGTGGTGCCTTTTGGCACCTTGGTTGAGTGGTGATGCCCTTAAAGGTGATTAGGGTTTCTAGGGTTTTGAGTGTCTCGACCTATGTCGTGACCTTGGGTGTGTTTTAGTTGTTGTCTCGATCGAGACACCTCCTCTAGGTGTTGTTGTTTCCACCATGATGGTCTTGGGTTGTCTTGGGTCAAGATAGTTGTCTTTTAGTGAAGTTTCTCGACCTCGTGTTTCTGATGACCCTTTTTTTTGACCATGTGATGTTTTGGTGCTTTGTCTCAACCATGAGGTGGTCCTTGATGTGTCACGACCGCAACCATATGTTGGGGTGACCTAAGTGGTTGAGACCCAACATAGTTTTTATCAGCATCTCATGCATGTGTGTTTTTAGGGTTGCAAGTTAGTTTCTTGTGTGGATTAGTGTTCCTTTAGAGCCCTATCTTGTTGACACTTCATCTTCACCCTATTATCTCCTCCTTTACTATATAAACCCTCTTTTCTCCATGAAAGTAACCCTTTTCGGCCCTTATACTTCTCCTTCCTTGCTTACCCATCCTTAGAGTATGGTGGAGAAAGGACAGTTGATTCTTGGATCTCTTGGTGGTCAAACTTCCCTTGCATGTGGTGCTTGTAGTGACCTTCGCCCATCTTCAACCATGGTAAGTATATGCCTTTCCTTGATGGAATTTCTTTTGATCTTCTACATTCTTCTTCTTCTCTTTTCTCGACCTTAGACCATGGATCCTCAATGTTGGACGTTCTTGAGAAATGAACTCCTCATCACAAGGGTTATTGTCCATGTTTTGACAAGGTGGACCCAAGTGTGATGGGGTTTCCTTCTCTCTTTCTCCCTCCTTCCTTTGTTCTGGCCTAGATCTTCTTGCTCTCTTTTCTTGGGTTATATTTGACCTTTGTGCCTTCTTTTCTTGAGGTGATCTTGTGGTCGAGAGATTGGAGCTTTTGGTGGAACTTCATCATCCTTGGTGATCATGTGCTTGGAACTTGTGACCCTTGGAGTTGATCTTCCTTAAGGAGGGTGATATAACCCTTTACCTTCTCTATTAATAGCACTCTTAATTTTAATTGCATGTAGTTATTTATTTCTCTAAAACGTGCCCTTTATATGCTAGTAAATGATATTATAATCTAGAGCCTAAGTGATGGTGGATATCCTGCTTGATATGCTTAAAATCTAACTAATTCTTGGTACTCGACTTTGTGTGAAGCTTCCATCCTTGAGGATAGTGGGCTTCCTTCCTATAATCTTCCAGTTTTGACCTTGGTTGACTCTTGTTTGGAGAATCTTAAAGAATTCGGGTTTAAGAATTTGTGGTTTTCTCATCTTGATAATTCACTTTCTAAAACCCTAATTTCTATGTGCACATTTTCTAAGTGTACTTGAAGAGGATGATCTTGCATGTATTGCAAGATTTGGTTTTATAACCATGATCTAAGTTCAGCGACCATGTTTTCCTTGTAGTGTTGGGTGGTTTTCACATAAGGAACGATTCAGTTTTCTCTCTCCTAAGTGGTTTTTCTAGATGATATCCATGGTGCTTATTTTAGGGTTTTTTTATCTTAGATTTATGAGTCTTGATCTTGATGGCATTTGTTTTTCATGTTGGTTGGCCATTTTTCAACTGAGACATTGGTGCCCTTGGTGTCCTGGGCCAAGATGCTTGTTTAGACATGGCTGTAACACCTATTTGCAATGTTTGTTCTAGACGCTATGTGTAATAGTGGTCCCAAAACCTTGCTTTGACACTGCTGGAGTGATGTTTTGCCGTGGTTGTGATGTTATGTCATAGGGATGGTCATGATGTGGTGTTAAAAAGATATTCATGATGCTGCTTTGGGGTCTTGGTCACAACATTGCGTCTGGCTTTGGTTATGATCATGAAGCCTTGATTGGTTATAGCTGAAACATGTCTTTTGGTATCCTTGATTCGTGACGTCACGTGGGACTATGATCGAGATGTTTGTTTTTTTTCACAATCGCAATGTTGCTTTGTGGATAACGGTCCAAACATCGTGCTATTGGCTAATCGTGATGCCCTATTGTGAATGAAGTTCGTGACTCCTAGCTGTAGTTGTGGCAGTCGCGACCAGTGTGTTGGCATGCCGCAGTCACGACCAAGGTGGTGGTGTATGGTGGTCGTGAGCCTATATGGGTGTGTCGCGGTTGAGACACTCAATGTGTCGCAATCAAGACACAATAGTTGTGTTGAGGTTGCAACCATGTTTGCATGGGTGGTCGAGACATTTGTAAGATGGATGTTTGAGACACATACTTGAACCCATAATCCACACATATATGTGAGTCATAAGTAAGCCATGTATAATGTTGTTTGGAAGGTTGCTTAATCAACCCTAACCATATCCTTAAATCCTAAAAGATATCTAAGAAAGTGGGAAGTGGTGTACCTAGGGTTTGGTGATTGCTTATACTAAAAAACCCTAATCAGATATATAATGAAACCCTATCCCTAAGTGTAACGTCATGTGATATGTTTGCAATTCCCTCTCGGTGTGGTTATCATATATGGAGTTTTCTCTCTTTTGTTTAAAAATCCCTAACCTTGTAGGTGATATGAACTCAAATGACATAGACATGTGAATTATTTGGTGAACCGCATATTATATAGGATGATGATTATGAGCAAAGTTGAGGCAAATTATGTGATTGGGTCTGATGACCTGGCAGGTGCTTTGTGCATGATTTGAGGTGACAACCTCTAGACATGTAATTGAGGGATGATATCCCATAGTGATGTGATATTGGTGATAGCCTGTATGGTTGTGTGATTGTGATGGTGGCCTTGTGAATGCTAGTGTTACAATGCTATGTGGTGTTGTGATAAGTTCACACCTTATACATTTTATATCTTCTAAAATTGCACTATGACCTTATTCTTGTAGAGTTTGTTATGTGTTTAGATGTTGTAACTTGATTGATGATAAAGGACACCTAATTGGCATAACTAATTAAGTGGAATCTTAATCACGTAGCTACCCTGGCCATAGATCCATTCCAATGTCAGTCTTAGTGTTGGATGGTGAAACGAGTTCTCCCTTAGTGGAAGATTAGAGTCATATATTGTTGAGTATACACATTCATAGGATTGGTTGCAGGACATACCCTAACAGGAGTGTAGATACGGGCAGTAGCTCAGTGATGTGACTCAGTGCTTTCATAGGATTCATTGCGAGCCATACCCTGGTAGGAGTGAGACTTTGGGTCGTATCTCAGTTTCACTAGTGATGTGCCTATATACCAAGGTAGGCTAGGCTATTTTGTAGATGAATCATATGTTATGTCACTGCAATGTTCTCGTGTACTAACCAAAAGGTGTTGGTGAGGTCGTGGAGTTCGGATCTTCCATTAACCTTGTATGGCATTGTTTTTGACTTAGCAATGGTCATTGAAGTATGAGTGGTACACCTCATCTCCTCAGGGCATGATAAAATACATAATACAATTGTATAGTGTAATTACATAAGGACAAATGCGGATAACATTGGTTGAAGCCTTGCCTTGCTTTTGTATAGTTTAGTTGACAAATGATATACATGTTCTTTGTATTCCTTCTCAGGATATTACTTGTTCTACTGCTTAGTGGTAACTTCCTAGTTTTACTTAATATGCTTTATCTGTTAGATACATATCATTCAGTTGAATCTGCTCAACCTACTTAGTTTGCTTTATCTACTTGTTTAAGTTACATGTGCTTTAATAGATGTTGGCGGAGAGTTATATCTCTCGCTGGGATGTTTAATCTCACCCCATAGGTTTCTACATCTTTTAGGTGGCCATGCATGATGAGGTGGTGAACATGCAGCTGAGAAAGAGCAACAACAACTAGACTAGTTGATAAGGTTGTATGTGTTGCTAGAATTTTGGTGATAGAGTCCTAGAGTCGTCCTTGTACACTAAGGTCCTTGGGGTGTTTTCAATGTGTTTTGTAAAGATGTTATCGATACAAGGTTTTTGGTTATGTGCCTTTGTTGCATAGTCTTGGAAGTTGTACATGTACATAGATGGAATATGTATCTCATGTAAAAGGTTGATGATAGGAATTCTTGAGAATTATGATGTAAACACCTTGTGATATATGTTATGTGATAAAGGTGTTCTGTTAAGGACTTATATGTGAAAGTTTCAGTTTGTGGTGCTCTTGAGAAATCAATTTTAATTTCTTATGTTTTCTAGTAATCTACATAGTTAGTGTTGTTTCTACTTTTAGTTTTGAGTAATCTTGCTTTGTGTGGCGCGGGGCATCACACCGTATATATGGACTTTGGCTAGATTTGGCATATCCCACATTTTCTTAACCAATACAAAGTGAGAAGACTTTGTTAATCTATCAATTATTACCCATATAGAATCAAATCCATGTGGTGTCCTAGGTAACCCAACTACAAATTCCATAGTGATATGTTCCCATTTCCATACATGAACGGGGAGTAGTTAAAGGGTGTCCACTAGATTTTGGTGTACAACCTTGACTTGCTTACATACAACAAACTCACATACATACTCAGTTACATTTTTCTTCATACCTGAACATCAATATAGTTATGTGAGGTTTTTATACATATTACAACTACATGGATGCATTTCTTATATAGAAGAGTGAGCTTCCTCAAGAATCTATTTATTTAACTTTGTATCATATGGCACAAAAAATCTATTATGCTTATATTACAACTACATGGATGCATTTCTTATATAGAAGAGTGAGCTTCCTCAAGAATCTATTATCTAAATATAGGAAATCTATTCTCTTTCTTTCTGTCATGGCATGCATGATTTGTTCCAATTCACTATCATTCTATTGAAGCTCCTTGATTTGTTCATAGAATGTATCTATAACATGTATCTATGCAATCAATCCACCTTGTTTAGTATAATTAAGTAAACATTCATCTCTCTCATTCTAACCAGTAAGTCTCTTCTTGCACTTTCCATTGAAAACATATTTGCATATTATATATACTTCTGACTCAGAGCATCTTTCACAACATTAACCTTCCATGGGTGGTAATAAATGGTGACAATATACTTTAAAACATTATGGTCTCTAAGATTTGTCCACCTCCCTTTTTTTAGGTTGAGACCCTTCTGTGTGATTTCATTTTAACTCTTGTGGTCAGTAAAGATCTGACATGAGTCAGTATAAAGATAATCTTGACACGTGTTTAAGGCATGTACTACAAATGCCAATTGAAGATTGTATGTAGAGTAGTTCTCTTTATTTTTCTAAAGTTGTCAAGAACCATAAGCTGCAACTTTTCCTTCTCGCATAAGAATGCAACCTAATCCTCTTCTAGATGTATCATAGAACACTCTAAGGCCTTAATCTGCTTCTGATAGGACCAAAACTAGTGTTGAGGTTAATCTTTGCTTTAAAGTCAGAATGCTTTTCTCACAATTATCAGACCAACAAAAGCACATCCTTTCTTGTTAAACATGTAAGTAGTTTTGCTAAAATGTTAAACTACTTTATGAACCTTGTATAAAATCTGACTAATCCAAGATTTTTTTTTATCTTAGTGGGAGTTGTAGGTTGCTAAGGTTGAAAAATAGATTCCATTTTCTTAGGGTCTATACGGAGTCCTCATAATATGACATGTCAAAGAAATGATACTTTAGCCAACCATAATTCACATTAACTAAATTTACATACAAATGATGTTGTCTTAACAACTACAAAGCTATCCTCAGATGATGTTCTTGTTTTCCTACATATCTGGAATATATAAGGATATCATCTACAAACACTACTATGAATTGATCAAGATATGGTATGAAACTTTATTCATCATGTCCATAAAAGCTCTAGGGGAATTTTTCAGTCCAAAGGACATAACTACAAACTCCTAATGCCCATACATTGTTCAAAATTCTGACTTAGATACATCTAATGCCTTTATCCTACATTAATAATAACCTGGCCTGAAATCTGATATTGAAAATATTGTTGCTCCATGAAACTGATTAAATAGTTCATAAATCCTAGGTAAAGGATATTTGTTCTTTGTGTTTGTCTTATTAGGTTGTCTGTAGTCTATGCATAACCACATAGTTCCATCCTTCTTTTCCATAAAAAGCATTGGAGCTCCCATTCATGACGTAGTAGGTTGAATGAAACCCTTATCCAATAATTCATGTAACTAAGTTTTTAACTCCTTTAATTTCACAAGTGCCATTTTATAAGCAAGTAAAGCTAGAAGGGTAACTACCTGATATAATATTTATCTCAAAATCAAAATCTCTATCAATAGGTAAACCTGGTAACTCATTAGGAAAAACATATGGGAACTCACACACTACAAAAACATCTTCTATATTATTTGTTCTTTTCTATACCTTTGCATCTACCACATGTAATAAAAGACCTCACACCCCTTTCTCATAATCTTGTTAGCTACAATGGATGATGTTATACATGTGTATTAGATTTTCTTATCTCTAGAAGATACAAGAAGCTAAAATATATCCTCTTACTTTCAAAAATCTAATTGGACATGGTACATCTGAGGAGAATCGATACCCAAAATTTCTATTTGAAAAAAAATACATTCCACTGGTATGAGATTAATCACTATGGTATACCCACTAAATCTCAAAAGACATCTGAGGCATATTTTTTTCAAAAATATTCATTCACCTGATGGTACTCTTAAGATCAATATATTATATAAATATTGAGTCAAAAGATTTAAAACACGATTATTGATCACTAAATAAAAGAATGTGTTACACTAGGAGCTATCAAACTGTAACTAAAATTCTGTTAAAGAGATGCATCTCACATGTAACAACTATAAAAAAATTATCCTTAAAATTGAGTTATAGAAAAGAAATGTGATGCAGTTCATCCTCTAACACATGGTCCTCATTGTCCACCGCTGGTACTAGGTGGTGCCCCTCTAGATCTTGAGGCTAGTAATGAACTTACCCCTCTAACTGGAGAGAGCCTATGAGGAGTCAGGAACCGTGATTGTGAACTTTGTTTGGGTATAAGTTTCAGCTTTGGGCAATCCCTCTTAATATGTTCCATATGTCCATAGTGATAATACACTTGAGTACAAACTCCCCGACATTGACCAAAATGTGTCCTACCACACATGTCACACAAAGATGTATCTTGTATTTTCAGATGGTGTACCCAACCCAAAAAATTCAATGGATCATACTGTCATGAATATAATGAAAAAGAAGAAATAAAATAGTACATTGATAAATTTTAAAGTTGCCACCCAGATTTATTTGTAAAATAAGAAAAAATGAAGTTGGCATTTAAATCAGTGGGAAAACACATAAAAACCTAATTTTTGGCTCCATCAATGGGCATATAAGAAAGGTACGCATAACTCATAGATCAGACTCAACGATCATGTTACGAGTGAGGAAGGTGTTAGCTTACCTATCTCATGGGATAACCATATTACAACCTTTTAAGTCATCTTGAACAAAACAAGCGGTGATCGATATAATTGTTAATGAAAATGGAAGAAAAAATGATAAAAGAGCGATTTTAATGTTTTCTGACCTTTGAGACTAGAGACAGTCCTGGCTTTCCCATCATAGCCCTAAAGATCCCACTTTTAAGGTGTTTTGTGGTCCCAATTGCCACAAGACTCCCACACTAGAATTCCATCACTATCTGACAGGACCGATGCATAGGAGGAAAGAGAGGTAAAAGAGGTTTCATGGAACAAGATCTTAGATCTTTGAGATAGTGTGTAGCTATGAACAACAATGAATATAACAAATCAAAGAAAGCAACATGAACTAATATGTATATATAATAGAAAATACATCAGTTACTGGTGAATAGCCTACTGACATGAACATGAGCAGTTGGTGTTAGAGGAAGGATCTTCTGATCACATACAGAAAATAAAAGAGAGAGACAGTTGTTTCTCTTTCTTTAAGAGAGATAAAAGGGGCCTGAACTATGGAGGGTGTGGGGGTCTATTTATAGGTGGATTTCAGGGTTCGGGGTTTCCAATTGGAAGATTCTGTAAAAGGTGAAGGATGGCACCAATGCATTGTGAGGTTATCTGAAAGTACAGTACACGTCGCATGGCTCAGATATGTTGGGTGGACCAGGCTAGATAATGTTGATTATCCTAATTTATGGACATTTCAAGAATTTCCAGAATGAAAATTGTAGAAAATGAGGATTTTGAATAAATGTCGAATAAAATAAGGAAGGATATAGAAATATCCATAATTATTATTCATTATTATCCAATAGATATGTATTTTTGTGTGGACAAAGGCAATTGAATTATTTATGAGAAGAAAGGAATATTTTATTTGGGATAACTGAATAGGGAAATTCATGGAAAAAGACTTACTAGAAGTGGGAATAATGAGAAAATTGCACTTAGTTCTGGATAATAGATTTTCTTTGTAGAAAACCCCGAACTGGGTACTAGTGGGTGAAAATGGGTGGGTTAAATAGGTGAGAAAATATGGATAAGGATGGAAATGAGTAAATGAGGGGAAATGGGGAAAACTAAAATTTATTAAAATGTGGAAAATGGAATGAACTCCATCATTAGCGATAGAATTAAAATTTAATCATGAATTTCTGTCGAGTGAGCAAAAGTGGGGTGTCAGTGGATGACATGTCACTGATGTTGATAATAGTGAAGGACTTGATGAAGGAGCCCACCTAGGTGGTGTACTTCATCTGGTGGAATTGGACCTTCCTCCACTATGTGAAGAACTAGATCATTGTCTTCCAAAATAACCAAGACCTTGTCAATCTTGAAAAAGAAACCACCACCTCCTCTGTATCCACCACTACCCTTTCCTCCTGTATTGAAATCTCTACATCCTTTTCTACCTTCAGACTTCTTATCAACATTAAGTAACTCATCTATACATCTTGCAACCTCCAAAACTCTCCAAAATTTTCTCTAACTCTTCTCTCGATAGCTGATATGGTATGTCTAATCTCAGATCTAAAACCTTGTTGGAGTCTCCTACATTTTTCAACATCATCCACAAGATGAGGACAAAACTTAGTCAAACTTGTGAAATATGCCTCATATTTTCCAATTGACATGCTTCCCTCTCTAATATTCTCCAACTGCCTACTCTTGTTGCTCAAGAAGGTAGGAGGAAAATAGTTAAGATGAAACTCATCTACAAAGTCCCTCCAAATCATCATTGTATTACTCCTCTTATCTTTCACTTCATTCCACCACAACGCAACATCTACTTTGAGTATGTAGACATCATGATTGATCTGCATATCCTCTGGTATCTCGATTAGGCAAAAAATATTTTCCAACTTTTCAATCTAGATGTTTTCCGTAGCTAGGTCTGTAGTTCCAGAAAACTCAGTCTCACCAAGAAAATTCACCAGATCATAGGATCTCATTAGGTCCTTACTAGAAGATGAAGACCTCCTATTCATCTTATATTTTTCTTTTGTCTCTAAAAAAATACAAAATATCCTTGTCACCTCATCCCTATCTTCTCCACCTTAAGCCATTGATCGAGGTTCGGGGCCATAATGGCTCTCATCTTTTTTCTCACCAAGACTATGTCCTCTTCCTACCATCTGCATAATCCATAACATGACTCATATGTTAGAATATTGCATCATAAAGAGGAAAACGTCCAAGCCTACTGTTCTCTTATTGCCTCTATCCCAAACTTAGGCTAAATTCCTAGGTTCAAACCCCCACATTGATACCAACTTTTTTTGACACAAACCAAACCCACTAAGCAAGGGTTTATGCCAACTAATGAGGGATTAGACTATTCATCCCCTTTAATCACTTATTAAAAACCAACCTTATAATTTTCTTTTCTTTAAATTATTTTAACTATTGAAACATCATAATACTAGTAGCACAACATCTTATTTATACAAAACATAAGAGGTAACAATAGAGTTCCACTTTTATAGAGTCTCATTAAATATACATTAAGTACAACTTATAACAAACTACTCTCTTTTCTCACTCTCATTCCCATGATCCAGAATAAGGATAAGATACCAACTAACCAGTGTAACAACTAATTCATGAGACCTCTCCTCTAAATCTGGGTACTCAAGTGGAGAGTCAAAGCACTTAACTTGTTCTGCATCAGTGGTTCTACCAAAGATAACCACTAACCATAAACATAGGTACTACTGAGATCTTCAGTTATTGTTGTGTACCATACTATAATAAGGAATCTATCCTCATTGGCTTCAACCCTCAGACCCTGACCTGGTGCAATTTAGCTTTCTTGATCTGGACTTATCCTCTAGTATGAAACATGTTTCCTATTTACAACATAGACCTCTTGTGAAATATTCTATAGTGTTCAAGGTATCTAATGTCTAATGATATTTAATTTGTCTGGATGGCGTATTTAATGTCGGTAATATTACCCTACATTTTTCAATTGAGCATTTAGAAATGTTCACAATATTCATCAAGAAAAAGGAGACTATATGAATCCTTCCCAGTATCATAGTTTAACACTTTAGATTCAATATTATGGCAAACTTGGGGTTTTTGGTGCCTCTAACTTCATCGTACCATCCAAATGATTGCAAAGTATCTAACATAGTAATTGATCATATTAACATCATATCTTAATCTATAATGAAAAGCATTCCTCATCATTTGAAAATTTATCTGCACATACAATAATTTCATAGTTATATTTTCTAAGTAAAAATCAACAGAAAACACCATTGTTCATATTTATATACTATAAACCAAGGTTATAAGGTTACTTTCCACTCTTGTGTTCAGGTTTCATCTTAAAGATCTCATCTAGACCTAGATGGATTCAAAATCTAGGTCATGCATGTCTGATTCAAGCTTCAAATCTTCAAAACTTGTCCAAACAACCTATTAGTAGGTTTACTAATCTTGAAGAAAATCCGCTTGAGAAAGAAGATGAATAACAAAGATTAATTGAAACCTTTATTTGATGGAAAAGAGATTTGTGAGCATGGAATGGAAAGAAGAGAAGGTCTATGAATAAGTACTTCTTACTAAAACACAACTATTGGGAAACCTTTAGTTTCCCTCAATAAAACTGTCTTCCTTGTCGTCGCCCTATGGTTCGCCTCGGTGATCTCTAGTCTCTATCGGTTGAAGGTGTTCAGGAGGATAAGGGTCTAAATTTGAAGCAAACATGCTCATTTCCATTGTCTTCCATTGAGTATATTTAATGATCTAAGGTTCTCATGATTTTCAGTGCTAGGTGGCACACATGGAATCCATCAGAAGGTAGAACCTTTGGTTGCTACCTTCAGTTGTTGTTCCATCAGTAGATGCCTTTGGTAGAAACATTTTCGATTGTCTCCTTTGGCTGACAAATCCTTAGTTGATGGTTGTTAGTGCGGCCATTGGTTGGTATCTATCCTGAAAACCATTAGAAGATACTATCTTTGCTAACCTTCAACGTCATCCAGACAAACCATGAGAAGGTTAACTCTTCCCAAACCTTCGGTAGACAGTCATTTGGAAGAAAATCATTAGAAGATGCCCTCTCAATAGGGCCATCCAAAGACACTTCTAAGTAAAACCGTTGGTACTTTGATACTCAGTAGAACCACTGGTTAACCAAAACCTTCATCTTGTAGAACCTCAGGGAAAATTGTCATTTTACACATTGATGGATCTACAAAGCAAACAAAAAAGAATCATCGACCTTCAACCTCAAAACTACCAACTGAAAAATAAAAGGTAGAATTTTTAGTTCAAGGACATGCATAACCTTCAATCTAGGTCCTGTATTTTTCAATCGATGGAAATTTTGTAGAAAAATGAAAATAGTTGTTACTTCTCCATTTCAACCCTGATTTGACTCATTCTTGTTTATATGGATTTAGAATTAAATTATCTACATTTCTACATCAATATTTAATTTAAAATATTAAGACCATAATCAATCACAAGTTAATTAACATACTTACAAATGTAATTATCCCTAGGATTAACTTTAACTCTTAAAATTACTAGATAAGTTAGGATTTGATTATAATAGTTTAAAATTGTTGACCCGTTGTTAAGTTGACAAGTACTAGTTCTTGAAGCTTTGAGCTTGAATTCAAGCTTAGTGGAGTGGAATCCAACATATCCACGTTCAAGCACACGATTTATAATCTAGAACACATACAAGTGAATGGAAAATCACCTCTAAAACCTAATCTCGCATAGATCAAGTCCGAAAATCACAAAATACATGTGTCATCATATGTGGTGATTGATGTATTTTATTTATTGAACCGAGATTTGATATTTTAGTTGACTTTTTGTTATTTTAAATATAATTATGATGTCTAATAGATGTTTACATCTCAAGAACGATTTCATATGAGGCCATTATGAAGTTTAATAGAATAATTAGAGGCACGAGAATCTTGGGTTTGCCATAATTTCTAAAAGATTGAAACATATTATGAATCTATGATCTAGTATATGATTATTACAAGTTAGATACTTATGAATTTCAAATAATAGTTCATTCTAGCATTTAATAGTATGCTCAGTTTAGTAGTTCAAACATAACACCTTATTGATGCTGGTGATATAGTTTAAGTTCAGTCTTCAGAAAGCAAAAACAGAAGTCTAAAGTATAGAGTTAAACTAAGTATAGTAGACTATCACTATTAGTTAAAGTAATGAATGAACTAGGCATTTGATTCCATGAACACCATAGATTCCATCACAGAGGTCTGCATCGTGAAGGAGCAAACATGCCTTCTGATTAGAAGTGTCCTGAATGAGTTGGTTAGAGCATACTACAAATGTACGGGTGACTAAGCCCAAAAAGGATGGTCTCCATAAACTAGTGAAGTGTCCAACATTAATCAAAGATTCCACTGACACCCACTATAGTTCATTTAGGCCAAATACCACTCAATAGGTCAATTTTTGTGGAACCACTGATGTAGGTAGTTAAGTCAAGTGATTTGACTCACCGTCTACGTACCCAGGTTTAGAGGAGCAATCCAATTTATAAAGTCATCTATTTAGCCGTGAGGCCAAATGTGGAGAGCCTTGTTCCAAACCAAGATCTAGTTTAGTAGACTAAGTGACAAGGGTCTACTCTAAGTCTGATATAGTGATATTGTAGATTTCTATGATACTTCCATATGTTGTGGAACACTTCATAAGGGTCTAGGGTATAATAAACGGAAGAAGAGGTAAATGAATAGAGAAAAATTTATTTATTTATTGCACTAATTATCAGATATATTGCCATGTTAGATTGTTTATAGTTATTTACTATCATACATGTGTTATTATGCATTTAAATCTATTAACTGTATACATCTAAAACATCATGGTTTCTCATTGACTTTCTACTAACTAAGCTCATAACTCACACACTCTAGTGAAACATTTTTCAAGCATGAGTCCATCTCTATAGGAGTAGTTGAAGGCTAGATATCATCACAAGTAGTTGAAATGAGGTCTTGAGAGTAGTAATTAGTTAGTTAGATGGTCTCTTATCCTTCCTTTGTATCTTGTGAAAGAATGTAAACTGATAGCAATTTGTAATAAGTTGTACACGGAGAATATTAAGGGAGAAGTCTTAATTTTATGTAAAAGTCATGATGTTTCTTTAGTTCTATATAGTTAAATAAAGAAAAATTTAAGGTTAATTTTGAGTAAGTGATTAAAAGTATATGGATAGTCTAATATCTCATTGATGGGCCTAAACCACGGTTAGAAAGTTTGGGTCGCATCAACTCTTGGTATTAGAGCTTAGGTATGGGACAGAGGTGGTAAGGGACCAATAGGTTAGGATGTTTTTCTCTTTGAACTACACTTTTATGAGATATATATTTTGTTGAGGATATGTAGAAAGATGACATGGTTATGAAGAACACAATGAGAGCCATTATGGACCTAACCCTCAGACAATAGCTCAATGTGAAGATGATTGATATGTGGAATCTAAGATGCAATGTATCTTCTTGGAGACAAAGGAGAAATGTAAGAATGACAGGAGGACTTCATATTCTAGCAAGGATCTAATGAGATCCTATGAAGTGGTGAAGAATATAGGTGGTACCAAGTGTTTAGGGGTAATAGTCCAGCCAAGGTAGACATATTGCTCCAAAATCTGGAGAAGGTCTTCTAATAAATGGAGTTTTCAGAAGAAAAAAAATAGATCATTCATGCCATCTATCAGCTAAAAGGAGATGTTAAATTATGGTGGCAAGGATTAGAAGATTAAAGGAGAAATGTAGATAAATCATAGAAAAACTTTGTGGATACATTTCACCTAAAGTACTTTCCCCTACCTTCCTAAATTGTAAAATTAGACAGTTGTAGAATACTCTACAAGGTAGTATGACAATCATTGAGTATGATGCATATTTTATGAGGTTGTTAATGTCCGTTCATAGATTGTACTAGAGGAGATAGAAAACAAAGGAGGTTTCAAGGTTTAAGGCTAGAGATTAGACACTACATATCAATAGTTGGGTGAACAGATAAATAAAAATTTGAAGAATTTATGGAGGAAACAAGATGTATTGAGGAGTTAGTTAATGATGATAAGAATTCTAAGAATAGGAAAATATCAGGAGATTTCAATAGAGGATAGAGTAGTGGTAGATTCAAAGGAGGTCGTGGATTCTTATCCAAAATTGGATAGGGTCTTGGTTTTCAAAGGCAAAATCTGGTTGAAGTGCATAGTATAAGAAGATCTACCCCTAGCAGATGGAATACACCATCAAGGTGGAAGGTCTTGAGGATCAACAATATTAGTGATAGGACCCCAAAGACATGATACAACTATGTGTAAACTTGTTGCAGGACACACTCTGATCAGTGATGGGGAACTAAATACCAAGGATGTCACTACTATGGACATATGTGATTGTCCTATGCTCTAGATAACACCCACACATAGTTCACAATCTTAGTTTTAAACTACATAGAGGTAGAATTCAACTAGAGCATCAAGTTCTAAGATTGCTTCAGGCTCTAGAGGAGAATTACCTATTAGTAGAATCAAGCACATCGTGGCAGAAGGAAAACTATTGGTTGTTTCTTTTCTATGACTCCGTCTGATGGGGTGCTCTCACCTAGTGTTGTTACATGTGAGATTCTTCTCTTTAAAAACATTTTAGTTATAGTTTCATTAGATCCTAGTGTGACACATTCTTTTATAAATAAAAGGGTTGTTCTACAACCTACTTTTTCATTTATATTATATATATATATATATATATATATATATATATATATATATATATATATATATATATATATATATATATATATATATATATGTAAGTATATATATGGTTTGGATGCAGATAATATATTAATAAAGATATATTAGAAAGTTTTGAATTCCTATGTCTTGCTTAATAGTTTTGGGTTACAAATGCAATTTCTTCATAGAAATAATTTCGAATCTTTTGCTGTTTCCAAAAACCTATTATTGTTTGATAAATAAAGATGTGGTGGAAAACTCAATAAACTACACGTTTCCAAAGATAATGGATAATAAAAAAATTAGCATATGACAATGTCTTGGTTTACTTGAAAGACAAGTTGAAGGAAACTAATGGCTTAATAAGGACCCACCTTATACCCAATGTGGGATGATGCTAAAATGTAAATACTTTCCAATTTTGATTTGATAATGAGTACTTAAATTCCTTAAGCATTTAAAATAAGTAAATACTGGGAAGGCAAGGAAAGGATCCTTCATATATTGTCATCAACGTTTTCCCAATATGAGATAATGTCTTTATGAAGGTTCCCTAAAAATTTGGGAGAAATTGGAGTTTCCTAGAAGCCTATAAAACTTTCTCAAGAAATAGATAAAGTGGGAATCCTAGAATTAATTGGATATAAATATGATCTAAATAAATGTATGCCCGACATAAGTCTGTGTTACATGGATCAAAATCGTCTTATAGGAGGTCTAGATAATAGACCCGATGATTGGATTAGGATCAGACGGATGTAGGTTGTCATCTACCTCCCTATCCAACTCGAATGTATGTCTATTTACCAAACCCAAGCTATCTCACTCTCCACTCCTCCGTTCTCACTCAAATGACTTCCATTCAATCCAAGAGAGAATATTAGAACTAACAAGCTAAGCCACGCCTCCTGTCTTAGTGTGAATTGGGAAAACCCAATCTTCAATAAATACAAATAATTAGGGTTATGTATGTCTATCCTCTACTCTCAACCCATCCTATAAATAGAATTCCATTAGAATCCTTTACTCCTCGTGCACCTAGAGAAACCCTCAATTGGTCTTCAAGATCTGCCTTTTTCCCTACTGACTTCTTCTCCATATCTGGCGAACAACCACAATCAATCTCAGGCTCCAAGGTGCCCCATTCTAATTTCTTCGACCATGAACATCGTAAGGGTTCCCTGAAGGAGCCTTACATGTTTGGAGGTGATGAGGAAGCCCCATGCATCCCTTCCTTATCTGTCATGTTTGAAGCTAATAATGCTTACATAGAATCTCCAAAACCATGACTCCAACCACTGTAGGACGTGGAGACTAGTGAGAACTCTCCATCAGACTCTTGAGATCCTTTTTGAAGCCTGAGTTTTTTGAGTTGTCAGCTAATTATCGAGTTCTTCTCTTCATCTTATTCTATTATAGACATGTAACCCCTTCTCCCGACCACCTCTTCCATCGTGCTTTGGCCGGTTGGCTTGGGAAAATCCTAGCAAAGATGCATGGATCCTCATCCACGACCTACGTGCCCCCAATAACCAAGTCAACCATGGGTCAACCCCTTGACGACTTGCTCAGTTGGAAAGGGAGGAAAATTCCCTTGGGGGATTGGATCATTATGCCCTCTATAATTGTCAGATGAGTCTTTTTTGGAGATTTAAATTGGGATTTGTGATGTGTGGAAAATTATATATCCAACTAACATTGAAATCTCCGATTGGGTAGAAAATTGTTAATCTTTTGTAAAAATCCCAGAATAAAGATGATAGCTCATATGATAGTGAATATACATATGAAAATGATTAGAAAAATATGCAAAATTCAATAAAATAGGTTTCATTTCCTGATTCTATCTCCAATCTAAAAAGTATATAGTAATGTATACTTTGATGGTATTTATTGCATGCAAACTTGAAATTCATGAAATTGATCATATCTTGCTTATTTTATCTTAATGAATAAAGTTTATCTAATTTGACAAAACTTTTATAATTGGATCTGATAAAATTTAAAGGGTTCACATAATATCAAAATAGGGTTTCCTAAGTCATAAAGCCTAAATTTGTGACAATTAGGGTTTGGGAAGACTAGCCCTAATGTAACCCTAATTTGATCCAAAACACTAACTTAGGACCTAAATCAGACTTAAGTATTATTACTTGAACATAAAAGTAATAATTGTATGTTAAAAATTAATTATAGGCCAATTGATTGGTTGATTGAATCTGCACTTGTTTGCTTGGAACTAAGTCATCCTTGAAGAAAGGTGCATGGTTACTTATGGATAAACACTCTTATCAAATTCAAAATGTGTCCAAAGTTTCACAGAAGTGGTGAAATTAAATTGATTGGTTGTTTATTTATTTCATTCAAGTTACAAAGCCCTATTTGTATCACCATATATAAAAATAACTTGCCCAAACCCAATTATGACATCTCTGGAGGTTAAAGGAAAGAGGTACTACTCCTAGAAACAAGAAAGAAATTCACATAGGAAGTGATTGATAATAGGTGATTAAGTCCAAGAGGGAAGGTCACCAAGAGGCCAAGCCCATTAGGGAAGGTCATCATGATACCAAGCATAAAGAGAGAAGGACAATGTGAGTCCAAGGAGGAATAAAACCATAGAAGGGTATACCACTGAGATAGAGAAATTATGGGCTTGGTAGTTATATATAAAATGCAAGTCTGATTATTTATTGATAATTTTTGATATGGTTGATTAAATTGTTATACGTATATGCACACATTTTGTTTGCACCATGTACTCAGTGTACATATATAATGACATTGATTTTGATTTGTTGGTGTTTTAGGATAATCTTCTTAATACCTAAAGATTTGGACATCTAGAAGACGACACAAAAAGAAAAGATGGCTAAATTACTATAGGAGTATTAGATATCTAGATTTAATTCTTGTTTCTAAACTTGGTTTCCCTTTGATAATATAATGTAACTCCTTTGAAGAGATTGTCTTCATTTTGTTATCAAACACTCTTCTAATTCATGAAATTATGAATTATTATTGCATATTTTCCAAACATGGATCCCACAATTATGATAATGGACCCTGCCATCTTGGTCTACCTTAATTGGGGATAATAGGGGGAGGAGCTCATTATATTTGGTATCAGAGTCTAGGTTGACCATTTGATCTTTAATAACTAGTGATTTAATGAATTATTTAGAGTTGAAGGGAATTATTAAGGAATTATCTGAGAGCAATGGTGTCTAGAAAGGATCACGACCTGGGGGTTGGAAAAACTTCCCTCCACATCGCTAGTCGGGTTACATGGAATCCCAAGCCTCCATGGATCTTTTCTATCCAAAGCTCAAGGCTTTTTCCCAAAGTAAAATACATACATGACTTCCTCATCTCATGTTCATCCCTTCCTTATCTCCCACTTCCATCATCAAACCTTAAGGACTCATAGCCATACTTTTTTCCCTTTTGTGAATATTAGGGTTTTGATAGTTAGGATTAAGGCATCCTCTTCTAGTAATAATTAATACATGTAATCAGATATCATAAATATAATTTATGATACAAAATTTTGTGCTAGATAGAGGACTAAGTTCAAGTCACTATATGACACAACATGGCCCACACCAAGAACATCATTGTTTCTGACGACACACCCTGGGACAACTAGGATAGGAAGACTCCTTGCAAGAAGAAGATGTCCCCCTGAGAAGAGTAGGAGATCCCTGGAAGTTGAATCCTCTATGAATAAGAAGAGGCCTTAGGAGGCCCTCGCCAAGGGAGGTTCCATCCTAGAGGACGTCCCTAACCCCTATGTGATATGAAATCTTGAAGATGGTCCTAATCCTGAGGATGAACCCATGTCTAAAGATGAACCAAGGTTTGAGGATGGACCCAACCATGTTGATACACCCCTCCTTGAACCCACAACTGGGTAAGTCCTGGTCAACACCCCTGGGATGTTGTTACTAGATCAAAAAATGTGCTCATTGATTCCATTATTTCCCTAGCCCTTACAAACATTTCTAGAGACTAGAATGGTGTACCCCATCTTGTTTGCCCTAGTCTTGGATCCACAATCCTTGACTTTGCCAAGCTGAACATTGAAAAGTTCTTGGGTGGAGAGAAGATTGAAGTCATCAACAAGGCTGATGTCTGGCTCTAGTTAGGGAGAATGGCTTCTACATCCTGGAGGTGCAACGTAACCAGAAGCTCCTCTTTGTCGCCCACCTCCTCAAAAAAGCTACAAAGTGATGGTCAGAAAAATACATTTCCCATCGAGACCTAATCAGTGAACTTATGGCCTAGGTGCATTTGGGTACCATCTTCACTATAGGGTTTGTCCCCATCTTTGCCAATAAGTAGAAGAAGAAGAAGAATTATATTATTGTCTATAAATGAAACATGTCTATAGTAGATTACTCTCAGAAATTTTTGGATCCTGGAATGCTTTGCCTACATGCTTCTTGGGGAGAGGCAAGTGGAGAACTTCATTGAGCGCCTACACCCTAATTGAAACCCCATGTTATGGATAGAAAACCCCTAAACTTCATCGAGGCTCTTAACTTCACCTTGGAGATAGACAAGACTGTGTTATGTTCCAGGAACCCACCATGGAGTATCAATAGTTCACTATAAGCATTTCTATTTTGACGAATGATAATAGGAGAGAGTATGTAGGAAACTATGACAAGGATAGGAATAGAGGAATAGGAAAGCCCCACACTGAAGTTTGCCACCATGAAGAACTTCCAACATGCTGCAATTGTGGGGAAAATCTTGACAAATGTCACTTTGAGAAGAAAGTTTGTTTTTTCTGGCAACAAGAGGGACACTTTCGAGCCAACCATCCCCTTCCTTCCCTACAAGGAATAGGACCAATGGTGGTCCAACCAGTAGCTACAACCCTAGCTGTTGGTGAGTGTGAACATGCTCAAGTCTTCACCATTGATAATGAGGAAGCTCGGGCCAATGCTAATTGACTCATAAAATGTAACCACCCTTGTAAATCCATTTTGTATGTCCTTTACCATAGAAATACATATTAGATTTTTAATTTTATGAATAAAATGTAGGGATTCTTGATATTATGGGTCATACTATCAAAACTTTATTCAACTATGGTTCTACATATACTTTAATTACTTAAATTGTGTGAATATGATTTATTTAGATTTCAAGGACTTACGATATGTTTTGAGAATTACATCCCATTGGTCGTGCCTCTACATCCCTATTAAAAACATTGGTCGTCCATGTTAAGCATATGAGTGATGAACTCCCTACTGACTCTATCTTTCTCGATATGAATGATTTTAATGTCATCATAGGAATAGATTAGCTTTATAATTATGGTGCAAAAATAGATTGTAGGGAAGATAAAATAGAGTAGGAAGACTAGGCTATTCACCTTTCACCATTCGAGGAGTAAATATGCCACCACTAGTCAGTATATGTCATCCATGATGGAAGAACATATGATACCTAAAGTTTTTCTAGTGTTCCTAGCTTTAGTGATCGAACTAGAACCTAAGATGCAACCCTCAGAGGAAATAGAGGTAGTGATGGACTATGTTGATGTGTTCGTGGACGACTTGTTAGGCTTCCTCTACAAATAGAAGTGGAATTCTCCATAGAGCTTGCTCTAAGGACAAACCTAATTTTGTGGTTCCCTTATCTAATGGCTCCCACTGAGTTGGTAAATTTGAAGAAGTGATTGCAGGAACTCCTACACAGAGGCTATATCCAACCCAGTACATCCACATGGGGAGTTTTGATTCTTTGTGTGAAAAAGAAAGATAATACACTTTGTATATGTATTGATTATAGAATGATAAATCAAGCTTCAATAAAAAGTAAGTATCCTCTACCCCATATAGATAACATATTTGACCACCTCAAAACTGCCCAAATCTTCTAAAAGACCAATCTGCAATTTGGGAACCATTAGTTATGAGTTACAAAGGAAGACATCTCAAAAAGCACTTTTTGAACACTCTATTGACACTATGAGTTTTTGTTCATGCCTTTTGGATCATCCAATGCATCAAGTGTGTTTTTAAACCTCATGAATAATGTGTTCTGACCCTTCCTTGACACCTTTGTCATAGTGTTCATATATGATATCCAAGTCTACAATGATAACTTAGAACAACATCATAAACACCTATCTAAGGACCTTGATATCTTGAGTGAGAAGAAGTTATAGGGGAACTTCTCAAAATGCAAGTTTTGGATATAGATCAAGTTTTATTCCTCAGACATATCATATCTACAAGAACTATTTAAGTGGACCCTACCCAAGCGTCTGGCATTTGCAAATGGCTATCACCAAATTCCCCATCTAAAGTTTGTAGTTTTCTTGGACTATCTAGATACTACCTACAATTCATCAAGGCTTTCTCAAAGACTACTCTGCCCCTTAGGAAGCTTGCACAGAAGGATGAGAAGATCATATGATCCAACCACTATGAAAAACGATTGTAGGATTTCAATGAAAAGCTTACCTTAGTCGTTGTGTTGACCCTACCCTTGGGTAATGATATAGTCATCATCTTTACCAATGCATCAAAGATGGGACTGGGATGTGTCTTGGAGCAAGACCAGTATGTTGTCACCTTTGCCTCAAAACAACTCAATCCAAATGATTGAATTATCATGATCACAACTTGGAGCTAGCGACAATCATCTCTGCCCTTGAAGATCTAGAGACACTACATATATGGAGCCGTCTTCAACATCTTCACCAACCATAAGAGTCTAAAGTACATGTTGACTCATAAGGACCTAAACCTACGTTATCAATATTGGATGGAGTATCTACATGATTAGAACTTCACTTTAGCCTACCATATCGGTAAGGCTAATGTGGTGTCTGATTCTCTCAGTCATAAACGAATTGGTTGTAAGACTAGTTTGGCTACCCAATTGAGGAGACTAGAATATTTTGCTAGGTTGACTCCACAACCATTGGCAGATCGTTCCATTTTCTCAACATCCAAGTCATGTCTGACATGTTGACTGAGCTTATAGCAACCCAATTATTCATCCTAGGCCTAGAGAAGATGGAGGACATGATGGCAAAGTCTCAAACCCACTTCTCAGTGGGTGTGTATGGAGGGATTCAGTATAAGCATCATATTAAGGTTCCTAAGGAATCACCCCTAACGGCTCAAATCCTACAAGAGGCCATTGGATCAAAATGCACCATGCACCTGGATACCACTAATATGTTCAAAGACCTGTGGTAGTTCTTCTGGTGGCCAAGAATGAAGAGAGATATAGCATCATTTGTGGCAAGTTGTCTCACATGCCAATTGGTGAAGGCTGAACACCAATGACCTGGAACGTTGTTGTAATCCATCAAAATTCGTAAGTGTAAGTAGGACCAAATCACCAAGGATTTTTTGGAGGAAATTCCCAAGACAAGAAAAGGGCACAATGCTGTATGGATTGTAGTGGACTTCCTAACCAAGTTAGCACACTTTCTTGCCTGAAGATTATTGCTAATTTGTCAGATTTAGCTGGACTATACATCCAATAAATAGTCCATCTACATGGTGTTCAAAATTCAATCATCTCAGACTGTGACCCTAAGCTCAACTCAAAGTTGTGGAAACAAATTCAATAAGAACTCACCAGAGGCTGAATTTTAGCACAACCTATCACCCTCAGATTGAGGGTCAGTTAGAATGCACGATCTAAACCCTAGAAGATCTACTAAGAACATGTGTTCTAGATTGGGGCAGATTGTGGGAACAATATCTACCTTTAATCGAGGATTCCTGTAATAATAGTTACCAAGCCAACATCATGATGCATTCATATGAGTCACTCTATAATAGATCATGTCGGTCACTACTTCATTGGGATGATGTGAATGAGAGTAACCTGCTTAGGTCATAAGAGATGCAATTATACACTGATAAAGTTACTTTGATCAAGTGGAGACTAATGAAGGCGATGATTGGCAAAAGTCTTATGTGGATGCAAAGGAGACATATTTGCACTTTGCTGTAGGAGATCAAGTCTTTCTGAAAATCAGACCCCTTCGAGCCATAGATAAGAGTAGAGGAAAGTTGAGTCCTGGATATGTGGGTTCATTTGAGAATCAAGAATGGATTAGTGATGTCGCTTATCATCTTGCCCTACCACCATAGTATATCATGATGCATGTTGTGTTCCATGTATCCAAACTAAAGATCTATGTGAAAGATCCTAACCACATGTTGAACATCGAACTAATCCAAGGATAGTTATCATACCCTAAGTCACTTATGAGGATCTTGTATTTGAAGGTGAAGGATCTTAACAACCAAAAGATTGAGATGGTGAAGGTTCTTTGGAAACACCACAATGAGGATGAAGTGACACATATCTCTTTGAAAATTAGGTCAAATTCTGAGATTAAAATTCCTATTAGGGGGGGAATGATGTTGCAACCTACTTTTTCATGCATATATATGTGAATGTAAAAAATGTATTAATAAAAATATACTAGAAATTTTGGAATTCCTATGTCTTATTTAACAATTATGGGTTAGGAATGAAATTCCTCTAGATAGAAATGATTTCATGTATTTGTTGTTTCCAATAATCTATTATTGCTTTGTGAATAAAGATGTTGAGGAAAATTCAATAAACTAGAGGTTTCCAAAAGTAATGGATAATTGAATATTTAACATATGATAATGTCTTGGTTTACTTAGATGACAAGTTGAAGTCAACTAGTGAGATTAATTAGGACCCACCATATACCAACATGGGAGGATACTAAAATGGGAATACTTTCCAAGTTTGAATTAATAATGAGTAATTACATGCCTTAAACAATTATGATAAGTAAAAACTTGGAAGGAAAGGAAATAATAATTAAAATTTTATATCTTGTCATCAACTTTTGAAAAAAAATGAGATAATATGTTTATGAAGATCTTCTCAAAATTTGGAAGCAATTGGAGTTTCCTAGAAGCTGATAGATTTTTTTAAAGAAATATATAAAGTATTAATCCTAGAATTAGTCGGATATAAATAAGATTTATATAAATGTGTACAAGACCTACGTCTGTGTGACATGATCATATCCATGAGATAGGACGCCTAGACTCTAGAACTAGCCATTGGATTTGGATCAGATGAATGGAGGTCATCATCTACCTCCCGATCCAACTCGGACACAAGTCCACTTCCCAACCTCGAGCCTATCTCTCTCTCATTTCCATCATTCTCACTTAGAGTGGTTCAGCTAGATCCAAGAGAAGATGTCGGATCTGGCAAGCTAAGCCACACCTTTTATCATCATTTGAATTGAAAAAACCCAATCTACAAGAAACACAAAGAATTAGGCTTGTGTATGTGTACCCTCTACTCTCAATCCCATCCTATAAATAGGATGCCATTAGTTCCCTTGACTCGTCGAGCACCCAGAGAAACCCTCAATTGGAATTCAAGCTTTGCCTTTATCTCCATTGAGTTCTTCCCCATATCTGGCAATCCACCACATTCGCTCTCGAGCTCCAAGGAACCCCAGGAGAATTGCTTTGTCTTGGACTATCGTAAGGATTCCCCGAAGCTGTC
Source organism: Alisma plantago-aquatica (assembly GCA_963693085.1). Classification (NCBI taxonomy): domain Eukaryota; kingdom Viridiplantae; phylum Streptophyta; class Magnoliopsida; order Alismatales; family Alismataceae; genus Alisma; species Alisma plantago-aquatica. The sequence goes on along the minus strand of OY856412.1, from coordinate 71,037,041 downwards.
TTTCATGTTTGGAGGCAACAAGTAATCCTCGTTCATATCTACCTTATTTGTTCTATCTAAAGCTCATAAAACTTCACCGAAACTGCAACTCCAACCACCCCAACATGTGGTGACTAGTGGGAGATCTCCGAAAGATTCCTAGGATCCTTTTTAAAGCCTTATTGTCGAGTTGTAAGGTAATTACTGAGTTCTTCTCTTTGTCTTCTTATTTTGGTCTAGACTTATAACCCCTATCCCTAACACCTCTGCCACCTTGCTTTGTTAGGTTGTCTTTGACGGAGCCTAGGGAAGATCGTTGGATCCTCACCCATGGATATCATGCCCCCAACAACCAAGTCAACCATGGATTGAACCCACAGTCGACGACCTATTCTCCTAGCATGAGAGGGAACAATTCTTGGGGGGATTGGAACATTATTCCCTCATCTACAATGTAATGGGAAAATGAGTCCTTTTCTTGGGATATAAATGTCAATTTGTCATGCATGGATAATTATAAATCAAGCTGACTTGGAAATCTTTGACTAGTTAGAAAATATTTAATCTTGTAAAAATCGTATGAAATATATAACAAGTCAAATGATAGTGAATAAATATATATATGTATATGTATATGTATATATATATATGAAAATGGTAAGAAAAATGAAGAATCCAATAAAATAGGTTTCATTTGCTAATAATGTCTTCGATTTGAAATGTTATAGTAATGCATATTAATGGTATCTAATGCATGGAAATCCTAAATCCATGAAATTGATGATCATATATTTCTTGGTTAATCTTAATGAAGAAAGTATGATATGATTTGATGGAAAAAGTGTAATCTAAGGTAAAGTTTTCACAAGATAACAATATAAGGTATTGTAAGTCATAAATCCTAAATTTATGACAATTAGGGTTTCATAAGACTAACCCTAATGTACCCTAATTCGACCCAAAAACCTAATTTAGGACCCAAATCAGACTTGAGTCTTATTTTGTGAACATAAAAGTAATAATTGGTTGTTAAAATGTATTATAAGATGATTGATTGGTAGATTAAAATTGAACTTGTTTTCTTGGCACTAAGTCAACCCTAAAGAAAGGTACTTGATTACTTATGGATAACCACTCTTATCAAATTCTAATATGGTTCTGGAGTTTCACATATGTGTTATATCAAACTAATTAGTTTTTTACTTCATGCAAATTATAAGGCACTATGTGTATTACCATATATAAACATAGCTTGTCCAAACCCAATGACTCCATCTCTAGGTTTAAAGGAAGGAGGTAATACTCCAAAAAAACAAGAAAGAAAATTACTAAGGATTGATAATAGGTGACTAAGCCCAAGAGAGAAGGTCACTAGGAGCCTAAAAGGGTGTACCATAGATATAGAACAATTATAGGTTGGGAATTTTAAAAATTGCAAAATTGATTATTTAATGATATTTGTTGATATGGTTGATTACATTATTACACGTATATGCACATATTAGTTACACCACATACTCAATGTAGAGATATACTGACTGCATTTTTGATTTGCTGACATTTTCGGTTAATCTGCATAATACTTGAAGATATGTAAATCCACAAGATGGAAAAAATGACAAGATGGCTGAAGAAGTACTAGACAATTAGATAGCTAGATTTAATTCCTATTTCTAAACTTAGTTTCTCTTTGATCATATCATGTATCTCCTTTATGGAAATTATCTCTGTAGTTATCAAACATTATTCAACCGAATGAAATTACGAATTATTATTAGTTTTTTTTGCAAAACATAGATCCTGGGTATTATGATAATGTCCCTTGCCCTCCCAATCCTCCTTTATTAGGATAATAGGGGGAAGATGTCGTTACAGACTATCTTTTAATGTGGTTATTTTTCCTTTATCTTTACTGGAGATAGGAAAGTGTTACCCATGTGTATAATACCAATTTTTCAGCTGATAAGATGATGAGAAAATGGTGTGAGGCCTTTTCAACACATGTGGTAGATGCAAAGGCAGAAAAAAGAACAGTTAATATAGAAGATGTTTCCATAGTGTGTGATACCAGATGGCTTTCCTGATGAGCTAGTGGGTTTACCTCCAGAGAGAGATGTTGACATTGAGATAAGAATTCTACTTGGTAGTCACCCAATATCATTATTAGCCTACAGAATGGCACCTTAAGAATTAAAAGAATTAGAAACTCATTTACATGAGTTATTGGATAAGGGTTTGATTCAACCTAGTACATCCCCTTGGGGAGATCTAATATTTTTGTGATAAAGAAGGATGGAACTATGCAGTTGTGCATAGACTATAGGCACATGAAAAAGATAACCATCAAGAACAAATATCCAGTTTTGAGAATTGATTATCTTTTTGATCAGTTGCATGGAGGAAAAAATTATTTAAGATAGATATGAGGCCAAGATATCATCTGTTGAGGATGACGGCACTAGATGTACCTAAGTCAGCTTTCTGCATAAGATATGGATATTATGAGTTTTTATTTTATGTCTCTTGGACTAAAAAATGCCCCTACAACTTTTATGGATATATTGAATAGAGTTCTTAGACCATATCTAGATCAGTTTATAGTAGATCTCATAGATGATATCCTTATTTTTTAGAGAAGCAAGACAACATGAGAAGCATCTGAGAATAGCTTAGCAGTTGTTGCAACAACATCAGTTGTATGCCAAGTTAAACAAATATGAGTTCGGGTTGTCTAAAGTTTCCTTTCTTTGGCATTTCATTATCAGGAGAAGGAGTCATTGTAGACCCTATGAAAGTGGAATTTATTCTTTAGCAGTAGCAACCCACAACTCCAATTAATATTAGATGTTTTCTAGGGCTAGTCGAATGTAATAGGAGATTTGTAAGAAGCTTTAGTGTTTTAGCAAGACCCCTTACACATTTACCAAGAAAGGATGTGATTTTTGTTTTGTTTGAAATATGTGAGAAGAGTTGTCAAAGACTAAATAAACAATAGAAAAGATATATAGTATCAAATCTTAATTGAAAGTTGCATAGGATAGATAGAAAGATATGTAGAGGAAAAACACATACCATTTCAGCTTGAGGTTGGGGATGAGGTTTACTTGAAGGTTTAACCATGGAAAGGTATAATAATATTTAGAAAGCAAGTCAAACTAACACCTACATATATGGATCCCTATTCAATCATTCATAGGTTGGACCAGTCACATAAAAACTTGATTTGTTACTTGAGCTAGCAACCTTACATGATGCATGCATTTCATGTACTAATGTCGAAGAAGTGTCATCTAGGTATACAGAAGATGATAGATCCATATCCAGTACATCTAAGAGAAGATATCCCTTATGTTGAAGGCCCTACACAAATTCTAGATCGTAGGATTCTGAATCTTAAAAAGAGGGAGATGTCATTAGTGAAAGTCCTTTTGAAGAGTTAGAGTCGGATATGTGTAACAAGTATCACTTCCTCTTTTAGGTATTTTGACAAATAAAACTCATACCATGATTTATTGGTAATTTGAGGGTTTAAAATAATTCTAGTATTAATTACACCTTTATTATCCCTTATTAACACTTTGCATGATTAACTGATTGATTTATGTTTTTATTTTAACTTAAAATTGTTTATTTATAAGTTAGAGAAAACATGTGCAGTGAATGCATCAAGGTTTGAACCCTAGTTGATACAATAATAGCCCAAATTTATGTTAAAGAGAATTATGAATATTTGAGGAGTTTTATTAATACAGAAAAAATGATTTAAAAATTATCAAAATTTTACTTCACAATGAGAATTCAATTATGAACCTAATGCAAAAAATGATTTAAAAATTATCAAAATTTTACTTCACAATGAGAATTAAATTATCAAAATTATCTTATGTTTTTTTCACCGATATTTTATAGCTATGACAGATCAAACGACTAAGGTAAAGGGACAATTTTTTTGTTGTTCCGCTACCCCCTTCCTGAAAACCCTAAAAACTACATACTTATAGTTCTTACATATCTTCTTCTGGATCCAAAGGTTAACAATGTCTTCTTGATTTTAGTTTTAATTAGTATGCTATATGGACTGATAAAGATGGTGGAAATGGTTGGACTTTATAAGAAAAACTTAATACATAAATTCGTCATTTCACAAATATATGTTTAAAATGAAACTAAATCAAACATAAATATAATGTCAGTTCAATGTAATTTTATACTAGTTGACGGTTCCATCCAATTTAAGAAATTCACAATCCAATATGTATGATTTGTTTGGCCAAATCAAATTTTGTTATTGACCAAAAAAATGTATGTATGATTTGTTTGTAGTTTTAGTGGTAAGACAAATCAAATAAGACTATACCCATCCTTAATTACAACATATCTCAAGTTTATAGAACTCAACCCCCCTGTTGTAGATTTCTGGATCTACCACTGGTCTAAATCACACATGTAGAAGAAATGGCATGTAATTCATTAAAACATGATTGTAATAGGAGGAAGGGGGTCACACATTGCTACTAGGGAAACCCTTGATTTCTAAGAAATATTTTCATCAAGAAATGATTCCCTGAAGCATAGAACAATACAAGTAACACTTTCTTAAAGATAATCTCAATCTTGTTCTTATATTAAAACATAACATAAATAGGATTTTATATGATCGAACATGGTAGTCGATTATTAATTTGAAGATGATAATTATGTTAAACCTCCTTTTCAAATAAAATAAAGGTTACAAAGATTCATCTCCTCACCCTCTAGTTGAGACCTGAAACATACACAACATATAGTCATTTACATAGAAAAGGCTCCCACAAGAAGATAAAAGAAAGAATACTAGGCTAAATTGACAAACATATGTGTTATATCTCACGCAAAATGTATAGCTATAAAACAACAAACATAGTAACTATTATATTTAACCATAAACATCCTCCAAAGAAACTATAAGCTTACATGTTGAACTAGCATATCTAAGCCTCAAGGAGGGAGAGAAGATGATTTCAAATGCTCGAGGCTTTAAGGTTGTGTATGTTTTGTCAACAACAAGCATAATGACAATGAACCCAACCTACATTAACTACAAAAAAATGACAAGACACTCAATACAATTTGTAAGTGTCATGTGTTTGTGTGGACTAATCACAAAAACTATGGGTAAATTATGTGCCAAAAAATATTGCAATGGATTTGCAAAAAAAGTAGGTTGCATATGAATATTTTCAATCAATAAATTATCTACAAATAGCCTTCCTCCTTAGTAGTCATTTCTTTATGTATGACATATTCCTTAGCTCAATATCAACTTTTCCAAGCAATTCTCCTATGGGAATATTAGGCATGGAATGATAATTGACAAAATCATGTGAGCAATTAAAGATGTTTTCAATAAATGACAACCCTTATTTAAATAGTTTATAATGTGTTTTAATGCATAATGACTAACCTTCCATGTTCCACCTATTCATTTGACTCCTTGTCATCCTCGTTAATAGATACAATGGAGAAGATATTTATATGTCCTTGTCATTTGGGAGGAGGAAAGAAAAACTTGTTTGTTTAACATGTCAAGGAGGAATCCCTTATTTTCAATACCTTTATGTGGTACTTAGATTATTATCATCATTGGATACAATCAATGAAAGATGTTTCTTTCTTTTACACGTCACCTTCTTGTTAGTTATGGCTTTCCTTGTCATTGTTGTGATTGTTATAGAAAGTCTTTGCATTGCTTCCTCATCAAATAATAGGAGAGTTTCAAATGAATTTTCTCAAGGAATTTAAGGATAAAGGAAATTATTCATATTCTTATAAAATCCATTGGTAGTAAGGCAATCAACATGCCATCTAATTGTGACATCAATCACTAACTTCAAAGTGCTCTCTTGGCGGTGGGGCACAATGTAGGTATCATGGCTTGGTTAGGCAGGGTTGGCAGTTAATAAATCTATCCGTGTGTCTAATGGAGAGCTAAGGGAGGAATGTAAAAAGAAGGAATTACTTAACACCAATGGATATATAAGATGACATCCATGACGTACTGACAAAATAGAGTGTCAACATCAAAATCTAGGTTGTCGTTAAATAACAAATAGTTCATCTCCATCAGGATACTGTATTTCTTTCTCTTCTCTTTCTTTATTGAGTATATCAACTAAAATATCATGTCATGTGTTGTTTTGGGTGAGAGAATGCTAGTATGATATGGTGGGCATCCCTCTATCCAATAGGCTAATTACCTATCTATCCACAGGGACAGTGTGGTTGGTATTTTTTATCCTTTCTTGGTGATTCTCTTTTCTTGATCAGTGAAGAGAGATCATACGTGGGAACATCTTTGTACATTGATAGATAATTAAAGGAAAAGGCATATACCCAACCTCCAATGTTATATGGTACTTAAGAAACTAAAAGTAAAATTTATTCTATTTATATTTGGTTACAACATATCTTGTTTTGATAGCTAATTAGGAAATTATTGTCAGGTATGTATATTGATCAAAGTACATATCAAATCAGACCACCTAAATAAAAGAAACCTTTTGAATTGGCGATTGATACCTATAAGACTTGATGTGGTTCCATCAACTCCATATCGATAAAAACATAGAATGGATTTAGATCCGTCCAAATTATTAAGATTCCTACTAGATAGAAATCATGTGAAAATTGTTGGTATGTATTCCCAGAGAGTTAATCATATGATGATTGTGTTGGCATATCTTGTAAATGATTTGATTTATAAGAAAGGTAATCTTTTAATTTATTATATTTTGTTCAGTCATGAGCTAATGATGAAACATAATGAATGTCTAAAAAATGACATTACTCAATGACACATGTCTTCAAGTTGATAACCTGAACAATGAGATCATATAGATATCAAGAGTATGCACATTATTGTTATGTCCCTAGTAGGATGCTATTGTGGAAGGATGATAGACAAAAATGACATGTAAGACTAGAGTGTGTTTTGGTTGATGAAGGAATCTCATCAATCATGATATATGATATCAAACCAAACACATAGATACTTTTTAGAGAACAATGTATTGGACATACCCACCTACAAAGTGACACGTTAAAACCACAATTGGTAGTTAGAATTATCTCTCATAGTGATGATGGTGATTGTGGTTCTTAGACCTAAAATCACTATGTTCATCACATGTCGTTTGATGTACTTTGACATAATCCACCGTGGCATTGAATACAGGTTGCTATAAAGGTGGTGCTCAGGGGTATTGTGACATATGGGGATGACTATGAGTGATTTAGATGGGATTTGTCCCTCCTACAAGAGTTTGATATCCAGACCACTTGTTAAGCAATATTGAGAAAGGCATGTGCATGCACATGTGAATAAATATATGATATTGAGTTCACATATATCTCAGAAAATCTGATCTAGTTCAAGGAACATGCACTGAACATTAGGAGGATGACAATTTCATGCCTTGAGTTTGATTTGGATATCAACAACAAAGGAATTATACAATCACTATATTACCAATCACATATTGTAGGTTGAAGTTGTTCTCTAACTTTCCAAATTACTTGAGTAGTAATGATGTGTTTCTAGATACCTCTCTTTGTTTATGATGTCATAAATTAGTTATGGACACTCACTACTGACATAACTTGGAACCTATAGGGTCACACTCATAGGATACACTTGGAATAGCAGTTCATTCATGAATATAGTTTAAACTTGATTACTACAGATTTACATATTCTATTTGGGCAAAATTGGTTAAAACATGACTGACTGGACTCTGAATAGACTAGTTCAAGTGTTGAACTGATCGGTTGGCGTGTCAGGTTTATTGAAATTGAATTGGCTGATTGGTTGAACTAGGGCATGAAGCGACAAGTTCACTAAGTGAACTAATTGGCTCAAGGGCTTGAACAACCAGTTCCTAAGATGAACTGTCTGGTTCATTGATCAATTGGATTGGATCAATGATTAGTGTCAAAGTCATTTTGTGCACTAGTCAAATATTAATAGTCAATACAATTGTGATTGGAAAACATGATGGAGCAACCAGTTCAAGGATTTAACTATTTGGTTCACATGCTATTCAATTGGTTCACCCATGAATCGATCATTTTTCCACTCAAAGGATCCAAAAATTCATGAAATTGCATCCCCTTTGACTCCCGCTGAGAATGGGAACCCTGACCCTGACCCTCCTATAAATAGAGGGGTACTAAGAGCTTTTCAGACGCATCAATTAGCTTTGACAATTGTTGTATTCTCTGATTGTGGTAACTGAGAGAATCCGAGCATGTCCTACCCAATATAGGGAGGGATAGCAAGGGAGAACAATTGTGGGGGAGCAAGTTGGTGCTAGTACATCGACTGGATGGGACAACTCCTTGTCTTCTCTTCTAGAATGATGGGAGTTCTCAGTGGTCCGTGTGGACTACAAAAGAGGTGAGGAGGTTGTTGCTTGCCACACAGAGGAAAAGGTCAATTGATGTTCACGGTGATCAACCAGGAGTTATTGGTGACTCTATTCATGTGTGATTTCAATGAAGGCACACACTATTGTGAGAGTATTGGTACAGGTATAATCTCACAAACCAGCCTTCCAATTATATATATATTGACACTATCATTTTTTAAAGGGGATATGGTAGTTAAAATTTTATTTTCATTGCTTGTTTTGTAGCCATATTTCCCTACAATGGTATCAGATCCACATCAATCTACTACGTTTTGAGATTTAACCAATATGATCAGATTTTTGTTTTATCTTTTATCTATTGTATACAATGTGAATACTTAAAATGATAAATGTGCATATCTGATTTAATACCACCTACGATCCCAACTAATATGTGTGTATGTGTGCAATTTACACACGTCGCCCAAAAATTAGTTTTGATGGTGGGTGTGTAGCATGGTTATGGCCAATAACCCTAGTTGTTTGTGCTTGGTTGATTTTGGTTGTTTATTCCTATTTATATGTGAGTCTGCATATTGAGCCTCTATCTTCTCTTAAACATGAAAAAGTATTATTCTCTATTTCCTATGATCCCCTCCAATGAAAACTAAACTTTCTCTGTTACCATGTAATAAGTTTAATAGAAATATGATAGTTTTAATTCTTATTACGATGAAGAAGACATTTAGCACCAGACGAACTGCCTTTTTTAGAAGACGAGCTGATCGACTAAAGGACTGAGGAGGACATATGATAAGAGGAAGTGAACTTGAATGGATCGAATGGTGGCCCAACTGAGCATGTGGAGGTGTCCAAGATATCATTTGGACCAAAGACCAGATGACCATCTCACAACTAACCAACCGACCAGGAGGCGAGCTGGTTGGTTTAAGCGTTGAATTGATCAACCCAGATTGGTTCAAGCATAGATATTCAACAACACTAGTATGACCATAACCATTACCATTGCTTATGTTTTTTATTTCATGTTTTCTATTGTGGGATATAGCATGTATATGCTACGTTGTTTAATATGTGGTGATTGGATATGTATATATATATTTATAAATATAATATTTCTCAATCAAACATAATAAGTCTAATATGCTTTTCATTAGCAACACACATGAAAAGCTTGATCCATTATGTATGGTCACAACAAGTGTGCTGTGATATCCATCATGTGGAAGTGTGATGGTAGTTATGTGGGCCTACCAAGTAGGGTGCATTGCTATCGTGTTGGCTTTTGGGACAAACTTAACTAAGTGATCTTAATGAGATTAAGCACATACAATCATGTAGATGACTTCGACAAAGAGTTTGCATACCATCTATCCAAAAATTACATAAGATGCAATTAGAAAAAGTTACCTACCTTAATCATTGATTATAGATGTTGGAATTGGTTGAGTAAAATCTCAATTTTTTTGGGTCTTGGCTCACTCGAAGGTTGTATGCTGCAATTTTCTGAATTGATATGTCGGGCTATCAATTTGAACAAAATCATGAGAATGATAATTAATTAAAGACCTAATTAAACACCATCAAATTTCATTTCAATTTAATCAAATCAAAGAAAAAATTCCAAAATTGTAAATTCCTCTTATAGAATCAAATTGGAACAAACAACACTTTTTCTCTACAATTATTCCTTGAGATGGAGAAGTTAAATGGGAATAATTTCCATCACTGGTTAAGGATGTTGAGAAATATTCTCACACAGGATTGCAACCTTTATGTCCTAGAGACACCAAATCCAGATGAACCTACTCCCATTGCACCTAAGGCTGAAAGAGATGCTTAAAAGAAGCATACTAAAGATGTCATTGATGTCAAATGTTTGATGTTGTGATCCATGAACTTTGAGTTGTAGAGACAACATGAGAACATGGATGTTATTGAGGTGATAACACATCTCAAGAGCATGTTTCAAGACCAGGACATATAGGAGAGATATGATGTCTTCAAGGCGTTGTTCAAAATGTAACATGGCAGAAGGAGATCTAGTAGGTCCTCATGTTCTCAAGCTCATTGGGTATGTGGAGAACCTTGTTAGACTGGGATTTTCCTTGGGTCAAGAGTTCAATGCGATTATACAGTCACTACCAGAGTCATATAGTTAGTTTTTCATGAGTTACAAAATGAATGACTTTGACAAGCCAATGACAGAGTTACTTGGCATGTTGAGAACAACTGAGGCACAAATGAAGAAAGTTGGATGATAAGAAGTATGCGATGATAATCAACATATCAAAGGGGATGTCCAAGGGCAAATGCAAAGATAAGAATAGTTCTAAAGTTGGATAGAAGCCCAAATCATTAGCACTCAAAGAAAAGGGAGGGGTGAATAAGGGAGGCAATTGTCACCACTGTCACCAGCCTGGACACTGGAAGAGGGATTTCCCTCTCTACATGGAGGAACTATTGAATAAGAAGGATGGCATAGAGATCTCCACTTCAAGAATACATGTTATTAGATAAATTTAATTACTTCTTCATCTTGGGTATATGATACCGAATGTAGATCTCCCATATGTTCGAATATGCAGGATTTGAAAAGAAGTAAGTCTTTACAAAAGGGCAAGATAAGACCATTTGTCACAAATGGAGAAAGAGTTATTGCCACTACAGTTAGAGCTTATAATTCTTCTCTTCCCATAAGGAATGGAATAGAGTTAATGAACTACTATTTCATATCTATTAATAATAGAAACATTTTACTTTCTGCGTCTTGTATGCACAAGGATGAATATGGAAATCTAATAAAGTATAGTTAATGTCTATTTCAAAAGGATGAAATTTTTGATGGTAGTGCCCCAAATATATTATGATCATTTTTTGTTGCATCCAAAGATAAATTTTCATAATGTAAATAAATATATATTAAAACTTAACTCAAAAAATGAATACCTTTAGCATTGCCATCTAGAGGACATGAATAAGAAATGCATTTCTAGAATACACAATGATATTTTTGAGACTCTTTTGGTTATAGAACCCACGTAGACATGCAAATCTTATATATTGGGCAATATGACAAAAGCACCTTCCACTTGATGTAGTGGGAAAGTGAGTATTTATTAGACTTGTACATATTGATGTATGTGGATTTTTTAGAATAAATGCTAAAGGAAGCTAATAGTACCTCATTATATCTACTAATAATCTTAGTAGATATGGTAACTGTAACATACTGAATCTCAGGGTCTTCCCTGCAATTTACCCATATTCTATCTTTTCATTTCTTTCAAGTCCTTTTGGACTAATTTCATAAATTTCCCTTCTTTTATATTCTTTTTCGACTCCTTGTGCAATTTTTTTTTTAAAATTGGCCATTCATTCATCCCGTGGCCGGGGGGTTTCGAACTTGAGACCTCTCGGTCTTACATCAGTACTTTTACCATCTAGGTGCCATCTCTTTGGCGGACTCCTTGTGCAATTTGAACACAATTCAAGGTTGAAATTACCTCTTTCCCTCATTTATATAAATGGAGGGGTGTTTGCACAACTAACCCACACAATGAAATAATTGGGGTCTTAATATGCAAAATGTACACTTAAGAGAGCAAATAAGTGGATAATGTGTTTTTAGAGATCTTATATCTTTTTGGACTAAGATATGAATATTAATGTGTATTTGAGTGTTTAATGAGAGTATTTCCCCTTTTTCCTTCTCTCTCCTAAAAAATGATAATAATATATCAAAATAGAATATAATGGTGAGATTTGCTTTTAAAGTTAATAATGGATGAATATCTCGAATTTCACTCTTATAATCCATTAAAAGAAGTCTTTTCATATAACTCATTCATTTTAATATATTAATATACTCTTTAATGAGAAATATATTTATTAAGGGCAAAATAATGAGTAAAATGAGAAAGTAATTGAATATCATTGTTCTAGACTTTAATGTGAGATAATGGTTCATATTTGGTGGCTTTTGGAGTTGATTTGACCCCTCAAAACTATTTTATACGCTTTTAATATAGTGTAAATTAAAATGGTGAATAATAACCCACCTTCATACCTCACTCTTTTTATGGGCTAATAAAACTTGCAAATACATGCTATTAGGGAGTGGAGGACTCTTGGACTCCAAATCTCGTATTTGGGAACCAAGGGTTACTTATAAAAGCAACACATAATTATTTGCTCAAGCATTATATTAATATATGATTTAATATTCAAAACAACTATTGGAGGTCAAAGGTCGGGTGAAACGAAAATATAATTATATAGAATGAATCTAGACATCATTAGCAACTTGGGTTTAAAATTGTAGTCCATTTGGAGTTTGTTTGACCTCCCAAATGCATTAAACAAGTTTTAATAAAGTGTGACATAAAATCAATCAATACATCACTTATACACATCATTTAAGGCAAAGTTGGGCTTAAATGATTGTCACGCAGGCATGGGCCATGTAGGTCTATTGTGGACGCAGATCCAACAGCTATCGTTTAGCCCGATCATGATCCAAGGGCCAAGAGTTTATCTTCCACCTCTGACAGTTACACGTAAAGTTGGCCTAGACTCCTCAACTTCAATCTCCTCGTATACTCGATCATTTTGTGAGATTTTTTCTCCGTTCGCTTCGTCTCCTCCTCCCGGTTCATTTGAGCCATTACTCATCCAGCGAGGTGCGGTGAAGCCTAAATGCCAAGGGGTGCCGGCCAAGGCTTCTCACCTCCACCTCCGTTTCGCATCCACAGACATCCCCACCTATAAGTATCCTCCTACACAGCTGCTTCGGCCCCTTGGCAACTTTCCCAACCCATCAATTTGGTCTGAAGACATGCATCTAGCCGACGGAGTGGAGCTCTAGCTGATGACCTTGTGGCACCTCTCCCCGGAGCTAGAGTGCTCATGCGTCGAAATTTATTGGCCAAGTGAGTTCGTCTTTCAATTCTCTTCGTTTTGAGTACTTGTGCGTCCGATTTGGTTGAGAAACGCAAAAACGCCCAAGTTCCCCAGATACACCTCGGCGCCATGGCTGCGCCCGAGCTTGAAGAAGCACGGTTAGCTTTTTAGTTTTTTTCCCCCGCGGGCCCTCTTTTCCTGATCCTCTCACCAGGGGCAGTTTCGTCATCTGAAACCTTGTTTTTTTACCCATTTAGCAATTAATTGGTCAGTTTTGTTTAATTCATAGTAAATCGCTTGGTTATCGAAAAAATATCTATAAATAGTCGTTGGAAAGGATTTTTCGAGTAGAATCCGAATTTCCAGTTTTTGAGTCCTGTTTTCATCCCAACTCTGATAATTAATTCAAACCTCAATTTAAATGTATAAAGTGTTATAAAATGATTATAATAGTGTTTTAACTCTATTTTTGAAAAGAAAATATGTTTTCTCGAGTAGAAAAATATTAGGAATCATTTGGCCCTGTTTCCAGACCCAAAATCCAAAGTTTTAATCTATGGTTTATAAATGTGGACATTTTACACTTAAAGTACCTTTAAGTAACCTAATACATGTGTAATGTTTGCAACTAGGGAAATATGGAATTGGATACAATTAGACTGGTGAATGTGATGGTAATGAATTGAAACTAAGGTATGTGACCCCTATGTATGTGAATCCTATTATTTATCAATGAATGATGAATGTGGAATGTATATGTGCAAATCACACCTATCCTTATGTTAGGCTTTTATCCATCCCTACCTTCATTATGTGATAGCCTTGTTATCCTTCTACATGTATTTATTTATCTCTTTACTATGTGATGCTTCTATTGCCTATGTGGCTCATTTAATTGTAACTCTTGGATATTGCTATGGACAATGTTGGCTCATCCATTTATTGAGATTATTTAATTGGGTTTTATTCCCATTTTGCAATGTTGCAATGTTGTTACTTCTCACTACTGCCAAGTGACTATTTAAGCATGATGTATTTTAGGCCAAATGAAAATGTAGTGTACATGAGTACAAACCACCCACATGGCACTGAGGTTTTAGTCCTCCTGTCGGGCACTGGGGTTTTAGTCCCCCTGTCATTTTATATTAGGCACTGGGGTTTTAGTCCCGCTGCCACTTTATATAGGCATTGGGGTTTTAGTCCCCCTGCCACTTGGTGAGGTTTGGTAGGTGCCTCACCCTACATTGAGATGACTTTGTGTCTTAATATATTCATTCTATGTGATTATTATTGTGGTGATTGATTATGGCAGTTCTCTTTTTCTTATTTGAATATTTGTCTCATTCTCTTAAAATCTTATAGCATAGAGAATCTTTTATTATGCAATGTTGTTGACTATTACTTGTCCTATTCCTTTTGATTGACACATACTTTTATCCTTATTTTGCTGGATGATCCCAACCATCCAGGTATAGGATCAGAGTGCACAGCTGAAGCTTGGTGAACCTAAGGGTAAGGATAGGACAAGAAGAAAAGGAACATACAACTTGCATGATCATAGTTACCTTTATAAGTTGTTTTGTTGGGAGACAATATTGGCTTAGTCTAAGTCTTCCTCTACCTAGACCCTATGATTTGTATAAAGTTGTACTTCCTTTATGGAAATTTTTATAATGTACTATTTATACATTTTGAATAAAGTCAAGTTTTATTTCTTCCACTGTCACACATTTGATGTACTTGTTTACCATGTTTAATAGTACAGACTATGTCTTTACAACATGGTATCAGAGCTATTAGGGAGTGGAGGACTCTTGGACTCCAAATCTCGGATTTGGAAACCAAGGGTTGCATATAAAAGTAACACATAATTATTTGCTCAAGCATTATATTAATATATGATTTAATATTCAAAATAATTATTCAAGGACAAATGTTGGTTGAAACGAAAATATAATTATATAGAATTAATATAGACGTCATTAGCAACCTGGGGTTAAAATTTGAGGCCATTTAGAGTTTGTTTGACCTCCCAAATGCATTAAACAAGTTTTTAATAAAGTGTGACATAAAATCAATCAATACATCAGTTATACACATCATTTAAGCCAAAGTTGGGCTTAAATGATTGTCACGCAAGCATGGGTCACGCAGGTCTACTGTGGATGCAGATCCAATGACTATTGTTTATCCTGATCACGATCCAAGGGCCAAGAGTTCATCTTCCACCTCCGACAGTTTCACATAAAGTTGGCCTAGACTCCTCAACTTCGGTCTCCTCGTATACTCGATCATTTTGCGAGATTACTTCTCTGTTTGCTTCGTATCCTCCTCCCAGTTCATTTGAGCCATTACTCATCTAGTGAGGTGCGGCGTAGCCTAAACACCAAGGGCGCCGGTCAAGGCTTCTCACCTCCACCTCCGTTTCGCATCCACGGACATCCCCACCTATAAGTATCCTCCTACACAGCTGCTTCGGCCCCTTAGCAACTTTCCCAACCCATCAATTTGGTCTGAAGATGTGCATCTAGCTGATGGCATGGAGCTCTAGCTACTGACCTTGCGACACCTCTCCCCGGAGCTGGAGTGCTTGTGTGTCAAAATGTATTGGCCAAGTGAGTTCATTTTTCAATTTTCTTCGTTTCGAGTACTTGTGCGTCCGATTTGGTTGAGAAACGCAAAAACGGCCAAGTTTCCAAGATACACCTCGGCACCACTGCTGCGCTCGAGCTTGAAGAAGCTCGGGTGGCTTCTTAACGTTTTCCCCTGCGCGCCCTCTTTTCCCGATCCTCTCGCCAGGGGCAGTTTCGTCATCTGAAACCTTGTTTTTTTTACCCATTTAGCAATTAATTGGTCAGTTTTGTTTAATTCGTAGTAAATCACTCGGTTAAAGGAAAAATATGTATAAATAGTCATTGGAAAGGATTTTTTTGAGTAGAATCCGAATTTATAGGTTTTGAGTCCTGTTTTCCATCACAACTCTAATAATTAATTAAAAAAAATTAAATGTATAAACTGTTATAAAATGATTATAATAGTGTTTTAACTCTGTTTTTGAAAAGAAAATATGTTTTCTCCAGTAGAAAAATATAAGGAATTGTTTGGCCCTATTTCCAGACCCAAAATCTAAAGTTTTAATCCATGGTTTATAAATGTGGACATTTTATACTTAAAGTACCTTTAAGTAACCTAATACATGTGTAATGTTTGCAGCTAGGGAACATGGAATTGGATACAATCAGACTAGTGAATGTGATGGTAATGAATTGAAACTAAGGTATGTGACCCCTGTGTATGTGAATCCTATTATTTATCAATGAATGATGAATGTGGAATGTATATGTGGAAATCACACCTATCCTTATGTTGGGCTTTTATCCATCCCTACCTTCATTATGTGCTAGCATTGTTATCCTTCTACATGTCTTTATTTGGCTCTTTACTATATGATGCTTCTATTGCCTATGTGGCTCATTTAATTGTAACTCTTGGATCTTGCTATGGCCAATGTTGGCTCATCCATTTATTGAGATTATTTAATTGGGTTTTATTCCCATTTTGCAACGTTGCAATGTTGTTACTTCTCACTACTGCCAAGTGACTATTTAAGCATGATGTATTTTAGGCCAAATGAAAATGTAGTGTACATGAGTACAAACCACCCACATGGCACTGAGGTTTTAGTCCTCCTTCCGGGCACTGGGGTTTTAATCCCCCTGCCATTATATATTAGGCACTCGAATTTTAGTCCCCCTGCCACTTTATATAGGCACTGGAGTTTTAGTCCCCCTACCACTTGGTGAGGTCTGGTAGGTGCCTCACCATACATTGAGATGACTTTGTGTCTTAATATATTCATGCTATGTGATTATTATTGTGGTGATTGATTATGGGAGTTCTCTTTTTCTGATTTGAATATTTGTCTCATTCTCTTAAAATCTTGTAGCATAGAGAATCTTTTATTATGCAATGTTGTTGACTATTACTTGTCCTATTCCTTTTGATTGACACATAATTTTATCCTTCTTTTGTTGGATGATCCCAACCATCCGTGTATAGCATCAGAGTGCGTAGCTGAAGCTTGGTGAACCTAAGGCTAAGGATAGGACAAGAAGAAAAGGAACATATAGCTTGCATGATCATAGTTACCTTTATAAGTTGTTTTGTTGGGCGACAATATTGGCTTAGTCTAAGTCTTCCTCTACCTAGATCCTATGTTTTGTATAAAGTTGTACTTCCTTTATGGAAATTTTGTAATGTACTCTTTATACATTTTGAATAAAGTCAAGTTTTATTTCTTCCGTTACCACACATTTGACGTATTTGTTTATCATGTTTAATAGTAGAGACTGGGTCTTTACAGCATGGTATCAAAGCATCAATGGAGTGGAGGACTCTTGGACTCCAAATCTTGGATTTGGGATCCAAGGGTTGCTTATAAAAGCAACACATAATTATTTGCTCAAACATTATATTAATATATGCTTTAATATTCAAAATAATTATTTGAGGCTAAAGGTTGGGTGAAACGAAAATCTAATTATATAGAATGAATAAATACGTCATTAGCAACCTGGGGTTAAAATTTGAGGCCATTTTGAGTTTGTTTGACCTCCCAAATACAGTAAACAAGTTTTTAATAAAGTGTGACATAAAATCAATCAATACATCAGTTATACACAACATTTATGCCAAAGTTGGACTTAAATGATTGTCACGCAAGCATGCGTCACGCAGGTCTACTGTGGATGTAGAGCCAACAGCTATCATTTATCCTGATCACGATCCAAGGGTCAAGAGTTCATCTTCCACCTCTGACAGTTACACGTAAAGTTGGCCTAGACTCATCAACTTCGATCTCCTCGTATACTCGATCATTTTGTGAGATTTCTTCTCCGTTTGCTTTGTCTCCTCCTCCCGGTTCATTTGAGCCATTACTCGTCCAGTGAGGTGCGGCGTAGCCTAAATGCCAAGGGGCTCCGGCCAAGGCTTATCACCTCCACCTCTATTTAGCATCCACGGACATCATCACCTATAAGTATCCTCCTACACAGCTGCTTCGGCCCCTTAGAAACTTTCCCAACCCATCAATTTGGTCCGAAGATGTGCATCTAGCCGATGTTGTGGAGCTCTAGCTTCTAACCTTGCAGCACCTCTCCTCGGAGCTGGAGTGCTCGTGCGTCAAAATTTGTTGGCCAAGTGAGTTCGTCTTTCAATTCTCTTCGTTTCGAGTACTTGTGCGTCCAATTTGGTTGAGAAACGCAAAAACGCCCAAGTTCCCAAGATACACCTCGGCGCCATGGTTGCACCCGAGCTTGAAGAAGCTCGGGTGGCTTTTTACATTTTTGCCCCCGCGCACCGTCTTTTCTTGATCCTCTTGCCAGGGGCAGTTTCGTCATCTGAAACCTTGTTTTTTTTACCCATTTAGCAATTAATTGGTCAATTTTGTTTAATTAGTAGTAAATCGCTCAGTTATCAGAAAAATATGTATAAATAGTCATTGGAAAGGATTTTTTTGAGTAGAATCCGAATTTCCAGTTTTTGAGTCCTGTTTTCCATCCCAACTCTGATAATTAATTCAAACCTCAATTTAAATGTATAAAGTGTTATAAAATGATTATAATAGTGTTTGAACTCTATTTTTTAAAAGAAAATATGTTTTCTCGAATAGAAAAATATTAGGAATCGTTTGGCCCTAATTCCAGACCCAAAATACAAAGTTTTAATCCATGGTTTATAAATGTGGACATTTTACACTTAAAGTACCTTTAAGTAACCTAATACATGTGTAATGTTTGCAACTAGGGAAATATGGAATTAGATACAATCAGACTGGTGAATGTGATGGTAATGAATTGAAACTAAGGTATGTGACCCCTATGTATGTGAATCCTATTATTTATCAATGAATGATGAATGTGGAATGTATATGTGGAAATCACACCTATCCTTATGTTGGGCTTTTATCCATCCCTACCTTCATTATGTGCTAGCCTTGTTATCCTTCTACATGTCTTTATTTGGCTCTTTACTATGTGATGCTTCTATTGCCTATGTGGCTCATTTAATTGTAACTCTTGGATCTTGCTATGGCCAATGTTGGCTCATCCATTTATTGAGATTATTTAATTGAGTTTTATCCCCATTTTGCAATGTTGCAATGTTGTTACTTCTCACTACTGCCAAGTGACTATTTAAGCATGATGTATTTTAGCCCAAATGACAATGTAGTGCACATGAGTACAAACCACCCACAGGGCACTGATGTTTTAGTCCTCCTGTCAGGAAATGGGGTTTTAGTCCCCCTGCCATTTTATATTAGGCACTGGGGTTTTAGTCCCCCTGCCACTTTATATAGGCACTGGGGTTTTAGTCCCCCTGCCACTTGGTGAGGTCCGGTAGGTGCCTCACCATACATTGAGATGACTTTGTGTGTTAAAATATTCATGCTATGTGATTATTATTGTGGTGATTGATTATGGCAGTTCTCTTTTTCTTATTTGAATATTTGTCTCATTCTCTTAAAATCTTGTGGCATAGAGAATCTTTTACTATGCAATGTTGTTGATTATTACTTGTCCTATTCCTTTTGATTGACACATACTTTTATCCTTCTTTTGCTGGATGATCCCAACCATCTAGGTATAGGATCAGAATGCGCAACTGAAGCTTGGTGAACCTAAGGATAAGGATAGGACAAGAAGAAAAGGAACATATAGCTTGCATGATCATAGTTCCCTTTATAAGTTGTTTTGTTGGGAGACAATATTGGCTTATTTTAAGTCTTCCTCTACCTAGATCCTATGTTTTGTATAAAGTTGTACTTCCTTTATGGATATTTTGTAATG
The DNA here is from genome assembly GCA_963693085.1 of Alisma plantago-aquatica. NCBI lineage: Eukaryota > Viridiplantae > Streptophyta > Magnoliopsida > Alismatales > Alismataceae > Alisma > Alisma plantago-aquatica. Next base: position 71,016,904 of record OY856412.1, on the reverse strand, counting down.
TACTCTTTATACATTTTGAATAAAGTCAAGTTTTATTTCTTCCGCTGCAACACATTTGATGTATTTGTTTATCATGTTTAATAGTAGAGACTGGGTCTTTACAGTAACCTATAGTGAGTGAAACACAAATATTGTTTTCTTGAAGTGCTCAAGAAAGATCATGAATGAAGTACACAACGACCTTGGTAAAAGTATTAAGATACTTTGATATGATCAATGTTGAAATAATTTACACTAAGAATTTGAGGACGTTCTGGAGACTGTGATAGTGTATCACAATGAGCTCTAACTAAAATATAATGATGTATTAGAAAGAAGGAATCATACATTGATGTATCGTGGTGTGAATATTAATAAAATTAATGTGTCTTCCAATTCCTTTTGGCACATTCTTTACACTAAAACAATGTACTGTCTATAATGGTTCAAAAGACACCATATGAGATATGGTTTGGGAGATGTCCAGGTATGTATTTTAAGAATTAGTATTGAATGCTTGTATAAGAAAATAGTTTCTTGGAAATCTTTATACTCAAATAACATAAATGTTAGTTTGTTGAATACTATACCTTTTATCCCTATATGATAACAAAAGTGTTTGTTACTGGGATGGCTAAATGCCTAGTAGGAATGTAATTCCATTGGAATAAATGGGAGTAAAATAGAACTCGAAAAGTTCGAGATCAAAAAGAAAACATTGAACCTAAAAGTACAGTAAAAACAAAGAGAATCACAAATTTTTGTGGAATCTCAAGTTCCTTAAGTAACACAAGAATCATAGTTCTAGTAGAACACACGATGAGCTTCAAATATTATGATATACTATAACTCAGATAGGCAACGAGTTGTTCATAAGATGATGAGCCAACAACCTATATAGAAACTATTGAGGGACCAAGGTCTAAGAATTGGCTTAAGGCCATTGTATCCAAAATAGAATCCATGTACACCAACAAGGTATGACCTTGGTAGTACCACCCAAATTGGTAAAACCCATAGGGCAGTTGGATCTTCAGAATGAAAACTCATATGGATAACCTATAAGAGAAGATTGGTGGTGAAGGTTTTCAAATAAGTTCAAAGTGTTGAACATGATGAAATCTCTTTACCCATTGCCATGGCTAAGTCCATTAGGATCATGCTTTCCATTGCATCTCATCAAGACTATGAAATTTGGCATATGGATATTAAAACCACATTCCTTAATAGGAATAATTGATAGGATGTGAATGTGACACAATGTGAAGGTTTTATAACTCCATTAATGTAAATAATGCCTATAAGCTACAAAGATCAATCAAGAGATTGAAGCAAGCATTTCAAAAGTAGAATATTTAATTTGACAAGATAGTCAAAGAGTTTGACTTGAATTAAAATACGATGAAATTTTTTATTACAAAAGATTTATTGGGAGCATATTAACATTCTATATATTGATGCAAAATAACATGACAATACTATAAGTATTGAAATCTGACATGGAAAGCACCTTCTCTAAGAAGGATTTAAGGGAAACATCCTATGTGATAGGATTTGAGATCTATAGAGATAGTTCCAAAAATGCTTCCTTACCTAAGTAAGAGCATATACATTAGTAAAATGTTGAAAGGGTTCAACATGAAGGATTGAATGAGAGAAAATCTATCCATGATTCATGGGATCAGTCTTTGAAGAACCTGGTATTCCAATTCGTATGAAGAATGGAAAACATTAGTAAGATGTCATATGCAATCACAGTTGGATCTATCATGTATGAAATATAATGTACTCATCCCATTATCTTATATGTATTGGACATGACAAGATGATATTAGTCAGATTCCAATGAAGGTCACTGGGAAAGCCATAAAGAACATCCTTAAGTACTTGAGAAGTACTAGAAGGATTAGTTCCTTGGTTATGGAAATTAATGAGTTACACCAATTACCACTTCCAAAATGACAATCTAAAATTTGTGTTTGACCTTAAAACAAGAACAATAAGGTGGAAAAGTTCTGAACTACAGATAGTTTTTTAATGCTATAATAGAATTTGAGTATCCTAGTGTGATGAACACAATAAAGGATACTTATGGATCTAGAAGTTCAAATTGATGAAATTATGGAATGTTCCAAGTATTGGTGACATAGCAAAAATACTATGACAACAATGGAGCTACTAGTTAGGTAGGAATATCAGATAGAATACTACATCAATTGCATATCCTACAAGAGATTATAGAGGGAGGATATGATAAACATACAATAGATAGACTAAAGGCAAACATTCTAACCCATTGGATTAGCACTTGCTCAACAGAAACATGTTGGACATGTTTATGATTACTTAGAATAAAATTCATGGATGATTGGCTCTAAGTGCAAATGGAATTCTATTGGTATGTATTCACAGAGAGCCAATCATATGATGATTGTGATTGTGATTGCATATATTGTAAATGATTTGATTGATAAGAAAGTCAATCTTCTAATTTATTATGTTTTATTCAGTTATGAGATAATGATGAAACATAAATAATGTCTAAAGAATGACATTACTCAATATGTATGTCTTCGATTGATGACCTAAACAATGAGATCATACAGACGTCAAGAGTATGTACATTCTTTTTATATCCCTAGTCAGATGTTATTGTGGAAGGCAGATAGACAATAATGACGTATAAGACCGGAGTAGGTGTTGGTTGACAATAGAATCTCATCAGTCATGATATATGATATCAAACCAAACACATAGATACTTGTTAGAGAATAGTATATCAGACAAACCCACCTTTAGAGTGACACATGGAAACCATAATAGGTAGTCATAATCATCTCTCACAGTGATGATGGTGATTGTGGTTCTTAGACCTAAAATCACTACATTCATCACATGTTGTACGATGTACTTTGACATCATCTACCGTAACCTTGAATAAGGGTTGTTATAAAAGTGGTGCTTGAGTGAATTGTGATGCATGGGGATGACTCTTAGTGATGTGGATGGGATTTGTCCCTCCTACATGAGTTTGATATCCAGGCCACTTGATAAGCGATAGTGAGAAAGGCATGTGCATGCACATGTGAATCAATATGATATTGAGGTTGCATATATCTTAGACAGTCTGCTCTAGTTCAAGGAACATGGATTGAATGTTGAGGGGATGACTATTCCATGCTTGAGTTCGATCTGGATATTAGTGACAAAGGAATTATACAATCACTATAACACCAATCACAGATTGTAGGTTTAAGTTTCTCTCCAATTTCTGAATTACTTGAGTAGAAATGATGTGTTTCTAGATACCTCTCATTGCTTATGATACCATAAATTAGTTGTGGACACTCACTACCCATGTAACTTGGAACCTCTAGGATCACACACATAGGATACATTTGGAATAGGAGTTCATTCATGAATATAATTTAAACTTTATTACTAAAGAGTTAGGTATTCAATTGAAACAACAATAGTTGAAAATTGACTGACTGGACTTTGAACTGGTTGTTTCAAGTATTGGATCGAATGACTGGAGTGTAAGGTTAATTGAAATTGCATTAACTAAATATTGGTCAAATTTGGGCATGAATCGAGAAGTTCACAAAGTTAACTAAGCGGATCAAGGACTTAAACAATTAGTTCATATGATGAACCACCTGGTTTATTGATCAATTCGATTAGATCAAGGATTATTACTGACGTCATGTTGTGTGTTAATTGGATATTAATTGATAATGTAATTATGATTGGTAAACAAGATGAAATGTCTAGTTCCAGGGTTGAACTGACCATTTCACATACCAACCGATCAGTTCACCCCCTAACCAATCATTTTTCCAGTTGCAGGATGTGAAAATTCATGAAAATTTGTCCCCTTCGAATCCCGCTCAAACTGGGGATCTTGACCCTTACCATCCTATAAATAGAAGGGTATTGGGGGATTCTCAACTATATCAATTAGCTTTGACAATTGTTGTCTTCTCTGGTTGTGATAACTGAGAGAACCCCAACAAGTCCTACCTAATTAAGGGAGGGATAGCAAGGGAGAATAATTGTAGGAGAGTAAGTTGGTGCTAGTATACTGACTAGAAGGGACAACTCCTTGTTTGTTCTTGTAGAATTATATGAGTTCATGGTGGTATGTGTGGACTACTATAGAGGCGAGGAGGTTGTTGCCTACTCCTCGAAGGACAAGGTCAACTGCTATCCATGGTAATCAACTACGAGTTGTTGTTGAAGCTAACCAAATGCGACTTAAAGGAAGTGCACAATACTGTAAGAGTATTATCATTGAACTTGCTCTAGAACTAGGTATAATCTCACAAACCATCCTTCCCATTACATAGTTATTGACACAATTATTCATTAAAGGGGAAAACGGCAGTTAATTTTTTTGTTTCTACTATTTGTTTTGTATCCATATTTCCCAACAAGAACCATGCTCTTCTTACATTCGTCATTTGATTGTTTGATAATATTGTTCTCAAAAATTGTATAAATGAATATAAAATAATTAATTGCATAATAATAGTTTAACAAGTGGCATATACTTTATGATTTCTAATATTGATCATCATGAATGTTGGGAAATACGGGCACCAAATATTTCAGAGGAGACAAATTTTTTATCTATCTATATTTCCCATAACAGCAAGATCACATCCACTACCATGAAATAAGAAGGATGATTTAACAAGTTTATACCTGGTCCTAGAGCAAGTCCAGTGATAACAAGTTGTTGCAATGCAACTATCTCATATTTTCTCTCGGTTGGTGTCTGTGTAGCTCCTAGTCTTCACCATGGATTGAAGACTTGATAGCTTCTACAGTGCCTCTTGCGGTTTCACCATAGACTACAGGTTGTAGTTTCTCTCCTAGAAGCAGCCAAAAGACTCCTACCTCTAGATTAGTCCACGCGAACCAACTATAACTCCCACCATCCAACTAAAAAAGATAGGTTGGAGTTGTCCCTCCTATTTGCGTACTAGTCACCAACTTGTTCTCCCACAACAATGATCCTCAGTTGTTCTCTCCCATCACTATCCCTCCCGAGTCAGGTAGTACTTTCTTGGTCTCTCTTGGTTACCACAACCAGAGAGGACAACAATTGTCAGAGCAATTGATTTTCAATTGTTTGTGTTATGTTTTGGGAAGCCCCTAATACCCCTCTATTTATAGCGGGGTTAGGGCCAGGATTCCCAATATGTTTGGGATATGTGCAGGAGTGAAAGGGATCAAAAGATCTTGAATTTTTACAACCTACAACCATGAGACGGTCATCTAGCAGTGAGAGACGGTTGTCTCGCTCACTCAAGCGGCTGTCTGGTGGTTTTAGCTGAACCGGTGGGTTTCATTTCTATAAACTGGTTGGTTCACATCTCAGATTGGGCAAAAATTGGTCAATTCAATTTCCAATTTTCCTGACAACCCAAACAAACATCTCAACTCTTTAGACGATTGTCTGGCACTCCAAACAGCCATCTCACCATGTGATACGATCGGTTGGCAGTGTATTCACCTGATTTGTTGTGTGAATTGAATACCTAAACACTTTAGTAATCAATCCAATTATCATTCAAGATTAAACTCCTCTTCTAGATCAGTTCCTTTTTGGTGTGACTCTATAGGTCCCAAGTTTTGCTAGAAGTGAATGTCCATAACTAGCTTATGACTTTACAAGTTGAGAGTGGTGCTTAGTTGCACATCAGTGCTACCGAAGTGAATGGAAATTTGGAGAACAACTTCAACCTACAATCTGTGTAAGGTGTTGTAGTGATTATATAATTCCTTTATCTCTAATATCTGAAGTGAATTCGAGGCATGGATATCATCATCCTTTCAATGTTCAACCCATGTTCCTTAAACCAATAGAAGACTTTCTAAGATAATGGAACCTTAATAACATATATTGATTCACATGTGCATGCACATGCATTTCTCAGTCTTCCTTATCAAGTGGCTAGGATATCAAGCTCTTGTAGAATGGACAAATCACATCTCTATCACTCATAGTCTATCCCCAATGTATCAAATCTACCCAATCATCATTGTTATGAAAACCCATTATTTCAAGATTACCTTTGATGATGGCAAAGTATACTCAACGACATGTGATGAGTACAGTGATTTTAGGTCTAAGAATCACAATCACCACCTTGACTACGAGAGATGACTATGAACAACAATGATGGTTTCCGTGTGTCATTCTCAAGGTGGGTCTGTCTGATACATTGTTATCTAACATGTATATGTGTACTTGGTTTGATATTGTCATTTCATGACTAATGATCCTCAGTCATCAACCAACCCCCACTCTAGTCTTATGTGTTACTGGTGTCTATCTACCTTCCATAGTAACAACCGACTAGGGACATAACAAGAATGTACATACTCTTAGCATTCATATGGTCTCATTCTCCAAGTCATGTACTTGAAGACATGTGTCATTGAGTATTTTCATTCTTGAGACATTCATAATGTCTCCTCATTATATCATAATTGAATGAAACAAAATGAATTGGAAGCTTGCCTTTATGAGTATCAATCAAATTCTTTATGGTATATGTCATGTCAATCATCACATGATTGGCTCTATGGGCATACCTTACCAATAGACTCCCACGTGAACTTAGAGCCAATTACCTACGAATCTCATTCTTAGTGATTTAAACATGTCCACCATGTTTCTACTGCACAAGTGCTAATCCAGCGGGTTAGCAACACGTTGCTATTTAGTCGATATATATTGTGTGTTTCTTATCTCTTCACCATGAGATGAAACTACCATAATATGATATCTAATATTCCTTGCCTAACAAGTAGCTCCATTGTTGTCACGGTATCACTATTGAGTCATCAATGGTTGGAACATCTATAAGTTTATCTTATGAACTTCTAGATCCATACAATATCACTTTGTGTTCATAGCACAAGTATACTCGACTTCAATTGTAGAATAGAATTAATGGCTATTAGTTTGAAACCATTCCAACTAACAACATTTCCCCTTTTAAATCAAACATATTTTATTGTGATCATTTTGTAATTATGGAAACTTGCATTGATGTAACCCTTTACATCCAATTCTTCCATTATTCCTATCTTTAATTAATAGAAATCCATCCTTAAGTACTTCTCAAGTATTAATGGATATGTTTAATGACTTTCTAATAACCCTTGTTGGAATTTAATATCATCTTATCATGTCCAATACGTGCAAGATTATAAGGGATAAGTACATTTATAGCATTCATGATAGTCCATTGCTACATCCTATGGCATCTTAATCATGTCATTTCCATTCTTCACAAGAATTAAAACATATGGTTCATGAAAGACTAATATGGATTCTCTATCATTGAATCCTTTCTGTGTTGAACTCTTTCAACGTCTTGCTATTGTATGTTCTTAACCTTATTTTGTGAAACATTCAAGAACTATCTCTATAGGTCTTGATCCTTATCTCATAATATATTTCATCTAATCCTTCATTATTGAAGGTGTCTTCCATGCCATGTCACAATATTCACAATACTGAGATGATTATTCCTCATCATATGTGGAATATTCATATATACTCCAACTAAATATTTTATAATCATAGATTTCATCTTGTATCTTGATTCAAGTCAAAATCTTTCATTATCTTGTTGAGTCAAAACATCCATCCTCTTAGATGCTTGTTTCAATCCTAGATTGAACTTTTATGTTTATAGACTTCATTTGCATTCTTGACATTATAAAACCTTTTAGGTTGTGTCATGCATGCATCCTTTGATGTATTCCCTTTAAGGAATGCGGTTTCTATCTTCATATGCTAAATATTATAGTCTATTTTAACTACAACAACAAGCATGACAATTGGTAAAGGAGTTTGCTTCATGTTCAACAACTTGAACTAATATGAAATATTTTCAACCAATTCGTCCTTTTATGTTATTCATGTTGGACTTTGCCACAAGACCATATTTCACCTTTTAGGTGTAACTCCTTTAGGTGGCACTATCAATGTCCTACCTTGTTAGCTTACATGGACTCCATAATGGCCTTGACCCATTAGTCAGATTATGATACTCAATAGATTCTAGTTGAGTAGTTGGCTCATCAGGTTCCGACCAACATATCCGAATTGTTGGGTTCACAATCCTCCAAACTCAGATGTGTTCTATTATAACTATTTTGTTCTATGTCATATGATGAACTTGAGATTCCACAACAACTTATGATTCTCTTAGTTCTTATTGTACCTCTTTGTTGACTCAAACATTTCAAGTCTACTTTTACTCCCATTGATTCTTTAAGAATTCAGTAATCTTATTACCAAAACAACTTTGTGATTGGATTGGGATTAATAGTAATAGTAAAAAATTATGGTTTGTGGATAAATATTTTAAAGAAAATACTTTCTCAAAGTAGGTTTCAATCCTTCAAACATGTTGGGACATTCCCAAATAATATCATATATGATGTCTTCTAAACCATTCAAATAGTACATCATTTAGTGATAGGTATATATTTATGAGGATATAAAAATATTAGATTAATTGATAATTATATCATGACTCGTCATGGTATAATCCCTTCGTTATGACTCATCATCATGTTTATATGGATTTGAATCATGATAAATTATCACATTTATTTCCTAAAGGTTCTTAAGGTATTGATGTAAAGTATTTCAACATTAATCTCATCAAAGTCATACTTCATTTATAATCTCCTTGAACACTTCAAGAGATTTATGTTTCTATTTTACTGAGTACATATCATCATATTACCCGTAAAATGAAGTATGAATAACTATCGATAGTATTCATTTCATAAGGTCTTTATGCATCATATGTATGAGGTCTGGTGGAAAACTTATCCTCTCACTACATTTAGTGAAGTATGTCATGTCATACTGTGCATAAATAAGGCTTTGCATGTTTCCTTTGGTTCGATAACCAAGGGAATCTAGATTAACATCAATACATACTCTAGATATGCATTTCTTATACATATATGTCCAAGCTGTCTATTACTAATGATAGTCTTGAGTTATCAATTATAATCCTTTGGTATTAATGTTATAAACATTCATCTTAAAATCTTTGATACAAAGACCATTTAGATGTTTGGGCATTGCCATGCAATATCATATCTTTTGAAATAGAAACATCAATAACTTACTTTATTGAGTTATCATTTTTGTCATACAAGATGCTTACAGTAAATGTTTCTATTATATGGCATAATGATATAACAGTTCAACTAACTCTATTACATGCCAAATGGCTTAAGATAAATTTAAATGTAGTCTAAAGCTTTCGCAACAGTAGCTCTGCCTTGTCCATCTATGTCCTTCCATGAAGGCTTTTACTTCTTGTCAGATCCTGCAAATCAACTATGTTAGAACTCTATTTGGTATCACATACTAAAATGAGGAAGTAATCAAATTTATCTTATAATGTTTATACCTAAAGTGGAGCCCTCAATGCCATCCTTCTTCTTCATTAGTTCCTCTAACCAGAGTGGGCAATTTCTTTTCCAATATCCATGCTGATGACAATGGTGACAATTGCCTCTTTTCTTTACTCCTCCCTTTGCTTTGAGATCTAAAGATTTGGGATTAGGGATAGCTTTAGATCTCTTATTAGCTTTGCATTTGCCTTTAAACTTCCCTTTAGTCTTGTTGATCACCATCACAAACTTGGTATTGTCTTTCTTCATTTGTCCCTCAACTGTTCTCAACATGCCCAACAACTCTGTCAATGATTTGTCAAATTCGTTCACACTATAGTTCATGACATGCTGAGTATATGAATCTGGTAGATACTACAAAATCATGTCAGTGGCCAAATGTTGACCCAAGGGGAATCCTAGTCTAGCTAGGTTCTCCACATACCCAATGACCTTGAACACATGAGGACCTATTGGTTCTTCTTATGCCATGTTACATTTGAAGAGTGTCTTAGTGACATCATATTTCTCTTATCTTTCCTGATTTTGGAACATGTTCTTGAGATGTGTGACCATCTCAATCACATTCTTGTTCTCATGATGCCTCTGCATCTCATAGTTCATGGAGAATAGCATCATACACTTGACATCCATGGCATCTCCAGTATGCTTCTTGTAGCATCCCCATCAGCCCTAGGTGCGGTCGGAAGGGGTTCATCTGGTTTTGGAATCTCTAAGACATAGAGTTTGCGCTCCTATGTGAGAACGATTCTCAGTGTCCTGAACCAATCATGAAATTTGTTCCAATTAAGTTTGTCCTTCTCAAGGACCGATCATAGAGAAAAGTGATTGTTGTTTGTTGCCATTTGATTCTATTAAAGAATTTGCAATTTTGTCAAAACCTCATTTTGATTTGATTTGATTAAAATTTTGGCAATATTAATTAGGTCTTTAATTAATTATCATTCTCCTTATTATGTTCAAATTGATAAACCTCCAGTATCAATTTGAAAAAATAGGTGAGCAATTTTCTAATGAGCAAGATCCAAAATAATCCAATTATGGCCTGACCAACACTGCAATAGGTAGTCAATTATCAAGGTAGGCAATCTGCCAATTGCATCATATGCAATTCTTGATAGACGATATGTGCAACTCCTTGCCATAATCATTTGCTTGCTTCTGGGATTATACGCTCTAAGAATCATTAGCTAAGCCTGACCCTATAGCCAATACGATAATAATGCACCCTACAGAGGTAGAACCTACCTTACTACCATCACACTTCCACGAGGTAGATGACACATTGTGTGAAGGTGTACCCTATGCTTAGTTGAACACGCTTTTAATGTTTATTGGTATTAGAAAGTATCTTAGACTTAATATATTTTGATTGAGGGATTTATATATATTATATATACATATATTATATCCAATAATCACATATATAGTACATATCATATACATGCTATATCCCACAATGTAAACATATGACATAAAACAAAAAAGCTATGGTTATGGTCATGTCTAATGTAATTCCTTAGATCCACAAGGAATTACTACTACCTAGGTCAATAATCACATCACATGTATGCACTTGTTGTTGGTGTAGATCTCTACTTTTCAATATGGGTAGATTAGTTCAACCCTTGAACTGATCATCTCGCCTCTTGACTGATTGGTTGGTTCTCCTATCCAACCAATGTCTGGACACCTTCCAGACGGTTGGTTGGGCCTTTGGGGACTATCTTATAGCCTCCTATCCATCCAATTTCTGGACTCCTTCCAGATGGTCTGTTGGGCCCACCAGGTGGTCGTATGGATCCTTTGTTCTGTCCTCCATGGTCCTCCAAATGGCCAGCTCGTCTCATGAACTGGCCATCTCATCTGGAAATGATAATCTTTATCATCATTGCAAGAAATTAAATTATCCTATTTCTACGTTATTACATTGTAAAGAGAAACCTCGAGTTACATTCTAGGGGAGCAAAGGTAGGAAATAATTAACTTTACATTGAAAATAATGAGGTAGAGGCTCAGTACGTAGACCGAGATAAATAGGAATAAAACCAAACCATCTAACCACACACAAATATTGGGTATTCGCCATAACCATCCTACACGTCCACCATCAAAATCTCTTTTAGGGTGATGCATGTAAATTGCATATATATATACATATATATATATATCTGTGTGTGTGTATAAATATATATATATATATATATATATATATATATATATATATATATCTATGTGTGTATAAATATATATATATATATATATATATATATTATTTTGAGATTATGTCAGCTTTGATCTAAAACACATATGAGATAGTTTAGATAATTGCATCATATGCAACAAATAAATGATAAAACCAAAAATTCGATCATATAGATTATCTTAAAACATAGTAAATTGATGTGGCTCTGATACCACTGTTGAGAAATATATACACAAAGTATGGAAGTGGAAACAAATTTTTTAGCTATCTATATTCCTTATAACAGCAAAATCTCATCAAATATTATGAAATAGAAATGATAGTTTAACATTTTTATACCTGGTCCTAGATCAAGTCCAGTGACAACAACTCGTTGCGATGAAACTATCTTCTAGTTCCTCTTAGATAGTGTCTGTGCATCACTTGGTCTTCAGAACAAATGACAAACTTGAGACCTTCTGTAGCACCTCCTACGGTCTCTCCACGGACTGCAGGTTGTAGTTGCAATCCTAGCAGCATCCAAAGGACTCCTACCTATAAAGTAGTCCACACAGACCAAGTAGAACTCCTATCATTCAACTAGAATAGACAGGAAGGAGTTGTCCCTCCCATTGGTGTACTAGTCATTGACTTTCTCTCCCACAACAATGACCCTCAGTTTTTCTCTTCTGTCGCTAAACCTCCCTAGTCGGGTAGGACTTGCTTGGGCTCTCTTGGTTACCATAACAAGAGAGGACAAAAATTGTTAGACGACGGATTCTCAATTATGTTATGTTTTGGGAAGCCTCCAGTATCCCTCTATTTATAGGCGGGGTTAGGGCTAGGGTTCCTAGTTTGTTCGGGATCTATGCAAGAGTGAAAGGGACCAGCAGATCTTGAATTTTCACAACCTAAAAATCATGAGATAGTCATCTGGTGATCCAAATAGTTGCTTGGCACTACAAGACGGTCGTCTTGCTCACCCAGAGGTTCTTCTGGTGAGTTGAGCTGAACTGGTCAGTTCATTTGTATGAATTGGTGGGCTCACACCTCACTTTGGGAAAAACTTGGTCAATTCAATTTCCGATTTTCCTAACAACCCAAATAGATGTATTAACTCTTGATCCAATCATATGGCACTCTAAACGGCCATCTCACCCTGTGAGATGATCGACTGGCAGTGTAGTAGGCTGATTTGTTGCATGAATTGAATACCTAAACACTTTTGTAATCAATCCAATTATCCTTCAAGATTAAACTCCTCTTCTAGATGAGTTCCTTTGTGTGTGGCCTTATCGGTCCCATGTCACGTTGGCAGTGAATGTACATAACTATCTTATGACATCACAAGAAGAGAGTGGTGCCTAGTCACCCAATAGTGCTACCCAAGTGAATGGAGAGTTGGAGAACAACCTCAACCTAAAATATGTGTAAGGTGTTGTAGTGATTGTATAATTCCTTTGTCTATGATATCCAAATTGAACTTGAGGCATGGATATCATCATCCTTGACGTGTATTTTACTACGCGCTAAAAACGCAAGTATACGCATCGAGTAGTACAGGCCTTGTGAGGCCCGAGTCGAACATAGGGATACTCTGAAATTGTCGGAGACTCCTACTAACTATTTGCGATCAGCTAAGCCAAATAACAAATTGGGGTTTGTTGTCAAAATTAAAAGAAAATAAAAATAAAACAAAGCAAACAATCGATTAAAGGTTAATTTAATCAATTCAAAAGGATATCTTTAGGATTTCGGTTTCACCGCGGGTCAACATTGTATTAGGTTTTATATAATTCCTCACTCTTCTCTCTCTATCCGGGTAGTGGCCTGAAAACAGAATTACCCACTGTCGTGGTGTAATTCACTACTTAGATTTAGGTTGATTCCACCGTCGTAGTAATCATTCCCCTAAACTAAGCGCATTACAAACGGTCTCTCAGTTTCCACCATTAATTTTATAACTCCTTTGTCAAGGGTTTTATCGATTAATGTAGGTTTCGTCTCTTTTCAACCGTTAATCCTTCTGTCGAAGTGATTAAGGGCATTAGGTTATTATTATGGTGATCAGGCATAACAATATATATGGAGAAAACGAAACTATACCATGGATTTAAGAGAGAAAATATGAATTATTACTATAAAATTGTCATACAATGCATTCCCGGGCTACTCCCGGTCCTAAAGATGGAGGGTTTTAGCCTCGCATGTTCATCTCGCACAAATACATGGTAGAAATAGGGGAATTCATAAGAAAAACGTGAATTAAGTGGGAAAACCCCTGAACGGAGAAGAACCGGTAGATCCTTTGCGTAGAACACGAGCTTTCCCGCCTCTCGGTGGTGAAATTCGTCTTCGGCAGCATCTGGATCGACAGGGATGAGCTTCTGGCCTCCGTTCTCCTTTCTCCCGCTCCTCGGCACTTGTGCAATGTAAAAAATCAGATCCCCCTCTCGTGTGGGCGGCCGTCATTAGGTATAAGTCCCTAATTAGGTCGTCAAATAACTCCAGCCGTCCGATTGAGATCAAAACGAATCCAACGCATATCTGCCGACGTCGATACCATCGACGCGGGTAGATGGTATCGACCCAGCGTATTAGCGGCAGCCTTCTTTTCTTTTCGTCTGAGTGCCTGTGGTCATCTCGATACCATCGACTTGGATGTCGATGGTATCGACTCTCTGTAGCGTCGGGTTTGTCTTTTAGCGACGCTGTAGCGTCCATGTGTCGATGGCATCGACTTGAGTCGATGGTATCGACAGATTCCTCGCCAGCAACCTGAAGGTATCTCGATGCCATCGACTTGGGTGTCGATGGTATCGACTCTGTGCTGCTCCTTTCGGCTGGCAACCTATGGCTTGGTCGATGGTATCGACTTCCGTCGATGGTATCGACGGAAGCAGATACTTGTTTTTCCTAAAATTCCAAAACAAGACCAAATAAATCCACACAAATTATGATAATATGATAAATAATGCTCAACATGATGAAACTAAGGGGATTTGACATAGAATGATGGCAAAGACCAAAATGAGTGAATTATGCAATATTATCCATAAAAATGACTAAATAGAGCATAAAACACATATGAAAAAGGTCTATAAATGCGACTTAAAATCATCGCATCAAACTCCCCTAAGCTTAAACATTGCTCACCCTCGAGCAACTAATCCTTAGAATAGAATTGCAGATGTCAACTAAAAATCAACACACCAACCCAACATCCCATGTGACTCCCACTGAACATTCTCAAACCGGCCTTCTCTAACCACAGAACAGTAATTACCCTAAAGGCGACAATAATCATCAATAAGAGAAATTATCCTTAAAACCGATGAACACTATCACATAAGGCAGTTAACATAATAAAATTCGCCGATTCAGCATTGGTGCATCTTGTGATCGCCTATACTACATTGCTCGCCCTAACTACCATCTACATGGAAGCAGTTCTCCTGATAATCATTAGTGAGGAGAAATTCACAGTGGCCTACCAATCCGAGCAACGGGTGGATGGAAATGGGTGTTTCATGGAAGAACTTGGAAGTATTGCACAGTTTCAAAATGCATAAAACAAAATGTCCTAAATGATGCAAATGCACATTAGAAATGCCCTAATGCCTAAAATTGGGTGAAATGATGCATGCACTAACCTTCCACCTCAAAATGAGATGGAAATCTAATTAAGCCACATCATGTACTCAATTTTCCTGTAATGCGAGTGCTATCCTGTTCCTTTCTCCCTCTTATTCCACTTTCTTCTAAATTCTTTTTTTTTCTTTTCTAATTTTTTTTCTTTATTTCAGATTTTCAGAATTTTTTTCTTCTTTAGCCCACATATCCATCATTGCTTAGGGATAAGTGTATTGGGCTATTTACTCCATGCTTGGAAATCTTTGCAATATATAGAAGGTATGGAACAATTTAGATCACTTTTGAGGACAAATTGAGATACATGGTGTACTTTATGCATGAAAGTCATGAGTGCAACTACATGGCATGAATCCCTATATTTTTTTCTCTTTTTATGCAAACGTATAGAAAATATTAATGCAAGTCCTATCTAAATACTATGCACACAAGAAGGAATTAAAACTACACTTTACTTCCAATTCTTAGGTGGATTATGGAAAAATGAAGTGGAATGATCACGAGATTAGATGACTGAACCTTAGAAAAATATTATGTGTCCCTCCTTACTGACCTGTGTAGTAGTTTAGAGGGTTCTCTCTCTTACATCCAATTAAGGTCTCATTACCGTTTGGTTAAGTTAGGCTCAAACAACCATTACTGTCCACTTTGCATGAATCCATAGGAGTACAGGTGTGAAATGTTGTTTTAAAGTTGACATAATCAATCATTTTCATAGGATGTGTTCCCCAAGGACAACCAAGTCAAGCTATCCAAAGACACAAAAATTTTTAAATTTCCCTTAAATTTCCCATGAATTAACAACAAGATGACAAACTTTTATGACATCCACAATTACACTAGATAGCACGTGGATCCTACCAAAACTAAAAAAAATGCAAGAAACAAATAGCAATGCTAAAAACTAAAAACAACAAAAGAAAAGATAGAGTTGTTCCAACTACCCCCCTAAGCTTGAATTCGACTATGGCCTCATAGTCAAAAACAAACTTAAGAGTGGAACAGAGATACCCTGATCATTCTTGTGGAGGCGGAGGTGGGTACTGTGGGGCTGTAGGATCCCAAGAAGGATACTCCCCCTGGAAGCTCGGATCATAATGGGTCCTCGGCGGAGGCTGTGGATAGCCTCCAAAGTAGCTATGACTCCAGTAGTGGTCATAGAAGGGCTCCTGTTGCATCTCCATCCTTTGCAACCGATTGTGTATCTGCTGTTGGTTGTCGAGGAGGAGACGTTCATTCTCGAACATTGCCCTTTGGTTGTCAAGTAACCGGTTCGTAGTATCCTGAATACCGGTATACATCTCAAGATGTCTCTGCTGTGTCTGATGTATATCCTGCAGCATCGTATACATTCCCTGCATTGAGTAGACATCCTCGGCTGGCTGCGAGGGCTGTGGTGATGGCGGCGAGGGCTGTGATGATGAAGACGCACCCGGATGCATCCGAGGATGCTTCCGGGGTGCTACGCGTGCACGAAGAGGTGTGAAAGCCTCCTCTTCCTCCTCAACACCGCCTTCTTGTTCGTCGTTGCCGCCTTCTTCTTCATCGGACTCGACGGCTATGATCGGCCACCGGAAGTGTTGTGCGCCCTCGATGTTGAAGACGGCGTCCGGCAGTGCGCATTCCTGATAAGCATGGTTGACGTGGCAGTGTGCGTATGCCAACCCATCCCGTAGAAGGATAAGGTTTGAATGGTGCAGATGTTGCACGTTCACCTTAATCCTCGTGGAAATCGGAGTCATGGACTGAACATTCAGCCCCAAGTACAACGCCAATTTGGTGATGAGCCCACCAAAATGGATCGGAGCCTTCCTTGTACTCCTCTTCACCGCCAGGACACGCTGCAGAAAGAACGCACCCCAGTTGCATTCTTGTCACTTCAGGAGCATGTAGAGGAAGAAAAGATCGCTCTCCTGAAACTTGCTCAATGCTAGATCGCTCTGAGCAAAGAACGTAAGGCTCAACATCCGGTGTAAGACCCGGACGAAGGGATGCTCGAAGTCTGCTACTGCAGCATTGTGGTAGCTCACTGTCTTTCCCGCTGGCACTGTGACTAGCTCGGCGAAGATCTTGTCGTAGTCGGTGCGGGAATCTGGGCGCCGGTGATCGTTTCGACCGTGGTTCCAGTTGAAGATTGCATTGAACTGGTCCAGCGTGATGTTGTAGTTGTTGTTGAACAGCCGGAAGGACACCCTGCCCTTGATCCACTCACGATCGGAAGCAACCACGTCGTTGGGCACGACGCAGACGTCGAGGGACGCCATAAACTCTGCCACCAATTCCTTGTAGGTGGGCCATTCGCCGAAGAACGGCTGCCCATCCGCATGGTACTCCAGCTCGTCGACCCGTCGACCGGTGTGACGTGCTTGTCCTGCCAGCACATAGGCCAAGTTGGCCTCGAATCCAAGCTCCTGGATCATACCCCGGTCCACATACCGGGTCGGCTCGATCTTCCGCTTCATGATTTCCTCATAGACCTTCCTCACCTCTGCGGATGGGTGAACCAAGCGCGGACGTGAGACTGAAGCAGTAGGGGGTGGCACAAACTCCGCGATCTCCATTGGATTCGCGTGAGAGGACGATGATCTGGCGACGTGCACCATTGTTGCGAGAAAGATGGGATTAGAAGAAGAGAGCTCGGGGAAGATGGAGAAGTGATTCTCCGCTCGGTGAAGATCCTTGCTCGATGTTGCTGCTCTTCAGTCTTGGAGGGCTCGAGGGAGTGCTCGGCACAAAGGAGGAAGTTTGCTCTGAAGGTGTGACGTCAAATGACGTTGCAATTCTCCTTATATAGACTTGGCCGACGCCACTGTTGACCTGTCGATACCATCGACGCGGGTCGATGGTATCGACACGTCTCGCTGCTATCTGCCTCCCTCGCGAGTATTGACGGCTGACGTTTGCTTGATCGGGAAACCCGGATTGCTGACCTGTCGATACCATCGACGCGGGTCGATGGTATCGACGCAGCACCCGGATCGCTGACGTGGACTCGCGATCGCCGTCGATGTCTTTGCGCGGATCGGTGACATGGATGTCGATACCATCGACGGGTGTCGATGGTATCGAGTTGACTTCATTGCGACACCGCCACTTTTTCACTTCAACCTGTGACCATGTCGATACCATCGACGAGGCCGTCGATGGTATCGAGTTGACTGAGACAAATCGTTCTGAACTTCTCCAGAGATCTTGATGGTATCGACTGGCATGTCGATACCATCGACATTTATTGCGCAACCTGCCTGTAGGTATGTCGATACCATCGATGGGACCATCGATAGTATCGACTCAGAGCGATTTTTGCAGCTGTCAACCTGAACCTATGTCGATACCATCGACCAGTGTGTCGATGGTATCGACCCTGCCTGTGCCTGCACATTGCACAAACGGATCAAGGTATCTTCTTTACACTAGAATTTAAACGAAATGAAAGCAATCTATGACTATAATTAAACTATCCTAATGTACCAATGGTTGGGTTGCCTCCCAACAAGCGCCCTTATTTAACGTCTCAGGCTAGACGTCTTCCCAGCATCTCATTCATCCACAAGCGTAATGAGTTTGACCTCATTCACTTTTCTCTTGTAATTTTCACCAAAATACAACTTCAATCGCTGTCCGTTCACCAAGAACGTGACATCTCCATCACGTACAAGAATTGCACCGTGCGGTCTCACCTCTTCCACTACGAATGGTCCACTCCACCGAGACTTCAGCTTCCCGGGGTGCAACTTGAGGCGGGAGTTAAACAATAGAACACTATCTCCCTTTTTGAACGTGCGTAGCTCAATATGGCGATCGTGGATCAGTTTTGTGCGCTCGTTGTATATGCGGGCATTCTCATATGTCGTCATGCGTAACTCATCTAGTTCATTCAAATCGAACATCCTCTTTCTCCCGGCTTCATCATAACTCAAATTCAGCCTTCGAAGCGCCCAATGGGCCTTGTGCTCTAGCTCCACCGGAAGGTGACAAGCCCGGCCGTACGCCAACCTAAAAGGCGTGGTGCCAATAGGCGTTTTGTACGCCGTTCTATATGCCCAAAGTGCGTCCGGTAGTAAGGCACTCCAATTTTTCCTTGTGGATGCCACTGTTCGTTCTAGAATCTTCTTGATTTCACGGTTTGAGACCTCCACTTGGCCTTGCGTCTGTGGATGATATGGGGTGCCGATGTTGTGTTTGACCCCATATTTCTTCAAAAGTGTCGAAAATTTCTGATTCCGGAAGTGTGTGCCCCCATCACTTATTATCATTCGGGGTATCCCGAACCTGCAGAATATATTTTCCTTCACAAACCTGCACACTACATTAGAATCATTAGTCCTTGTGGGGATTTCTTCCACCCACTTCGACACATAGTCAACAGCTAGCAAGATACATAAATTTGAATTCGAGGACACAAAGGGTCCCATGAAGTCTATGCCCCACAAGTCAAATACCTCAACTTCCTGAAATACATTCAGGGGCATCTCTTGTCTCTTCGAAATGTTACCTGCTCGCTGGCATGGGTCACATTGCCTTACAAAATTGTAGGCATCCCGAAACAAAGTTGGCCAATAAAGGCCGCTTTCCAACACTTTGGCTGCTGTCCGTGAACTGGCATGGTGTCCTCCCGTAGGCGACGCATGGCAATGGTGGAGAACACTCTCGTACTCCACCTCCGGCACACACCTGCGTAGAATACCATCCCTGCATTGCTTCAAAAGAATTGGGTCATCCCAAAAATAGTATCTCAAAGAATGAAAGAATTTCTTTTTCTCTTGATATGACCAGTCTTCCGGGATGATCCCGCAAGCCAAATAGTTAACAATTTCAGAAAACCACGGTTCCTTAGAATTAATTTTCAAAAGTTGTTCATCGGGAAACGTCTCTCTTATGGGTATGTGCAAATCTTGTTCATCTACCCTGTCTAACCTAGACAAGTGATCAGCCACTACATTTTCAATTCCGGATTTGTCCTTAATTTCAATATCAAATTCTTGTAAAAGAAAAATCCACCTAATGAGTCTAGGCTTTGCATCCTTTTTCTCCATCAAATATTTTATCGCAGCATGATCGGTCCACACAACTACTTTATATCCCACTAAGTACTGCCGAAATTTTTCAAAAGCAAACACAACGGCAAGTAATTCTTTTTCTGTAGTTGTATAGTTCAATTGAGCATCATTAAGCGTTTTGGAAGCGTAGAAAATCACAGCAGGCTTATTATCTACCCTTTGCCCCAAAACGGCTCCTACTGCATAATCTGAAGCGTCACACATCACTTCGAATGGTTTTGTCCAATCCGGCATTTGAACAACCGGAGCCGAAATCAATTTTTCCTTCAAAACTTCGAATGCGTGAAGACACTTATCGTTGAAATAAAAAACTGCATCTTTTTCCAACAATTCGGATAAAGGTTTTGCAATTTTAGAAAAATCCTTAATGAATCTCCGATAAAACCCGGCGTGTCCCAAAAAACTTCTCCCCCTTTTACAGAATTTGGTGGGGGTAGCTTGGAAATCACCTCAATTTTGACTGGGTCTACCTCAAGACCCTTGCTAGACACCTTGTGTCCTAGCACTATTCCCTCTGTCACCATCATGTGACATTTCTCCCAATTGAGGACCAAGTGTGTGTCCTCACAACGCTACAGCACCTTGTCCAAATTATATAGACACTCATCAAAAGACGCACCGTAAACCGAGAAGTCGTCCATGAAAACCTCAAGACAACGCTCTACCATGTCAGAGAATATGGCAAGCATGCAGCGTTGAAACGTCGCCGGTGCATTACATAGTCCAAACGGCATTCTTCGGTAAGCAAAAGTCCCATAGGGACAGGTGAACGTAGATTTCTCTTGATCCAAAGGATCAATCGAAATCTGGTTATACCCCGAATACCCATCCAGAAAACAAAAATGCGACCGACCGGCAAGACGTTCCAAAATCTGATCGATAAATGGCAAAGGAAAATGATCCTTAAGAGTGGCGACATTCAGTCGACGGTAATCAATGCAAACTCGCCACCCGGTTACCAATCGGGTGGTGACAGGTTCATTCAACAGATTTTTAGTCACAGTAATTCCCCCCTTCTTAGGGACTACCTGTGTGGGACTCACCCACGTCGAGTCTGATATGGCATATATAATACCTGTAGCAAGAAGTTTTATGACTTCCTTCTTCACAACCTCCATCATGCTCGGATTTAGACGTCTTTGAGGCTGAATGACTGGCTTGGCTCCCTCCTCGAGCCGTATCTTAAGCACCCAAAAGCTCCACAGTGTAGGGGAGATCCCCTTGATGTCTGCAACAGACCACCCAAAAGCTCCACGGTGGTTCTTGAGCACTATCAGTAGTTGCTCTTCCTCATCCGCACTCAAGTAAGCAGATACAATCACCGGTAACTTGTCCTTCTCAGCTAGAAAGACGTACTTAAGATGCGGGGGCAGCAGCTTCAACTCCAACTCTGGCGGGCAAATGAGAGATGATTGCAGCGGTGGGGGAAGTGTACCTAAATCTTCATAGTGCCTCGTGTAGAAACATGGAAGCATCTGAAGCATTTTGGCACACTCCTTGAGTGATTTACTCCACATCCAATCATAGGTGACATTCAACAAACATGCTTCCAACGGCAATTCCGGATATGCCTCAACAACTGAAGTAGTAATCACATCATCCTCCCAAGAAGGTGGAATGTCCTCATTCTCGTCATTCGGAAATCCAACAACTTTGCATAAAGAGACAACTTTAGTTTGCTCCATGATGTCCACAACTAAGGTTCCATTATCCATCTTGCTCATCACATGAGCCATGTCCAAGAATGGTTTTCCAAGGCAGAGTGAGATATTGTGATCCACATGCTTCACCATGTTACAATGTGCTTTTGCTTTGGTATACGCAGTGCTAGAGGGCATGACCATCTCAAATCGATCATCTGCTATGCCTAAGGTCAAGCGACCTCTTCCCATCTCCAAGATAATATCGGCTGTAGCTTGGAATGGACGTCCAAGTAGCAGCTCATTGCCATGCTCATCCTGCATTTCCATAACCACAAAATCAGCCGGAAAAACAAATCGGTCCACCTTTACCAAGACATCTTCGCAGATTCCATAAGGTTTCACCACAGAATTATCGGCCAATTGGATAGTCATATTGCTCGGCCTTGACTCCTTTAATCCTAGCTTTTTAAATGTAGAAAGGGGCATCAAATTGATGCTTGCCCCAGAATCACATAATGCCTCTCTGAATTTGAACTTCCCGATAAAACAAGAAATGTTGAAACATCCGGGATCTTGTCTCTTTGGCGGTAGAGTGCCCATAATGAAAGCACTCACTTGCTCCTTCAACACCACGACCTCAGTGTCTGGTATTTTCCTCTTCTTGGTGATGACATCTTTTAGAAACTTCCCATATGACGGGATTTGCTCAATCGCTTCCAACAACGGAATATTGACCGAAAGCTTCCTAAAGATGTCCAAGAATTTCTTGAATTGTGCATCTACCTTCCTTGCCTTTGCACTATTCGGATAGGGGACCGGAACGGTATGTGCCCTTTGATGGGGTGGCACATAGGGTGTCAACTTCTGCGGTTCCTCCTCAGTAGCTCGTTCTTCATTACCATCCACAGCTATGTCTTCAGCTTGCCCTGTGACAGGTGTGGGCTGCTCCTTAGTGGTTGCATCTTCAACTTTATCCTGTGGTGTGCTTGTGTCATCCGTCCTTGGATTCAACACCTTCTTGCCTCTTCTCACTAAGATGGCTTTGGCCTGCTGGTTTCCCCCGGGAACATTGGTGTTCCCCGGAAAACCCGGATGTGCTGGCTTCTTCAAACTTGCAATTTCTGCTGCCATCTGCGCCATGGAGGTCTCTATAGTCCTCATTTGAGCCCCGTGGCTCTGCAAAGTCTGCCCAAATTGGTTCATATATTCACCCTGTTGCTTGATTTGTTGCCCGAATGTGTTCATTAACTCTTGGTTTTGCTTGATGACCTGATTGAGCAACCCCGTGCTCTTATCCTCTGTGGCTGGTGCAGGCTTGGCGTCCGGATCCTGCAGAAAATTGTTCAGATCCTTCCATGAGAACTTTTTGTCCTTTCGCCATGAGTAGTCATTGTTCCTGTACCCTTGTTGTTGCCTGATGTACTTGACTTGAGCCTCATCCTCAGACTCATTGTCTTCCTTCTGCAGTAACTTCTTTGCGAGAAGATCCATCTTCTCATTAAGCTCTCTTATTGCCTTTGATTCACTGGCGACTCTAGCTTGCTCAACTGGGCCTCTCTCTCTTTATCCCCAGGATTGCTTTCTTGCCATGTTCTTCAGTATTTCCCAGCATCTCGTGTCAGTGTTATTCAGGAAAAATCCTGAACCGGCTGAGTCCAAATTACTCCTATCATGCTCGGAGAGAGCAAAATAGAAGATCTTCACATGTGTCTCCTTATCCAACCCATGATGCAGACATCTCCTCAACATGACCTGAAATCGCTCCCAGGTCTCAGAATATGTTTCACCCGCCTGTTGGGTGAAATTGTGAATCTTCCTAATCATGTCGTTGGTTTTCTCAGGAGGGAAAAACCTCTCGAAGAAAACCTCCACCATATGATCCCATGATTCAACAAACTCATCATCGAGGTTATGTAGCCACTCTCTTGCTGCTCCCGCCATGGAACTTGGGAACAACTTGAGGTACAAAGCATGTTGTGGAAACTGGTCTATCTTCACCATATCACAGTTTTCAACGAACTGGCTGATGTGTGCAACTGGATCCTCATTCTTCAGCCCGTGAAATGCATTTGACTTTACCAAGTTAATCAATGCCGGATCGATCTTGTATGTTGGTATGTCAATCCCCTGTTTCTTTATAGGCCCCTTTGAAGCTGATGAAGAAGACGCTTTGATCTTCTCCCATATCGTCTGTGGTTCGGCCATTTCTTCTGCTTCAGATTCAGAATTTATTTCCTCTTGGTGCTCGTGCTCGGAATGCTCCTCGTCCTCAGGTCCCGGAGGTGGAACCTCGGGTGTGCGATTCGCGTAGTCCGTACTACGTGTATGCACCATGCAAAGTACCTGAAATAAGAAAATTGGGGTTCAGTACTATGCTTGAACGAGTAAACACAATTATAAAGAAATTTAGGAATATTTAAAGTTGTTTAAAAATAAAAAAAATGTGGCCTAGAGTGGCCGCTCTTAGCACTCAAAGTGCCAACAATTCGCCGTATCCCCGGCAACGGCGCCAAAAACTTGACATGTATTTTACTACACGTTAAAAACGCAAGTATACGCGTCGAGTAGTACAAGCCTTGTGAGGCCCGAGTCGAACACAGGGATACTCAAAAATTGTCGGAGACTCCTACTAATTATTTGCGATCAGCTAAGCCGAATAACAAATTGGGATTTGTTGTCAAAATTAAAAGAAAATAAAAATAAAACAAAGCAAATAATCGATTAAAGGTTAATTTAATCAATTCAAAGGATATCTTTAGGATTTCGGTTTCACCGCGGGTCAACATTGTATTAGGTTTTATATAATTCCTCACTCTTCTCTCTCTATCCGGGTAGTGGCTTGAAAACAGAATTACCCACTGTCGTGGTGTAATTCAATACTTAGATTTAGGTTGATTCCACCGTCGTAGTAATCATTCCCCTAAACTAAGCGCATTACAAACGGTCTCTCAGTTTCCACCATTAATTTTATAACTCCTTTGTCAAGGGTTTTATCGATTAATGTAGGTTTCGTCTCTTTTCAACCGTTAATCCTTCTGTCGAAGTGATTAAGGGCATTAGGTTATTATTATGGTGATCAGGCATAACAATATATATGGAGAAAATGAAACTATACCACGGATTTAAGAGAGAAAATATGAATTATTACTATAAAATTGTCATACAATGCATTCCCGGGCTACTCCCGGTCCTAAAGATGGAGGGTTTTAGCCTCGCATGTTCATCTCGCACAAATACATGGTAGAAATAGGGGAATTCATAAGAAAAACATGAATTAAGTGGGAAAACCCCTGAACGGAGAAGAACCGGTAGATCCTTTGCGTAGAACACGAGCTTTCCCGCCTCTCAGTGGTGAAATTCGTCTTCGGCAGCGTCCAGATCGACAGGGATGAGCTTCTGGCCTCCGTTCTCCTTTCTCCCGCTCCTCGGCACTTGTGCAATGTAAAAAATCAGATCCCCCTCTCGTGTGGGCGGCCGTCATTAGGTATAAGTCCCTAATTAGGTCGTCAAATAACTCCAGCCGTCCAATTGAGATCAAAACGAATCCAACGCATATCTGCCGACGTCGATACCATCGACGCGGGTCGATGGTATCGACCCAGCGTATTAGCGGCAGCCTTCTTTTCTTTTCGTCTGAGTGCCTGTGGTCATCTCAATACCATCGACTTGGATGTCGATGGTATCGACTCTCTGTAGCGTCGGGTTTGTCTTTTAGCGACACTGTAGCCTCCATGTGTCGATGGCATCGACTTGAGTCGATGGTATCGACAGATTCCTCACCAGCAACCTGAAGGTATCTCGATGCCATCGACTTGGGTGTCGATGGTATCGACTCTGTGCTGCTCCTTTCGGCTGGCAACCTGTGGCTTGGTCGATGGTATCGACGGAAGTAGATACTTGTTTTTCCTGAAATTCCAAAACAAGACCAAATAAATCCACACAAATTATGATAATATGATAAATAATGCTCAACATGATGAAACTAAGGGGATTTGACATAGAATGATGGAAAAGACCGAAATGAGTGAGTTATGCAATATTATCCATAAAATGACTAATTAGAGCATAAAACACATATGAAAAAGGTCTATAAATGTGACTTAAAATCATCGCATCAATCCTCTCAACATTCAACCCATGTTCCTTGAACTAAGAGTAGACGGTCTAAGATAATGTGACCTCAATATCATATATTGATTCACATGTGCATTTGAATGCATTTCTCGGTCTCGCTTATCAAGTGACCAGGATAACAACTCCCGTAGGAGGGACAAATCCCATCTCTATCACTCATAGTCTATCCCCATGTGTCAAAGCTACCCAATCATCATCATTATGGCAGCTCATTATTTTAGGATTATGTTTGATGATGTCAAAGTATACCCAATGACATGTGATTAGTGTAGTGATTTCAAGTCTAAGAATCATAATCACCACCTTCACTATGAGAGATGACTATGACCACCAATGATGGTTTTCATGTGTCATTATCAAGGTGGGTTTGTATGAGACACTATTCTCTAACATGTATATGTGTTCTTGGTTTTATATTTCCATATCATGACTAATGAGGCTCAGTCATCAACCAATCCACACTCTAGGATTATGTGTTATTGGTGTCTATCTACCTTCCACAGTAAAAATTGACCAGGGACATAACAATAATGTACATACTCTTAGCATTTGTATGATCTCATTCTCCAAGTTACATACTTGAAGACATACTTCATTGAGTATTGTCATTCTTTAGACATTCATAATGTTCCCTCATTATCTCATACCTGAATGAAACACAATGAATTGGAATCTTGACTTTATGAGTACTAATAAAATACTTATGGTATATTCCATGTCATCATCACATGATTGGATCTATGCGCATACCATACCAATAGTGAAGTCCACTCCTAAGGGGGGCCTTTGTATGGATTAGCAAAACCCAAACATTTATTTGATTTAATTCATAATTGCTAAAAGCTTATTCTATGTTACTTGGTATAACTAGTCCTGGTTAGTTGTTATAACTGTTGTACCAGACGGGAGATTCAAATCATGGAAGATATAGGATATAGGTTTGCATTACAATTGGAACCAATTTAGTTCCAAACTTGATTGCACCACATTGAATTGGCAAACTACTCCGATCCCCTTGTCTATACTGGCAATTTATCATACATGCATTACCCTTATTTTGGCAATGGAATGGCATTAATGAAAGTTTTAATTAAAATGAAAAGTAATAAAAAAATTAACTCTATGTTTTTCAACCAAATTCCAATCCAAAACTCAATGGGGACAAGATCTAATATGAGATATCTACATTTTTTGCACTGTGTCTTGTTTCTAGTTGTCTACTGTATACCCAGTTTTAGAATTATCCTCACCCCTCATCTCTCCCAAGCCTTGCTTGTCATTTTCCATGCAATAAGCATAGTTTGTTAGCTTGTACGAGTTTGTGGTTCTGATACCACTAGTTAATGCCTGACTCATACATAAAAATAGTGCCAAACCCCCATGTTACCCACTCTCTCCACTAGAACCACACTAGTGAGTAAATGAACATTTGTTCTCATTGACTAAGATGTTGCCTACATTATCCATTATCTACCATGGGTTTCACCTCCCAATGATGAGGGAGGTGAATAGGGGTGAACAAAATTGATTAAGTTAAATGGTTAATTTTAGGTTTAATATTTTAATCATTAATATAGCTGAATTAGTGTCAATTAATTTGGTCATGGTTAATCAGTTAATGATTAATTTGGTTGCTTTATTTAGTTAACCAAATAACACTCTTGTAACAATATTATATGAAATTACTACTAACATTGTGATCAATTATGATATAATAGTATATTTCACATAAATATAACACAGTATAATTCATGAAGATTGATTTGCATATGAACATAGACGTCTGTTTGAATAAAACTTGAAAATGTATGTATATATATGTATGATATTGTTTCTGAATAAATTGTGATTATTTGGTTGACTGAGTGAACCAAATAGAAAATATTTTTAACCAAAATTTATGCATATTAACCAAATTGTCCAAAAAAATCAACCATTCGAGTAATCGATTATTGTCTCAAATCTATTCATCCCTAGAGGCGGACATGGAACTAACAACTTATTAACTGACAACCTGTTGTCTGTTGCAGAATTTGATAAACCTATATGAGGTACGAAGAGGGCGACAGCTTGATGGCATGCACATCCTTGGATTCTCAGGGTAAAAATAGTAGAATTTGATGCTTGAGTTGGGGAAGAACAATGGTAACTCTTTTTTGTATTTAGTCTATACTTAGAATGACAAAACTCTTCTGGAAGTGGAAGGCATGTGGGATGAAAAATAATCAGAAACCAAACCTTTCTAGTCCCAATATTTTTAGCTTAAGCATTACAATTGTGAGTGTGAAAAAAATAAATTAGTTGATCCATGTGGTTGTTGTCCTGTTCATGATTATATATATATATATATATATATATATATATATATATATAGAGAGAGAGAGAGAGAGAGATAGAGAGAATCAGGCTAGAATACACTCAAGTGTATTCGGAGCAGAATACACTCAAGTAGTTTTTCATGATGCAATATTTTTTTTTCAAAAATCTAATATATTAATCTTCTTAAACATGTTGTGAATAGATCATACGCAAAATTTGAGCACATTTGGACATTTATAGGTCATGTTATAAAGGCCACAAAATTATTCATTTCAAATTAGTTTCGCTCGTTGATTTTGTTGCCTTGGATGAGTGACTTACACTCATCCAAATGGGCTCAAAATTTGTATGTAGCCTAGTTATAGTATGACAGTGAAGATCAATGGTTTACATTTGCAAGAAATAGTCTATATATGGAAACACACTTGAGTGTATTCGTGTGATCTGTACACTCGAGTGTATTCTAGCATGACTCTATATATAGAGTTATATATATAAATATATATATATATATATACATATATGTATATATAGGGGTTTATTCCTTGCTCACGTCGGTAACTAAGTTTTTGCTACCCGTGCAACTTGAAAAGTAACTATTTAGCCAGAAAAGTAACTATCTGGTAACTATATTCTCAAAAAAGTAACGATTTCATTGAGAAAAGTAAAAATGAGAAGAATACACAGTAAAAAATTTGGAATAAATATGTAGCTATACTTTTACTGTGTATTCTACCCATTTTACCATTTTAGTCGTATAATTACTTTTTTGACAACATTGTTACTTTTTTGTCCAGACAATTATTTTTATGATCAAATAATTACTTCTTGAGTTGTAGAGTAGTGAAACCTTAGTTACTCGCGCAGATATCAAAGATAAACCATATATATATATATATATATATATATATATATATATATATATAGTGTGTGTGTGTGTGTGTGTGACACCCTTTGCCACACAAGCGAGATTACTCAAAACTTAAACCTTAACCATTAACAGCGGATTACCGAAAAATCACATGAAATTAAAACCGATTTATAACAAGACCATGAGCTGAGATTTATTCCACAAGAGTGAACACTTGTATTTCATAGCATATATTCAAGGTGCTACAACATTGTTTTCCAATCAACCTGTTACATAAAATTACAAATTGTTCCACATGTATGTACAGACCACCAATAGTACACAAGCCAAAAACCACATGCCGATCATCATGTCATAAAAACACATCGAGAACACCCCACAAGGACCTGAGTGTACTGGGATGACACATAGGACTCTATTACTAGATACTATCCATATACCATGATCCAGCATGTGTAGTTATTCTTTATTTTATGTCCTCAGATATCCAAACTTTAGCTTGGCATGCATGTCCACCTAAAAGATATTTAACCAATGGGGTGAGACAAAAGTCCCAGAGAGAGATATAACTCTCCACCAACTTTATTATTATCACAGATAACTAAGAAGAAAGGAATATTTTTATAAGATCAGTAGATTTAGCAAATTCTACTAAGTAAAGAAACTATCACTTGTTTAAGCAGTTTAGGCATCTACACTACACAGTAGACTGTCGTTATGCTTGAAAAGGAATTATGAAGAACATGTATAACTATTACAAACTAAATAGTATAAAAGCAAACCAATGTCTCATCCTATGTTCTCGCATTTGATCCTATACATGTATGCTACATGGCTGATTAAGTATTGTATTATGCCCTGAGAATTTGATCGCACCACCCAAATCCAACCAACATTTTCTAAGTCGAAATTAGTGCCATACAAGGTCTAGTGGAAGAGTTGAAATTCATTACCTCGCCCCCTTGGTTAGTACCAGTGAACCTGTAGGGACATCATTAGTCAGACTACTTCCAATGACATAGTCCAGCTATACAAACCTAGCCTACCTTGGTATAGGTCACAGCGCTAGTGAAACTAAGCTACGACCCATAGCCGCACTCATATCAGGGGTATGGCACGCAACCAATCATATAACATATATTGCTGAGTTATGGCCCAAAGCCACACTCTTATCATGGTATGGACCACAATCAATCTTGTATAAAATAACCTGGATGTAAGGGGATATTCTTCCTCACCCCCACATATTCAAAAATATGTGCTCTGACTTAAACTCGTTTCACCATCCTGCAAATGCTGATACTAAATGGATCTATGGAACAGGGCAAGTTACATGATTAGATTCCACTTGATTAATTAGACCAATTAAAGTGTCTTTTAGCATCAATCAAGTTACAACATATAAAACCATATCAAACTCTATAAAATAAGGGCATAACACACTTTCAACAGATGTAAACATATAGGGTATGAGCTTGTCACACTATCACCACATAATTTCTGTATCATTATCATTCACAATACCATCACCACTATTACACAATTTCTCAAGGCTATCAACAATGTCACATCACTATGGGATATCAATCCCTCATTCTAGTACTAGAAGATATCACCTCAACTAGGCACTAAGCCCTTTCGAGGTCCTATGACCCATCACATCACTCTTGTGATTCATGGTTATCTCATCATGCTTTATTGGGCATATAAGTATCACTTATGCCAACAATCACTTATGCCACATCACATGTGCTTGCCATAGCAATCATTAGCTATTACATTCATAGAGTGAATATATTAAAACACATTAAACACCTTTTAAATAAAACAAGTAATGCATCATAATTTCTCTAATTTAGGGTTAGGCTTCATGTTTATTCCACATAGGGTTTTCAAGCATCATTCTATCTCAAAACCCTGACTTTCATTATCTCCCATAAGTTGGAGTGTATTTAGACAATATTACCAAGAATGCACATCCATGTATTCATACTTTCAATGTCCCCTTATCAATGCTTATAGTCAAGGCTTGTTATTATTTAACCATCTTCATAGTATTTACTAATTATAACACACAATTAACTCACAAGGTTAAAGTCATGTAACTAAGAGAGAGAGACAAAGTACAATTTCATGCTTTCTATTCATACGCATTCAATAATACAACCTACCCTTAGAATTAGGGTCAATGCTTTTCACATATAGTCGATTAGGGTTTTACATCATGGTTATTATCACCAAACCCTAAACATGTCGTTTCCACTTTCTTAGAACCAATTTAAGTTTGATCAACATTAGTTAGGTATGACTAGCTCATTGTGTCATCAGCACTAGGTGTCCCCATTTCATAGAGGCATATGTGTATTACCTCATTGAGTTATGTGTGGGTTACAATAAGGCATCATGCAAACACATTGACTATCACACCAACATGATGTTTCATCATTAAGTGATCCATATGTCATTACTCCTCACAAGTTATCAACCACAGTATCTCACTAAGGAATGTCAAACCTTGGATTACATAACGAGAGGGTTTCACTCCAAACTATACACTAGGAACCAATTAGATCATTAACTTGTTCATATGATTTCTATACAAAAACTAACACCCCATGATTCCAATTAGGCTCATCTCCATTATCATGTACTCAGATAGGGATCTTATTAACCTCTCTCATAAGTTATGATCTTGCAGAAAAGGATATAGATGACACTTGTCATGGATTAGAATCTTTCATTAAGGTGAGCACATAAGTCTTACCATCTTATTATTAATATTAACATATGGTCACTTTACCACCAAACCCTACTTCTAAAACCTCCCACCTTATTGTAGAGTTTTAGGGCTAAACATCATAATGAAGGATTAACCATTCATAGTCACGACATCCTAGATAGATCATCATACTATGTATTATCTATATCCATACACAAGTGCATATGTGTAATGGCCCTTTATTACACATGCATCAACTAATCAATTACATGACATCTCAGTCTATATCCTAACCCTAGATGTCGGTTCGACCTTCAACTTAGGGTATTAGTTTATCATCAACCCTAGGTATCAGTTTCACACTCATTATGAGATTTTGGTTTTCCTCAATAAGGTGTGTCTCAGTTGTAACATTTTATGTTAGGCTTTGATATATCGGTTTAGACCATCTTGTGGTGTATCAATTTAGACCATCAGTCCAAGCATGTCAGGTTAACTCACTACTACATTTTTGGCCAATAATGTCGCTTCATGTAGCGTCATTTTTTCAAATAACCTCCCTTATATGTCTACAAAAAATGCGGGCGCCACTTAAGACCTCTTGGGTCAGTTTTCTTAAAGTAACTGACCTTGTAGTGTACCTCTATAGGTTCGGTTTGCCAAATAACTGACCTTATATGTCTACAAAAAATGTGGGCACCACTTAATACCTCTTGGGTCAGTTTTCTTAAAATAACCGACCTTGTAGTGTATCTCTATAGGGTCGGTTTTCTAAATAACCGACCTTATATATCTACAAAAAATGCGGGCAACACTTAAGACCACTTGGGTCGGTTTTCTTAAAATAACCGACCTTGTAGTGTATCTCTATAGGGTCAGTTTTCTAAAAATAACCGACCTTATAGGCAATGGGGCCAGAAAGCCGACCAATTGATTTCTCGTGGCAAAAATTTGCTCGATTGTGGCTTCGAGCCTCGATCAATAGGGTCGATTTTTTCAAATAACTGACCTTATATGTCTACAAAAAACAAAGGCACCATTTAAGGCCAGTTGTCTTAAAAAACTAACCTTACAAAACCTCTGGGAAGCTTAAGATAGTACTTTTTGGTCAAGAAGTTTCTTGACCGAAATCCACTTGGTCGAAAAATTTCTCGACTGAGCAGACCTTGATTTATAGGGTTGGTTTTTTAGAAATAACCGACCTTATAGGCAATGGGATCAGAAAGCCGACCAATTAAGTTTCCCGCGGAAAATATTTGCTTGATTTTGGCTTCACACCTCGATCTATAGGGTCGGGTTTTTCAAATAAATGACCTTATATGTCTACAAAAAATGTGGGCACCATTTAAGACCTCTGGGAATCTTAAGAGAGTACTTTCTTGGTCGACAATTTTCTTGATAGAAATCTACTCGGTCGACAAATTTCTCGACCAAGCAAACCTTGATTTATAAGGTCAATTTTTTAGAAATAACTGACCTTAAAATACCTCTGGGAAGCTTAAGATGGTACTTTCTTGGTCAAAAAATTTCTCGACCGAAATCTACTCGGTCGACACTTTTCTCGACCGAGCAAACCTTTCTTTATAGGATCGATTTTTTAGAAATAACCAACCTTATAAGAACTCTGGTAAGCTTAAGACAGTACTTTCTTGGTCGATAATTTTCTCGACTGAAATCTACTTGGTCAACAATTTTTTCGACCGAGAAAACCTTTCTTTATAGGGTCATTTTTTTGCACCCAACCGACTTAGTAGGTTCAATTTTGTGAGATTTTTTGGGTCAGTTTTTCCCAGATAACCGACCTTATAAGTTTTTTGGTGACTACTACCTATAGGGTCAGTTTTTCATATATAAATGACCTTATAACTATCTTGTTCGGAGACTACTTTATCTCTTGTGTCGGTTATATCAAATAACCATCCCTACAACCAGATCCGTATAACTGCCCTGATCGGCTCTCCTCTTCCAAGCAAGGTTTCATACAATGCCTTTCTTGCTTCGACCGAAGACAGTACACCTACACAACGAGACTCGCCGTGCTGGAGCCTTAAGGTGCCCACGAGGGCCGTTCCGCGACCTCATCTACCATTTGTTGTGCACTGGCTCCACTCGGTACTATCCGTTCACGCAAGGGTACTGGTTCACGATGTCTACTCTCTACGCCCATCACTTCCTTCTTCTCATGTGCAAGCTCTCCACTGCCTTAGTCCGTCGTCAACCTCTACCACGAGCTCCCCCACTGCCGTCAACCCTCACCGCACCACCACCGTCTACCATCACTGTCGTCCTCTCCTTCTG
Organism: Alisma plantago-aquatica; assembly: GCA_963693085.1. Lineage (NCBI taxonomy): Eukaryota > Viridiplantae > Streptophyta > Magnoliopsida > Alismatales > Alismataceae > Alisma > Alisma plantago-aquatica. Next base: position 70,982,580 of record OY856412.1, on the reverse strand, counting down.
TGGATACCTTTGCTGGCGCTGACGTGTGTGTCATCAACATCTTCATCTTTCCTCCAATTGTCGCAGGTGCTGACGGCTTGTCTTCATTGTCCTGCCGACAAGGTACAACAACAACTGTCGCATAAGGCTACGAGATCATCCACATCTAGGTTAAAAGTTTCATATATTTGGTTTATTAATCTTCATTTTTTGTCAACTCCATCCATTATTAATGAAAATGATTTTTAGCCGATTGTGAACTCCTAAACAATATTTTCTTCTTTAAGCATTAATTCTTGTCAATTACATTGACACAATCATAAAAGGAAGGTGCTTGCTTTGATCCTTATTGCATCTATTCTCTTACTCATAAGTGCTTTTTTCTTCTTCCTAAAAACAATTTCTATGAAATGATTTCACAATCACAAAACGTCATCAGGTGCTTCATAATCTTGTTGAACACATTTTATTATATATAGTACATCATTCATCATTGATCTTCAAAATAGAGTATAAGATTAGTGGATTAACTAGGAATTCTTATGTAAATGTATCACTATCATATTCGGCATGGGAGATATGCTACACTTGATGGCTTTGGCTTCAGCGTCATTGCAGCCATTTACCCATAAATGATGTATTTTTTTAAGTCTATTCAACACATTTTATACGGCGTCGCTGCAGTCTTATACCCACATATATTGAACCCTCGCTTCTTCAACTATAGGTCTTTAACTGATCAACAGGGCAATCCAACAACCAGTCATCCTCTTGCTCACGGTTCTCTCATTTTCATCTCGGCGGCTCAGCTTAGTTACATTGTTTTTCCATTTTATTTGACTAGTAACCCAACCAATAATAAAAACATGTATTCTTTCATATCTACATTTTATTATCAGTCACATATGTAATCATTGTATACATTCTAGAAATATGAGGATAGGAATTGTGTAGTCCCAGATTGACACTTTAGGGTTTATAGATGAGATCATTGATGCATGATGTTTAAATTAATATATAAATATGACAATAATACATTTATATAGTAACTTAGAAACCCATTCAAAATTTACTCATTAGGAGTAAATTTTGGATAGTCCCCGGTCTGGGACTATTATTAGATATTTAATCTCACTTAGGATGTAATAGTATGATGTATGTTTAGTTTTGAAGAAAATTTCAGTAGGATTTTCTCATTTGTTCTGTGGGTACATATGTGAGTGGTTATTTGCCATTTACATCGGTGTACTTAGAGAACTTAGGGGAAATGTTGTTGAAATTTTCTACAAGACTGAACATACATTATACAATTACTAGTGAGATTAAATATTCAAAAATAGGATAGGTGGTACACTTTAGTATAAAAGTAATTAACATTCTATCAATAAAAACTTACAACATATAGTATCAATATTAAATGCTTAGTTTTATAATTAATTTTAATGTGATATAGAAAATGGATCAAAGTTGGATGTCTATCAAGAACCGTTGCAGTCCAGAGTTTGCCAAAGGTCTTGATGAATTTATCAGATTTGCTGAGGAACATAGGAAACTACCTACAGATAGGCTATATTTTCCATATAGAAATTGTGGTAACAATTTAAAAGTAGATACTGCTGAGGAAATTAAGAATCATGTCATATGCAATGGGATCATACAAGGTTATAATGAATGGTATTGTCATGGAGAGAAATTTAATTATGGATCATAAAATGTTGATACTAATAGTTGTGGCATAGAAGATATAGATAATGATGATAATGTCAATGATGAACCGATTCAAGATGACCCAATTCAGGATGATATGGTTGATGAGATGATATGTAGTTGTCGGGACAATGTCATTGATCCACCTTCTTTATTTGCAAACATTGTCCATGATGCTGAAAAACCATTATATAATGGTTGTACTAAGTTCATGAGGTTGAGTGTTGTGATGCGATTATATACTCTTAAAGCTCAAAACTGGTGGAGTGATAAGAGTTTCACTTCACTGTTGTCTTTATTAAAGGAAATTCTTCCTGAAGGTAACGAGCTTCCAATTTCAACATATCAAGCAAAGAAAATATTGTGCCCAATGGGAATGGAGGTTAAGAAGATTCATGCATGTCCAAATGATTGTGTGATATTTCAGAAGGACTATAGTAATTTGATAAATTGTACAAAATGTGGTGCGTAAAGGTATAAGACCAGACATTCAGCTAAGGCTAAAAATGGCTCTCCTGCTAAGGTCATGTGATATCTACCAATAATACCACGATTTCAACGCTTATTTGCTAATATAGAAGATGTGTAAAATTTGTCTTAGCATGGGGAGTTATGGGCCAATGATGATGGCATCCTATGACATGCATCTGATTCACCACAATGGAAGAAAATTGATTTATTATACCCTCAATTTGGTAAAGAACCAAAAAATTTATGACTTGGACTTTGTACAGATGTAATGAATCCCTATGGTACATTAAGCAGCCAACATAGCACGTGGCCTGTTATGATTGTTCTATACAATCTTCCTCCTTGGTTGTGTATGAAAAATAAGTATTTCATGTTGTCAATATTGATATCAGGTCCCAAGCAACCTGGAAATTATATTGATGTTTACCTTAAACCTCTAATTGATGACCTAATGAAACTATGGGAAGAAGGTGTTATGACATATGATGCTTCACGTAAAGAGATCTTTAGTTTGCATTCTATGTTGTTTTGAATGATTAATGACTTTCTAGCTTATGGAAATTTGTCTGGATATAGCATAAAAGGATACAAAGCATGTCCTCTTTGTGAGGAAAATACTAATTCAATCTGACTGAAACATGGTGGTAAAATCATATATCTTGGTCATCGGAGATTTCTCCCACTAGTGCATCCTTATCGAAGGAAACGCAAAACCTTTAATGGGTCAACTGAGGAACGAAGTGCTCCTAAACCTATACCAGGAAATGTTGTATATGATAGGGTGAAACATATTGTTAATGAATTTGGAAAGAGTTCAAGTAGTCATACTCTCACTTGTGACAAATCTCTATACAAAAAGAGGTCAATATTATGGGATCTTCCTTATTGGAGATCTATGGCAATTAGACACTGCATTGACGTCATGCATGTTGAAAAAAATGTTTGTGATAGCATCAGTGGTATGCTATAGAACATACCATGAAAGACTAAAGATGGCATCATATCTTGAAAAGATTTAGAATTGATGGGTATAAGAAAAGAATTATCAGTGGAGATCAGGGGTCGCCGCACATATTTACCACCAGCTTGTTACACTTTGTCAAAGCAGGAGAAAAAGACTTTCTGTAAGTGCTTGTATAATATTAAGGTTCCACAAAGATACTCTTCTGATATTTGTAGATTGGTATCAAAGAAAGATTTGAAGTTGATAGGTCTCAAATCTCATGGTTGTCACACCTTAATGCAACAAATTTTACTTGTGGCAATTCGATCTATATTGTCGAAGCATGTAAGGTTTGCAATCACAAGACTTTGTTTTGTTCTTCAATGAAATATGTAACAAAGTAATACATCTTGATACTCTCGATAAATCATAGAAAGATGTAATTGTTACCATGTGTCAGCATGAAATATACTTTCCTCCTTCATTTTTTGATATCATGGTTCATCTTGTAGTACATATTACAAGGGAGGTGAAGATGTTGGGTTCAATTTTCTTACACTGGATGTATCCATTTGAACGCTACATGAGTGTTTTTAAATGTGATGTTCAGAATCGTTATCGTCCTAAAGGGAGTATTATTGAGGGTTATGTGGCTAGGGAGGTGATGAATTTTTCTAATGATTTTTTTGAATTGCAATGAAACTTCTACCGATCTAAAAAATTCCGGTCACACTGAATCTTATTGTGGCAAAGGAACTCTGGGAGGATGAGTGAAAGGAATCAGTCGTAAGTTGTGGGAACAAGCCCATTTGTATATTTTACACAACATCGATGAAGTTAGTAGCTACATAACAGAACACGATGATCTTATCAAGAGAAGTCATCCGCGATCTAGTTCAATGTGGCTTGCAATAGAGCATAATCAAACATTTATTAGGTGGTTTGAAGAGAAAGACTTTAATCAACTATCTGAATCACCGAATAATGTTGTTGAGAACATAAAATGGCTCACCTTTAAGCCAAAAATGGATGTCATGTCATATGAAGGTTATGACATAAACAAATTTTCATACTACACAAAGTGTCAAGATGAAAGTAGTGTAGTCCAAAATAGTGGGGTCACTATTCAAGCTTGTTCATTGTATGTTGCTAGTGCCAAAGATAAAAGACCACATGAAGCTGAGATGTCATATTATGGCATCATTGAGGACATATGGGAATTGGACTATACAAATTTTAGAGTTCCTATCTTTAGGTGTAATTGAGTTGACAACAACAAAGGAGTTTTAGTGTATGAGTTGGGTTTCAAATTGGTGAATTTTGAAAAGATTGGTGAGAAAGATGACCCATTCATCATGGCACACCAAGCAAAACAAGTATTCTATATTGATGACCCGTCAAATAAAAAGTGGTATGTCATTCTTCATAGAAAAAGATAGTTTACTGTAGATCCTATAAATGAAGAAGAATATTATGAAAAGTATGATGATTCCAGGCTTTCCAGCCCATTCTCAGTTGGTTTTCCAAGTGTAAATGTTGAAGATAACACCGATGAATACTATAAACATCAAGACCATGCTGAAGGAATTTTACTTGACTAACAACTCAACCAATACTAGCGGCATGTATTCTTTGAATTATTTATTTTATTATCATTCAAGCACATAATCTTTTAAATATACATCATATATCATTCAACCACTTGTGCTTTTATTATCACTTATGTTTCTTTTATCATGTATACTTGCAGGTTCTAAAATGGCAAGTGAAGATGAACATTCTGAGCATGAGCACCATGAGGATGGTAGTGGTGATGCTAAGAAAAGTAGAGGTCCCACATTGATGCATAGGCTGCAGGTGCTCTGGGCCAAAGGGGAGAAATTGGCAGTCTAGTTTGATGTCACAGGAGCACCTATTGGGGAACATGCTAATGTTTTCAAGCATTACGTAGGGGCGACCACGTGCAGTAAGGTGGCAATAGATATAGAAAATTGGCATGATGTTTCCAGTGCCTTAAAGGACCTCCTATGGAAAGATATATCTGTGAGTGGAAGTGATATTATTTCAATATGTTTTTGTTAATTGATTCTAATTTAGTTGTCTTGGAAAGACATATCCTTTTTAAGACAACATTATTGCTTCTTTTGCATGTATAGGGTGTTTTTCAACTAAATGAAAAAGATCACAAGAAAAAAGGTCTACAACGTTGTGGTGTACGATGGAGGGCTTTTAAGACATATATCAAAAGGGAATTTATAGATAATCCTAAACAAAAGAAAAAAGCAACAAATATTTATGTTTTTATAGATCCTGAGGTGTGGGAAAGATTTATTGCAGCTAGGAACACAGAAGAGTTTCAGGTAATAAAGATTGTGATGTATTGTATGAATATTTAATTTTATACAATTAAGGAGGTGAATCTTTTTATATATATTTTTCCAAGTCTAAATTGCAATACCTCATTTTAAATGATAGGGCTATTCACGAGGCCCAAAAGAAAATATGGGCAAAAAATGTGCATGACCATCACTTGGGGCCCGGTGGTTATGCATTCCTCCGCCAACTACAAGAGAAGCAACTCTCTTCTAGATAAGAGTCTAGTACAACTCAAGCTAAGCGTCCACCCTGACACTTGCAGTGGATTGATTCTAGAAAGAATTGAGCATGTGAAATTGTCAACCCTACAACTAAGGATGTGGCACAAAAGATCATAGGTTTATCCCAACTAAGTAAAGAGTAACTCCCACAAACTTAAATTTATTTATATCTAATTGATATTGTGATTTAATATTTTTATTAACTATGAATAGATTGATCTCCATGAGCAAAGGAAGGAAGGAAAGTTCATCCCAACTGGCCGCATGGATGAACTATAAGTTGCTCTTGGTATGAAGGAGCATCCTGGCCATGTTAGGGGATTAGGAGCTGGCATAGGATTCAAGTCTTATTTTTTCCCTTCAAAATCTAAAAGAGGTCATGCAGGAGGTCTTACACAAGAGGAATTTGAAGCATTAGTAGCATAGAAAGTAAAAGAAATAATGTCTTCATTTCAGCCTACTCAACCTTCTCAACCTATTCAAACTGTGCATCTCTCAGATGATGAGGTACAAGCCCATGCTCCAACTGTAGAAGGTCATGGTATCACTCCAAATGACGCACCACAACAATATGTAGTAAGATTTTGTTCTATATGTTGTGTTATTAGTATGATATATATATGATTATATATATTAGTTGTAGTAGGTATCTGGTATACTTCTTCATATATAACTTATATTATTTCAATTCTACGTTGATATGAACTGTAAACTTGCAGTGGAAGTTCCAGAATATAATGTTGTGGCAGTGGGCAAGGTATACAACCTTGGTGGTACATTGCATTGCCAACAAATTACTGATGACATTTGACGTGTGTCCATCCATATTGTGTATGATAGAATGGGGGACAAACCACTAACCAAACCTAATCCTAAATATAGTACAGTTGAAGAATTAGAGGGTGCTATGGTGGGTTGGCCTAGACTCTTGGTTATCAATGACAAGGTATACTTGAATTCTACCACATTTTTCATATTTGACTGCATATATGAACTTGTGTAATATAAGTATGTAATTTAATTAATAGGTTTGCAAACCAAAAAGTAAAAATTCTACTAGTCATCCTCCTATGCCCAAGCCATCTTTTATTCCAGAATCCACATTTGACGAGTTGGGAAGTAAATGTAAATGTTTGTGTCGATACTTAGCCAACCAAAGCTCTGGATTACAAATGTTGGTCAATTTAACAGAAGATGCAACTGGGAGGGACTTTGACATTAAATTTTTCTTGATGATATTATAGAGTTGTTCCAGTATGATTGGTTGAATACTTCTATATTAGAAGTATGGATAAGGTAAGGATCTATCAATATAGAAAATTCCAATACACATTTTTAGCTTATTTCTATATATGAAAATAATTACAAATGTTTTATAGCCATTTATATACTGAGACCATAAACTTTGATATAAGGAATGTTGGATTCTTAGTTCCTTCAGTCACTAGTGAAGTAGAGACACATATTGAGGATGTGAATGAGTACTTCTCTATTGCATTCAAATATTTTGCTAGTGTGGGAAAGGAAATTATCCTAATTCCTTTTAACGTCCAGTAAGTATTATTATTCAATATAATTTTTAATAATGAAATTTATTTATTTTAATGTTTGTTTTATTCTTACTCAGATCTAGACATTGGGAATTAGTGGTGGTTGTCCCAAAATTGATGACTCTTTATTATCTTGACCCAATGGGAAAAACAACAAGGGGCCACAAACTAAAATTGCCAGCTATGGAGTAAACAAAAATTTAGTCAATGCTTCAACATGGTATCTCTATTTAGACTTTCTATTTTACCAACTATCATTTAATTGATAGGGGTTTAAAGGCTTTTTGTGAAGGTGGAGGACAAATACCCAAAAAATTAAAGACATTGACTTTGAAAAATGTCAAGGTAGCTACTTTAACAACTGCTTAGTCTTATATGTATTAATTTTCAACTCTTATATATCAACTCTTATAGTATTATCTCAACTCTATTTATAGTAGTTTACTAACATTAAGTATAATTCATTATTTGTAGTGTCCTATACAAAATAATGGTTGGGCTTGTGGCTACTATGTATTGAAATATATGCAAGCTATTGTCAAACAAGCATCACATGGAATTCAGACTATAGATCAGGTAATAAAGAATAACATAATAAATTTACAAGTGAGTTGTAGTCATTTTATAAAATATTAGCATGTGAATTTTCTATTACAGATCTTTACAACTCAACCTTACACACCTGAGGACTTAAATGAATTCTGAGAAGAGTGGTCAAATGCTTTTCTAAATGAAGTCAATATTACATTGGATTGAATGCATATGTCAGCTCCATTATGTATGTGGTTTTGGAACTCTTTTAAATTTACTTTTGTATCTAACATTTAATATCATCTCAGACTTGCAATCTATCATTTTGTAAATGATGATGTGATTATGTGTAAAAACACTGAATATATGAATCATTTTTGTAATGAATGTGTGGCCCGGAATGGTGATGGTTGAGCATCAATGCTCCCCTCTCCCATGTCTTGGTTCTTCTTGTTCTTCTATTCTATTTCTGCAGAATAAAAAAAATTGTACCCTATAGGGTCGGTTATCTTAAAAAACCAACCTTATAGATCTATAGGGTCATTTTTTTAGCAATAACTGACCTTACAAGACCTCTGGGAAGCTTAAGATAGTACATTCCTGGTCGATAATTTTCTCGACTGAAATCCTCTCGATCGACGTATTTCTCAACCGAGCAAACCTTTGTTGCTTTATAAGGTCAGTTTTTTAGAAATAACCGACCTTACAAGACCTCTGGGAAGCTTCAGACAGTACTTTCTTGGTCGACAATTTTCTCGACCAAAATCAACTCGGTCAACAAATATCTTAACCGAGCAAGTTACTGACCTTATAGGAACTCTATTGCTTTATAGGGTTGATTGTTTAACTTCTACGGTCTTTTATTTTAAAAAACTGACCTCATAGATCTATAGGGTCGTTTTTTTAGCAATAACCAACCTTACAATACCTCTGGGAAGCTTAAAACAGTACATTCTTGGTCGATAATTTTCTCGACCAAAATCCTCTTGGTCGACGTATTTCTCAACCGAGCAAACCTCTATTGCTTTATAAGGTTAGTTTTTTAGAAATAACCAACCGTACAAGACCTCTTGGAAGTTTAAGATAGTACTTTCTTGGTCGACAATTTTCTCGACTGAAATCAACTCGGTCGACAAATATCTTGACTGAGCAAGTTACTAACCTTACAGGAACTCTGTTGCTTTATAGGGTCAGTTTTTTAACTTCTAGAGTCATTTATTTTAAAAAAAAAAACTGACCTTATAGATTTACTGGGTCGGTTTTTTTAGAAATAACCGACCTTAGAAGACCTCTGAGAAGCTTAAGACAATACTTTCTTGGTCGACAATTTTCTCGATCAAAATCCTCTCGGACCACAAATTTTTCGAACGAGAAAACCTCTGTTGCTTTATATGGTCGGTTTTCTAGCAATAACCGACCTTACAAGACATTTCTAGGGTCAATTTTTGAGAAATAACCGACCTTACAGCCTCTTCTTTCTCACTTGGGTCAGGTTTTTTACAGCCTCTTGGGTCGGTTTTTACTCTATAAGGTCGGTTTTCATTGGTAAAAAAAACTGACCCTATAGAGAAAAATCTATAGCGACGACTACTTAGGCGTCGGTTAAAAAGTGACGCTACAGGCTTAAAAAAACTGATGTTATAGACCATTATTTTAGTAGTGACTACACATGAGGAATAGAAGTTTAGCAACAAGGGTGGTGGGTTGATACTTTCCATTGGGTGTCGACTTGTCACCACCATAACATGTCAACTACTACTATACAAGGCACAAGGGGTTAACCTGCCTAGTGTGTATCGGGCAACCCCACTTGAAGTGATGGGAAACCCTAAGTGTGACGGGTTGTTAGGGTTAGGGTATTTCATGTCAGCATCTGTCTCAACCAAGGCATCGCGGTTTGATACTCCATCTCATAAGATATCCTCCTGATCATGACGGGATATCATCCTCAAAGCATGTCGATTTAGCAAGCATATCGATTTGGCTCCTCTAGGGCATGACAGGTTAGCATTAGCAAAGCGTGTCAGTTTAGCATTCACAAGTCAAGACCACCACTTAACTTAGTGTATGTGTCAACTTTGTAATCTTTAACCTTAGGATATTAGCCACTAGTCCCACTATTATCATGGCAGGAAAAAACAAGGTATGGACATCAAACTTAAACAAGATTCCTCCAACCAAAATAGTTCTCAAAACCATCAATGACTACTAGCATATATGAGATAGCGATTTAGAGATGAGAATCAACATAAACACATGAAATTTTGAAAATAAAAATGAAGGCTAAGAGTTATATAACCCCCCTCAAGAAGTTCTCCATCAAGGGTTCAAGATCCATGATCAAAGCTCCAAATTACATGTTCTCAAGGTGGAAGATAGTCCATTAAGAGTCCCAACTCGACCTCAACATCACCTAAAAAAAAGGTGCCAAGGTTATGATGGCTCAAGAAGAAGGGAAAGAGAGTGAACCACGCCCTAATAAACCTTCATCCAAGGTATGATCCATGTCTGAGAGAGGAGGAAGAAGAATATGAAGAAGAGAGCTCAAAGAAATTATCACCAAGAAACATAACCCACCAAATTATAAGTAAAACCAAGAATCACCATGAGCAAGGAACTCGACCTCCTAAGCTCCATGGGGGCTTCCTAAAGCTCCTTAAGCTCCCAAGATCATCCACCAAGAGGATAATAACAAGAATGGATGAAATTGTTCACTTGTGTGAAGAGGGAGGGGGTTATATACTTGAGGGAAGAAAGAGAGATCAAAAGAGAGGTGTCATCAACTTAAGAGCCTAGGTGACACTTGTCCACGTGCAAAGGCCACATGCAACCTCCTTAACATGAAAGGTTATGGTGATATAATCTAGGTAGAGTATCAGACTCTTGGCTTCCTACCAAGGGTTCCACACCTCCAAATTGATACACTATACTACCTCAAACCGATACAGTACCTTCCAAGGTTAAAACACACATTGTCCATAGATCATCATCTCTACTAAGGATATCATCTCTTGCCTGAGATCCAAACTATATGTACACCTATTTATCTATATTATAGATGATTTCAAACAAAAGGAGGAACACTCTAGATATGGTAAATTACATGTTAAACCTTTTACTTTGGGTAAATTGCAATTTACACCAAAATTAGCACATAATGCACAAGCATCATCCACATAGGCTCAACTTGAAACTTAAGCTCTTCACAAGGTCACCTATAGAATCATTCTTCTCCCTTATGATGCTAAATCACTAAGGGCACACTCAACATGTGACATTTTGCAATATAACCCCTACTCTTGGGTACGTTACAATATGGTCCAAAACAAGCAAACATTGGTCTAACATTATCCAAATAGAACCAAACTTCAAAGCATAAGTGTGTCACATGATAAAAAAAATACTTAAAAGGATTAGATTAAAGTTATAAGGAACCCACTTAGGAAAAACAAATAGGGTTAGCCCAAAACCCATGTCAGGGTCCTTACATGTCATAAACCCCTAACAAGGTTTTGCCCCCGAAGTCCCAGGCGAAAGGAGATGGATATTACTCATGCATTACACCTTCAATATTTCACATAGTTCCTTGATGTCAGGGTGATGTCATTAGAATTTACAAACATATTGTTCTTCCATCCAAGGTCAACATAAGATCTTTTGCTCAAGACACATACTCACTTATCCTTTTCATTATCAGTTGTAGAGTCAACCTTATGCCAGATGATACTTTCTTAGCCATAGAAGCAATATATGTACTTATCCATCTTAGGTGTTAACTCTTTCTTATGTATCACCTTATCAACTTACAACATCATATAAAAAGATTCTCAAACCTAGAAGCTTACCATACTCTACTCATATCTCAACATGCCTCTTCCAAAGGAAGACTAGAGATGCACTCTGTCACTTACTTAGGACTATAGGATCTACTGTGCTTCTACTATGCTACTCTACTCTGTTGACTTAACACAAAGCTCACTTATGAATTATACCAACTGACCTAGTACTAGGTATACTCTTATTTTTACTTCCTCCCTTCACAAGAAGAAATCATACATCCCCTCAACTAATCTAGATAGGGAATGGAAATCCTACTCATCAATGTACACCCCTTTTGGAACCTTTCTCTCTTACAAACCTGATAGGAGTACTCCAAGGGATTGTACTCAACCTGATAAACTTTACCCAAGAAGATCTTGCAACTATCTCTTCAACATATGCATCTTTGTCAATGTCATCTTATGTGGTGCATAAATCCCTAACACATGATATACATACCATAAGTTGAGCATATGCAACCAGATCGATTCCAAATTCAACCTTTCTAGGTAGTCAAACACTTAATCATCTTATCAGAAGGCACTCCTTGGGTCCACACACAATTGGCACTTCTTGGATACTAGGATTCCTCACCTTAGTATCCATCACACGTGTTAAAAACACATCACATCCTTATCAGAGTATCCATCTTAAGATCACTTCAAACCCATGCACATCAAGTGACATCAGACCCACTTGACTGCCACATCCTTGAAAGGAAAGAACACAAGGGAACATACTTGTCTTATCACTACATCATTACTTAGGGTTTCCTTATTAAGGTGAAGGGGTTATCACTTTCTTTGATTATTTCACAAATTTTCAATTGTTCATGTGTCATTTTAACTTGCCTCATCTTGGTTTCCTTGACCTCAGCACAGGAATTATAAAGATGATTACATGTCATTTCCCCCTTCATTGTTACTGTCTATCATGTTCATGAACATTTCCTTATTTTACAACATTTTTCATCTTTGCATCATGGATAAGATCATTATTCTTTACCTATTATTTATTGAACATGGATCATCTCCTTTGTTCCCTTTCACATATCATGAGGATTGCACTTTACATCTTTTCATATTCACAGGTTGGTCTGAGATTAACTCAGGTTCCATCTTATTTATTTATCATTCGTTCTTATTTGTCTTTGCACTTCATCCTTGTTTTAGGAATTCTCTCAATCTATGTGAATTTTACACCTTGTATAACTTTATTAGCACAATTTCATATATCTTTTCCTTCATACATATCTTGAAATTATATCTTCAAGAACTTCTCTTATCATATTCACACTTAGATTTAGATTTCATGAAGCTGCATCATTCTCTTTTAATCACCAAACATTCAAGTTTTAGTAAGTTATGGTGTAGTCCTTATCTCTTTTTATAGTATGATGTAGGTATTAACATCATGATTACTGATTGTTATGCTCTTTAGATTTTCCAAAATAACTAATTGATCATAGTAATCAAAGAGAAATTAATATAAGAGTTCCATACTTACCTTTTATTCAACATTTGAATACATGGATGGGGCACTCAAATACTGAGATTACGCAGTATGCACCATATTTTATATCATGTTCTTATCTTAGACATTTGGGTTAACCCACATAGATAAATGGCATAAAGCCATTATATCCAAAAATCCCCCACAAAGTACAATGTGTAGTGTTCTATGCCACTCATTCCTCTTTACAGTGCTTTTAGTAGGTACTTTCTAAATTCAGCCATGCATGCGTTATTCAATTTTGACTCACAAGGACTCAGTGAAAAAAAAATCTTACACTCAGACCTTAGGTTTAAGAATCATGATTGGTAACAACCCAACAAAGTCATGGTACAAAAGTGAAATGATGTAGTAAGGTCATGCATCCAAAACACGGTATGATTGATATCCAGGAACAACCTAATGCCCTTGTTGCAACCAACACAACATCTATCATTTAGTTGGACTCTTTAAGTATGTGCTACTAGCATCCTTTCCTATGACTTAACACCATTTAGAGACTAATCTCTTACTAACTTGCAATCATGACTCTAATAGGTTTCCCAAAGATTAGACACATATATGCAAGAAGCATTAATGAAAATTCATAGTTTCATCTAATTCACCTGACAACTAGTAATTTCCACATTGAAACTAATTTGTTGGATCTCCACTCCTTTGGGTTGGATTGCTAATGACTATGAATCAAAAGTGGTTGTCGTCCCATACCCAACCTATATTTCTCAAATAAGGCCAGGTTAAGACCTTCAGTGATAGGGTCATCTATATTATCTTTGGTAACTACATAGTTCACATCCATGTCCCCATTAGACACTAATTCTCTTACATACTTGAGTCCAACTTGGATGTGTCTTTATTGTTTTTTATTGTACTTGGAACTCTTTCTCTTAGCAATGGTTGTAGTGCTATCACAATGAACTAAAATTGTAGGAAGAGACTTCTTTACCATAGGTGAATTGGGCATAAGTTCATGCATTCATTCAACTTCCAATCCAGTTTCATCTAAAGCACACAACTTAGCCTGAAAACTAGGCTGAGACAATATGGTATGTTTCTTAGACCTGCAGACAAGAATAACTCCTCCCAATGGGAATATTATAAGGAGTGGGATCCCAGAGGAGAACCACTTCCTACTAAAATAAAAAAGAAACATCCCAAACGAAACACCAACATAAAATTTTTGCCAATGGGAAGAAACCAATTTATTCAACATCAATGTATCATAATACCAAAGTATAGCAGCGAAAGAAAATATTTGACTATATTCAAATTATCATAAGATTACAAAAGTACCTCAACAACATCTCCCATAAGGGTTTACATAAAGGGTACATCATATGGATCTAGTAGAGGGAAATCTCAACAATAACAACTTTTTCTCCAAGCATTAACTTCTTAAGTTAAGTCCAAGTATTCATGCCATGTCATCTAAGTCCTTCACCTAGGGTTGGAAGCATACCCCAGCAAGAAGAGAAAAATAAATAACATCAGAAAAGGTTGATATATGCATACTAAATAGGAAATTGAGAAATATATAAGGAATAAAGGACATCAAGTATAAAAGGCTTCCCGTGGAAAAGTAAGTACTACCCAGTCGGGCATAAAATAATATAAATAACAAAATATTAATGAAGCAAGAGAGTTTATAAACAAGGCATCCATGTGTTCCACCTGTGAAAATACTAGAATAATATATCATGTAGGTAGGAAATACACATCCACCAAAAATGTAGAGTGAGCAGGGTCTTGTATACATCTTCTTTATAATAGGGTGGTGGTAGGGTCTGTCAACATCTTTCCAGTAGGAATTTTCACATCTGCCATAATTTATAAATATGCAGGAATTTTCACATCTGCCATAATTTATAAATATGCAGGAATTTTCACATATGCATTCATATGGGGGAATTTTCACATCCACATAAAATCGCATTCAACATTGTACTAGTAGTCACCACATGATGCATATCAAAAGATAAACAAGAATAATGTGCCATAAAAGTAACATCCACTACCATGGTGGGAAGAAGCAGCATCTACTACAAAGTGGGCACATATCATCAAATATGTCCAACATGCACAAAGCATATGAAAAAGATTCCAAGGGAATATGCATGATTGCGAGATCAGTAACAAATTAAGATAGTTCACAAGAACTATGATTTTTAAAAGAAAAGACAATGTGTGTGGGTTAATGCCCATAGGACCAAGAGAAAGAAAATATAGGTGAATTGCTCAATATAGAATAATAGGTGATGTAAACATACCTCAACTTCAGAGTCCAAAGTCCAAAGTCACTTCTAAATCCAAGTCTAAGTCTTCAAAGAACCTATTAAGCATATATGTAGATTTTAGGTCAATTTCACAAAATTAATCAAATCCTAAAAATTACCTTTTTCTTAATGTGTGAATTAGGGTATCAAAACCATGCCATATTTGAAGTTACCTTTTTTTGAGTCCAAAACATATTTTATTATATTTTTTTGACTTATATATATTTAGTTATGAATTTACAAGTTATTAAATTTTTAGGTAAATTCATTAAAATCACATATTTCAACATTGGATTTATGCGACAAAACCAACAACATAAGATAGCCCTTATTTTTCTAAATCCAAAGATTATTTATTTGTAATTTTTTGTTAAGAAAATAAATAATTATGAATTTTCAGATATCGGCCAATCAGATCAATCCACGTCAGTGAAAAACCACAGAAAGAGGGGGAGAGAGTGGGAGAGCGGCGGGCTATGATGAGTTGGCCCAATAAAAGGTAGCCAAATCACCCAGTCAAAGCCTGATCAACGGCTCACTGACCCGTCCTAAAACAAGGAAACACACGCAAAATTACTATAATGTCCCTTGTGAGAAAAAGCAACGAAGAAGGAAAACTGGAGGGTATAGGCAAGAAATCACACAGGGGTTTCTTCCCCATTGCCAGGCTCATGCCATGGTTGCGGCGTGAGAAGCGGCTAGGCTGAGAAATTGGGGGATTCACGACCAAACTCGATTATGAGTATACGAAATCGAAGATCGGTGAGTAAGGAATCATACCTTGTAGGCTATTAGCCCATGGTGGCAGGAGCCACTCACACAACGTTTCGCAAGGTAGATAGGGTTAGAAGCTTGGTGGTCGATCAAAACAAACCCAGAGATGAAATTGAAAGAGGGGAGAGGAAGACCAGGGTTCAGTGGAACCAGGGGTGACGTCCCTATTTACATACTTGATCGTAGGGCTCCCCCGAGCTTGTTGCAAATAACCAAGGCTGCAAGTATTGGGCAAAACCTAAAAACAAAAGGGAATTGGGTCTCGAGTAAATGATCAATCTGTGTGGAATAGGCTCACAAATTTGTAGGAGAAGAAAGTTCGAGGAAAGATGAATCACAGAGGGAGAAATTGCATTTGCAAATCCAAAAAAATACACCTATGTTGCCTTTCCAGGCATGAGGTAGAGGAACACATGTGACCTATCAGATTAGAAAATGAACAGTCCAGATATACACACACATACAAAAGAGGCGTGACAATTTAAATCATATTCCCAATCAAATTCGAATAAAGTGCAAATGTAATTTTTCTTATTTTCTATCTCCACTTTTGAGGGTGCAAGCAAGTCCTAAAAATTAATAAAAATTGACACCTGGACTATTTTTGATATGAGGAATCTGAATATGCAATTAGTTTTGCCTTTTAGAAACTTTTAATGTTTTAAATAAATCAAGTCTTATTTTCTCTTTAAGATTCTCCAAAATTAATGAAACTTCAACCATAAATCATATTTAATATGTTGGATACGAATTTGCCATTAATTTTACATGTTGGAGAGGTTTGTACATTTATTTAATATTTTTAAGGTTCTACACACTTTCTCTCTCCTGATTTCACATGTATAGTAAAGATTATCCAAATTAATTGAAAATTCACCCAAAGGCTAGTTTAATGTGTAGATTATGAATCCAAGATTATTTTCATCTTTTGGAGTTATTTAATATTTTATTTGATATTTTGGGGACAACTCAGATCTTTGCTTTCCAAATTTTATTAAAATAATTATTATTATAATTATGTGAATAATGTGAAACTTGAATCCCAAGGCAATTAGGAACCAAGAAACATGATTCTTAACTTAGATTCCACTCTTGGGATTTCTTTTATTGAGTTATGTCACAATTAATATTTGTGGCCATTAATATCACATTATTACTTGGGTTATCATATTATTTCACTATTATCATTATTGCTCCTCCATTTATGTTCCATAACTTAATATTATCACCAAAATAATTATGTGTGATTTTTTGAATGGAATTTTATATAATTCATTATTACCTCATGTGACATATTTTAGGAGTCCATTATTAGCCTAAGACTAATGTGAGAACATTAGGTTACATTGTGGTGATTTATCGATTCATTAGTTCATTAGAGTTATACTAAACCTCATCTAGAACTATCCTCAACCTTGTTTGACTACGTCTAAAATGTCAAACTTCTAGGGTAGGGTCAAAGATCTGGTATGTTACAACACTCCACCCCTTAAAAAGGATTTTGTCCTCAAAATCTATTGATCCAAACATCAACAACCAACTACTCTCCACTCCTTAAAAGTCTTAACCTAACAAGTCAAACTAACAACATTTAGGGTTACCCACACATCTTTTAGTTGTGATTGTTTTTTAGATTTATGTTATTCATGTATCCAACTAAAAGCCAGAACCACCTTGGGTTGAGTTTTAGGTCCTTGTGTCTCTAACATATCAACCCTACATAACATCCAAAAAGTCATAGGGTAGGTCAACTATACCTTTGTTTCCATCCTAGTCACTTCATCAAAACTTGGGTTAGGATTTTATTCCAACTAATTCTAAGGATTCTCTTGATTGTGACTTAGTTCAAGAAAACATTGACAAATCAGAGAAATTTTTTGTACATATAGTAGTTTAATGAAAATAATCAATGTGATAAACCAAGTCACAATTTATCCATAACAAAACCTCTATATCCAACTACTTCCTCATAACCTAATCTTATCCTCAAATCAACCTCATTGCATCCAAAGATCAATTCTAGGGTGAGCATCTCACCTAGAGGTAACTTAGCAAAGTCAAGGGTTCTAATAAGGAAGACAAAATTGAAATAGTCAGATTCTAGCTACCATGGGATCTGATACCATGATGTAAGGAGTGGGATCCCAGAGCGGAACCACTCCCTACTAAAATAAAAATGCAACACACCAAACAAAAAACTAACATAAATTTTTTGCCAAAGGGATGAAACCAATTTATTCAACATCAATGTATCATAACACTAAAGTATAACAGCGGAAGAAAATATTTGACTATATTCAATTTATCATAAGATTACAAAAGTACCTCAACATCATCTCCCATAAGGGTTTACATAAAGGGTACATCATATGGAACTAGTAGAGGGAAATCTAAACCATAACAACTTTGTTTCCAAGCTTTAACTCCTTAAGTCCAAGTTTTCATGCCATGTCATCTAAGTCCTTCACCTAGGGTTGGAATCATACCCCAGCAAGAAGAGAAAAATAATAACATCAGCAAAGGCTGATATGTGCATACTAAATAGGAAATTGACCAATATATAAGGAATAAAGGAAATCAAGTATAAAAGGCTTCCCATAGAAAAGTAAGTACTACCCAATCGGGCATAAAAGAATATAAACAACAAAATAATAATGAAGTAAGAGAGTTTATAAACATGGCACCCATGTGTTCCACCTGTGACAATACTGGAATAATATATCATGTAGGTAGGAAATACACATCTATCAAAAATGTAGAGCGAACAGGGTCTTGTATACATCTACTCTATAATAGGTTAGTGGTAGGGTCTGTTAACATCTGTCGAGCATGAATTTTCACATCTGCCATAATTTATAAATATGCAGGAATTTTCACATCTGAATTTATATGTGGGTATTTTCACATCCACATAAAATCACATTCAATATTATACTACTAGTCACCACATGATGCATATCAAAAGATAAACAAGAATAATGTGCCATACAAGTAACATCCACTACCATGGTGGGAAAAGAAGCAACATCTACTACAAAGTGGGCACATATCATCAAATAAGTCCAACATGAACAAAGAATATGAAAAATAGTCCATGAGAATATCCATGATCACAAGATCAGTAACAAAATAAGATAGCTCACAAGAACTATGATTTTCAAAAGAAAAGACAATGTATGTAGGCTAATATCCATAGGACCATGAGAATGAAAATATAGGTGAATTGCTCAACATTGAATAATAGTAGATGTAAACATACCTCAACTTTAGAATCCAAAGTCCAAATTTAGTTCTAGATCTAACTCTAGGTCTCCAAAGAACCTATAAAGCATATATGTAGATTTTAGGTCAATTTCACACTGGTTAATCAAACCCTAAAAATTACCTTTTTATTAATGTTTGAATTTGGTTATCAAAACCATGCCATATTTTAATTTACCTTTTTCTGAGTCAAAAACATATTTTATAATATTTTTCTGACTTATATATATTTAGTTATGAATTTTAGAAGTTATTAACTTTTTAGGTAAATTCGCACCAAAAAAACTTTTTAGGTAAATTCATTAAAATCACATATTTTCCATATTATATTTAGGTAAAAAACAAACACCATAAGATAGCCCTTAGTTTTTTTAATCCAACGACCATTTATTTGTAATTTTTTGATAAGTGGAGAATCAGTTATGAATTTTTGAAAATCGGCCAATCGGATAAATCCACGTCAGTGAAAAACCACAGAGAGAGGGGGGAGAGAGAAAGGATGAGTGACAGGCCGTGATGAGTTGGCCCAATGGAAGGAAGCCAAATCACCTAGTCAAAGACCAATAAACGGATTGTTGACTCGTCCTAAAACAAGGAAACACATGTGAAATTACTATTATGCCCCTTGTGAGAAAAAGCAAAGAAGAAGGAAATTTGGAGGGTATAGGTGAGAAATCACACAGGGGATTCTTCCCCATTGCTAGGCTCACACCATGGTTGTTGCGTGAGAAGCATAATGTGCTATTAGACCTAGAGTATACGAAATCAAAGATTGGCAATAAGGAATCATACCCTAGAGGCTATTTGCCCGTGGTGGCAGGAGCCACTCGCATAATGTGTTGCAAGGCAGAGAGGGTTAGAAGCTTGGAGGCTATCTGAAATGAACCCAGAGAAGAAATTGAAAGAGGGGTGAGGAAGAGCGGGGTTCTGCAGAACCAGGGGTGACGTCCCTTTTTATATACTTGATCGTAGGGCTCCCTCAAATTTGCCGTGGAGAACCAAGGCTATGAGTATTAGATAAAAACCGAAAAAAGGAAATTGGGTCTTGAGTAAATGATCACTCTGTGCAGAACATGCTCACAAATTTGTAGGAGAAGAAAGTTTGTGGAAAGATGAATCACAGAGGGAAAAATCATGTTTGCAAATCTAAAAAAATACACATGTGTTGCATTTCCAGGATGAGGTAGAGGAAGACACATGAGTCGTACGATCAAAAAATGAATGGCCCAGATCTACGCACACATACAAAAAAGGCATGCCAATTTAAACCATATTCCCAATCAAATTCGAATAAAGTGCAAATGTAATTATTTCTTATTTTCACTCACCTCTTTTGAGGGTGCAAATGAGCCACAAAATTAATTAAAATTGACACTTGGACTATTTGTGATATGAGGAATCTAAATATGCAATTAGTTTAGCCTTTTGGAAAATTTTAATGTTTTAAATAAATCAAGTCTTATTTTCTTTTTCCTCATGCATTAATGGCTTTAAGATTCTCCAAAATTAATGAAACTTCACCCATAAGTCATATTTAATGTGTTGGATATGAATTTGTCATTACTTTTACATGTTGGAGAGGTTTGTACATTTATTTAATATTTTGAAGGCTCTACACACTTTCTCTCTCCTGATTTCACATGTATAGTAAAGATTATCACATAAAAACTCACCCAAAGGCTATTTTTAATGTGTAGATTATGAATTATATATTATTTTCCTCTTTTGGAGTTATTTAATATTTTATTTGATATTTTGGGGAAAACTCAGATCTTTTGTTTCCAAATTTTATTAAATTATTTATTATTATTATGTGAATAATGTGAAACTTGACTCCCAAGGCAATTGGGACCCAAGAAACACGATTCTTAACTTAGATTCCACTCTTGGGATTTATTTTATTGAGTTATGTCACAATTAATATTTGTGTCCATTAATATTACATTATTACGTAGGTTATCATATTATTTCACTATTATCATTATTTCTCCTCCATTTATGTTCCATAGCTTAATATTATCACCAAAAGAATTATGTATGATTATTTGTACATAATTTTATATAATTCATTATTACCTCATGTGACATATTTTAGGTGTCCATTATTGGCCTAAGGCTAATGTGAGAACATTAGGTTACATTAGGGTGATTTATGCATTCATTAGTTCATTAGAGTTATACTAAACCTCATCCAAAACTATCCTCAACCTTGTTTGGCTATGTCCAAAAGGTCAAACTTCTAGGGTAGGGTCCAAGATCTGGTATGTTACAAATGCATATCCAGAGATGCCATTACTCATAGAGTTCATGGAAATCCATATTGTGTCACTATATCCTTTGACTATAGAAGGATATTTACCATAACGTATCCAAAGGAACAAGTCCCCTTTATATACCACAATACCCTGTCAAGACCTTCCCAATGGGTGTTGTCGAGACAACTAGTGTATCTACTTAACTTGCTCATGGAAAATACAGTGTTTGGTTGTATGAAGCTCATTAGACGCATCAAACTTCTGGTAATTTTAGAGTATCATAATTCAGACTCTGGAATTCCAATATCAATCTTGAACAAGGCCTTGGATGAATTATATGAAGTCTTAACTGGTTTACATGATGTGTACTCAAACCTCTCCGGTGTCTTCTCAACATAGTGCCATTCTGAAAGAGTTATACCATCTGTGGACCTTACAATTTTAACCCCTAAAATTACATTGAAACCACTCGTATCTCAATCTTGCTACATAAGAATAACTTTGTCTCATTTATTACATTCATTTACGAACCAAAAAGTAGGATATCACTATATATAAGCACAACAGAATGAATGCATCATTGAAAATTTGGTAGTCAACACACTTATCAAAATCATCAGAAATAAAGACAAATGATGGTATCATAGATTTAAACTTCTCATGCCATTACTTATGAGCTTATTTCAAGCCATATAATGACTTATAAATTTTGCATACTTTTGGACTCATTCCCACTACCCATAAAGTTGTTTGGCTATTCCATATATATCTCCTCTTCAAGGTCACCATGTAAAAATGCGGTCTTCACATCCATATTATGGATAGAGAAATTATAAATGGAAGCTAATTCGATAATCACTCCAATTGCGCTCATATGGGAAACATGAGTATAGGTATCAAAATAATTTATTCCTTCCCATGTATCTACCCCATGGTAATCAATTTTGCTTTTTACTTACTAATTGTCATGTCCGCATAAAATTTCTTCTTAAAGATCCAATTGTATCCAACTACATAACAATAGGAGATAAATCCACTAATTCCCAACTTCCATTCGAGATAATTGATTGAAATTCATCACCAATAAGCTCATTCTAAAACTTAGCTTCTGGAGAATCTATATATTGTTTAAAAAGATACATGACCATATTCAACATCGTAAATGAGAAACTCACTTCCAAAACCCTAGGCCATTTACTTCTCCTTAGTTCAACCATTTATTTTGAATCATTGCATTAAAAAAAACAAGTTTCGAGCCCCCACCCCCCACATTTGTCATCCTTTTCATGTGCTCGGGAATGGAATTTGTGGTTAATGAATTCTCTTGAGATATTTCTTTGGATACATTAGATTTCTGGGAAAACACATTCTCAATCAATGTAGCATCGCGTAGTTCTACAATTGTATTAACATCAATGACTAGGGTTTCAATTTTTACAATAAGGAATATACAAGCATAACTTCTCTCTGCATAACCTAAGAAAATGACATCAACCATTTTTAGTTCCATTTTCTTCCTTTTGTGTTCAAGGAAAAGTACCTTAACAAGACATCCCACTCTTGAAGATATTTGGGAATTGGTTTTCTCCCTCTCTATAACTCAAATATACTACTTTCTTTACATTTATGGAGAACTCTACTTATAATATGGAAAGTCGTATTTAAAGCTTCCACCCACATACAGTTGGGTAGACCTAAGGTTTGGAGTGAGGTATTAATCATATCTATTAGGGTTTGGTTCTTACGTTCTACAATCTCATTAGATTTCATTGAATAAGGAGAGGTAACTTCTTGAGCTATACCATGGAATTGAAAAAATTCCAAGAACAGGTTTGAGGTTTACTTTCCTCCAATCATTTAAGTACTTTAATAATTTGAATTTCAGATTGTTCTTTAAATATTTTGAAATTTTATAATACCACATCTTTGGTTTTAAATAGACAGACATAAGGTATCTACTTGCATCATTAATAAAAGTTATGAAACAACATTTTTTATCCCTAGTAGAAATCTCATTAAACTCATAGATACCAATGCACACTATATCAATATTTTTGAATTCCTATTCACATAATGAAAATGCTTTCTAGGCATTTTAGCTTTCACGTATATTTTATCTCTACTATTATTAATATCATATTTAGGAATTAAATCTATATTCATCATTTGTTTCATTTATCCAACATTAACATGACCCAAAGGACTATGCCATACATCATATGATACAAGTTTCATGCAAACAAAACTACTTTCATTAACATTAAAAATTGAATTTAAAACATGTTCAATAAGAATCTTAAAGAGTTTACCTGTGTCATAAATACCCGAATGTGTGCATTACGACCTTATTACAATAGTCTATTCTAAAGCAAACCCTAATAAGAATTGTACCACTAATGATATTGCACTGAGTGGATGAAACATGTCTGACTCTGTGAAGTGTCAGAACCTTCCCTGAAGGAAACATCAAGTATACCCGTCCTTTGCCTTTGACTTCTATAGAGTTTGACTCACGCAAAATCATAGATCGACCTCTTCAGGCTTAATAAGACACAAAAAGAGATTTGACAACACAAACATGTATATTAGCCCCAGTGTCAATAATCTAATATAACAGTTCAAAAATTGAAAGACTTCAGATTTTATAGACACATACCCATCAGTTTGATTCTAATAAGTAGTCATCATGATGACTACATCCTCCTCAGTTGTAGATGTCACATATTTATTTTCCTTCTTCAAAGGACAGTCATTATTTCAGTGGCCAAGCTATCCACATGTCCAACAAAGTTTGTTCTTTAATTTCTTCTGGATCTTAGCCTTAGTTTTAAGTACATTCTTTGATTTCTTATCTTTATTCTTAACAATAGTAAAATTGATAGTGGGGTTTATGTTAATAGGTTGTTGAATGTTCTTCTCTTTCATGTGCTCTTCATGTATGTTTATGTCCATCATAAGATCATTTATTGACATCTCTTTTGTCATGCTTAAGACTCTTGCCAAATAGCTCCTAAAATTTAGAAAATTTCTCAAAAATGGACATAATAATAAATTTATTAGGCAATCGTCTGCATCCAAGAACTCGTGACATAAGAGTTGGAAGTCACGTGTTTGGTCATAAATGGTTTTTCCTCTACCATATGAAACTTTAGAAACTTGAAAACATATTACTCTTCAGCGCCCTACTTTTTTGCATTTTATTTCTTTTCTAAAGCCCACAAATAAAACCTTAGAAATGGTAATAGGCGTCTTAGAGGACAAAGATACAAATTGTTATTTAAAGCAAATAAGATTAACCCTCAATACATCCTATCAGCCTTCTTCCAACTAGAAATTCTTTTTGCATTGTCAGAGACTATTTCATCTAGCACATGTTTGTCATCTGCTATAAACTGGTCATAACCCATCATATCTAGCCAAATTTGCATTCTACTTTTCCAATGAGCGAAGTTAGATCAGTAAATTTATCTGACATATTCAATGTGTCAATTGTAGTGTCAAAACCATGGCCGACCATTGTTAACTAACGACAATAATATGATTTCTTTAATATTGTTGTGTTATAAATTTTTAGTTTGTTACATGCAACAACAACATATGCAATTTCAGAAACAATTTTAAGCCACATATATATAAGAACTTTGCATAAAAAACTGAGTAGAAAAAAAAGTAATATAGAGTTAGACACTCCAGACCAGATTGTTCGTTAAGCAACAAGACATATAACTTAAAGAAATCAATAGCTGGAAATCTTCTTAGATGAGTGTCAATCTTCTAATGAATCTTGTCACATTAAGCTATAGCAGAAGGTTGTCTAGCTTTCTTTGTGATGACGAATAGCGTGCACTACCAATGCAACCCAACAATCTAAGGTACGACCACTGGACATACCACGTTTCTGAGAGAAGGAATGATGAATAAACTTTGAACAAGAGAAGAATCTCTACGAGATACTTCTGGAGCGATGACAGATGAAGAGTTTTCTAGGTCTAGGATTTTCTCACAAACAAAAGATGGAGGCTAGTGTTTGATGTGATTAATCATAATGAATAAAAGCTTATTTATGACCCTCTTATTGCCTTACGCTCTATTCCCAGTAAGATATGATTACATGATCGCTCTTGTATACGTAACAGAAAGATGAGAATGTCACTCTTCAATTTAGATTAATAAATCTTCTAAGGAAATAAAAAGTTAATTAAATAAATAATTAATTATGTCGTTTTCTTGTGTGTAAAAAGAAATGAAAGGAAATTCCACTACCAAAAAACATAGTATAGATGACAGTCATGTAAAAATTTATGCACTTTAGGTGACATGTTTGTACATGACTTATAATCTGTGTAGGCCTACGTAAAATAGATGACATACATTTTTGTATATTTGAAAGGGTGACATACTTTAGATGACATGCATGTATGTCACATGTAGTCTGTGCAACATAGGTGACATACATTTTATCATACTTGAAAGGGTGACACACTATAGGTGACATACATTTGAATCACCTATGTTCTAATGGGGGTTTGCACATGTATATGAGTCAAGTGTAATATACAATGAGACATAACATTTAGGTGACATGTATGTGTGTCACCAAAGTTATAGATGACATAGATTCATGTCACCTAACCTTAGAAATTTTAGAGAATTACTATGAGAGGACATTATCTTGATATGGGCCTTGAATTCTCACAAATACATTACGAGAGACCTGTTGTTAGAGGAAATTCTCATGATATGGGCCCCAACCCTCACATATGCATTTTTAGATAATTGTTGTGAGTGGACATTATTACTATATGGGCCCCAGTTCCTAAGAAATGCATTGAAAGAGACTTTTTATGAGAAGATATGTGTCATGGCTCCTCCCGAGTGTACTTTTGTTGGAATATATCAACACTTATTTGGTCACCGTGCATTGGACGATGATGTGATGCGAGGGTGCCGAGCCGCTGCACGTGACATGGGTACCGACAACGATTCTGTTTGGCTCCCACCTACCTCTGATTAATTATTGCACCTACCCCAGTGTCGCTGATGGAAGGGGTTCTCTGCTCATCTTGTTCCCCCACACCATAGTATCCAGATCCGACTTACCATAGTGTCTCCCGAATGCGGACGGAAGGTGACCAGAAAGGTTCGGCGATAACTTCAAGTCTGATTCAACTTATCAACTTTTGTTGGACTTGGCCATACTGGTGGTGGCTGCCCTTTTTCGGCAACCACGCCCATAGCAGCAAGGGATTAGGGTAAGAACACGCTCGGAGCATCCCTGGTGCCTAGTCGTCTAGGTCTCAACATGTCGAGGATCGATATGATAGAGTCCAACATCGATCCCCGGAGGCGGCAGCCCATACACGATTCCCTACAGTCGTGTGTTAAGCAGGCTTGGCACTGGTCAACCCAGCAGGAAGGACTGCCCTACTGGACGCCATACACGAGAGGGTTCCCTCCATGTCTCAGTTCTGCTCTCTTTAATGGCAAAATTCAGTTTTCCCACATCGGCAATGACACATTATGATCGTCTTGCTGTGTCACAAGTGAAAAGTCGTGAGGTTGTTCCTATGGTCCTTTACTGCGCGGGGCCTACATCCTGCATGGTTGGATCTACTGCACAAGTTTCATGTCCTTTTAGGAGCCTCCATACATGTTGCAGAAAACTTTTAGTAGCTAAAAGTTTTGGTAATCATCTTCGGGTTGTTCATTTATCTTCACTAAGTCGTGTTGATGGAATCCGTAAGGTGTTGGAGTATGCGGATGTTTGGGAGGGCTTGGTGTTTACTCTTTATTCTTCCAAGCATTGGATGTGTGGTGTATGCCTTGGCATCGTGCCATGGTCTAAAGCATGTGCTCATCAAGCTTCTGATGGCTCTGATGTTACTACCACTCTACCTCGATAGCCTGGTGAGACATCACTCGATGTGATAGTTGGTTTGCCTGCTCCCATCAATTCTGGCTTTCTAGATTCTATTCCTTGCACCCTGTCAGCTCGTCAGCGTATTGAGTCACCGCCTCTTCCTGTTGACTGACTATAGCTTGACACAGATCTTCTAGATTCTATCTTCCGCACGGGTGTTGTGGCAACACATCCCGCTATCACACAGACAGCGAGGTGTTACGTGAAAACGTGCGGAAATCACCATAACTACAGATTACCAAAACATGGGTTAATTAAAACCGATTGCGGAAAAACTGATAAACTAAGAAACTATTACATTCCAATCCATATCCTGTAAGAAAATAGGTTATATACACATATACAAGCCTTAAAACTTGTCCACAGCTTAGAGCAACAGTTGTCTTGTCATCACATGAGTTCATCACCTGTTTATGTATATAAAGGTCCACATCCAGCCAGCAGTAGGATATACAAGCATCAACGGTTATACATCATGAAACAACGTCAAAACACCACTAAGGACCTAAGAGTACAGGGATGACTCTACACTCTACTACAAAACATCCAAAATAGTAGCATATCCATCGCTTGCCTTCTACTGCTCTTCTTGCTGCTCAGCCACAACTCCGTGACAACCACCACGTCTAGCTCGACCACCTAGAAAGGGTGTAGACCAGCGGAGTGAGACAATTGACCATTGTCTCAGCGAGAAACATAACTCCCCATAAAAACTACAAAACCTCAGATATACATATAAAGCAGCTAACTGATAAGAAGTATAACAAGAGCAGTTATAAAATAAAGTTGTTCAACCTATTAAGCTTACCAGATGTACTCCAGGCATATAACCAAATCCTTTTATGGAACATAAATAACAAGATAAGATATAGTGCCACATAACATGAGGAACATATAAGTAACTGCAAGATATAACAGGATTAACTACGCAAGCAAGGCCTCAACCAATGTTTCGTGTTTGTCTTAAGCAGCAATACTAAACGGCTGGATTACGTATTATTATGCCCTGAGGAAGTGAGCCGTACCACTCAGATCCAACCTTCGGTTATGAAACCCAAGCCGATGCCATACAAGGTCAATGGGAGAGCCGGACTCCATGACCTCTCCACCTCATGGTCAATGCATGAGTACAACACAAGCAGGACCGCAGTCACATGCTGAAGTGGCCTTAGCCACAGGGTCAGGCTATGCTCTGCCTAGCCCGCCTCGGTACAGGTCTCGGCGCTAGTGAAACTGAGCCACGGGCCTGTTCATCGTGCTCTGAGCCATGAACACATTCATGCTCCTCATATCATATATCCTGAGCCATGGGCCTGTTCACCATGCTCTTTATCACAATTGGGCTACAGGCCTGAATCC
This sequence comes from Alisma plantago-aquatica, assembly GCA_963693085.1. Lineage (NCBI taxonomy): Eukaryota > Viridiplantae > Streptophyta > Magnoliopsida > Alismatales > Alismataceae > Alisma > Alisma plantago-aquatica. The sequence goes on along the minus strand of OY856412.1, from coordinate 70,953,629 downwards.
GCACCCTTGAGTCTACAACCAAAGTTGCACTCTTACCTCCTCACTTTAGGCTAGCAACAACCTCGCATATTCAACAATATGTGCTCCGGGTTAACCCGTAGGAGAACCCGTTTCACCATCACCAATTCCTGACGATGATGGATCTATGGCCAGGGCAACTACATGACATATTCCACTGTGATTAATTAGTATCTTTTATATGGATTGCAAGATTCAACCAAGTTGTATAACATGCAAACTATAACAGAAAATAAACAATATAAACTCAATCATTATGCTTTTTATTGTAATCATATCAACCTGATCCATCTCAAGGATCCAACATCACATGTTATCACTTGGCCTCTTGCCAACCATCCAGATCCATCTCAAGGATCATCGCATACCATGGGATCTCAATCCCTCGTCATATATTGCCACTGCCTCTCAAGGCTTACATCATCATTATCATGGAATAGCATTCATAATGTACATGTTATCTTATTGTTCTCATATATTCATTCCTCATAGCCTTTTTATTTGGCTATGCATCACCTGCATGGTTAGCTCTACTCAATAATCATCATGAATAACTTAGAAACTCATATTATCAACACAGGGTGATATTAGAATTAAGTGCTCTATCAACACAAAGTGACATTAATGATTATATCCTTTTCTTAACCATGCCTCGTCTTATGATCACATGTATAAGGCACATCATTAAGCAAACCCTACTGCATGCTCATTATCATCCTAACTTACTGCAATTATAACAAATGATCATTTTCATGTATGACAATATGAACGTTGCATAAGCAAGGAGTCACCGTCGTTTCAAGCAAAGACATATATATACAGACTATTTTCATGATACGAGGATCCCTCACAAAAGATACCGAGAACCCTCACTAAAAAGGGGTGTATCGGGCAGCCTGCCCTTACCCAAAGCTCATCACCTAACGACCAACACCTACATAACGCGCGACACTGCGTTGTAAAAGATAACGCGCGTCAGGGGTATCACACACCAGGGTGTGTCGGGCACTCAATACATACCGGGCAACACCCGTCACAAGCTGGATGTTATCAGCCGATACAAGGGCAGCGTGACGCCCATCACAGGCCACCCAGCAACGCCTGTTACAAGGCAGCTATCGACCAAGATTGAGCCATAAGGGTGTCGTTCAAGGTAGGTAGTTCATCTATGTATCGTGCAACATACTGGACCAAGGCCTAACGGCCGTAAAGGCAAGATAGAAGGTGACGCCCATTACAGGAGCAAAGGGTATCGCCCGTCACCACAGGCCTATCGCCCAACAAGCTAGGTAAAGAGGGTTGTTGGGCAGCACCTCCCGAAACCCATATCATCCAAGGTACAACACACACAAGGTCATCTTCTTCCTCAAGCACAAGGACACTCAAAACCCTAGTGGGTCAAGGAGACAGCTCACCTCAATCAACTAAGAAAGAGGAGTCTTGCACATCAACTATCACCAAATGGGTCAACACAAGGAAACCCTAAAAAGAGTCACCACCACCACCAAGCTCACCTTTCTAGTCCATGGTGAGAGGAGAGTATTACTCAAACAACTAGAACACAAGCTCACCTCAATCGGCTAGGAAAGAGGGGTGTTGCTCATGATACTAGAAGCTCAAGCTCACTCCTCTAGACCAAGGGGAGAAAGGAGTATTGCTCACCAAGGAACCCTAAAACATAAGGATCAGCCAACATGGATACTAAAGCAAGGTACTAAGCTTCTAACATGTAAACAAGATCATGGAAGGAGATAATGAGAGCTCAATGTTATGATATAGGTCATAGATCCTCCTAAATGAATTGTTAGAGACTTGATATGCGATGACAGTTGTCATGATATGGGCCCAAGTACCTCAAAAATGTATTTTCAGAGACTTGTTGTGAGAGGACACTTTCATGACATGGGCAATGACTCCTCTCAAAAGAATTTTAGGGACATGTTGTGAGAAGAAAACATCATGATATGAGCCATGACCCCTCACAAATTCAATTTTAGGGACTTGTTGTGAGACATCACTATCATAATATGGGTCTTAGCTCATCCCAAATGCATTTTGAGGGACTTTTTGTTAGATGATACTATCATGATATGGGCCATGACACCTCCCAAATGCATTTTTAGGGACTTGTTGTGAGAGGACATTGTGGTGATATGGGCCCCAAATCTATCCAAAGGCATTTGTAAAGATTTGTTGTGAAACGACACTGTCAAGATATGGGCACTAGATCCTCATTAATGCATTTTTAAGGAGTTGTTGTAAGAGCTCAATGCCATTATATAGGTTGTGGATCCTCCTAAATGAATTGTCAAAGACTTTCTATGAGATGACATTTGTCATGATATGGGCCCAAACACCTCCCAAATACATTTTCAGAGACTTGTTATGAGAGGACACTTTCATGAGATGAGTCATAGTTCTTCCTAAAAGCATTTTTGGGGACATGATGTGAGAGGACAATATCATGATATGGGTTGTGACTCCTCACAAATTCATTCTTAGAGACTTGTTATGAGAAGACATTGTCATGATATGGGTCGTGGGTCCTCCCTAATACATTTCTATGGACTTTCTATGAGAGGACACTATCATGATATGTGACATGTCTCATCCTGAATGCATTTATAAAGACTTTATGTGAGAGGACAATGCTATGATATGGGCCTTGGATCCTCCATAATCCATTTCTATGGACCTTTTATGAGAGGACATTATCATGATATGGGTCATGGATCCTCCCAAATGCATTTTTTGGGACTTACTGTGAGATGACATTTGTAATTATATGGGCCCCAAATACACTCAAATGAATTTTGGGGACTTGTTGTGAGAGGACACTATCATGATATGATCCCTGGATCCTCACAAATGAATTCCAAGGGACTTGTAGTGAGAAAAGACTGTCATGATAGGAGTCTTGGCTCCTCCAGATACATTTTTGAGAACAAGGTCCATAGAAATGGATTATGGGCCCTGATTTTATTTATTTGAAGGGACATGTTATGAAGGAAAGTATCATGATATGGGCTATGCATCCTCGATAATGCATTTTAAGGGACATGTTATGAAGGACACTATCATGATATGGGTCGTGGAACCTCCCAAATGCATATTTAGGGACTTGATGTGATATAACATTTGTTATGATATGGGCACTGGCACCTCCCAAATGCATTTTCATGGACTTGTTGTGATAGGACGTTGTCATGATATGGGACTTGACACCTCCCAAATGAATTTTTAAGAACTTACTGTGAGATGACATTATCATCATATGTGCCATGGCACCTCTGAAATGTATTTTCAAGGACTTGGTGTGAGAGGACATTGTCATGATATATGTAACATCCCTGACCTGGGTTATGCTTTAACCCTAGGTGTTTTGATTAAGAAAGTTGATTATATGCGTGTACTTATCTTGTGAAAGGTAATTAAGGCTCTTGAGGAACTTATATTTCAATTTCAGTCCTTTTTGAATAATGTTGAAGCAATGTTTGCTTATTTTGGACTAAAGTGCAAATTACCCAAGTTGAGGGGTTAACTTGCAAATTGTACATGATAAGATGTTACTCTGATGTTGTGACATCATAAGAATGAATATAATGTAGTGGTATGGTTTTCCCAAGCCTGGACACCAAGATAGAGCTTGTTGGACAATGTTGTGCATTAAAACCTAGTTTTGGAGTAAAGTGCAATTTACCCAAAATCTAGGGTTCAATATGCAAATTACCACTTCAATATGGTCCTTAATGTTTCTTGGCATCATGTATAGAAATAAAATGAGAGGGACTCCTCATTTGAATTAAGTTGTAGGAGAGAGAATCTTGACATTAAAATAATCAAGAATAATGCCTAATTGAAACCCTAATTCGATTTAGGGCAAAAATGAATAAAAATAATTGAAGGGCTTTCAACCAAAATGTTTTGGGTTGATTTTGAATAAGTATGGACGTTCCTTTAACAAGATAAGGAACGAAAATATCTTAAGTAGGTGAAATTCCACTCACCTTTTTATAAAGAAAAGTAATATCCACTCACATGTGGGATATTATATAATAAGCATTAAGGTGCTTAATTTGTTTTTCTTTAAATTGAGGATAATGAAGGAGAATTAAAGGCAAAGGGATATGCCTCGTATCCATGGAGTTGAGGGGGAAGAGGCGGCCATAATTTTTGGATTAATTGGATTTTTATAAGGCATATTCTCTCTCGTCAATTTCTTTATAAAAGTGCCATTTCCAAGCCCAAACCAAGGCCTTTTTCGGATTTTCTTCTTCCCCTTGCTTGCAAAACCGACCAAGAAGCTAGGGAGGACCAGGGAGAACGTCCCCAACCTGTGGGTAAGCCCTTGACCTTCGTTCTCCATGATTTCATGGTGGAAATCGAAAATAAATTATGGATTCCTTCTTATTTCGATCTCCTCTTCAACCCTAGCCAACTTTTGCAATCAAAAGCTTGAGGACGAGCCTAGGGGGAGTTGCAAGAGCTTCATCCACCATTAATGGCGTGAGATTGGAGCTTTGGAGCTCAATTGGAGGTGGGTTTTATAACTCAAACCCTTAAACATTGCTATTGCATCAATTCTCTATGCTTTGTTGATTGATTTCTTCAATTTGATACACTCTTGTTTCTTTGCTGCAATTTCCATCAAGAACGGTTGCTTTTCTTGGTTGTTCGAAGGAAGGGGATGATGACATCATACTAGATTATTATCCAAAGAAAATTACCAAGCAAAACCGTTTTGATAGCTACTCGAAATCGTTTTAATTTGATTGGCTATGCGGTTTCAGCAAACCGTTTAAGGGCAAACGGTTTGAAACCGTTTGGGATCAAACGGTTTCAAGACCGTTTGAGATGGTTGACCAAGCGTTGACGGTTTGGGAATTTTGTTCCTAATTATGTAGGCTGATAACCCTCCAAATTGGAGGGATGAACTCCAAAGGAATCGAGAGTTGAAGGCCAATCAATTAGGCAATCAGATTGAATTTTGTGCTGATTTTCCACCTGATTAACTTGACCTGGTTGAGAAAACGGTTTCAAGACCATTTGAGATGGTTGACCAAGCATTGACCGTATGGGATTCCTGTTAATAATTATGTTTATTAATAACCCTCCAAAGTTGAGGGATTAAATCCAAAGGAATCGAGAGTTGAAGGCCAATCAATTAGGCAATCAGATTGACTTATGTGGTGATTTGCAACCTGATTAACTTGACCTGGTTGAGAAAACGGTTTCAAGACCGTTTGAGATGGTTGACCAAGAGTTGACCGTATGGGATTCCTGTTCATAATTATGTTTATTAATAACCCTCCAAATTTGAGGGATTAACTCCAAAGGAATCGTGAGTTGAAGCCTAATCAATTAGGGAAACCTAATTGGATTAAGTGCTGATTTTCAATCTGATTTAATTGAACTGTTTGGGAAAACGGTCTCAAGACCGTATAAGATGGTTGACTAAGCGTTGACCATTTGATATTACTATTTCTAATTATGTTGGTTAATGACTCACCAAAGTTTATGGATTAATTCCAAACGAGTCATGAGTTGAAGGCTAATCAATTGGGCAAACCCTAATTGAAATCAGTGCTGAAATTCCAATGAGTTAATTAGAGATTTTGGGTTGATTAGCCCAAACGGTTTCAAGACCGTTTCGGGATCACCCAAACGGTCTCAAGACCGTTTGGGGATCACCTCAAGACCGTTTGGAGGTCTGGGGTCAAGTATAGTTGACCAATTGAAGGTCCAAAGGTACTAATCATATTGCAATGTAGTGCTGATTTGTTGGTCAACTCGATAGACCAATCCATGATGAATTTTCACTAGAGTGCAAAGGTTGGATGGGAAAAAGGTCTCAAGACCGTTTGGATCTCATCCAAACGGTCTCAAGACCATTTGGTGGTCACCCAAGACCGTTTGGAGGTCTAGGGTTGAGTATGATTAGGTGTTTGAAGGTCCAAAGGTACTAATCATATTACAATGTAGTGCTGATTTGTTGATCAACTCGATAGACCAATCCATGATGAATTTTCACTAGAGTCCAAAGGTTGGATGGGCAAACGGTCTCAAGACCGTTTGGAGCTCATCCAAACGGTATCAAGACCATTTGGTGGTCACCCAAGACCGTTTGGAGCTCATCCAAACAGTCTCAAAACCGTTTGGTGGTCACCCAAGACCGTTTGGAGGTCTAGGGTTGAGTATGGTTAGGTGTTTGAAGGTCTAAAGGTACCAAGCTGTTAAACAATGTAATGCTGATATGGTGATCAATCCAATGAACCAAACCCTAATTGGATTGCTTAGATTTGAGTGATATGATGGGCAAACGGTCTCAAGACCGTTTGGAGGTCATCCAAATGACCTCAAGACCGTTTGGGGTCAGGTCATACCCAATTTGGATGATGGTTCAATGGTTTCAAAGCAACTAGTCTTACATTGATTAGTGTTGTTGAATCATCGATTCCAAACCCTAATTCAATTGAATCAAACCATAATTGATGATCAATTGAGGGTCAATTGAGAGTCAAATCAGTTGAATGTTGACCTATTAAACTCAATTGAAGTATGAGGGTAGGTCCAATTGATGATTGGTTCCATGAATTCAATGATTGAAGGAATCAACATTGAAAACCCTAATTCAATTGGATACCTTATGTAATGGAGGTCCAATGTGATTGAATCTCTTGAGAATAGAGATGATGAATCATCCATTGATCCAATGATGATTAGTAATGATAATCAATGAAGGTACAAAGGTTGAAACCCTAATAGTACCTAAGTGATTAGTGCCAATTAAGGAATGAACCCTAATTGCTTATAAGAACAATGTCTTAGTACACTATGTTAACCATAGTTGTATATACTTGATTGAAGGGTTGATGTAACCTAATCAAGTTGATAGGATGATGGAAATGAATTCATACATGAGTATTGATCATGTGATGAATAGGGTATGATCCTTAATAAAGAGATCATGTGAACCCTAATTGAGGTTGATTCCATGTAAACCCAAATTGAGGGTGATTCCATGAGAAACCCATGTTGGGATGAATAGTAAATGTCACGACCGTCTCGCGAAAACAATATTAACTAATGCGGAAGCGTTCATCAAGCAGTGGATTAGCGAAAATCACTAAAAATTAAAACTTTTTGCAAAGAGATCCACACATAGGAAATCTTTTCCAACAAATGCCATTGTATATCATATACATTCTGTTTCAAACGTACATATCATGTACCATCTCTTTCCAGAGACTACATCATCAGCTACCTTATAAACATATATGCAGGCAACATACAAATCTCGAGGCATCAAGCCAAAACCTCAGACTGATATATCAAAAACACTGACTAAAAACTCCGAGGACCTGAGAGTACAGAGACGACACATAGGAATACTATCTATATGACTAGACAGACAATATCTCCACCTGAGATCTTATTGTTGTCCCTGCTGTTGCTGTTGCTGCTACTCTTTCCCTGTTCTAGGGTTTCTGCTCTGCCTTTCATGCATACCTAAAAATGTTTCCCACGGGGGTGAGACAATTGTAAATTGCCCCAGCGAGAGATATAACTCTCCGCCAGAAACATTGTTATAGCAGATTATGAAATTAAACTGAGCAGGGGTTACTTTTACATTAATAGGCAGAATTATTCTTCATAGAACAGAATAAGAAAATCTCCATTTTCAATAAGAGCATTGCATCTACCCATGGTAGACTCATAGTTCATCCATCTACTTGTAATGAATACAACAGATATGAATAATCATCAATGAACTATAGATATATAACAGAAATGTAACATCAACCAAGTTCTCTAGCATAACTTATTAACACAAATGCTACAAAGAAACATGATACTTGTTACCCACATCACACATGGCTCACAAGGCCATTCATATCTTGTCACCTCTCACTAGGAAACAACTTATTCACATGGCTCACAAGGCCATTCACATCTTGTCACCTCTCACTAGGCAACAACTTATTCACATGGTTCATAAGGCCATTCACATCTTGTCACCTCTCACTAGGAAACAACTTATTCACATGGCTCACAAGGCCATTCACATATTGTCACCTCTCACTAGGCAACAACTGATTCACATGGTTCATAAGACCATTCACATCTTGTCACCTCTCACTAGGCAACAACTTATTCACATGGCTCACAAGGCCATTCACATCTTGTCACCTCTCACTAGGCAACAACTTATTCACATGGTTCATAAAATTTGTACACATTGTTACTTTTATTAAGCAACAACAACATCAACGCACAAAAAGCCAATCAACATTTATTATATAAATGTCACAACCCAAACTTGGCTATATTCATCATCTCATCATACCTGCATGGTTATTAGGCATGATAACTGTGGGCTCTGATCTCCAAACCACGATATAAACATGATTCAAACTTAGCGGAAGCGATTCGATTAACAGCTGAAGACAAAAATCACGGGAAATTAAAACTTTTCGAGACAAGAGCTTGAATCCTTAAAAGCTTCTTTCATAACAAGAGATAAACTGTTTACATCTCATGATAATTACTTCTTGAGTAATTATATACATCAAGATACAAAATCTCAAGAACTCATAACAAAAGACTCCAAGACCTGAGAGTACAGAGGACACATAGGACTGACTCTAACTACACCACATGGCAGGATAAATCTCCACCTGAGATTTATTGCTGCTCCTGGTGCTGCTGCTGCTGGGACTGGTCACCTGTAGACCGGTTCCTCCGTCTTCGACGTTCACCTAAAAGTTGAAGTCTACGGGGTGATACAATATTACATAATTGTCCCAGCGAGAGTTATAACTCTCCGCCAGAAGCTTTATTATAACATCAAAGAATATCTTAAGCAGTAAAGCTTTCAAAGTATTCAATAGCAGTTGCAGCTATAAACAAGAGCTCAACATTTATGAGACATGAAGAATATAAGCACTATTACAGTGTATCATCAATCAACTAACTCGTAGTTATCTCTAACAGGTATACTACGCGGTTGATTATGTTTTACAAACAATATTATGCCCTGTGGAGATGAGGCATACCACTCATACTCCAACTAATCGCTAAGAAGTCACATCAGTATCATACATAGGTCATTAAGAGAGTCGGATTCTCATGACCTTCACCTTCCTCAGTCAGTAAGAGGATCACTTGTAGGACATCTTGTGTCTCTACTATTATAGCTCACCAGGGTAAACTGGTCCTTCGCTATTTTAGAGTTACAGTGACGTTCTGTACTCTCTTCGTCATTAGGAGATTTCATGTTTATCTCCACTGATACGGATATCTATATTTTCTTCGTCATCAGGAGGTTTCATATTTACCTACTACTGATACGGTATGGGATTGTAGTGAAGGATTGACGGATTACATATCTACATCAAATTCCTACACTAGGATGTAAGGTTCTACACATCCATATACCCCACATACTCAATAGTATGTGATCCAGGAGTTCCCTTAGGAAAACCTGTTTCACCATCATTTGATCTCTGACAATGATGGGTCTATGATCAGGGCTCTACATTATACTTGATTAGTTAGGTACATTCAGTATTCATTTAACATCACACATTGTTCTTCAAACAATAATAGTAGCATAACAGCTATAAAAGGAGAATACTAAATGTAACAAGCCTAACTCACATCAAACATCATTTCTCATTATACTCATCACAAGTCATCTCTAAAGCATGACCTTGATGGTATTCATGGCTCTCACATCCCATTATTATCATAGAATGCCACTGACAAGGCATCAAGATACTTTACTTATTCATAAAGCTATCAATATGCCTTTAATGAATATAGTATCATCATCCATACCTGGATATGATCACCTCCATATCAGAACCTGCATGGTTAATTCAACTAATAAAGGTAATTCAAAACAATGATTATACTTTCCACTCTTGTCATAAGAGCTAAGTTCTTTGATTCTTATCAAATAGAGTTTAATACTCATATAACATGTCATCACCTTTGAATTAGGGTTTACTATTCACATCACATGTCATTACCCTTGAATTAGGGTTTACTATTCACATCACATGTCATTACCCTTGAATTAGGGTTTACTATTCACATCATATGGTGAATTGAACTCATAACATCATCATGTATGAGGAACATCATCATTGATGCTCCCAAATTAGCTTAAGATTCATCATATATCATAATTAGGGTTTCCATGATCTCACATAGGTGGATCATACCCTAATCATGCACATTCATGTGTATTGAAGGTTCTTTACTTGAGTTTCCACCCTAAAAGGGGTACTTTCTCTCTCTTAAGGTACTTTCTCTCTATTAAGATACTTTCTCTCTCCTCATACTGGTAGATGGTGATAACACCACTCTAGATCAGGTTGGGTTAAGTCCTCATGGGCTAATATAAGCCAAAACATCACTATCATGTGATTAGGGTTTGATTTGAACAAGGTATTACTCAATTGAACCCATCAAGGTATTTTGGTAATTCACCCCATTGATCACCATCATGGTTCAATTCATTAGTCACTTAATCCCTTAATATCCTAGGTTATCATTAGGGTTTAGATTAGAGCATCATTGAACCATTTATACCTTCAATTGATTAAGTGAAATCAACCTTTGAAAACCTCAAACGGTTTCAACCTTCAACCTCCAAACGGTTTGAGACCGTTTGGATGAGTTGACCATTTGCTAGGTTTGACTCCAAGACCGTGTGACCTTCAAGGTCGTTTGCCCAAACCGTGTGAGGGTGTAGACCGTTTAACAAGTTTGACTTCAAGACCGAGAGGGCTTACACGGTTTGAGACTGTTTGGTGTCTCTCGATCTTGAGATCGTTTGAGTCCAAATGGTCTTGAGACCGTGAGGCCTCACACGGTCTTGAGACCGTGTGACCTCAACGGTCTTGAGACCGTGAGGTCTCAAACGGTCTTGAGACCTCAAACGGTCTTGAGACCGTTTGGTCCACTTGGTCTCAAACCGTTTGGACCTCCAACATGGTTCAATGATTTCAATCGTTTATGATTATCAATGTTGAAGCCTCCAAATGGTCAAAGCCATGGTAACCACTTATAGATTGAGTTAATTAGTGTTATGCTTAACCAATTTTTCACTCAATTGACCCTCAATTGTTATCCAATTAGGGTTGAAGTTGGTTCAATTAAGGTCCATCAACGTTCAACCATCAACACTCAACAATGTGAATCAACACAAGGTTGAACCCTTCAATTGAGCTCCAATTGGGCCCAAACTTGGCCCAAACGATCTTGAGATCGTGTGGATGAACTCCACACGGTCTTGAGACCATTCACCCAAGATTTCATCAAAATCTAATGTGATTTGATAGGAGTTGAACCTTGATTGAGTCTCAATTCAGTATTTTTGATTAATTCAATAACCCATTGCAATTGGGCCCTCAATTGATCAAATTACCTTAAACCTAGACCTCCAAACGGTCTTGGGTTGTCACCACACGGTCTTGAGACCGTTTGAATGAGTTACAAATGGTCTTGAGACCGTTTTCCCATCCAACTTTTGTATTCTAATGTAAATTCTTCAAGGTTGGATCCATTGAGTTGATTATCATATCAATACTTAATTGCAATGTAATTTGGTATCTTTGTACTTTCAATTGGTCAACTATACTTGACCCCAGACCTCCACACGGTCTTGGGTGATTCCCCACACGGTCTTGAGACCATTTGATTGATCCCCAAATGGTCTTGAGACCGTTTAGGTTAATCAACCCAAAAACACTTAATCAAATCATTGAGATTTCAGTACTGATTTCAATTAGGGTTTGCCCTAGTAATCATCTTTCAACTCTTAGCTCGTTTGGAATTAGTCCACAAATTTGGTGAGTTGTTAATCAACATTATTTTGAACAGTAATCTCATACGGTCAACGCTTGGTCAACGGTCTTACACGGTCTTGAGACCGTTTGCCCAAAAAGAGCGATTTCAACAGATTGGAAATCAGGAGTAAATTCAATTAAAGTTGTTGATTAAAAAGGCCATATCTCACGATTCCTTTGGAGTTATAATCTCAAATTTTTTGGGTGATTATCCTACATAATTATGAACAGAAATCTTATACGGTCCACGCTCGGTCAACGCGGATAAATGGTCTTGAAGACCGTTTTCCCTTACACGGTCCTGAGACCGTTTGCTCACTACACGGTTTTGCAAACCGAGAGAGCAATTTGTGGAGACCGTTTAGTAAAGTGAAAAGTAGTGGATTAACTTTGGAAATAACGTCTTCATCTCCTAGATCAAGAACAGCAAGGATTTCTCACGTATTTTCTTGCAAGGTAGCAAAGGAAGGTAGAGAAGAAGAACTATCATCTAAAAGCATAAACGAGATGTATATAACAAAGCATAGGTTTAGAGTTATAAAACCCGCCTAAAGCTTGCTCCTTGAGCTCCAAGCTTTCGAGCTCCAAGATTTTAATGGCGTCCTTGAGTTTCCACAGGTCGGCCAAGGTGATCCTTCCAAGGAAAGTCGAGAAGAGATGGCTAGAAAGCTAGAGCTATGTGAGCTAGCCATCAATTTGACCTTGAATTCGAGTTCTAACCATGAACTTAAGCAAAAGGGAGGATTCAAACCTACCTTGCCCTCCTTGGTCGTCCTCCTGAGCTCCACAGCTCCTCTTTAGTCGGTTTGGGTGAATAGAATAGTGAAAGGAACGAAGGGAGGGTTTCCTTGCTAAGTGAAGTGGAGAGTATATATACTTGGGGTGAGATTTTCAACATAAGCTCATAAGTTCTCCATATTTTCAACTAAGTCCCTCCATCCTTCTATGCTCGTCCCTTCATATTAATTCTAAGGACAAACCTTCTTCTAAGGTCAAGAAATGAGGGCAAAGAAGATCAACCTATTAGTTAAGCATACACATAAAAGGGCTATAGCACATACACCTTGATTATTCAATCACAAAGGTGTTTTTTCATAACTTGATTAATCAATTGAAGTGACCTTTCATCATTTCTTCTCTAAATGATGACAAGAGTCTTAAAAGATATTTTAGATGATGTATTTTACAAGTTGCACCCCTCAAATTGGGTAAATTGCACTTTTCTCCAATTTACGGTTTTCAAGCACCGGGATTGCTTCCACAGCTGCACCTTGGTGCCCAAGCTTGGGAAATCCCTCAAACCTTACCATCATCATTCTCATGATGTCTCAACATCAGAGGAACATCTCAACATGTGCAAATTGCAAGTTAACCCTTCTAACTGGGTAATTTGCACATAGGTCCCTGTATTACAAAACAATGCTACAACTTTATATAAAAAGGAGCAAAAACTGAAATATATGTTTCTGAGAAACTTAATTACAATGCCAAAGTTAATCACAAGGATTTAATTACATATTTAGGCAAAACACCTAGGGTTAACTCATAACCCAGGTCAGGGATGTTGCAAATTATCCACCCCTTACAAGGATTTCGTCCCCGAAATCGATAAAACATACTAAGAGAAAAGGGCAGGATACTTCCTTCTCATCTCATCCTCTAATTACCAAGTGGCTTCTTCAACACCACGGTGGTTCCAGAGGACTTTCACAAGACTTATATCTTTCTTCTTTGGGTTTGCCTCTTCTCAACCACAGATCTCTCTATCCTTCGGACTGACTCAATGAAGGTAGAGAATCTCTCTCGGTTTTCTAAGGCAGACACAGGGGTTGATATATCAGCATTCAAACCCTTTTCGAATCTTCTGATTCTTTCCTCCTCTGTGGCAGCCATGTGCAGAAAGAACCGCAGCAACTCCATGAACTTAGCTTCATACTCGCTAATGTTCATCATACCCTGCCTTAGTCTCTCAAACTGAGAGATCTTCTCATCTAGGAAGGTCTTTGGAAAATATCTATTGATAAATTCCCAACGAAACTCTTCCCATGAGAACTCTACTCCAGGTCTCTTCTGCTCTTCCATGTTTCACCAGTGACCAGCACTGCCTTTGAGAAGATAGACAGCATGTCTAACCTTCTCAGCTTCCGGGATAATAAGAATCCTGAAAGCCTTCTCCAACTCTGTCAACCATAGGTCAACATCTGCGGGGTCGGGAGTCCCAAAGTACTCGGTAGCTCCGACATGACGAAGTCATTCGAACGTCTTACCGATACCTTGTGCTTCAGGCTGGACAGGTGCCCTCGGTGTAGGCATGGGCATCCTATTGGTTATGTGTGTCATGGCAGTCATGAACTGCCCGAACATTGTCTGTACTGCTGGGTTACCCATGTCAGCTGGGTCTAACTGGGGTGGCTCTCTTAGTGACTCAGGTGCAGGCTGTTCTATTCTTGGAACCCTTGCACCGCCTTGAGGTGCACTAGTACTACTCTCTTCCACATACTCATCATGAGGCTCAGCCATCCTTATGTATCTTCTTCTCCTGAGGAGTAGAAGATTCTATTAGATAGGGAAAGAGTACTAAAGATAGACTCAACATCCTAAGTCCTATGCCTCTGTAGACTCAACTGACCTAGAGCTCTGATACCACTAATTGTGGGCTCTGATCTCCAAACCACGATATAAACATGATTCAAACTTAGCGGAAGCGATTCGATTAACAGCTGAAGACAAAAATCACGGGAAATTAAAACTTTTTGAGACAAGAGCTTGAATCCTTAAAAGCTTCTTTCATAACAAGAGATAAACTGTTTACATCTCATGATAATTACTTCTTGAGTAATTATATACATCAAGATACAAAATCTCAAGAACTCATAACAAAAGACTCCAAGACCTGAGAGTACAGAGGACACATAGGACTGACTCTAACTACACCACATGGCAGGCTAAATCTCCACCTGAGATTTACTGCTGCTCCTGGTGTTGCTCCTACTGGGACTGGTCACCTGTAGACCGGTTCCTCCGTCTTCGACGTTCACCTAAAAGTTGAAGTCTACGGGGTGAGACAATTTTACATAATTGTCCCAGCGAGAGTTATAACTCTCCGCCAGAAGCTTTATTATAACATCAAAGAATATCTTAAGTAGTAAAGCTTTCAAAGTATTCAATAGCAGTTGCAGCTATAAACAAGAGCTCAACATTTATGAGACATGAAGAATATAAGCACTATTACAGTGTATCATCAATCAACTAACTCGTAGTTATCTCTAACAGGTATACTACGCGGTTGATTATGTTTTACAAACAATATTATGCCCTGTGGAGATGAGGCATACCACTCATACTCCAACTGATCGCTAAGAAGTCACATCGGTATCATACATAGGTCATTAAGAGAGCCGGATTATCATGACCTTCACCTTCCTCAGTCAGTAAGAGGATCACTTGTAGGACATCTTGTGTCTCTACTATTATATCTCACCAGGGTAAACTGGTCCTTCGCTATTTTAGAGTTATAGTGACGTTCTGTACTCTCTTCGTCATCAGGAGATTTCATGTTTATCTCCACTGATACGGATATCTATATTTTCTTCGTCATCAGGAGGTTTCATATTTACCTACTACTGATACGGTATGGGATTGTAGTGAAGGATTGACGGATTACATATCTACATCAAATTCCTACACTAGGATGTAAGGTTCTACACATCCATATACCCCACATACTCAATAGTATGTGATCCAGGAGTTCCCTTAGGAAAACCTGTTTCACCATCATTTGATCTCTGACAATGATGGGTCTATGATCAGGGCTCTACATTATACTTGATTAGTTAGGTACATTCAGTATTCATTTAACATCACACATTGTTCTTCAAACAATAACAGTAGCATAACAGCTATAAAAGGAGAATACTAAATGTAACAAGCCTAACTCACATCAAACATCATTTCTCATTATACTCATCACAAGTCATCTCTAAAGCATGACCTTGATGGTATTCATGGCTCTCACAGCCCATTATTATCATAGAATGCCACTGACAAGGCATCAAGATACTTTACTTATTCATAAAGCTATCAATATGCCATTAATGAATATAGTATCATCATTCATACCTGGATATGATCACCTCCATATCAGAACCTGCATGTCTAATTCAACTAATAAAGGTAATTCAAAACAATGATTACACTTTCCACTCTTGTCATAAGAGCTAAGTTCTTTGATTCTTATCAAATAGAGTTTAATACTCATATAACATGTCATCACCTTTGAATTAGGGTTTACTATTCACATCATATGTCATTACCCTTGAATTAGGGTTTACTATTCACATCACATGTCATTACCCTTGAATTAGGGTTTACTATTCACATAATATGGTGAATTGAACTCATAACATCATCATGTATGAGGAACATCATCATTGATGCTCCCAAATTAGCTTAAGATTCATCATATATCATAATTAGGGTTTCCATGATCTCACATAGGTGGATCATACCCTAATCATGCACATTCATGTGTATTGAAGGTTCTTTACTTGAGTTTCCACCCTAAAAGGGGTACTTTCTCTCTCTTAAGGTACTTTCTCTCTCTTAAGATACTTTCTCTCTCCTCATACTGGTAGATGGTGATAACACCACTCTATATCAGGTTGGGTTAAGTCCTCATGGGCTAACATAAGCCAAAACATCACTATCATGTGATTAGGGTTTGATTTGAACAAGGTATTACTCAATTGAACCCATCAAGGTATTTTGGTAATTCACCCCATTGATCACCATCATGGTTCAATTCATTAGTCACTTAATCCCTTAATATCCTAGGTTATCATTAGGGTTTAGATTAGAGCATCATTGAACCATTTACACCTTCAATTGATTAAGTGAAATCAACCTTTGAAAACCTCAAACGGTTTCAACCTTCAACCTCCAAACGGTTGGAGACCGTTTGGATGAGTTGACCGTTTGCTAGGGTTGACTCCAAGACCGAGTGACCTTCAAGGTCATTTTCCCAAACCGTGTGAGGGTGTAGACCGTTTAACAAGTTTGACTTCAAGACCGAGAGGGCTTACACGGTTTGAGACCGTTTGGTGTCTCTCGATCTTGAGATGGTTTGAGTCCAAACGGTCTTGAGACCGTTTGGCCCCAAACGGTCTTGAGAACGTGAGACCTCACACGGTCTTGAGGCTGTGTGACCTCAAATGGTCTTGAGACCGTGAGGCCTCAAACGGTCTTGAGACCGTTTGGTCCACTTGGTCTCAAACCGTTTGGACCTCCAACATGGTTCAATGATTTCAATCGTTTATGATTATCAATGTTGAAGCCTCCAAATGGTCAAAGCCATGGTAACCACTTATAGATTGAGTTAATTAGGATTATGCTTAACCAATTGGTCACTCAATTGACCCTCAATTGTTATCCAATTAGGGTTGAAGTTGGTTCAATTAAGGTCCATCAACGTTCAACCATCAACACTCAACAATGTGAATCAACACAAGGTTGAACCCTTCAATTGAGCTTCAATTGGGCCCAAACTTGGCCCAAACGGTCTTGAGATCGTGTGGATGAACTCCACACGGTCTTGAGACCGTTTGCCCAAGATTTCATCAAAATCTAATGTGATTTGATAGGAGTTGAACCTTGATTGAGTCTCAATTCAGTATTTTTGATTAATTCAATAACCCATTGCAATTGGGCCCTCAATTGATCAAATTACCTTAACCCTAGACCTCCAAACGGTCTTGGGTTGTCACCACACGGTCTTGAGACCGTTTGGATGAGTTCCAAACGGTCTTGAGACCGTTTGCCCATCCAACCTTTGTATTCTAATGTAAATTCTTCAAGGTTGGATCCATTGAGTTGATTATCATATCAATACTTAATTGCAATGTAATTTGGTATCTTTGTACTTTCAATTGGTCAACTATACTTGACCCCAGACCTCCACACGGTCTTGGGTGATTCCCCACACGGTCTTGAGACCGTTTTATTGATCCCCAAACGGTCTTGAGACCGTTTAGGTTAATCAACCCAAAAACACTTAATCAAATCATTGAGATTTCAGTACTGATTTCAATTAGGGTTTGCCCTAGTAATCATCCTTCAACTCTTAGCTCGTTTGGAATTAGTCCATCAAATTTGGTGAGTTGTTAATCAACATTAAGTTGAACAGTAATCTCATACGGTCAATGATTGGTCAACGTTCTTACATGGTCTTGAGACCGTTTGCCCAAAAAAGGCGATTTCAACAGATTGGAAATCAGGAGTAAATTCAATTAAAGTTGTTGATTAAAAAGGCCATATCTCACGATTCCTTTGGAGTTATCATCTCATATTTTGTGGGTGATTAGCCTACGTAATTATGAACAGAAATCTGATACTTTCCACGCTCGTTCAATGTGGCTAAATGGTCTTGAAGATCGTTTGCCCTTACACGGTCCTGAGACCGTTTGCTCACTACACGGTTTTGCAAACCGAGAGAGCAATTTGTGGAGACCGTTTAGTAAAGTGAAAAGTAATGGATTAACTTTGGAAATAACGTCTTCATCTCCTAGCTCAAGAACAGAAAGGATTTCTCATGGATTTGCTTGCAAGGTAGCAAAGGAAGGTAGAGAAGAAGAAGAACTATCATCTAAAAGCATAAACGAGATGTATATAACAAAGCATAGGTTTAGAGTTATAAAACCCGCCTAAAGCTTGATCCTTGAGCTCCAAGCTTTTGAGCTCCAAGCTTTTAATGGCGTCCTTGAGTTTCCACAGGTCGGCCAAGGTGATCCTTCCAAGGAAAGTCGAGAAGAGATGGCTAGAAAGGTAGAGCTATGTGAGCTAGCCATCAATTTGACCTTGAATTCGAGTTCTAACCATGAACTTAAGCAAAAGGGAGGATTCAAACCTACCTTGCCCTCCTTGGTCATCCTCCTGAGCTCCACAGCTCCTCTTTAGTTGGTTTGGGTGAATAGAACAATGAAAGGAACGAAGGGAGGGTTTCCTTGCTAAGTGAAGTGGAGAGTATATATACTTGGGGTGAGATTTTCAACATAAGCTCATAAGTTCTCCATATTTTCAACTAAGTCCCTCCATCCTTCTATGCTCGTCCCTTCATATTAATTCTAAGGACAAACCTTCTTCTAAGGTCAAGAAATGAGGGCAAAGAAGATCAACCTATTAGTTAAGCATACACATAAAAGGGCTATAGCACATACACCTTGATTATTCAATCACAAAGGTGTTTTTTCATAACTTGATTAATCAATTGAAGTGACCTTTCATCATTTCTTCTCTAAATGATGACAAGAGTCTTAAAAGATATTTTAGATGATGTATTTTACAAGTTGCACCCCTCAAATAGGGTAAATTGCACTTTTCTCCAATTTACGGTTTTCAAGCACCGGGATTGCTTCCACAGCTGCACCTTGGTGCCCAAGCTTGGGAAATCCCTCAAACCTTACCATCATCATTCTCATGATGTCTCAACATCAGAGGAACATCTCAACATGTGCAAATTGCAAGTTAACCCTTCTAACTGGGTAATTTGCACATAGGTCCCTGTATTACAAAACAATGCTACAACTTTATATAAAAAGGAGCAAAAACTGAAATATATGTTTCTGAGAAACTTAATTACATGCCCAAAGTTAATCACAAGGATTTAATTACATATTTAGGCAAAACACCTAGGGTTAACTCATAACCCAGGTCAGGGATGTTACAATAACAGTCATACAAGATATTCATCACATCATGTGATACAATAGTAACACCATCATTCCTTAACCAGGAATTAGGGTTCACTATCAAACATGGCTTATCATTCCCTTTTCCCCAAATTAGGGTTAGGGTTCCCCATTTCTCATTAATTTAGACCCTCTTGAGTTAACCAACTTTATCTTGTATTAAGGTATTTGCCCTCTTAATACATTCCATCACAGAATACTCACCCTTAGCATATAATGCATAGGCCACACATTAGAATTGTCCAACTATCTCACGTGATATGGACTCATCTTAGTTTAAGGCATAACTTTATTATAAAGTTGCCTATAAACAATCGCAATGATACGCCCTCAACTAGGGTTTCACAAGGATACACCCTCAACCAGGGTTCACAATGATACACCCTCCACTACGGTTTCACAAGGTTACACCCTCAACCATGGTTCACAATGATACACCCTCCATTTGGGTTTCACAAGGATACACCCTCAACCAGGGTTTATAAGGATACACCCTCAACCAGGGTTCACAATGATACACCCTCCACTAGGGTTTCACAAGGATACACCCTCAACCAGGGTTTATAAGGATACACCCTCAACTAGGGTTTCACAAGGATACACCCTCAACCAGGGTTCATAAGGATACACCCTCAACTAGGGTTTCACAAGGATACACCCTCAACCAGGGTTCATAAGGATACACCCTCAACTAGGGTTTACTAATCATGTATTGGATCCATGCATTTGTTATGCATTATTGATTAGTACCATTAAGGGTATATCTCACCTAATTACATTAGGTTTCCAAAAAGGTTTGATCAATTGGACCTTCAATGACATGAGGTATCCAATTGAATTGGGGTTTTCAATGTTGATTCCTTCAATCATTGAATTCATGGAACCAATCATCAATTGGACCTATACTCATACTTCAATTGAGTTTAATAGGTCAACCTTAAACTGATTTGACCCTCAATTGACCCTAAACTGATCATCAATTAGGGTTTGATTCAATTGAATTAGGGTTTGGAATTGAAGATCCAACAACACTCATCAATGCAAGATTGGCTACTTTGAAACTATTGAACCATTATCCAAATTGGGTATGACCTGACCCCAAACGTTCTTGAGGTCGTTTGGATGACCTCCAAACGGTCTTGAGACCGTTTGCCCATCATATCACTCAAATCCAAGCTATCCAATTAAGGTTTGGATCATTGGATTGATCACCAAATCAGCATTGCATTGTATAACAGCTTGGTACCTTTAGACCTTCAAACACCTAACCATACTCAACCGTAGACCTCCAAACGGTCTTGGGTGACCACCAAACGGTCTTGAGACAGTTTGGCCCATCCAACCTTTGGATTCTAGTGAAAATTCATCATGGATTGGTCTATCGAGTTGATCAACAAAGCAGCACTACATTGCAATATGATTAGTACCTTTGGACCTTCAATTGGTCAATTATACTTGACCCCAGACATCCAAACGGTCTTGGGGTGACCCCCAAACGGTCCTGAGACCGTTTGGGTGATCCCCAAACGGTCTTGAAACCGTTTGGGCTAATCAACCCAAAATCTCAACTTAACGCATTGGAATTTCAGCATTGTTTTCAATTATGGTTTGCCTAATTGAATAGCCTTCAACTCATGATTCCTTGGTAGTTAATCCCTCAAATTCTGTGAGTCATTATACCACATCATTAGGAACAGAAATCCCAAACGGTCAACGCTTGGTCAACGCACTCAAACGGTCTTGAGACCGTTTGCCCAAAACGTTCAATTAAATCAGATTGAAAATCAGCACTTAATCCAATTAGGTTTCCCTAATTGATTAGGCTTCAACTCACGATTCCTTTGGAGTTAATCCCTCAAATTTGGAGGGTTATTAATAAACATAATTATGAACAGGAATCCCAAACGGTCAATGCTTGGTCAACCATCACAAACGGTCTTGAAACCGTTTGCTTAACCAGGTCAAGTTAATCAGATTGAAAATCAGCACATAATTCAATTCGATTGCCTAATTGATTGGCCTTCAACTCTCGATTGCTTTGGAGTTAATCCCTCAAATTTGGAGGGTTATCAGCCTACATAATTATGAACAAAATTCCCAAACGGTCAACGCTTGGTCAACCATCTCAAATGGTCTTGAAACCGTTTTCTCCCAAACGGTTTCAAACCGTTTTCCCTTAAACGGTTTGCTGAAACCGCATAGCCAATCAAATTAAAACGATTTGGAGTAGCTATCAAAACGGTTTTGCTTGGTAATTTTCTTTGGATAAGCATCTAGGATGATGTCATCATCCCCTTCCTTCGAACAACCAATAACAGCAACCGTTCTTGATGGAAATTGCAGCAAGAAACAAGAGTGCATCAAATTGAAGAAATCAATCAACAAAGCATAGAGAATTGATGCAATAGCAATGTTTAAGGGTTTGAGTTATAAAACCCGCCTCCAATTGAGCTCCAAAGCTCCAAGATCACGCCATTAATGGTGGATGAAGCTCTAGAAACTCCCCCTAGGCTCGTCCTCAAGCTTTTGATTGCAAAAGTTGGCTAGGGTTGAAGAGGAGATCGAAATAAGAAGGAATCCATAATTTATTTTTGATTTCCACCTTGAAATCAAGGAGAACGAAGGTCAAGGGCTTACCCACAGGTTGGGGACGTGCTCCCTGCTCCTACCTAGCTCCTTGGTTGGTTTTGCAAGCAAGGGGAAGAAGAAAATCCGAAAAAGGCCTTGGTTTGGGCTTGGAAATGGCACTTTTATAAAGAAATTGATGAGAGAGAATATGCCTTATAAAAATGCATTTAATCCCAAAAATAGTACCACCTCTTCCTCCTTGGTTTGCTTGTGTAAAAAGGAAACTCAAAACCACCGAACTCCTTTCCATTATCCATGGATTAAGGGAAAAGAAAATAAGCACCTTAATCCATTATAATATTAATATATCTTTTTGAGTGGAAATTCTTTTCCTTATAATAAGGTGAGTGGAATTTCACCTACTTAAGATATTTTCGTTCCTTATCTTGGCAAAGGAACGTCCATCCTTATTCAAAATCAACCCAAAACATTTTGGTTGAAATCCCTTCAATTATTTTTATTCATTGTTGCCCTAAATTGAATTAGGGTTTCAATTAGGATTAAATCTTGATTATTTTAATATCAAGATTCTCTCTCCTCCAACTTAATTCCAATGAGATGTCCCTCTCATTTTCTTTGCTCTACATGATTCCAAGAAACATTAGGGACCTTATTGAAGTGGTAATTTGCATATTGAATCCTAGGTTTTGGGTAAATCGCACTTTACACCAAAATTGGGTTTTAATGCACAACATTGTCCAACAAGCTCTATCTTGGTGTCCAGACTTGTAGAAACCTTACCACTACATCATATTCATTCTTATGATGTCACAACATCATAGGAACATCTTATCATGCAACATTTGTAATTTAACCCCTCGACTTGGGTAATTTGCACTTTAGTCCAAAATAAGCAAACATTGCTTCAACATTGTCCAAACAGGACCAAAATTGAAACATAAGTTCCTCATGAGCCCTAATTACTTTTTCCAAGGTAATATTAAGAATCTACTCAACCTTATTAGGCAAAACCTCTAGGGTTAATTCATAACCCAGGTCAGGGATGTTACAGTAAACCCTAATTTTAGGCAATATGATGAGAAAGCCTAATGAAGGGTGATGTTATATGCAATCCTCACCCTAATGAAGTATGATAGTATGGGAAACCCTAATCCTAATAATGGAATGGTTACTAATATAATAATGGGGGAAATGCCTAAAGTGATTGATTGTGGATACCCTTATATCAAGTAATGATTTAACTTGAGATGAGTCCATATCATTAAAGATAGTTGGACCATTCTTATGTGTGACCTATGCACTTCATGGTAAGGGTGATAGGTTAATGGATTAAAGGATTAAGATGGGAAATACCTTAATCCAAGATAAGCTGATAACTTAAGGAAGTTGAAAGTGATGAGGAAAGTGATATATCAATATGTGATAAATATCACTTTTAGCATTACACGATTGATATAGTTCAATACCTGGAATAGTTGCACATGATTAGCATAGTCTAATACCTAGAATGATAACACAGGATTGGCTAACTCCCAATACCTGGAATGATAACACATGATTGGCTAACTCCCATTACATGGAATGATAACACAGGATTGGCTAACTCCCAATACCTGGAATAATAACACAGGATTGGCTAACTCCCAATACCTGGAATGTACAGGATTGACATAGATCAATACCTGGAATAATAACACAGGATTGGATAACTCCCAATACCTGGAATGCACAGGATTGGCTAACTCCCAATACCTGGAATAATAACACAGGATTGGCTAACTCCCAATACCTGGAATGCACAGGATTGACATAGATCAATACCTGGAATAATAACACAGGATTGGCTAACTCCCAATACATGGAATGCACAGGATTGGCTAAACCCCAATACCTGGAATAGTTGCACAGGATTGACATAGATCAATACCTGGAATAGTTGCACAGGATTGATGTAACATCCCTGACCTGGGTTATGAGTTAACCCTAGGTGTTTTGCCTAAATATGTAGTTAAATCCTTGTGATTAACTCTGAGCATGTAATTAAGCTTCTCAGAAACGTATATTTCAGTATTTGCTCCTTTTTATTTAAAGTTGTAGCATTGTTTTGATATACAGGGACCTATGTGCAATTTACCCAGTTGAAAGGGTTAACTTGCAATTTGCACATGATGAGATGTTCCTCTGATGTTGAGACATCATGAGAATCTCTTTGGCAAAGTTTGAGGGATTTCCCAAGCTAGAGCACCAAGGTGCAGCTGTGGAGGCAATCCCAGGGCTTGAAACCCTAATTTGGGGTAAAATGCAATTTACCCAAATGATGGGACGCAATTTGTAAAGAATGTCATCTAAAGTATCTTTTTAGACTTTTGCCATCATTTAGAGAAGAAATGATGAGGAATTCACCTCAATTGAGTTATCAAGTTAAGAAATAGGCTCTGTGATTGAATAATCAGGGTATATGTGCAATAACCCTTTAAGTATGAACTTTATTATTAGATTGTCCTTCCTTGCCTTCTTTTCTATAACTTAAGATAAGGTTTGTCCTTAGAATAAAGAGGAAGGGACGAGCAAGTAATGAAGGAAGGACTTAGTTGGAATTAAGGGAAACTTATGAGCTAATGTTGAAAATCCTACCCCAAGTATATAAGCCCTCCTTTCATTAGTTGCAAGGGAACTTAACCTTCGTTCCCTTACTGTTTCTTTTCACCAAAGACGACCAAGGACTGCCTTGGAGCTAAGGAGGACGAACAAGGGGTGCAAGGTAGGTTTAAACCCCTCTTCTTGCCTAATTCCATGGTTAGAATTCGAATTCAAGGTCATCTTCATGGCTAATTCTCGAAACCCTATCTTTCTAGCCATCTCTTTTCATCCTTCCTTGGAGTTTTCACCTTGGCCAACCTGTGGGAACTCAAGGACGCCATTAGAGCTTGGAGCTTGAAAGCTTGGAGCTCAAGAAACAAGCTTTAGGCGGGTTTTATAACTCTAAACCTATGCTTTACTATGTGCATCTTTATATGCGAGTTAATGATAGCTCCTAGTATTTCCCTACTTTTCCCTGCTATTTTGCAAGCAAACCCGTGGGATATCTGTACTGTTCTTGAGCTAGAAGATGAAGGCGTGATTTCCAAGAAAAACCCACCGTTTTTCTTTTCCCTAAACGGTCCTAACAGTTTGCTCTCACGACCTCAAGACCGTGAGGGAGCCTCGCGGTCTCGAGACCGTGAGAGGGCTCGCGGTCTCAAGACCGATTGGCCCTGTTGACCGAGCGTGGACCATATACGAAACCTGTTCCTAATTATATAGGCTAAATACCCTCAAAATTTGGGAGACTAACTCCAAAGTAATCGGGAGATATGACCTTTTTAAGTCACGACTTTAAATGAATTAGTTGCTGATTTTCAAACGGTCTGAAATTGCCTTTTTGGGCAAAAGGTCTCAAGACCGTGAAAGGTCGTTGACTAAGCATTGACCCCATGAGATTACTGTTCAAAATTATGTTAATTAACAACTCACCAAGTTTGATGGTCTAATTCCAAACGGGCTAAGAGTTGAAGGGTGAATACTAGGGCTAACCCTAGATAAAATCAGTACTGAAATTATGGTGACATAATTAGGGTTTTTAGGGTTGATTGACCTAAACGGTCTCAAGACCATGTGGGGTCCACCCACATGACCTCAAGACCGTGAGGACAATCACCCAAGACCATTTGAAGGTCTAGGGTTGAGTAATTTGACCAATTGAACACCCAATTGCAAATAAGTTATCAAGTTAATCAAAATTCGGATTCTGTGACCAATCATGGTTCAACCTCTATCAAATCACCTTAGATTTTGATGAAATCTTGGGCAAACGGTCTCAAGACCATGTGGGGTCCACCCACATGACCTCAAGACCGTTTGGGCCAAGTTTGGGCCCAATTGGAGCTCAATTGAAGGGTTCAACCTTGTGTTGATACACATTGTTGAGTGTAGATGGGTGAACATTGATAGACCTTAATTGAATCGATTTCAATCCTAATTGGTCAACAATTGAGGGTCAATTGAATGACCATTTGGTTAAGCATAACCTTAATTAACTCAATCCATAGGTGGTCAACAGTTATTGGACCTTTTGAAGGCTTCAACATCAGTTGACATCATCGTTTGATTTGTTGAACCCTTGTTGAAGGACCTTGTGGTTGAGACCGTGAGGTGGCTCACGACCTCAGGACCGTGAGGGGGCTCACGACCTCAGGACCGTGAGGGGGCTCACGACCTCAGGACCGTGAGGGGGCTCACGACCTCAGGACCGTGAGGGGGCTCACGACCTCAGGACCGTGAGGGGGCTCACGACCTCAGGACCGTGAGGTGGCTCACGACCTCAGGACCGTGAGGTGGCTCACGACCTCAGGACCGTGAGGGGGCTCACGACCTCAAGATCGTGAGGTAGCTCACGACCTCAAGATCGTGAGGGGGCTCACGACCTCAAGACCGTGAGGTGACTCACGATCTCAAGCCCATGAGGAGGCTCACGGTCTTGGAACTAGAAAGGGGCTCATGGACTTGAAGGGTCAAAGTGAGCAATCGGTCAACACTTTCAACCGAATTCAATCGTGTGATGGTTCAATGTTGCTCAAATCAAACACTAATGATAATCTAAGATAGTAAGGAGTTATTTGATTAAGGTTTTTGACTATGATGATGATGATCAATGGGGTGAATTACCAAGATACCCCTGAAGGGTCAATTGAGTTATACCTTGCTCAATTCAAACCCTAATTACATGAGAATGATGTTTTTAGTCATAATGACTCTATATAACCTGATCTAGTCTAATGTTATCATCAACCATTAGTATGATGAAAGAGAAAGTGCTCTAGAGAGAGAGAAAGTACCCTAGAGAGAGAAAGTAACTCTAATCACTTAATGGTGATGCTTTTGGCTATGTTAGCCTATGATAACTCAACCCAACCTGTTTTAGAGTGATGTTGACATCACCTAACCTTACGATGAGAGAGAAAGTACTTCTAGAGAGAGAAAGTACCTCTAGAGAGAGAAAGTATCTCTTTTAAATGGAAACTCAATTGAAACATCCCCAATACACAGAAATGAGTATAACTAGGGTATGATCCACCTGTGTGAGATCATAGAAACCCTAATTATGATAAATGATGAACCTTTAACTAATCCAGGAGCATCAATGAAGGTGTTACTCAAACATGATGATGTTATGAGTTTAATTCACCTTGATGTGAATAGTAAACCCTAATTCAAGGGTGATGACATGTAATGTGAATAGTAAACCCTAATTCAAGGGTGATGACATGTAATGTGAATAGTAAACCCTAATTCAAGGGTAATGGCATGCTTTTGAGCAATAAACTCTATTTGAGTAGAATTAAAGATTTAACTCTTATGACAAGAGTAGGAAGTACATTCCTTATTATTGTATTTCCTTTATCAGATGTATTAACCATGCAGGTTTTGATATGAAGGTAATCATATCCAGGTATGGATGTTGATGTTATATTCATTGAAGGCATGTTGTTAGCCTTATGAATAAGTAATGTAATCTGATGCCTTGCCAGTGGCATCCTATACTGATAATGGGTTGTGAGAGCCATGAATACCATCAAGGTCATGCTTTAGAGATGACTTGTGATGAGGATAATGAGAAATGATGATTGATATGAGTTAGGCCTGTTACATTTAGTATTCTTCTTTTATAGCTGCTATGCTACTGTTATTGTTTGAAGAACAATGTATGCTGTTAAAGAATACTGAATGTACCTAACTAATCAAGTATAATGTAGAGCTCTGATCATAGATCCATCATTGTCAGAAATTAAGTGATGGTGAAACAGGTTTTCCTTAGGGAACTCCTGGAGCACATACTTTTGAGTATGTGGGGTACATGGATGTGTAGAACCTTACATCCTAGTGTAGGAAAGTGATGTAGATGTGGAATCCATCCATCCTTCACTATAGTTCCATACCGTATCAGTGGTAGGTAAACATGAAACCTCCTGATGACGAAGAAAGCACAGATATCCGTATCAGTGGTAGGTAAATATGAAACCTCCTGATGACGAAGAGAGTACAGAACGCCACTGTGACTCTAGAATAGCGAAGGACCAGTTTACCCTGGTGAGCTATAATAGTAGAGGCATGAGATGTCCTACAAGTGATCCTCTTACTGACTGAGGAAGGTGAAGGTCATGAGAATCCGGCTCTCTTAATGACCTATGTATGATACTGATGCGGCTTCTCAGCGATCAGTTGGAGTATGAGTGGTAAGCCTCATCTCCACAGGGCATAATGTTGTTTGTAAAACATAATCAACCATGTAGTGTAACTTGTTAGAGATAACTCCAAGTTAGTTGATTGATGTTACATTGTTATAATGATTGATATCCTCCATATCTCCTAAATTGTAGAGATCTTGTTATAACTATAACTGTTATAGAATGCTTTGAAGGCTTTACTGTTTAGAATAATCTTTGATGTTATAATAAAGCTTCTGGCGAAGAGTTATAACTCTCGCTGGGACAATTATGTATAATTGTCTCACCCCGTAGACTTCAACTTTTTAGGTGGACGTCGGAGACGAAGAAACCAGCCTACAAGTGATCAATCTCAGCAGCAGCACCAGGGGCAGTAGTAATCTCAGGTGGAGATTTGTCCTGCCATGTGGTGTAGTTAGAGTCAGTCCTATGTGTCCTCTGTACTCTCAGGTCTTGGAGTCTTGTGTTATGTGATCTTGAGATTTTGTATCTTGAATGTATATAATTACTCAAGAAGTAATTATCCTGAGATGTAAACAGTTACCTCTCTTCATGAAAGGAGTTTTTATGGATACAAGTTCTTATCTCGAAAAGTTTTAATTTTCCGTGATTTTTGTCTTCCGCTGATTACCGATTCGCTTCCGCTAAGTTTTAATCGTGTTTATGTCATGGTTTGGAGATCAGAGCCCACAATTAGTGGTATCAGAGCTCCAGGTTCAGTTGAGTCTACAGAGGCATAGGACTTAGGATGTCGAGTCTACCTTTAGTACTCCTTCCTTATCTAATAGAATCTTCTGCTCCTCAGGAGAAGAAGATACATAAGAATGTCAGAACATCGTGATGAGCACGTGGCAGAGAGTAGTGCTAGTGCACCTCGAGGCGGTGCAAGAGTTCCGAGAATAGAACAACCTGCACCTGAGTCGCCAAGAGAGCCACCCCAGTTCGACCCAGCTGACATGAGTGATCCAGCTGTACAGACGATGTTCGGGCAGTTCATGACTGCCATGACACATATAACCGATAGGATGCCCATTCCTGCACCTAGGGCACCTGTCCAGCCTGAAGTACAAGGTATTGGTAAGACATTCGAACGACTTCGTCGTGTCGGAGCTACCGAGTACTTCGGAACTGCCGACCCAGCAGATGCTGACTTATGGTTGACAGAGTTGGAGAAGGCTTTCAGGATTCTTATGATTCCGGAAGCTGAGAAGGTTAGACATGCTGTCTATCTTCTCAAAGGCAGTGCTGGTCACTGGTGGAACATGGAAGAGCAGAAGAGACCTGGAGTAGAGTTCTCATGGGAAGAGTTTCGTCGGGAATTTATCAATAGATATTTTCCAAAGACCTTCCTAGATGAGAAGATTTCTCAGTTTGAGAAACTAAGGCAGGGTATGATGAACATTAGCGAGTATGAAGCTAAGTTCATGGAGCTGTTGCGGTTTTGTCCGCATATGGCTGCTACAGATGAGGAAAGAATCAGAAGATTTGAAAAGGGTTTGAATTCCGATATGTCAACCCCTGTGTCTGCCTTAGAAAACAGAGAGAGATTCTCTACCTTCGTTGAGTCAGTCCGAAGGATAGAGAGATCTGTGGTTGAGAAAAGACAAACCCATAAAAGATATCCACAGTTCCAGGGTTCTTCATCTAGGGATTCCAAGAAACCTAGATTCTCTGCACCTAACCCTCCACCACCCAGATCGAGTTTTCAAACTCAATGGACACCAAGTAGAGGTAGAGGACGGAGTCAACCGCTTCAAGGGACACACAGTTCTGCATCAGTGTCAGTTACTGGACCACCCAGACCACAACAACAGGAGAAGAGTTGCTACAACTGTGGTAAGGTGGGACACTTGATGAAGGATTGCCGTTCTAGGCCTGTCGGTGTGACACAACAACCTCCGAGACAGAATCAACAGGGATCTCAGAATAGACAACATCAAGGAGCAGCTCGAGGACGTGGACAAGCGTCTCAAGCTGGATCATCAGCACCACCTCAACACCAGGCGACTGCGAGGTTCTATGCTATGAACCCACCTGAGGCAGTTGTCAATCCACGGGTAGTGGCAGGTCAGATGAAACTTTTATATTCTGATATGTCTATATCCTGTAATATATCTGTTCTGATTGATCCGGGTGCTACGCACTCTTTCATCACTCGTGAAGTGATTCGTAACTGCAATATGACTGTTAGTCATAGAGCAGATAGTTTGTTGTTAGAGACTCCGTTGAGTGGGTCTGCCGTTTTGCAGGAGGTATGTTCTCCCTGCATCCTTTTCTTTTCTGACCATCGCATTCAAGTGGACCTTATACCACTTGATATGCAGGGGTTTGATATAATCCTTGGGATGGATACCTTAGAAAGGTATAGAGTTGTCTTGGATTGTGAGTCCAAGTTGGCTGTGTTTGCTGATGAAAGCAACACATGGATCTTTCAAGGTGAAAGAAAGATTCTGCCCACCTGTCTTGTGTCAGCTATGGTTGCTGATAAGCTGTTGAGGCAAGGATGTTATGCATTCTTAGCCCATGTGGTAGATGTTACCAAGGAAAGTTCCAACCCTGCTGAAGTTCCCATAGTCAGGGAATTCGAGGATGTGTTTCCTGAAGAACTTCCTGGTATACCACCACCTCGGGAGATTGACTTTGAAATCAATCTGATTCCAGATACAAAACCCATAGCTCAAACTCCGTATAGAATGGCTCCTGCCGAGATGGCAGAACTCAAGAAACAGCTTCAAGAGTTACTTGAGAGAGGTTTTATCCGACCGAGTACTTCACCTTGGGGTGCTCCGGTCTTGTTTGTTAAAAAGAAAGATGGGTCAATGCGGTTGTGCATCGACTATAGACAACTCAATAAAGTGACAATAAAGAATAAGTATCCTCTGCCGAGGATTGATGATCTCTTTGACCAGTTGCGTGGTGCAACAGTCTTTTCAAAGATAGACTTGAGGTCTGGATATCACCAACTTCGTATTAAGGATAGTGACATATCCAAGTCTGCCTTTAGGACAAGATATGGTCACTATGAGTTCACGGTTATGTCGTTTGGACTAACCAATGCACCAGCTGCATTCATGGAACTCATGAATAGAGTTTTTCGACCTTTCCTTGATCAGTGTGTTGTCGTCTTCATAGATGACATACTGATTTATAGTAAAGATGCTCAGCAGCATGAGCAGCATCTTCGCCAAGCTCTGACCTTGCTAAGAGAACATAAGCTGTACGCTAAGTTTAGCAAGTGTGAGTTCTGGCTGCCGGAAGTATCTTTTCTTGGACATGTAATATCCGCCTCGGGAATTCGTGTTGACCCTACAAAGGTAGAATCTGTTCTACAATGGGAACAACCGAAAACACCGACGGAGATTCGAAGTTTCTTGGGGTTAGCTGGCTATTATCGAAGGTTCATTAAGAACTTTAGTTCTATAGCTTTACCTTTGACCAAGTTAACCCGGAAAGATGTTCCTTTTTCTTGGAGTGATAAGTGTCAACAATCTTTCCAGCTGCTGAAGGAGAGGTTGACAAGTGCACCTGTGCTAGTGCTACCTGAGCAAGGAAAAGGGTATATAGTTTTCTGTGATGCTTCCAAAAATGGACTAGGATGTGTGTTGATGCAGGATAAACAAGTGATTTCTTTTGCTTCCCGACAGCTTAAGAAACACGAGGAGAATTATCCAACACACGATCTGGAGTTAGCAGCTGTGGTTCATGCTTTGAAGATCTGGAGACATTATCTCTACGGAGAGACATTCCAGATTTTCACAGACCACAAAAACCTTAAGTATATCTTCTCTCAGCATGAGCTCAACATGAGGCAACGTCGCTGGATGGAGTTAATCAAGGACTACGACTGTACAATTGATTACCATCCAGGTAAGGCCAATGTTGTTGCAGATGCCTTGAGTAGGAAATCAGCAACATCAACCATGAATAGAGTACAACTAAACTCTTTAGTATGCTCTAGAAGAGATATGCTTATCTCTTTAAGGCAAGACAATGTACAGTTGAAGGTGTCATTGCTAGCCGGTTTGTTAGCTGAGATGCATATTAAACCTACCCTAAGAGAGCAGATTAAAGAAGCACAGCTAGATGATGCTGCAGTTCAACATATAAGATCTGAGTATGGAAATGAGAAACAAGATGGGTTTCATGACTCAAAAGATCAAGTAGCTTGTTATAATGGAAGAATGATAGTGCCGAATGTGGACAACTTAAGGAAGTTAGTCCTGGAAGAAGCCCATTCTTCCATGTATGCTATGCATCCAGGGAGCACCAAGATGTATCGGAATTTGAAGGATCTGTATTGGTGGCCTGGGATGAAGAAGGACGTTGCAGAGTTTGTTTTGAGGTGTTCTGTGTGTCAGCAAGTTAAAGCTGAACACCAGAAGCCTGCAGGGACAATGCAACCTTTACCCATATCACAGTGGAAGTGGGACCATGTGACCATGGACTTTGTTGTTGGCCTACCCAGGACAAGCAAAGGACATGATTCCATTTGGGTAATTGTTGATAGGTTTACTAAGACAGCACATTTCTTACCTGTCAAAACAACCTATTCTGCGGAAAGGTTATCAGAGTTGTATGTGCAAGAGATAGTGCGGTTGCACGGAGTTCCTGTCACAATAGTTTCGGACAGAGGTCCTCAGTTTACAAGTCATTTTTGGGAACGGTTACACAAAGCCCTAGGTACCAAGCTGAGGTTTAGTACGGCCTTTCATCCACAGACTGATGGACAGTCGGAAAGAACCATACAAACCTTAGAAGACATGTTGCGAGCATGTGTTCTCCAGTTTACCGGAAGTTGGGACCTACACCTAAGCTTGATAGAGTTTGCCTATAACAATAGCTATCAGCATAGTATTGATATGGCACCTTATGAAGCCTTATATGGTAGACGTTGTAGATCACCCTTGTGTTGGTTTGAGACTGGTGAGCACCAGTTGTTAGGTCCTGACTTGGTACAGCAAACCACGGAAAAGATTAAAGTTATACAACATAAGATTAAGACTGCTCAGGATAGGCAGAAATCTTATGCTGACAAACGTCGTAGACCTTTAGAGTTCCAGGTTGGAGACAAAGTGTATCTTAAGGTCTCACCTTGGAAAGGGGTCCTTTGTTTTGGAAGGAAGGGGAAGTTAGCTCCTAGATATATGGGGCCTTATCCAATCATTGAACGGATTGGAAAGGTAGCATATAAACTAGAGCTGCCCCCAGAATTACAGAGGTTACATCCTGTGTTTCACATTTCTATGTTGAAGAAATGTCACCCAGACACCGAGTCAGTTCTACAACCTATGGAAGTAGAATTGAATGATGACATATCCTATGAAGAGGGACCAGTGTCAATCCTTGATAAACGAATTAAAAAGTTAAAGAAGAAAGATATAAGTCTTGTGAAAGTCCTCTGGAATCATCGTGGTATTGAAGAAGCCACTTGGGAGTTAGAGGATGAGATGAGAAGGAAGTATCCTGCCCTTTTCTCGTAATATGTTTTATCGATTTCGGGGACGAAATCCTTGTAAGGGGTGGATAATTTGTAACATCCCTGACCTGGGTTATGAGTTAACCCTAGGTGTTTTGCCTAAATATGTAGTTAAATCCTTGTGATTAACTCTGAGCATGTAATTAAGCTTCTCAGAAACGTATATTTCAGTATTTGCTCCTTTTTATTTAAAGTTGTAGCATTGTTTTGATATACAGGGACCTATGTGCAATTTACCCAGTTGAAAGGGTTAACTTGCAATTTGCACATGATGAGATGTTCCTCTGATGTTGAGACATCATGAGAATCTCTTTGGCAAAGTTTGAGGGATTTCCCAAGCTAGAGCACCAAGGTGCAGCTGTGGAGGCAATCCCAGGGCTTGAAACCCTAATTTGGGGTAAAATGCAATTTACCCAAATGATGGGATGCAATTTGTAAAGAATGTCATCTAAAGTATCTTTTTAGACTTTTGCCATCATTTAGAGAAGAAATGATGAGGAATTCACCTCAATTGAGTTATCAAGTTAAGAAATAGGCTCTGTGATTGAATAATCAGGGTATATGTGCAATAACCCTTTAAGTATGAACTTTATTATTAGATTGTCCTTCCTTGCCTTCTTTTCTATAACTTAAGATAAGGTTTGTCCTTAGAATAAAGAGGAAGGGACGAGCAAGTAATGAAGGAAGGACTTAGTTGGAATTAAGGGAAACTTATGAGCTAATGTTGAAAATCCTACCCCAAGTATATAAGCCCTCCTTTCCTTAGTTGCAAGGGAACTTAACCTTCGTTCCCTTACTGTTTCTTTTCACCAAAGACGACCAAGGACTGCCATGGAGCTAAGGAGGACGAACAAGGGGTGCAAGGTAGGTTTAAACCCCTCTTCTTGCCTAATTCCATGGTTAGAATTCGAATTCAAGGTCATCTTCATGGCTAATTCTCGAAACCCTATCTTTCTAGCCGTCTCTTTTCATCCTTCCTTGGAGTTTTCACCTTGGCCAACCTGTGGGAACTCAAGGACGCCATTAGAGCTTGGAGCTTGAAAGCTTGGAGCTCAAGAAACAAGCTTTAGGCGGGTTTTATAACTCTAAACCTATGCTTTACTATGTGCATCTTTATATGCGAGTTAATGATAGCTCCTAGTATTTCCCTACTTTTCCCTGCTATTTTGCAAGCAAACCCGTGGGATATCTGTACTGTTCTTAAGCTAGAAGATGAAGGCGTGATTTCCAAGAAAAACCCACCGTTTTTCTTTTCCCTAAACGGTCCTAACAGTTTGCTCTCACGACCTCAAGACCGTGAGGGAGCCTCGCGGTCTCGAGACCGTGAGAGGGCTCGCGGTCTCGAGACCGATTGGCCCTGTTGACCGAGCGTGGACCATATAAGAAACCTGTTCCTAATTATATAGGCTAAATACCCTCAAAATTTGGGAGACTAACTCCAAAGGAATCGGGAGATATGACCTTTTTAAGTCACGACTTTAAATGAATTAGTTGCTGATTTTCAAACGGTCTGAAATTGCCTTTTTGGGCAAAAGGTCTCAAGACCGTGAAAGGTCGTTGACTAAGCATTGACCCCATGAGATTACTGTTCAAAATTATGTTAATTAACAACTCACCAAGTTTGATGGTCTAATTCCAAACGGGCTAAGAGTTGAAGGGTGAATACTAGGGCTAACCCTAGATAAAATCAGTACTGAAATTATGGTGACATAATTAGGGTTTTTAGGGTTGATTGACCTAAACGGTCTCAAGACCATGTGGGGTCCACCCACATGACCTCAAGACCGTGAGGACAATCACCCAAGACCATTTGAAGGTCTAGGGTTGAGTAATTTGACCAATTGAACACCCAATTGCAAATACGTTATCAAGTTAATCAAAATTCGGATTCTGTGACCAATCATGGTTCAACCTCTATCAAATCACCTTAGATTTTGATGAAATCTTGGGCAAACGGTCTCAAGACCATGTGGGGTCCACCCACATGACCTCAAGACCGTTTGGGCCAAGTTTGGGCCCAATTGGAGCTCAATTGAAGGGTTCAACCTTGTGTTGATACACATTGTTGAGTGTAGATGGGTGAACATTGATAGACCTTAATTGAATCGATTTCAATCCTAATTGGTCAACAATTGAGGGTCAATTGAATGACCATTTGGTTAAGCATAACCTTAATTAACTCAATCCATAGGTGGTCAACAGTTATTGGACCTTTTGAAGGCTTCAACATCAGTTGACATCATCGTTTGATTTGTTGAACCCTTGTTGAAGGACCTTGTGGTTGAGACCGTGAGGTGGCTCACGACCTCAGGACCGTGAGGGGGCTCACGACCTCAGGACCGTGAGGGGGCTCACGACCTCAGGACCGTGAGGGGGCTCACGACCTCAGGACCGTGAGGGGGCTCACGACCTCAGGACCGTGAGGGGGCTCACGACCTCAGGACCGTGAGGTGGCTCACGACCTCAGGACCGTGAGGTGGCTCACGACCTCAGGACCGTGAGGGGGCTCACGACCTCAAGATCGTGAGGTAGCTCACGACCTCAAGATCATGAGGGGGCTCACGACCTCAAGACCGTGAGGTGACTCACGATCTCAAGCCCATGAGGAGGCTCACGGTCTTGGAACTAGAAAGGGGCTCATGGACTTGAAGGGTCAAAGTGAGCAATCGGTCAACACTTTCAACCGAATTCAATCGTGTGATGGTTCAATGTTGCTCAAATCAAACACTAATGATAATCTAAGATAGTAAGGAGTTATTTGATTAAGGTTTTTGACTATGATGATGATGATCAATGGGGTGAATTACCAAGATACCCCTGAAGGGTCAATTGAGTTATACCTTGCTCAATTCAAACCCTAATTACATGAGAATGATGTTTTTAGTCATAATGACTCTATATAACCTGATCTAGTCTAATGTTATCATCAACCATTAGTATGATGAAAGAGAAAGTGCTCTAGAGAGAGAGAAAGTACCCTAGAGAGAGAAAGTAACTCTAATCACTTAATGGTGATGCTTTTGGCTATGTTAGCCTATGATAACTCAACCCAACCTGTTTTAGAGTGATGTTGACATCACCTAACCTTACGATGAGAGAGAAAGTACTTCTAGAGAGAGAAAGTACCTCTAGAGAGAGAAAGTATCTCTTTTAAATGGAAACTCAATTGAAACATCCCCAATACACAGAAATGAGTATAACTAGGGTATGATCCACCTGTGTGAGATCATAGAAACCCTAATTATGATAAATGATGAACCTTTAACTAATCCAGGAGCATCAATGAAGGTGTTACTCAAACATGATGATGTTATGAGTTTAATTCACCTTGATGTGAATAGTAAACCCTAATTCAAGGGTGATGACATGTAATGTGAATAGTAAACCCTAATTCAAGGGTGATGACATGTAATGTGAATAGTAAACCCTAATTCAAGGGTAATGGCATGCTTTTGAGCAATAAACTCTATTTGAGTAGAATTAAAGATTTAACTCTTATGACAAGAGTAGGAAGTACATTCCTTATTATTGTATTTCCTTTATCAGATGTATTAACCATGCAGGTTTTGATATGAAGGTAATCATATCCAGGTATGGATGTTGATGTTATATTCATTGAAGGCATGTTGTTAGCCTTATGAATAAGTAATGTAATCTGATGCCTTGCCAGTGGCATCCTATACTGATAATGGGTTGTGAGAGCCATGAATACCATCAAGGTCATGCTTTAGAGATGACTTGTGATGAGGATAATGAGAAATAATGATTGATATGAGTTAGGCCTGTTACATTTAGTATTCTTCTTTTATAGCTGCTATGCTACTGTTATTGTTTGAAGAACAATGTATGCTGTTAAAGAATACTGAATGTACCTAACTAATCAAGTATAATGTAGAGCTCTGATCATAGATCCATCATTGTCAGAAATTAAGTGATGGTGAAACAGGTTTTCCTTAGGGAACTCCTGGAGCACATACTTTTGAGTATGTGGGGTACATGGATGTGTAGAACCTTACATCCTAGTGTAGGAAAGTGATGTAGATGTGGAATCCATCCATCCTTCACTATAGTTCCATACCGTATCAGTGGTAGGTAAACATGAAACCTCCTGATGACGAAGAAAGCACAGATATCCGTATCAGTGGTAGGTAAATATGAAACCTCCTGATGACGAAGAGAGTACAGAACGCCACTGTGACTCTAGAATAGCGAAGGACCAGTTTACCCTGGTGAGCTATAATAGTAGAGGCATGAGATGTCCTACAAGTGATCCTCTTACTGACTGAGGAAGGTGAAGGTCATGAGAATCCGGCTCTCTTAATGACCTATGTATGATACTGATGCGGCTTCTCAGCGATCAGTTGGAGTATGAGTGGTAAGCCTCATCTCCACAGGGCATAATGTTGTTTGTAAAACATAATCAACCATGTAGTGTAACTTGTTAGAGATAACTCCAAGTTAGTTGATTGATGTTACATTGTTATAATGATTGATATCCTCCATATCTCCTAAATTGTAGAGATCTTGTTATAACTATAACTGTTATAGAATGCTTTGAAGGCTTTACTGTTTAGAATAATCTTTGATGTTATAATAAAGCTTCTGGCGAAGAGTTATAACTCTCGCTGGGACAATTATGTATAATTGTCTCACCCCGTAGACTTCAACTTTTTAGGTGGACGTCGGAGACGAAGAAACCAGCCTACAAGTGATCAATCTCAGCAGCAGCACCAGGGGCAGCAGTAATCTCAGGTGGAGATTTGTCCTGCCATGTGGTGTAGTTAGAGTCAGTCCTATGTGTCCTCTGTACTCTCAGGTCTTGGAGTCTTGTGTTATGTGATCTTGAGATTTTGTATCTTGAATGTATATAATTACTCAAGAAGTAATTATCCTGAGATGTAAACAGTTACCTCTCTTCATGAAAGGAGTTTTTATGGATACAAGTTCTTATCTCGAAAAGTTTTAATTTTCCGTGATTTTTGTCTTCCGCTGATTACCGATTCGCTTCCGCTAAGTTTTAATCGTGTTTATGTCATGGTTTGGAGATCAGAGCCCACAATTGACACAGATCGATACCTGGAATGGTTGTACAGGATTGACATAGATCAATACCTGGAATGGATACACAGGAATAATATAAATCTAATGCTTGTACTAGTTGCACAGGATTGGTGTAATCCAATGCCCGGAATACTTATATAGGATTGGTATAGACCAATGCCTGAATAAGACATGATGATGTACACTCTCATGTCCATTATAACCAAAATTTGTTTAGCAGATTGGCTAAGGCCAATAAGTTGAAACGAGAATGTCTCATGGGTGACATATCAAGATAATGAGTGTCACAAGAGAATGTCTCATGGGTGACATATCAAGATAATGAGTGTCACAAGAGAAGTTTGATATGATGGTATAATATGGAGGATAAATGATATACATGTTCTTCCTATTCCTTATTAAGAGAATGCTTTAAATTGCTTATCATCTGCCTAGTTTTATATCCTTAATTGCAATAATAATGTTTTGGCGGAGAGTTATATCTCTCGCTGGGGCAATTTACAATTGTCTCACCCCCGTGGGAAAACATTTTTAGGTATGCATGGAAGGCAAGGTAGGAAATCCCTAGAACAGAGATGAGCAGAAGCAACAGCAACAACAAGGACAGCAATGAGATCTCAGGTGGAGATATTGTCTGTCAAGTCATATAGATAGTATTCCTATGTGTCGTCTCTGTACTCTCAGGTCCTCGGAGTTTTAAATGATTCAATTGGAGTTTTGGCTTAATGCCTCAAAGTTTTATACTGCCTGTGTATATTTGTTAACAGGACAGTCAATGTTGTAATCCTTAAAAAGGAATTGTACTGGCTGTGTACTTGTGATCCAGGATGAAATGGAAACACTTTGGTTCTTGGTTAAAGAGTTTTCCTATGAATGGATCTCTGTGCAAATGGTTTTAAGTTTTAGTGATTTTCAGTAATTACGCTGCAAATAATTCACTTCCGCATTAGTTAATCCTGTTTTCGCGAGACGGTCGTTACATTTAGTGGTATCAGAGCTCTAGGTTCGTTGAGTCTACAGAGACATAGGACTAAGTTGTTGAGTCTGTGTTAGTGTCCTCCAATATACCCTATAATGATTTCTGCTTGTGCAGAGAAAGGGTAAAGTTTAAAATGACTGGAGAGAACAATGAACACATTGCTTAGGGCAATGTTGTTGCACCAAGAAGAGGTGCAAGGGATCATGCAAGAATAGAATGAGTGCCTGAGAATCCCAATTAAGACCTGATCAGGATAGAGAATCCTATGATCATGCTCTTGTTGGGAATATTAGGGCAACAGTAATGCATATGAGTGGA
This sequence comes from Alisma plantago-aquatica, assembly GCA_963693085.1. Lineage (NCBI taxonomy): Eukaryota > Viridiplantae > Streptophyta > Magnoliopsida > Alismatales > Alismataceae > Alisma > Alisma plantago-aquatica. Next base: position 70,913,325 of record OY856412.1, on the reverse strand, counting down.
CTGGATGCTAGGCTTACAACCTAGGTTATCAGTCCTTAATACAGAAAGCTTGAGCTTTAAATGAGTTCCTAAATGACTTAGTCATGTTGGAACAAGGGAAAATATGGAAAAGATTAACTTATAGCAAGAAAGTGGACTCTGCTATGAGTTCAGACAGATAATAAATATGTGATGGTAGTGCCCAAGAAGGGGCAATAAGCTGAGAAGTAGGGAATGGTCTCTATAATTCTAGAGACATTTGCCTAATGGTTTTAAAAAGCCAAGTTTTTGGTACTAATAGTGCAATAAATGCCTAGTGTACCAGGGAAGTAGCCACTAAGTAAGTGCAAAGGTCTTAACCTTTCACCTGTAAGATTCTATGGCTTAGTTTTTGCTTCAATAATAAGACTAGTAAGACCATGATATGAGTACAAGGTATGTTATAAATGTGTACATGTTGAGTACACTAAACCCTTTTTGTTATAAAAAAAAAGATTGTTGATATTGTTTTCCCCATTGGTTACTATATAGGGATGAAATGATGAGAACTAGAATTTGAATTATGTTCAGTATTCTTTTAAATTCTCTATATTGATCTTACCTCCATGAAAGAGGAAGAGGTATAGAAGAGATGCCTGGATAAAATCCAGGGATGTTAAATCTTATCTTATGGTAATATGAAAAGAAAGGAATATGATAGCATGTAAGTGCATACTACTTGATCTCAGTACTTGTAAACCATGATCAGGTGTACAACTATTGATGATAAAGTGAGTATGGAAACTCTTAGATTGATATCTTTTTGATTGCCCTAATCAAGCAATCATTCTGATACAATCTAATGAGTATCATGAAATTGGAAATATGATATGGATAAATGTATCATATCTTAAGAACAAGAAAGAAGGATCTGATAGGAATTCAGATCAGTATGTGTATATGAGGAAGTAAAAGTATGACCCTCATATGATGAGAAAGAGAGCAAGGGAGGTGATCCCTATTCTATAAAGTTGTAAATATGATAAAAGAAAGATGAGAATATGATGTGTATTCAACACATGTGACTGATACCAAGGTAAGAGATTCTAGTATCTGAGAATTATCATATGATTTACATTGGCTACCTGGAGTGGTCAACTACGAAATCAGTCTGATTATATAAAATGATATGAACATCATATGTTAGGGGTTTATGCTTTGCATAAACATAACAACTAAATATGTCTTTAAGATAAGTTCTCAATTGGCTCTATGAGAATATTGTGGGAAGAAACTTTGTGCTAGTAAAAGTTCTATGATGTATTCATAACAATGAGGTGTTATGAAAAGACATGATGATATGAGGAATGAATAATATCTATTCCCTTTATCTTGAATTTCGGGGACGAAATCCTTGTTAGGGGTTTATAATTTGTAACATCCCTGACCTGGGTTATGCTTTAACCCTAGGTGTTTTGATTAAGAAAGTTGATTATATGCGTGTACTTATCTTGTGAAAGGTAATTAAGGCTCTTGAGGAACTTATATTTCAATTTCAGTCCTTTTTTAATAATGTTGAAGCAATGTTTGCTTATTTTGGACTAAAGTGCAAATTACCCAAGTTGAGGGGTTAACTTGCAAATTGCACATGATAAGATGTTACTCTGATGTTGTGACATCATAAGAATGAATATAATGTAGTGGTATTGTTGTGTGATTTGTATATCATCTTTTCACATGTTATCACACACAAATTTGGTTCTTTCTAATGTAATTCAGTCTCTTTCATAGTAGTTTTGCCATCTTTTAGTTGTTGTACGCGTCCAATAACTTGTATCGCAAGTTTTTCACAAAAATGACTAATTTCAAACGTTTTTCTACAGAAACAGTAAAGTGCACGGCGTGCAAACTCAGATGCACGGCGTGCACCGTCCCAGAGAAGATTTATCTACCGAAATAGTAAAATGCACGGCGTGCACTTTCAAAGTGCATGTCGTGCAACATCACAGAGGAATTCCGTTCTGCTCAGCCACGAATATGCACGGCGTGCACATCCAGAAGGCACGGCGTGCACCTGGAACGTGAATTGTTGAAAGAGGCTCTGAAGAGATGCACGGCGTGCAATCTCAAAAGTGCACACCGTGCACGTACCAGTTCGTTGTCAACTACAGCTCTGTTTATAACTGCACTGCAGGTGCACGGCGTGCACCTGGCAGTTTCAGAATTTTGAAAATGCAGAATACAATTTTAAAAGAAAGAGGGAAGGAATGGGACAGTTATGTTCGACCATTTGGAAGTTTTCTCTCGTCCCAAAGGCAGAGGAGAGCAGAGGAGGGCGATTTGGGAGGAACTAAGGTGGTTTCTTGAGAAAAGAAGCCATTTCTTCTTCTCCACTTCTCCCTTGTCTTCCCCAAAGTGCAACCAAGCTTCCCAACTCCGTGCAACTTCTCGAGAGAGGAGTCAGTACGTTTTAGAGCAGCTAAACGAAGGGAATCTCATTATAAAGCCGGATTTCTTACTCCTTGTGGTTACATCTTTGGTTCTTCTTGTCTTTTCTTCCTAAAACCATGTCTAGCATTGAGAATTCTATAGAAATTCTGCTGTACATAGTTATGGACGAGTAGATCCTTTTTCTTGGGCATGGGAGAGTAACTCCCATGCCATAGCATGTGTAGAACTACGTAATCTCGTACTAAATATCTATGTTTCCTGTCTCTCTTTATAAAAATACCGGTTCTTCTCTTCTTGCATATGATATTGGCCATGTTGTGTGCATGTTTTCTGCATTTATGTTTGATTTGAGAAAATAAACATGAGTGTATGGATGGTATCTTTTATAACAACTCTTTCTAGTCTATGAGAGTAGCTAGAAATAGTTGAAAGGTTGTTTGTGATCAAAAATGAAAATTGACATGAGAATGTTGTTTGATGTTGCGATCGTTGCATTTGCTTCGGGAGATAAAAATGCGACACATCGACCTTTTGAGATAAGACCTTAGATATGTTTAGATTGCCAAGTTTACCTAATTGCTATGGTATGTGAATGAATCCCCTAATGTCCAGGATCCTTTAGCATTTGACTAAAACCTTGTTAATCCGCCTAAACTTGTGTAAAGTTTATTCTTAACTTTTCCTGTTTTAGACATTAAACAGTCAACTCTTTTAAAAACCGATCTAGATTGATGAAATCTAGGATTTTTGCGTTCAATTAATTTACTTAAGCTCCTTGAGTTCGATTCCGACTACATCACCTCCGTATACTTGCGGAGTTGGTTTAACCGGGTAAAAGATCATTAATTTGATTGAAACTCGTTAGCCTAAAAGACAACAAGTTTTTGGCGCCGTTGCTGGGGAGCTACGGTAAATTAATTGGAGTAATAAGAACTCACAAGTATTTGAGACTAGATCATAATCCTCATTTTTGAAATTTTCATATATCTTCTAGTTGTGTTCTTATATTTTTCTTGTTAATTTCAGGTTGCACGCGTCGCTCACAATGAGGTCTTCAAACAACCCCGTTATTAGACCTTGAGATAGAGTGAAACCTCTCAAGCTTGATAAGATCAAGGAGGAAAGAACAATCACTGCTAGAGGATACTACTCCGCCACCATCACCATCTCCATCATCATCCACGCCGTCTTTTTCATCTGTTGAAGAAACTTCACCAAGCCTTCCAATCATGGAAGACGACCGCCCGCTCAAGGACTTTGCTATGCCGGTGGCCACAAACATATGTGGAGCCATCGACCTACCAGCCATAGAAGCGAAAAATTTCTCCATTGCTCCTTCTATGATGCAGATGATCCAACAAAACCGCTTTGGGGGTACCGCTAATGAAGACCCAAGTGTTCACATTGCAGAATTTCTGGAATACTTAAACACTTTCAAAATTAATGGCGTAACAGTAGATGGAGTACGGCTGATGCTTTTCCCTTTTACTCTAAGGGATAAAGCCAAAACTTGGCTTTTGTCTCTTTCGAAAAAGTCTATAAAAACTTGGGACCAGCTACTTAATGTTTTTCTTGCCAAATATTTTCCTCCAAGCAAGACTGCTCATTTGAGAAATCAGCTCACTAACTTTTCTCAAAATGATGGTGAAACTCTTTATGATACTTGGGAAAGGTACAAAGACCTTCAACGTCTTTGCCCTCATCACGGACTTACTAATTGGCTACTTCTTCAGACTTTCTACAACGGGCTGTACTATAACACCCGAATGACGCTTGATGCGGCAGCCGATGGTGCTCTTATGACCAAATCTTATAGAGAAGCCTATGACATCATTGAAGATATATCACTCAACCATTGCCAATGGGGAGGTGATAGAAGAGCCAATTCATCATCAAATGCAAGTTCTTCTAGTGTGAATTCGGGAGGAAAATACGCCGTTGACCTTATTGCTGCAAAGCTTGATGTTCTCACTCAAAAATTCGAGAAGTTGACTACATTGCCGGTTCAATCAGCAGAAGCCACATGTGAAGCTTGTGGAAATCGGGGGCATACTTCTTCTCAATGTTTTGCTCCCAACACTATGGAGGGAGATCTTGAATAGGTTAATGCTATTGAGATGCAAAGGAACCAGCAATATAACCCTTATTCTAATCAATACAATCCAGGATGGAGGGATCATCCCAACTTTTCTTACAAGAATACTAGTAATGCTCGCAATTTTCAGCAGGGACAACAACAACCGTCGCAGCAATCACAATTCAACCGACAAGGTAATCTGCAAGGTTACAACAACAGGGGCTATCAAGGGCAGCAAAAACAGCCCCAAAAATCTTCTCTTGAGACTATGATGGAGAAATTTATTAACACGCAAATGCAGCAAAATGAAGAGCTCAGGGGGAATGATAAGCTACTTAAGGATGCTATTCTTCAACTTTCAGCCAAGGTAGACAACATATCCACCCACACAAAGATGCTGGAGAATCAAATAGCTCAACAAGATCTTTCTCATCAAGGACAGCAATCCGGTTCTCTTCCTAGTGTACCGGAAGTGAATCCAAGACAGCAAGCCAATGCCATTATTCTAAGGAGTGGAGCTGAAATTGAAAGACCTTCGCCACCTAAGGAGAAGGATATGGAGGTACTTAATGAGGAAGAATCTCACATTCCTAATTGCAACAAAGAGCAAGGTAAATCTGAAAATCCGCCTTCTTTCAAAGCTACCGCACCTTTCCCTCATAGGCTTGTCAACAATAAAGATGATGTCAAGTTCAAGAAATTTATGGACATTCTTAGCAAGTTGCAAGTTAATCTTCCTTTTACCGATGTTATTTCTGAGATGCCTTCTTATGCCAAGTTCTTAAAAGACATCTTATCTAAAAGGAGAAGAGCGGATCAAGTAGAAACAGTCAAACTTTCTGAACATGTAAGCTCCATTATTCAAAACCGCATTCCTTCTATCCCGGAAAAGCTGGATGATATGGGACCTTTCACATTGCCGTGCAAGATCAATAATGTCACTTTTGAAAAAGGCTTAGTGGATTTGGGGGCTAGCATTAGCCTCATTCCAACCACTCTATGGAAAGAGCTAGACCTTGGGGATCTAAAGCCAACAAAGATGGTTATTGAACTAGCTGATCATTCTCTTAAACACCCTAAAGGTGTATTAGAAGATGTGCTTGTACAAATTGGCAAATTCTATATACCATGTGATTTTGTAGTGCTTGACATGGTAAAGACCCCTCGCAATCGAGTTCTTTTTGGGAGACCTTTCTTGAGGACTGTTGGTTTCCTAATTGACGTTCGGGAAGGAAAGTTGACCCTACGTGTGGGAGAAGAAGAAATTGAATTCTCTATTTCCGATGCCATGAAAGCACCCGCACAAGTAAAGGAGATTTGTTTATTTGATACTGCTGATCCAATGGATGATTATGTTGATGATATGATAGATTTCATGATAAACTATTGTGATGACGTCATTGCTGAAAAAGATAAGTCTGAATATTCTGGAGCTATTCCTATTTATAAAGCTCAAGCAAATCAAGAAGAAGCTCCACGTGATGAAGAAAAGGTCGACGAAGAAGCTTCAAAGAAAAAGGTAGAACTTAAAGCCCTTCCATCGGGGCTGAGGTATGCGTTTCTAGACCTAAATTCTTCATCTCCTGTTATAATAAATGATGAATTAACCAAGGAACAAGAAAATAAATTACTTGCTGAATTGCGCTTGTATAAAGATGTGATTGGTTATTCCATTGATGACTTGAAAGGCATTCATCCTAAAATTTGTATGCATAGAATAAACATGGAGGATGATGCAAAACCAACCGTTGAACCACCAAGACGTTTAAATCAAAACATTCTTGACGTGGTAAAGAAAGAGATTTTAAAACTAATGGATGCCGGAATTATTTATCCCATTAGTGACAGCCCCTGGGTTAGTGCTATTCATGTAGTACCTAAGAAGGGGGGCGCAACTGTCATAAAGGGAGACAATGATGAGTTGATACAGACACGCATGGTCACAGGCTGGCGTATGTGTATTGACTACCGGCGTCTAAACAAAGCAACTCGCAAGGACCATTTCCCTTTACCCTTCATTGATTTAATGTTGGAACGCCTTGCTAAACACTCTTATTTTTGTTATTTGGATGGATATTCCGGGTTTTACCAGATTCCTATCTACCCGCCCGATCAAGAAAAAACCACGTTCACTTGCACATATGGCACTTATGCTTATCGCCGCATTCCCTTTGGTCTTTGTAATGCACCCGCCACTTTTCAGCGGTGCATGATGGCCATTTTCTCGAATTTCATTGAAAATATTATGGAAGTTTTCATGGATGATTTTAGTGTTTACGGCGATTCATTTGATCAATGCTTGTCTAATTTGTCCTTAGTCTTAGCCAGATGTAAAGAGTTTAACCTATTGCTAAACTGGGAGAAGTGCCATTTTATGGTACAATCTGGTGTAGTACTAGGACACGTGATTTCTAACAAGGGCATTGAAGTTGACAGGGCAAAGGTGGAAGCTATTGAGAAAATGTCCACCCCATCTTCATTCAAGGACATAAGAAGCTTCTTAGGACATGCAGGGTTCTATAGAAGATTCATAAAATATTTTTCAAAGATTGCAAAACCGTTGTGTTCTCTCCTTGCTAAAGATGCAGATTTTGTCTTTAATGAAGAATGCTATAAAGCCTTTACTACACTCAAGGAAGCTCTCATTTCAGCCCCCATCATTCAACCTCCGGATTGGGATGCCCCCTTTGAGTTAATGTGCGATGCAAGTGATTTTGCGATAGGAGCTGTTCTAGGACAGCGGAAAGACAAGAAGCTCCATGCCATTCATTATGCAAGCAAGACCCTCAATGATGCACAAATCAACTACACAACTACAGAGAAGGAGATGCTTGCTATTGTGTATGCCTTTGAGAAATTCCGACAATATATTGTGGGTTCCAAAGTGATAGTCTATACTGATCATGCTGCAATCAAATATCTTTTGAGCAAAAAGGATGCAAAGCCACGCCTTATTCGTTGGGTGTTGCTTCTACAAGAGTATGATCTAGAGATTCGGGACAAGAAAGGAACTGAAAACAGCGTTGCTGACCATCTTTCTAGATTATCCACTACAGCGGGAGACTCATTACCTATTGAAGATCATCTTCCCATTGAAAGACTCTATGCTCTATCATCCGTTCAAGCACCATGGTTTGCCGATATTGCAAATTTTCTTGCTACAGGGCAGCTTCCACCCGGCTTGACATATCAACAAAAGAAGAAGTTCTTTCATGACATAAAGTTCTATTATTGGGATGATCCTTTCCTATTCAAACATGGGAGTGATGGGTTAATACGCCGTTGTGTGATTGAAGAAGAAATTCCCACCATCATTGCTGAATGTCATGCTTCTTCTTATGGAGGCCATTTTGGAGGAGAGAAGACTGCTGCAAAAATACTCCAAGCCGGTTTCTATTGGCCTACGCTCTTCAAGGATGTGAATCTTTTTGTTAAATCATGTGACAAATGCCAAAGAACTGGAGGTATATCTCGCCGTGATGACATACCACTCAACTCTATCCTAGAGGTTGAGGTGTTTGACGTATGGGGTGTTGACTACATGGGACCATTCCCATCCTCATGCGGGTATCATTTCATTCTTGTTGTTGTTGATTACGTGTCTAAATGGGTTGAGGCCATTCCAACCCAATCACCCGATGCTAAATCGGTAATCAAACTCTTTCAGAAGATCATCTTTCCTAGGTTTGGTGTTCCACGTGCTGTCATCTCTGATGGAGGGACACATTTTGCTGAAAAACAATTCAATAACCTTCTCTCCAAGTATGGTGTCACTCACAAGATCTCTACGCCCTATCATCCTCAAACATCCGGGCAAGTGGAGGTTTCTAATAGGCAGCTGAAAAATATTCTCGAGAAGACCGTCTCTAGTTCAAGAAAAGACTGGGCTTTGAAGATTGATGATGCACTTTGGGCGTACCGCACAGCTTACAAGACCATCATAGGAACCACTCCTTTTAAGCTTATCTATGGGAAGTCTTGTCATCTTCCGCTTGAGCTTGAGCACCGTGCATTGTGGGCTATCAAATTCTTAAATTTTGATATGAAGAAAGCTGGAGAGAAACGCCTTTTACAATTGCAAGAACTTGAAGAGTTGTGCCTCGATGCTTATGAAAATGCAAAGCTGTACAAGGAAAGAACAAAGCCATGGCACGACAAAAGAATCCGCACGAAAGATATTCAAGAACGAGACCAAGTTCTATTGTTCAATTCAAGGCTGAAGTTATTTCCGGGAAAGCTAAAGTCAAAGTGGTTCGGCCCCTTTCTTGTCTTGAAGATCTTTCCATATGGAGCTATGGAATTACAAGGAAAAGATGGGAGTTTCAAAGTGAATGGACAAAGATGCAAGTTGTATTCATCTTCTGAGATTCTAGACAAGGGAGCATCATGCTCCCTCCATGACGCATGAATGATTGAAGAGTCTTACTCCGGACTCTAAATGGAGGACCTTGTGGGAGTTGACCCCACATTAGGATAGATTTGTTTTAAGTCTTTTAGTCAAGAACTCTCTTTAATTTTGTTAATAAGCCCATCTTGGATGAATGTAATAATGTAGACTTGATCTCCATTCGATCCGTCATAATTTTATGCTGACTAATTGTAATTTTCTGCAGAAATCGCATAGTGCACGGCGTGCATTTTCAGATGCACGGCGTGCACTCCATTACGAAGTTCAGCAATGAAAGACCTGGAACCAGACACGGCGTGCATTTTTAAGCTGCACACCGTGCATCTGGTATGTGATTTCTACAGGAAGCAAGAACGTCGTGCGCATCGGAAACGCACGCCGTGCAGCTGGAGTTGTTTTGGTCCGAATTTTGTCTGGAACCGTGCACGCCGTGCACTTGCAAAATGCACGAAGTGTACCTGGGCGTTTAAAGATCTGCAAAAGACCTAGAACCGTGCACGCCGTGCACCAAAAAAATGCACGCCGTGCACTTTTAAGTGAAATTCAAAATATAAAAACCCGAGTGCACGGCCTAAAACTCTAACCCTAGCAGCCGTGCACTCTCTACCCCAGCAGATCTAACACCCGCCCGTGCATAGCTCCGCCGCCAGCCGCCGTGCAGCGCTTCTCCGCTCAGCCGTGCACATCCGCACGCTGGCGACCACCTCCTTCTTCTCCTCCCCGCTACAGCAGGTGCTCATCATCAGCAACAGCCCCAAGCGCCTCCGCTCCAGGCCACCACTCCAGATCGCCGAGCCGTCCGCCGGCCACAACTCGCCTCCGACGCAGCCGTGCGCACGCAGCACCAACTCCCGTGCCGTCCGCCGGCCACAAGCAGCCTTCTCCACTGCTCGTGGTCCAGCAATCCACCGTTTTCCCCAACTGTTCAGCAGATCCACGCCGAGCAGTCGCCCACGACAGATCCGGACCACATCACCGCCACCTGCATCCCTTCTTTTTCCACAAACCGCACAGCAGACGTGCAGGTTTCAGATTACACCCAAATCCGCAGGTGCACGCCGTGCATTTCAGAGACACGCCGTGCAACTGCCTGCCTAAAATAGATTTCAGTCTATTCATGCATTCATCTGATGGTGCCAATCAAGAGGAAAGCCAGCAGCCATCCAGGCTATCATGTTACACCTGAAGTAGGTTCCTCCTCCGCACCTCAACCACAGTCTTTTATACCTTCCACACAGTTCATGGTCAAACCTGAAGAGGATGTCGATTATCAGTTTCTCATTACAAGGCGTGTTCTCCCTTCAAGATACATGTGTGAAAAAACAGTAGCCAAACTAGGCTTCAAGGAAGAGGTAGTAAACCACTTAAACTTCTTGGGGCTACACTTTCTCTGCACTCGGGTTGCTAAAACCTACCCCCGTCTGGTATATGAGTTTCTTACTACCTTTAAGGCCGAAGGTGATCGTTTTCAAATCCCTTTTCAGAAAATTAGTTTCCGTCTCTTGGATAAACTGTTTTGCATGAATCTCGAGCGGTTTAGCACTTTACTCAAATGCAATTTTGGCGGTTATACTGATTACCCTCCGGCTTTCAACAGTGATCTGTTTTGGTCGGAAATCACTTCTGATACAGTGCATAAGGCACGGAATGCACGGGCTTCTAGCATCCATAACCCTATTTTCCGAATCCTTCATCGCCTTCTTAGCACGGGACCATTTGCAAAGAATGAAACGCAGGGTGTTGTAGGGAAGATTGATCTTTTCTTTTTGTGGTGTGTGGTACAAAATGAGCGCATCAGTTCAAGTTATTACATTGTGCACAAGCTGCTTGAAACGAAGAAACAAAAGAAAAGGGAAGCTGGCGACATCATGTGTGGCGGAGTAATTAGCATCCTGGCTATGCAATTGGGGTTGGATGTAGGTAGCTTAGAACGTACACCAGGGAAAAATCTAGTGGATATAAGCTATCTTATCTCCTACGGTCTAATCTCAAAACATGGCAACAGCGAGTCAAAGTTCAAAGTTTATATCACAAAGACACAATTCATCACAATCCCTGATGCGAGCCGTAATAATATCAAGGACAAGGCAACCTGGAAAGTAGAGTTTCAGCCAGAGAATGATGATGGAACACCTGCCAGGGGTGCCAGCAGCTCTACACCAGGACCTACCCCAGGAGCAGCCACCCCTCTGCCACCGTCCACGAGTACTCAGACCGGGTACAGCTGGTCAACGCCAGATTTTCAGCATCTCTATCCCTACGTGGAGCGGCGTTTTGATCATTTGGAGACCCGCCTTGATCAGATGGGCGCACAGCATGACTCCAGGTTTGACCAATTGAGTGCGCAATACTCAACTGTGTACGACATGGCAAACAGGATGGATGCGTGGCACATCTCACAAGGCCACTACCCAGCACCACAGTCCTTCCAGTCTCCATCTCGCCAGCACACCACAGCTCCAGACGCCCCGCACCATGAGTTTCCAGAAGCCCAGCAGCAGCCAAGTTCATCAGCCGCAACACCGATGGATATCCCCGACATCGTCAGTCAATTCTTCCCAGATCAGGGAGGCGGGGGATCTTTCTTCTGATATTGTTCATGACAGGTATCCGGTTGTAAACTCCAAAAGTTTGAATGAAGCAGTGAGGACACTGCTGATTTTAAGCTTAGGGGGGAGCAACCAGATGGTATTTGGTATCCTAGTATTGTTAGCTTTTATTTTCCATGTTATTTGCTTCATGTCATTTGCTTTTGTACTTTTGTTTTGTTCTCTCTTTTAGTTGTTGTTTTAGTTCTTCTTTTTTTTCTGATGGCAAATCTGATATGCTATGAGACTCACCCCTATATGCTTAACTGTTCGTCCTCCTTTTATGAGAAATTTCAATTGAAGAAATTGTAAAAATCATGTGTAAATCAAATGAAACTTTTGAACCACAAACATGTGTTTAACTCAAGTTTATGCTCCTAGCCTGAAAATTTCATCTTTCACATCCCTGATTGTTTAAAAACATGTAATAGCATCAATTTTTGTGTATAAATCAACTATACAACATCATTTAGAATACAGGATGACTTTGCCAAGCTCCTAGTACATATGCAACCTTTCTTTCAATGAAAAATTTTCAAAACAGATGAAGAAATCTAGTTAATGTTGCATTTCAGTTGACTCTCCAAAGTTTTGGAAATTTTTAAATAACTCTATACCCCATTAAAGATGGCTAATCTGCCCAAATATCATGCTAGCCTAGTGTAAGTCCGATCTGGCCACGATGGTTAGGTGGTATGCCTTAAAAGAGGGTAAAATACCCCAACCGACACTCCTCGTGTGCATAAGCCTACATTAGCAGCCGAGTGTCGGAGCCCTTAATAATTTTGTTATATCTTTTCTGGGAAAAAGAGAGTTCAACAAAAATTGTCAATTTTTTAACTAAGATTTCATCTTTTGTTATCCTTAATAAATGAGAGTTGGAGTTGTACATCTATTGATTGTTTGGCTTGGTCATCCAAATTCTACCTAGTGTTGTTAATTGATTGTTTCATTGAAATTGATGCCACCCCTGCTGAACTAAAATCTTTTTCTTGGGTGTTTGAGTTGAATTGATGGCTATGAGCATAAACATGTTGAGCATGGTTGGTTTGGTTTTATACACATCTTTCATTTCATTTGATTTATTCATGTTCTTCACAATTCTTCAATTATATTTCCATGCTCTTTTTGCTTGAGGACAAGCAATGGTTTAAGCTTAGGGGGATTTGTTGTATGATTTGTATATCATCTTTTCACATGTTATCACACACAAATTTGGTTCTTTCTAATGTAATTCAGTCTTTTTCATAGTAGTTTTGCCATCTTTTAGTTGTTCTACGCGTCCAATAACTTGTATCGCAAGTTTTTCACAAAAATGACTAATTTCAAACGTTTTTCTACAGAAACAGTAAAGTGCACGGCGTGCAAACTCAGATGCACGGCGTTCACCATCCCAAAGAAGATTTATCTACCGAAACAGTAAAATGCACGGCGTGCACTTTCAAAGTGCACGGCGTGCAACATCACAGAGGAATTCCGTTCTGCTCAGGCACGAATATGCACGGCGTGCACATCCAGAAGGCACGGCGTGCACCTGGAACGTGAATTGTTGAAAGAGGCTCTGAAGAGACGAACGGCGTGCAATATCAAAAGTGCACGCCGTGCACGTACCAGTTCGTTGTCAACCGCAGCTCTGTTTATAACTGCACTGCAGGTGCACGGCGTGTACCCCAAAGTGCACGGCGTGCACCTGGCAGTTTCTGAATTTTGAAAATGCAGAATATGATTTTAAAAGAAAGAGGGAAGGAATGGGACAGTTACGTTCGACCATTTGGAAGTTTTCTCTCGTCCCAAAGGCAGAGGAGAGCAGAGGAGGGCGATTTGGGAGGAACTAAGGTGGTTTCTTGAGAAAAGAAGCCATTTCTTCTTCTCCACTTCTCCCTTGTCTTCCCCAAAGTGCAGCCAAGCTTCCCAACTCCGTGCAGCTTCTCGAGAGAGGAGTCAGTACGTTTTAGAGCAGCTAAAGGAAGGGAATCTCATTATAAAGCCGGATTTCTTACTCCTTGTGGTTACATCTTTGGTTCTTCTTGTCTTTTCTTCCTAAAACCATGTCTAGCATTGAGAATTCTGTAGAAATTCTGCTGTACATAGTTATGGACGAGTAGATCCTTTTTCTTGGGCATGGGAGAGTAACTCCCATGCCATATCATGTGTAGAACTACGTAATCTCGTACTAAATATCTATGTTTCCTGTCTCTCTTTATAAAAATACCGGTTCTTCTCTTCTTGCATATGATATTGGCCATGTTGTGTGCATGTTTTCTGCATTTATGTTTGATTTGAGAAAATAAAAATGAGTGTATGGATGGTATCTTTTATAACAACTCTTTCTAGTCTATGAGAGTAGCTAGAAATAGTTGAAAGGTTGTTTGTGATCAAAAACGAAAATTGACATGAGAATGTTGTTTGATGTTGCGATCGTTGCATTTGCTTCGAGAAATAAAAATGCGACACATCGACCTTTTGAGATAAGACCTTAGATATGTTTAGATTGCCAAGTTTACCTAATTGCTATGGTATGTGAATGAATCCCCTAATGTCCAGGATCCTTTAGCATTTGACTAAAACCTTGTTAATCCGCCTACACTTGTGTAAAGTTTATTCTTAACTTTTCCTGTTTTAGACATTAAACAATCAACTCTTTTAAAAACCGATCTAGATTGATGAAAGCTAGGATTGTTGCGTTCAATTAATTTACTTAAGCTCCTTGAGTTTGATCCCGACTACATCACCTCCGTATACTTGCGGAGTTGGTTTAACCGGGTAAAAGATCATTAATTTGATTGAAACTCGTTAGCCTAAAAGCCAACAGGTATGGTTTTCCCAAGCCTGGACACCAAGATAGAGCTTGTTGGACAATGTAACATCCCTGACCTGGGTTATGAGTTAACCCTAGGTGTTTTGCCTAAATATGTAATTAAGATACTGGTGATTATCTTTTTGCATGTAATTAAGTTCCTGAGGAACATACTTTTCCTTTTCTGTCCCTTTTAAACAATGTTGAATTGATTGTTTTGTAATACAGGGACCTATGTGCAATTTACCCAGTTAGAAGGGTTAACTTGCAATTTGCACATGTTGAGATGTTCCTCTGATGTTGAGATATCATAAGAATGATTATGGTAAAGTTTGAGGGATTTCCCAAGCTTGAGCACCAAGGTGCAGCTGTGGAAGCAATCCCTGTGCTTGAAACCCTAAATTGGAGTAAAGTGCAATTTACCCAATTTGAGGGGTGCAACTTGTAAAATACACCATCTAAAATATCTTGTAAGACTCTTGTCATCATTTAGAGAAGAAATGGTGAAGAAGTCACTTCAATTGAATAATCATATAATGAAAAACACCTTTGTGATTGAATAATCAAGGTGTAAGTACTATAGCCTTTTATGTGTGTGCTTTAGTAATAGGTTAATCTTCTTTGCCTTCATTTCTTGACCTTAGAAGAAGGTTGTCTTTAGAAATGAGAAGAAGAGACGAGCAAAGAAGAAAGGAGGGACTTAGTTGAAAGTAAGGAAAACCTATGTGCCAATGTTGAAATTCCACCCCAAGTATATAAGCCTTTTTCCTCACTTAGCAAAGGAATGTTTCTTTCGTTTCCTTCACTGTTCCCCTTGCTCAAACCGACTAAGGAGAGCTCTGGAGCTCAGGAGGACGACCAGGGGAGTGCAAGGTAGGTTTGGATCCTTCCTTTTTCTTAAATTCTTGGATGAAACTCAAATTCAAGGTCAAATTCATGGCTAGCTCACTTAGCTCTATCTTTCTAGCCATCTCTTCTCAACTTTTCTTGGAGGATTCACCTTGGCCGACCTGTGGAGCTTCTAGGACACCATTAAAGGCTTGGAGCTCGAAAGCTTGGAGCTCAAGGAGCAAGCTTTAGGCGGGTTTTATAACTCTAAACATATGCTTTGTTATATACATCTTTTCTATGATTTTAGTTGCTAGTTCTTTTTCTTCCCTATCTTCCCTTGCTTCCTTGCAAGCAAATCCGTGATGAACTGTTGCTTTTCTTGAGCTAGATGATGAGGGCGTTATATCCTATGCTTATCCAAAGTTTTCCACTTTACCATACGACCTCAACCAATTGCCCATACGGTTTACAAAACTGTTTGATGGGCAAACGGTTTCAAGGTCGTATGAAGGCATACGGTCTCAAGACCGTATGTCCGCATTGACCAAGCATGGACCGTATGGGAATCCTTTTCAAAATTATGTAGGTTAATCACCCACAAAATGTGAGAGGTTAACTCCAAAGGAATTGTGAGATATAGGCAAAACAATTAGCAAATTCAATTGAATTTAGTTCTGATTTTCAATCTGCTTATTTGCCATTTTTGGGCAAACGGTCTCAAGACCGTATAAGATGGTTGACTAAGCATTGACCGTATGAGATTACTGTTCATAATGATGTTAATTAATGACTCACCAACTTTTATGGACTAATTCCAAACGAGTTAAGAGTTGAAGGTTGATTACTAGGGCAAACTCTAATTGAAATCAGTGCTGAAATCACAATGAGCTAATTTGAGATTTTGGGTTGATTAGCCCAAACGGTCTCAAGACCGTTTGGGGAATCATCCAAACCGTCTCAAGACCGTTTGGGGATCACCCAAGACCGTATGGAGTTCTGGGGTCAAGTATAGTTGACCAATTGAAGGTACAAAGATACCAAATTAAATTGCAATTAAGTATTGATGCAATAATCAACTCAATAAATCAAACCTTGATGAATTTTCACTAGAGTCCAAAGGATGGATGGGCAAACGGTCTCAAGACCATTTGGAACTCATCAAAATGGTCTCAAGACCGTTTGGTGACAACGCAAGACCGTTTGGAGGTCTAGGGTAAGGTAATTTGATCAATTGAGGGCCCAATTACAATGGGTTATTGAAATAATCAAATTACTGATTTGTGACTTAATTAAGGTTCAACCCCTACCAATCAATCTAGATTTTGATGCATTCTTGGGCAAACGGTCTCAAGACCGTTTGGAGGATATCCAAACGATCCCAAGACCGTTTGGGCCAAGTTTGAGCCCAATTGGAGGTCAATTGATGGGTTCAACTTCGATTTGATTCACATTGTTGAGTGTTGATGGTTGAACGTTTATAGACCTTAATTGAACCAACTCCAACCCTAATTGGATATCAATTGAGGGTCAATTTAGTGATCAATTGGTTAAGGTTAACCCTAATTGTCTCAATTGATAAGTGGTAAGCAAGCTTGAGACCAATTGATGGCTTCAACATAGGAAACCCTAATCGAGTTCACCCTTTGAACCACTTTGGAGGTCCATACGATCTTGAGCTGATGAGGGCATTTTGACCCCAAACCGTATGAGGTCATTCGACTTCAAGACCGTATGAGGTTATTCGACTTCAAGACCGTATGAGGTCATTCGACTTCAAGACCGTATGAGGTCATTCGACCTCAAGACCGAATGAGTCCATTCGATCTCAAGACCGAATGAGACCATTCGATCTCAAGACCGAATGAGACCATTCGACCTCAAGACCGAATGAGACCATTCGACCTCAAGACTGAATGAGGGTAAACGGTCTTGAGTGTTATACGGTCTTGAAGTCAACCAAACCTTAAACGGTCTACAACCTTATACGATCTCAGGATCGTTTGAAGGTTGAAGGTGTGAAACCTATTGGAGACTTTTGAAGATTAAGTCTGCCTAATGTCTTGAAGGCTTAAATGGTTTAATAGTTGTTCAACCTAAACCCTAATGATACCAAAAGACATTAAGGGTCAAGTGGTTAGTAAATTAAACCATGATGATGATCAATGAGTAATTTACCTTAATACCCTTGAAAGGTTCAATTGAGTGAAACCTTGTTTTAATCAAACCCCAATCACTCAATAGTGGTGATTTGGTCTATGTTAATCAAAGAGGACTTAACCCAACCTGATCTAGATTGGTGTTATCACCATCTACAAGTATGAGGAGAGAGAAAGTATCTTAAGAAAGAGAAAGTACCCATTTTTTTTTATGGAAATTCAAGTAAAGTACCTTCAATACACATGAATGTGCATGATTAGGGTATGATCCACCTATGTGAGATCATGGAACCCTAATTATGATAAATGATGAATCTTAAACTAATCTGAGAGCATCAATGATGATGTTCCTCATACATGATGATGTTATGAGTTCAATTCACCATAATGTGAATAGTAAACCCTGATTCAAGGGTGATGACATGCAATATGAGTAGCAAACTCTAATTGATGAGAATTAGCTTATGACAAGAGTAGAAAGAATAATTCTTGTTTTGAATTACCTTTATCAGTTGAATTAACCATGCAGGTTCTGATATGAAGGTGATCATATCCAGGTATGGATGATGATACTATATTCATTAAAAGCATATTGTTAGCTTTATGAATAGTAAAATATCTTGATGCCTTGTCAGTGGCATCCTATGTTTTAATGGGCTGTGAGAGCCATGAAAACCATCAAGGTCATGCTTTAGAGATGACTTGTGATGAGTATAATGAGGAATGATGATTGATGTGAGTTAGGCTTGTTACATTTAGTATTCTCCTTTCATAGTTGTTATGCTACTGTTATTGTTTGAAGAACAATGTATGATGTTAAAAGAATACTGAATGTACCTAACTAATCAAGTGTAATGTAGAAGTCCTGATCATAGATCCATCATTGTCAAAGATCAAATGATGGTGAAACAGGTTTTCCTAAGGGAACTCCTGGATCACATACTGTTGAGTATGTGGGGTATATGGATGTGGAGAACCTTACATCCTAGTGTAGGTGTTTGATGTAGATGTGAAATCCGTCAATCCTTCACTACAAAATCATATCGTATCAGTGGATGGTAAACATGAAACCTCCTGATGACGAAGAAAACACAGATTTCCGTATCAGTGGAAGATAAACATGAAATCTCCTGATGACGAAGAGAGTACAGAACGCCACTGTAACTCTAAAATAGCGAAGGACCAGATTACCCTGGTGAGCTATAATAGTAGAGACACAAGATGTCCTACAAGTGATCCTCTTACTGACTGAGGAAGGTGAAGGTCATGAGAATCCGGCTCTTTCGATGACCTAGTATGATACCGAGGCACTTAGCAGTGATTGGTTGGAGTGTGAGTGGTAAACCTCATCTCCACAGGGCATAATAAAAGTAATGTTTGAAAAACATAATCCACAATGTAGCATACCTGTTAGAGATAACTATGAGTTGATTGATTGATGTTACACTGTATAGTGCAAATGTCTTCATATTTCATAATTGTTGAACTCATGCTTACTATTATATCTGATGTTGAATACTTTGAAGCCTTTACTGCTTAAGTTATTACTTGAGGTGTTATTATAAAGCTTCTGGCGGAGAGTTATAACTCTCGCTGGGACAATTATGTAAAATTGTCTCACCCCATAGACTTCAACTTTTTAGGTGGACATCGGAGATGGAGGAACAGGTCTACAGGTGACCAGTCCCAGCAGCAACAACACCAGGAGCAGCAGTAAATCTCAGGTGGAGATTTAGCCTACCATGTGGTGTAGTTAGAGTCAGCCCTATGTGTCCTCTGTACTCTCAGGTCTTGGAGTCTTTTGGTTATGAGTTCTTGAGATTTTGTATCTTATTGTATATAATTACTCAAGAAGTAATTATCATGAGATGTAAATAGTTTATCTCCTTTTATGAATGAAGCTTTATGGATTCAAGCTCTTGTCTCGAAACGTTTTAATTTCCCGTGATTTTTGTTTTCCGCTGTTAATAGATTCGCTTCCGCTAAGTTTAAATCGTGTTTATATCGTGGTTTGGAGATCAGAGCCCACAATTAGTGGTATCATAGCTCTAGGTCCGTTGAGTCTACAGAGGCATAGGACTTAGGATGTCGAGTCTACCCTTAGTATCTCTTCCTTATCTAATAGAATCTTCTGCTCCTCAGGAGAAGAAGATACATAAGGATGGCAGAGCCACATGATGAGTACCTGGTAGAGAGTAGTGCTAGTGCACCTCGAGGCGGTGCAAGGGTTCCAGAAATAGAACAGCCTGCACCTGAGCCACCCCAGTTTGACCCAGCTGATATGGGTAACCCAGTAGTTCAGACGATGTTTGGGCAGTTTATGACTGCCATGACACACATCACCGACAGGATGCCCATGCCTGCACCTAGGGCACCTGCCCAGTCCGAAGGACAAGGTATCGGTAAGACGTTCGAGCGACTTCGTCGTGTCGGAGCTACCGAGTACTTTGGGACTGCTGACCCCGCAGATGCTGATCTGTGGTTAACATAGTTGGAAAAGGCTTTCAAGATTCTTATTATCCCGGAGGCTGAGAAGGTTAGACATGCTGTCTATCTTCTCAAAGGCCGTGCTGGTCACTGGTGGAACATGGAAGAGCAGAAGAGACCTGGAATAGAGTTCTCGTGGGAAGAGTTTTGTTAGGAATTTATCAATAGATATTTTCCAAAGACCTTCCTAGATGAGAAGATCTCTCAGTTTGAGAGATTGAGGCAGGGCATGATGAACATTAGCGAGTATGAAGCTAAGTTCATGGAATTGCTGCGGTTCTGTCCGCACATGGCTCCCACAGATGAGGAAAGAATCAGGAGATTCGAGAAGGGTTTGAATGCTGATATGTCAACCCCTGTGTCTGCCTTAGAAAACCGAGAGAGATTCTCTACCTTCGTTGAGTCAGTCCGAAGGATAGAGAGATCTGTGGTTGAGAAGAGGCAAACCCAGAAAAGATATCCACAGTTCCAGGGTTCTTCATCTAGGGATTTCAAGAAACCTAGATTCTCTGCACCTAACCCTCCACCACCCAGATCGAGTTCTCAAACACAATGGTCACCAAGAAGAGGTAGAGGACGGAGTCAACCGCTTCAAGGGACTCACAGTTCTGCATTGATGTCAGTTACTGGACCACCCCGACCACAACAACAGGAGAGGAGATGCTACAACTATGGTAAGGTGGGACACTTGATGAAGGATTGCCGTTCTAGGCCTGTCAGTGTAACACAGCCTCCGAGACAGAATCAACAAGGAAAAGGATATGTAGTCTTCTGTGATGCCTCCAAGAATGGACTTGGATGTGTGTTGATGCAGGATAAACAATGGATTTCTTTTGCTTCTCGAAAGCTTAAGAAACACGAGGAGAATTATCTGACACACGATCTGGAGTTAGCTGCTGTGGTTCATGCCTTGAAGATCTGGAGGCATTATCTCTACGGAGAGACATTCCAAATTTTCACAGACCACAAGAACCTTAAGTATATCTTCTCTCAGCATGAGCTTAACATGAGGAAAAATCGTTGGATGGAGTTAATCAAGGATTACGACTGTATGATTGATTACCATCCAGGCAAGGCCAATGTTGTTGCAGATGCCTTGAGTAGGAAATCAGCAACATCAACCATGGATAGAGCACAACTAAACTCTTTAGTGTGCTCTAAGAGAGATATGTTTATCTCTTTAAGGCAAGACAATGTACAGTTGAAGGTGTCATTGTTAGCTGGGCTGTTGGCTGAGATGCATATTAAACGTACCCTAAGAGAGCAGATTAAGGAAGCACAACAGGTTGATGCTGAAGTTCAACAAATTAGGTCAGAGTATGGAAATGAGAAGCGAGATGGTTTCCATGACTCGGATGATCATGTAGCATGTTATCATGGGAGGATGATAGTGCCAGATATGGATAACTTGAGGAAGTTAGTCCTGGAAGAAGCTCATTCTTTGATGTATGCTATACATCCAGGGAGCACCAAGATGTATCATAATTTAAAGGAACTGTATTGGTGGCCTGGAATGAAGAAGGATGTTGCAGAGTTTGTTCTGAGGTGTCCTGTGTGTCAGCAAGTTAAAGCTGAACACCAGAAGCCTGCAGGAACAATGCAACCTTTACCCATACCACAGTGGAAGTGGGACCATGTGACCATGGACTTCGTTGTTGGCCTACCCAGGACAAACAAAGGACATGATTCCATTTGGGTAGTTGTAGATAGGTTGACAAAGACAGCGCATTTCTTACCTGTCAAAACAACCTATTCTGCTGAAAGGTTATCACAGTTGTATGTACAAGAGATAGTGCGTTTGCACGGAGTTCCTGTCACAATAGTTTCTGACAGAGGTCCTCAGTTTACAAGTCATTTTTGGGAACAGTTACATAGAGCCTTAGGCACCAAGGTAAGGTTTAGTACGGCCTTTCATCCACAGACTGATGGACAGTCGGAAAGAACTATACAAACCTTAGAAGACCTATTGAGAGCATGTGTTCTCCAGTTTACCAGAAGTTGGGATCAACACCTAAGCTTGATAGAGTTTGCCTATAACAATAGCTATCAACATAGTATTGATATGGCACCTTATGAAACCTTGTATGGTATACGTTGTAGATCACCTTTGTGTTGGTTTGAGACTGGTGAGCATCAGTTGTTAGGTCCTGATCTTGTGCAACAGACCACATAGAAGATTAAAGTAATACAACAACAGATTAAGACTGCACAGGATAGGCAGAAATCTTATGTTGACAAACGTCGTAGACCCTTAGAGTTCCAGGTTGGAGACAGAGTGTATCTCAAGGTCTCTCCTTGGAAAGGAGTCCTTCATTTTGGAAGGAAAGGGAAGTTAGCTCCTAGATTTATGGGGCCTTATCCAATCATTGAACGGATTGGAAAAGTAGCCTATAAACTAGAGCTGCCACCAGAGTTACAGAGGCTACATCATGTGTTTCACATTTCTATGCTAAAGAAATGTCACCCTGATACTGAGTCAGTTCTACAACCTATGGAGGTAGAATTGAATGATGATATATCTTATGAGGAAGGACCGGTGTCAATCCTTGATAACAGAATTAAAAAGTTAAATAAGAAAGATATAAGCCTTGTGAAAGTCCTCTGGAACCACCGTGGTGTTGAAGAAGCCACTTGGGAACTAGAGGATGAGATGAGAAGGAAGTATCCTGCCTTTTTCTCTTAATATGTTTTATCGATTTCGGGGATGAAATCCTTGTAAGGGGTGGATAATCTGTAACATCCCTGACCTGGGTTATGAGTTAACCATAGGTGTTTTGCCTAATTATGTAATTAAGATACTGGTGATTATCTTTTTGCATGTAATTAAGTTCCTGAGGAACATACTTTTCCTTTTCTGTCCCTTTTAAACAATGTTGAATTGATTGTTTTGTAATACAGGGACCTATGTGAAATTTACCCAGTTAGAAGGGTTAACTTGCAATTTGCACATGTTGAGATGTTCCTCTGATGTTGAGACATCATAAGAATGATTATGGTAAAGTTTGAGGGATTTCCCAAGCTTGAGCACCAAGGTGCAGCTGTGGAAGCAATCCCTGTGCTTGAAACCCTAAATTGGAGTAAAGTGCAATTTACCCAATTTGAGGGGTGCAACTTGTAAAATACACCATCTAAAATATCTTGTAAGACTCTTGTCATCATTTAGAGAAGAAATGGTGAAGAAGTCACTTCAATTGAATAATCATATAATGAAAAACACCTTTGTGATTGAATAATCAAGGTGTAAGTACTATAGCCTTTTATGTGTGTGCTTTAGTAATAGGTTAATCTTCTTTGCCTTCATTTCTTGACCTTAGAAGAAGGTTGTCTTTAGAAATGAGAAGAAGAGACGAGCAAAGAAGAAAGGAGGGACTTAGTTGAAAGTAAGGAAAACCTATGTGCCAATGTTGAAATTCCACCCCAAGTATATAAGCCTTTTTCCTCACTTAGCAAAGGAATGTTTCTTTCGTTTCCTTCACTGTTCCCCTTGCTCAAACCGACTAAGGAGAGCTCTGGAGCTCAGGAGGACGACCAGGGGAGTGCAAGGTAGGTTTGGATCCTTCCTTTTTCTTAAATTCTTGGATGAAACTCAAATTCAAGGTCAAATTCATGGCTAGCTCACTTAGCTCTATCTTTCTAGCCATCTCTTCTCAACTTTTCTTGGAGGATTCACCTTGGCCGACCTGTGGAGCTTCTAGGACGCCATTAAAGGCTTGGAGCTCGAAAGCTTGGAGCTCAAGGAGCAAGCTTTAGGCGGGTTTTATAACTCTAAACATATGCTTTGTTATATACATCTTTTCTATGATTTTAGTTGCTAGTTCTTCTTCTTCCCTATCTTCCCTTGCTTCCTTGCAAGCAAATCCGTGATGAACTGTTGCTTTTCTTGAGCTAGATGATGAGGGCGTTATATCCTATGCTTATCCAAAGTTTTCCACTTTACCATACGACCTCAACCAATTGCCCATACGGTTTACAAAACCGTTTGATGGGCAAACGGTTTCAAGGTCATATGAAGGCATACGGTCTCAAGACCGTATGGCCGCGTTGAACAAGCGTGGACCGTATGGGAATCCTGTTCAACATTATGTAGGTTAATCACCCACAAAATTTGAGAGGTTAACTCTAAAGGAATCGTGAGATATAGGCAAAACAATTAGCAAATTCAATTGAATTTAGTTCTGATTTTCAATCTGCTTATTTGCCCTTTTTGGGCAAACGGTCTCAAGACCGTATAAAATGGTTGACTAAGCGTTGACCATATGCTATTACTGTTCATAATGATGTTAATTAACGACTCACAAAATTTGATGGACTAATTCCAAACGAGTTAAGAGTTGAAGGTTGATTACTAGGGCAAACTCTAATTGAAATCAGTGCTGAAATCACAATGAACTAATTTGAGATTTTGGGTTGATTAGCCCAAACGGCCTCAAGACCATTTGGGGAATCATCCAAACTGTCTCAAGACCGTTTGGGGATCACCCAAGACCGTATGGAGGTCTGGGGTCAAGTATAGTTGACCAATTGAAGGTACAAAGATACCAAATTACATTGCAATTAAGTATTGATGTAATAATCAACTCAATAAATCAAACCTTGATGAATTTTCACTAGAGTCCAAAGGATGGATGGGCAAACGGTCTCAAGACCGTTTGGAACTCTTCCAAACGGTCTCAAGACCGTTTGGTGACAACCCAAGACCGTTTGGAGGTCTAGGGTAAGGTAATTTGATCAATTGAGGGCCCAATTACAATGGGTTATTGAAATAATCAAATTACTGATTTGTGACTTAATTAAGGTTCAACCCCTATCAAATCAATCTAGATTTTGATGAATTCTTGGGAAAACGGTCTCAAGACCGTTTGGAGGATATCCAAATGATCCCAAGACCGTTTGGGCCAAGTTTGAGACCAATTGGAGGTCAATTGATGGGTTCAACTTCGATTTGATTCACATTGTTGAGTGTTGATGGTTGAACGTTTATAGACCTTAATTGAACCAACTCCAACCCTAATTGGATATAAATTGAGGGTCAATTGAGTGACCAATTGGTTAAGGTTAACCCTAATTGTCTCAATTGATAAGTGGTTAGAAAGCTTGAGACCAATTGATGGCTTCAACATAGGAAACCCTAATCGAGTTCACCCTTTGAACCACTTTGGAGGTCCATACGATCTTGAGCTGATGAGGGCATTTCGACCCCAAACCGTATGAGGTCATTCCACTTCAAGACCGTATGTGTTCATTTGACTTCAAGACCGTATGAGGTCATTCGACTTCAAGACCGTATGAGGTCATTCGACCTCAAGACCGAATGAGTCCATTCGATCTCAAGACCGAATGAGACCATTCGATCTCAAGACCGAATGAGACCATTCGACCTCAAGACCGAATGAGACCATTCGACCTCAAGACTGAATGAGGGTAAACGGTCTTGAGTGTTATACGGTCTTGAAGTCAACCAAACCTTAAACGGTCTACAACCTTATACGATCTCAGGATCGTTTGAAGGTTGAAGGTGTGAAACCTATTGGAGACTTTTGAAGATTAAGTCTGCCTAATGCCTTGAAGGCTTAAATGGTTTAATAGCTGTTCAACCTAAACCCTAATGATACCAAAAGACATTAAGGGTCAAGTGGTTAGTAAATTAAACCATGATGATGATCAATGAGTAATTTACCTTAATACCCTTGAAAGGTTCAATTGAGTGAAACCTTGTTTTAATCAAACCCCAATCACTCAATAGTGGTGATTTGGTCTATGTTAATCAAAGAGGACTTAACCCAACCTGATCTAGATTGGTGTTATCACCATCTACAAGTATGAGGAGAGATAAAGTATCTTAAGAAAGAGAAAGTACCCTTTTTTTATGGAAATTCAAGTAAAGTACCTTCAATACACATGAATGTGCATGATTAGGGTATGATCCACCTATGTGAGATCATGGAACCCTAATTATGATAAATGATGAATCTTAAACTAATCTGAGAGCATCAATGATGATGTTCCTCATACATGATGATGTTATGAGTTCAATTCACCATAATGTGAATAGTAAACCCTAATTCAAGGGTGATGACATGCAATATGAGTAGCAAACTCTAATTGATGAGAATCAACTTATGACATGAGTAGAAAGAATAATTCTTGTTTTGAATTACCTTTATCAGTTGAATTAACCATGCAGGTTCTGATATGAAGGTGATCATATCCAGGTATGGATGATGATACTATATTCATTAAAAGCATATTGTTAGCTTTATGAATAGTAAAATATCTTGATGCCTTGTCAGTGGCATCCTATGTTTTAATGGGCTGTGAGAGCCATGAAAACCATCAAGGTCATGCTTTAGAGATGACTTGTGATGAGTATAATGAGGAATGATGATTGATGTGAGTTAGGCTTGTTACATTTAGTATTCTCCTTTCATAGCTGTTATGCTACTGTTATTGTTTGAAGAACAATTTATGATGTTAAAAGAATACTGAATGTACCTAACTAATCAAGTGTAATGTAGAAGCCATGATCATAGATCCATCATTGTCAAAGATCAAATGATGGTGAAACAGGTTTTCCTAAGGGAACTCCTGGATCACATACTGTTGAGTATGTGGGGTATATGGATGTGGAGAACCTTACATCCTAGTGTAGGTGTTTGGTGTAGATGTGAAATCCGTCAATCCTTCACTACAAACTCATACCGTATCAGTGGATGGTAAACATGAAACCTCCTGATGACGAAGAAAACACAGATTTCCGTATCAGTGGAAGATAAACATGAAATCTCCTGATGACGAAGAGAGTACAGAACGCCACTGTAACTCTAAAATAGCGAAGGACCAGATTACCCTGGTGAGCTATAATAGTAGAGACACAAGATGTCCTACAAGTGATCCTCTTACTGACTGAGGAAGGTGAAGGTCATGAGAATCCGGCTCTTTCGATGACCTAGTATGATACCGAGGCACTTAGCAGTGATTGGTTGGAGTGTGAGTGGTAAACCTCATCTCCACAGGGCATAATAAAAGTAATGTTTGAAAAACATAATCCACAGCGTAGCATACCTGTTAGAGATAACTATGAGTTGATTGATTGATGTTACACTGTATAGTGCAAATGTCTTCATATTTCATAACTGTTGAACTCATGCTTACTATTATATCTGATGTTGAATACTTTGAAGCCTTTACTGCTTAAGTTATTACTTGAGGTGTTATTATAAAGCTTCTGGCGGAGAGTTATAACTCTCGCTGGGACAATTATGTAAAATTGTCTCACCCCGTAGACTTCAACTTTTTAGGTGGACATCGGAGATGGAGGAACAGGTCTACAAGTGACCAGTCCCAGCAGCAACAACACCAGGAGTGGCAGTAAATCTCAAGTGGAGATTTAGCCTGCCATGTGGTGTAGTTAGAGTCAGTCCTATGTGTCCCCTGTACTCTCAGGTCTTGGAGTCTTTTGGTTATGAGTTCTTGAGATTTTGTATCTTGTTGTATATAATTACTCAAGAAGTAATTATCATGAGATGTAAACAGTTTATCTCCTTTTATGAATGAAGCTTCATGGATTCAAGCTCTTGTCTCGAAAAGTTTTAATTTCCCGTGATTTTTGTTTTCCGCTGTTAATCGATTCGCTTCCGCTAAGTTTAAATTGTGTTTATATCGTGTTTTGGAGATCAGAGCCCACAGACAATGTTGCGCATTAAAACCTAGTTTTGGAGTAAAGTGCAATTTACCCAAAATCTAGGGTTCAATATGCAAATTACCACTTCAATATGGTCCTTAATGTTTCTTGGCATCATGTAGAGCAAATAAAATGAGAGGGACTCCTCATTTGAATTAAGTTGTAGGAGAGAGAATCTTGACATTAAAATAATCTAGAATAATGCCTAATTGAAACCCTAATTCGATTTAGGGCAAAAATGAATAAAAATAATTGAAGGGCTTTCAACCAAAATGTTTTGGGTTGATTTTGAATAAGGATGGACGTTCCTTTAACAAGATAAGGAACGAAAATATCTTAAGTAGGTGAAATTCCACTCACCTTTTTATAAAGAAAATTAATATCCACTCACATGTGGGATATTATATAATAAGCATTAAGGTGCTTAATTTTCTTTTCTTTAAATTGAGGATAATGAAGGAGAATTAAAGGCAAAGGGATATGCCTCGTATCCATGGAGTTGAGGGGGGAGAGGCGGCCATAATTTTTGGATTAATTGGATTTTTATAAGGCATATTCTCTCTCATCAATTTCTTTATAAAAGTGCCATTTCCATGTCCAAACCAAGGCCTTTTTCGGATTTTCTTCTTCCCCTTGCTTGCAAAACCGACCAAGAAGCTAGGGAGGAGCAGGGAGAACGTCCCCAACCTGTGGGTAAGCCCTTGACCTTCGTTCTCCATGATTTCATGGTGGAAATCGAAAATAAATTATGGATTCCTTCTTATTTCGATCTCCTCTTCAACCCTAGCCAACTTTTGCAATCAAAAGCTTGAGGACGAGCCTAGGGGGAGTTGCAAGAGCTTCTGTGACGACACCCGCCATCATTTAAGATAACAAGTGTCATTAACAATAATAAAACATGCGAAAGCGATCGTTAGCAGCGGGTTACTGAAAATCACTGAAAATTTAAAACTTTTTGCAAAGAGATCCATTCACATGAAAACTCTTTAACCATGAACCAAAGTGTTTCCATTTCATCCTAGAACACAAGTATACAGCCTGTACAATTCCTTTTTAAGGATTACAACATTGACTGCCCTATTAACAAATATACACAGGCAGTATAAAACTTTGAGGCATTAAGCCAAAACTCCGATTGAATCATTTAAAACTCTGAGGACCTGAGATTACAGAGATGACACATAGGACTACTATCTATATGACTTGACAGACAATATCTCCACCTGAGATCTCATTGATGTCCTTGTTGTTGCTGTTGCTTCTGCTCATATCTGTTCTAGGGATTTCCTGCCTTGCCTTCCATGCATACCTAAAAATGTTTTCCCACGGGGGTGAGACAATTGAAAATTGCCCCAGAAAGAAATATAACTCTCCGCCAAAAACATTATTATTGCAGTTTATCAAATTAAAACTGAGTAGGGGTTACTTTTACATTATCAGGTAGAATTATTCATCATAGAACAGAATAAGATAATCTCCATTCTCAAGGAGGTCATTGCATCTACCTATGGTAGATAAGTAATTCATCTGTCTATTTTACAGAGAATATAAAGAAACATAATTAACATTTATCTACTAAGGAATGCACAAAGAAATGCAACATCATCCAATGAATCTCCGTATTCAATCCTTAAGCAAACATGCTATACGGCTGATTACATTTTACAATCACACTTATGCCCTGAGGAGATGAGGTATACCGCTCATACTCCAACCGACCACGGTTACGTAAAGCATCGGTACCACACATAGGTCAATGGAAGAGCCGGATTCCCATGACCTCAACTATCTCGGTCAGTACAAGATAACATGCAGGACATCTTGTGTCTCTGCTAGATAGCTTTCCAGGGTATACTGGCAACATCGCTATTAGAGTTATAGCCCATAGCATATACTCTCTTCAGGATATGGCCCGTAGCCAATGCCCGGTATTATTTTGTGGAGTCATGGCCCGTAGCCATGCTCTTATTGGGGTATAGTCCGTAACCAATCCCGTTCATAGGACATAGCCCGTAGCAATGCCTATGGGGCATAAAGATATAATTGCCCAATTACCCCCACATATTAAAAAATATGTGTTCCGAGTAAACTCGTTTCACCATTCAGCTAATTCTGGCGCTGATGGATCTGTGATCAGGGCAACTACATTATATGGTATCACTTGATTAATTAAGTACATTATCATATTCTTTTAGCATCAGCCAAGTTTCCAAACATAACTTAATAAGACAAATGCTATAAAGAAAACATGTACTATTTCCATTAATCACTTCTCAGTCTTTATAAGACATGGGGATCTCAGTCCCTCATTTCAATACTGGGAATTTTTGTTCCTTTGCAACTCAATGCCATAATCATATGGTTCTGGGTATTCAAACCCTTAGCTCATCATTGAGCATTATTACCACTGTTTCAGGTAATTATCACCTTCAGGTCACCTGACCAAGGTAAATATGATGCTTATTACATAAACATCTTCTCATGGCACTTAAGGCCCATTACTTATCTTATTACCTCATACTAGGCAATAAGGTATAGCATGGCACATAAGGCCCAAAAAACAATGTCAATACATAAAATGTCATAGCTCATACCTGGCTATGTTCATCATCACATCATACATGCATGGTTAGTACAGATGATAATACATCAATTTCATATCAGCACCATGCAAAACAATATATAACATCATTATTCAAGGGTAACACCACTATTCCCTTACCAGGTTAGGGTTTCCCATTTCTCATTAATTCAGACCCTCTTGAGTTAACCAACTTTATCTTGTATTAAGGTATTTCCCCTCTTAATACATTCCATCACAGAATACTCACCCTTAGCATATAATGCATAGGCCACACATTAGAATTGTCCAGCTATCTCACATGATATGGATTTATCTTAGTTTAAGGCATAACTTTATTATAAAGTTGCCTATAAACAATCGCAATGATACACCCTCAACTAGGGTTTCACAAGGATACACCCTCAACCAGGGTTCACAATGATACACCCTCCACTAGGGTTTCACAAGGTTACACCCTCAACTAGGGTTCACAATGATACACCCTCCACTAGGGTTTCACAAGGTTACACCCTCAACCAGGGTTCACAATGATACACCCTCCACTAGGGTTTCACAAGGATACACCCTCAACTAGGGTTTACTAACATCCTAATTAGTGATTTCACATGTAGACAACCTCTTATTAAGGTTATACATTGAATTAGTCTCAATTAGGGTTTACATCATGTATTGGGTCCATGCATTTGTTATGCATTAATGACTAGTACCATTAAAGGTATCTCCCACCTAATCACATTAGGTTTTCAAAAAGATTTGATCAATTAGACCTTCAATAACATGAGGTATCCAATTGAATTAACCAAATTGAACCACACTCAATTCTAATCAATGGAACTTCAACCAATTGGATCATCAACTCAATCATCATTTGAATCATGGCTCACCCCTCAATTAGGACTTCAATTATGGTATGATCTCAATGGTATTAGGGTTTATAAACACCAATTAGAGCTTTGAAGTTGATCATCAATCATGCTACTAATTGTGTTTCAATTGATCGCATTGGACCTTCAACCATTGAATTCATGGAACCAATCATCAATTGGACCTATGCTCATACTTCAATTGAGTTTAATAGGTCAACCTTCAACTAATTTTACCCTCAATTGACCCTCAATTGGTCATCAATTAGGGCTTGATTCAATTGAATTAGGGTTTGGAATCGAAGATCCAAAAACACTCAGCAATGCAAGATTGGTTACTTTGAAACTAATGAACCATTATCCAAATTGGGTATGACCTGACCCCAAACGGTCTTGAGGTCGTTTGGATGACCTCCAAACGGTCTTGAGACCGTTTGCCCATCATATCACTCAAATCCAAGCCATCCAATTAAGGTTTGGATCATTGGATTGATCACCAAATCAGCATTGCATTGTATAACAACTTGGTACCTTTAGACCTTCAAACACCTAACCATACTCAACCCTAGACCTCCAAACGGTCTTGGGTGACCACCAAACGGTCTTGAGACCGTTTGGATGAGCTCCAAACGGTCTTGAGACCGTTTGGCCCATCCAACCTTTGGATTCTAGTGAAAAATCATCATGGATTGGTCTATCGAGTTGATCAACAGATCAGCACTACATTGCAATATGATTAGTACCTTTGGACCTTCAATTGGTCAACTATACTTGACCCCAGACCTCCAAACGGTCTTGAGGTGACCCAAAACGGTCTTGAGACCGTTTGGATGATCCCCCAAACGGTCTTGAGACCGTTTGGGCTAATCAACCCAAAATCTCAAATTAGCTCATTGTGATTTCAGCACTGATTTCAATTAGGGTTAGCCCAATTGATTAGCCTTCAACTCATGACTCGTTTGGAATTAATCCATAAAATTTGGTGAGTCATTAACCAAGATCATTAGGAACAGTAATCGCATACGGTCAACGCTTGGTCAACCATCTTATACGGTCTTGAGACCGTTTTCCCAAAAAGTTCAATTAAATCCGATTGAACATCAGCACTTAATCCAATTAGGTTTCCCTAATTGATTAGGCTTCAACTCACGATTACTTTGGAGTTAATCCCTCAAATTTGGAGGGTTATTAATAAACATAATTATGAACACGAATCCCATACGGTCAATGCTTGGTCAACCATCTCAAACGGTCTTGAAACCGTTTTCTCAACCAGGCCAAGTTAATCAGGTTGAAAATCAGCACATAATTCAATCTGATTGCCTAATTGATTGGCCTTCAACTCTCGATTCCTTTGGAGTTAATCCCTCAAATTTGGAGGGTTATCAGCCTAAATAATTAGGACCAAAATACCAAAACGGTCAATGCTTGGTCAACCATCTCAAATGGTCTTGAAACCGTTTGCTCCAAAACGGTTTCAAACCGTTTGCCCTTAAACGGTTTGCTGAAACTGCATAGCCAATCAAATTAAAACGATTTGGAGTAGCTATCAAAACGATTTTGCTTGGTAATTTTCTTTGGATAACCATCTAGGATTCTTTAATCATCCCCTTACTTCAAACAACCAAGAACAGCAACCGTTCTTGATGGAAAATGCAGCAAAGAAACAAGAGTGTATCAAATTGAAGAAATCAATCAACAAAGCATAGAGAATTGATGCAATAGCAATGTTTAAGGGTTTGAGTTATAAAACCCGCCTCCAATTGAGCTCCAAAGCTCCAATCTCACGCCATTAATGGTGGATGAAGCTCTTGCAACTCCCCCTAGGCTCGTCCTTAAGCTTTTGATTGCAAAAGTTGGCTAGGGTTGAAGAGGAGATCGAAATAAGAAGGAATCCATAATTTATTTTCGATTTCCACCATGAAATCATGGCGAACGAAGGTCAAGGGCTTACCCACAGGTTGGGGACGTTCTCCCTGCTCCTCCCTAGCTTCTTGGTCGGTTTTGCAAGCAAGGGGAAGAAGAAAATCCGAAAAAGGCCTTGGTTTGGGCTTGGAAATGGCACTTTTATAAAGAAATTGATGAGAGAGAATATGCCTTATAAAAATCCAATTAATCCAAAAATTATGGCCGCCTCTTCCCCCCTCAACTCCATGGATACGAGGCATATCCCTTTGCCTTTAATTCTCCTTCATTATCCTCAATTTAAAGAAAAGCAAATTAAGCACCTTAATGCTTATTATATAATATCCCACATGTGAGTGGATATTACTTTTCTTTATAAAAAGGTGAGTGGAATTTCACCTACTTAAGATATTTTCGTTCCTTATCTTGTTAAAGGAACGTCCATCCTTATTCAAAATCAACCCAAAACATTTTGGTTGAAAGCCCTTCAATTATTTTTATTCATTTTTGCCCTAAATCGAATTAGGGTTTCAATTAGGCATTATTCTAGATTATTTTAATGTCAAGATTCTCTCTCCTACAACTTAATTCAAATGAGGAGTCCCTCTCATTTTATTTGCTCTACATGATGCCAAGAAACATTAAGGACCATATTGAAGTGGTAATTTGCATATTGAACCCTAGATTTTGGGTAAATTGCACTTTACTCCAAAACTAGGTTTTAATGCACAACATTGTCCAACAAGCTCTATCTTGGTGTCCAGGCTTGGGAAAACCATACCACTACATTATATGCATTCTTATGATGTCTCAACATCATAGGAACATCTTAGCATGTGCAATTTGCAAGTTAACCCCTCAACTTGGGTAATTTGCACTTTAGTCCGAAATAAGCAAACATTGCTTCAACATTGTTCAAACAGGACCAAAATTGAAACATAAATTCCTCATGAGCCCTAATCACTTTTCATAAGATAAGATTAAGCATATAATCATCTTTCTTAATCAAGACACCTAGGGTTAAAGCATAACCCAGGTCAGGGATGTTACAGCTTCATCCACCATTAATGGCGTGAGCTTGGAGCTTTGGAGCTCAATTGGAGGCGGGTTTTATAACTCAAACCCTTAAACATTGCTATTGCATCAATTCTATATGCTTTGTCGATTGATTTCTTCAATTTGATACACTCTTGTTTCTTTGCTGCAATTTCCATCAAGAACGGTTGCTGTTCTTGGTTGTTCGAAGGAAGGGGATGATGACATCATCCTAGATGCTTATCCAAAGAAAATTACCAAGCAAAACCGTTTTGATAGCTACTCCAAATCGTTTTAATTTGATTGGCTATGCGGTTTCAGCAAACCATTTAAGGGCAAACGGTTTGAAACCGTTTGGGAGAAAACGGTTTCAAGACCGTTTGAGATGGTTGACCAAGCATTGACCGTTTGGGAATTTTGTTCCTAATTATGTAGGCTGATAACCCTACAAATTTGAGGGATTAACTGCAAAGGAATCGAGAGTGGAAGGCCAATCAATTAGGCAATCAGATTGAATTATGTGCTGATTTTCAACCTGATTAACTTGACCTGGTTGAGAAAACGGGTTCAAGACCATTTGCGATGGTTGACCAAGCGTTGACCGTATGGGATTCCTGTTCATAATTATTTTTATTAATAACCCTCCAAATTTGAGGGATTAAATCCAAAGGAATCGAGAGTTGAATGGCAATCAATTAGGCAATCAGATTGAATTATGTGCTGATTTTCAACCTGATTAACTTGACCTGGTTGAGAAAATGGTTTCAAGACCGTTTGAGATGGTTGACCAAGCGTTGAACGTATGGGATTCCTGTTCATAATTATGTTTATTAATAACCCTCCAAATTTGAGAGATTAACTCCAAAGGAATCGTGAGTTGAATCCTAATCAATTACGGAAACCTAATTGGATTAAGTGCTGATTTTCAATCTGATTTAATTGAACTTTTTGGGAAAACGGTCTCAAGACCGTATAAGATGGTTGACTAAGCATTGAACGTATGATATTACTGTTCCTAATGATGTTGGTTAATGACTCACCAAATTTTATGGATTAATTCCAAACGAGTCATGAGTTGAAGGCTAATCAATTGGGAAAACCCTAATTGAAATCAGTGCTGAAATTCCAATGAGTTAATTAGAGATTTTGGGTTGATTAGCCCAAACGGTTTCAAGACCGTTTGGGGATCACCCAAACGGTCTCAAGACCGTTTGGGGATCACCCCAAGACCGTTTTGAGGTCTGTGGTCAAGTATAGTTGACCAATTGAAGGTCCAAAGGTACTAATCATATTGCAATGTAGTGATGATTTGTTGATCAACTTGATAGACCAATCCATGATGAATTTTCACTAGAGTCCAAAGGTTGGATGGGCAAACGGTCTCAAGACCGTTTGGAGCTCATCCAAACGGTCTCAAGACCGTTTGGTGGTCTCCCAAGACCGTTTGGAGGTCTAGGGTTGAGTATGGTTAGGTGTTTGAAGGTCCAAAGGTACTAATCATATTGCAATGTAGTGCTGATTTGTTGATCAACTCGATAGACCAATCCATGATGAATTTTCACTAGAGTCCAAAGGTTGGATGGGAAAACGGTCTCAAGACCGTTTGGAGCTCATCCAAACGGTCTCAAGACCGTTTGGTGGTCACCCAAGACCGTTTGGAGGTCTAGGGTTGAGTATGGTTAGGTGTTTGAAGGTCTAAAGGTACCAAGTTGTTAAACAATGTAATGCTGATTTGGTGATCAATCCAATGAACCAAACCCTAATTGGATTGCTTAGATTTGAGTGATATGATGGGAAAACGGTCTCAAGACCGTTTGGAGGTCATCCAAACGACCTCAAGACCGTTTGGGGTCAGGTCATACCCAATTTCGATGATGGTTCAATGGTTTCAAAGCAACTAGTCTTACATTGATTAGTGTTGTTGAATCATCGATTCCAAACCCTAATTCAATTGAATCAAACCCTAATTGATGATCAATTGAGGGTCAATTGAGAGTCAAATCAGTTGAAGGTTGACCTATTAAACTCAATTGAAGTATGAAGGTAGGTCCAATTGATGATTGGTTCCATGAATTCAATGATTGAAGGAATCAACATTGAAAACCCTAATTCAATTGGATACTGTAACGACCGTCTCGCGAAAACATGATTAACTAATGCGGAAGCGTTCATAAAGTAGAGGATTAGAGAAAATCACTAAAAATTAAAACTTTTTGCAAAGAGATCCACACATAGGAAATCCTTTACAACAAGAACCATTGTATAACATTTACATTCTGGTTCAAACATATATAACCTGTACCATCTCTTTTCAGAGACTACAACATCAGTTGCCTTATGAACATTATATACAGACATCATATGAATCTCGAGGCATCAAGCCAAAACCTCAGTTTGATATATCAAAAACACTGACTGAAAACTCCGAGGACCTGAGAGTACAGAGACGACACATAGGACTACTATCTATATGACTTGACAGTCAGTGCCTCCACCTGAGATCTCACTGCTGTCCAAGTTGTTTCTTTCCTTTTCCTGCAAAAGAGTATCTGCCTCTTTGTCCGCGTCCACCAAAAAATGTTGGATCCCACGGGGGTGAGACAATTGTAAATTGCCCCAGC
This sequence comes from Alisma plantago-aquatica, assembly GCA_963693085.1. Taxonomy (NCBI): domain Eukaryota; kingdom Viridiplantae; phylum Streptophyta; class Magnoliopsida; order Alismatales; family Alismataceae; genus Alisma; species Alisma plantago-aquatica. The sequence continues at coordinate 70,876,883 of OY856412.1, read as the reverse complement.
GAGAGATATAACTCTCCGCCAGCAACATTATTATTGCATCTTAAGAAGATAAATATAGGCAGATGATAAGCAGTTTAAAGCATTCGCTTAATAAGGAATAGGAAGAACATGTATATCATTTATCCTCCATATTATACCATCATGTCAAACTTCTCTTGTGACACTCATTATCTTGATATGTCAGCCATGAGACATTCTTGTTTCAACTTATTGGCCTTAGTCAGTCTGCTAAACAGATAAGGAATTACATCTACCATGTACTCATATATCATTAATACAGGCATTGGGTTATTACCAATCCTGTGTCATCATTACAGGCATTGAGCCTCTGCCAGGTATTGGACTCTTCCAAACCTGATTACACTGCCAGGCATTGGTCTTTAACCAACCCTGATTATAGGCATTACACCTTTGCCAGGTATTGGATTTCTCCAAACCTGATTACACAGCCAGGCATTGGACTCTAACCAACCCTGATTTCACAGCCAGGCATTGGACTTTAACCAATCCTGATTTCACAGCCAGGCATTGGACTTTAACCAATCCTGATTACACAGCCAGGCATTGGACTTTAACCAATCCTGATTACACACCCAGGCATTGGACTTTAACCAATCCTGATTACACAGCCAAGCATTAAGCCTCTGCCAGGTATTGGACTTTGACCAAACCTGATTACACAGCCAGGCATTGGATTCTAACCAATCCTGATTACACAGCCAGGCATTGGACTTTAACCAACCCTGATTACAGGCATTAAGCCTCTACCAGGTATTGGCCTTTAACCAAACCTGATTACACAGCCAGGCATTGGACTCTAACCAATCCTGATTACACATCCAGGCATTGGACTTTAACCAACCCTGATTACAGGCATTAAGCCTCTGCCAGGTATTGGATTTCTCCAAACCTGATTACACCGCCAGGCATTGGTCCGTAACCAATCCTGATTACACAGTTCATGGAATTTAATTCCTTTAACTCATCATTGATCATCACATACTACTTTCTTAAGTTACCAGATTATCTTGGATTAAGGTATTTCCCATCTTAATCCTTTCATCCACTAACCTATCACTCTTACCATAAAGTGCATAGGTTACACATAAGAATGGTCCAACTATCTTTAATGATATGGACTCATCTCAGATTAAGGCATTGCTTACAATAAGCTTGCCTATAATCAACCACATTAAATGTTTCACCTTTATAAGGCCATTCCTTCTATCTCATCATTAGGGTTTCCTTATACCCTTATTTAAAATTAGGATTATAATTCATTGTCATGTTGCCCAAGATTAGGGCTTTGTGTATTATGACTCCACATTAGAGTCTCACATACCTTCACCCTTCTTAGGGCCTCTCATCACAACATAGCATTAGAGCTTCATGTGATATTAACTCTTAATTAGGGTTTCTCATGGAATCACCCTCAACTAGGGTTTCTCATGGAATCACCCTCAACTAGGGTTTCCACCTTAGTCACCCACAATTTGGGTTTACTATGCATCTCCATTAGGATTTCATTCAATTGTCCATAATTAGAGATTCACTATTCATCCCAATTAGGGTTTTACATCTCATTTCCCTAAATTAAAGTTTCACACATCACTACTCTGACTTAGGGTTACATCCTCACCCTGGATTAGGGTTACATTTAGAATTGCCTCAATTAGGGTTAAAACCCAAAAGCCCTGTCAATTAGGGTTTATATTCATGATTAGGGTTTCATGATCTCTCTTCTTAAGGATCATACCCTTAATCACCACATGAATCATATTCATGTATGAATTCATGTTAACATCATCTCAAATTTATTAGGTCATATCAACCCTTCAATCAAGAGCATACCACTATGATTAACGTAGTGTATCAAGTCATTGGTCCAATAAGCAATTAGGGATTCATTCCTTAATTGGTACTAGTCCCTTAGGTACTGTTAGGGTTTCATCCTTTGTACCTTCTTTGTTTATCATTACTAATCATCATTGGGTCAATGGATCATTCATTATCTTAATGCTCAAGAGATTCAATCACATTGGACCTCCATTACATAAAGCATCCAATTGAATTAGGGTTTCCAATGTTGATTCCTTCAATCATTGGATTCATGGAACCAGTCATCAATTGGACCTACCCTCATACTTCAATTGAGTTTAATAGGTCAACCTTCAACTGATTTGACCCTCAATTGACCCTCAATTGGTCATCAATTAGGGTTTGATTCAATTGAATTAGGGTTTAGAATCGATGATTCAACAACACTAATCAATGTAAGACTAGTTACTTTGAAACCATTGAACCATCATCCAAATTGGGTATGACCTGACCCCAAACGGTCTTGAGGTCGTTTGGATGACCTCCAAACGGTCTTGAGACCGTTTGCCCATCATATCACTCAAAACCAAGTCATCCAAGTAGGGTTTGGATCATTGTAAGTGCTCACCAATTCAGCAATTTATTGCAGATCAACTTGGTACGTTTAGGCCTTCAAACACCTAACCATACTCAACCCTAGACCTCCAAACGGTATTGGGTGACCACCAAACGGTCTTGAGACTGTTTGGATGAGCTCCAAACGGTCTTGAGACCGTTTGGCTCATCCAACCTTTGGACTTTAGTGAAAAATCATCATGGATTGGTCTATCGGGTTGATCAACAAATCAGCACTTCATTGCAATAAGATTAGTACCTTTGGACCTTCAATTGGTCAACTATACTTGACCCCAGACCTCCAAACGGTCTTGGGGTGATCCCCAAACGGTCTTGAGACCGTTTGGGTGATCCCCAAACGGTCTTGAAACCGTTTGGGCTAATCAACCCAAAATCTCAACTTAACTCATTGGAATTTCAGCACTGTTTTCAATTAGGGTTTGCCTAATTGAATAGCCTTCAACTCATGATTCCTTGGGAGTTAATCCCTAAAATTCGGTGAGTCATTAGAACATATCATTCGGAACAGTAATCCCAAACGGTCAACGCTTGGTCAACGCACTCAAACGGTCTTGAGACCGTTTGCCCAAAAAGTTCAATTAAATCAGATTGAAAATCAGCACTTAATCCAATTAGTTATCCCTAATTGATTAGGCTTCAACGCACGATTCCTTTGGAGTTAATCCCTCAAATTTGGAGGGTTATTAATAAACATAATTATGAACAGGAATCCCAAACGTTCAACGCTTGGTCAACCATCTCAAACGGTCTTGAAACCGTTTTCTCAACCAGGTCAAGTTAATCAGGTTAAAATCAGCACATAATTCAATCTGATTTCCTAATTGATTGGCCTTCAACTCTCGATTCCTTTAGAGTTAATCCCTAAAATTTGGAGGGTTATCATCCTACATAATTAGGAACAACATTCCCAAATGTTCAACGCTTGGTCAACCATCTCAAACGGTCTTGAAACCGTTTTCTCCCAAACGGTTTCAAACCGTTTGCCCTTAAACGGTTTGCTGAAACCGCATAGCCAATCAAATTAAAATGATTTGGAGTAGCTATCAAAACGGTTTTGCTTGGTAATTTTCTTTGGATAAGCATATAGGATGATTTCATCATCCCCTTCCTTCGAACAACCAAGAACAGCAACTGTTCTTGATGGAAATTGCAGCAAAGAAACAAGAGTGCATCAAATTGAAGAAATCAATCAACAAAGCATAGAGAATTGATGCAATAGCAATGTTTAAGGGTTTAACTTATAAACCCGCCTCCAATTGAGCTCCAAAGCTCCAAGATCACGCCATTAATGGTGTATGAAGCTCTAGCAACTCCCCCTAGGCTCGTCCTCAAGCTTTTGATTGCAAAAGTTGGCTAGGGTTGAAGAGGAGATCAAAATAAGAAGGAATCCATAATTTATTTTCGATTTCCACCATGAAATCATGAAGAACGAAGGTCAAGGGCTTACCCACAGGTTGGGGACGTTCTCCCTGCTCCTCCCTAGCTCCTTGGTCGGTTTTGCAAGCAAGGGGAAGAAGAAAATCCGAAAAAGGCCTTGGTTTGGGCTTGGAAATGGCACTTTTATAAAGAAATTGATGAGAGAGAATATGCCTTATAAAAATCCAATTAATCCAAAAATTATGGCCGCCTCTTCCCCCTCAACTCCATGGATACGAGGCATATCCCTTTGCCTTTAATTCTCCTTCATTATCCTCAATTTAAAGAAAAGCAAATTAAGCACCTTAATGCTTATTATATTAATATCCCATACGTGAGTGGAAATTACTTTTCTTTATAATAAGGTGAGTGGAATTTCACCTACTTAAGATATTTTCGTTCCTTATCTTGGAAAAGGAACGTCCATCATTATTCAAAATCAACCCAAAACATTTTGGTTGAAAGCCCTTCAATTATTTTTATTCATTTTTGCCTTAAATTGAATTAGGGTTTCAATTAGGATTAAATCTTGATTATTTTAATATCAAGATTCTCTCTCCTCCATCTTAATTCAAATGAGATGCCCCACTCATTTTATTTTCTCTACATGATGCCAAGAAACATTAAGGACCTTATTGAAGTGGTAATTTGCATATTGAACCCTGGATTTTGGGTAAATTGCACTTTACTCCAAAACTAGGTTTTAATGCACAAGGATTGCTTTACAAGCTTAATCTTGGTGTCCAAGCTTGTGGAAACCATACCACTACATCATATTCATTATTATGATGTCTCAACATCAGAGGAACATCTTACCATGTGCAATTTGCAAGTTAACCCCTCAACTTGGGTAATTTGCACTTTAGTCCGAAATAAGCAAACATTGCTTCAACATTGTTCAAACAGGACCAAAATTGAAACATAGGTTCCTCTTGAGACCTAATCACTTTTCAAAAGATATTATTAAGCATATAATCATCTTTATTAATCAAAACACCTAGGGTTAAAGCATAACCCATGTCAGGGATGTTACAAATTATAAACCCCTAACAAGGATTTCGTCCCCGAAATCCCAGATAAAGGGAACATATGTTATTCATTCATCATATTATCATGTCTCTTCATAACACCTCATTGTTATGGAGACATCATAAAACTTTGATCAACACAAAGTTTCTTCACACAATATTCTCATAGAGTCAACTGAGATCTTATCTTAAAGACATATTTAGTTGTTATGTTTATGCAAAGCATAAACCCCCAACATATGATGTTCATATCATTTTATATAATCAGCCTAATTTCATAGTTGACCATTTTGGGTAGCCAACCTAAACCATCTTATAATTCTTAGATACTAGAATCCCTTACCCTGGTATCAGTCACGTGTTGAAAACACATCATATTCTCATCTTTCTTTTATCATATTTACAACTTTATAGAACAGGGATCACCTCCCTTGTTCTCTTTCTCATCATATGAGGGTCATACTTTTACTTCCTCATATACACATACTGATCTGAATTCCTATCAGATCCTTCTTTCTTGTTCTTAAGATATGATACATTTATCCATACCATATTTCCAATTTCATGATACTCATTAGATTGTATCAGAATGATTGTTGGATCAGGGCAATCAAAAAGATATCAATCTAAGAGTTTCCATACTCACTTTATCATCAATAGTTGTATACCTGATCAGGGTTTACAAGTACTGAGATCGAGTAGTATGCACTTACATGCTATCATATTTCTTGCTTTTCATATTATCATAACATAAGATTTAACATCCCTGGATTTTATCCAGGCATCTCTTCTATACCTCTTCCTCTTTCATAGAGGTAAGATCAATATAGAGCATTTAAAAGAATATTGAACAGAATTCAAATTCTAGTTCTCATCATTTCTTCCCTATATAGCAACCAACAGGGAAAACAAAATCAACAATCCTTTTTTTTTATATAACAAAAAGGGTTTAGTGTACTCAACATGTATACATTTATAACATACCTTGTACTCATATCATGGTCTTACTAGTCTTATTACTGAAGCAAAAACTAAGCCATAGAATCTTACAGGTGAAAGGTTAAGACCTTTGCACTTACTTAGTGGCTACTTCCCTGATACACTAGGCATTTATTGCACTATTTGTACCAAAAACCTTGGCTTTTTAGAACCATTAGGCAAATGTCTCTAAAATTATAGAGATCATCACCTACTTCTCAGCTTATTGCCCCTTCTTGGGCACTGCCATCACAGATTTATTATCTGTCTAAGATCATGGCAGAGTCTACTTTCTTGCCATAAGTTAATCTTTTCCACATTTTCCCTTGTTCCCACATGACTAATTCATTCAGGAAATCTTTTAAAGCTCAAGCTTTCTGTATTAAGGACTGATTACCTAGGTTGTAAGGCTAGCATCCAGTCCACTATATGCATTACAGTTGCCCTAATCTACCCAACAAGAACATGATCATAGGATTCTTTATCCTAATCAGGTCTTATTGGGGATTCTCAGGCACTCATTCTATTCTTGCATGATCCCTTGCACCTCTTCTTGGTGCAACAACATTGCCCTTAGCAATGTGTTCTTCATGCTTTATAGTCATTTTAAAACTTTACCCTTTCTCTGCACAAGTAGAAATCATTATAGGGTATACTGGAGGACACTAACACAAACTCAATCATCTTAGCCCTATGTCTCTGTAGACTCAGCGAACCTAGAGCTCTGATACCAAAATTGTAACGACCGTCTCGCGAAAACATGATTAACTAATGCGGAAGCGTTCATCAAGTAGCGGATTAGCGAAAATCACTAAAAATTAAAACTTTTTGCAAAGAGATCCACACATAGGAAATCCTTTACAACAAGAACCATTGTATAACATTTACATTCTGGTTCAAACATATATAACCTGTACCATCTCTTTTCAGAGACTACAACATCAGCTGCCTTATGAACATTATATACAGACAACATATGAATCTCGAGGCATCAAGCCAAAACCTCAGTTTGATATATCAAAAACACTGACTGAAAACTCCGAGGACCTGAGAGTACAGAGACGACACATAGGACTACTATCTATATGACTTGACAGTCAGTGCCTCCACCTGAGATCTCACTGCTGTCCAAGCTGTTGCTTTCCTTTTCCTGCAAAAGAGTATCTGCCTCTTTGTCCGCGTCCACCTAAAAATGTTGGATCCCACGGGGGTGAGACAATTGTAAATTGCCCCAGCGAGAGATATAACTCTCCGCCAGAAACATTATTATTGCATCTTAAGAAGATAAATATAGGCAGATGATAAGCAGTTTAAAGCATTCTCTTAATAAGGAATAGGAAGAACATGTATATCATTTATCCTCCATATTATACCATCATGTCAAACTTCTCTTGTGACACTCATTATCTTGATATGTCACCCATGAGACATTCTTGTTTCAACTTATTGGCCTTAGTCAGTCTGCTAAACAGATATGGAATTACATCTACCATGTACTCATATATCATTAATACAGGCATTGGGTTATTACCAATCCTGTGTCATCATTACAGGCATTGAGCCTCTGCCAGGTATTGGACTCGTCCAAACCTGATTACACTGCCAGGCTTTGGTCTTTAACCAACCCTGATTACAGGCATTACACCTCTGCCAGGTATTGGATTTCTCCAAACCTGATTACACAGCCAGGCATTGGACTCTAACCAACCCTGATTTCACAGCCAGGCATTGGACTTTAACCAATCCTGATTTCACAGCCAGGCATTGGACTTTAACCAATCCTGATTACACATCCAGGCATTGGATTTTAACCAATCCTGATTACACAGCCAGTCATTGGACTTTAACCAATCCTGATTACACAGCCAAGCATTAAGCCTCTGCCAGGTATTGGACTTTGACCAAACCTGATTACACAGCCAGGCATTGGACTCTAACCAATCCTGATTACACAGCCAGGCATTGGACTTTAACCAACCCTGATTACAGGCATTAAGCCTCTGCCAGGTATTGGACTTTAACCAAACCTGATTACACAACCAGACATTGGACTCTAACCAATCCTGATTACACAGCCACGCATTAGACTTTAACCAACCCTGATTACAGGCATTAAGCCTCTGCCAGGTATTGGATTTCTCCAAACCTGATTACACCGCCAGGCATTGGTCCGTAACCAATCCTGATTACACAATTCATGGAATTTAATTCCTTTAACTCATCATTGATCATCACATACTACTTCTTAAGTTACCAGATTATCTTGGATTAAGGTATTTCCCATCTTAATCCTTTCATCCACTAACCTATCACTCTTACCATAAAGTGCATAGGTTACACATAAGAATGGTCCAACTATCTTTAATGATATGGACTCATCTCAGATTAAGGCATTGCTTACAATAAGCTTGCCTATAATCAACCACATTAAATGTTTCACCTTTATAAGGCCATTCCTTCTATCTCATCATTAGGGTTTCCTTATACCCTTATTTAAAATTAGGATTATAATTCATTGTCATATTGCCCAAGATTAGGGCTTTGTGTATTATGACTCCACATTAGAGTCTCACATACCTTCACCCTTCTTAGGGCCTCTCATCACAACATAGCATTAGAGCTTCATGTGATGTTAACTCTTAATTAGGGTTTCTCATGGAATCACCCTCAACTAGGGTTTCTCATGGAATCACCCTCAACTAGGGTTTCCACCTTAGTCACCCACAATTTGGGTTTACTATGCATCTCCATTAGGATTTCATTCAATTGTCCATAATTAGAGATTCACTATTCATCCCAATTAGGGTTTTACATCTCATTTCCCTAAATTGGAGTTTCACACATCACTACCCTGACTTAGGGTTACATCCTCACCCTAGATTAGGGTTACATTTAGAATTGCCTCAATTAGGGTTAAAACCCAAAAGCCCTGTCAATTAGGGTTTATATTCGTGATTAGGGTTTCATGATCTCTCTTCTTAAGGATCATACCCTTAATCACCACATGAATCATATTCATGTATGAATTCATGTTAACATCATCTCAAATTGATTAGGTCATATCAACCCTTCAATCAAGAGCATACCACTATGATTAATGTAGTGTATCAAGTCATTGGTCCAATAAGCAATTAGGTATTCATTCCTTAATTGGTACTAGTCCCTTAGGTACTGTTAGGGTTTCAGCCTTTGTACCTTCTTTGTTTATCATTACTAATCATCATTGGGTCAATGGATCATTCATCATCTTAATGCTCAAGAGATTCAATCACATTGGACCTCCATTACATAAAGCATCCAATTGAATTAGGGTTTCCAATGTTGATTCCTTCAATCATTGGATTCTTGGAACCAGTCATCAATTGGACCTACCCTCATACTTCAATTGAGTTTAATAGGTCAACCTTCAACTGATTTGACTCTCAATTGACCCTCAATTGGTCATCAATTAGGGTTTGATTCAATTGAATTAGGGTTTAGAATCGATGATACAACAACACTAATCAATGTAAGACTAGTTACTTTGAAACCATTGAACCATCATCCAAATTGGGTATGACCAGACCCCAAACGGTCTTGAGGTCGTTTGGATGACCTCCAAACGGTCTTGAGACCGTTTTCCCATCATATCACTCAAAACCAAGTCATCCAAGTAGGGTTTGGATCATTGTAAGTGCTCACCAATTCAGCAATTTATTGCAGATCAACTTGGTACCTTTAGGCCTTCAAACACCTAACCATACTCAACCCTAGACCTCCAAACGGTCTTGGGTGACCACCAAACGGTCTTGAGACCGTTTGGATGAGCTCCAAACGGTCTTGAGACCGTTTGGCTCATCCAACCTTTGGACTTTAGTGAAAAATCATCATGGATTGGTCTATCGGGTTGATCAACAAATCAGCACTTCATTGCAATAAGATTAGTACCTTTGGACATTCAATTGGTCAACTATACTTGACCCCAGACCTCCAAACGGTCTTGGGGTGATCCCCAAACGGTCTTGAGACCGTTTGGGTGATCCCCAAACGGTCTTGAAACCGTTTGGGATAATCAACCCAAAATCTCAACTTAACTCATTGGAATTTCAGCACTGTTTTCAATTAGGGTTTGCCTAATTGAATAGCCTTCAACTCATGATTCCTTGGGAGTTAATCCCTCAAATTCGGTGAGTCATTAGAACACATCACTAGGAACAGTAAACCCAAACGGTCAACGCTTGGTCAACGCACTCAAATGGTCTTGAGACCGTTTGCCCAAAAAGTTCAATTAAATCAGATTGAAAATCAGCACTTAATCCAATTAGGTATCCCTAATTGATTAGGCTTCAACTCACGATTACTTTGGAGTTAATCCCTCAAATTTGGAGGGTTATTACTAAACATAATTATGAACAGGAATCCCAAACGTTCAACGATTGGTCAACCATATCAAACGGTCTTGAAACCGTTTTCGCAACCAGGTCAAGTTAATCAGGTTGAAAATCAGCACATAATTCAATTCGATTGCCTAATTGATTGGCCTTCAACTCTCGATTCCTTTAGCGTTAATCCCTAATATTTGGAGGGTTATCAGCCTACATAATTAGGAACAAAATTCCAAAACAGTCAACGCTTGGTCAACCATCTAAAACGGTCTTGAAACCGTTTTCTCCCAAACGGTTTCAAACCGTTTGCCCTTAAACGGTTTGCTGAAACCGCATAGCCAATCAAATTAAAACGACTTGGAGTAGCTATCAAAACGGTTTTGCTTGGTAATTTTCTTTATATAAGCATCTAGGATGATTTCATCATCCCCTTCCTTCGAACAACCAAGAAAAGCAACCGTTCTTGATGGAAATTGCAGCAAAGAAACAAGAGTGCATCAAATTGAAGAAATCAATCAACAAAGCATAGAGAATTGATGCAATAGCAATGTTTAAGGTTTTAAGTTATAAAACCCGCCTCCAATTGAGCTCCAAAGCTCCAATATCACGCCATTAATGGTGGATGAAGCTCTAGAAACTCCCCCAAGGCTCGTCCTCAAGCTTTTGATTGCAAAAGTTGGCTAGGGTTGAAGAGGAGATCGAAATAAGAAGGAATCCATAATTTATTTTCGATTTCCACCATGAAATCATGAAGAACGAAGGTCAAGGGCTTACCCACAGGTTGAGGACGTGCTCCCTGCTCCTCCCTAGCTCCTTGGTCGGTTTTGCAAGTAAGGGGAAGAAGAAAATCCGAAAAAGGCCTTGGTTTGGGCTTGGAAATGGCACTTTTCTAAAGAAATTGATGAGAGAGAATATGCCTTATAAAAATCCAATTAATCTAAAAATTATGGCCGCCTCTTCCCCCTCAACTCCATGGATACGAGGAATATCCCTTTGCCTTTAATTCTCCTTCATTATCCTCAATTTAAAGAAAATCAAATTAAGCACCTTAATGCTTATTATATTAATATCCCATATGTGAGTGGAAATTACTTTTCTTTATAATAAGGTGAGTGGAATTTCACCTACTTAAGATATTTTCGTTCCTTATCTTGGCAAAGGAACGTACATCCTTATTCAAAATCAACCCAAAACATTTTGGTTGAAAGCCCTTCAATTATTTTTATTCATTTTTGCCCTAAATTGAATTAGGGTTTCAATTAGGATTAAATCTTGATTATTTTAATATCAAGATTCTCTCTCCTCCATCTTAATTCAAATGAGATGCCCCACTCATTTTATTTTCTCTACATGATGCCAAGAAACATTAAGGACCTTATTGAAGTGGTAATTTGCATATTGAACCCTGGATATTTGGTAAATTGCACTTTACTCCAAAACTAGGTTTTAATGCACAAGGATTGCTTTACAAGCTTAATCTTGGTGTCCAAGCTTGTGGAAACCATACCACTACATCATATTCATTATTATGATGTCTCAACATCAGAGGAACATCTTACCATGTGCAATTTGCAAGCTAACCCCTCAACTTGGGTAATTTGCACTTTAGTCCGAAATAAGCAAACATTGCTTCAACATTGTTCAAACAGGACCAAAATTGAAACATAGGTTCCTCTTGAGACCTAATCACTTTTCAAAAGATAATATTAAGCATATAATCATCTTTCTTAATCAAAACACCTAGGGTTAAAGCATAACCCAGGTCAGGGATGTTACATATACCTTATGTAATGGAGGTCCAATGTGATTGAATCTCTTGAGAATAGAGATGATGAATCATCCATTGATCCAATGATGATTAGTAATGATAATCAATGAAGGTACAAAGGTTGAAACCCTAATAGTACCTAAGTGATTAGTGCCAATTAAGGAATGAACCCTAATTGCTTATAAGAACAATGTCTTAGTACACTATGTTAACCATAGTTGTATATACTTGATTGAAGGGTTGATGTAACCTAATCAAGTTGATAGGATGATGGAAAGGAATTCATACATGAGTATTGATCATGTGATGAATAGGGTATGATCCTTAATAAAGAGATCATGTGAACCCTAATTGAGGTTGATTCCATGTAAACCCAAATTGAGGGTGATGCCATGAGAAACCCATGTTGGGATGAATAGTAAACCCTAATTTTAGGCAATATGATGAGAAAGCCTAATGAAGGGTGATGTTATATGCAATCCTCACCCTAATGAAGTATGATAGTATGGGAAACCCTAATCCTAATAATGGAATGGTTACTAATATACTAATGGGGGAAATGCCTAAAGTGATTGATTGTGGATACCCTTATAGCAAGTAGTGCTTTAACTTGAGATGAGTCCATATCATTAAAGATAGTTGGACCATTCTTATGTGTGACCTATGCACTTCATGGTAAGGGTGATAGGTTAATGGATTAAAGGATTAAGATGGGAAATACCTTAATCCAAGATAAGATGATAACTTAAGGAAGTTGAAAGTGATGAGGAAAGTGATATATCAATATGTGATAAATATCACTTTTAGCATTACACGATTGATATAGTTCAATACCTGGAATAGTTGCACAGGATTAGCATAGTCTAATACCTGGAATGATAACACAAGATTGTCTAACTCCCAATACCTGGAATGATAACACAGGATTGGCTAACTCCCATTACCTGGAATGATAACACAGGATTGGCTAACTCCCAATACCTGGAATAATAACACAGGATTGGCTAACACCCAATACCTGGAATGCATAGGATTGACATAGATCAATACCTGGAATAATAACACAGGATTAGCTAACTCCCAATACCTGGAATGCACAGGATTGGCTAACTCCCAATACTTGGAATAATAACACAGGATTGGCTAACTCCCAATACCTGGAATGCACAGGATTGACATAGATCAATACCTGGAATAATAACATAGGATTGGCTAACTCCCAATACCTGGAATGCACAGGATTGGCTAAACCCCAATACCTGGAATAGTTGCACAGGATTGACATAGATCAATACCTGGAATAGTTGCACATGATTGACACAGATCGATACCTTGAATGGTTGTACATGATTGACATAGATCAATACCTGGAATGGATACACAGGAATAATATAAATCTAATGCTTGTACTAGTTGCACAGGATTGGTGTAATCCAATGCCTGGAATACTTATATAGGATTGGTATAGACCAATGCCTGAATAAGACAGGATGATGTACACTCTCATGTCCATTATAACCAAAATCTGTTTAGCAGATTGGCTAAGGCCAATAAGTTGAAACGAGAATGTCTCATGGGTGACATATCAAGATAATGAGTGTCACAAGAGAATGTCTCATGGGTGACATATCAAGATAATGAGTGTCACAAGAGAAGTTTGATATGATGGTATAATATGGAGGATAAATGATATACATGTTCTTCCTATTCCTTATTAAGAGAATGCTTTAAATTGCTTATCATCTGCCTAGTTTTATATCCTTAATTGCAATAATAATGTTTTGGAGGAGAGTTATATCTCTCGCTGGGGCAATTTACAATTGTCTCACCCCCGTGGGAAAACATTTTTAGGTATGCATGGAAGGCAAGGCAGGAAATCCCTAGAACAAAGATGAGCAGAAGCAACAGTAACAACAAGGACAGCAATGAGATCTCAGGTGGAGATATTGTCTGTCAAGTCATATAGATAGTAGTCCTATGTGTCATCTCTGTACTCTCAGGTCCTCAGAGTTTTAAATGATTCAATCAGAGTTTTGGCTTAATGCCTCAAAGTTTTATACTGCCTGTGTATATTTGTTAACAGGGCAGTCAATGTTGTAATCCTTAAAAAGGAATTGTACAGGTTGTGTAGTTGTGATCCAGGATGAAATGGAAACACTTTGGTTCTTGGTTAAAGAGTTTTCCTATGAATGGATCTCTTTGCAAATGGTTTTAATTTTTAGTGATTTTCATTAATTACGCTGCAAATAATTTGCTTCCGCATTAGTTAATCCTGTTTTCGCGAGACGGTCGTTACAATATAGGCCCAAACTTGAGAGGACATTGTCATCATATGTGCCATGGCACCTCCCATTTTCACTTGAAACTTATTGTGAGAGGAAACTGTCACAATATTCATCCCAAATGCAATTTTTATGAGTTAATGTGAGAGGACACTGTCATGATAAGGGCATGACACCACACAAATACATTTCTAGGGACTTGGTGCAAGAGGTTAGTGGCACAATATGGGCCATGGCTCCACACAAATGCATTTTAGGGAGTTGGTTTGAGAGGTCACTCTCATGATATGGGCCATGTCTCCTCTCAAATGCATTTTCATGGAGTTGCTTTAAGATGTTTGATGACACTTAGCTTCTAGGAGGAATTGGAGTGTATGTTGTATCATTTTCTATCACGGTCACAACGTGCATTGTGGAGATAGTCATGATGTTGCATTGTGAGAAATGATTCATGGCACCTCCCAAATGCATTTTTAAGGACTTGATGTGAGATAACATTTGTCTTGAAATGGGCCCTGACACCTCGCAAATGCATTTTGATGGACTTGTTATGAGAGGACGTCATCATGAAATGGGACCTGACACCACCCAAATGCATTTTAAAGGACTTATTGTGAGATGACATTGCCATCATATGTGCGATGGCACATCCCAAATGTATTTTCAAGGACTTGGCGTGAGACAACATTTGTCTTGATATGGCCCAAACTTCACCAAAATGCATTTTTAGGGACTTATTATAAGAGGAAGATGTTGATATATGGGCTATATATCCTCCTTAATGCATTTGAAGGGACATGTTGTGAAAGGACACTATCACAATATTGTTCGTGGCACCTCCCAAAAGAATTTTTAGGGACTTGATGTGAGATAACATTTGTCATGGTATGGGACCTAACACCTCCCAAATGTATTTGGATGGACATGTATGAGAGAAGGTTGTCATGATATGGGCCGAAACTTCACTGAAATGCATTTGAAGGGACATGTTGTGAAAGGACTATCACAATATTGGTCGCGACATTTGTCATGATATGGGCCTTAACACCTCCTAAATGTATTTTGATGGACTTGTTATGAGAGGACATTGTCATGAAATTGGACCTGACTCCACCCAAATACATTTTTAAGGAGTTATTGTGAGATGACATTGTCATCATATGTGTGATGACACCTTCCAAATGTATTTTCAAGGACTTGGCGTGAGAGGGAATTGTCATGATATGGCCCAAACTTCACTGAAATGCAGTTTTAGGGACTTATTATGAGAGGACATTGCCAATATATGGGCTATGTATCCTCCTTAATGCATTTGAAGGGACATGTTGTGAAAGGACGCTATCACAATATTGGTTGTGACATTTGTCATGATATGGGCCGTGACACCTCCCAAATGCATTTTGATGGACTTGTTATGAGAGGATGTTGTCATGAAATGGGACCTGACACCACCCAAATGCATTTCTGAGGACTTATTATGAGATGACATTGTCATCACATGTGTGATGACACCTCCCAAATGTATTTTCAAGGACTTGGCGTGAGACAACATTTGTCTTGAAATGGGCCCTGACATCTCCCAAAATCATTTAGAGGGACATGTTGTGAAAGGACACTATTGTGACATGGGTTGTTGGGTCTTGTTTTGGAAGAGTGAAAGTCTGGTGACGTCCTACTGCATGATGGTGTGCAATACTCCTGGCTTACATGGACGGTACTTCTCTTCCATCCTCTGAATGCGTCATGGGAAGATCTGATGGCGCTCCTCGTGTGCGGTGATCTATGCCGCTCGTAGCACATTTGGACAGTCGTTGACATCTCCCAAATGCATTTTGATGGACTTGTTATGAGAGGACGTTGTCATGATATGGGACATGACACCTCCCAAATGCATTTTCATATACTTGTTGTGAGAGGACGTTGTCGTGATATGGGAGCGAACACCTCCCAAATACATTTTTAAGGACTTACTGTGAGATGACATTGTGATCATATGCTCCATGGCACCTCCCAAATGTATTTTCAAGGACTTGGCGTGAGAGGATGTTGTCATGGGGCCCAAACTTCATCGAAATGCATTTACAGGGACTTATTATGAGAGGACATTGTCAATGTATGGACCCTGGTCCTCCTTAATGCATTTGAAGGGACATGTTGTGAAAGGACATTATCATGATCTGAGTCATGGCACCTCCCAATTGTATTTTTGGGAGTTGATGTGAGATGACATTTGTCATGATATGGACCGTGACACCTCCCAAATGCATTTTTATGGACTTGTTGTGAGAGGACGTTGTCATGATATGGGACCTAACACCTCCCAAATACATTTTGAAGGACTTACTGTGAGATGACATTGTCATCATATGCGCCATGACACCTCCCAAATGTATTTTCAAGGACTTGGTGTGAGAGGAAAGTGTAATGATATGGGCCCAAACTTCACCAAAATACATTTCTAGGGACTTATTGTGAGAGTACACTACCAACATTTGGGCCATGTATCCTTCTTAATGTACTTGAAGGGACATGTTGTGAAAGAACACTATCATGATATGAGTCATGGCACCTCCCAAATGCAATTTAAGGGACTTGACGTGAGATAACATTTGTCATGACATGGGACCTGAAACCTCCCAAATGCATTTTGATGGACTTGTTATGAGAGGATGTTGTCACCCATAAGTATTTTTAAAGATTTACTATGAGATGATATTGTCATCATATGTGCGATGGCACCTCCCAAATGTATTTTCAAGGACTTGGCGTGCGAGGACATTGTCATGATATTGGCCCAAACTTCACCGAAATACATTTTCAGGGACTTATTTTGAGAGGACACTAACTAATATATGGGTCATGTATCCTCCTTAATGCATTTGAAGGGACATGTTGTGAAAGGACAATATCACGATATTAGTCGTGGCACCTCCCAAATACATTTTTAGGGACTTGATGTGCGATAACATTTGTCATGATATGGGCCCTAACACATCCCAAATGCATTTTTATGGTCTTGTTGAGAGGACGTTGTCATGATATGGGACCTGACACCATCCAAATGCATTTTTAATGACTTACTGTGAGATGACATTGTCATCATATGTGTGATGTCACCTCCCAAATATATTTTCAAGGACTTGGCGTGAGAGGACATTGTCATGGTATGGGCCCAAACTTCACCCAAATGTATTTTTAAGGACTTATTATGAGAGGACAATGTCAATATATGGGCCATGATTCCTCCTTAATGCATTTGAAGGGACATGTTATGAAATGACACTATCATGATATGGGTCACGGAACCTCCCAATTATATTTTTAGGGACTTGATGTGAGATAACATTTGTCATCATATGGGCCCTCACACCTTCCAAATGCATTTTTAAGGACTTACTCTGAGATTACATTATCATCATATGTGCCACGACACCTCCCAAATGTATTTTCAAGGACTTGGGATGGTTTTGGTTGTGATAGTTGGCCTTGTTTCAATCATGATGGTCTGTTCTTCTTCTGGATGTGACACTTTATTTTGATCTGGTCATGACATTGCATTTGTTGCAGTCGCGACGTTGTGCTGTGAGGATGGGTTGTGACGTTGTGTTGTGGGTTGGTCATGAAGCCTATGTGTAACACTGGTCGTGACGCCTTGCTTTAACACTATTGTATCACATTCGTCATGGAGACGGTCGCGATGTTGTGTTGTGAGATATGGGTCATGCACCTCCCAAATGCATTTTTAGAGACTTGATGTGAGATAACATTTGTCTTGAAATGGGCCCTCACACCTCCCAAATGCATTTGAAGGGATATGTTGTGAAAGGACACTATCATGATACAGGTTGTTGAGTCTTGTTTTGGTCAAGAAATTGTTTTTGATGGTCATTCTGAGTCATTATAAGAGTCATTTGTAGAGGGATATTGGCATGGAGATTGTCTCCAAACTCCTACACATCTCTTTTGTAATCACTCTAAGACTAATGAGCCTTGTCTTTGAGGTAAAGTACTCCTTGGCAACAACTTGCATAGACCACCCACCCCGAGCAACAATTCCTACGAAAGAGAGATGGGTGCCACAAACATATGACCGATCCTCAAACTCATACAGATTTCCACTATGAAAAATTTTTAGAACAATATATTTATACATATATCTGATCAAAGAGTTTTTAGGGACTTGGTATGAGGGGAGACCGTCATGATATGTGTCCTAGTTCCTCCTAGAAGTATTTTCATTGATTTGATGTGAGCGGAGACTGTCATGATATGTGTCCTAGATCCCCTCAGAAATATTTTCACTAACTTGATGTGCGAGGACATTGTCATGATATGGGTCATGGATCCTCAAAAATGTATTTTTGGGAACTAGTTGTGAGAGGACATTCTCAAGATATGGGCCCCTACTCACAAATGCATTTCAAGGGACTTGCTGTAAGAGGACACTGCCAAGATATGGGAATTGTCTACTTGTAAATGCATTTTGGGGGACTTGTTGTGAGAGAACATTCTCATGATATGAGCTCTATCTCCGCATAGATACATTTTTTAGAGACTTGATGCAAGAGGATATTGTCATGATATGGGCCCCAACTCCTCACAAATGCATTTCAAAAGACTTGTTGTAGAAAACATTGTCATGATATGGGCCATGGCTCATCCCAAATGCATTTTTGTGGGGATATTATCAATACATTTATTTGACAATCCATAAAGGAGATGTGTGAGAGAAATCCTATTGAGATTCATTCTAAGTCATTATGAGAGTTATTTATAAAGGGATATTGGCATGACAATCATATCCAAACTCATACACATTTCTTTTGTGATCATTCTACGACTAACGGGCCTTGTCTTGTGAGGCAAACTACTCTTCTGCACTGGCTTGCATAGACCACCGCCCCTAGCAACAATTGCTGCAAACGAGTGACAAATACCACAAACACCCGACTGACCATGCTTTGATCATTTTCAATTGAATTTCTCTCACTTGTGTTAACATGACACTCACATGATGACATCCTATATAGTCCCTGGTATTGCTTTGGTGACTTGTTGTGAGAGGGACGTCCCCATATGACATGGACAATTCCTCCTCCCTAGGTCACCTTGGCATGCCAATCCTCTAGTTTGTGATTTCTCTCACTTTTCATGAGAGGGCACTAACATGATGAGAGTCAAACCCCTAAAAGCAAATGTTGCAAACAAGTGACAACTTTTGAAATCATTCGACCAACCGTTCAAAGAGAACGTTGTCGTGATATGGGCCCTAGCTCCTCCCAGAATCATTTTCACAGACTTGCTATATGAGGACACTATCATGATATGAGCCTAGGCTCCAACCAAATGCATTTTCATAGATTTGGTTCTAAGAGGACACTATCAAGACATGGGACCCCACTCCTCCTAATGCATTTGCAGGGACTTGTTGTGAGAGGACAATGCCATGATATGGGTCGTGGTTCCTCCTAAATGCATTTTTAGGGACTTTTTGTGAGATGAAATTTGTCATGATATGGGCCATGGTTCCTCATGAATTCATTTTTAGGGAGTTGATGTTTGAGGACACTATCATGTTATGGCCATGGCAAGTTCTACAAGCCTAGTAAGAAAGAGATACAAGCCCTGCAAGTTATACAAATTCTACCCTTTGTCGATTATTCTTCTACCTATGGAGATCATCTTTGATGCTGTCTATAACAACACAAACCTTGTTGAGAGTGACTCTCTTTATGAGCATCTAAGATTTTCCCCAATGTTGTTTATATTGACTTGTCATTGGATGGAACTTCCTTATAAAATATGGAAGTCCCCTCCTACATGGGTGTCATTGGAATACACATCATATACCTTGTGATTTCATTCACTTGTTGTGTGAGGGTACTCTCATGATGAGGTAAGATGCCTTTTTATTTAACTTATAATCCATGTGAAGGAGACATGAAACTATATAAATCATCATATGCTACACTAGTAAAGCATCCCATTACAATTATATTGTAATATGACCTCATGAACATAATGTATGTACATTATCACCCTAACATAAACCTTAAAATGCATGCATGTCTTTAAAATATTAAACATTGAGGCCACATGGAAGACTTCATTCTCTATGGTTGCATTGAAGAGTAGCAATATGATGAGTCTAGTAGAACATTAATTTAGCAAATATACAACATGTATAAAAAAATTCTGATGCCACCTATGCTAATAGGTATAATTAAATATAAATCATTTAATTTAAATCAGTTGATGTTCACTGTCATCGTGTTAGAAATATCTCAGTTGATGCTCAATGTCATGTGACCGAGATTATAATTTGTAATCTTGTCTGTTTCAAATGACAATATTTGTCATATTTTAGACTTACAAACTAGTCAACATCAAATAGATAGGTTAGTATCAAGATCAACTGCCAAACATGTATATATATCTAGCTATATTCAAATAGATGCATTACTATGTATGTCCTAATGGTTACATCTAAGTTGTAACCATTATACCTTGGCTTAAAACACACATAACATGATATGAAGTAGACCTAAATGACACTAACTTGACCTATCTTGGTTAAGTTAGATTCTATCTGACCTAATTTGACCTAAATCAAACCTAATATTTCATAACATAAACTTGGTAAACCTTAACTTTCCCAAATTTGATGTATATTTACCTAAATGAGGCCTAATTTAGCTAAAACATACATAATGTCCCTAAAGTAGATCTATTCCCCCATATCACTCCCTGAATTCGTCATATATTGACCTAATCACACCTTACTTTCCCTAATTTATCCTATATTGACCTAAATGAGACCCAATTCATCCTATATGATGCAACATACACAGTTTTGAATATTAAAATATAATTTGAGTTGGCCTTATTCTTGGCTGGGTCGGTTCCGACAGTGGTCTTGTCTGAGAGGGGTTCCTAGTCATAAGAAAAAGAGAAGCGCAATGTATAAGTCTAAGTTAAAAGAAAACATCGCTCATATATGTTGTTTTGACGTATAAGGACTACTATGTAAAATATGAAATGTATGGTTCCGGTAGGAAAATGACTTTCTCCCTAGAAATCCTATGTCGTGATGCAATAATTCAAATACAACTAACTTTAGGTAAATATGTGCAATTTTTCATGTAACACCTCCATATTCAATACATTATGCCCACTCTCACCACTACGCGAACTAATCTCGCGGTGCCCCCTTCGACTCCTTATTCTCTGCCACTACCCCTCTTCTGACTTTGTGCCCTCCGCCGCCCCCTCGGTGTAAGGCCCCTAAACTTTCTTAATGAGTTGAAGGAGCTTAATTACCATACTTGAATTCTTATAAATCTAATATAATCTTTTGATATGTTTTGAAATCATAACGCAAGCTTAAGTTTCAAATTTGGTCCAATTTGGACACTGTTTGAGAAAGTTATGCAATTTTCTATACATTTCATACTTTTCTACAATTTACCCAATTCAGGAGTTTTCTTTGCAATTTGTCACATACATTATATTCCTTAGTTGTTATATTATCATTATTGAGATTTTTGAGCCATGGGGACCCTATTTGAGTCATGCTTTGAAGGTGTTTTTATCAAGGGCAATTTAGGGTTTTCCCCCTTCATGGATGAGCTACCTTTAGTAGCTATCAACTAAGGAATTATGTGATTGGCTGAGAATTTCGTCAAAGGCAAGCCAAGCAGGTCTAGAGGGACGGTGGGAGAGCTGTGTGTGTGTGTGTGCTTATGTATTTTAATAATATAAAGCCATGGATACTTGGATATATATTAGAATTTCAATTTTTTTTTTCTTTTTCTTAATATTAAAGTGTTATATACTTATCCAAAAGCCCACAAACGAGCCATTTGCTCTCCATTCTCTCTCTCCTTCTCCCAGCCTCGTCCTCCCTCTGTTCAGCTGCGATTTTTGCTGCCCAAGGAAGAAGAAGGTGGGGATCCTCTTGGAAACAAATTCTAGGGTTGAAATTGATTCTCTTTTTGGGTGTATGATGCTTCCCCCAAGTGATACTAACCTAAAAGTGTAAGTTTTTCCTTATTTCCTCCGTCCAATTATTTGTTCCTCTTCCTCCTACATCTCTCCGGGTCGGAACCATGGTTTTCCATGGTGAAAGTTCCCCTAGAACTCAAAACTCCTTCCTTCTTGTCTCTTTTCTAGGGTTTTGCTTGTTTGTGGAGAGAATTGCATAGTTGGCCAAATTCAGATCTGAATCCAAGGTTTCCTTGCCCTATTTGCTCGAGATTTTTGCTGTTGGATATCTGAACTACTCTATAGAGGCGAGTTATATAACATTATTCACTTATATTGCTTATTAGAAGCTTGTTAGTTCATGATTATGCTTGAATGTGATGATCTAAGCATAGTGGAATTATGCTTGTTTAGAATTACGAATTTTGTGGTGATTCCTATTTTATTCCAGTTCTATATGAACCTGTAAACTTGTGTAAATCCTTTATAAGGTGTAACATGATTTGGGACAGGTTGATAGCAACAACCTATGGCATTATGTACAAAACAAATGAGGGTGCAAATTAGGGTTTTTAAGCTATTTCCTTCCCT
This sequence comes from Alisma plantago-aquatica, assembly GCA_963693085.1. Lineage (NCBI taxonomy): Eukaryota > Viridiplantae > Streptophyta > Magnoliopsida > Alismatales > Alismataceae > Alisma > Alisma plantago-aquatica. The sequence goes on along the minus strand of OY856412.1, from coordinate 70,854,019 downwards.
ATCACATAATTGATTGTTATACCATTCAATAACCAATAGTGTTGCTATCTTAGCAACTTAGGTTCGTGATCAAGGGTGTCAAATTTATAGTTACAACCTATGGTTACCACCTTAGGACAGGTTTTGACTCAATTATACATTTAATTATCATCCACTAAGTATTTTAATGATGTTATCAATCGATGATGATATTTGCCTATTATTTGATGATGTTAATTGAATGTATTACTGATCTAGCAACCAATGGTGACTTAATGATCACAATTAATGGTGGGTCAGGTCATCACCATATATGATGAATTAGGAATGTAATTGTAGATTTGACTATACCTTGAACCAATGGGTCCTAGGTTCAATTGATCTAATGGTTAGACCCATACTTCAATTGATAACCTTGAACAATGAACCTGATCCAATGAATAATATTGGATGCTTTAACATCCAATGGATTTGAATAAATCACATGTTATTATATGTGGTTCCTAGTGAATATAATTCAATGGTTCATTACCATTAATTGGCAGCATTACCTTTGCCATTGTATAGTTATATTTGATAAATCACTATAATAAGTGGATGTGTAACTCCCGTGTGATCTAGCTTGTTATACCTAACCTTGATGTAATTATTTGATGTTGATTGGTTATAATCCGACCTCTTGAATGATTAATGTGATAATGAATTACATTCTTCTTGTGTTGAAACCACATTGTAGTACTATTTCAATATCATAGTGCATTGCCATGTTAATATCTATGGATACATATGTGCTAATGATCTTTTGAGCCTTGTTTAAGGCATGGAATGATGATGATAACCTTACTATACATAATGTGATGGTCTTAATGACCTTTGGGCAAGCTTGAAGCCATGATTGAGGTGAAATCCTCTTTATGTTCCAATAAGGGTTAAAACCCTGGAACTGTGATAAGATATTGGTATCTTGGAAATAGTATCATGATAAGTGTGGTCCATTAATTTGCAATGAATGATAGGATGTGGTAATATGATTAAGATTTTTACATCAAATGTTTTATATCCTTTGAATTCATTATACATATATTCTTGTTAGAAAATAATTAGGGTTTGAATGTCCACTTGTATGATAAAGCCTTAACGCATTCAATTGGCAGTAATTAATAAAGTGTAACCCTAATCATGTAGAGCCCTGTGCCGTAGAGCCATCTTCAGTGTCAGAATTTACTGGATGGTGAAACGAGTATTCCCAAGGGAAACTCGGAGCGCATACTGTTGAGTATGTGGGGGTGGCAAGTTGAGGATATATTCTTGTCATCCACAATTGCAGGTTATGGAGGATGGCTATGGTCATGCCTCAGACATTTGATGTGATTGAGGACAACTGCGGTTGTACCTCGGATTAGAGGGTTTTGTATACCCTGTGTTCTAGTGTCGTAACTTGTACCAAGTACGAACTAGTTGTTATCAGTTGACTATATGTCACTGTTGGCAGTTTGACTGGTATGTCACTGCGGTTTACTCGTACTGACCGAGGGGAAGAGATCTTAGGATACCGGCACTCCTAGATCTTATACGGAACTGAATAGCACTTCGCAGTGGTCAGTTGGACTTTGAGTGGTACGACTCAAACTCCCCAGGGCATAATAATAAAAGATATAATACCAGCCGTGTAGTATAATTGCTAGGGTTTAAATACGTATCACATTGGTTGATTAACCCTTGTATTTTCTTTACACTACATATTTCTTACATGATGTAGACTTATGAAAACTGTGTAATTCTACTTGATGCTTCAACTTATTTGCTTAACTGCTTAGTATGCTTAAATTGTTCAATCTGTTCATATTTCTTATTCAATACCCTAACTGCTCTATGTAATTATTGTTAATTAATAAGTTATAATCAATATATGTTGGAGAGAGTTATATCTCTCGCTGGGACTGGGTCTCACCCGTGGGTAACCACATTTTTTTTAGGTGATCGCGGGTAGCGTGGTCGAGGTCGTGCTGTGGAAGAGAACCAACCTGGTGATCAATAGATTCAGAAGGTTGGTTAGTTGTAGATGTTAGTTATAGATGTTAGTAGTACAGTCCTAGTGTCGTCCCTGTACTCTCAGGTCCTGGTATAGGATGTGTTTTCTAGACGATATACTTGTATCGACATGAGATTTTGGTCGTATGCCAATGTTTGTAAATATATGGCATGTACATGTGAAATATCTTTTGTATGCAGGATGTGACTGAGGTCTTTGGACCCTTATGCAAATGCTTGATACAATATATGAGAATGGAATGATGGACATTTTATCAATGTTCTAAAGTTTGTTTACACCTTTGGAATCGGTTTTAATTATTCTGCATTTTTGACAATGTGATTAATTAGTAGTTGATCGTGTTTTGAGTTTTGAGTAATCTCGTTTAACGTGATGAGGTGTCACAGTTAAGTTGGTATCAGAGCTCTAGGTTTACCGAGTCTACAGGGACATAGGACGTAGGTTTGAGTCTGTTCTTATGTATCCAACATATCTGATCATAGTTTATGCTTATGCAGATATGTCTGGAGGACATGAAGAACATGTTGAGAGTAGCTATGTTGCACCAGGAGGAGGTGCAGGGAGGCAGGCACGCAATGAGAGAGTGCCAGAAGCAGGGCCAGAGCAGCCCACAATGCCTCATCTAGACCCGACAATGATTGCCAATCCTGAGTTTCAGCATATGTTTAGACAGATGATGGCCACAATCACACATATTGCTGACAGAGCACCAGCACCTCCAGCTAGGGCAGCCGCCTCTAATGTGGAGTCCCTAGGTATCGGGAAGACATTTGAACGTCTTAGACGTGTTGGGGCAATTGAATATGCAGGTACTTCTGATCCAGCAGACGCTGACATGTGGTTGACTGAGCTAGAAAAAGCTTTCAAAATCCTAAACATCACTAAAGAAGACAAAGTTAAGCATGCAGTATACTTGTTGAAGGGTAGTTCTGGCCACTGGTGGGCCATAGAAGAGGAGAAAAGGCCAGGAGTTGTGATAGGATGGGAGGAGTTTCAGAGGGAATTTGTTAGTCGATATTTTCCAGAGACCTACCTAGATGAGAAAATCTCTCAGTTCGAGAAGATTCGTCAAGGAGCTATGAATATCAATGAGTATGAATCAAAGTTTATGGAACTTCTGAGGTTTTGCCCACACATGGCAGCAACAGACAAGGAAAGGATCCGGAGATTTGAGAAGGGTCTGAGTACAGAGTTGACTACTACAACATCAGCCTTGGAGAACAGGGAAAGGTTTTCCACCTTTGTGGAATCTGTCAGGAGGATTGAGAGGTCTGCCATAGAGAAGCGTGATGCTAATGCTAAGAAGCGACCTATGCAGTTTCAAGGGCAATCATCTGGAGGCTTTAAGAAGCCAAGGTTTTTCCCATCATCGTCACAACCAAGGTCAACCTTCACTGAACCAAGATCACATGCACCATCACAGTGGACCCCGAGCCAGGGTAGAGGTCACAATTTTCCACCGACGGGAGCCCACAGTACCTCATCAGTTTTAGTGACAGGGCCATTTAGGCCATATCAGGACACCAGAACATGTTACAAGTGTGGGAAAGTGGGGCATACAAGACCTTATTGCCCTATGAAAGATGAGGAGGTGACTCAGCAGGCAAGTCAAAGTCAACAAGGTCCACAACAACGACAGTTTAGTAGTGGTAGTGGCAGAGGACGTGGTCAGGTGTCCCATGCAGGATCCTCAGGACAGGTGAGCAGAGGACGTGGACGGCAGCAGGCGACAGCTAGGTTCTATGCCATGACCCAGCCTGAAGCAGTGGTCAATCCACGAGTCGTGACAGGTAAGATGGAGTTATTTCATTCTGATATGTCTACTTCCTGTTTCATATCTGTGTTAGTAGACCCGGGTGCGACACACTCTTTTATTACCAGAGAGGTGATAGATAGTTGTTATCTACCTGTTAGCCTTAGATCTGATAGCCTGCGGCTAGAGACTCCTTTGGTTGATTCTGCCGAGTTGCTAGAAGTGTGCTCTTCTTGTGTTATTTCTTTCTCTGGACATAACATTCAAGTGGATCTTCTGCCACTTGACATGCATGGTTTTGATGTAATCCTAGGAATGGATACCTTGGAGAAATACAAGGTAGTCTTGGACTATAGTACTAAGGTGGCGACATTCCATGACAGAGATGTACAGTGGATTTTTCAGGGTGATAGGAAGATTCTTCCTACATGTTTGATGTCAGCCATGACAGCTGAGCGGTTGATGAGACAAGGATGTGAGGCTTTCTTAGCTCATGTTGTGGATACCAAGGCGGTAGGTCCTAGTATCCAGGAGTTACCAGTGGTGCGAGAATTTGAGGATGTCTTTCCTGAGGAATTTCCTAGCATTCCCCCTCCTAGAGAGATTGAGTTTGAGATCAATCTTGTTCCTGGAACACAACCCATAGCACAGTCAGCATACAGAATGGCACCAGCAGAGATGCAGGAGTTAAAGAAACAGTTACAAGAACTATTAGAGAAGGGTTTTATTAGGCCGAGCACTTCCCCTTGGGGTGCCCCAGTGTTGTTTGTTAAAAAGAAGGATGGTTCAATGAGGTTGTGTATAGACTACAGACAATTGAACAAGGTGACAATAAAGAATAAGTATCCTTTGCCGAGGATTGATGATCTTTTTGATCAGTTGAGAGGTGCCACTGTGTTTTCAAAGATAGACCTGAGGTCAGGTTACCATCAGTTGAGAATTAAGGCTGATGACATACCTAAGTCAGCTTTTAGGACTAGGTATGGTCATTATGAGTTTGTGGTTATGCCATTTGGGCTAACCAATGCACCTGCAGCTTTTATGGACCTAATGAATAGGGTGTTTAGACCTTATCTTGATCAGTGTGTTGTCGTGTTCATAGATGATATTCTGATATACTCCAAGGATAGTCATCAACATGAGCAACACCTTCGCCAGGCATTGACTTTGTTGAGGCAGCACCAACTTTATGCTAAGTTCAGCAAGTGTGAATTTTGGTTAGCTGAAGTGTCTTTTCTGGGCCATGTTATATCTGCAGAAGGCATTTGTGTTGATCCCAAGAAAGTGGAATCTGTACTAGAATGGGAGCAACAAAAAACACCGACAGAGATCTGTAGTTTCCTTGGTCTGGCAGGTTACTATAGGAGGTTCATCAAAGACTTCAGTTCTATAGCGTTACCCCTAACTAGGTTAACCGGGAAGGATGTTCCTTTTTCTTGGAATGACAAGTGTCAATGTTCTTTCCAGATTTTGAAGGAAAAGTTGACTAGTGCACCGGTGTTAGTACTGCCAGAGCAAGGGAAAGGTTATATTGTCTTTTGTGACACTTCAAAGAATGGGTTGGGATGCGTGTTGATGCAGGATAAAAATGTGATTTCTTTTGCTTCACGACAACTTAAGAAACATGAGGAGAATTACCCAACACATGATTTGGAGCTTGCTGCAGTGGTCCATGCCTTAAAGATCTGGAGACACTATCTTTATGGTGAAAAGTGTCAGATCTTCACTGACCACAAGAATCTACAGTATATCTTCTCAAAATAGGAGTTAAATATGAGGCAGAGGAGATGGATGGAGCTGATTAAGGATTATGATTGCACAATAGACTACCATCCAGGGAAAGCTAATGTGGTAGCTGATGCATTGAGTAGAAAGTCATCTTCATCATTAAGGGTAGATAATGCACAATTAAATTCCTTGATGTGCCATAAGAGAGATATGCTAGTATCTATTCGCCAGATGAATGTACAACTAGAAGTTTCCTTGCTGGCAGGATTGTTGGCACAGTTACAAGTGAAACCTACCTTGAGACAACAGATTCATGATGTACAACAAAATGATACTGTGATACAGAATATCCGATCAAGGATTGGTAGTGAAAAGTATGATGGCTTTCACGAGGCTGATGATGGTACAGTTTGTTACCATAATAGGATAGTAATTCCTGATGTTGATGGGTTGAGGAAGATGGTACTTGAGGAGGCTCACTCCTCCATGTATGCAATGCATCCTGGAAGTACCAAGATGTATCAAAACTTGAAAGACATGTATTGGTGGCCAGGTCTAAAGTGTGATGTGGCAGAGTTCATTGCTAAATGTCCAGTTTGTCAGCAGGTGAAGGCTGAGCACCAAAAACCTGCAGGGACATTACAATCCTTGCCAATACCACAATGGAAATGGGATCATATTACTATGGACTTTGTGGTTGGTCTTCCTAGGACAACCAAGGGTCATGATTCCATATGGGTGATAGTAGACAGATTGACTAAGTCAGCTCATTTTCTGCCAGTTAAGATGACATTTACAGCAGAGAAATTGGCACAAATATATGTTGATGAGATAGTCCATCTGCATGGCATTCCAGTGACTATAGTTTCTGATAGAGGTCCACAGTTTATAAGTCATTTTTGGGAGCGTCTGCATTCAGCAATGGGAACACAATTGAGATTCAGCACAGCTTTTCATCCGTAGACTGATGGCCAGTCAGAAAGGACTATTCAAACTTTAGAGGATCTCTTAAGGGCATGTGTGCTACAATTTCTTGGTAGTTGGGATGTACATCTAACTCTGATAGAGTTTGCGTACAACAATAGCTATCAAAGAATCATAGATATGGCTCCTTATGAGGCTCTGTATGGGAGATGATGTCGGTCTCCTCTTTGCTGGTATGAGACCGGTGAATATCAACTTTTGGGTCCTGAGCTAGTACAACAGACTACAGAAAAGGTTAAAGTGATACAACAACAGTTGAAAGCAGCCCAGGACAGGCAGAAATCTTATGCAGATAATCGACGCAGACCACTTGAGTTCCAAGTGGGAGATAGAGTATATCTTAAGGTTTCTCCTTGGAAAGGTGTGTTGAGGTTTGGAAAGAAGGGTAAGTTGGCTCCTAGATTTATGGGACCATACCCTATCCTAGCTCGTGTTGGAAAGGTAGAATATAAGTTGGAGCTACCACCAGAGCTACATAGATTGCATAATGTCTTTCACATCTCTATGTTGAGAAAATGCCATCCAGATACTGAACATACAATTCAACCAGTAGAGGTTGAGTTAGATGAGGATATTTCCTATGTTGAGGGTCCTGTGTTGATCCTGGATAGAAGGGTGAAAAAGCTGAAGAGAAAGGATATAATACTAGTGAAAGTTTTGTGGAATCACCATGGCATTGAGGAAGCCACATGGGAACTAGAGAATGAGATGCGTAGAAAATACCCATCTCTTTTTGCGTAGGATTTCGGGGCGAAATCCTTGTTAGGGGTTTATAGTTGTAAGGCCCCTAAACTTTCTTAATGAGTTGAAGGAGCTTAATTACCATACTTGAATGCTTATAACTCTAATATAACCTTTTGATATGTTTTGAAATCATAACGCAAGCTTAAGTTTCAAATTTGGTCCAATTTGGACACTGTTTGAGAAAGTTATGCAATTTTCTATACATTTCAGACTTTTCTACAATTTACCCAATTCAGGGGTTTTCTTTGCAATTTGTCACATACATTATATTCCTTAGTTGTTATATTATCATTATTGAGATTTTTGAGCCATGGGGACCCTATTTGAGTCATGCTTTGAAGGTGTTTTTATCAAGGGCAATTTAGGGTTTTCCCCCTTCATGGATGAGCTACCTTTAGTAGCTATCAACTAAGGAATTATGTGATTGGCTGAGAATTTCGTCAAAGGCAAGCCAAGCAGGTCTAGAGGGACGGTGGGAGAGCTGTGTGTGTGTGTGTGCTTATGTATTTTAATAATATAAAGCCATGGATACTTGGATATATATTAGAATTTCAATTTTTTTTTCTTTTTCTTAATATTAAAGTGTTATATACTTATCCAAAAGCCCACAAACGAGCCATTTGCTCTCCATTCTCTCTCTCCTTCTCCCAGCCTCGTCCTCCCTCTGTTCAGCTGCGATTTTGGCTGCCCAAGGAAGAAGAAGGTGGGGATCCTCTTGGAAACAAATTCTAGGGTTGAAATTGATTCTCTTTTTGGGTGTATGATGCTTCCCCCAAGTGATACTAACCTAAAAGTGTAAGTTTTTCCTTATTTCCTCCGTCCAATTCTTTGTTCCTATTCCTCCTACATCTCTCCAGGTCGGAACCATGGTTTTCCATGGTGAAAGTTCCCCTAGAACTCAAAACTCCTTCCTTCTTGTCTCTTTTCTAGGGTTTTGCTTGTTTGTGGAGAGAATTGCATAGTTGGCCAAATTCAGATCTGAATCCAAGGTTTCCTTGCCCTATTTGCTCGAGATTTTTGCTGTTGGATATCTGAACTACTCTATAGAGGCGAGTTATATAACATTCTTCACTTATATTGCTTATTAGAAGCTTGTTAGTTCATGATTATGCTTGAATGTGATGATCTAAGCATAGTGGAATTATGCTTGTTTAGAATTACGAATTTTGTGGTGATTCCTATTTTATTCTAGTTCTATATGAACCTGTAAACTTGTGTAAATCCTTTATAAGGTGTAACATGATTTGGGACAGGTTGATAGCAACAACCTATGGCATTATGTACAAAACAAATGATGGTGCAAATTAGGGTTTTTAAGCTATTTCCTTCCCTATCACATAATTGATTGTTATACCATTCAATAACCAATAGTGTTGCTATCTTAGCAACTTAGGTTCGTGATCAAGGGTGTCAAATTTATAGTTACAACCTATGGTTACCACCTTAGGACAGGTTTTGACTCAATTATACATTTAATTATCATCCACTAAGTATTTTAATGATGTTATCAATCGATGATGATATTGGCCTATTATTTGATGATGTTAATTGAATGTATTACTGATCTAGCAACCAATGGTGACTTAATGATCACAATTAATGGTGGGTCAGGTCATCACCATATATGATGAATTAGGAATGTAATTGTAGATTTGACTATACCTTGAACCAATGGGTCCTAGGTTCAATTGATCTAATGGTTAGACCCATACTTCAATTGATAACCTTGAACAATGAACCTGATCCAATGAATAATATTGGATGCTTTAACATCCAATGGATTTGAATAAATCACATGTTATTATATGTGGTTCCTAGTGAATATAATTCAATGGTTCATTACCATTAATTGGCAGCATTACCTTTGCCATTGTATAGTTATATTTGATAAATCACTATAATAAGTGGATGTGTAACTCCCGTGTGATCTAGCTTGTTATACCTAACCTTGATGTAATTATTTGATGTTGATTGGTTATAATCCGACCTCTTGAATGATTAATGTGATAATGAATTACATTCTTCTTGTGTTGAAACCACATTGTAGTACTATTTCAATATCATAGTGCATTGCCATGTTAATATCTATGGATACATATGTGCTAATGATCTTTTGAGCCTTGTTTAAGGCATGGAATGATGATGATAACCTTACTATACATAATGTGATGGTCTTAATGACCTTTGGGCAAGCTTGAAGCCATGATTGAGGTGAAATCCTCTTTATGTTCCAATAAGGGTTAAAACCCTGGAACTGTGATAAGATATTGGTATCTTGGAAATAGTATCATGATAAGTGTGGTCCATTAATTTGCAATGAATGATAGGATGTGGTAATATGATTAAGATTTTTACATCAAATGTTTTATATCCTTTGAATTCATTATACATATATTCTTGTTAGAAAATAATTAGGGTTTGAATGTCCACTTGTATGATAAAGCCTTAACGCATTCAATTGGCAGTAATTAATCAAGTGTAACCCTAATCATGTAGAGCCCTGTGCCGTAGAGCCATCTTCAGTGTCAGAATTTACTAGATGGTGAAACGAGTATTCCCAAGGGAAACTCGGAGCGCATACTGTTGAGTATGTGGGGGTGGCAAGTTGAGGATATATTCTTGTCATCCACAATTGCAGGTTATGGAGGATGGCTATGGTCATGCCTCAGACATTTGATGTGATTGAGGACAACTGCGGTTGTACCTCGGATTAGAGGGTTTTGTATACCCTGTGTTCTAGTGTCGTAACTTGTACCAAGTACGAACTAGTTGTTATCAGTTGACTATATGTCATTGTTGGCAGTTTGACTGGTATGTCACTGCGGTTTACTCGTACTGACCGAGGGGAAGAGATCTTAGGATACCGGCACTCCTAGATCTTATACGGAACTGAATAGCACTTCGCAGTGGTCAGTTGGACTTTGAGTGGTACGACTCAAACTCCCCAGGGCATAATAATAAAAGATATAATACCAGCCGTGTAGTATAATTGCTAGGGTTTAAATACGTATCACATTGGTTGATTAACCCTTGTATTGTCTTTACACTACATATTTCTTACATGATGTAGACTTATGAAAACTGTGTAATTCTACTTGATGCTTCAACTTATTTGCTTAACTGCTTATTATGCTTAAATTGTTCAATCTGTTCATATTTCTTATTCAATACCCTAACTGCTCTATGTAATTACTGTTAATTAATAAGTTATAATCAATATATGTTGGAGAGAGTTATATCTCTCGCTGGGACTGGGTCTCACCCGTGGGTAACCACATTTTTTTTAGGTGGTCGCGGGTAGCGTGGTCGAGGTCGTGCTGTGGAAGAGAACCAACCTGGTGATCAATAGATTCAGAAGGTTGGTTAGTTGTAGATGTTAGTTATAGATGTTAGTAGTACAGTCCTAGTGTCGTCCCTGTACTCTCAGGTCCTGGTATAGGATGTGTTTTCTAGACGATATACTTGTATCGACATGAGATTTTGGTCGTATGCCAATGTTTGTAAATATATGGCATGTACATGTGAAATATCTTTTGTATGCAGGATGTGACTGAGGTCTTTGGACCCTTATGCAAATGCTTGATACAATATATGAGAATGGAATGATGGACATTTTATCAATGTTCTAAAGTTTGTTTACACCTTTGGAATCGGTTTTAATTATTCTGCATTTTTGACAATGTGATTAATTAGTAGTTGATCGTGTTTTGAGTTTTGAGTAATCTCGTTTAACGTGATGAGGTGTCACAGTTAAGTTGGTATCAGAGCTCTAGGTTTACCGAGTCTATAGGGACATAGGACGTAGGTTTGAGTCTGTTCTTATGTATCCAACATATCTGATCATAGTTTATGCTTATGCAGATATGTCTGGAGGACATGAAGAACATGTTGAGAGTAGCTGTGTTGCACCAGGAGGAGGTGCAGGGAGGCAGGCACGCAATGAGAGAGTGCCAGAAGCAGGGCCAGAGCAGCCCACAATGCCTCATCTAGACCCGACAATGATTGCCAATCCTGAGTTTCAGCATATGTTTAGACAGATGATGGCCACAATCACACATATTGCTGACAGAGCACCAGCACCTCCAGCTAGGGCAGCCGCCTCTAATGTGGAGTCCCTAGGTATCGGGAAGACATTTGAACGTCTTAGACGTGTTGGGGCAATTGAATATGCAGGTACTTCTGATCCAGCAGACGCTGACATGTGGTTGACTGAGCTGGAAAAAGCTTTCAAAATCCTAAACATCACTAAAGAAGACAAAGTTAAGCATGCAGTATACTTGTTGAAGGGCAGTGCTGGCCACTGGTGGGCCATAGAAGAGGAGAAAAGGCCAGGAGTTGTGATAGGATGGGAGGAGTTTCAGAGGGAATTTGTTAGTCGATATTTTCCAGAGACCTACCTAGATGAGAAAATCTCTCAGTTCGAGAAGATTCGTCAAGGAGCTATGAATATCAATGAGTATGAATCAAAGTTTATGGAACTTCTGAGGTTTTGCCCACACATGGCAGCAACAGACAAGGAAAGGATCCGGAGATTTGAGAAGGGTCTGAGTACAGAGTTGACTACTACAACATCAGCCTTGGAGAACAGGGAAAGGTTTTCCACCTTTGTGGAATCTGTCAGGAGGATTGAGAGGTCTGCCATAGAGAAGCGTGATGCTAATGCTAAGAAGCGACCTATGCAGTTTCAAGGGCAATCATCTGGAGGCTTTAAGAAGCCAAGGTTTTTCCCATCATCGTCACAACCAAGGTCAACCTTCACTGAACCAAGATCACATGCACCATCACAGTGGACCCCGAGCCAGGGTAGAGGTCACAATTTTCCACCGACGGGAGCCCGCAGTACCTCATCAGTTTCAGTGACAGGGCCATTTAGGCCATATCAGGACACCAGAACATGTTACAAGTGTGGGAAAGTGGGGCATACAAGACCTTATTGCCCTATGAAAGATGAGGAGGTGACTCAGCAGGCAAGTCAAAGTCAACAAGGTCCACAACAACGACAGTTTAGTAGTGGTAGTGGCAGAGGACGTGGTCAGGTGTCCCATGCAGGATCCTCAGGACAGGTGAGCAGAGGACGTGGACGGCAGCAGGCGACAGCTAGGTTCTATGCCATGACCCAGCCTGAAGCAGTGGTCAATCCACGAGTCGTGACAGGTCAGATGGAGTTATTTCATTCTGATATGTCTACTTCCTGTTTCATATCTGTGTTAGTAGACCCGGGTGCGACACACTCTTTTATTACCAGAGAGGTGATAGATAGTTGTTATCTACCTGTTAGCCTTAGATCTGATAGCCTGCGGCTAGAGACTCCTTTGGTTGATTCTGCCGAGTTGCTAGAAGTGTGCTCTTCTTGTGTTATTTCTTTCTCTGGACATAACATTCAAGTGGATCTTCTGCCACTTGACATGCATGGTTTTGATGTAATCCTAGGAATGGATACCTTGGAGAAATACAAGGTAGTCTTGGACTATAGTACTAAGGTGGCGACATTCCATGACGGAGATGTACAGTGGATTTTTCAGGGTGATAGGAAGATTCTTCCTACATGTTTGATGTCAGCCATGACAGCTGAGCGGTTGATGAGACAAGGATGTGAGGCTTTCTTAGCTCATGTTGTGGATACCAAGGCGGTAGGTCCTAGTATCCAGGAGTTACCAGTGGTGCAAGAATTTGAGGATGTCTTTCCTGAGGAATTTCCTAGCATTCCCCCTCCTAGAGAGATTGAGTTTGAGATCAATCTTGTTCCTGGAACACAACCCATAGCACAGTCAGCATACAGAATGGCACCAGCAGAGATGCAGGAGTTAAAGAAACAGTTACAAGAACTATTAGAGAAGGGTTTTATTAGGCCGAGCACTTCCCCTTGGGGTGCCCCAGTGTTGTTTGTTAAAAAGAAGGATGGTTCAATGAGGTTGTGTATAGACTACAGACAATTGAACAAGGTGACAATAAAGAATAAGTATCCTTTGCCGAGGATTGATGATCTTTTTGATCAGTTGAGAGGTGCCACTGTGTTTTCAAAGATAGACCTGAGGTCAGGTTACCATCAGTTGAGAATTAAGGCTGATGACATACCTAAGTCAGCTTTTAGGACTAGGTATGGTCATTATGAGTTTGTGGTTATGCCATTTGGGCTAACCAATGCACCTGCAGCTTTTATGGACCTAATGAATAGGGTGTTTAGACCTTATCTTAATCAGTGTGTTGTCGTGTTCATAGATGATATTCTGATATACTCCAAGGATAGTCATCAACATGAGCAACACCTTCGCCAGGCATTGACTTTGTTGAGGCAGCACCAACTTTATGCTAAGTTCAGCAAGTGTGAATTCTGGTTAGCTGAAGTGTCTTTTCTGGGCCATGTTATATCTGCAGAAGGCATTTGTGTTGATCCCAAGAAAGTGGAATCTGTACTAGAATGGGAGCAACAAAAAACACCGACAGAGATCCGTAGTTTCCTTGGTCTGGCAGGTTACTATAGGAGGTTCATCAAAGACTTCAGTTCTATAGCGTTACCCCTAACTAGGTTAACCAGGAAGGATGTTCCTTTTTCTTGGAATGAAAAGTGTCAATGTTCTTTCCAGATTTTGAAGGAAAAGTTGACTAGTGCACCGGTGTTAGTACTGCCAGAGCAAGGGAAAGGTTATATTGTCTTTTGTGACGCTTCAAAGAATGGGTTGGGATGCGTGTTGATGCAGGATAAAAATGTGATTTCTTTTGCTTCACGACAACTTAAGAAACATGAGGAGAATTACCCAACACATGATTTGGAGCTTGCTGCAGTGGTCCATTCCTTAAAGATCTGGAGACACTATCTTTATGGTGAAAAGTTTCAGATCTTCACTGACCACAAGAATCTACAGTATATCTTCTCAAAACAGGAGTTAAATATGAGGCAGAGGAGATGGATGGAGCTGATTAAGGATTATGATTGCACAATAGACTACCATCCAGGGAAAGCTAATGTGGTAGCTGATGCATTGAGTAGAAAGTCATCTTCATCATTAAGGGTAGATAATGCACAATTAAATTCCTTGATGTGCCATAAGAGAGATATGCTAGTATCTCTTCGCCAGATGAATGTACAACTAGAAGTTTCCTTGCTGGCAGGATTGTTGGCACAGTTACAAGTGAAACCTACCTTGAGACAACAGATTCATGATGTACAACAAAATGATACTGTGATACAGAATATCCGATCAAGGATTGGTAGTGAAAAGTATGATGGCTTTCACGAGGCTGATGATGGTACAGTTTGTTACCATAATAGGATAGTAATTCCTGATGTTGATGGGTTGAGGAAGATGGTACTTGAGGAGGCTCACTCCTCCATGTATGCAATGCATCCTGGAAGTACCAAGATGTATCAAAACTTGAAAGACATGTATTGGTGGCCAGGTCTAAAGCGTGATGTGGCAGAGTTCATTGCTAAATGTCCAGTTTGTCAGCAGGTGAAGGTTGAGCACCAAAAACCTGCAGGGACATTACAATCCTTGCCAATACCACAATGGAAATGGGATCATATTACTATGGACTTTGTGGTTGGTCTTCCTAGGACAACCAAGGGTCATGATTCCATATGGGTGATAGTAGACAGATTGACTAAGTCAGCTCATTTTCTTCCAGTTAAGATGACATTTACAGCAGAGAAATTGGCACAAATATATGTTGATGAGATAGTCCGTCTGCATGGCATTCCAGTGACTATAGTTTCTGATAGAGGTCCACAGTTTACAAGTCATTTTTGGGAGCGTCTGCATTCAGCAATGGGAACACAATTGAGATTCAGCACAACTTTTCATCCGCAGACTGATGGCCAGTCAGAAAGGACTATTCAAACTTTAGAGGATCTCTTAAGGGCATGTGTGCTACAATTTCTTGGTAGTTGGGATGTACATCTAACTCTGATAGAGTTTGCGTACAACAATAGCTATCAAAGAAGCATAGATATGGCTCCTTATGAGGCTCTGTATGGGAGACGATGTCGGTCTCCTCTTTGCTGGTATGAGACCAGTGAATATCAACTTTTGGGTCCTGAGCTAGTACAACAGACTACAGAAAAGGTTAAAGTGATACAACAACAGTTGAAAGCAGCCCAGGACAGGCAGAAATCTTATGCAGATAATCGACGCAGACCACTTGAGTTCCAAGTGGGAGATAGAGTATATCTTAAGGTTTCTCCTTGGAAAGGTGTGTTGAGGTTTGGAAAGAAGGGTAAGTTGGCTCCTAGATTTATGGGACCATACCCTATCCTAGCTCGTGTTGGAAAGGTAGCATATAAGTTGGAGCTACCACCAGAGCTACATAGATTGCATAATGTCTTTCACATCTCTATGTTGAGGAAATGCCATCCAGATACTGAACATACAATTCAACCAGTAGAGGTTGAGTTAGATGAGGATATTTCCTATGTTGAGGGTCCTGTGTTGATCCTGGATAGAAGGGTGAAAAAGCTGAAGAGAAAGGATATAATACTAGTGAAAGTTTTGTGGAATCACCGTGGCATTGAGGAAGCCACATGGGAACTAGAGAATGAGATGCGTAGAAAATACCCATCTCTTTTTGCGTAGGATTTCGAGGCGAAATCCTTGTTAGGGGTTAATAGTTGTAAGGCCCCTAAACTTTCTTAATGAGTTGAAGGAGCTTAATTACCATACTTGAATGCTTATAACTCTAATATAACCTTTTGATATGTTTTGAAATCATAACGCAAGCTTAAGTTTCAAATTTGGTCCAATTTGGACACTGTTTGAGAAAGTTATGCAATTTTCTATACATTTCGGACTTTCTACAATTTACCCAATTCAGGGGTTTTCTTTGCAATTTGTCACATACATTATATTCCTTAGTTGTTATATTATCATTATTGAGATTTTTGAGCCATGGGGACCCTATTTGAGTCATGCTTTGAAGGTGTTTTTATCAAGGGCAATTTAGGGTTTTCCCCCTTCATGGATGAGCTACCTTTAGTAGCTATCAACTAAGGAATTATGTGATTGGCTGAGAATTTCGTCAAAGGCAAGCCAATCAGGTCTAGAGGGACGGTGGGAGAGCTGTGTGTGTGTGTGCTTATGTATTTTAATAATATAAAGCCACGGATACTTGGATATATATTAGAATTTCAATTTTTTTTTTCTTTTTCTTAATATTAAAGTGTTATATACTTATCCAAAAGCCCACAAACGAGCCATTTGCTCTCCATTCTCTCTCTCCTTCTCCCAGCCTCGTCCTCCCTCTGTTCAGCTGCGATTTTTGCTGCCCAAGGAAGAAGAAGGTGGGGATCCTCTTGGAAACAAATTCTAGGGTTGAAATTGATTCTCTTTTTGGGTGTATGATGCTTCCCCCAAGTGATACTAACCTAAAAGTGTACGTTTTTCCTTATTTCCTCCGTCCAATTCTTTGTTCCTCTTCCTCCTACATCTCTCCAGGTCGGAACCATGGTTTTCCATGGTGAAAGTTCCCCTAGAACTCAAAACTCCTTCCTTCTTGTCTCTTTTCTAGGGTTTTGCTTGTTTGTGGAGAGAATTGCATAGTTGGCCAAATTCAGATCTGAATCCAAGGTTTCCTTGCCCTATTTGCTCGAGATTTTTGCTGTTGGATATCTGAACTACTCTATAGAGGTGAGTTATATAACATTCTTCACTTATATTGCTTATTAGAAGCTTGTTAGTTCATGATTATGCTTGAATGTGATGATCTAAGCATAGTGGAATTATGCTTGTTTAGAATTACGAATTTTGTGGTGATTCCTATTTTATTCCAGTTCTATATGAACCTGTAAACTTGTGTAAATCCTTTATAAGGTGTAACATGATTTGGGACAGGTTGATAGCAACAACCTATGGCATTATGTACAAAACAAATGATGGTGCAAATTAGGGTTTTTAAGCTATTTCCTTCCCTATCACATAATTGATTGTTATACCATTCAATAACCAATAGTGTTGCTATCTTAGCAACTTAGGTTCGTGATCAAGGGTGTCAAATTTATAGTTACAACCTATGGTTACCACCTTAGGACAGGTTTTGACTCAATTATACATTTAATTATCATCCACTAAGTATTTTAATGATGTTATCAATCGATGATGATATTGGCCTATTATTTGATGATGTTAATTGAATGTATTACTGATCTAGCAACCAATGATGACTTAATGATCACAATTAATGGTGGGTCAGGTCATCACCATATATGATGAATTAGGAATGTAATTGTAGATTTGACTATACCTTGAACCAATGGGTCCTAGGTTCAATTGATCTAATGGTTAGACCCATACTTCAATTGATAACCTTGAACAATGAACCTGATCCAATGAATAATATTGGATGCTTTAACATCCAATGGATTTGAATAAATCACATGTTATTATATGTGGTTCCTAGTGAATATAATTCAATGGTTCATTACCATTAATTGGCAGCATTACCTTTGCCATTGTATAGTTATATTTGATAAATCACTATAATAAGTGGATGTGTAACTCCCGTGTGATCTAGCTTGTTATACCTAACCTTGATGTAATTATTTGATGTTGATTGGTTATAATCCGACCTCTTGAATGATTAATGTGATAATGAATTACATTCTTCTTGTGTTGAAACCACATTGTAGTACTATTTCAATATCATAGTGCATTGCCATGTTAATATCTATGGATACATATGTGCTAATGATCTTTTGAGCCTTGTTTAAGGCATGGAATGATGATGATAACCTTACTATACATAATGTGATGGTCTTAATGACCTTTGGGCAAGCTTGAAGCCATGATTGAGGTGAAATCCTCTTTATGTTCCAATAAGGGTTAAAACCCTGGAACTGTGATAAGATATTGGTATCTTGGAAATAGTATCATGATAAGTGTGGTCCATTAATTTGCAATGAATGATAGGATGTGGTAATATGATTAAGATTTTTACATCAAATGTTTTATATCCTTTGAATTCATTATACATATATTCTTGTTAGAAAATAATTAGGGTTTGAATGTCCACTTGTATGATAAAGCCTTAACGCATTCAATTGGCAGTAATTAATCAAGTGTAACCCTAATCATGTAGAGCCCTGTGCCGTAGAGCCATCTTCAGTGTCAGAATTTACTGGATGGTGAAACGAGTATTCCCAAGGGAAACTCGAAGCGCATACTGTTGAGTATGTGGGGGTGGTAAGTTGAGGATATATTCTTGTCATCCACAATTGCAGGTTATGGAGGATGGCTATGGTCATGCCTCAGACATTTGATGTGATTGAGGACAACTGCGGTTGTACCTCGGATTAGAGGGTTTTGTATACCCTGTGTTCTAGTGTCGTAACTTGTACCAAGTACGAACTAGTTGTTATCAGTTGACTATATGTCATTGTTGGCAGTTTGACTGGTATGTCACTGCGGTTTACTCGTACTGACCGAGGGGAAGAGATCTTAGGATACCGGCACTCCTAGATCTTATACGGAACTGAATAGCACTTCGCAGTGGTCAGTTGGACTTTGAGTGGTACGACTCAAACTCCCCAGGGCATAATAATAAAAGATATAATACCAGCCGTGTAGTATAATTGCTAGGGTTTAAATACGTATCACATTGGTTGATTAACCCTTGTATTGTCTTTACACTACATATTTCTTACATGATGTAGACTTATGAAAACTGTGTAATTCTACTTGATGCTTCAACTTATTTGCTTAACTGCTTAGTATGCTTAAATTGTTCAATCTGTTCATATTTCTTATTCAATACCCTAACTACTCTATGTAATTACTGTTAATTAATAAGTTATAATCAATATATGTTGGAGAGAGTTATATCTCTCGCTGGGACTGGGTCTCACCCGTGGGTAACCACATTTTTTTTAGGTGGTCGCGGGTAGCGTGGTCGAGGTCGTGCTGTGGAAGAGAACCAACCTGGTGATCAATAGATTCAGAAGGTTGGTTAGTTGTAGATGTTAGTTATAGATGTTAGTAGTACAGTCCTAATGTCGTCCCTGTACTCTCAGGTCCTGGTATAGGATGTGTTTTCTAGACGATATACTTGTATCGACATGAGATTTTGGTCGTATGCCAATGTTTGTAAATATATGGCATGTACATGTGAAATATCTTTTGTATGCAGGATGTGACTGAGGTCTTTGGACCCTTATGCAAATGCTTGATACAATATATGAGAATGGAATGATGGACATTTTATCAATGTTCTAAAGTTTGTTTACACCTTTGGAATCGGTTTTAATTATTCTGCATTTTTGACAATGTGATTAATTAGTAGTTGATCGTGTTTTGAGTTTTGAGTAATCTCGTTTAACGTGATGAGGTGTCACACTCGGCTTCCCGCTTTACCTCTCTGTCACAGTCCTCCGTCGCATCCCTCAGCTTCCCGGTTCACATCCTCTGTGTCTCTGCCCTCCGTCGCCTCCCTCTGCTTCCCGCTTCACCGCCACTGTGTGGCCGCCGTCTGTGGCCTCCGTCGCCTCCCTCTGCTTCCCGCTTCACCGCCACTGTGTCATCGCCGTCTTTGGCCTCCGTCACCTCCCTTGGCTTCCCTCTTCGCATCCTCTGTGTCACCGCCCTCCCTGGCCTCCGCCTGCCTGACTCTGCATCCTATTCCATCGCTACCCGCCCTCGCCCCCTTTCCTTCCGGTTCCACGCCCTTCGGGGGCCACCGAGGGCTCATGGTTCCTTGTGTCAGCGAAAGCAAGTTTTGTTCCAACATCCCTGTGGCAGCTTCAATGTGTACGCAGGCAAGGTGGCTCACTGGAATCAGTAGAAGCAAACAGGAAGAAATCCACAGATCCTCGACATCATAAAGGAGCTCGCGGGATGGAGGCTGCTAGCGGACCCCCACGCTTAGTGCCTGTTGAGAGCTCCCTGATGGTGTGGATTATACTTATTTAGATGCGTATTGATGTTTGGATCTGTAGTCATGGAAGGATCCCGTCGTAAACTCGGCCCCTTTTTCTATTTCAGGTTTATTTCAAAATCCATTTTCTTCCACTTCTAAATCGTGAAATCTGCTTAATTGTTTTCAATTCTGTTGGCTTCTCTCTTTGTATAACACATATAGTTGAAAGACAACTCCAGCAAGTACAAAATCTACATTGTCAAATCTTTGGGCCTTCATCCCTAATACAAACTATGCACCCTGTGTTGATAAACGTTTTATATTTAGGGAGAGTGATGTGATTATGGATGGTAGTAGCTTTGTCTTCCTGTTTTACTGGGTTATTGTTAGTGATTCATGGAAAAAGAAGCATTTGGCATGTTGGTATGATGACAGACAATCATCACTTTCACCAAATGTTCGTATTAACATTAATGATGTATTGCACTGTATACATTTTCAAGAAAAAGTATGTTATCCTGTATATTTTCTTGAGAACTGTAGTTCATCATGGCCTGTTATGTGTTGGAAAGCCATCACACCACTTGTATATTGTACTGGTTAATATATCCTTCTCCGATTTTTTTGTTATTTGCAGAATGGGTTTTCTTTAGTTTCGAAATCCATGTGATTTTAATAATGAAATTTCTATCTTTGCATCACTGTGTGCTCCTGCAAGTACATAAATGATTCCTTTTTTACAAATGTCGGTACATGGAATAAATATACAATTGATTAAAGAGTAAGACTTTTATACTTTACAGTTAAATTAGAGATAGAAGTCTTGTTTGTCTCTAAATATTAGTAAGCAGTAGTAGTATTTTTCTTTGATTTTTTCAATCATATCTCCAGTTGTGGCTTAGTTTGATTATTTTAATTGTATGTTAAGCAGTCACAATCAGTATTACAGATGAATGATCTCGTCCTTTCTTGTGCTTCATCCTTAACAATCAAGAGGTGATACTTTGCAGGTAACGGGTGCTACTACTTCAGGCATCTAAGTTCCAAATCCCAGCATATTAATGACAAGAATCTGCAGATCATCTTAAATCTAGTTATAGGACTAGACATGGACACCAATAATTGTATATAATAAGGTTAATTCTCCATACTTCTCCAATGTTAACAAGTTGGTGTTTTATGATAAGTTTTCTTATTTTAATCAATTTGAATCTACTTTGATTGTTTCTCCTCTGTTAGTCTTCTCTCTTACAAATTGTTTTTTACATCTTCCAGAAAACCATCGTCATCGCTACAACAGTGTATGTTTTCTATTTTACATGTATAATTTCCTGATTATGTTCTATGTTCATGTATTTATTTAGAGTTGTAATAATTTTTTGCTGTTGATTTTTTATTGCTTAGTTTTTCATCAGCTCTTTTCATGTATCGATTAAGAACTGTATTTTTTTCTGAATATTGTGATCATCATGAAGTTAGCGTAGTTGCAATAGATACACAAACTCTTATGTACTTCGAGTACTTGCATAAATAATAGTTATAGTGTTCTGTACACAAACAAAAAGACGTCATGGGTGTCATTATTTGACGGTGGTGCTCATAATAGGCAGAGATAACTATTGTAAACATGTCGTAGTTACAACTATGACATTTGGGATGGGGATGTCATAAGAGACTGGTAGGGTCAGCAAATATTAGATATATATATATATATATATATATATATATATATCATGATAGCTTATGCTCTCAATTACATATGTAAGATAGGATGCTTTTGGTTCGTATTGTATGTGCCAAAGAGAGATCAAAAGAGTCCATTGTATATTAGTTAGATTAGATGAATTTCTATATGGACAATATGTAAAATTATTTTGCACGATCTATGATGCATCAGAGACAAAGGTGTGCACTTGCCATTTTAGAAGTATGCATCCATGGCCAAGTCATGCATTGCTTTGGTATAGATATTTAGGAATCTTTATCCGAATGGGGGTTATATATGTTGTTTTGAGTTCTTGTCCCATGCATGTCCTTACTTAACCAACGATGTACACACATCTTATTACTTGTTTAAGGTCCCTGATTGGGTTAAAAATCCATTATCTTAAGTTACTGTTTCAGGTTTAGAATTTTCAGAGACAAATTTGAACCGCAATTTGGGCCATTAATTATACTTTTGAGTTCGTTCAATTCACATAGGTGGTATGATTTGGATCATATATTTGGCAGCTATGTGACCTCAAACTTTTGATTTATTTGCAGCTCAAATTTCTAAGTGTATGTTTGTGACATGGACTCATATTTATTGTCTCCAAGATCTTTGTCTTCTTTGAGTTTAATCGATTGTTATCATTCAGCTGTATAATTATCAGATTTACGAGGAACTCATCATACTTTCTTATGGATATGTTGTAGGGTTCTCAATTATTTATGAGTCCCTACTAAAATAAGTGTTATGTTTACCTAGAATTGTGTTGAAGAAAAGCATTGCTCTTTTCTCACTGCATTTATTATTCTTTACCAGTGCAACTCCCGTCTCCACCTATGAAGATAGGGTGAAAGTCTTCCTAGCTATGGATCTACAGGAAAGCTGGATGGATTTTATGATATCGTGTTGCACGCAGGTTAATTGATGAACCAAGGTAGACTCTTTTGAAGAAGGGACTTATACTAAAAGTAGTAGTGGAGGTTCCGCATGCCGGAGAAGTCCATGTCCAAGGAGGCAGCCTATGAGATAATCCATGACAAGCTGCTTCTCGACGACAACCCGAGGCTGAACCTGGAGTTGTTTGTCACGACGTGGATGGAGCCTGAAGCTGAGAGGCTCGTCACAGAGACCATGATACGAACTATGCCGACATGGACGAGTACCCGGTTACAACTGAACTGTAGGTGAGCGGCCATATGCACACATGTGCACGCCCACTATCATAACAGTGGGCGCATATTCAACAATTTATGATCTCATGCTATTCGTTCTTGTGTATATGTAGAATCAGTGCATGAATATCATCGACCACCTCCTCAACGCACCCATCGCCGAGAAAGAGACGGCTGTCGGAGTACAGGTTCATAAGAGGTGAGTACCATGCCTAGTATCAAAACTAGCACTAATGTTTATATTCGACCATATAAGGAGATAAAATAGTAGAGTAGCACCAAGCCAAAAGAAATACTAAAATTAACAATTTTGTGTATAAAAGTGACATAGGAATGAAGGAATAATTGTCAAATGATTGCCTCATCAGAACTTTTTACTTATAGTAACTATGCTAGTTTGAAGTTATATATTTTAACACAATAATTATCATTTTTCATTTTTTCTTTCATTTTGATTAGTAATGCTAGTTTGAGGTCCATTCCAAATATATATTTTGTTCTATATACAAGTTTAGAGCCCTGGCTCTATGAATAAAATGTCGCAGATTTCATATCTGCATCACGTCAAAGTATAATTAAGGGCACGGTACAACAAGGATAATGATGGGGATGATGTTATTCCTATCATTGTATATGCAACATTTGGTCTGATACATTGCACACATCATGGTGGATTATTCTTCATATGGTAGAGACATACATCAGTGTCTATTAATGACGTACCCATGATTCTTTTTAACTTAATGCATATTGTTATAATATATTGTGTGCGTGTCTTGCCAGATAACTAATCAATAACTGATATCGCGAGGAACATCACCCTACAGGGATCCAAGTCAAGGAATTCAACGGTACACTTGAGTTTCTTTATTAGAAAACTGACGACGCGAAACAGTTGAGTTTCATTTTGGCAACTATTGTCAGTTGAGAACAGCCAAATAAGCAACTTGTTGTCATTCAACTTTGCTGAATTTTTTTTCCAGTTAGAATCCTACATGAACGAAGGCCACAGCTAATGCGATACTCTGATAATTTTCCCCACTTGACATAATAAGGATGGTGAACATGGCTAGGTCTGATATGCGCACTTGAACAGGTAACCCTTAAATAATACTTGGACTGTGTCAAGCACAATCTCACCAATAATGGTTCAAACACGACTACTTTTTGTTCTGTCACCCAATTGACGTTGGAGTTTAAATTTGCATTTTCTTGCAGAAACATGAAGCCATTGTTCAATATAAAAACAAGTCAAGTTACTAGCACGTCATACCTCTTGATATAGAGAGACTATGTCCCTAATTGTATCTAATAGAATTTTCAACAAGTAGCATGTATTCACCCACCTGATAAACTACATAATTTAGCCATACAAATGTCCTACTTTAAAAAAATTGAGACGATTCTTTACTAATATCATCTGGTAATCGACTAACTAAACTTTGATTTGTTCAAGTAGGTAAGGTGTCCTTCCCGGACTCCAACTGCCCATCTTACCACTCTGTCATTGGGTGGTTGGACCAGAGGGTTGAGCTCGACAGGAGAATCTGACCAGAAGACGACGAGGTTAGGTACCACGCTGCACTCTGCATCATGGCGGCCAAGCTAGCATATGAGAATCCAGCCAACTTCATGGATACAGTCACCAGCCAGATGGAATTCGTGGAATATTTTGATTGTTGGAATGGTACGTATCCATGATCTGGTTATATACATTGTATTTGATATTTTTTTTTCTGATTTTGCTACGTCATTGCTTAACGAAGATATTATGTATGTATGCAGATTACCAAGGAGCGAAATCAACCAAAACCTTCATGTTCTTCACAGACACGATCGGAGACACATCTCTCATCGTCGTCGCCTTCAGTGGAACAGACCCTTTTGACATGGTGCAGTGGTTTGACTTCTCATGGTACGAGATCCCCATGGTAGGAAAGATCCATGGCGGGTTCATGAAGGCTCTGGCACTGCAGCTCGAGGCAGGGTTGCCCAAGGAATTAGCAGTCACAGACCCAAGCAAGAACGACAAATCGCCACTGAGGAACTATGCCTACTATGAAATCCACCAGAAGTTGAATGCTGTCCTGGAGGCAAACCCCGGCGCACAGTTTCTTGTCACGGGGCACAGTCTTGGTGGCGCACTGGTGATCCTGTTTCCGACCATCCTGATGATCCACAACCCCATCTAGGATCAACTCCTTGTGGGATTTCTTAAACTTTGGATTCGATTCATGTTTATCGGGCTGCATTTGGGTCATGTGTATGAATATAAACAAATTAAACATCATGAGTATGTAACACTTGTTATAAGAAATGAAATCATTCATTATCAATTTGTGATGTCCAGGTGATGAAAAACTGATCATAGCATTATGCTGAAATCGCTTGGAACATTCTGCAAAAAATTTTTGCATGAGAGTGATTACTGGAATATAAAATTTCTCTCCATTATTGTGCAGTACACACACATATACGTGCATGCATGTATTAACTTTTTGATAATGACTGCCTTCACTTCTGATGAAATAGGTGACTTTAATCAGTATGGTTTTTTTAATGTAGGTGATATACTATGGTGTCATGTATTGCTGTATTTTTGAATGTGAAAACCACTAATAGACGACGTTTATTCAAATAGGTGACATTGCACAAAGCCCACTCTAAATAGGTGAAATTCTTTTTTTAGGTAATTGTTAATCATGTCACCTTTTCAATAACAGGTTACATACTTAAATGTCACCTATACCCCATTTTCCAGTAGTGTTCTCCAAGACACAACACATAAATCACAAACTCGAACCAGGCAAGGCAAAGCATGGCGTCCGTGTGTGTGTGTGTGTGGTGGTCATCGTAACCATGCGTGTGTGGTGGTCATCGTAACCACCACATGGGTGAGCATACTTGCCCTAGAGTGCTTTGGGCATCTGTAAGGGTGTCAAAAAACTGATTCTGGGTTAGTTTCAGGTCGGACGACAACCAAGTTCATACAAAATAGCTCAACTCGGAACCGATAGGAAACCAAAAATTTCAGGGTGGTATGTCCGGAACCAGACCCAATTTTATAATCTACAACACATAACTGAATTTGGGTCATATACTTTTGTTAACTATCATTGATATGCAGTAATTTTATATGTTAAGAACTTATTTTTTTCAAAATTTGTCCACCTGGATTCAATCTGGGTTGAATAAATCACCACCCAGAACAAACCTGATTTCAATTCGCACATTGATATCCAAACTCAGAATTAATGTGGATTGATAAAATCTGAAATCAAAATTAAATATTTTCAGATTGGACGGAGTCGGGTTTACGGGTTTGGACAAAATTTGACAGCCTTAGGCACTGGCGTATCATAGAATCCTACATATAAGCACTACAAAATCTCTAAGAGTGGGCGCATATGGGACTAAAAACTCTTCTCATTTGTACAAGAGACAGAATTACTTTTTCCTATTACTAGCTGCACTAATCAGACTTAACATATGTAGATAAATGACATAAGCCATTAAAACCAAAATAAAGATGGAAATTATATGGTCTAAGGCTGCGGGTAGGGTTGTAAATGGGTGTGGGTATAGATATAGGTATGGCCACACATGCATCGTACTCACACTCTTTACACCCCTAGCTGCGGGGCTCCTGTAGAGCTGAGGGGAGGCGGACACTGCATTTGCAAGAGGAGTGGATTTCTAGCTTTTGGAGGTACCGATGGAGCTGGCTGGCAGTGTTAGAGAAAGAGTGGCTGGGGAGTTGGGGGCTATGTCGGCGGTAGGGATGGGTGTCGATCAGTGGCAGTGGCGTGCTGGCGAAGGAGACGTGGATGAAGGGAGAAGAAGCATCCGGGAAAGGGGCCTGGCAGAGGCTGCTAGTTTTGTCGTGGGGCTGTGTAATATACACATGTTGGTAACTGTTAAGAGTGGCCGAGTGTTGTTGGCCGTATCTTTCTTCCTCTCTATGTCTATCGTTATCTCTATATGCACAACAAAAGAATAATCAGCTTGTGCTACAGCAGTACAACTGTCTGCCAGCCCGGCTGATTTCCTTAGTCCTCTCTCTCTCTCTCTCTCAGTAGCCTTTTTAGACGGTGGACGGCATATGACCAGTTACCACCGCCGGAGAGGGACCGTGCCGTCGTCTTGGTCGGCTTACTACTTACTACTAGTGATCTAGTGTGGGGGCTTCCTATTATTGGCAATATGGGTTGTTGAGTAGGGCCGCGTGAACGTGGTCGGTGGACGCCTATCGTTGATTTCGATGCTGATTTCGTTGCCGGGCTGCAACCAGTCACTGTCTGTCTGTAAGTGGTCCTCATTCATATGTATGATATGATTCTTGCGGATAGGACTGACACAGGGAACGTGTTCTCGATTACTTTTGCAAAATTATAACACCAATAATAAAACTGTCTATGGTCTTCTACGTTCTGTCATTATTACTATTATTAAAGGTAAAGAAGAAGATTCGATATAAGAAAGATAGCCGCTTCCAACTCGTTATATCATCTATTAGAAATATGTACATACAATGCACAACCACGCCAACAATGTGAAGCAATCATTTCCCTTCAATTACTTCCCCGACGTTTCAATGCTGCTGCAAATTCAATCGTCCACTAAAAAAAACTTGACATGTGCATACAAACCGATATTTTAAGAATTTGTCACTAAGATAAAAAGGATTACAAGTAAGACAACAAGACTCCCATTAAAAGAGAGTATTAGATATGATCATCACTAAAGTGATTCAAGAGAATGAGGATTTAAATGGAAAATAAAAAATCCAAGAGAATTTAAGATGTTCAAATGTAATATCTCAAAAACGAATATATAAGCTAATGTTATTTCAAAATGTACTTATTAACATATACTAAAACATGACTTCCCAGCCTTAGAGTTCATGA
Source organism: Alisma plantago-aquatica (assembly GCA_963693085.1). NCBI lineage: Eukaryota > Viridiplantae > Streptophyta > Magnoliopsida > Alismatales > Alismataceae > Alisma > Alisma plantago-aquatica. Next base: position 70,826,148 of record OY856412.1, on the reverse strand, counting down.
TTTTGTGAATAGAGTGTCAGTGAACATTGTTCACATGAATACCTCAAACAAAGTATATGTTTTAACCAGCCATTAACAAACGATAGATCTAGATGACCATATCATGCTCATATGACATAAAGAATATATTAAGACACATATAGGAAGAAATATTTAATTTAATGTTATATATTTTACAATATCCGGACCCACTGCCCAAGACCCTAGTAGAGTTTCAGGAGTGACGACTGGCCCCAAAGACCACCATTGGCCTTAATTGTGCGCTTTGTCCTCACTCACGTGCAGGTCAGGATAAACTTCCTGAATGGTCACCTATCCTAGTACTACTCTCGATTGAGCACTCTTAACCATAAAGTTCTTTAATGATGGGCTCACTGAAAAGGAAGTGCACCTTGATGATATGGATAATCCAATCATTCGTGTTAAGATTATTTTATTCAAGGTCTCAAATCATGAGACATTACAATCTCCCCCACTTAGACTGTTGACGTCCTCATCTAGGCTTAAGTAATATGGCCTCATAATCTATCCCCATTTCAGTACAGACCTAAATAGCCCATGTACACCCAGCTCCCGACTACCGCTACCAGTGCAAGGGTGGCTCCATCAACTAGGATAACCCTTTCCAACATGTCTGGATCGTATGGCTCAAAGATTGACATGTCAAAGACCCAAGTAGGCCCCACCTGCTGGAGGAAAATTGGCTCTAATATCATTTGTAACATCTGGGCCCACTGCCCAAAGCTCTAGTATAGTTTCAGGAATGACGAATGGTCCCACAGAGCACCACTAGTCCTAATTAGTGCGATTTGTCCTCACTCATGTGCAAGCGAGGATAAACTTTCTAACTAGTCACCCATCCTAGTACTACTCCGGGTTGAGCATGCTTAACCACATAGTTCTTTAGTGATGGGCTCTCTAAAAAGGAGGTGCACATTGGTGATATGGGTAGTCTACTCTTTCCTTTTAAGATCATTTAATATGAGACCTCAAATCTTGGGACGTTACACAAATAATAGAACATATAACATTGTCATTTAAAGCACAAAAATAAGAAATGTGTTTATAGAATCCAAATAGATGGTTGTCTAAAATCTTTTGGTTATTGAACCAATAGAGACATGGAAGTCTTGTTTGATGGGCAATATTACAAAAGCACTGTTCACTAGATGTAGTGGGAGAGCGAGTATTCTATTAGGACTCATACATATTGATGTTTATAGACCTTTTAGAATAAATGCTAGAGTTAGTTACACGTACCTCATTGTATTTACTGATAATCTCAGTAGATATGGTATATTCTATTTAATGAAATACAAGTCTATATCTCTTGAAGTGTTTAAGGAGATTATGAATGAAGTACGTAAATAGTGTTAAAACATTTCAATGTGATCAATATGGAAAATACTTTGAACCAAGAGTTTGAAGACTTTCTGGGAGACCGTGATAATGTATCACAATGAACTCCACCTTAAACATAATGATGTATCAAAAATAAATCTAGTTGATCTTTCAATTTCCTTTTCTGTGCATGCTTTATACTAAATGTTGTACCGTCTGCAATGGTTCAAAAGACACAATATGAGATATGGAATGGGAAGTGTCCCGATAATATTTTTAGAAAGACAAAATCTTATATAAGAAAATAGTTTCTTGAAAATATTTGTCCATAAGTGTTATTTTAGTGAATACTGCTTTTATAATCCAATTGACAACAAAAGTCTTTATCGCCGGCATGGCTGAATTCCTTAAGAGGAATTTACATCCAAAGGAATCTATAGGAGAAAGTAGAACTTGAAAAGTTCAAGACCAACAAGAAAATATTGAACCTAAAGAGGTACATTGGTAACAATGAGAATCACAAATTGTTGTGAAATCTCAAGTTCCTGATGTAAAACAAAATCTCAAAGATCTAGTAGAACACACCTTGAGATTGAAAGATTATGATATCTTATAACTCAAGAACACAATGAGTTGGTCATAGATGATGAGACAACAACCTAAATAGACACTATTGAGAAACTAGAATATGAGAAATGGCTTAAGGGCCACAGAATCAAGATGGACTCCATGTAACTCCAACAAGGTATGACCGTGGTGGATCCACCTCAAGGAGAAAAACCCATAGGGAGAAATTGGGTCTTCAAGCAGAAGACCAACATGGAAGATAATGTATAAGCCTATAAGGAAGATTGGTTGCAAAGGGTTCCAAACATGTTCAAGGTGTTGTACATTTTAAAATCTTTCACTAGTTGCCATGGTTAAATCCATTAGGATCATGCTTTCCATTACAACTTAGTATGCATGTGAGATTTGGAAAATGGATGTTAAAACCACATTCCTTAATAGGATATTGTAATGGATTTTATGTGACACAACCTAAAGGTTTTATAAATCCAATTATTGCAAATAAAGTCTATAAGTTACAAATGTAATTCTATAGATTGAAGCTAGCATCACAGAGTTGGAATTTTCAATTTGACATGATAGTCAAAGAGTTCAAATTTAGTCAAAATGAAGATGAAACTCATGATTAGAAAGTTAAGAGGAATCATGTTTATATTCCACATAATGATAGCTAATAATGTCCTTATCCTGCAAATATTAAAACCTAGCTAGAAATACCTTCTCTATGAAGGACTTAGGCAAAGCATCATATATCCCAGAAATTGAGATCTATAGAGATAGATCTGGAAAGATTCTTGACCTAGGAAAGAGCACATACATTGACAAGATGTTGAGGGGTTCAACATGCATGACTCATGAGAGAAAATTTGTCCATATTCTATGGATTTAGTCTCTAAAGAGCATAGAGTTGAAGTTCTTGTGAAGAATAGGAAAACATGAGTAAGATGTCATATGAATTCACAATTGGATTTAAAATATGTTAATATATCTTTACTTTGTGTTTATTTCATATTTCATATTACTGTTGTACCTACATGTAATTTTCCCTTTACTATAAATAGAGAGGAGAACCCTGTTGGGTCTCTCACGTTGCCTAGTGCAACACACACAGATCCGTCTCCCGTACGTTAACATGGTATCAAGAGCAAGTTGATCCGACGCCGCCGCTTCCGCTCCTCTCCCCCCTAGCACCGACGCCCCCCCTCCCTCCCTCTCCCTTCTCCACCACAGGGCCCCGCCGGCCCTCTCCTTCAGGCCGCCACTGCCCGGGCGGCTTCTCGGCTAGCCGCCGGCGTGCGGCAGCCGCAGGGGGACTGCCGGTGACGCAGATCCTGCCCGGCTAGGAGTCTTAAACCCCGTCTCTTGCTGCTGGGCCTCCGGTGGCCATCTCTATGCTACCGTAGGCTCATTCGCTCGGAACCGGGGCTTCGTCTTCGTTTTTCGGAAAGTTTCCAGCAACTTTTCGGCTCGTTTTTGGCGGACAATCTTGCTGTTTGAGGACTTCCGGGTGATCCAACGGCTCTCTAAAGCCCTACCCGGAGGTCTAGTCTCTTCCACCGTGCCTTCCTAATCACATCTCCTTCATGTGTGATTAGGAACCTCTTGTTTGAAGGCTGTCGATGCGTCAGTAACGCATCCTCTTTTCAGTCTCTGTTGTGACGTGTATCTCTCCGTCACGGGATGCGTATCTGTCCGTCCACTCAGCCTTCTTTGTGACGTGTATCACTCCGTCACCCATATCCCAGTTGCATCATGGAGAACAAGACCTATTATGAGGTCTCTCCTATTCCGATCAAGCTCAATGGGAAGAATTTTTTGCTATGGATGAATGCGGTTCATACTGTCTTGGAATCACGCGATCGGGCAAAGTTTGTTGATTCTGCACCTCTCACTAGCACTGATAAAGACTATGCCGAGTGGAAACGTCTTGACAGCCTAGTGAAGACTTGGCTATGGGGTAGCATGGAACCTTCTATTGCTTCTAGGTTCATGTTCTACTCCACCGCTAAGGAGATTTGGGATGCCGTTAAGCAGCACTATGCTCAGGAGAAGAATGCTCTTCGCCAGTTTATGATCTATGATCGTCTGTTTGCAGAGAAACAAGGTGATAGAACCCTTGAAGAGTATTTCGGGGTGATTCAAGCTATCTCCCAGGAGTTGAGCTACTATCATCCAGTGAAGGTTGCTGAGCAGATCAAAGATAGAGATGATCTTGTCACTGCTAAATTTCTATCTGGCCTTAGCTCCTCATATGGTTCAGCAAGAAGTGTGATACTTGCATCCGACAAATTACCGAGCCTTGCAGAAGCTTTCTCTAGGATTCAGCAGTCCACTTTTGAGTCAGTTGATCCTACTCCTGTTGTCTCTTCTGGAGATTCTCATGCCTCCATTGCTGCAGCAGTTCGCGGAGGCCGACCTGCACCTACACCAGCTGACAGACCTAGCTTGGGCAGAGGACGTGGGACTCGTCCTCGATGCACTTTCTGTGACAGACCAGGACACACTGTTGAGAAATGCTGGAAGAAACATGGGCGACCTGCCGCCCCACCTGTTGGAGCTGCCAACTGTGCTACTTCAGACTCTACTACTGCGAGCTCGAGTTCCTCTGGCATCACACTTACTCAGGAGGAGTATGACAGGTTTATCCAGGCAACTCAACATTGGAGTATGGGTGCCTCATCTGCTTCTACATCACATCTTGCCTCTACAGCAGGTAATCAGGCTACATCTTTTATGGCTTCTGGATTCGCAACTCCCTGGGTGGTTGACTCTGGTGCCTCCCAGCACATGACTGGTATGAGGCGATTGCTCCGCACATTTGACTCATATATTCCTCACCCATCTGTTACCTTGGCAGATGGTTCTGTGAGGAAGGTGGTAGCTAGTGGTTCTGTGTCCCTTACACCAGATATTGATTTGAAATTTGTTCATTTTGTACCTGAATTTCCATTCAATTTGCTTTCTGTTGCCAAGTTGATTGACACTGTAAACTGCACAGTAACATTCAGGCCTTCTTGCTTTGTTTTACAGGATCTCAAGAGTTTGAAGATGATTGGTGGGGGGCCTAGGAAAGGTGATCTCTACCTCTTTCCTGGTGATTATCTACCTCACCATCCACCTCCTGCTCCAGTTTCCTCCGCCATGCTGAGTGGTTCCCCCTTGCTGTGGCATTGCAGATATGGCCATCCTTCCTTAGAAAGGTTGAAGAAGTTGGAACCCGATCTAGCTCATGTGTCCTCTTTAGAGTGTCAGTCTTGTCAGTTGGGCAAACATCATCAGTTGTCCTATCCTGTTCGTGTCAATAATCGGGCTTCTAGTCCGTTTGAGTTAGTCCATAGTGATGTATGGGGTCCTGTTAAAAACCAGAGTTATAATGGTTTTAGCTATTTCATTTCTTTTGTGGATGATTACTCTCGCATGACATGGATTTATCTTTTAAAAAGTCGTGACTCTGTGCTTTCCATTATCAAACATTTTCATAAACAAATTCAGGTTCAATTTAACTGCAATATCAAAATTTTTCAATCTGATAATGCCCTTGAGTATGTTCAGAAAGCGATGAATGAGTTTTGCAGTTTGGTTGGTATGATTCATCACACCTCTTTCCCTCACACTCCTATGCAGAATGGTGTTGCTGAGCGAAAGAATCGCCATCTTTTGGATATCACTAGGTCTATCATGTTTGAATCCAATGTGCCTAAACGTTTCTGGTCTGAAGCTCTTCTCACTGCCTGTTTTTTGATTAATCGGCAGCCCTCTTCTGTTTTGCATGGACGCACTCCCTTCTCTGTCTTACGCCCTATGGATAAACCGTTTCATGTTTCACTTCGGGTTTTTGGTTGTACATCCTTCGTTCATACCTTTGATCCCAAACAAGACAAACTCTCTCCTAGGTCCTTGAAAACCTTGTTTCTTGGTTACTCTGGTACGAGTAAAGGTTACAAGTGTTATTGCCCGAGTTTGCGTCGTATGTTTGTTTCTAAGGATGTCACCTTTCATGAAACCAGTCCATATTTTGCACATGCTATGAGCAAGGGGGAGCAATTGAGTGAGGGAGTGCCACCCGCAATTCAAAGTGAGGGAGTGCCACCTATCATTGTTGAGGACATACCGCATGATCCACCTACCATTCAACCCTATACCCAGGTTTATCACAGGCGAGGTAGACAGGATCTAGATGAGGTAGCAGCACAAGTCCATGAGCCTCCTTCGCCATCTTCTACTCAAGAGATTCCTGCAGAGGCTTCTGACCTTGATCTTCCTATTGCTGTCCGGAAAGGTATACGTTCATGTACTATTCGACATCCCATATCGAATGTATGTTGTTTGTCGCACTTATCTACACAGGCTCGTGCATTTGCTGTTGGGATGGACTCCATTAAGATACCAAGACACCACTTAGAGGCTCTGAAGGACAGTGGCTGGCAGCAGGCAATGCAGGTGGAAATCTCTGCTCTGATTGACAATGGCACATGGGATCTTGTTACTTTACCTGCGGGCAAGAAAGTTGTGGGTTGTAGATGGGTCCTTACAGTCAAACACAACCCTGATGGATCGATTGAGCGGTTGAAGGCCAGATTGGTAGCAAAAGGCTACACACAGACATATGGAGTGGACTTCTTTGAGACTTTTTCTCCAGTTGCTCGTCTCAATTCTGTGCGGATCCTTATATCTCTAGCTACTACTTTTGATTGGCCTCTTTTCCAGCTGGATGTCAAGAACGCCTTTCTTCATGGGGATCTTCAAGAAGAGGTGTATATGGAGCAACCACCAGGTTTTGTTGCTCAGGGGGAGTGTCAGAAAGTCTGCAAATTGAAGAAAGCTATCTATGGGTTAAAGCAATCTCCTCGAGCTTGGTTTGACAAGTTCAGTGATGTTGTTTTACAGATGGACTTCTCTCGTTCCATGACTGATCACTCTCTATTTTATTCAAATTCTTCTGGTGGGTCCATAATTATTGATGTCTATGTTGATGATATTGTGATTACTGGCAGCGATTCTACAGGCATATCACGTGTGAAGGAAGGACTACAACAACACTTTCACACAAAGGACCTGGGGAAGCTGAGATACTTTCTAGGGATTGAGGTTCTTAGATCCCATGCAGGTATAAATCTCTCCCAGAGAAAGTATGTCCTTGACTTGCTACAGGAAACGGGTATGAGTGATTCTAAGCCCGTATCCACTCCTATGGATTATCACATCAAGGAGGTGGAAGATGATACTGCATATTCAGATCCAGGTCATTACAGGAGAATAGTTGGGAAGTTGATTTACCTAACTGTCACAAGACCTGATATTTCTTTTGCTGTTGGAGTAGTAAGTCAACACATGTGCACACCACGACAGTCACATTGGACAGCTGTATGCAGGATACTGAGATATCTGAAAAGTGCTCCTGGAAAGGGGATCACTTATTATAAACCTAAGAGTCCTCTATCTTCTTTGACTCTCACAGGTTATGCAGATGCAGATTGGGCTGGTAATCAAAGTGATAGAAGATCCACATCTGGATACTGCACCTTTCTTGGTGATCATCTGATTACTTGGAAGAGCAAGAAACAACAAGTGGTAGCACGGTCTAGTACTGAGGCTGAGTACCGTGCTATGGCACATGCATGCTGTGAACTGCAATGGATCAAATCTGTCTTATCTGAGTTGAAGATTTTGATTCAAACTCCCATGATTCTCAAGTGTGACAATCAATCTGCTATACATATTGCCAGGAATCCTGTCTTTCATGAGCGCACAAAGCATATAGAGGTTGACTGTCATTTCATCAGAGATCAGATAAAGAATGGCAATGTGGTGACGCCATATGTCAAGTCTGAAGATCAACTAGCTGATATCTTGACAAAGCCATTAGGTCCAACAATGTTCCAGAATTTATGCGGCAAGCTGGGCATCCACAATGTGTACACTCCAGCTTGAGGGGGAGTGTTAATATATCTTTACTTTGTGTTTATTTCATATTTCATATTACTGCTGTACCTACATGTAATTTTCCCTTTACTATAAATAGAGAGGAGAACCCTATTGGGTCTCTCACGTTGCCTAGTGCAACACACACAGATCCGTCTCCCGTACGTTAACAAAATATATGCAATGTTGTATACTCATCACATTGTCTCTTATGTATTGGATATGATGAGAGGATATCTATTAGATCCTAGTGAAGGTCAATTGAATGCCATAAAGAACATCCTGGAGTACTTGAGAAGCACTAAGGATTAGTTCTTTGATTATGGTAATAAGGAAGAGTCGGGTGTAAAGGGTTACACTGATGTAAGCTTCCAAAGTGACAAAGAATATTTATGATCGCTATATAAATTTTTGTTTGACCTTAAAATATAACTATAAGTTGGAAATGTTCTGAGCAAGGGATAGTTGTTTAATTCTACAGTAGAAGCTGACTACCTTGCTATTTTGAAAACAACAAAGGATACTATATGGATCTAGAAGTTCATGCAGATGAAATTGTGGGAGGATCCAACCATTGATGTCACTGTAGAAATACTATGACAACAATGGAGATATTAGATTTGAAAGTAATCTCATATAGCATACTATGACAATTCCATCTCCTGTGAGAAGTAATATAGTGAGGAGATGTAAAAACTTGCAAAATACAGACTAGAAGCAAATGTTTCTCACCCACTATATAAGAACTTATGCAACAGAACATGATGGACATGTTAAAGATCACTTGGAATAAGATTCATAAGTAATTGGTTCTAAGTGCAAGTGGGACTCTATTGGTATGTATACCCATAGAGCCAATCGTATGATGATTGTAATGGGGAATCATATACTTGATTTGACAATTATAAAGGAAATTCCATCTATTATGCTTATCTCAATCATTAGATGATGACACAAACATGGTATATATCTAAAGAATGATGTTGCTCTATGACGTGTTTTCAGGTTAGGACCTCAACAATGAGATCATATGCATGATAAGAGTACATACATTCTTGTAATGTTTGTAGTTGGATATATTATTGTGGAAGTAGAATAGATGAAAATAATACATAAGACTAGAATGTGTGTTTATTGATGACAGAGTCTCATTAGTCATGATATGGAATATCAAGTCAAAAACATAGATACATGTTAGATAATAGTGTATCGAACAAACCCACCTTGAGAGTGATACATGGAGACCATGGAATAGTAGCCAAAATCAACTCTCAAAGTGATAGTAGTGATTGTCATTCTTAGACCTGATCACTACACTCATCACATGTTGTTCAATGTATTTTGACATCATCCAACGTGATCTTGAATAAGGGTTTCCATAAAGGTGATGCTTGGGTACATTGTGACACACGGGGATTGATTGTGAGTGATGCAGATGGGATTTGTCCCTCCTATATGAGATTGATATCTTGGCCACTTAATAAACGAGACTGAGAAACATATAGTCATACTCATGTAACTCAATATGTGATATGTGAGAATACATGCATCTCATACAGTCTACTCTAGTTCAAGGAACATGGATTGAACATTGAGAAGATGATAATTCAATGCCTCAAGTTCAATCCACATATCAGATACAAAGGAATGATACGATCACTATAACATTGATCACTGATTGTAGATTGAAGTTGTTCTCCAACTTTACACTTACTTAGGTAACAATGATGTGTTGCTAGACACCGCTCATTGCTTGTTATGTCATAAATTGGTTATGGATATTCACGGCCAATGTAATTTGGTACCTATAGGTTCCCACACATACGATATACTTGGAAAAGGTGTTTACTCATAAATATAGTTTAACTTGATTACTAAAGTGTTTAGGTATTCAATTTAAATAACATTGGATGAAAATTGGTTTAACTAGAAGACCGCCTAATTTAAAATATGAATCGTTCAATTCACAAGTGAACTGACATGTTCAAGATGTAAAAGGACCGGTTCAAATTGTGAATCCCCCAGTTCAATGATCAGTATGACTAGATCAAGGATTAATATTGATGTCATATTGTGCATTAGTCATCACATTAAAAGTGAATATGTTTGTGAATGGGAAATATAATGAAGCGACTGACAAGTGTTGAATCGACCATTTCACATACAAACCAACTGATTCAGAAGTGAACCACCTGGTTGAGGGTGTCAACTGACCATTTCAGTAGCAAACTGACCAGTTTGTTATTTATAGTAGCCACTAATTTTTTAAAATTTGTCTCTTTGACTCCCATTGATCTGAAAACCCTGACCCTAGCCCTCCTATAAATAGAAGATTAGTCAAGACTTTTAGTAGACACAACAATAAGATCTGACAATTGTTTTCCTCCCACAGTTGTGGTAACATGAGAGCCTTAGCAAGTTTTGCCCGTAAAAGGGAGAGACACCAAGGGAGAGACAACAAGGAAGAGGAAATCAATGCTTGCACATTGATGTTTGAAGGGACAAATCCTTCCCATTGGTTCTAGTAGTGCAAGTAGGAGTTCTCAATGGTCCACATGGACTATGTAGAGGTTTGGAGGTTGTTGCCGCCACATTAGGATGACAACAACCATCGTCGTTTGTGGTGTTGCACTAGGAGGTCGTCACTATTTGTTCATGTGCGTCATGAAAAGAGTGCACATAATCGTGCAACATTGGTCAATGGATTTGCTCCAGGACTAGGTATATCTCTTGCTATCCTTCTTTCCTAGATACATCTTTGTTGACAAGATCATCTGGCAAGAAATAGGGGAAAAAGTTTTTGTTTCTGCTACCTTCTCTGTCGTGCCTATTCCCCAACACATTATCTCTATGCTTGTGGTATAGTAAATTTGAAACCTAAGGTGAGGAATTCAACACTTGGAATCTATTGCAACGCTCTTGGGATAGGATTTGTCTATATATAGCAGCAATGCCAGAAAATCTGGTCAAGTGGGTTACCAACAGGGAATGTTTCTAATGTCAAACTGAGATCTTCAAAATATCCTCAAACACACTAATACATACATATCACATTAGGATCAAACTCACATTAATTATATAAATCGTAAAATCATAATTTTGTTATTACTAATTTAGGTCACATAACACATATCATCTTGTAGAGAAAACACTTATGATTCTAAAACATTGTTGATTTTATTTTTCTATCTTATCAATATTTAGTCATGCATTTTACAAGTTCTGATCTATTTAAAAATCAAAATAATCACATCTCTATTACTTTAGGAATGATTCATAAATACCACAACAATAGATGTAGATTTTTTTTATTCCAAAAACATTTTTAAATTTTATAGAGGCTGCAATAATTAGTTATAAATTATACAAGTCATAATATTTAGTATGTACTAGATTCATCCCTGTACTCTCAGGTCTGAGCAGAAAAAATTTGTATATGGTGTTTCAAATGAATCATAATTTTGTTAGCATGTTGATTCTTGTTTGTGTGGCATATACAAATATTGTTCTCTTGTGTATATATGGTGTGGCTAAGGTGATAGAACAATTTGTATCAAATTCTTTTCATAGTATGGAAATAAGAGAGATATTGGGCTCTTATGCAAATGTTTCTGAGCGGGTGTTGATGTTGAAATCAATTTTAATTACCCATATTTTTTGGAATGTGATTAATTGGTGATCGATTGTGTTTAATGTTTTGAGTAATCTCATTTAGTGTAAGGGTTCTTACAAGTTGGTATCAGAGCTTTAGGTTAACTGAATCTACAGGGACACTAGGACTTAGGACTAGGATGATGTTTAAGTAAGGAACATAACATGAAAATATAGTGCATACTACCTAATCTCATCACTTGGATGCCCTGTCCAGGCATTCAATTATTGAAGAAACAGTAAGTATGGAACTCTTAGATTGTTATCTTTTTTATTACTCTGATCAAGTAGTCATTTTGAAACAATATGAAGAGCATAATGAAGCAGAAATCATGGTGCAAATATCTCAATCTTACCTCAAGAGAAGATGAGAATTACATCATTATATATCAAAACTTGAGTATTTGGTAACTATAAGAGAAAGATATAACACCATGAAATCTAAATCTGAATACAAATAAGCAAAAGAGGAGTTCTTGAAGATGAAATTCAAGAATATAATAAAGTAAAAGACAGATAAGTCTGTGCTTATAAAGTGATTCAAGGTATGAAATCCATTTAAAATGGAGAGAAGTCCTATGATAAGTATAAACTGAGAAGTTGAATGGAAATAATGATAAAGGAATAACGTGGAACCTGAGTTAATCTTAGACCAACCTAGATATGTAAGAAAGTTTTAATGAAAAATTAGCATTGCATGTGAAAGAAATTAAGGGAGATGATCCATGTTTAATGAAGAAAATGTGGAATATGATGATTTACATGTTGATAAGCGATTGAAAAACATAATAAAATAAGAAAACATACCCAACTGTGATAAATAGTCATCAAGGAAGGAGTAATAAAATATATTAATCATAATTATTCATATGCTAATGGCAAGGAACCCAAAATAAAAAAAGGTAAAATGATACATAAGAAGTTGTAACATGCATAATAAAAATAAAATTGGGTACTTTTTGCTAGTGACCCTTGAATAATGCTGCTATGATGTGGAAAGTGTGTTTCCTTTATAGGGCAATACTTTCAAGTGGATCATTTCCCCTTGGTATGTGTGGATTTGTTGTAAACATGAGGTTGGATAGCGTGTCATAGCATGAGGTTTATTAGACTATGGTTCTAAGATCATAAGGTTTGTGAAGAGTTTGCTTTTGATCCTTCCAATAATTAGGAAGACTCCTCTTATATGCCTTGATATTTGTTTTGGTAAAAGTGGATGAGATAAGGATGTGAGTTCCTTATAGCACATGAGGTGGATACCAAGGTAATGAATCCTAGTATCCAAGATATATCAACAGTATGGGAAGTATGTGAAAGTTGGAGATGTTTATTAAATGAACATTCCAAGTGTTCCTCTCCCTTAGAGAGAGATAGAGAGTTGATGATGACCCTATAAATGTTGTTTGAAAGGAAAAACAAAAGTGATTCTATAATGTTGTGTATGGTCTAGTGATAGCTGGGTAAGACCACTATCAAGGATAGATGGTTTTTTTATCAGCAGACATGTGTTACGGTGTTCCTTTAAGATAAACCTAGGATCATAATATCAATGGATAAGAGTTAGAGTGGATGACACAAGTTACATGACCATGATGAGTTTAGGATTATGTCTTTTAGACTAACCAATGTACTAATAGAATTTATGAATAGGAGAACCAGAGTGTTCAGGTCATGTCTTACAAGTTTTAGCAAGCTTTGAATGATGACATCTCAAAGTATTCTAGAGATGGTTAGTAACATGGTCAATATATTTGTTAAACCTTAAGAATGTTGAAGCAACTGTACTTATGTGTGACAATTATAGCAAGAGTGAGTTGGGGGTTGATTAGAGTATCCTCTTGGAGTTATGATACCTCTATTAAGTATGTTATGTGAATCCTGATAAGATGAAGACAGTGTCATTGTTCTACTCCTAAAAAGGTAAATCAAAAAGTTATATTTGTTAATGGTTACATACAAATGTATGATTCTTCAACCAAACAGATGGTCAGTTCACCATTAAGATGATTATAGAATCCTCTCCCTCTCTATATATATATATATATATTTGATTCATAGTTCTTGAAAATTAGGAGATGTGTACCTGGTTGATTGAGTTGTTAATTACAACAACCATTAAAGGGGCATAGAAATGAAACCTTATAAAGTTACATATGATAAGAGATACATATTCTATGCTTGGTAAGATCCAACGAGTATGGCCTCTAAGTGATGTGTTGATACAATAGGTATAATTTTATGACGATAGCTAGAATTTAAAGTTGAAAATTACTATTAGATTTGTATAGGTGGCACAACAAGATTCTAGGTTCTATATTTGCAAATGTCTTCTTATGTGTGTGTGGGGGGGTTTGTGCTGACCCAAGCTAAGATATGTATGAATTGAAAGAGAAGAATATGTCTTCTATGAGAATGATGTGACATCATCATGTGATGAACGTAACAATGTGGAAGATTGAGGATGAGGTGCACGATAAGTGTCCATCTTTGTTTATCTTGGATTTCAGGGGCGAAATCCATGTTAGGGGTTTATGATTGTGAGACCCCTAACCTTGCTTAAATCATTTAACATGCTTAATTATTATAATTTAATGTTTAGAATCTTAATCTAACATTGTGATATGCTTTGTAATCATAATAAAAGCTTAAGTTTCAAGTTTGGTCCAATTTGGACATTGTTTGTGCAAATTATGCAATTTTATGCACATTTTGGACTTTTCTATAATTTACCCAATTGAGAGGTTTTATTTGCAATGTATCACTTTTAATATGTTCTTTTGATGTTACCTCATAATTCTTTAGCTTTTTGAGCCATGGGGAACCTATTTGAACCTTGGTTTGGAGGTGTTTTCCTCAAGGGTATTTTAGGGTTTACCCCTTTATTGATGAGCTACCTTTAGGAGTTATCAAGAAAATGGTTTATTTGCTTTGCTTGCTAAATCAAGAAATAAGGGATAATAAGGTATCCATGGATGGTGGGTCAGCTTCTTGTGTGGCTTCTTGCATATCCTTAATAGTTTAAGGCCATGGATGCATGGAGAGCTTTTTAGACATCCCGTGCTTCTTCTCTCCCTTATCCTAGAGCTTTATGTATATATTTTTGAGCTCCCAAATGAAAGTTTTACTTTCCACCACTTCCCTCCTACTAAGAACATCGTTCCCTATCTTTTTAGTTGCATAGGACCTGTCCAAGGTAGAATAAGAAGGCAAATTTGTTGGTGGAAGCTCCTAGGGTTTTGTTTTGCTCTCTTTTAGGGTTTAAAAAGCTTCCTTCTAGTGATCTTAACCTAAATGAGTAATAATCCCCTTCCTTCCTCCATTTATTTTTCTGTTATCCTTCCTCCTACCTTTCTCCGGGTTGGATTCTTTCTGTTCGATGGTAGAAAATACTCTAAAGCTCTAAAACCCTACCTTTCTTGCTCCTTATGCTTAAGATTTGCTCATTTGATGAACAAAGGTGCTAGATGGACAAGTTCACAGCTTATGCTTGGATTTTCTACCCTACCTACTCATGTTTTATTTTGTTTGGGAGTTTATCTTCTAATAATAGGCAAGTTTTATAATTTGTTCCATGTTTATTTCTTACCATAAGCTTACTAGCTCATGTTCTTGCTTTTAAATGATGATCCATGCACTAAAAAGCTATGCTTGATTTGGATTTTGATTTTTATAATGTTCCCTATTCGGATTTCAGTTCTACATGAACCTTTGATCATGTGTACGTTATTCCTAAGGTATAATATGACTTGGATCAAGTTTGTTTGACAACCGACGGTGCTAAACATCTATCAACCAATGGTCGATTTTAGGGTTTAAAGTTGATTTCTTCTATAAATACATGACTCAATGGTGGTACCATTGTAACAACTGATGGTGTTGTCTTCATGACAAATGATGGTGCTGACAAAGGTTTTCAACTGGTTTTCACCCCTTAGGTTAGGTTTTGGCCAAATTAGAAGCTTAGTGATTAATAACTAAGTACCCTAATGATGTTATCAATCAATGGTGATATTAGTTTGATATTTGATGGTGACTAATGAATATAGTGTTGATCTAACAACCTATAGTGACTTAATGGTCACTACTGATGGTGGATCAGGTCTCCAAAACCTATGGTGAGTTAAGAATGTAGTTGCAGCATCAATTAAGCCTTAAACAAATGGTTTCTCGGGTCATTTGATGCGAATGGTCGGACCTATACTCCAATTGATGGTTTTAATATATGAACTTGACCTAATGATTAAGATCTAATGTTTCTTCATCCAATAAATTGGAATGATCCCTAAATTTAATATGTTGGTCCTAATAAAGTGATTTAAATGGTTTCCTTTATGAGATCAACTTAAGAAGCTCATTTACTGATAGTTTGTTTTAAATAAACAATCGCTTGTGGGTTTTACCCTACTCTCAATGGAACGTTTTATGTTGTTAATTAAGGGATGTCTAGGGTTAGATGGTGACTCTTTCTAGGTGGTTTGTTCAAGATGTTTACTTATGTAAATGACCAATGGCTTTACCTTTTCAACATTTAATGGTTAGAAGTTGATGCCTTAATATTCCCATTGTTTTGGGTGAAGCCTATAGTGTCATGTTATGATTCCAATGATGAGAATTTGATGGTTCAATGCCTTAAACTTGTAGTCTTACCCTTTCCCACATATGATTATGATTGATAATCACCATAATGAATTAACGGGTAACCCTAATGAGGTATAGCTTGTTATACCTAGCTTTAATATAACTAAATGATGGTAATTGGGTATGAATAGTCCTTGAATGATTAATACAATCATGGAGTACTCTCTTATTGTTGTTGAAACCTTCATATGCTATAACTCGATGGTTACGCCTTTATTTATGTGTGGATTCATACTTGAAAATAGTATGCAATGTGATGGTGATGCTTCATCCTATGAATCCATGATCCAATGGGGATGATGTGAGTTAGGGTTTGGGTATGAGTGCTGATTAGTAACATTAATATACTTTATCTTGTTGAACCTAAATGCAAATAGATAAATATGAGTATCCATGTTTAACCTTCTTATATGATGCCATGATGGTGAAATAACCTCCTTAGTATGATCATAACCTTTATGTGTTAATTGGTGGTCATCATAGCCACATGGTTGATACTTTCTTATACTAAACTTGTGCATTATGAATATGATGAGGGTTAATCATATCTATATTGCTTGCATGTTGATATGATAATGGAATGTTCTTAATGTTAATATAACCCTGCTATGATTGTTTATGAATATCCCCCAGCTTATTAATGTAATCTTGTTCTGATATGGTCTATTATATGTAAGTGATGTTGTTGATCCTTGCTATAAGGCATGGAAATATAATGATGATCTTACAGGTAAAAGTATGATGGTTTTAATGACCTTTAGGCATGGTTGAGTCCTGAATGATGTGTAATCCTCTTGTGTCGATAAGGGTTTATACCCTGTGATATTGTGAAAAAGATTTATATCTTGTGATAGTATGATGACTAGTGTAGTCTCATGAATGGCAAGTAAATAGTACCATGTGAAGATGAGATGAGAAATTGTATTTCACAAGTTTTATAACTTTTGAAGTTGTGATACTTATATGCTTGATAGATGTGAATTAGGGTTTGTATGTCCATTTGTTTGATGCAGCCTTAATTCACCCAATTGGCATAACTAATCAAGTGGAACTTAATCGTGTAGTACACTGTTCCATAGTTCCATCTGAGTGTCAGAACTTGTTAGATGGTGAAACGAGTATTCCTACTCAAAGAACATACTGATGAGTATGTGGGGTGCTTGTCATCCTGAATTCAAGTGTTTAGGGAGGATAATTGCGGTCATACCTTGCCCTCAGTTTGAGAATGGCTGTGGTCGTGTCTCGGTGATTATATATGTGATGAGATTGGAGGACAACTGCGGTTGTACCTCAAATGGTAGGGTATGCGTATCGACCTCCTTTCACTAGTGTCATGACATATATCTAGGATGGGCTAGGTTGTAGCATCTTGACCTTATGTTTCATTGTGGCTGACTCGTACTGACCGGGGGCAGAGAAGATCTTAGGAGTCTGGCTCTTCCTAGATCTTGTATGTCACTGATTGTGACCAAGCGGTGGTCAGTTGGAACTTGAGTGGTATCCTCAAATTCCTTAGGTCTTAATAAAAGATGTAATACAGTTGTGTAGCATATTTATTTAGGGTTATACATGACATTTCACATTAGATTATAACCCTTATTTTTTATCTTTACATAAAGATGATGCTTAGTGCAACTAAGAGATAATAGATATACTCAGGCTGTGGATATGATTAAGATTGTATATGCATACAACAGTAGCCATGCTTGAGATAGTAGATATACTTAAGTTATGGATATGCTTAAGATTGTAGGTGCATACATACAGTAGCCATGCTTATGTTGATAACTATACTACTACTGCTGATTATTATCATGATGCTAGCTATCTCATGTTGTTTTAGGTATGTTTAGCATGCTAGCCATGCCTTTGTAACTAAAGATGCATATACTGCTAATCATGCTTATCCAGATAGTTGTGCTTATGTTGTTAGGACTTCTTATGATGTTGATATGTTCAACCTTAGGACATGCTAATGTTGTTAGCTATGCTTATGTGGCTAGACTTATTCATAATGATAGAGATTCTATGTAAGTAGACTTTCTCATAATGCTAGATATGCATATGCTATTGACTTGCTTATATTATCAACAAGATAAAGGATGATAGTCTCACTAATGATGATAGTTATTATCTACTCATTTATGTATTTTGTTAATCACCAGTATTGCTAAGATTATTTGTCATATCTGATTAAACTGCTTAAACTGTTTAGTTACTTAAAAATGTTGTAATCAATAAATGTTGTTGGAGGTTATATCTCTTGTTGGGACATGGATCTCACCCTTGTGGTTTGCCACATTTTTTTAGGTAATCGGAAGTGAAGAAAATAAACCTATGGCAGCAAAGAGGAGCTATAATAATGAATCTATAAGAAATTTTATTAGATGTCTAGTATGTCCTAGAGTCATCCATGTACTCTCAGGTCTGGGTGGGAAAAGTTTCTATATGGTGTTTCAAATGAATCAGAATTTTGTTAGCATGTTAATGCTTGTTTGTGTGGCATATACAAATATTGTTCTCTAGTGTATATATGTTGTGGCTAAGGTGATAGAACAATTTGTATCAAATTCTTGTCATAGTATATATATAAGAGTTATATTGGGCTCTTATGCAAATGTTTCTGAGCGGGTGTTGATGATGAAATCTGTTTTAATTTACCCATATTTTTAGGTATGTGATTAATTAGTTATCGATTGTGTTTTACGTTTTGAGTAATCTCATTTAGTGTAATAGGTTCTTAAAATTACTTTCCTCCTTTCTCCCTCTTCCCATTACTTCCCTCCTCACTCCCCATATCTTCCCTCAAAATTTATCTCCTTTTCACTCACTTCCCTCCTTTATTTTTCTCTTTTCTGGAATGGAGGAAAAAAGAGAGAAACAAAAACAAATTGATGGAAGAGAATAGCTTCCAAGTAGGCAAAGTACAAAAAATCTAGAGTGTATCTAGATGGGGGATTATCAGGGATCTAGCCCCTCTCCTCCCATAAAAAACTCTAAATTGTAAAGAGAGATAAATACGAATCATATATACATATAGTTATTTTTCACAGTATGCTAAATAAAAGAAATAAATCATCAAAGTGGTAGTTTGCACCTTTAATTGTGTGAATGGGAAAATCAATTCTTGGTATATACAAAATTTTCTTGTCAACCTCCATTTGTAAACTTAGCCCCTCATGTTATGGGCTTATGATTTTTCCCCTGGCAACAAGTATATCAGTGGGATAGGTGGTGGGATAAGTAGGGTAGGTGGAAAGGTGGAGTGGTAGGATTTGAGACATTTGGACAACAACAAAGATATCTAGGCCTCCTTTCTCAACAGTTGGGGTATAGGTTAGGAAGTCAGTCCTCCGATGTCAATTTACAAATGACAAAGATACATATTAGTATTTTATATTCCTACATCATAGAAAACGATTAGCAAAATAATTCTATATATAATTTTGGGTCAATCGGGTTTTTTAGGTTGAAAAGTGCAAATCTTGATCTGAATTGCAAATAAATTTAGGTTTTCTAGCTTCGTGTCATTACGGTTGGAGTCCTAAAAATCAAGATCTAGACCCGCTTTAGTCATGTAAAGTGAGACAAGTTCTATTTTACCATCCCGGATTGTCAGAAACCATTGCTAGGGTTTTTCCTCTAACTTCTTATCATAGGCTCATCGTGGTATAAGTTACACCTTGTTTGGGATTTTCTTATAGAATCGCCTTTGTGCATTTGGTTCATGAAACTAGAGTTTTAGGGTTAATATGTCAGTTGTGGTATGCGATAAATTGAGTACAACATGGTGAAAAAATTCATCGAATGAGTCATCATCATGAAAGCTACATAGTTGTCAGCTATATTTTGGTGAGCCCAATCATGGAACCAATCCCATTGATGAACTACATTTTTTGTGACATGATCCATCAGCTTAATTGGAACTACCACCATGAAGTTGTACTTTTATAAAGAATGCATTAATATAATCATATAAAAAAATGGTAAGCATAGTATCTGTTGAAATTTGAAAGACCATATGATGTTTTCTAGGGAAGGGATATGACTCAAGTCTTGTGGAAATATATGCGGATGTTGGACTTGAACCACACATATTGTTCATTAATATAATGTTGAAGGATCTAATAGATTGATTAGATTAAGACTCATGAGATTGAAAATGACCATCATAGTGTAAATTCACATTTAGTATCAATGAGTTAGATGCCATATTTCTATTACTAAAAACCAAATTTATATGCTATATATCTGAATTATTATAGCTTTAAAATAGTTCACAACAATGAATCTAGTACGATGTAATTATTACAATTTTTTTCAACAATTCACATTTACCATTATGTTAGAATGTAATTGTTACACCCACATATCTTAATAACCAATAATCATGAGATCATGGCACAAGTTGAAGACTAAAATAATACAAAGATCAATATTTCTTTATTTCAAACTCTTTGTTTCCTCACATTCAATCACATAGACTAACTTTATAAGGGAATTTGAACCTTGATTCCTCTAATATGATTACAATAATAGAGATATATATCTAAACATTCATTATGTTTCTCACACGTTCATGTACATATAACTTGATAATTAGATACATGCTCTATCAATGGGAAAACAAAATTACACATCACCATTTAAAAGTCTCTTATTCTCTACTAGGACCTAGATCACAGGGTCTAACTAAATTTGACTAATATGATATTTAGATCTTGTGCCAGGTCTATTCTGGCATTGACATTCTTCAATCCACAAGGTTTTACTAAGAATTTGTGAGTATAGGGGTGAGCCTACACTCTTAGTGAATGAGAACTTCAAATAAATAATATAAAGAACTTAATTATTCAAGAGATATATTAGTGAGCAATGAAATTTAAATTAGAACAATGACGAGCTATAAAGGAACTAATCAATCACAAATACATAAGTGACATGATTTCTCTACACAACTACAAGGAGTAAGAAGATGGATATCAATAATTGGTTAACTCAAGGGAATTAGTCATTCACAAACATATAGATAATATCTTACTCCAAATAAATATAAAGAATGAATGAATAAATTCACACTTGATTAATCTCTCATTCATCTTATTATGCCCCAAACCCACATGAAGTGTAGCACGACATGTGAAAGCATCATAGAAAGCTACAATATCACTATACAAGACTTAGAATAATGTTCAGGTTCCTAAGATGGTAATACCAATGCCCCTATCTACCGCGAGCCTCTCCATGTCTGGAACTTAGTGGCTAATGAGAGTGTTTAGATATCTAGACTCCTCCTCTAAACCTAGGTACTCAAATGGAGAGTGAAAACACATGTTATCTTTGCATCGGTGGTTCCACAAGGGCCAACCAACTGACCAACATCACTAGTACCAACAACATATCTGGTTGATTTTGGATACCTCACAATCATAAGGAGTTTGTTTTACCAGTCAATACTCCTACACCCTACCGATACGATCCGAATTACTTTGATCTAGGATACCTCCAGTCAGGAAGCATGTTTCCTCCTCCTAATGTATGCATTTCCCTGGAAGGGTTCTACAGTGTTCAGGGCATCTAATGTCTAATTCACTCTATCAATTATATGTTCAATCATCAAATCAACATTCCTTATCTTAACCTTGGAAAAAATTCTTTTTATAGATTATTTATAATAGGTATTGTAAAATGAGCTACTAAGAAACATCACATATCATATTGATAAACACTAAAATGATATACTTCATTTACTACACATCCTATTTGTAGGGTTTCATTTTCCTCATTCACATATCACATGACTCACATAAGGATTTAATGCATCATGATCTTAGGTGGTAATGGGACTGCTTCCAACAATTCACATACAACCAAACATATATATGAAACCCTAGTATGAAACTGAATTAGGTTTTCCAAACCATTCAATAAAATATCATGAATCAAGATTAACCTTGAATAAATAAATTTATAATATTAAAAGTAATCACTTCTATTGGATTCCATGATCTCTATTTGCAAACATCCAACTTTCCACTCATTTAGGGTTTCCCCCTCTTTACTGAGATATCAAGGAAATATTGATAACTTCAAATAAATCCCTAGATAATATGTGGCATGTATACATACTAAGCATTCAGATAAAAAAACAATCAATTAATAAATAATAAGATTCAACAAACAAAATTCTTCTCTTAGTTATAACTTAACTGAAAACTCTAGATTTCAGTATATTCTTCAAACTTCTATAGTAACTTTAGAAATTTAAATTCAAATGTTTTATTCATTTATATTATGATTTCATCATATGAAATTCATCACATCGGGAATTAATAAATTTCTAGATCATCTTCTGAAAGCTAGAATTGAAGGCAAAACTAGGTTTTATTGTCATGTAAAGGACAAGCTGAAGATTATAGTGGATTCAATCCAATTTCATGCAACCTACTATTAAATAGAAGTACCCTCTCACCTAAGGTGTAATACACCTTAAAAACATAGCCCAACATCTGAAATTCTTGAATCCAAATCAAACTCCTATCAATCCATCACTTTTTTCTTCCTTCCAACTTAAAAACCCTAGGATTGGGGAATTGCTTAAACAGAGTGAGAAAAGATAGAGATTTGATATCATTTTGAATCAAATGAGAGGAGGGATGGAATCTTGATATGTGAGAGAAGACTCACCAGGAAAATCTATCTAGAGATCATAGACTTACTTGATTTCATCAACTCTAGGAAGAAAAAACTCTAGAGCGCCATCTTCACCACCTTCTCCACCCAAAACCAAACTCTCCCTCTATCTCTCTCTAGGATTTCATGTCTCTAGAATGAATTATAAAATATGGGAACTCCTAGTGTGCTAGGTTACTCATATAAATCAATTACGATACTTGGGTCAATTGCAAATCAACCCTATTTAACACTTTCTTTTATTTCAATAAAATCTTGTGTCATAAAAATGTTACTAAAAATTGTTTACGGAATAGGTCAATGCTCATTTAAAAATTATGAAACAATAGCATGTACTTTTACACGGTGTTTTAGAGTTCTAATAAAAATATTAGGTTATTCTAATTACCAATAAATAAATAAAAATCAAACACTATACTACTATATTACATTCTGAAGCATGGTTGGATAAATGATGTAGCCCTAGAAGACCCTCAAAATGGATGTGTAAAGAATGACCGAACACGTCTTTGCTGCTTGCCATATCAGTGGTGTCTTGAGTCCATCAGGCTTGAGAATAACATGGCATAATCCTCCTAAATGGTTGTGTGGCCTAGAATGTCGATGTCACCTTCAACCCTACATGGCCGTGGCACCCACCATGGTTGTTCTACCCAAGCCTCCAACTAACTTTTCTCACCCCTCCCATTCCACTCCAGCACAAGCATTTTTACTCCTATACCACTACCATGTTGCTCAGCATGCCTGTGGTGGGAAAATACCCCAATTCTAGTCGACTAGGGTTTATACTTATCAAAATCAAATTACTCAAAACAAAAGCAAGCTTAGAGTTTTCATTAGGTTTAAAATATCATAATTGAGATACCATCATTAATTAGGTTTAAGCCATGATGAATCTAATTAAAGATATAATCATTCAAGTAAATCCTAATTTATCAATTAAGCTCAAATGTGGTCATAATAGTAATGATTCTAGATATGTTAAGATGTTCACCATCACATACTTTTAAGTCAAATACCAATGCAAGCATGTCCACTTGAGCATTCTAATTAACAAAAAAGATAAATTTATGAACCATATATTTAAAACTGCCCATCACTTAATGTAGTTTTTATAAATGATTTAAATGTTAACCACTACAAATTTTCAAGTCAACATACAAATGGATGTAACTAATCTAATAAGTTGAGATTGTGGGGAAATATGACATCAAATATTGCAACAGAAATAATTTTTTTACTACCATATTCTCCTTATATAGTAGATCATGTCAACAACTATGAACTAGGAATGAGGGTTGTAAGGTATATACCAGGTCCTGGAGCAAGTCCACTGACTATCCCTTACTTCAGTGTGCTTCTTTCTTGAAGTTGCACCTAGAAGGCTTTTGATAGTGGCCTCCTGGTCGACAATCACGGATGAAAGTTGACAACGTCCTCCTAGTGGTGGCAAATTCCTCCTCTCCTATGTAGTAGTCCACCCGGACCATCGGGAACTATTATTGTTCTTTTGGAACAGACAAGAAGGATTTGTCCCTTCTAGTCAACGTGCTAGCATCAAATTTCTCTCCCTTATTGTCTTTCGCTTGTTGTCCCTCCCTTTTACGGATAGGACTTTCTCATGTTGTCACTAATTGTCATAGGTTATTGTTGTGTCTCTAGAAAGCCTTGACTACCCCTCTATTTATAGGAGGGTCAGGGTTAGAATTTTTAGATCAATAGGGAGTCGAAGAGATGAAATTTCATGAATTTTCCGAAACCTACGAACCATGAACTGATCAGTTAATTGTTGAACTAATCGGTTTACATGTGAGTCGATCAGTTCAACCCTTGAATTGATCGATTCACTATGTTTCTTATTCGCTATTGGTTGGCTTTTAATATTTGATTAATGCACCACATGATGTCATCATCAATCCTTGATCCAATCTCATTGATCAACCAAATAGTCAGTTCACAACCTGAACCGATCGGTTTAGACACCTGAGCCGATCGGTTCACTTGCTTAACCAGTCATTTCTAAGTTTTAATTTCCAATCTTGTTTAAATTAAATATCTAACACTTTACTAATCAAGTTTAAGCCATATTCATGAGTAAAGTCATATTCTAGGTGTATCTTATGTGTGTGACCCTACAGGTTCCCTGTTATGTTGACAATGAATATCCATAACTGATTTATGATTTCACACATAGTAAGTGGTATCTAGAAAGCCATCATTGCTACCAAGTTATTGAAATTTTGAAGAACAACTTCAACTTACAATTTTTGATTAGTGTTATAGCGATCGTATAGTTCCTTTGTCTAATGTATCGAGATTAATCTCGAGGTATGAAATCATCATCGTCTTCAACGTTCAATCCATGTTCCTCGAACTAGACCAGATTGTTTGAGATATATGTGAGCTCAATATCGCATATTGACTCACACGAGAATGGCCATGTATTTCTCAATCTCATTTATCAAGTAGTCGGGATATCAAAATCTTATAGGAGGGACAAATCCCATACACATCGCTCACAATCATTCCTCATGTGTCGCAATATCTCTGAGCATCACCTTTATGATAACCCTTATTCAAGGTCACATTGAATGATGTCAAAGTACATCAAATGAAATGTGATGAGTGTAGTGATTTCAGGTCTAAGAACTACAATCACCACTTATCACTATGAGAGATGATTTTGACTAAAATTCAATGATTTTCATGCATCGCTCGCAAGGTAGGTTTGTTCAATACATTGTCTCTAACAAGTATCCATGTGTTTGGTTTGATATCACATATCATGTCTGAATGGGTTTCTGTCATCAACCAACATACACTCTAGTTGTTTTAGCCATCTATCAGCTTCCGCAATAACAACTGAATAGGGACATATCAAGACTTTATATGCTCTTAATATTTGTATGATTTCATTATTTAAGTCCTCCACCTGAAGACATACATCATCGAGTAACATCATTCTTTAGATAGTTATTATATAACATCATTATCTCATATATTAATAAAATAGAATAAATAGAAGATTGTTTTTATTACTAATCAAATCATTTACAAGATATATCATTACAATCATCATATGATTGGCTCTCTGGACAGGCATTGCCAACATAAATAACTCAAGAATATAATATTTTTGATCCAACATTACAATATGTTCTATTTTTTTTTGGCACTAGGCTAGCTAGTTACATCAGTGAACTTCTTGAAAGAAAGACGAGAAGGACTTAATGTCCTCTAGGTAAATCTGAAGGGCCTGGGTTGGGCAATCGGTCCACATCATAGCTAATGTTGGTTGCTTCGGGCACATCTTAGCTAAGGCATCAGTTAGCTTGTTCTGAATTCGCTTCTGATAAACAATCTTCTGGATAGTAGAATCTCGTAGGGCTTCAACGATCTTGCGTGTGAGCAGAAGGTACTTATCCAGAGGCTTCTTGGTTGAGGTGGTCCAATGCATAGCATTCCATGAATCTGAGATGAGCAAACAGTCAGAGAGACCATTAACATCATCCAATTCGATGCCTAAAAGGATAGACTTCAGTTCTCCTTCCATGGCATCGGTACCAGGTGCTAGCCGGGCGCTACCCATTATCCAGTGACCATGGCAATCTCTGGCAATGGCGCAGGAGTTGATAAGTTTCGTGTTGCTGGATAGAGCTACATCCACATGAATGATGGTGGTTGAGGGGAAAACCTAAAGAGGTTGAGGTGGGTTACAGCCTTCGGAGAAGTCCGTTTCAAGCATGAGAGGAACTGAAAGGGATTGAACAATGGTGGAATAATCTGCGATACATTGAATGGACAGAATCTGAGGTGGGGTCTTCCTGTTCACAAAAATGTGTTGATTCCGATTCTTCCAGATCTTCCAGCAGGTAACAGCAAACTTGACATCCCAATGCTCATGCGCACGGATGTCTATAAGATTATAAGAAATCCAATCATGGATATCCTGAGCGTGAAAGAAGCTTGATGCAGACTGAGGCAGGATCAAGGTCCAGGTTTGCTTTGCATCTATGCAGTCTCTTATAGTGTGGATGCAGGTCTCCTCTGCATCTATACAGCTGGAACAATAAGGGTTGTCAGTTAGATGCGTGTGGGTCCTCAAGGAGTTGGTTAGGAGTCGGTTATGTAATAGAAGCCAGAGGTGGATCTTGATTCGATGGGGTATCTTCATTGCCCAAATGATTTTGAACAATTGATGGCCCGCTTCATCCGTCTGTGTGATAGCCATATAGGCGGAGCTCGATGAGAATGTGCCATGTGGGGTAAGCTTCCATATTCTTCTATCTGTGCCGAAGGAACTATTAGGAATTGGCGTGCTTAGCATGGATTGACTACTTTCATCATCGTACCAGTAATTGATGAAGTCAGCGTCCCAATTGTCATCCTCCTTGATCAGGCTGGAGACCTTGAGATCGAGCAGGTCCTCTGGGATTACGCGTCCAGGCTTGAGTGTTGTCTTGAGGCCATCCCCCAGCCATTCATCCGACCATACAAAGGTGTCGATACCAGAGATGGCTATCCGTCTAGAATTGTCCAACAGAAAGGGTGTTAAGCTCCGGATGTTGCGCCATAGATGTGAGCCATTGGGGCTGGGATGTCCCCGACTAAGGTATTTCCCCACCATGAGATCAATCCAAGGGAGAGGATGACGTTGGAGGAAGGCCCATGCCATTTTCAGTAAAAGAGAGATGTTGAAGTCCTTGGAGCGTTTGATTGCGAGCCCTCCTCTTGCCTTAGGCTTGGTGACTTGCTGCCATGCCACCACGTTAAGGCGTTTGCTAGATGTTCCATTCCATAAGAAGTTCTGAATAAGTTGATCAATCCTGTCACAGGTAGAGGAAGGCAGTTGGATGGACTGCATTACGTAGCACGCCTGCGACTATAGCACCGAGCGGGCTAAGGTGGTTCTTCCTACAAGGGAAAGGAGCTTGTTCTGCCATTGGTTAATCTGGGTGTGAACTTTCTCGATGAGAGACAAGAACAAGTCCTTGCTTTTCCTTTTATGAATAATAGGGACTCCAAGGTGACACCCCAGGTTGCTGGTTTCCTGGATTCCTAGCCTCCTACATATCCTGGTTCTTAAGTTCCTGGGTGTGTTATGCGAGAAGAACAAGGATGATTTTTCATGTGACAGGAAGAGACCAGATGCATCGCTGAAACTTTTGAGGCATGCCCTGATAGTTTTAGCTTGAGCTACAGAAGCTTCCCCAAAGATTATGATGTCGTCTGCAAAACTGGCATGGGTGATGGGAATCTTGGACTTGGAAAGGATGATCGGCTTCCAGGAATGGTTGGCGACTTCTTGAGCAATTAATTGACTCAGTCTCTCGAGACAAAGAACAAAGATGTACGGCGACAAGGGGTCTCCTTGCTTCACCCCATAGGAAGGTTGGAAGGTGCCCACCATTTCACCGTTCCAGAGAACAGATGATCTCCCAGAAGTAATAATCTGCATAATAATGGTGATGATGATTTCCGGCAGGGACGACTTGGCGAGGGTGTCGCGGATAAAATGCCAACTCAGCTTATCAAAAGCTTTGACAAGGTCAAGCTTCAATGCCATCGATTTCTTCTTGGTTGTCTTGGATTCCATGGAATGAATAACCTCTTGAACTAGAGCAGTGTTATCACCTATCCTTCTTCCTGGAATAAAGGCCGACTGGTGGGGAGAGATCCACTCGCAGAGGTATGGCTTGATTCTAGATGCTATCACCTTTGAAAGAAGCTTGGAACAGACATTATTGAGAGAGATGGGTCGAAACTGAGAACATCTCTCAGGGGTAGATAGCTTAGGGATGAGAATGATAAGGGAATCCGACCATCCAGGTGTGAGAGCTTCACCATTGAAGAGTTGCTGAACGAACCTGCAGAGTTGGGATTTGAGGGATGTCCAGTTTTTTTGATAGAAATTCGTGTCTACCCCATCTGGTCCTGGAGCTTTGATAGGGGACATGGAGAGGAGGGCTTGGTGAATCTCCTGCTGAGATGGAACTGTCGCGAGATGATCTCGTTGGCTACTGGAGAGGGGCGAGAACGAGCCTGGGAAAGAAGGGCCTACAGTCCACCGCAACTCGTTATTAGATTCCTTATAAACATTGGAGAAGAAGGAGATAAGGAGCGATTTGATTTCCTGTGGATCGTGAATCCAGACTCCATTGTCATCCTTGAGGCACGTTACTCGGTTTCTCTGCCTTCTAGATTTGGTAAGCGAGTGAAAGAATCTGGTATTGTTGTCACCCAGCCAAATCTAGTTGCATCTAGCTTTCTGCTGACTTTCCGCCTCATCTCGTCTAAGGATCGCGTCTAGTTTCCCTTGTAGAGATATGGTTTCTTGAGCCATAGCCTGGTTGAAGCGGAGGGCCAAGTTCATCTGGTTCCATTGAATTTTATTGGAGATCCTATCCTTCTCCCTCCTGTCATTCTTCCATATTGTTGAGTCCCATTTCTTGGCCTTGGAGAGAAAGGACACATTTGCTTGCATGAGCTCTTGATCAGTAGGCCAAGCGTCCTTGAAGAAGTCGGTGAAGCCCGACGTGGTGTACCATCTAGCGGACGTGCGAGCGGGTATGGTGTTACGAATGGGTGAGGGATCAGTATAAGATACCATGATAGGGGCGTGATCGGAGTGGTTCTTCTCAAGAACACAAATCTCCTTTGTAGCGGATGAATCAATCCAAGGTCTATTCGCCAGGGCCCTGTCGATCCTTTCATGGAGAAGCCCTCTCCGAAAGGTGGTCCTAGCTCCAGAAGCACCTAGATCGTACAGTGAGCAAGAATCCATAGCCTCTATGAAGTCATTACTGTTAGTAGAGTCCAAAGTATCACTCCCAAACTTCTCCGACGGGAACATGATGACATTGAAGTCGCCCATCACCACCCAAGGGGCAGTTGTATTGGAGAGGGAGATTAAGTGGTTCCATAGGAGCTTACATCCTCCTCTGGTAGTGCTCGCATAAACAATGGTGAAGAGATTCCCCTCAATTTTACAGTGGATAAATTGTTTGTGAGAATAAAGAATTTCCAGGTTAACATTGCGTTTCCATAGCACCCAGATACCCCCAGAGAAGCCCACGGCTTCTACTCTGTGGGAGTGCGCAAATCCCAGTTTTTGGATGATCCTGGATGCCCTGTCACTGCTGCAACGAGTCTCCAGTAGGCAAAAGACTGAGATGTTATACTTCAGTGTAAGGTCCTTGACAGCGAGCTGGGTGTCTTTGTCGCAAGCACCCTGTACATTCCAAGAGATGACCTTCATTTATCAGAATCAGCTAGGGTGGTGGTGCCCATCGACCTGGCTTCTTCTTCAAGATCTGGAAGGAGGGATGTCTTGGTTCTCTTCCCATTGGATGGGATCGAGGGACCCCCGGATTGAACCACCTTCCTAGTTCTGAGATGAATACCCACTGAATTCTGTCGAGGGCTTCGATAGGGATGAATTGGATAGTCCCTGGAGGACGTATCACCCATTGAGAAGGGTGTGGTGATGAAAGGGTGTGATTCCTGCGATCTGCCTGCGAGGACCGTATCTCCAGTTGGGTTCACCGCCGTGTGATTATCTTGATTCTGCGTGGTTGTGGAGCGATGAGTGACTGGACGCTGGGTGTTTGGGGGGATCCGGTTGTTGTTTGTCCTGTCTATTACTTGTGCTGGAGCGGTCTTTGTTCAGCCTTGCGTTTCTCTTTCGTGATCGCCAATCAATGCCACTGGTTATGAGCTCCGCAACATTATCAGCATCGATAATTTCAGTAGAGACTTCGTCTCCTTCCTGCGTTTCTAGGGTTTGGAAACGGTTGTTTGAAGAAGGTTGTGGATTGTTTCCGGCACCTCTGGGTGGTCTCTGGTTACGTTGTATAGGCTTGGCGTAGATGCCATCCGTGAAGCCTGCAGTGAGCGGAGGGGGCGCCGGTGCCGGGGCACCGCCCATAGATTGCTGCCTAAGTTCATTTTCCGCCGTGATGCATTTGATGCAATCTCTTTCAAGATGTCCTGCGCGTCTGTAGTGCATACATATGAAGGGGATGTTTTTATATTCAATTCGGTAATGTTCGCCTTCGATCAAGATTTGTGGCGTCAAGGGTTGAGCTGTGTCCAGCTCCACGACTATTCTCGCAAAACGGCCCCATTTTTGCGTTAGGGTGTTGAGATCAACTTTGATTGTCTTCCCGATGGTGTCTCCTATCCTCGCCAGCAGCACTTCCTTATAAAGGTGAATTGGAAGATTAGGAATCTAAAGCCAAGCAACCAAGCGCGGGACTGCAGCGGAATTGGCCTGAACTCCGGTTGCCATCGTTGGACAGTAAGGTATGATCCGAAGAGCAGCCAAGGGCCACCCGCCAATGCATGGACGTAGTCGTCTTCTCTCTGCAACTGGACGGCGAAGAAGTCGTTTGCAAGGTCAATGAGGTTAAAGCAGCCTTTTGGTTTCCACATGAGTTTCAGTCTGTCTTGGAGGGTAAGAAAGCCAATTTCTTTGGACAATAACTTGACGACGACCGTGAGTTCTATTATGATATAGGTGATTTAAAGAATATAAATTATTTGTAAATGAGAAGTGCGACATTAGATGTTTTTTTGGGTAGGTTAGTGTCTCTCCTCGCTCCCCACTTTCTTTGTCATTCTCGAGCCTTGTGATTTGCATGGTATGTGGAAATTTTCAAGACTTTTAGTACAACATACATATAATGCAATGTGGAATTCTGACAAGAAAAGTTTATCGAAACAACTAAAGATTTTCTTTCACGATTCTATGATAAAAAATGATCTCTTCTCCTCATATTGATTTTAAAAAAATATACACTAGAGGCTATTAAATTTCATCAGTTGTCTTATAAACCACTCTTCCGCATCTAGTAAGCCTTTGTGTTTGACATACTCTAGTATTTCAAGCCCCGACCCATACAAAAAACATCAACAAGCGAAGGAGTCCTAGTGAAGAGCATAGGCCTTGTAGGTGCAACAACTTCCGCAAACACCATCCCCCAGCCAAGTGCTCCATGTGGAATCTTGAATCTCAGAGAGATGACAAGAATCCCATCTTCCATGAGTGCGGCCAAGTTGGCTACATTCAATCAAAGTATCATCAGCTCCAAGTTGGGCTTCCCTCAACTCAGCCACCCATATAGCAAGAGTCACAACAACCACCTAGAAACTACAAAATGAGAAGGTCAGACGTTCCCAGTAGAGTGGCACACAAGACGTGTCTATGTTATGAATGTTGATGATTTCGAAGTTGATAATGGATCCAACGAAGGAAACTTACACCTGAACTCATATATTATTATAGATACTTTTTTGTTATCAGTATGATTGTTATCAATTACCTAAATCATGAATAGATATGAACATTCAGTTGAACTAGGTGAAGACTAAAGTTAGTACACAATGGGTTGTTGAATCTTGACTTGGTTCACATATTGATTTTGGCTCCATGTTTGGAATTTCGTCACTGGTTTTTTCATCATTTTTCAGAATTATTCTCATGATGTGCGTAAAAAAAAGGAAAAATTAACATTTTGCTGGATTTTATCAGGATTGCCTAAACCAAGTCACACTTGGTGAAGTTGTAAGTGTAGGGTAACCCTTAGATAAGAACAACATGAGTGATTCACTAGAACCATACACCCTAGGCTTAGATGTGAAACCATGGAAGAGAAGAATCTTTGGATATGTGTGAGCTATCTGGATGGACTAAAATCTACCCTTAGGTGATTAGTGGGGATATAGTTTGGTTCATATAAATGGTGGATACGTGTACTTTTTAAATGTATAACTTAACTGAGGGTAGTTTGACCTTCTTTAAATAATATAGCCACTCCCACAATAGGTATATTAAATCAATATCTAACAGTCTGACTCAACTGCAAAGTTTCTCATGTTTCAACTCAACATCTATTTGAAGGTATAGAGCCCCACAACCATTGGCAACTCCTTGCCTTCATCATCATGTAGAATGCCTCCCACCCTAATCCTCCCCTCTTTGCTAATAGCAATATCACAGTTCAATTTTGCAGAACCCCTGATCGGTTTCTGCCATGTGCTTAGCTAGTGGGCTTCCTCTTGTGACCAATTATATCATGTAATGTTGTAAATAGAATGCTTGGCACTTGTGGTAGATGATCCAAGACAAATTGTTTGTAGTGGAAAAGAAAATCATAACTTTTTAGTTTCCTTACATAAGAATAGCATATGCGTGATGGTTTCTGTTAGAACCTGTTACACTAAACGAGATTATTCAAAACACAAAACACAATCTATCATAAATTAATCAAATACCCAAAAATATGAGTAAATTAAAACCGATTTCAACGTCAACACCGGCTCAGAAATATTTGCATAAGAGCTTAACATCTTTATTATATCCATATTATGCCGATAATTTGATACAAATTGTTCTATCATCTTAGCCACAACATATATACATAGGAGAACAATATTTGTATATGCCACACAACAAAGATTAACTTGCTAACCAAATTCTGATTCGTTTGAAACACCATATACAAACTTTTTCTACCCAGACCTGAGAGTACAGGGTTGACTCTAGGACACACTAGACATCTAATCAACTTTCTCAAGGATTCATTACTATAGCTCCTCTTTACTGCCACATGTTTGTTTTCGTCACTTCTGATTACCTAAAAAAATATGGCAAACCACAAGGGTGAGACCCATGTCCCGACAAGAGATATAACCTCCAACAACGCTTATTGATTACAAAATTTTAAATAGTAGATAACTAAGCATTTGGAGTATTTAATAATGTAGATTGAATAGTTCAAGTATGCTAAATAGATTAAGCAATTAATCTTAGCAACAAGTATGATCATCAATGCATATATAGATAACAAATAAATCCATTTCTTTAGATAGATATCTACTCAAATATCATCAAATTGCATCTAATAACAATCATTATCATTAATCTGACTATCATCATATTCCTTGGTAACAACACAAGTAATCTAGTAGCATAAGCATCCCTGACATCATGAATATGTCGAGTAACATAGTATGGCTATCAATATTGGCATCTCAAATAAAGGGAACAGATCTATATCATAAGTATAACTAACATCATAACACAATGAACTACATAGGCATGATTAGTAGTTTAAGCATTTCTAATTACATAAGCAAGGATAGCAATATTAAACATAACTAGAAGCAACATCTTAACCATTAGTGTCAGAATAAGCATGTTTACAACATGAACATAACTACAACATAAGCATATCTATTATCTCTTATTGTATTATACATGATCTCAGTGAAAAGAAAGCAAACAAGAGTTATCATCCAATATGAAGCATTGTGTATAACCCTAAATAGATATGCTACATGATTGTCTTACATCTTTTATTATGCCTTGAGAAATTTGAGGATACCACTCAAAATCCAGCTGACCATTGCTAAGTCTTAATAAGTGCCATACAAGATCTAGGAAGAGTCAGACTCCTAAGATCTTCTCCACCCCCGATCAGTACGGGTCCACCACATCGACACATAAGGTCAAGCTGCTAACAACTTAGTATGTCCTTGGTACAGGTCACGGCACTAGTGAAAGGAGGTGGATACGCATACCCTACCATCCGATGTACAACCACAGTTGTCATCCAATCTCGTCACATATATAATCACCGAGATACGACCGCCTCCATTCTTAAACTAAGGGCTAGGTATGACCATAGTCATCCTCCCTAAACACATGAATTTAGGATGACAAGCACCCTTAATACTCACCATCACTATGTGCTCCGAGTTCCCCTTAGGAATACTCAATTCATCATCTGGCAAGTTCTGACACTCAGATGGATCTATGGCACAAGCACTACATGATTAGAGTTTTACTTGATTAGTTATGCCAATTGGGTGAATTAAGGTTGCATCAAACAAGTGGACATACAAACCCTAATTCACTTCTAACAAGCATATAAATATCACAACTTCAAAAGATATAAAACATGTAAAACATCTCATCATCACATAGTACTATTCACTTGCCATTCATGAGGCTACGCTAGTCATCATACTATCACAAGATATAAATCCTTTTTACAATATCACAGGATATTAAACCTTATCAACACAAGAGGATTACACCTCATTCATGGCTCAACCATGCCCAAAGGTCATTAAGACCATCATATTATTCCCTGCAAGATCATCATTATCTTTCCATGCCTGATAATAAGCCTCAACAACATCACTTACATATAATACACCAGATCAACACAATATTACATTAATGAGCTAGGAGATATTCATAAAAACTCATAGTTGAGTTATAATAACATTAACAACATTCCTTTATTACATCAACATGTAAGGAATCTAGATATGATTAACACTCATCATATTCATAATATATATGTTTAGCATAAGAAAGTATCAATCATGTGGCTATGATAATCAGCAATTAACACATTAAAGCTATGATCATGTTAAGGAGGTTATTCCACCATAATTCCATCATATAAGAATGTTAAACATGAATACTCCTCTTTATCTATTTGCATTAGAGTTAGGTTTAACATGATAAATTATATCAATGTTACTAATTAGCACTTATACCCAAACCCTAACTCACGACATCCCCGTTGGATCATGGATGCATAAGGTGAAGCATCATCATCACATTCCATACTATTCTCAAGTATGAATCCACACATAAATCAAGGTGTAACAATCGAGTTATAGCATACTAGGGTTTCAACAATAGTAATAGAGTACTCCATGATTATATTAGTCACACTACTATAGAAATGGCGTATAACGTCACTTTTAAAGGCATCGGTTGCTTGAATACACCGACACCTAAATAATACAGTGTCAGTTTATAAAATAAACCGACATCAATCTATGAAGGGCGATCAGACACGGGTATCAGTTTTATTCAGTATTGATTCCTTAATAACAAACTGACGCCAAAAATTAACCGCCAAATCCAAAGTTTTCAGTGAAAAAAATTACTTCCAAAATTTAACATATGACTTCGGTCATTAACTAATAAACCGACGATTAAAGGTTATTCGCGAAACAGAAATTGGGCACATTTTGATCGTCAGTTTTACAACAATGAACGACACTTATGGGTTTTCCCGCACTATTCACGGGAAATTTTTCACACCCTTTGAGTGACGGATTTTTAACAAAACCGAAGACTATGGTCATTAATCGAGAACAAATTTTTTAATCGGCATATGTAGATAGACGTCAGTTTTTTTCTAGTTAAAACCGATGATTATCATTGAGAAGAGGTGTCGGTTTTTGTGGTTAATCGACACCTTTGGTTTTATGTGTCGGTTTTGTTGAATAACTGACACCGAATGTTAACTTAATAGCACACGAGCGAGCCCGACTCTTCCCCTTTCTCTCTGTGTTGCAATTGTCTTAGGGTCTGGTGATTCCGTTGAGCAAGTAGAGCTCCCTCCGCGTCGCCGCCCACCGCCGTCGTTCTCCTTGCTCGCCGCCACCGTACTCCTTGCTTGCCGCCGGCCACCTGTTGCTCGCCGCTTGCTGGTCAATCTCTGCTCCTCTATCGCGGCCGCTCGCTGCTCTAGTGGCCTGGTCTCCTACTCTCCGGCGGCCTGCTCTCTTGATGCTCTGGCACCTCCGACGGCCTACTCTCTTACTGCTCTGGCCAACTCAGGCGGCCTGCTTTCTAACTGATCCAACTTCGGCGCCGCCTTCCTACTGCCTTCTTCCACCGCCACTGCTTCTGCCGCTGCTCCGGCCAATCAAAGGTAATGGAACCATCTCCATTTCTACGTGTGTGCTATATGTGTGACTTGTAGGAGTACCTTATAGTATGGTCTCCATCTCTGTTTCTACTATGGTCGATCCACTAGTTTCTATGTGTGTGCTATTACAACTAGGAGTACCATACAATCTGGTCTCCATCTTCATTTATTGTATCCAATGTTGATTTTTGTAGGGTTCTTGTCTGACCCGACTCTAGTATTGGTGTCATTTTTACCTGATTAGTACTTTAATACATTGTTAAGAGTGGATTTGATGTCTACCTGCATGGGAGTTGTGATCTTGAATCAATATATATTTTTCCAGAGTATTTAAGACATGACTTTGTGCCTAATATTAGATCCTATAAGGGAGTGTTTATTTAAACTGAACATTGTATATGAAATAAAATATGATTGTTTAGTATTTTTTCAATGATCACTTCCATTACGGTTCAGGAGCTCGCCGACCTTCTGCCTAGATACTCCAGAGCTCACCCCCTACTCCAGAGCTCGCTGGCCTTCTACCTACTCCAGAGATCACCACTCATTGGCTTCCTGCTCCAGAGCTCACCGCCTACTGCCTGCTCACCGCCGCCCTTCTCCCTCCTCCTTGCTCAATCGTTGGCTGCCTTCTCACTGCTCTTCCACGCTCGCCTGCCCGCTCGGCCTGCCCGTTCAGCTTCCATGTGCACCCATCCATCTCGCCCTCTCTCCCTGCTCCAGAGCAAGATGCCCGACTGGGCTCAAACAGAGGTAAACATCCCCATAAACCCTCTGTCTTGCCCTCTCTCCCAGCTCCAAAGCAAGACGCTCTGATTTGTATTTACTTAAATACTGATTTGTATTTACTTATCTACTCATTCGTTCATCTAATGATTTTTTATTCATCACATTATTTAAATTTAGGGCTTTATATTTATTCATCTACTTTTAAAATTATTTAATCATCTCTTGATTTATATTTGTTTATCAACTGAGATGTACTTTTTTATCTATTGCTTTATATTTGTTTATCTACTGATTATATTTATTTATCTAATGTTTTGAGTTTACTTATTTAGATGTTGCTATTGTAAATCAACCTAGGATATGAATAAATCTTTTGCTTGCATATATTTGTGCTTCTAATCCTCATGCTTGACCTAATTTAGTAAACCCTATGAATTGATAGTATAAATGCATCTAAACATTCATAAGCTATTAATGTTGATTAATTTAGGAAGCATTGATATGTTGTTATGGATGTCCACAAGTGTTTTTATAAGAAATTGTGTGTTGAATGGGGTTGTGAACAAGGAACTGATGTTGTATTTGTTGGCCTAGAAACCCGTCCAAGATTTACTCATTAGGAGTAAATCTTGGATAGTCCCTGGTTTGGGACTGTTCTTGAAAACCTAATCTCACTTAGGATGTAAGTGTATAATGTGTATTGGGTTTTCAAGAAAATTTCGGCAGCATTTCCCCGTTTGTTCTCTAAGTACATATGTACTTGGAGAACAGCGGGGAAATGCTTCTGAAATTTTCTTGAAAACCCAATACACATTATACACTTACTAGTAAGATTAGGTGTTCAAGAATGGGATAGGATGTACACATTTATTATATATAAGAATGACATCACATGTATAAACCCTAAAGTTTTAACCATAAACTCTAATCTGTTTACCCTAGACCCTAATCTTGTTGTAATATATACTTATTTTCTCTTTGATCATAGAATGGATAGATCATGGATGTCCATTTGCAATCGCTGCAGCCCATAGTTTATTTTTGGTCTTGATCAGTTTATTAGATTTGCCAAGGAACATAGGAAACAACCTGGAGATAGGTTCTACTATCCATGTAGGCATTGCGGTAACAATTTGAAAGTCAGTACTGGTGACGAAATCAGAAGTCATGTCATGTGCAACGGGATTGTACAAGGCTATACAGAATGGCACTGGCATGGAGAGATTTCAAACTTGAAACCAGTGGATGTCGATAACAGTGCTTGTGTGGAAGAAGAAATTGCCTCCGATGACATAGATGTGAATGAACCAGTTCCAGTAGACATCGTTGATGTGATGATGGATAGTTGTGGGGTAGAGCACACCGATCCAC
Source organism: Alisma plantago-aquatica (assembly GCA_963693085.1). Classification (NCBI taxonomy): domain Eukaryota; kingdom Viridiplantae; phylum Streptophyta; class Magnoliopsida; order Alismatales; family Alismataceae; genus Alisma; species Alisma plantago-aquatica. The sequence goes on along the minus strand of OY856412.1, from coordinate 70,787,494 downwards.
CTCCCATGTTTAGAAACATTGTGCATGATGCTGAGATACCATTATACATGGGTTGTAAGTTTACGAAGCTTAGCACTGTGTTGAGATTGTATAAACTGAAAGCTAACAATCGATGGAGTGACAAAAGCTTCATGTCATTGTTGTCTTTGTTGAAAGAAATTCTTCCGGAAGGAAATGAGTTTTCGATCTCAACATACCGGTTAAAGAAATTGTTGTGCCCAATGGGAATGGAGGCCAAGAAGATACACACATGCAAGAATGATTGTGTATTATTTCAAAAGGACTATGTGGATTTGAAAGATTGTCCGAAATGTGGTGCGTCAAGGTATAAATTAACGACTTCGGGGGATTCCAAAACTGGTTCTCTCACCAAGGTGATGTGGTATCTACCTATAATACCTATAGATGCGAATAATTTGAGGTGGCATGCAGATGTTAAGAAAAATAATGATGGGATCCTACGACATGCGTTTGATTCCCCACAGTGGAAGAAGATTGATTTATTGTACCCTGAATTCGGTGAAGAGGACAGGAATCTAAAATTTGGGCTTTGTACAGATGGGATGAATCCATATGGGACGTTGAGCAGCCAACATAGCACTTGGCCAGTCATGCTTGTTATATACAATCTTCCTCCCTGGTTGTGTATGAAAAATGAGTACGTTATGATGTCGTTGTTGATATCGGGCCCTAAACAACCTGGAAATGATATCGATGTTTATCTTGAACCTCTGATTGATGACTTAAAGAAACTCTGGGGTGAAGGTGTGATGACCTATGATGCTTCACGAAGAGAGACATTTTGTTTGCATGCTATGTTGTTTTGCACTGTGAATGACTTTCCAGCATATGGGAATTTGTCTGGATATAGTGTCAAAGGATCTAAAGTGTGTCCTATATGTGAAGAGAACACTGATTCAATATGACTAAAACACGGCGGCAAGACTGTATATCTTGCTCATCGAAGATTTCTTCCAAAATTTCATCTGTATCGTAGGTTGCACAAAGCATTCAATGGACAAAATGAGGAACGTAGTGCACCTAAACCTATATCAGGGGAGGATGTTTATGAAAGAGTGAAAGACATTGCAAATGAATTTGGTAAGAGATCACAATGTACGATGGCCACAAGGAGTGACAAGTCTTTATTCAAGAAGAAGTCGATATTTTGGGATCTTCCTTATTGGAGTTCTTTGATAGTCTGGCATTGTATCGATGTCATGCACGTTGAGAAAAATGTATGTGATAGCGTCGTCGGTACTCTGTTGAATATACCAGGTAAGACTAAAGATGGGATAGAATCCAGAATGGACCTACGTGAAATGGGAATACGGACAGAATAAACAGAAGTAGTTAGTAGCGATCGGAGAACATACTTACCTCTCGCTTGTTACACATTTTCTAGAAAGGAGAAGAAAGCATTTTGTGAATGCTTGGTAAATGTTAAGGTGCCACAGGGTTACTCATCCAACATCCGTACATTGGTATCAATGAAAGATCTGAAGTTGATAGGTCTTAAATCTCATAATTGTCACATTCGAATGCAAAAAATATTGCATGTGGAAATTAGATCTATATTGCCGAAGCATGTAAGGTTTGCAATTACCAGACTTTGTTTCTTTTTCAACAGTCTGTGCAACAAAGTTATTGACCCTGATACTCTTGATAATTTGCAAAGAGAAGTGGTTGTTACCCTATGTCAGCTTGAGATGTATTTTCCTCCGTCGTTCTTTGATATCATGGTACACCTTGTTGTCCACTTGACTAGGGAAGTGAAAATGTTGGGACCAGTTTTCTTGCATTGGATGTATCCCTTTGAACGATACATGAGCATTTTTAAAGGTGATGTTCAAAACCGTTATCGGCCTGAAGGGAGTATTATTGAGGGTTATGTGGCGAGAGAGGTTATGGATTTTTGCAATGACTTTCTGAGTGCTAATGACGTTCCCGTGAATGACAAGAATATTGAGGAGCATTTTGGCAAAGGAGTTTTGGGATCACGGGTGAAAGTAATCAGCCATGAGCAGTTGGAGCAAGGTCACTTGTATATTTTACACAAAATCGACGAAGTGAGTGTTTATATCGAGGAACATACCAATTTCATCAAGAGACAATATTCTCGATCCAATTCAATGTGGCTTGCTAGAGAGCATAACAAGACATTTATTAAGTGGTTTGAAGATAAAGTCTTACATCAACTATCTCAAACACCAGATAATGTTACTGAAACCATCAAATGTCTCGCCTTTAAACCAAAATTGAATTTTATGTCTTATGAAGGGTTTGACATAAATGGTTTCTCATATTACACAAAGCGTCAAGATGATAAGTGTGTCATACAAAACAGCGGGGTCACCCTTCAAACGTCTTCATTGTTTTTTGCAAGTGCAAAGGATAAAAGTCCACGTGAAGCTAAAATGTCATATTACGGTGTCATTGAAGACATATGGGAGTTTGACTATGTAGATTTCAGAATTCCGCTCTTTAAATGTAATTGGGTTGACAACAACAAAGGAGTTATAGTGGATGAATTGGGTTTCACGTTAGTGAACTTTGAAAAGATTGGCGAGAGGGGTATTCATATTGGCATCACAGGCAAAAAAAGTATTTTATATCGATGATCCTGCAAATGAGAAATGGTCGGTTGTTCTTCATGGTAAAAGACAGTTCATTGAAGATCCTATAGATGAAGAAGAGTACTATGATAAGTATAATGACTCCAATCCATTCTCAGTTGGGTTTCCAACACCACCAAACATTGAAGCTGGGGATCATAATGACTTGAATGTTCGCGGGGATCATAATGAAGGATTGTTAATTGATAAAAGATCACAATATTAGAGGCATGGATGTTTATATTTTTATTATGTTCCCATGATGACCGAGCTGATGATCACCGTCAGGGTGAGGATGTGCTTGCACCGTCTGACAATGTAAGTTTTAAGAATATATCCCTGAGGTTTCTATCTATATGTTCATTTATAATTATATTATGTAAGTGTGTTTTTTATCAAATTTTTAGGATACTAGTTAATAGCAATTCTATTTAATTTGCAGGCATTCGCCAAAGACTACAGGCTATGCAGGACGGCCATGACATAGCTATGCAGGCCATCGACATTGCTTTGTAAATCCAAAGCACAACAGTCTAACACATATATACTGCAGATTCATATAACAACATGACAGACTAACACATATATACTGCATAACAACAGCAGCGCCGAATTTACATACAACACTAGCTTAGTACATATATAGTGGGACTAAGGTGACGATCCCACCTGCTAAAACAGGTTACCGACAACTACATGTTATGACTGGGAGGTTGTGATTCAGCAATTGTATGCATTAGTAGGAGGACAAACAGATTTCACCATGAGTTAACATTGAAGAAGGTCTACTAACCTACACTGAGCTAAACAAGTTTATCAGTACTAGCCTAAGGAACAAGTACCGTTCGTCAAGACAATGATTGTCGTGGAAGCTTAGTGGTCACTACACATTCAACTGGCCAGTCATTGTCCCGATGAACGGTACTTGTGCCTTAGGCTAGTACTGATAAACTTGTTTAGCTCAGTGTAGGTTAGTAGACCTTCTTCAATGTTAACTCGTGGTGAAATTTGTTTGTCCTCCTGCTAATGCAGACGGTTGCTGAATCACGACCTCCCAGTCGTAACATGTAGTTGTCGGTAACCTGTTTTAGCAGTTGGGATCGTCACCTTAGTCCCACTATATATGTACTAAGCTAGTGTTGTATGTAAATTCGGTGTTGCTGTTGTTATGCAGTATATATGTGTTAGTCTGTCATGTTGTTATATGAATCTGAAACACTTGTGCGTGATGCACTTTATGTATTGTATCTGTATCATGCTTCTCTTCATTGTGACTTCTTTTGCTATTTCATGGCTCTTCAATATGATTTTGTTGACAATAATGACAATGATGATAATGATGCATGAATAAAGAATAACTTTTTTCTCATAATTAATTTTGTGTGAATGTGAATGAATTTTTATGAATTTTCATATGTGTGTGAAAATCATCAATACATGAATATTTCTACACGTGTCTAAATGTGAAAAGAGATGAAATAAATGGAACTGTAGGTTGCTACTAGTTTCTACATGCGTGTGATGAAAAAAAATATGAATTAAATGTTCTTATAAATGAGTGTGAATCACATATATATAATATTGTCCATCATGTTAATTTTGCAGGTTTGTGGCCTGTTGTTGGCTGATATATATGGATGTCGTAAAACCTACAGTTCATAACTGAATTGTAGGTTTCTCATCCTGTGACCAGCCACAGTAGGTCTGTAGACTGACAAAAAAATAAAATAAAAACATAGGCGTCAGTTATTTGAACAAAACTGACACCTATGATATACGGCGGTGGTTTTCCAACTAAAATCGACGTCTATGTGACCAGGTACCATGGCCGTGCTGGGAAGCACGACCGTGATGGCAGACAGGGGATAGGGTGTCGGTTATTATCACAAAATTGATGTCAGTTCAGATGATGTAGCGTCAGTTTCTCTTAGAAAACTGACGCCTATAATCCCTTTGCTGGCGTGTTTTGGTGGCGGGAAGAGTTTTGGCGACGGTTGTTTAGTAAACAACTGATGCCTATAGTCCCTTTGTTGGCGCGTTTTCGGTGGCGGGAAGATTTTGGGTGTCAGTTTTGACTAAACAACTGACGCATATAGTCCCTTTGCTGGCGCATTTTCGGTGGCGAAAAACGTTTTGGCGTCGGTTGGGATCTTACGCCGAAGGTGTCCCCTTTTAGCGGCGCCCACTTGGGTGTCTCTTTGGAACCGACACTAAAGAGCTTAAATAATCGATGCTAAAAGGCTTTTATGTAGTAGTGTCATTCAAGGACTATTCATACCTAATTACCATCATTTAGTTATATTAAAGCTAGGTATAACAAGCTATACCTCATTGGGGTTATATATCAACACAATATGGTTATCATCCCTTCTATTCATATGAGTGGATAGGTAAGACTACCTTATTAAGGGTAACCCTCCATTTGTTCCATCATCATTCAACCAATATCACCATACCACAATGTCACCCAGAACCATTGGATGTTTAAAAGGTAAGAGCATTAGTTGTTTACATAAGCAAACACCTTAGATAAACCACCTATGAAGTCCTTGATTTGTGTTCTAGAAAGAGTCTCCATCTAATCCTAGACATCCCTTGATTAACAACACAAAAAGTTCCATTGAGAGTAGGGTAAAACCCACAATCGACTGTTCAGTTAAAACAATCCATCCATTGTCAACAAGTAAGCACCTTAAGTTGATCATATAAAGGAAACCATCTAAATCACATTAATAGGACCAACATATTAAATTATCCATCATTCCACTTTATTGGAGGAATAAACATTAGATCTTAACCATTCAGTCAAGTTCATATGTTAAAACCATCAATTACAGTATAGGTCCAACCATTGCATCAAGTGACCCCAGAAACTATTGGTCTAAGGCTTAATTGATGCTACAACTATATGATTAACTTACCATAGATTTTGGAGATTTGATCCACCAACATTAGTGACCATTAAGTCACCATAGGTTGTTAGATCAGCACTATATTCATTCATCAGTATCAAATATTAAGATAATGTCATCATTGATTGATAACATCAGTACGGTACTTAATGGTTGATCATTAAACTTCTAATTGATCCAAAACCTGACCTAAGGGGGTGGCCATAGGTTGTCACCATCATCTGACACCTTTGATCTCGACCATCAGTTGTCATGCAGACAACACCATAGGGTTGTTACAATGGTACCATCATCGGGTCATGGGTTTATAGAAGAAATCAACTTTAAACCCTAAAATTGACCATCGGTTGATAGGTGCTTAGTACCATAGGTTGTCAAACTAATCTGATCCAAGTCATATTATACCTTAGGAACAACATTTATCCTTGGTTATATATGCACTTGGGAATTGGATTACCACTTGACGATGAGACAGATAGTAAATATGTAATCTAATTGCTTATTAAGGGAAAAAATAAAATGGAATCATCAAAAGCAGAGGATTCCGATTCGAAGGATGTTCATCTCACTCACTTTTGCATTTCAATGCAGAAGGAATAAATCCATCCTTATAACACTCGTTAGTTGGTAAAATTTGTAAACTAATCAGTTTGTTAGATACTTGTTGTGGATTTCTGACAAGAAAATTTTATAGAAACAACTAAAGATTTTCTTTCACGATTCTATGATAAAAATGATCTCTTCTCTTTATATTGATTTTTAAAAAATATACAATAGAGGCTATTAAATTGCATTAGTTGTCTTATAAACCACTCTTACACATCTAGTAAACCTTTGTGTTTGACATACTGTAGTATTTCAAGCCCTGACCCATAGAGAAAACATCAACAAGCGAAGGAGTCCTAGTGAAGAGCATAGGCCTTCTAGGTGCAACAACTTCCACAGAAACCATCCCCCAGCCAAGTGCTCCATGTTGAATCTTGAATCTCTGAGAGATGACTAGAATCCCATCTTCCATGAGTGCGGCCGTGTTGGCTACATTCGATCAAAGTGTCATCAGCTCCAATTTGGGCTTCCCTCAGCTTTGTCGCCCATATAGCAAGAGTCACAATGACCACCTAGAAACTCCAAAATGAGCAGGTGAGATGTTCCCAATAGAGTGGTACACAAGACGTGTCTATGTTATGAATGTTGATGATTTTGAAGTTGATAATGGATCCAACAAAGGAAACTTACACCTAAACTCATATATTATTATAGATACTTTTTTGTTATCAGTATGATTGTTATCAATTACCTAAATCATGAATAGATATGAACATTTAGTTGAACTAGGTGAAGACTAAAGTTAGTACACAATGGGTTGTTGAATCTTGACTTGGTTCACATATTGATTTTGGCTCCATGTTTGGAATTTTTTCACTGGCTTTTTTCATCATTTTTATGAATTATTCTCATGATGTGCGTAAAAAATGGAAAATTTAACATTTTGCTAGATTTTATCAGTGATTGCCTAAACCAAGTCACGTTTCATGAAGTTGTAAGTGTAGGGTAACCCTTAAATAAGAAACACATGAGTGATTCACTATAACCCTACACCCTAGGCTTAGATGTGAAACCATGGAAGAGAAGAATCTTTGGATATGTGTGAGCTATCTAGATGGACCAAATTCTACCCTTAGGTGGTTAGTGGGGATATAGTTTGGTTCATATAAATGGTGGATACTTGTACTTTTTAATTGTATAACTTAACTGAGGGTAGTTTGACCTTTTTTAAATAATATAGCCACTCCCACGATAGTTATATTAAATCAGTATCTAACAATCTGACTCAACTACAAAGTTTCTCATGTTTCAACTCAACATCTATTTGATATAAATATGAAGAGCTAGCGCATCTCCCATTTCAATACTACCATTCAAGGTATAGTGCTCCACAACCATTGGCAACTCCTTGCCTTCATCATAATGTAGAATGCCTCCCACACAAATCCTCCCCTCTTTGCTAATAGCATTGTCACAGTTTAGTTTTGCAGAACCCCTGATTAGTTTCTGCCATGTGGTTAGCTAATGGGCTTCCTCTTGTGACTAGTTATATCATGTAATGTTGTAAATAGATGGCTTGGCACTTGTGGTAGATGATCCAAGACAAATTGTTTGTAGTGGAAAAGAAAACCATGACTTTTTAGTTTCCGTACACAAGAATAGCATATGCGTGATGGTTTCTGTTAGAACCCGTTACACTAAACGAGATTACTCAAAACACGAAACACAATCAATCACCAATGAATCAAATATTCAAAAATATGGGAAATTAAAACCGATTTCAACGTCAGCACCTGCTCAGAAATATTTGCATATGAGCTGAACATTTTTCTTATATCCATATTATGCTGATAATTTGATACAAATTGTTCTATCATCTTAGCCACAACATATATAGGAGAACAATATTTGTATATGCCACACAACAAACATTAACTTGCTAACCAAATTCTGATTCGTTTGAAACACCATATACAAACTTTTTCTGCCTAGACCTGAGAGTACATGGATGACTCTAGGACACACTAGACATCTAATCAACTTTCTCAAGGATTCATTACTATAGCTCCTCTTTGCTGCCACATGTTTTTTTCGTCACTTCCGATTACCTAAAAAAATTGTAGCGAACCACAAGGGTGAGACCCATGTCCCAGAAAGAGATATAACCTCCAACAACGCTTATTGATTACAACATTTTAAATAGTAGATAACTAAGCAGTTGGAGTATTTAATAATGTAGATTGAATAGTTCAAGTATGCTAAATAGATTAAGCAATTAATCTTAGCAACAAGTATGATCATCAATGCATATATAGATAACAAATAAATCCATTTCTTTGGATAGATATCTACTCAAATATCATCAAATTGCATCTAATAACAATCATTATCATTAATCTGACTATCATCATATTCCTTGCTAATAGCACAAGCAATCTAGTAGCATAAGCATCCCTGACATCATGAATATGTCGAGTAACATATCATGGCTATCAATATTGGCATCTCAAATAAAAGGAACATATCTATATCATAAGTAGAACTAACATCATAACACAATGAACTACATAGGCATGATTAGTAGTTTCTACATTTTTAATTATGTAAGCATGGCTAGAAATATTAAACATAACTAACACCATCATCTTAACCATCAGTGTCAGAATAAGCATGTTTACAACATGAGCATAACTATAACATAAGAATATCTATTATCTCTTATTGTATTATACATGATCTCAGTGAAAAGAAAGCAAATAAGGGTTATCATCCAATATGAAGCATTGTGTATAACCCTAAACAGATATGCTACACGACTGTCTTACATCTTTTTTTATGTCCTGAGAAATTTGAGGATATCACTCAAAATCCAACTGACCACTGCTAAGTCAAAATCAGTGCCATACAAGATCTAGGAAGAGTCGAACTCCTAAGATCTTCTCTGCCCCCGGTCAGTATGGGTCCACCATAGCGACACATAAGGTCAAGTTGCTAACAACCTAGTCTATCCTTGGTATAGGTCACGACACAAGTGAAAGGAGGTGGCTACACATACCCTACCATCTGAGGTACAACCACAGTTGTCCTCCAATCTCATCACATATATAATCACCGAGATATGACCGCAGCCATTCTCAAATTGAGGGCTAGGTATGACCGTAGTCATCCTCCCTAAACACTTGAATTCAGGATGACAAGCACCCCAAATACTCATCAGTATGCACTCTAAGTTCCTATTAGGAATACTCATTTTCACCATCTAGCAAGTTCTGACACTCAGATGGATCTATGGCACATGCACTACATGATTAGAGTCTAACTTGATTAGTTATGCCAATTGAGTGAATTAAGGCTGCATCAAACAAGTGGACATACAAACCCTAATTCACTTCTAACAAGCATATAAATATCACAACTTCAAAAGATATAAAACATGTGAAACATAATTTCTCATCTCATCATAACATGGTACTATTCACTTGCCATTCACGAGGCTACACTAGTCATCATACTATCACAAGATATAAATCATTTTCACAATATCACAAGGTATCAACCCTTATCAACACAAGAGGATTACACCTCATTTAGAACACAACCATGCCCAAAGGTCATTAAGACCATCATATTATTCCCTGAAAGATCATCATTATCTTTCCATGCCTTATAATAAGGCTCAACAACATCACTTACATATAATACACCAGATCAGCACAATATTGCATTAATTAGCTAGGAGATATCCATAAACACTCATAGCAGGGTTATAATAACATTAAGAACATTCCTTTATTACATCAACATGCAAGGAATCTATATATGATTTTTTTTTGCTCAAGAATCTAGATATGATTAACACTCATCATATTCATAATACGCATGCTTAGCATAAGAAAGTATCAATCATGTGGCTATGATAATCACCAATTAACACATTAAGGTTATGCTCATGTTAAGGAGGTTATTCCACCATAATTCCATCATATAAGAATGTTAAACATGAATACTCCTCTTTATCTATTTGCATTAGAGTTAGGTTTAACATGATAAATTATATCAATGTTATTAATCAACACTTATACCCAAACCCTAACTCACGGCATCCCCATTGGATCCTGGATGTATAAGGTGAAGCATCATCATCACATTTCATACTATTCTCAAGTATGAACCCAGACATAAATCAAGGTGTAACCATTGGGTTATAGAATACTAGGGTTTCAACAATAGTAATAGAGTACTCCATGATTGTATTAGTCATTCAAGGACATTTCATACCCAATTACCATCATTTAGTTATATTAAAGCTAGGTATAACAAGCTATACCTCATTAGGGTTACATATCAACACAATATGGTTATCATCCCTTCTATTCATATGAGTGGATAGGTAAGACTACCTTATTAAGGGTAACCCTCCATTTGTTCCATCATCATTCAACCAAATTCACCATACCACAATGTCACACAGAACCATTGGATGTGTAAAAGGTAAGACCATTGGTTGTTTACATAAGTAAACACCTTGGATAAACCACCTATGAAGTCCTTGATTTGTGTTCTAGAAAGATTCTCCATCTAACCCTAGACATCCCTTGATTAACAACACAAAAAGTTCCATTGAGAGTAGGATAAAACCCACAATCGACTGTTCAGTTAAAACAAGCCATCCATTATCAACAAGTAAGCTCCTTAAGTTGATCATATAAAGGAAACCATATAAATCACACTATTAGGACCAACATATTACATTATCCATCATTCAACTTTATTGGAGGAATAAACATTAGATCTTGACCATTGGGTCAAGTTCATATGTTAAAACTATGAATTACAGTATAGGTCAGAACATTGCATCAAGTGACCCAAGAAACCATTGGTCTAAGGCTTAATTGATGCTACAACTATATGATTAACTCACCATAGGTTTTGGAGATCTGATCCACCATCATTAGTGATCATTAAGTCACCATAGGTTGTTAGATCAACACTATATTCATTAATCAATATCAAATATTAAGCTAATGTCATCATTGATTGATAACATCAGTACGATACTTAATGGTTGATCATTAAACTTCTAATTGATCCAAAACCTGACCTAAGGGGGTGACCATAGGTTTTCACCATAATTTGACACCTTTAATATCGACCATTAGTTATCATGAAGACAACACCATAGGGTTATTGCAATGGTACCATCATCGGGATATGGGCTTATAGAAGAAATCAGATTTAAACCCTAAAATTGACCATTGGTTGATAGGTGCTTAGCACCATAGGTTGTCAAACCAACCTGATCCAAGTCATATTATACCTTAGGAATAACATACACATGATCATAGGTTCATCTAGAACTGAAATCAGAATAGGAAACATTATAAAAATTGAAATCCACGTCAAGCATAGCTTTTTAGTGCATGAATCATCATTTTCAAGCAAGAACATGAGCTAGCAAACTTATGGTAAGAAAATAAACGTGGAGCAAGTTATAAAACTTGCCTCTAATGAGAATATGAAACCCCACACAAAAGGAAACTTGAGTATGTATGGTAGAAAATCCAAGCATAAGCTATGAACTCGTCCATCTAGCACCTTTCTTCATCAAATGAGCAAACCCTAAGCATAAGGAGCAAGAAAGGTAGGGTTTTAGAGATTTAGAGTATTTTATACCATGGAACAGCAAGGTTCCGACCTGTAGGAATGTCTAAGGAAATATAAGAGCAAGAGAAATTGGGAAGGAAGGAAGAAAACAACTTTCCTTGGTCAAAATCCCTAGAAGATGACCTTGGAAACCCTAGGTAGGGCTAGATGGAGCTCTAGGAGACCTTCCACTCCAAAAAGAGGTTGTGTTCTACCTTAGAGCACTTGGTTCTGTAGAAAAATAGGGAGAATTCATTGCTCCAGGTTAGAGGAAAGAGGAAGCAAGCAAATTTTCATTCTTGGGCAAGAAAGAGGTAAATATAGCCCATAGATAAGGATGGAAGCAAGCATGAGGTGTAAAAGTAGCTTCCCCGTGTGTCTATGGCCTTCAACTATTAAGAATATAAAAGCATACACACAAGAATCTCCCCCACCATCCATATAGACCTTCTTAGCTTTCCTTTGTCAAGTTTCCAAGCCAATCAAATAATATATTAGTTGATAGCTACTAAAGGTAGCTCATATGTGAAGGGGTAAACCCTAAAATACCCTTGGAGAAAACACCTTCAAACTAAGGTTTAAATAATAGTCTCATTGCTCAACAAACTCAAGAATGATGAGAGAATATCCAAGTAACATAATGAAAGTGATAAATTGCAAATAAAACCTCTCAGTTGGGTAAATTGCAGAAAAGTCCAAAATGTGCATAAAATTGCACAACGTGCTCAAACAGTGTCCAAATTGGACCAAATTTGAAACTTAAGCTTGTCTTATGATTTCAAAGAATATCACAAGGTTATATTAGAGTTATAAGAATTCAATTATGATAATTAAGCTTATTAAACTCATTAAGTAAGTTTAGGGGCCTTACAGTTTCCATCTCAGTTTTGCACAAGCGACATATTTCATTCATGTTACAATACAGAATAAAGAGTGTACACATGGTTTCCAGGCTACTTGAACATAGCCTCCATATAAAATAGGATAGCTTTGCACTACAAAAAACCTTGATTTTGACGGCATTTTATTCTGGCATTTTTAAAATTAGATGCCACAAACTCAATTGTTGGCCCATTCCAGGTGCGCCCACAATGCTAGTGAGATGCCCGCTCCCCATGCCCATGCCCCCACCACAACCACATGATCTGTTCTCTGAGAAACAAAAAATCAAATAAAAATGCTAGTGACAGGCAGGCTGCGCTCCTAATCTCTGCCCATCCTAGGTTACGCCGCTCCACCTTCTACCTCTCCTCACGCCAAATTCGTCCCCAAAGAGTACTGAAATCACCAACCCTGATCTCCTCCCGTTCTAGGTGACACTGCTCTGACTTCTCTCTTCTCCACAATTTCATTCCTAGAGATGGAAATGACCCACCGCATGCAATTCAGAACTTTTCATGTCCAAGGTCACACCTCTCCGAGTCTGCTCTCCTCTCAACGTGCTCATCACCAGAAACGGAAATGTTTCCACCCCTCACCCTCACTACACCTTCTCCTGGTTGGTGATGCTGAAGCCGTGTTTATTCTGTTCTGTGTTTATTCTGTAACTGATGGGCACGCCCAAATGGTCTGGATGCAAGCAGTGCTTTTGATCTCCTCACTGACAGTGGTACACCTTGGATGTTCCCTGGCTGGCGATCTATTGGATCGATGTGCTCTTGATCCTCAACGAACGACGCTCTTGATCGTCTCACTAACAACATTCTTGATCCTCCGATTGGCACTGCTCCTAATTCCCCTACAGGAAATATTATGCATATCTCTCATGCTTGGTTGACAACACTCTGGATTTCCCTTGATCTTGTATTGCAACTCACATTTTGGTTGACTTAGAGTGAGTTCTACATTTTCCCTCCAACAAGATATGCAATAGTTTAAAAGTCCTTCATATTTGTTTTCTTGTGTGACAATATGCATCCTCTCAAAAGGTTATACTCATCCTCATTTTCTAAATAAATGTTCTAATGGTTGCATAGACATACTGCGATTTCTATGCTTGGTAATCATCTGTAGGCACACATTTTAAAATAGATGTGTCATCTATATTGTTGTGTGTATACCTCTATTGTAAGAAAAAACAAAATGCATTTTGATTCTAAACTAGTAAATCAAATCTAGTATGACCAACACCAATTTCTGACCATTTTTAGCTAGAATTGTCTCATCGGGAAGCACGTTCAACTATGAAGTATATGACCTTATCAATTATCAATCTGCACCTACTGTTTAGTATTTTTTAGTGGGTTGCTAACGATATAATAAAAGACACAATCCAATTTTTGTGTAGCTAATATCACTTTTTGTTATAAGTTATGCAGTGTGCATTCTCTATACGTTTTATGGATATAAATTTATACCATGAATTCCTTTGTAGTTTCCATGAATATCAAAATAACATAAAGTTAATACCTATTTAAATCTTAGAAATTCTTACTATCAAAGTTATTTATGAAGTTATGGACGGATTACAACTACAACCATAACTAGGATGCTAGGCACTAGTATCATACATTTTAAATAGAATCTGTATATCATACCATTTATGCATTAATCAACTTCATCTAGGAACACAATCTATATATTTTTGAATTTGACACATTAACTCATCCAGGCACCTTAGGTGTTGAAGGAGGCTCCTATGTTTAGACGGTCAACTCATTCTACACTTTGGGCCTTGGTAGACCCCATTTGATTCGGTTTAAAGTGCATTAAATCATAATCAGTCTGCATTACATCACATATATCATTTTAATGTTGAAATTGTTCAATTGGGCATTTTAGGTCAAGTTAGGTTTTAATTTTGGTCAGCTGATTTGGTGTGCTTAGGAGTGAATAAGTTTAGAGAATACCAATATAGATTAACTCAATGAAGTAGATATGTCGATATATCTAAATGTGCAAATCAGTGAATTGAAAAATGGCCTAAGTGGCCGATTAATTGGCCTAACACCCAAGCCGTTTAAATTTGGCCAAAATTGTCGAGTAATTGTTTTGAAATTAATCGCCCATTTTTCCCACTTTTTGCGCTTTTTTCCATTTTTGCCTTTTTCCTGCTTTTTGTCCTTTTTTAAAATATTGATGTACACATGTAACATTAAGTAAACTATATGGTCCCAAGTATTATTGACTATAATATATTAAAGTTGTATACATAAAATAGCCTATGATAAGCCCCAATTTTAGTATAGAATGCATACTTTGTATGTAACTTGGGATATAGTGTACTGCTGTAAAATGTAATTTATACAAGTAAATTACTTGTAACTATTATCTAATTTAGAATGCATACTTTAATTAATTGTACTACTGTAATGTTTGACTAATTGATGATACACACATATAACAATAAGTTAGTAAGTTATCTAATTATTAGTCTATTGTTTACTTCTTAGTTATGTAAACAAGTGATGCAAATTTTTTTCTGTATCATGTAGGGTGTTTTATTCATGTCAAGTCTATTGTTTACTATATTATGGCCATAATTTTTGTCTTATAGCTATCTTATAAACTACTTGGGTGTTTTGTATTGTCGGGTGGAGTGTTTAGATATATAAAAGAGTTTCAAATAGTATGGTATTTATATACATATATGTGTAATTTTGTATACAATTATATAGGAAACTAAAATCCATTTTTTTAAAATTGCCCGCTTACCGCTTAACTAATTACATGGTGTTGTCCTCACGCTTACCGCTTAACATTTTTTAAAAAATTTAATGCAAAGTAATGTATATATGTGTATATAAAGTAGAAAAACGTTAAAACCACCTAGGTTTTGGCATCTAGGCACCCAGGCTTGCTAGACACCCCTTCCCTGGTAGACACACTTTAGAAAACCTTATTGGAAATTAATATATAAATTATGGGATTCCATGAAGATCATGGATTTGACACTGCCTAGGCAACCTTGTTGGAAACTAATATATATTATGGGAGTCCATGAAGCTATGCATTTAAGGCATTCATGGTTTTAAGTGCAAAATGCAGGCAGTAAGCTTTATTTAGATGATTACTTTGTCAACTTAATTATTTTCCAATGTACAAAGCAATAGCTAGATGTATTCATTTCATATTGGCAATGCATTATGTTAACTATGTATGTGGCTATAAAAACATTGGTTAATTTAGCTATTTTAGTATGCAATTCTTATATACACTCTCAACTGTGGTACATGTGTTTGTCTTTACACTTATTAACTTGTCAAAGGATGTAGTGATAAAGTACTAGTTAGAAAATCTTATATCATTTTACCATATAAAGATTACAACTTGTAAGCCATCATGCCCTAGGTCCCATAGGTCTGTCAGTTGCATGTGAAGATATTTAAAAGTCATATACAAGAGTCACAACTACTATATGAACAGATACCGATAGAAGTTCACTCACCTAATGAGACCTCATGATTAGTAACACTTGATGGAACTCGTGGTCAATAAGACATCCTGGTTGAAATGTGTTTCTACTATTTTTTCCACCTAAACGTCTATTTAGTTCTATTTTACCTTCGCCTCTGCACCTGCTCTTTTGTCTACTGTGCTGAGATCTGGTCTCCCAGGGCTACGCCACCCCTTCGTCTTCGACTGACCTATTTCGACGAAGCCTCCCAACTCCGATTTATGGAATGGCATCGAGATGTCATGTGGCGGCTGGTCCCTGCTACTTTTCGGCACCCAGACACAGAAAGGGTGTTCGTCATCAGGCTGGGCCTATACTCCAGTCTGCCCTGACGACACCACCCTTCTCCACAAGGTGCTACGCTCCGACATTTGCACGATGGTTCCTTGTTCTTCCTCCACCCCGAGGGCAAGTTCTAGGTTAACCAGGTTGTTGAAGTTCCCTACGACTCCGACCTTGGTTCTCTATCGGTGGCGTATGACATCGGAAGGGTGGTTTCCTGAGTTTTCCCTACTCATACAGCGGCGTTCTCTCCTGATATCTGAGTGCAAGAGGCTACTATTTGTGTTGGGTTCCCACAGACACCGTCATGGTGTTGCTCTGCTGCTCTGGTTGGCCTCAGACCATTGGGGTTCTCTCCATAGGGTCTCGAATGTTCCATCGGCAGCCTTGGAAGTAGGGCAGTGGTTGTTTGTAAAGGGTGACCTACTCACTCACTGGGCGGTGTGGATTCTTCCCGACCTACTCGGTGACGCCTTTCTACTACTCTCGGGTGTCTGTCGAGTTTCCTTTGGCCACAGGTGATGCGTGAGCTCCTCTGGGGCTTCGTGTGATGGAGCATCCGCAAGGTGCTCGGTGGAATGCCTCTGTGCAAATAGGGGCATTTGGGTTCTGGTTGAGCTCTGTCCTCATCCAGTTCAGTTCTCTGATCAGGGAGCCTCCCCTTGATGCAGATGTGTGATCGGTTTGCACCTCTTAATCTTCTTGTCTCTTGTTTGGTGAAGAGGAATAGGAAATCTATCTTTCCCTCATACTTTATGAGTTGCTCTCAATGCCAGTGTTGGGGAAGGTGGTCATTTTCTCTTCAAGGACATCAAGCGATGGACAACTCATGGAAGGGCACCTCCTGCTTTGTTTTCTACAACTTGGATGCTTTTGGTTTGGTGAAGGATCCTTTCTTCATCTTGTCTAGATAATATTTCCCTTCCTTTTATGATTGGTTAGTTTCCAGTCTTCCATGATGACAGAATTTGAAGGTGGGGTTAATGCTAGTTCTTGTTCTGGTTGTTCTCTAGTTATCGCCCTCATCTATTAGGCAGTGTCTGTATTATCTTAGAAGTTTTGGGGTCTTGTTCCTTCTCTACTTATGGGGATCCTATTAACCCTTTTGTTCTTTTAGATGTTTTCATCCCTGACTGTAAAGGGGCGTAGTGTCTGTACCCAAAGTTTTGGAATTATATAGTAACACACTTTTTGACTGACCAAAAAAAATATTATTAATCTAAAAACTTCAATTATTCATCGAGAGTTTCTAATCATATATGACAAGATCAGTTATAATTATTAACCTAACCCTAATGCAAGTAAGAGATGATGGTACATAGCCTCTTGTGTGATTATTATAATGATAGAGTACTTTCTCTCTCTATATATATATGAATGACAACACGTGTATTTGTTGGCCTAGAAACCCGTCCAAGATTTACTCATTAGGAGTAAATCTTGGATAGTCCCCAGTTTGGGACTATTCTTGAACACCTAATCTCACTTAGGATGTAAGTGTATAATGTGTATTTGGTTTTCAAGAAAATTTCAGCAGCATTTCCCCGTTTGTTCTCTAAGTACATATGTACTTGGAGAACAACGGGGAAATGCTGCCAAAATTTTCTTGAAAACTCAATACACATTATACACTTACTAGTGAGATTAGGTGTTCAAGAATGGGATAGGTGGTACACATTTATTATATATAAGACCTTAAACCCTAAATTTTTAACCATAAACCCTAATCTTTTAACCCTAGACCCAAATCTTGTTCTAATATATACTTGTTTTCTCTTTGATCATAGAATGGATAGATCATGGATGTCCATTCCAAATCACTGCACCCTAGAGTTTATTTCTGGTCTTGATCGTTTATTAGATTTGTCGAAGAACATACGAAACAACCTGGAGATAGGTTATACTGTCCATGTAGGCATTGCGGTAACAACTTGAAAGTCTGCACTTGTGATGAAATAAGAAGTCATGTCATGTGCAATGGGATTGTACAAGGCTATACATAATGGCAATGGCATGAATAGATTTCAAACCTGAACTCAGTGGATGTCGATAGAAGTGCTTGTGTGGAAGAAGAAATTGCCTCCGATGACGTAGATGTGAACGAACCAGTTCCAGTATACACCGTTGATGCGATGTTGGATAGTTGTGGGGTAGAGCACACCGATCCACCCCCCATGTTTAGAAACATTATGCATGATGCTGAGATACCATTATACACAAGTTGTAAGTTTATGAAGCTTAGCGCTGTGTTGAGATTGTATAAGCTGAAAGCTAACAATAGATGGAGCGACAAAAGCTTCACGTCATTGTTGTCTTTGTTGAAAGAAATTCTTCCTGAAGGAAACAAGCTGCCAATCTCAACATACCGGTTAAAGAAATTGTTGTGCCCAATGGGAATGGAGGCTAAGAAGATACACTCATGCCTGAATGATTGTGTATTATTTCAAAAGAACTATGTGGATTTGAAAGATTGTCCCAAATGTGGTGCATCAAGGTATAAATTGACGACTACGGGGTAGTCCAAAATTGGTTCTCCTGCCAAGGTGATGTGGTATCTACCTATAATACCACGATTTCAACACTTGTTTTCCAATTTGATTGATGCGAAGAATTTGAGGTGGCATGTAGATGTTAAGAAAAATAATGGTGGGATCCTACGACATGTGACTGATTCCCCACACTGGAAGAAGATTGATTTATTATACCCTAAATTCGGTGAAGAAGTTAGGAATCTTGGACTTGGGATTTGTACAGATGGGATAAATCTATACGAGACATTGAGAAGCCAACATAGAACTTAGCAAGTTATGCTTGGTATATACAATCTTCCTCCTTGGTTGTGTATGAAAAATAATTATGTTATGTTGTCATTGTTGATATCGGGCCCTAAACAACCTAGAAATAATATCGACATTTATCTTGAACCTATGATTGATGACTTGAAGAAACTCTGGGGTGAAGGTGTGATGACCTATGATGTTTCACAAAGAGAGACATTTCATTTGCACGCTATGTTGTTTTGCACTGTGAATGACTTTCCAGCATATGGGACTTTGTCTGGATATAGTGTCAAAGGATCTAAAGAGTGTCCTATATGTGAAGAGAACACTGATTCAATACGACTAAAACATGGCGGCAATACTGCATATCTTGGTCATCAAAGGTTTCTTCCAAAATTCCATCTATATCGTAGGTTGCACAAAACATTCCATGGACGGAATGAGGAATAGAGTGCACCTAAACCTATACCAGGGGAGGATGTTTATGAAAGAGTAAAAGACTTTGCCAATGAATTTGGTAAGAGATCACAATGTACGATGGCCACACAGAGTGATAAATCTTTATTCAAGAAGAAGTCAATATTTTGGAATCTTCCTTATTGGAGTTATTTGGCAGTCATGCATTGTATCGATGTCATGCACGTTGAGAAAAATGTCTGTGATAGTGTCATCGGTACTCTGTTGAATATACCAGGTAATACTAAAGATGGGATAAAATCTAGAATGGACCTACGTGAAATGGGAATAAGGACAGAATGAACAAAGTAGTTAGTATCGATCGAAGAACATAATTACCTCCCACTTGTTACACTTTGTCGAGAAAGGAGAAGAAAGCTTTTTGTGAATGCTTGGTAAATGTTAAGGTGCCACAAGGTTACTCATCCAACATCCGTACATTGGTATCAATGAAAGATCTAAAGTTGATAGGTCTTAAATCTCATGATTGTCACACTCTAATGCAACAAATATTGCTCGTGGCAATTCGATCTATATTGCCGAAGCATGTAAGGTTTGAAATCACTAGACTTTGTTTCTTTTTCAATAGTTTGTACAACAAAGTTATTGACCCTGATACTCTCAATAAATTGCAAAGAGAATTGGTTGTTACCCTATGTCAGCTTGAGATGTATTTTCCTCCTTCGTTCTTTGATATCATGGTACATCTTGTTTTCCACTTGACTAGGGAAGTGAAAATGTTGGGACCATTTTTCTTGCATTGGATGTATCCCTTTGAATGATACATGAGCATTTTTAAAGGTGATGTTCGAAACCGTTATCGGCCTAAAGGGAGTATTATTGAGGGTTATGTGGAGTGAGAGGTTATGGATTTTTGCAATGACTTTCTGAGTACTAATGATGCTCATGTTAATGACAAGAATATTGAGGAGCATTTTAGCAAAGGAATTTTTGGATCACGGATGAAAGTAATCAGCTGTGAGCAGTTGGAACAAGGTCACTTGTATATTTTACACAACATCGACGAAGTGAGTGTTTATATCGAGGAACATACCAATTTCATCAAGAGACAATACCCTCGAGCCAATTCAATGTGGCTTGCTAGAGAGCATAACAAGACATTCATTAAGTGGTTTGAAGATAAAGTCTTACACCAACTATCTCAAACACCAGATAATCTTATTGAAACTATCAAATGTCTCACCTTTAAACCAAAATTGAATGTTATGTCTTATGAAGGGTTTGACATAAATGGATTATCATATTACACAAAGCGTCAAGATGATAAGAGTGTCGTCCAAAATAGTGGGGTCACCCTTCAAGTATCTTCATTGTTTTTTGCAAGTGCAAAGGATAAGAGTCCACATGAAGCTAAAATGTCATATTACGGTGTCATTGAAGACATATGGGAGTTTGACTATGTAGATTTCAGAATTCTGCTCTTTAAATGTAATTGGGTTGATAACACCAAAGAAGTTATAGTGGATGAATTGGGTTTCATATTAGTGAACTTTGAAAAGATTGGCGAGAAGGGTGAACCATTCATATTGGCATCACAGGTGAAACAAGTATTTTATATCGATGATCCTGCAAATAATAAATGGTTGGTTGTTCTTCATGGTAAAAGATAGTTCATTGAAGATCTTATAGATGAAGAAGAGTACTATGATAAGTATTATGACTCCAGTCCATTCTCAGTTGGGTTGCCAACACCACCAAATATTGAAGCTAATGATGACTTGTATGTGCGCAGAGATCACAATGAAGGATTGTTAATTGATTAAAGATCGCAATATTAGAGACATGCATGTTTATATTTTTTATATGTTTTATTTTTTTAAATGTGAACTTTACAATGTGCACTTTACAATGTGAATGTGAACTTTACAATGTGAATTAATTTACAATGTAAATGTGAACTTTATAATGTGAATTACTTTATAATGTGAACTTTACAATGTGAATGTGAACTTTCAAATGGATGAGCATCCTCCTGATGACCATGCTGGTGATTACCGTGAGGGTGAGGACGTCAATGAACCGCCTCACAATGTATGTTTTAAAAATATATTTTTTATATGTTTTATTTTTTTAAATGTGAACTTTACAATGTGAATGTGAACTTTACAATGTGAATTAATTTACAATGTGAATGTGAACTTTCCAATGTGAATTACTTTACAATGTGAATGTGAACTTTCAGATGGCTGGGCATTCTCCTGATGACCGTGATGATGATTACCATGAGGGTGAGAACGTCAATGCGCCGCCTCACAATGTAAGTTTTAAAAATATATCCTTAAAGTTTCTATCTATATGTTCATTTATAGTTATATCCTGTAAGTGTATTTTTTTTGTCAAATTTTAGGTAGGTGATGTACCCCATGAAGAAATTGGGGCACTTGATGAGCAACAAAAAAAATTGAGAAAGTGAGGGGCATCACAATGATGAACAAGTTACTATAACAAAGGGGCAATGGACCCAAACTGGCGGTGGATTTTGATCATGCAGGAAATCCAATTGGAGTGAACCGCAACTCATTTATTTCATATCTTGGGGTTCTTACTCAAAGCCATTGTAGTCCTATTTTTGAATCCTGGCATAAATTTCCTAAGGGGAAAAAAGACTTAATATGGAAGGAACTATGCATGAGTTATTATTATTTGCAATTCTAATTTTGTAGATTACTAATTTTTAGGATACTAGTTAATAGCAATTCTATTTTGCAAAGTATGCTTGATCTGGATGAAAAGCTGCATCGTAAATGCATGATGCAATACTGTGGGAGGGTCCTAAGGAACTATAGGACAAATCTCACTCGAGATTACATATGTGATGCTGAGAAGAGGTTCTTGATTGATTTCCAATTCTAGACATTGATCACTTTTTGACTAACTCTACACTAATAATTTTTGTTTGTATTCTCTTTAAAAAATAAATTTAGGCAAAAGACAACCACTGAGCAATGAAACTACCTGGACACCAAAGACTGGGAGGACTTTGTTACCCAAAGAAAAACATATGAATTCAAGGTATTAAGCGACACTCCCAATTTAATTAATATACATTCTTATGTATTCACTTATTCAAGATTAACCTTTCATGTTACTAACCAAATCAATGTGCTTACTAATAAGGCTATCAATGATGCTCAAAGAGCAAGGCGTGCACTGAATGTGCATGACCACATAATAGGTCCAAGAGGCTATGCAGGCATTCGCCAAAGACTACAGGCTGAGTCTACTGCTCAGTCTGCTGCTACTCAGGAGTCCTCTACTATTGGTCCTGCGCCTCTACCTCGCCATGCTATGTGGATAGCTGGGAGGCAAAACAAGAAGGGAGATATAACGAAGCCCGTAACTGCTGAGTCAGCTGCAAAAATGGTAAAATTAAACTCTTAGAGCAATCGATCGATATTGATTATAATTATGTTTACTTACTAATTTCTGTTGATGGCGATTAGCGGGAGCTGCACGAGCAGAGGAAGGAAGGCAAGTTCATCCCTCAGGGCACAAGGGATGAATTGACAGTTGCTCTGGGTAACCCAGAATATCTTGGAAGTGTTAGGGGTGCAGGCACTGGTGTGGGAATCAAAGCATTGTTTGGGCCATCCCAACACAAACCTATCCCAAAAGCGGGAATTTCACAAGTTTGAGGTAACCTATTCTTTTTTTAGAATGTTATTGTGAAAGGGAATTCAATAATCGACTACATTTCTTTTATCCATGTATAGGTAGATGAATTAATTGAGAGGAAAGTCCACGAAGCAATGGTGAAGTGCTAGGCATCTCAGACGGCCACTCAAACGGCACATGTGACGTGTCGCGCTTCTATTACTCCTACTGTAGAGGTTGGGAGTAATCCTATAGACCCACGACCTAGCACATCCTCTATAAGTAATTTTATGACATAGTAGCTAGTCTTTTCAAGAAGATATGTTTATGTATATTCGTATATAACATTCTTTACATAAATTTGTAGGGGTTGAAGCCATGCCGTCTAAAAAGTAAAGAATATATCGTTGTAGAGGCACATGCTTACCCAGACCTTTCAAGGGAGATGTTTCATGGGACTCCAGTACCAGCGGGTATGGTTCATGTGAGCTCGATACATATACTTCCCAATTGGAGGGATCTTCAACTACCATATGCCCACCCAGATTCTGAAACGCTTGGTGAGGCAGAAGGCGGAGTGATAATGTGGCTCAAAGTGGATGTCGTCTATACTAATATTGTATGGTAAATTTACATTATGTTAATTTGTTAGTGTATATATATGAGTCAATTGATCTGAAATTATATATATTGGTCAAAAAGATGACACCCGCTACATCTCGGCCTCCACGTCCACCTCCTCAACTACCAAATTGGCTTCCAAGGGACCTACATGCCTCGTTAGGTCCTAATTGTAGGGGTATGGCAGTATGGATCGGAGAACATGATCGAAATTGCCCTATAAATGTTACAATTCCAGAGGATGTTGTAGGTTAATCATACGATAACAATCTATTTATATAAGTTTTGCATATGTATTAATGCATAGGTATTAATGCAGATCAATCATACAAAAATAAGCTATTTTTATAAGATATTTTGGAGTTGTTTCGTTATGATTAGCTAAACACATCTATGATAGAGGTGTGAATATGGCGAGATCTTATTTATACAACTGTATACCTTGTTTTATATAGGGTGATCTGGTTTCTTATATATTAATGCATACACAATACATGTTTTGCAGCCACTTACACAAGATATGTACATATTTTGCATTTTCCCATGTGGGATTTTTGGTTTCATTTTTTATTAGTCTTGTAGATACAGACCCTTCTTCAGTTACTTCATACTATTGTGATGCTTTTGAATATTTTGGTAAAAATAAGAAGATAGTGATAATAGCTCCATTCAATGTCGAGTAAGTTTACTCTACTTATAATTTGGACTTAAGAAAATTACATTTTTATTGTGGATTTTGAGTTATTAATTTTTAACTTTTTAACCTCTAGTGGTATGCATTGGGAGTTACTAGTTATTGTCCCTGAGACGTTCACTATTTATTATCTAGATCATGCGGGGAATGAATTGAATATATTTTATGGACACGCAATGAAAAGGCCATTATTTTCGTGAGAAATATTTCATATTTTTATATCCGTTAATATCTATTATTACATTACTATTTAATTATGCAATTTAATGTGTTACATTAACATGTAGGGCTTTATAAGAGTTCAAAAAAGCTAGAGGAAAGGTTCCTAGGAAAAGAATTAGTCACTAATTTGGGAGAATGTGAAAGTAATTTCCCGACTCCAATATATATATTATTTATGTGAACTGTGCTTATTTTTATTTTTAAATGTTTTGTATGTTTCAATGTGATGTTCCACCATTTGCACACACTTAAAGCAGTTTATTGTTAAATGTAGACTGGCATGATAGCTATCATGTTGAGTTGCAGGTGAAGATGCTTTTTATGACTATGTTGCTAAGTTTTAAGCATTAATTAAATCATAGTTGATGTCTTCCAAGTGAGTATTTTATGTTTTCTAGCTTAATATGTGAGGGTTGACAAGATCAACCATAAAAATGCTTTCCCAATCAATTCCAAGGTGGTAACATATATTTCCATTGTTAGGGCAAATTACAAAAGGGTATCCAAATCTTTAGAAGAAATGATTCAATGGGTGGGGTTGTCCTTCCCATCATTGCATGAAAACCTAAACTCAAATGTGTAGAATGTGAAACTAGAAAGACAGCTGAAGCACTAAGATCAGAGGATGACTATGGTTTAGACCTAGACCAGAGTGTTTATATTGAGGTTAAAAACCTAGGTTATCACTTGAAAAATTTATTGAATGTGACAGTCAGATCATCATCATTTTACTAGAGATTAGGCATTCAAAAAGGGTCCACAATAGGTATCCAAAGGGTCTATATTTGGAAAATTAAATATAATCCTAATGTCCCTCATTGTGTAGAAAAGTGATGCTCTTCTTGTCTAAAGCTATCAAGCTTCTAATCCTTCTGGTTAGGTGCAACATGTCATATACCTAACTCAAGAGGTACAATATTCACCATTTTCTCCACCAAATATCCCCAAGTATATCTGTCCTCAAGCAGAGGTTTAACGTATCTATGCTTATACCACTAGGGTGGAGTAGCAAAGTCTTAAAACAAATTTATCAATGACTTATCATCCAACTCGTCAATCAAAATATTCAGGTTCAGGTTCCCATAAATCTTGATGACAATGATAATTGCCTGCATGCCATCCTTGATATTCATGTTCTTCTGTTTTATATGGTAGAAGAAGACTATGATCCTCCTTAACCATCCCCCTCACAATGGCAATCCTTGATTATTTATTTTTATTGTCACAATGGCAATTTGTACAAAGAATTTTTTTTGCCAGATTGAAGTTGCCATTTTAAAAATGAGATAATATTTCTTTTGTTTTGTACTGGTCTTTTGGTGTGGAAGTTGATAAAAGGCTCGCTCGGAAGGACAACGAAGAAAGATAAAATGTTGGGCTAGCTAGAATCTGATTTTAGAGAACGGTGACTATGGGCCAACATGATTATGCAAATGGCAACAATAGCCTTTAATTGATAGATTAAATCTTAATTACTTGGCGAAGGGGAGAAACAGGGCTATCGTATCTGACTTTAGGTTGGTGGGCGGTAGCCTAACATTCCCGAGCCACATGTGAATACGATGCAAGGTTATGGGTTAAAGATTAATGCTCATTTCCCATCCAACATTCGTCTGTTTGATTCCCGACTTAATGAAACTTCGGTTCCTTAGTTGTAAAGCTTAAGTCTTGACTTTGTTGGCCATTAACTTCACAACGGAACAACACAATAACACATAAGTGGTTCTTTTTCTTTTAAACACGTTTATCCCTGGTTATATGTGCAATTGGGAATTAGACTACCACTTGACGATGAGACAGATAGTAAATATGTGATCTAATTGCTTATTAAGGGAAAAAATAAAATGGAATAATCAAAAGAAGAGGATTCTAATTCGAAGGATGTTCATCTCACTCAGTTTTGCATTTCCATGCAGAAGGAATCAAGTCATCCTTATAACACTCGTTAGTTGGTTAAATTTGTAAACTATTCAATTTGTTAGTTACTTGTTGTGCATTTCTGACAAGAAAAGTTTAAAGAAACAATTAAAGATTTTCTTTCACGATTCTATGATAAAAAATGATCTCTTCTCTTCATATTGATTTTTATAAAATATACACTAGAGGCTATTAAATTTCATCAGTTGTCTTATAAACCACTCTTCCACATCTAGTAAACCTTTGTGTTTGACATACTCTAGTATTTCAAGCCCTGACCCATAGAGACACTACTACAGAAAAGGCCTTTGGCGTTAGTTATTTAGAGCTTTTAGCGTCGGTTTCCAAGCGACACCCAAGTGGGCGCCGCTAAAAGTCGACACCTTCAGCGTTGAACCCTTCCCGCCACCAAAAATGTGCCAGTAAGAAAACTATAGGCGTCAATTCTTAACGATAACCGACACTATATCATGATCAAAGATGTCAGTTATTAAACAAACATCGACGCCATAACCCTTCCCGCCACTGAAAACGCACCAGCAAGGGAACTATAATCGTCGGTTAGTATAGAAAATCGATAGTATATCATGGTTAAACACGTTAGTTAATAAAAAATAACCGACGTCATATTCCTTCCAGCACGGCCGTGCCTGGCCACAATAGGCATCAATTCTTATTGATAACCGACACCAGCCATGAAAGACACGTCAGTTTTTTGCTAATAACGGATGTCGTATGTCTTTGGTGTCAGTTTTATACAAATAACCGACGCCTATGTTTTGATTTTTTTTCTTATCAGTTTGCAGGCTTGCTGTATGACTGGTCGCAGGATGCAGAACCTACAGTTCAGTTCTGAACTATAGGTTTACAGTATCCATTGATATCAACCAACAACAGGACACAAACCTACAAATTCATTCACATTCAGACACATGTATTAATCAGTTACATGTAGAAACATGCAAAGTCATTTACATTCACATTCAGTTCTATTCATTTCATCTCTTTTCACATTCAGACATTCATGTATTGATAAAAAAAAGTCATTTACATTCACACATGACAATTCAAAAAAAGTCATTCACATTCACACAAAAATAATTATGAGAACAAAGTTTAGAAATAGCATTCTTTATTCATCATCGTCATCATTGTCATCATTGTCCCAATTATATTTAAAATTTCCCACTACTTGTAGGGCTTTTTCCCATTCTTCTCTCACAACATCTAATTCCTTCCTCGTATAGGGAGTATGTACATCTAATAACTTTCCACCTGTACAGAAGTCAGTTTTAAATACATGCAAAGATAATGACATATATATATAATTAATAATATATAATAAGATTGATATATCTCATATTATCTAATGAGACTATATATAATACATGATGTATAGTATTGATTTCCATTACAAAATATTTGATGATTAGGTCTATAAATCACATCACATAGTAGGCACATGCCCAGTTGTTGTCTTGTGTAGCACACGATGATGGAGCAACTATGCATGAGCTTCAGGACCGGGAAGGCACCACTCCTCTCCATCTGCCACTCCTGGGTGGGATGGAGTCGACTAGGTCGATTATGCCAAACCATAAACTCGACCATTACTCCAGTGGCGCATCGCGTCCTCTACTCATCCGCTATCTTGGAGAAGCCCAATGATGTTACGCCATCCTTTCACCTTAAGACCACATCTATCAACTCCAAGAAGATGCCACCAAGGCTTTTGAGGCCAGGGGGAGGAAGGCACAGAGAGATGCCCCCTCCCCCCAGTGGTGGCCACTAGGGAAGCTAGAGAGAAGTAGGAGTGTAACCCTAGAGAGAGACCCCCACCCCCTATTAGTGAACCTTTACTTTGCCTTTTAGATTAATAATATTATTCATGTTGATTTAGTGTTTTGAAACCATGGACATCTTACTATGATCTTAATGCTAGTAATATGATCTAGGTATCATGGATAACCTAATATGCTTAAGATGATGAATAAGGTTTCACCTAATATGCATAACTAAAGGTTGTAATCTTAAAAACAATGATATGATGGAATTAGGGTTTGTAACCCTAACTCCTAGTTCAAACATGAGACAACCCTAATTACTTTGGTCAAATTAAGTAAAAATATGTTCATATAAAATGTCTTATGACGATCCATCAAACTTTTATCATGGATTCATATCAATATCATCGTTCCATATAATTAATTTAATCATGAGCAAACCATATTGATAAGTAATGAACTAATGTATATGTTAAAAAGTAACCTAGGAATTTCCAAGAAGAAGGTTGCCAATGCTACTGCAATAAATAAAAAAGAAAGTTACCTAGGAATTTCCAAGAAGAAAGTTACCTAGGAATTATTCTTTCTAGATAATAAATCAATCTTAATTCTAGTAATATGATCAAAAGCAAGGAGGCCCAAGTTGCTAGCAAGTGTAGCCATGTGGTGATGGTCCCTTTAATTTGACTTAGCATCACCTCAACTGTGTCCAAAACGATGGAAGAGAAGAAAATAATGATGTGTAGTGATCATTCATCGGACCATTAGTTTGTATGAGTACATGTTTAAGGGAGAATTAAAGCTAGGTCATGGGGGGCTAACCTTGGGCGGTGGCGGTGACCTTGGGGTTGACCTTGGGTGGCGGAAGGCAGGGAGCAAGCGGAGGAGGATTGAGCAGGTCATAGCTATGATTTTGGGTGGCGCGAAGCAGGGAGCCAGTGAGCACAGTGTCGGTGGTGGTGAGTAGGGAGAAGGGAAGTGGAGGCGGTGAGCAAGGATAAGGAGCGGCACAACGGCGGTGAGTAGGGAGCGGTGGGTGGTGGCGCACAAGGAGGAGGGAGTAGCGGGCAGAATCGCCAGACCTAAGCTTCAATCACAATGAAACAGAGAAAGGGGAAGAGTCTGCTTCGCGCGGGTATTATTAAGTTAACAATTGGTGTCGGTTGTTAAAAACAAACGATGCTTATAACAATAGGCATCGGTTACCACAATAAACCAACACATATGCTCAATGATAGTCATCAGTTTCAACTAGAAAAACCGACGTCTATCTACATATGCTGACAAACAAATGTTCTCGAATTCTGACCATAGTCGTCGGTTGTCGTAGAAAACCAACGCCAAAGGGGGGTGAAAATTTTTATGGGGATAGCATGCGAAAACACTTCAGCGTCGGTTATTGAAAGAACACCGACGATAAAAATGGGCCCAATTTTATCTCACGAAAAACCTTTAGTCGTCGGTTAATTAGTTAATAACCGACGTCGTATGTTAAATTTTGGAGGTAATTTTTTTTTCACTGCAAAATTTAGATTTTGCGGTCAACTTTAGGCGTCAGTTGATAGTTGACGAACCGACGCTAAATAAAAAGTGATACCCGTGTCTGGCCGCTCTTCACAGATCGATGTCGGTTTGTGTATTCAACCGACGATGTATGTTTTAGGCGTCGATTTCTTTTATACCACTGATGCCTGTAAATGTGATGTTATAAGCCATTTCTGTAGTAGTGGTCTATCTTGTTTTGTAGATAAAGTCCTATGTGTCATCTGTGTACTCTCAGGTCCTTGGATTTAATACGTGATGGTTTTATGAATAATCTGATATTTTGGCTTGTATGCCTCGAGGTTTTTTGTTGCTTTAGTATATATTTTGACAAAGCAACTGTTATATGTTATCCTCGAGATGAGATGGTACAACGTATGTACAATGTGAACCCATCAATGTATATAAAGTTTTGATTCTTTCATTAAGAGTTTTCCAAGAAATGGATCTCTTTGCAAAATGATTTTAGTTTTTAGTGATTTTTTTTAATCCACTGCTTATGATTATTCCGCATAATTAGTAATGAGTTGGTCATTGGTTTGGTGGCAGTCATTTCACTTTGCTTTCACCTTATCTATCAGAACCAAACAAACAGTCTTTGGAATTCTGCCAGTCACCAAAGGCACACCAAGATAAGTAGAGGGAAGCTCACTTACCTTGAAATTAAGAATTTTAGAAATCTCCAACTTAGGTGAACTTTTACTAAAAATAACCTCACTTTTGGACTGATTGATGGACAACCCAGACAACTTACTAAAAGTGTTCAGAACAACTAGAATAGAATGAGCATTGTCTTGGTTAGCTTCAAGAAAGATCATTAGATCATCCGCAAAAACTAAATGGGACAGATAGAAAATGTTGGAAGCTTTAATTGGCAAAAGCCTACCAAAATCCACTGATTGATCCATAAACACAGTGAAGGCATGCATAATAATAACAAAGAAATAAGGGGCTAAGGGATTGCCCTACCTAATCCCATTAGAGGGACAAAACCTCTCAGTGGGTTCACCATTCACCAATATTTGATAAGATGTAGAGTAGAAAATATTAGAAATCCTATTTGTCCAAATAGATGGGAATCCCATTCTGTGTAGAACAACAAAAAAAGCTCCAATTCACATTATTTTATGCCTTAGCAATATCTATTTTTAGGCAAATTTTACTCCCAACAGCAGCCCTGTTAAAATCATGTAGGATCTCGCTTGAGAGGAGGATAGAGTCTTTAATGTTTCTTCCTTTAATGAAGGTCGACTAATTACTAATAATGATGTAAGGCAAGTTACCTTGAAGTATATTAGCTAAAATTTTGGATATAAACTTATAAACAAACATTGCAAATAGACATAGGACGCCAATTTCTTAGCTCAAAAGAATCTTTTCCTTTTGGAATCAAAGTGATGAATGTATTGTTGGCCTCTTTTAACATTCTCCCATTTGAGAAAAATTCCTTGACAACATTGGAGATGTCTTTTCCAATATTAGGCCAAGCCTTCTTGACAAAGTATGTGTTAAAGCCATCCAGGCCTAGGGCTTTATCCACATTAAGAGAAGAGACAGTAACATCAATCTCTGATTGGGTGTCATTAGAAATAAGCATAGACTTATGTTCGTCAGAAACAACAGGGCCTTTCCACTTGAAATCTTTCAAACCCTCACAACAGTGCTTGTTATTAAAGAGATCCTTATAGTAACTGAACACATAACTTTTAGTATCATTTGTATAATAGCTGAGTTGACCATCTATGTTAAGACACTTGAGGAAGTTTCTCTGCCGCCTGATCTTGAGAGAGTTGTAAAAAAAATTGTATTACTATCCCCCCTCAGAGAGCCATTGGACCCTAGATTTCTGCTTAAAAAAACTTTTCTCAACCTTTTCTGCTTCAAACAGGATGTTTCTCATAGATCTAGCTTCACTTTGCAAACTCAAATTAAAAGGATCAAGATTAGGTTTTTATTGAGATTGAAAAGCATCAAACCTAGCAATTTTAACATTGTCAAAAATATTACCCATAGCATGGAGGTTCCACTCCTTTAAGAGAGATCTGAGTTTCTGAAACTTCTATATACCTTGAACATGGAAGTGCCCGCAACACCTTCACACCACGCTACCTTGACCACATCAGTAAAACCTTCCTGAACAGCCCAAGCACTTAAAAAATGAAAAGGAGACTTTACAATCCTATTTTGTCCAGCCAAAAAAAGGATTAGCTTGTGATCACTTGTGGTATTAGAAATCAGTTCCCTAGAAAAATCATTGATTAAGTTCATAAATAGATTATTAAAGAACACTCTATCGACCTTTGAGGTGATAAAATCATCATCCACTTGTCTGTTATCCCACGACAAGAAAGGCCCTTTTAGATCCAACTAAAAACAACCACTCTTCAACGCCTATTCATTAAAATCCCCCATAGATCTGTTAGAAGGAGGGTTTATACTAAACCTCTCATTATCTTTACGTACTGTATTAAAATCACCCAAATTAAGCCACGACAAATCATACTCACCACTAACTAGATTTAAGGAGATCTAGAGGGAGGATCGATCACTATCATAGTTATGGTCATACACATCAGATAAAAGGAAAGAAATGTTCTCCATCTCAACCTCATAGAGAAGATGTTGATCACTTTCAACAAGCTTAGAAATAGAGCAATCAATAGGGTTCTAGAAAATAACAATTCTACCTAAAGCGTGAGAATCAATATTAGAAATGAAATCCATATTCGGAAAGTGCTTTGCCATAAACTTCCCCATGTTCCTTTTTCTCAACTTTGTTTCTAGCAGAATACAAATCTGACTCTCTACCATCCTAAGATTCTCCTAGACTTTCCTCACCTTATTACTAATACCTCGTACATTCCAGGAGGATATTTTAAAGGATGGAGTCATTTGGAAACCTGGGTCATTGAATTGGCAGCCTCAACATTCTCTTCGATCGTAGTAAGATTGTTAAGTGGGGAAAATAAAGAGTTAGCAACTCTCAGGAGTAAACCATCACTCATCTTAGGCATAACAGATGGTGACGAATTGAAAGATATCTCCACACTCGAGTTGGCTGCTCCTTGAATATCCTCAAAAGAAAAAGATAGATCGTCAAATACTTGGAAAGGCGTAGATGGAACAGACTTCACACCAGTTGAACAGCTTGTTTTGGGAAAAGAAGAACCAGAGATAACTCCACCATCTAGAACTACTCCTGCATGCCTTGACTGAGCAGAAATAACTCCACCATCTAGACTTGCTCCTGCAGACATTGACTGAACAGACACACCTTCATCTCTATCTGACATGGAACAACAACTGTCTTCATGCCCAAATAGACTACACTTCCCACAAACATGAGTGGTAGGATTTGAGACATTTAGACAACAACAAAGATATCTAGGCCTCCTTTCTCAATAGTTGGGGTATATGTTAGGAAGTTAGTCCTCATATGTCAATTTGCAAATGACAAAGATACATATTAGTATTTTATAATCCTACATCATAGAAAAAATATTAGCAAAATAATTCTATATATAATTTCGGGTCAATCAGGTTTTTCAGGTTGAAAAGTGCAAATCTTGATCTGAATTGCAAATAAATTCAGGTTTTTTAGCTTCGTGTCATTAAGGTTGGAGTCCTAAAAATCAAGACCTAGACCCACTTTAGTCATGTAAAGTGAGACAAGTTCTATTTTGCCATCCATGATTGTCAAAAACCATTGTTAGGGTTTTTCCTCTAACTTCTTATCATAGGCTCATCGTGGTATAAGTTACACTTTGTTTGGGATCTTCTTATAGAATCACCTTTGTGCATTTGGTTCATGAAACTAGAGTTTTAGGGTTAATATGTCAGTTGTGGTATGCTATAAATTGAGTACAACATGGTGACAAAATTCATCGAATGAGTCATCATCATGAAATCTACATTGTTGTAAGCCATATTTTGGTAAGCCCAATCATGGAACCAATCCCATTGATGAACTACATTTTTTTTGACATGATCCATCAGCTTAATTGGAACTACCACCATGAAGTTGTACTTTTATAAAGAATGCATTAATATGATCATACCAAGAAATGGTAAGCAAAGTATCTGTTGAAATTTGAAAGACCATATGATGTTTTCTAGGGAAGGGATATGACTCAAGTCTTGTGGAAATATATGTGGATGTTGGACTTGAACCACACATATTGTTCATTAATATAATGTTGAAGGATCTAATAGATTAATTCGATTAAGACTCATGAGATTGAAAATGACCATCATAGTGTAAATTCACATTTAGTATCAATGAGTTAGATGCTAGATTTCTATTACTAAAAACCAAATTTATATGCTATATATCTGAATTATTATAGCTTTAAAACAGTTCACAACAATGAATCTAGTATGATGTAATCATTACAATTTTTTTCAATAGTTCACATTTACCATCATGTTAGAATGTAATTGTTACACCCACATCTCTTAATAACCAATAATCATGAGATCATTGCACAAGTAAAAGACTAAAATAATTCAAAGATCAATATTTCTTTATTTCAAACTCTTTGTTTCCTCACATTCAATCACATAGACTAACTTTACAAGGGAATTTGAACCTTGATTCCTCTAATCTGATTACAATAATAGAGATATATATATCTAAACATTCATTATGTTTCTCACACGTTCATGTACATATCACTTGATAATTAGATACATACCCTATCAATGGAAAACAATATTACACATCACCATTTAAAACTCTCTTATTCTCTACTAGGACCTAGATCATAGGGTCTAACTAAACTTGACTAATATGATATTTAGATCTTGTCTCAGGTCTACTCTAGAATTGACATTCTTCAATCCACAAGGTTTTATTAAAACTTTGTGAGTAGAGGGGTGAGCCTACTCACTCAGTGAATGAGAACTTCAAAGAAATAATTTAAAGAACTTAATTATTCAAGAGATATATTAGTGAGCAATGAAATTTAAATTAGAACAATAACGAGCTATAAAGGAACTAATCAATCACAAATACATAAGTGACAGGATTTCTCTACACAACTACAAGGAGTAAGAAGATGTATATCAATAATTGGTTAACTCAAGGGAATTAGTCATTCACAAACATAAAGATAATATCTTACTCCAAATAAATATAAAGAATGAATGAATAAATGCACACTTGATTAATCTCTCATTGATCTTATTATGCCCCAAACCCACATGAAGTGTACTACGACATGTGAAAGCATCATAGAAAGCTACAATATCACTATACAAGACTTAGTCTAATGTTCAGGATCCTAAGATTGTAATACTAATGCCCCTATCTACCGCAAGCCTCTCCATGTCTGGATCGTGGCGGCTAATGAGAGTGTTTAGATATCTAGACTCCTCCTCTAAACCTAGGTACTCAAATGGAGAGTAAAAACACATGTTATCTTTGCATTAGTGGTTCCACAAGGGCCAATCAGCTAACCAACATCACTAGTACCAACAACATATTTGATTGATTTTGGATACTTCACAATCATAAGGAGTTAGTCGTACCAGTCAATACCCATGTACCCTACCGGTACGATCCGGATTACTTTGATCTAGGATACCTCTAGTCAGGAAGCATGTTTCCTCCTCCCAATGCATGCATTTCCCTTGAAGGGTTCTACAGTGTTCAAGGCATCTAATGTCTGATTCACTCTATCAATTATCTATTCAATCATCAAATCAACATTCCTTATCTTAACCTTGGAAACAATTCTTTTTTTAGATTATTTATAATAGGTATTGTAAACTGAGTTACTAAGCAGCATCACATATCATATTGATAAACACTAAAATGAAATACTTCATTTACTACACATTCTATCTGTATGGTTTCATTTGCCTCATTCACATATCACATGACTCACATAAGGATTTAATGTATAATGATCTTAGGTGGTAATGGGAATGCTTCCAACAATTCACATACAACCAAATAGATATATGAAACCATATACTACTATATTACATTCTGAAGCATGGTTGACTAAGTGATGCAGCCCTAGAAGACCC
Organism: Alisma plantago-aquatica; assembly: GCA_963693085.1. Lineage (NCBI taxonomy): Eukaryota > Viridiplantae > Streptophyta > Magnoliopsida > Alismatales > Alismataceae > Alisma > Alisma plantago-aquatica. The sequence goes on along the minus strand of OY856412.1, from coordinate 70,751,436 downwards.
TCAAAATGGATGTACAAAGAATGACCGAACACGTCTATGCTGCTTTCCATATCAGTGGTGTCTTGAGTCCATCAGGCTTTAGCATAACATGGCATAATCCTCCTAAATGGTTGTGTAGCTGACGCAATTTTTACTATGCGCTAAAACACAAGAGAACGCGTCGAGTAGTACATGCCTTTGTGAGGCCCGAGTCGAACACAGGGATACTGGGAATTGTTGGAGACTCCTAATAACTATTTGCGATCAGCTAAGCTGAATAAAAAATTGAGGGTTGTTGTTAAAATTGAAAGAAAATAAAAACAAAACAAAACAAACGATCGATTAAATGTTAATTTAACCAATTCAAAAGGGTATCTTTAGGCTTGCGGTTTCACCGCGGGTTTTCATTGTATTAGATTTTATATAATGCCTCAATTTTATCTCTCTATCCAGATAATGGCCTGAAAACAGAATTGCCCACTGTCATGGTGCAATTCACTACCTAGGTCTAGGTCGGTTCCACCGTCGTAGTAACCTATACCCTAGACTAGGTGCATTATGAATGATCTCTCAGTATCCACCATTAATTTTACACCACCTTGGTCAAGGGATTTATCGATTAATGTAGATTTCGTCTCTTTTCAGCCGTTAATCCTTCTTTCAAAGTGATTAAGGGCATTAAGTTATTATTATGGTGATCAAGCATAATAATATATGGAGAAAACGAAACTATACCACGGATTTAAGAGATAAAGTATGAATTACTATTATAAAATTGTCATACAATGAATCCCCGGGATACTCCCGGTCCTAAAGACGAAGGGAATTAGCCCCGCATGTTCATCTCACACAAGTACATGGTAGAAATAGGGGAAAACATGTGAAAAACGTGAAATGAAAGGGACAACCCCTGAACGGAGAAGAACCGGTTGATCCTTTGCGTAGAACACGTGCTCTCCCGCCTTTCGGTGGTGAAATCCATCTTCTGTGGCGTCCGAATCAACTGGTATGAGCTTCTAGCCTCCGTTCTCCTTTCTACTCCTCCTCGGTACTTGTACAATGGATAAATCCATCCTCCTTTCGTCTGGGCGGCCGTCCTTAGGTATATCTCGGTCATTAGGTCACTAATTAACCGTAGCCGTCCGATTGAGATCATTAGGAAGCCAACTCATATCCTACGGTGTCGATACCATCGACGCGAGTCGATGGTATCGACCTGCTATAGTAGCGGTCGCCCTTCTTTCCTTTCGTCTGAGTGTCTGATGTAGTCTTGATACCATCGACGAAGGTTGATGGTATCGACTACCCTGTAGTGACGGTTTTGTCGTTTTACGTCGCTGTAGCCTCCGTGCGTCGATGGTATCGACCTAGTGTCGATACTATCGACCACTTTCTCGCCAGCCACCTGTTGGTATCTCGATACCATCGACATCCATGTCGATAGTATCGACGCCTTTCTGCTCCTTTCGGCTGGCAACCTGTGATCACGTCGATGGTATCGACTTCCGTCGATGGTATCGACGGAAGCAAATACTCGTTTATCCTGAAATTCAAACACAAGATCACATAAATTCACACAAATAATAATATTTTGACAATTAATGCTCAAAACGATGAAATAAAGGGAATTTGACATAAAATAGTAGCAAAGACCAAAGTGGATGAATTATGCCACATTAACCATAAAAATTACTAATAAAAGCATAAAACACACATGAAACAGGTCTATAAATGCGACTCAAAATCGTCGCATCAAACTCCCCAAAGCTTGAACGTTGCTCACCCTCGAGCATCTAATCCTTAGAATAGAATTGCTAATGTCAACTAAAGAATAACACATCACAACCAACATCCACATGACTCCCACCTAACAATCACATATCGGCCCTCTCTAACCACAGAATGGTAATTACCCTGTCGGCGACAATAATCATCCATAAGAGAAATTGACCTCAAAACTGATGAACACTATCACGCAAGGCAGTTAACATAATAAAACTCGCCGGTTCAGACTTGGTGCATCTTGTGATCTCCTATACTATGTTGCTCACCCTAACTACCATCTAAATGGAAGTAGTTCTCCTGATATACATTGGTGAGGAGAAATTCACGGTGGCCTACCAATCCAAGCAACGGGTGGATGAAGATGGGTGGTTCATGAAAGAAAATGGAAGTATTGTACAGTTTCAACATGCATAATACAAAAATGTTCTACATGATGCAAATGCACATGAGAAATGCCCTAATGCCTAAAACTGGGTGGAATGATGCATGCACTAACCATCCATCTCAAAACAAGACAGACATCTAATTAAGCTACATCATGTACTCAATTATCTTGAAATGTAGGTGAGATTATGTTCCTTTCTCCTTCTTATTTTTGTTGCTTCTACATAACTCCTTTCTTCTTTTTTTTCATTATGCCGATTTTTCAGATTTTTCTCTTTTTTTTCTCAAACCCTTATATCCATAATTGATAATGAATATTTTATTGGGCTTATTTTCTTCATACTTAGAAATTTGCACTATTTAGAAGGTATGGAACAATTTCATTCACCATTGGAGAAAAATCGAGATACATGATATACTTTATGTATGGAAATTATGAATGCAACTACATGACATGCACCTAAGAGTAATGTGCATGTATCACTATTCTAATTTTTTTTATTATTCAAAACATATGGAAAAAGAATTAATGCAAGCCCTATCTACGTGCAATGCAATCAAAGAGGTTAAAACTGTAAAGTACTTCCAATTCTTGTGGTGGATTACACAAAGAGAAAAGGTGGAAAGATCACAAGACTAGGTGACTGAACCATAGATAAATATTATGTGTCCCTCCTTACTGACCTGTGTAGTAGTTAAGAGATTTCTCTCTCTTACATCCAATTAAAGTCTCAGTACCATTTGGTCAGTTTAGGCTCAAACAATCATTTCCTTCCACTTTCATGAATCATTAGGAGTACAGTTGTGAATTGTTGTTTTAGAGTTGACAGAACCAATCATTTTCGTAGGTTCATTGCACAAGGTTAAACACGACAAGCTTTCCAAACACAGAAAAATTTCAAATTTCCCTTGATTTTTCCCATGCACACTCTAGAGATGACACAAACTTTATGACATCCACGATTACACTAGATAGCATGTGGATCGTAAACAAACTAAAATTGCAAGAAACAAATAACAAGAACAAAAACAATAAAGTGAAAAAAAACTAAAAACAGTAAAAGATAAAGCTGTTCCAACTACCCCCCTAAGCTTGAATTCGACTATGGCCTCATAGTAAAAAACAAACTTAAAGATTGGAACAGTGATACCGGATCACTCCTGTGGTGGTGGAGGCGGGTACTGCGGAGCCGTAGGGTCCCACGAAGGATACTCCCCTGGAAGCTTGGATCAAACTGGGCCCTGGGTGGAGGTTGTGGATAACCTCCAAAATAATTTTGGCTCCAATAGTGGTCGTACAAGGGCTCCTGCTGCATCTCCATCCGATACAACCGATCATGTATCTGTTGTTGGTTGTTAAGGAGAAGACGCTCATTCTCAAACATCGCCCTTTAGTTGTCCAGTATCCGGTTCGTAGTGTCTTGAATACCGGTATACATCACCATGTGCTGCTACTATGACTGCTGTATATCGTGCAGCATAGTGTACATGCCCTGCATGGAATAGACATCCTCGCTTGGCTGCGAGGGCGGTGGTGGTGGCGGAGTAGGCTGAGATGATGAAGATGCACCCGGATGCATCCGAGGACGCTTCCGTGGTGCCACTCGTGCTCGAAGAGGTGTAAATGCCTCCTCTTCCTCCTCAGCCTTGTCATCATTTCTGTCGTCGCCGCCTTCTTCATCGGAGTCGGCAATGGCTATGATTGGCCACCGAAAATGTTGCGCACCTTCGATGTTGAAAACAGGATCGAGAAGAGAACATTCTTGATATGCTTGATTTACGTGGCAGTGGGCAAACGCCACGCCATCTCGGAGAAGTAACAGATTGGACCGGTGTAAATGCTGCAAATTCACCTTGCTTCTTGTAGAGAGAGGAGTGTGGGTCTGGAAATTCAAGCCAAGGTATGAAGCCAGCTTGGTGATGAGCCCGCCGAAGTAAATCGGCACTTTCCTCGTACTCCTCTTCACATCCAAAACGCGTTGCAGAAAGAAGGCACCCCAGTTGCATTCTTGTTTCTTCAGGAGTTTATACAAAAAGAAGAGGTCCGACCCTTGAAATTTGCTGAGGGCCAGATCACCCCGAGCAAAAACTGTGGAACTGAGCATCCGGTGCAAGACCCGAACGAAAGGGTGCTTGAAATCGGCCACCGCAGCATTATGGTAGCTCACCGACTTTCCTTGTGGCACCGTCACCAGCTCGGCGAAGATTGCGTCATAATCACTGTGGTTGTCCGGCCGCCGGTAGTCATGTGCCGAGTGGTTCCAGTTGAAGATCATGTTGAATTGCCGGAGCGTCAGGGTGTAGTCGATGTTGAACAGCCGAAAAGACACCCGGCCCTGGATCCACTCGCGGTCGGTAGCTACAATGTTGTTAGGCACGATGCAGACGTCCAGTGACGCCATGAATTCTGCCACCAATTCGTTGTACGTGGGCCAGTCACCGAAGAACGGCTGGCCATCTTGGTGAAATTCCAGTTCGCCAGGCCTTATTGGTGTGTGACGGACCTGCCCATTCAGAACGTAGGCCAAGTTGGCCTCGAATCCGAGATCTCGGATCATCTCCCGGTCCACATACCGGGTGAGCTCTATCTTCCTCCGCATGATCTCCTCGTAGATCTTCCGGACCTCCGAGGAAGGATGGACAAGTCGAGGACGTGAAATCGATGATGGCGGTGGTGGCACAAACTCCGGAATGTCCATCGGATTTGTGCACGAGGATGAAGCTCCGGCCACATGCACCATATTGACGACGAGAAATGGGGATCAGAAGGAGAGCTCGGTGAAGATTGGAGAGTTGAATCTCCACTCGATGAAGACCTTCGCTCATTGCTTCTCTTCTTCTGGCTTGGACGACTCGGGGGAGTGCTCGGTGCAAAGGGAGGAGATCACTCTGAAGGTGTGACGTCAACTGACGTAATGAATCTCCTTAAATAGACTTGGTCGGCGCCACTATTGACCCGTCGATACCATCGACGCGAGTCGATGGTATCGACACTAGTTGATGCTATCCTCCCCCATCGCGAGTATCGACAGTTGTCGATGCCTGGATCTTGAAACCTGGATCGCTTACGTGTCAATACCATCGACACGGGTCGATGGTATCGACGCGTCACCCGGATCGATGATGTGGCTGTCGCGATCGTCGTTGATTTGTTCGCGCGGATTGGTGACGTGGATGGTCAATACCATCGACGTGAGTTGATAGTATCGACTTTCCTGATTAGGGTAAATCCTCACGAGACCGGCCGCCGCCTTTTTCACATGAAAGTGTCTATACCATTGACACGCACGTCGATGGTATCGACTTCACTGAGTCGATTTCTTCTGTAAATCTTCAGAGATCTCGATGGTATCGATTGGCATGTCGATACCATCGACCTTGATTTTGCGATCTACCTGTAGGCCTGTCGATACCATCGACGAGGACGTCGATGGTATCGACGCAGTGCAAAATCTGCAGTCGTCAACCTATTCCATGGTCGATACCATCGACTAGTGCGTCGATAGTATTGACTCTGCCCCAGCCTGCACAAAGAACACACCGATCACGGTATCTTTTTTACACTAAAAACTAAGTAAAAACAAATTAAACTACGAATGTAAATGAACTAAACTAAGGTACCAATGGTTGGGTTGCCTCCCAACAAGCGCCCTTATTTAACGTCTTAGGCTAGACGGCTTTCGGCACCTCATGCATCCGAAAGTGAAACGAGTTTGACCTCATTCACTTTCCTCTTGTAGTTCTCACCAAAATAGAGCTTCAACCTTTATCCATTTACCAAGAACGTGGTATCACCATCACGCACTAAGATTGTGCCGTGTGGTTTGACCTCCTCTACCACAAACAGTCCACTCCACCGGGATTTTAGCTTCCCGGGATGTAACTCGAGTCGTGAATTGAACAACAAAACACTATCTCCCTTCTTGAACGTGCGCAACTGGATGTGGCGGTCGTGGATCAGCTTTGTGCGCTCCTTGTATATCCGTGTGTTCTCATATGTCGTCATCCGCAGCTCATCCAGCTCATTCAATTCAAGCATTCTCTTCCTCCCCACTCCATCGTAATTCAAATTGAGTCTTCTAAGCACCCAATGGGCCTTGTGCTCCAACTCTACCGGTAGGTGACAAGCCCGACCATACGCCAACCTAAAAGGTGTGGTGCCTATAAGTGTTTTGTAAGCTGTCCTGTACGCCCACAATGCATCCGGCAATAGGGCACTCCAGTTCTTCCTCGTGGACGCCACCGTATGCTCTAAAATCGTCTTAATTTCGCGATTGGAGACCTCCACCTGCCCTTGGGTCTGCGGGTGATATGGGGTACCTATGCTGTGCTTGACCCCATATTTCTTCAATAAAGTCGAGAACTTCTGATTCCTAAAATGTATACCCCCATCACTGATTATCATTCGGGGTACCCCAAACCTGCAAAAAATGTTTTCTTTCACGAATCTGCACACTACAGTGGAATCGTTAGTCCTTGTGGGTATTGCTTCCACCCACTTCGACACATAATCAACTGCTAACAAGATATATAAATTGGAATTTGAGGACACAAAGGGTCCCATGAAATCTGTGCCCCACAAGTCAAATACCTCCACTCCCTGAAACACATTCAGGGGCATTTCCTGTCTCTTTGAGATGTTACCGGCTCATTGGCAAGAATCGCATTGCCTTACAAACTCGTAGGCATCTCGAAACAAGGTTGGCCAATAAAGGCCGCTTTCCAAAACCTTAGCTGTCGTGCGCAAGCTGGCGTGGTGTCCTCCCGTAGGTGATGCGTGGCAATGACGTAAAACGCTCTTGTACTCCACTTCAGGCACACACCTGCGCAAGATACCGTCCCTGCATTGCTTAAGAAGGATTGGGTCATCCCAGAAATAATATCGCAAAGAATGGAAGAATCTTTTCTTCTCCTGATATGACCAATCCTCCGGGATGATCCCGCAAGCCAAATAGTTTACAATCTCAGCGAACCAAGGATCCTTAGAGTTAATTTTCAAAATATGTTCATCCGGAAACGTCTCGGTTATGGGTATATGTAAATCTTTTTCATCCACCCTTTCTAACCTAGACAAATGATCAGCAACAACATTTTCAATCCCAGATTTATCCTTGATTTCGATGTCAAATTCTTGTAAGAGCAAAATCCACCTAATGAGTCTAGGCTTTGCGTCTTTTTTCTCCATTAAGTATTTAATTGCGGCATGGTCATTCCATACAACTACTTTAGATCCAACTAAATACTGCCAGAATTTTTCAAAAGCAAACACAACGGTGAGTAATTCTTTCTCAGTAGTTGTATAATTTAATTGGGCGTCATTCAAAGTCTTTGAAGCGTAAAAAATCACGGCAGGTTTATTGTCCACCCGCTGCCCCAACACAGCTCCTACCGCAAAGTCTGAAGTGTCACACATTAATTCGAACGGTTTCATCCAATCCGGCGTTTGAACAACCGGTGCAGAAATCAGTTTTTCCTTCAACACGTCGAACGCATGTAGACACTTGTCATTAAAATAAAAAACAACGTCTTTCTCTAAAAGCTCGGATAAAGGTTTCGCAATTTTAGAAAAATCTTTTATAAATCGACGATAGAACCCGGCATGTCCCAAGAAACTTCTTACCCCTTTAACATAATTTGGTGGGGGCAACTTGGAAATGACTTCAATTTTGACCGGATCTACCTCTAAACCTTTGCTAGACACCTTGTGTCCTAGCACTATCCCCTCAGTCACCATCATGTGACATTTCTCCCAGTTGAGGACCAAATGTGTGTCCTCACAACGCTGTAAAACTTTGTCCAAATTATATAGACATTCATCAAACGATGCACCATACACCGAAAAATCATCCATAAAAACCTCGAGACATCGCTCTACCATGTTAGAAAATATGGCGAGCATACAACGTTGAAACGTTGCAGGTGCATTGCATAAACCAAAAGGCATTCGGCGGTATGCGAAAGTCCCATAGGGACAAGTGAAGGTAGATTTCTCTTGATCTAAAGGATCAATCGAGATCTGGTTGTACCCCGAGTACCCGCCTAGAAAACAGAAGTGCGATCGACCGGCAAGACACTCTAGGATTTGATCAATGAAAGGTAAAGGAAAGTGATCCTTTAGCGTGGCGGCATTCAAACGGCGGTAATCAATACAAACTCGCCACCCGGTTACCAATCGGGTGGTGACAGGTTCATTTAGCATATTTTGGGTGACAGTAATTCCCCCTTCTTAGGGACTACCTGTGTGGGACTCACCCATGTTGAGTCTGATATGGCGTAAATGATATATGCAGCAAGAAGCTTAATAACCTCCTTCTTCACAACCTCCATCATGCTCAGATTGAGACGTCTTTGAGGTTGAATCACAGGCTTGGCTCCCTCCTCGAGCCGAATCTTGTGCTGACATAGAGTAGGGGAAATCCCCTTGATATCTGCAACGGACCACCCAAAAGCTCCCCGGTGGTTCTTCAGCACTATCAACAATTGTTCCTCCTCAGCCACACTTAAATAAGCCGAAATGATCACATGTAGCTTGTCTTCCTCAGCTAGAAAGACATATTTGAGATGCGGTGGCAGTGGCTTTGATTCTAGATCCGGCGGACTTATCAAAGATGATTGAAGTGGCGGGGGAAGTTTACCTAGATCTTCATAATGCTTCGCATAGAGGCATGGAAGCATCTGGAGCATCTTAGCGCACTCCTTGAGAGATTTGCTCCTTATCCAATCATGTGTAATATTTACCAAACATGCCTCCAATGGCAATTCTGGGTATGCATCAAAAACAGAAATAGCAATAACATCATCTTCCATGGAAGGCGGAATGTCCTCCTCCTCATCATTCGGGAATCCTACAGCTTTGCATAGAGAAACTTTTTTGGTCTGCTCCATGATATCCACAGCCAAAGTTCCATTGTCCACCTTGCTCATCACATGAGCCATGTCCAAAAATGGCTTCCCAAGACAGTGAAATATTACTATCCAGATGTTTTACCATATTGCATTGTTCCTTTGCTTTAGATGAAACAGTACTAGAAAGCATGACCATTTCAAAGTGGTCATCGGCTATGCCCAAGGTCAAACGACCTCTTCCCATCTCTAAGATCATGTCGGCTGTAGCTTGGAAAGGACGTCCAAGTAACATCTCGTTGCCATGTTCATCCTGCATCTCCATGACTACAAAGTCTACCGGAAAGACAAACCTATCCACCTTTACTAACACATCTTCACTGATTCCATAAGGCTTTACCACTGAGTTATCTGCCAATTGAATAGTCATATTGCTTGGTCGTGACTCCTTCAATCCTAGCTTTTTGAATGTATAAAGGGGCATCAAGTTGATGCTTGCCCCTGAGTCACATAATGCTTCACCAAATTTGACTTTTCCAATATAACAAGAGATGCTAAAGCAGCCTGGATCTTGTCTCTTTGGCGGCAAAGTGTCCATGATGAAGGCACTCACTTGTTCCTTAAGCATGACAACCTCTGTATCCGGTATTTTCCTCTTCTTCGTGATAATGTCCTTTAGAAACTTCCCGTATGAAGGAATTTGCTCAATGGCTTCCAGTAAAGGGATATTGACTGAAAGCTTATTGAAACTGTCTAAGAATTTCTTAAATTGCGCATCTGCCTTCCTTGCCTTCGCACTATTTGGATACGGAACCGGGACAACTTGTGCCCTTTGATGAGGTGGCACATAAGGTGTCTTTTTCTGAGGTTCCTCCTCTGCAACTTGTTCTTCAGTATCATCCACGGCTGTGTCATCAACCTGCCCTGTGACTGGTGGTGGCAGCTCCTCATTGGCTTCACCTTCTACTTCAGCTTGTGGTGTGCTTGTCTCCTCGGCTCTTGGATTTAACAATTTCTTGTCGCTTCTGAGCAAGATGGCTTTTGCCTGCTGGTTTCCCCTGGAACATTGGTATTTCCCGGAAAACATGGATGTGCCGGTTTCTTCAAATTGGTGATCTCTGCTGCCATTTGTGCCATAGATGTCTCGATGGTCCTCATTTGAGCCCCATGGCTCTGCAATGTTTGCCCAAACTGATTCATAAACTCCCCTTGCTGTTTGATTTGCTGGCCAAACGTATTCATTAGCTCTTGATTTTGCTTTATAACCTGATTGAGCAGCTACGTGCTCTTATCTCCTATTACTGGCGGGGGTTTGGCATCCGGATCCTGCAAAAAATTGTTTGGATCCTTCCACAAGAACTTTTTGTCTTTTCTCCATGAATAATCATTATTCCTATAACCGGGCTGCTGCCTCATAAATTTCACTTGAGCATCATCCTCTAACTCATTATCCTCTTTTGCAAGCAACTTCTTTGTGAGAAGATCCATCTTCTCATTCAGTTCTTTAATTTCCTTAGATTCTCCTACTGCTCAGACCTGCTCCACGGCACCTCTTTCACCCCATGATTGTTTTCTAGCCATATTCTTTAGTATCTCCCAGCATCTGGTGTCCGTATTGTTTAGGAAGAATCCTGATCCAGCCGAATCCAGATTACTCCTATCGTGCTCGGAGAGAGCAAAATAGAAGATCTTCACATGCGTCTCTTTATCCATCCCATGATGTGGGCACCTCCTCAGCATGACCTGAAATCTCTCCCAGGTCTCAGAATATATCTCACTGGCCTGTTGGGTAAAATTATGAATCTTCCGGATCATGTCGTTAGTCTTCTCAGGAGGGAAGAACCTCTCAAAGAAAACCTCCACCATATGGTCCCAAGACTCCACAAACTCATCATCTAAATTGTGTAGCCATTCTCGCGCGGCTCCTGCCAATGAACTCGGGAAAAGCTTAAGATAAAGTGCATCCTGTGGAAACCTGTCGATTTTAACCATGTCACAATTCTCAACAAACTGACTGATGTGCGCGACGGGGTCCTCATTCTTGAGCCCATGAAAAGCATTCGACTTCACCAGATTTATCAACGCCGGATCAATCTTATATGTAGGTATGTTGATTGCCTGCTTCTTTATAGGCCCTTTTGAAGCGGATGCGGAAGAAGCCTTGATCTTCTCCCATATCGTTTGTGGCTCGTCCATCTCTTCTTGTTCAGGTTCTGACTCTGTTTCCTCAAGATGGTCCTGATTATAACCGTCCTCGTCTTCTGGTCCCGTAAGTGGGCCCTCTAGTGGGCGTCGCGTATAATCAGTGTTACGCGTCCGCACCATACACAGTACCTGAAATAAGAAAAATCGAGTTCAGTACAGTGTTGTGACAAGTATAAAAATTAACGAGCAATAAAAAGAAAATATTTGAAGTTGTTTCAAGATAATAAAAAAAATGTGGCCTAGAATGGCCGCTCGTAGCACTCAAAGTGCCAACAATTCGCCGTATCCCCGGCAACGGCGCCAAAAACTTGACGCAATTTTTATTGTGCGCTAAAACGCAAGAGAACGCGTCGAGTAGTACAGGCCTTTGTGAGGCCCGAGTCGAACACAGGGATACTGGGAATTGTTGGAGACTCCTACTAAGTATTTGCGTTCAGCTAAGCCGAATAACAAATTGAGGGTTGTTGTTAAAATTGAAAGAAAATAAAAACAAAACAAAACAAACGATCGATTAAATGTTAATTTAACCAATTCAAAAGGGTATCTTTAGGCTTGCGGTTTCACCGCGGGTTTTCATTGTATTAGATTTTATATAATGCCTCAATTTTATCTCTCTATCCGGATAGTGGCCTGAAAACAGAATTGCCCACTATCGTGGTGCAATTCACTACCTAGGTCTAGGTCGGTTCCACCGTCATAGTAACCTATACCCTAGACTAGGTGCATTATGAACGATCTCTCAGTATCCACCATTAATTTTACACCACCTTAGTTAAGGGATTTATCGATTAATGTAGATTTCGTCTATTTTCAGCTGTTAATCCTTCTTTCAAAGTGATTAAGGGCATTAAGTTATTATTATGGTGATCAAGCATAACAATATATGGAGAAAACGAAACTATACCACGGATTTAAGAGATAAAGTATGAATTACTATTATAAAATTGTCATACAATGAATCCCCGGGCTACTCCCGGTCCTAAAGACGAAGGGAATTAGCCCCGCCTGTTCATCTCACACAAGTACATGGTAGAAATAGGGGAAAACATGTGAAAAACGTGAAATGAAAGGGAAAACCCCTGAACGGAGAAGAACAGGTTGATCCTTTGCGTAGAACACGTGCTCTCCCGCCTTTCGGTGGTGAAATCCGTCTTCTGCGGCGTCCGAATCAACTGGTATGAGCTTCTAGCCTCCGTTCTCCTTTCTACTCCTCCTCGATACTTGTGCAATGGCTAAATCCATCCTCCTTTCGTCTGGGCGGCCGTCCTTAGGTATATCTCAGTCATTAGGTCGCTAATTAACTGTAGCCGTCCGATTGAGATCATTAGGAAGCCAACTCATATCCTACGGTGTCGATACCATCGACGCGAGTCGATGGTATCGACCCACTATAGTAGCGGCCTCCCTTCTTTCCTTTCGTCCGAGTGTCTGATGTAGTCTCGATACCATCTACGAAGGTCGATGGTATCGACTACCCTGTAGCGACGGTTTTGTCATTGTGCGTCGCTGTAGCCTCCGTGCGTCGATGGTATCGACCTGGTGTCGATACTATCGACTGCTTTCTCGCCAGCCACCTGTTGGTATCTCGATACCATCGACATTCATGTCGATAGTATCGACGCCTTGCTGCTCCTTTCGACTGGCAACCTGTGATCACGTCGATGGTATCGACTTCCGTCGATGGTATCGACTTCCATCGATGGTATCGACGGAAGAAAATACTCGTTTGTCCTGAAATTCAAACACAATATCACATAAATTCACACAAATAATAATATTTTGACAATTAATGCTCAAAACAATGAAATAAAGGGAATTTGACATAAAATAGTAGCAAAGACCAAAGTGGATGAATTATGCCACATTAACCATAAAAATGACTAATAAAAGCATAAAAAACACATGAAACAGGTCTATAAATGCGACTCAAAATTGTCGCATCAGTAGCCTAGAATGCCCATGCCACCTTCAACCCTACATGGTCGTGGCGCTCACCATGGTTTTTCTACCCAAGCCTCCAACTAACTTTTCTCACCCCTCCCGTTCCACTCCAGCACAAGAATTTTTACTCCTATACCACAACCATGTTGCTCAGCACGCCTGTGGTGGGAAAATACCCCAATTCTAGCCGACTAGGGTTTATACTTATCAAAATCAAATTACTCAAAACAAAACCACGCTTAGAGTTTTCATTAGGTTTAAAATATCATAATTGAGATACCATCATTAATTAGGTTTAAGCCATGATGAATCTAATTAAAGATAGAATCATTCAAGTAAATCCTAATTTATCAATTAAGCTCAGATGTGGTCATAATAGTAATGATTCTAGATATGTTAAGATGTTCACCGTCACATACTTTTAAGTCAAATATCAATGCAAGGATGTCCACTTGAGAATTCTAATCATTCAAGGAACTATTTGTGTTCGTTTGGAACGGACAAGAAGGATTTTTCCCTTCTAGTCAATGTGCTAGCATCAAATTTCTCTCCCTTGTTGTCTTTCGCTTGTTGTCCCTCCTTTTATGGATAGGACTTGCTCATGTTGTCACACTACCATAACTATGACAAGACAATAATTGTCACAACTTATTGTTATGTCTCTAGAAAGCCTTGACTACCCCTCTATTTATAGGAGGGTCAGGGTTAGAATTTTCAGATCAATAGGGAGTCGATGAGATAAAATTTCATGAATTTTCCGAAACATATAAACTATGAACCGATCAGTTAACTGCTGAACCGATTGGTTCACATGTGAGTCGATCGCTATTGATTCACTATGTTTCTTATTCGCTATTGGTTGGCTTTTAATATTTGATTAATGCACCACATGATGTCATCATCAATCCTTGATCCAATCTCATTAATCAACAAAATAGTCAGTTCACAACTTGAAACTATCGGTTTAGACACCTGAGTCGATCGGTTCACTTTCTTAACCAGTCATTTTTTATTTTCAATCTTGTTTAAATTAAATATCTAACATTTTACTAATCAAGTTTAAACCATATTCATGAGTAAACTCATATTCTAGGTGTATCTTATCTGTGTGACCCAATAGGTTCCATGTTATGTTGACAATGAATATCCATAACTGATTTATGACATAACACATAGTAAGTTGTATCTGGAAAGACATCATTGCTACCAAGTTATTGAAATTTTGAAGAACAACTTCAACTTACAATCTGTGATTAATGTTATAGCGATCGTATAGTTCCTTTGTTTAATGTATTGAGATTAATCTCGAGGTATGAAATCATCATCGTCTTCAACGTTCAATCGATGTTCCTCGAACTAGACCAGATTGTTTGAGATATATGTGAGCTCAATATCACATATTGACTCACACGAGAATGGCCATGTATTTGTCAATCTCATTTATCAATTGGTCGGGATATCAAAATCCTATAGAAGGGACAAATTCCATATACATCGCTCACAATTATTCCCCATGTGTCGCAATATCTCTGATCATCACCTTTATGATAACCCTTATTCAAGATCACGTTGAATGATGTCAAAGTACATCAAATGAAATGTGATGAGTGTAGTGATTTTAGGTCTAAGAACTACAATCACCACTTATCATTGTGAGAGATGATTTTGACTACCATTCAATTATTTTCATGCATCGCTCGCAAGGCAGGTTTGTTCAATACATTGTCTCTAACAAGTATCCATGTGTTTGGTTTGATATCACATATCATATCTTAATGGGTTTCTGTCATCAACCAACATGCACTCTAGTTGTTTTAGCTGTCTATCAGCTTCCGCAATAACAACTGAATTGGGACATAACAAGACTTTATATACTCTTAACATTTGTATGATCTCATTATTTAAGTCCTCCACCTGAAGACATACATCATCGAGTAACATCATTCTTTAGATAGTTATTATATAACATCATTATCTCATATATGAATAAAATAGAATAAATAGAAGATTGTTTTTATTATTAATCAAATCATTTATAAGATATATCATTACAATCATCATATGATTGGCTCTCTGGACAGGCATTGTTAACAGAAATAACCAAAGAATATAATATTTTTGATCCAACATTACAATATGTTCTATTATGATCTAGGTGCTTTAAAGAATATAAATTATTTGTAAATGAGAAGTGTGGCATTAGATTTTTTTTGGGTAGGTGGCTGTTGATGAATGATACATTAATAGTAGTGTCTCTCCTCCCTCCCCACTTTCTTTGTCATTCTCGAGACTTGTGATTTGCATGGTATGTGGAAATTTCCGAGACTTTTAGTACAACATACATATAATGCAATGTGATTACAAGATAATTGTAAAACAAAAGAATATTTTCAATTCATTAATTTGAAGTCAATTATAATATAATTTTTTATAAATAAAATAACAATATAAAAAGGTTTAAGTCAACATATATGAAATGAAAAAGATAGTTTGATCAAGAACAATGTGTCCCTCCCACTTGGGACACATTCCACCCGCTTGACAACACCCCATCCCCTAGCACAATGCCAGAAGCAACACTTGTGGCAACAACTAGATCGGGACAGGAGGTACCATTGTGTCCCCTAATTGGGTCAACACATCCCAATGGGTTCCGGTTTGACCCAGTAGTGGCCATTGTATCTTCAGTTTAATTTGTCTTCGGAAAGTAGGTCCGGAAATGAGTTAGATTTTGCTAGACCTGACTCGAATTAGATTAGATCCGATTGGATTCGAAAATAAATAAATCAGATCTGAAATAGACCAAAATCTAAAAGTACCCGAGTGGACTCGAATTCATACATACTCGATCCGAAATCAACTAGAGCCGACAGACCCGAAAATATAAAAAATACTCTACTATAAAAATTTGAAGAAAAAAAATATAACAAACCTAAAACTCGAATACTTGTACATAGCTGTTGATGCTACGATGTGGGAACGGCGCAGTAATAATTCTGTTAGAGCTGCTACCAAAAGATGTGCAGCAGCTCGAGGTTGCTGGGGCGGGACTAGGCCAGCTATGTTAAACTGAAGATATGCACCTTTGCCGGCGGTTGGGGTGGAGCAGTAAAGGTTAGGATGAGCCAGTCTGCAGGCCACAAGTTGCCGACGGCATAAATAGCTCGACCGCTGGCAACAAACAAGTGAACCATACGTGAACGTGCATGTAGGGAAGGTACGGTGCCGAGCATGTACGATGAGTGCATAAACTGGAAATGGGACGTAAACAGTACCTCTTGTAGCACACACTAGAGTGAGTGAGACGGTGAAAAGTTGTTTCAATACAAGTGTTAACGTGAACTTTTGCACTGTCGTGTGCATTTGTAGCTGTGAGTTGAGGATCCTTTTCTCAGATCCAAACAGTCACTCACTCACGGCCTACTGGGCTACCTCACGCAAACGCAGCCCCATTGATCCCCCACTCTATCCACCGTGGTCTTCGAGTGGTGGCTCGATGGAAGCCGCTAAATATTTAAGGTATTTTTGTAGATTATTTATTTTTATTGTCACAATGGCAATTTGTACAAAGATTTTTTTTTGCCAGATGGAAGTTGCCGTTTTAAAAATGAGATAATATTTCTTTTGTTTTGTACTGGTCTTTTGGTGTGGAAGCTGATAAAAGGCTCGCTCGGAAGGACAACGAAGAAAGATAAAATGTTGGGCTAGTTAGAATCCGATTTTAGAGAACGGTGACTGTGGGCCAGCAGGATTACGCAAATGGCAAAAATAGTCTTTAATTGATAGATTAAATCTTAATTACTTGGCGAAGGGGAGAAACGGAGCTATCGCATTTTACTTTAGGTTGGTGGGCGGTAGCCTAACATTCCCAAGCCACATGCGAATACGATGTAAGGTTATGTGTTAAAGATTAATGCTCATTTCCCATCCAACATTCGTCCTTTTGATTCCCCACTTAATGAAACTCTGGTTCCTTAGTTGTAAAGCTTGAGTCTTGACTTTGTTGGCCATTAACTTCACAACGGAACACCTCAATAACACATAAGTGGTTCTTTTTCTTTTAAACATGTTTATCCCTAGTTATATATGCACTTGAGAATTGGATTACCACTTGACGATGACACAGATAGTAAATATGTAATCTAATTGTTTATTAAGGGAAAAAATAAAATGGAATCATCAAAAGAAGAGGATTCCGATTCGAAGGATGTTCATTTCACTCACTTTTGCATTTCCATGCAGAAGGAATAAAGTCATCCTTATAACACTCGTTAGTTGGTTAAATTTGTAAAATAATCAGTTTGTTAGATACTTGTTGTGGAATTCTGACAAGAAAAGTTTATCGAAACAACTAAAGATTTTCTTTCACGATTCTATGATAAAAAATGCTCTTCTCCTCATATTGATTTTTAAAAAATATATACTAGAGGCTATTAAATTTCATCAGTTGTCTTATAAACCACTCTTCCACATCTAGTAAACCTTTGTGTTTGACATACTCTAGTATTTCAAGCCCCGACCCATAGAGAAAACATCAACAAGCGAAGGAGTCCTAGTGAAGAGCATAGGCCTTCTAGGTGCAACAACTTCCGCAGACACCATCCCCCAGCCAAGTGCTCCATGTGGAATCTTGAATATGAGAGAGATGACAAGAATCCCATCTTCCATGAGTGCGGCCAAGTTGGCTACATTCGATCAAAGTGTCATCAGCTCCAATTTGGGCTTCCCTCAGCTCAGCCGCCCATATAGCAAGAGTCACAACAACCACCTAGAAACTACAAAATGAGAAGGTGAGACGTTCCCAGTAGAGTGGCACACAAGACGTGTCTATGTTACGAATGTTGATGTTTTTGAAGTTGATAATGGATCCAACGAAGGAAACTTACACCTGATAAGAAACACATGAGTGATTCACTAGAACCATACACCCTAGGCTTAGATGTGAAACCATGGAAGAGAAGAATCTTTGGATATGTGTGAGCTATCTAGATGGACTAAATTCTACCCTTAGGTGATTAGTGGGGATATAGTTTGGTTCATATAAATGGTGGATACGTGTACTTTTTAATTGTATAACTTAACTGAGGGTAGTTTGACCTTCTTTAAATAATATAGCCACTCCCACAATAGGTATATTAAATCAGTATCTAACAGTCTGACTCAACTGCAAAGTTTCTCATGTTTCAACTCAACATCTGTTTGATATAAATAAGAAGAGCTAGTGCATCTCCCATTTCAACACTACCATTGAAGGTATAGAGCTCCACAACCATTGGCAACTCCTTGCCTTCATCATCATGTAGAATGCATCCCACCCTAATCCTCCCCTCTTTGTTAATAGCAATATCACAATTCAATTTTGCAGAACCCCTGATCAGTTTCTGCCATGTGGTTAGCTACTGGGCTTCCTCTTGTGACCAGTTATATCATGTAATGTTGTAAATAGACTACTTGGCACTTGTGGTAGATGATCCAAGACAAATTGTTTGTAGTGGAAAAGAAAACCATGACTTTTTAGTTTCCTTACATAAGAATAGCATATGCGTGATGGTTTCTGTTAGAACAAGTTACACTAAATGAGATTATTCAAAACATAAAACACAATCAATCATAAATTAATCAAATACCCAAAAATTGAGTAAATTAAAACCAATTTAAAAGGTAAGACCATTGGTTGTTTACATAAGTAAACACCTTGGATAAACCACCTATGAAGTCCTTGATTTGTGTTCTAGAAAGAGTCTCCATCTAACCCTAGACATCCCTTTATTAACAACACAAAAAGTTCCATTGAGAGTAGGGTAAAACCCACAATCGACTGTTCAGTTAAAACAAGCCATCCATTGTCAACAAGTAAGCTCCTTAAGTTGATCATATAAAGGAAACCATCTAAATCACATTATTAGGACCAACATATTACATTATCCATCATTCCACTTTATTGGAGGAATAAACATTAGATCTTGACCATTGGGTCAAGTTCATATGTTAAAACCATCAATTACAGTATAGGTCCGACCATTGCATCAAGTAACCCATGAAACTATTGGTCTAAGGCTTAATTGATGCTACAACTATATGATTAACTCACCATAGGTTTTGGAGACCTGATCCACCATCATTAGTGACCATTAAGTCACCATAGGTTGTTAGATCAGCACTATATTCATTAATCCGTATCAAATATTAAGCTAATGTCATCATTGATTGATAACATCAGTACGGTACTTTATGGTTGATCATTAAACTTCTAATTGATCCAAAACCTGACCTAAGGGGATGGCCATAGGTTGTCACCATCATCTGACACCTTTGATCTTGACCATCAATTGTCATGAAGACAACACCATAGGGTTGTTGCAATGGTACCATCATCGGGTCATGGGTTTATAGAAGAAATCAGCTTTAAACCCTAAAATTGACCATTGGTTGATAGGTGTTTAGCACCATAGGTTGTCAAACTAACCTGATCCAAGTCATATTATACCTTAGGAACAACGTATACATGATCACATGTTCATCTAGAACTGAAATCAGAATAGGGAACATTATAAAAATTGAAATCCAAGTCAAGCATAGCTTTTTAGTGCATGAATCATCATTTTCACGCAAGAACATGAGCTAGCAAGCTTATGGTAAGAAGTAAACGTGGAGCAAGTTATAAAACTTGCCTCTAATGAGAAGTTGAAACCCCACACAAAAGAAAACTTGAGTAGGTAGGGTAGAAAATCTAAGCATAAGCTATGAACTCGTCCATCTAGCACATTTCTTCATCAAATGAGCAAACCCTAAGCATAAGGAGCAAGAAAGGTAGGGTTTTAGAGTTTTAGAGAAATTTATACCATGGAACAAAAAGGTTCTGACCTGGAGGAAGGTCTAAGGAAGGGGCAAGAGAAATAGATAAGGAAGGAAGAAAATAACTTTCCTTGGTCGAAATCCCTAGAAGATGACCTTGGAAATCCTAGGTAGGGCTAGATGGAGCTCTAGGAGACCTTCTTCTCCAAAAAGAGGTTGTCTTCTACCTAAGAGCACTTGGTTCTATAGAAAAACAGGGTGGAGTCGTTGCTTCAGGTTAGAGGAAATAGAAAGAAAGCAAATTTTCATTCTTGGGTAAGGAAGAGGTAAATATAGCCCATGGATAAGGATGGAAGCAAACATGAGGTGTAAAAGTAGCTTCCCCATGTGTCTATGGCCTTAAACTATTAAGAATATACAAGCACACACACAAGAAGCTCCCCCACCATCCATATAGACCTTCTTAGCTTTCCTTTGTCGAATTTTCAAGCCAATCAAATAATATATTAGTTGATAGCTACTAAAGGTAGCTCATCCGTGAAGGGGTAAATCCTAAAATATCCTTAGAAAAACACATTCAAACCAAGGTTTAAATAGGCGTCTGATGGCTCAACAACCTCAAGAATGATGATATAATATCCAAGGAACATAATGTAAGTGATAAATTGTAAATGAAACCTCTCAATTGGGTAAATTGCAGAAAAGTCCAAAATGTGCATAAAATTGCATAACGTGCTCAAAGAGTGTCCAAATTGGACTAAATTTGAAACTTAAGTTTGTCTTATGATTTAAAAGCATATTATAAGGTTATATTAGAGTTATAAAAATTAAATTATGATAATTAAGCTTATTCAACTCATTAAGTAAGTTTAGGGGCCTTACAATTTTCTTCTTGGTTTTGCACAAGGGACATACTTCATTCATGTTACAATATAGAATAAAGAGTCTACGCATGGTTGCCAGGCTTCTTGAACATAGTCTCCATATAAAATAGGATAGATTTGGTGGCCACCCTGACTTCCAGATGATGTTTCAGACTTTATTGTTTGTACATAATCGGCTTGATCGAAAAGACGCTTTACGGAGATGTGCTAGCCGATACCCAACTTGGCTTTAATCATCATAATGCTAGTCGGTGTATTTGTAATTTCTTTGCATAACTCCTCAGAGAACAGCTCATGTAAGTAATCCTCATTCCACATTGTTGTGTAAGTATCAATGAGTTCATTTACCTTATGTGATTAGTTCAGTGGATCCATATGGAAGTCAATCAGGTCACTTGTCTCTCTATATGCTGAAGTCCTTGTTGTTGCCCATACACGAACCAAGTCCCTTGAGAATTACAGGCTCCTCTAAAAACTAATAATATGGGAGGCCTCTTATACTTATTGTATAGGACAACCAATAAGAAGACCAAAAACCCAACCCGTAAAAAATCAATAGAGAGAGAAATTATTTTTTCAGCATTAAAATGAATTTTGTAATACTGAAAAAATTATGATTGGTCTCCTACTATTTTTCTATAGGAGGCCTCCAATAGGATAGGCATCTGGGCTCCTCTCTACTCCTTTGATCTCTTTTTCTACTTCCTTGTCTCTTTTTTTAACATGTTTTTCTCCCTCCCAAAATTGCCCGTGATGTAATATGTTGCATTTTGACATAGTGGCGTAAATGTCCATAACTGGATTTGGGATGCAATTTAGGGCGTCCCCCCACCTCAAACTGCTCTTCCCATTGGATTAAATTTTTTTTTGATAAACGACCATGCAATTCTAATAAAAGATCATAAAGTCTACAGATCTGCAGGCTAGCACCTGCAAGGGTACAAGTTCGGAGCAAAGACAGAAGCTAGTACGACGATGGAAAAGGAAAAATATAAGTGGTGAAGATAGATGTTTCATGTGGAGGCACCCCTTAGACAAGCCTCAAAATGATCCCATCTTCCATGAGTGCGGCCAAGTTGGCTACATTCGATCAAAGTGTCATCAGCTCCAATTTGGGCTTCCCTCAGCTCAGCCGCCCATATAGCAAGAGTCACAACAACCACCTAGAAACTACAAAATGAGAAGGTGAGACGTTCCCAGTAGAGTGGCACACAAGACGTGTCTATGTTATGAATGTTGATGATTTCGAAGTTGATAATGGATCCAACGAAGGAAACTTACACTTGAACTCATATATTATTATAGATACTTTTTTGTTATCAGTATGATTGTTATCAATTACCTAAATCATGAATAGATATGAACATTTAGTTGAACTAGGTGAAGACTAAAGTTAGTACACAATGGGTTGTTGAATCTTGACTTGGTTCACATATTGATTTTGGCTCCATGTTTGGAATTTCGTCACTGGTTTTTTCATCATTTTTCAGAATTATTCTCATGATGTGCGTAAAAAAAAGGAAAAATTAACATTTTGCTGGATTTTATCAGGATTGCCTAAACCAAGTCACACTTGGTGAAGTTGTAAGTGTAGGGTAACCCTTAGATAAGAACAACATGGGTGATTCACTAGAACCATACACCCTAGGCTTAGATGTGAAGCCATGGAAGAGAAGAATCTTTGGATATGTGTGAGCTATCTAGATGGACTAAAATCTACCCTTAGGTGATTAGTGGGGATATAGTTTGGTTCATATAAATGGTGGATACGTGTACTTTTTAAATGTATAACTTAACTGAGGGTAGTTTGACCTTCTTTAAATAATATAGCCACTGCTAAAATAGGTATATTAAATCAGTATCTAACAGTCTGACTCAACTGCAAAGTTTCTCATGTTTCAACTCAACATCTGTTTGAAGGTATAGAGCCCCACAACCATTGGCAACTCCTTGCCTTCATCATCATGTAGAATGCCTCCCACCCTAATCCTCCCCTCTTTGCTAATAGCAATATTACAGTTCAATTTTGCAGAACCCCTGATCGGTTTCTACCATGTGCTTAGCTACTGGGCTTCCTCTTGTGACCAGTTATATCATGTAATGTTGTAAATAGACTGCTTGGCACTTGTGGTAGATGATCCAAGACAAATTGTTTGTAGTGGAAAAGAAAATCATAACTTTTTAGTTTCCTTACATAAGAATAGCATATGTGTGATGGTTTCTGTTAGAACCTGTTACACTAAACGAGATTATTCAAAACACAAAACACAATCTATCATAAATTAATCAAATACCCAAAAACATGAGTAAATCAAAACCGATTTCAACGTCAACACCGGCTAAGAAATATTTGCATAAGAGCTTAACATCTTTCTTATATCCATATTATGTCGATAATTTGATACAAATTGTTCTATCATCTTAGCCACAACATATATACATAGGAGAACAATATTTGTATATGCCACACAACAAAGATTAACTTGCTAACCAAATTCCGATTCGTTTGAAACACCATATACAAACTTTTTCTACCCAGACCTGAGAGTACAGGGTTGACTCTAGGACACACTAGACATCTAATCAACTTTCTCAAGGATTCATTACTATAGCTCCTCTTTACTGCCACATGTTTGTTTTCGTCACTTCCGATTACCTAAAAAAATATGGCAAACCATAAGGGTGAGACCCATGTCCCAACAAGAGATATAACCTCCAACAACGCTTATTGATTACAACATTTTAAATAGTAGATAACGAAGCATTTGGAGTATTTAATAATATAGATTGAATAGTTCAAGTATGCTAAATAGATTAAGCAATTAATCTTAGCAACAAGTATGATCATCAATGCATATACAGTTAACAAATAAATCCATTTCTTTAGATAGATATCTACTCAAATATCATCAAATTGCATCTAATAACAATCATTATCATTAATCTGACTATCATCATATTCCTTGGTAACAACACAAGTAATCTAGTAGCATAAGCATCCCTGACATCATGAATATGTTGAGTAACATAGTATGGCTATCAATATTGGCATCTCAAATAAAGGGAACAGATCTATATCATAAGTATAACTAACATCATAACACAATGAACTACATAGGCATGATTAGTAGTTTAAGCATTTCTAATTACATAGGCACGGATAGCAATATTAAACATAACTAGAAGCAACATCTTAACCATTAGTGTCAGAATAAGCATGTTTACAACATGAGCATAACTACAACATAAGCATATCTATTATCTCTTATTGTATTATACATGATCTCAGTGAAAAGAAAGCAAACAAGAGTTATCATCCAATATGAAGCATTGTGTATAACCCTAAATAGATATGCTACATGATTGTCTTACATCTTTTATTATGCCTTGAGAAATTTGAGGATACCACTCAAAATCCAGCTGACCATTGCTAAGTCGAAATAAGTGCCATACAAGATCTAAGAAGAGTCGGACTCCTAAGATCTTCTCCACCCCCGATCAGTACGGGTCCACCACAGCGACACATAAGGTCAAGCTTCTAACAACTTAGTATGTCCTTGGTACAGGTCACGACACTAGTGAAAGGAGGTGGATACGCATACCCTACCATCCGAGGTACAACCACAGTTGTCATCCAATCTCGTCACATATATAATCACCGAGATAAGACCGCCTCCATTCTCAAACTAAGGGCTAGGTATGACCATAGTCATCCTCCCTAAACACTTGAATTTAGGATGACAAGCACCCTTAATACTCACCATCACTATGTGCTCCGAGTTCCCCTTAGGAATATTCAATTCATCATCTGGCAAGTTCTGACACTCAGATGGATCTATGGCACAAGCACTACATGATTAGAGTTTTACTTGATTAGTTATGCCAATTGGGTGAATTAAGGTTGCATCAAACAAGTGGACATACAAACCCTAATTCACTTCTAACAAGCATATAAATATCACAACTTCAAAAGATATAAAACATGTAAAACATCTCATCATCACACTGTACTATTCACTTTCCATTCATGAGGCTACGCTAGTCATCATACTATCACAAGATATAAATCATTTTTACAATATCATAGGATATTAAACCTTATCAACACAAGAGGATTACACCTCATTCATGGCTCAACCATGCCCAAAGGTCATTAAGACCATCATATTATTCCCTGCAAGATCATCATTATCTTTCCATGCCTGATAATAAGGCTCAACAAAATCACTTACATATAATACACCAGATCAACACAATATTACATTAATGAGCTAGGAGATATTCATAAACACTCATAGTAGGGTTATAATAACATTAACAACATTCCTTTATTACATCAACATGTAAGGAATCTAGATATGATTAACACTCATCATATTCATAATATATATGTTTAGCATAAGAAAGTATCAATCATGTGGCTATGATAATCAGCAATTAACACATTAAAGCTATGATCATGTTAAGGAGGTTATTCCACCATAATTCCATCATATAAGAATGTTAAACATGAATACTCCTCTTTATCTATTTGCATTAGAGTTAGGTTTAACATGATAAATTATATCAATGTTACTAATTAGCACTTATACCCAAACCCTAACTCACGACATCCCCGTTGGATCATGGATGCATTAGGTGAAGCATCATCATCACATTCCATACTATTCTCAAGTATGAATCCACACATAAATCAAGGTGTAACAATCGAGTTATAGCATACTAGGGTTTCAACAATAGTAATAGAGTACTCCATGATTATATTAGTCAAACTACTATAGAAATGGCTTATAACGTCACTTTTAAAGGCATCAGTTGCTTAAATACACCGACACCTAAATAATACAGTTTTAGTTTATAAAATAAACCGACATCAATCTATGAAGGGCGACCAGACACGGGTATCGCTTTTATTCAGTGTCGATTCCTTAATAACAAACTGACGCCGAAAATTAACCGCCAAATCCAAAATTTCCAGTGAAAAAAATTACTTCCAAAATTTAACATATGGCGTTGGTCATTAACTAATAAACCGACGATTAAAGGTTATTCGCGAAACAGAAATTGCCGATTCGAAGGATGTTCATTTCACTCACTTTTGCATTTTCATGCAGAAGGAATAAAGTCATCCTTATAACACTCGTTAGTTGGTTAAATTTGTAAAATAATCAGTTTGTTAGATACTTGTTGTGGAATTCTGACAAGAAAAGTTTATCGAAACAACTACAGATTTTCTTTCACGATTCTATGATAAAAATGCTCTTCTCCTCATATTGATTTTTAAAAAATATACACTAGAGGCTATTAAATTTCATCAGTTGTCTTATAAACCACTCTTCTTCATCTAGTAAACCTTTGTGTTTGACATACTCTAGTATTTCAAGCCCCAACCCATAGAGAAAACATCAACAAGCGAAGGAGTCCTAGTGAAGAGCATAGGCCTTCTAGGTGCAACAACTTCTGCAGACACCATCCCCCAGCCAAGTGCTCCACGTGGAATCTTGAATCTCAGAGAGATGACAAGAATCCCATCTTCCATGAGTGCAGCCAAGTTGGCTACATTCGATCAAAGTGTCATCAGCTCCAATTTGGGCTTCCCTCAGCTCAGCCACCCATATAGCAAGAGTCACAAAACCACCTAGAAACTACAAAATGAGAAAGGTGAGACGTTCCCAGTAGAGTGGCACACAAGACGTGTCTATGTTACGAATGTTGATGATTTTTAAGTTGATAATGGATCCAACGAAGGAAACTTACACCTGATAAGAAACACATGAGTGATTCACTAGAACCATACACCCTAGGCTTAGATGTGAAACCATGGAAGAGAAGAATCTTTGGATATGTGTGAGCTATCTAGATGGATTAAATTCTACCCTTAGGTGATTAGTGGGGATATAGTTTGGTTCATATAATGGTGGATATTCGTACTTTTTAATTGTATAACTTAACTGAGGGTAGTTTGACCTTCTTTAAATAATATAGCCACTGCTAAAATAGGTATATTAAATCAGTATCTAACAGTCTGACTCAACTGCAAAGTTTCTCATGTTTGAACTCAACATCTGTTTGATATAAATATAAAGAGCTAGTGCATCTCCCATTTCAACACTACCATTGAAGGTATAGAACTCCACAACCATTGGAAACTCCTTGCCTTCATCATCATGTAGAATGCCTCCCACCCTAATCCTCCCCTCTTTGCTAATAGCAATATCAAAGTTCCATTTTGCAGAACCCCTGATCAGTTTTTGCCATGTGGTTAGCTACTGGGCTTCCTCTTGTGACCAGTTATATCATGTAATGTTGTAAATAGACTACTTGGCACTTGTGGTAGATGATCCAAGACAAATTGTTTGTAGTGGAAAAGAAAACCATGACTTTTTAGTTTCCTTACATAAGAATAGCATATGCGCAATGGTTTCTGTTAGAACCTGTTACACTAAACGAGATTATTCAAAACATAAAACACAATCAATCATAAATTAATCAAATACCCAAAAATATGAGTAAATTAAAACCGATTTCAACGTCAGCACCTTCTCAGAAATATTTGCATAAGAGCTTAACATCTTTCTTATATCCATATTATGCTGATAATTTGATAAAAATTGTTCTATCGTCTTAGCCACAACATATATACACAGGAGAACAATATTTGTATATGCCACACAACAAAGATTAACTTGCTAACCAAATTTTGATTCGTTTGAAACACCATATACAAACTTTTTCTGCCCAAACATGAGAGTACAGGGTCGACACTAGGACATACTAGACATCTAATCAACTTTCTCAAGGATTCATTACTATAGCTCCTCTTTGCTGCCACATGTTTGTTTTCGTCACTTCCGATTACCTAAAAAAAGTGGAAAACCACAAGGGTGAGACCCATGTCCCAACAAGAGATACAACCTCCAACAATGCTTATTGATTACAACATTTTAAATAGTAGATAACTAAGCATTTGGAGTATTTAATAATGTAGATTGAATAGTTCAAGTATGCTAAATAGATTAAGCAATTAATCTTAGAAACAAGTATGATCATCAATGCATATACAGATAACAAATAAAACCATTTCTTTGGATAGATATATACTCAAATATCATCAAATTGCATCTAATAACAATCATTATCATTAATCTGACTATCATCATATTCTTTGCTAATAGCACAAGCAATCTAGTAGCATAAGCATCCCTGACATCATGAATATGTCGAGTAACATAGCATGGCTATCAATATTGGCATCTCAAATAAAGGGAACAAATCTATATCATAAGTAGAACTAACATCATAACACAATGAACTACATAGGCATGATTAGTAGTTTAAGCATTTCTAATTACATAGGCATGGCTAGCAATATTAAAAATAACTAGAAGCAACATCTTAACCATTAGTGTCAGAATAAGCATGTTTACAACATGAGCATAACTACAACATAAGCATGTCTATTATCTCTTATTGTATTATACATGATCTCAGTGAAAAGAAAGAAAACAAGGGTTATCATCCAATATGAAGCATTGTGTATAACCCTAAACAGATATGTTACACGATTGTCTTTCATCTTTTATTATGCCCTGAGAAATTTGAGGATACCACTCAAAATCCAACTGACCACTGCTAAGTCAAAATCAGTGCCATACAAGATCTAACAAGAGTCGGACTCCTAAGATCTTCTCCACCCCCGGTCAGTACGGGACCACCACAGCGACACATAAGGTCAAGCTACTAACAACTTAGTATGCCCTTGTTACAGGTCACGGTACTAATGGAAGGAGGTGGGTACGCATACCCTACCATCTGAGGTACAACCACAATTGTCCTTCAATCTCGTCACATATATAATCACCGAGATACGACCGCCGCCATTCTCAAACTAAGGGCTAGGTATGACCATAGTCATCCTCCTTAAACACTTGAATTCAGGATGACAAGCACCCTGTATACTCACCATCAGTATGCGCTCTGAGTTCCCCTTAGGAATACTCATTTCACCATCTGGCAAGTTCTGACACTCAGATGGATCTATGGCACATGCACTACATGATTAGAGTTTTACTTGATTAGTTATGCCAATTGGGTGAATTAAGGTTGCATCAAACAAGTGGACATACAAACCCTAATTCACTTCTAACAAGCATATAAATATCACAACTTCAAAAGATATAAAACATGTGAAACATAATTTCTCATCTCATCATCACATGGTACTATTCACTTGCGATTCATGAGGCTACACTAGTCATCATACTATCACAAGATATAAATCCTTTTTACAATATCACAGGGTATCAAACCTTATCAACACAAGAGGATTACACCTCATTCATGGCTCAACCATGCCCAAAGGTCATTAAGACCATCATATTATTCCCTGTAAGAGCATCATTATCTTTCCATGCCTGATAATAAGGCTCAACAACATCACTTACATATAATACACCAGATCAGCACAATATTACATTAATGAGCTAGGAGATATTCATAAACACTCATAGTAGGGTTATAATAACATTAACAACATTCCTTTATTACATCAACATGCAAGGAATCTAGATATGATTAACACTCATCATATTCATAATATATATGTTTAGCATAAGAAAGTATCAATCATGTGTCTATGATAATCAGAAATTAAAACATTAAAGCTATGATCATGTTAAGGAGGTTATTCCACCATAATTCCATCATATAAGAATGTTAAACATGAATACTCCTCTTTATCTATTTGCATTTGAGTTAGGTTTAACATGATAAATTATATCAATGTTACTAATTAGCACTTATACCCAAACCCTAACTCACGACATCCCCATTGGATCATGGATGCATAAGGTGAAGCATCATCATCACATTCCATACTATTCTCAAGTATGAACCCACACATAAATCAAGGAGTAACAATTGGGTTATAGCATACTAGGGTTTCAACAATAGTAATAGATTACTCCAGGATTGTATTAGTCATTCAAGGACTATTCATACCTAATTACCATCATTTAGTTATATTAAAGCTAGGTATAACAAGCTATACCTCATTAGGGTTACATATCAACACAATATGGTTATCATCCCATCTATTCATATGAGTGGATAGGTAAGACTACCTTATTAAGGGTAACCCTCCATTTGTTCCACCATCATTCAACTAATATCACAATACCACAATGTCACCTAGAACCATTGGATGTTTAAAAGGTAAGACCATTGGTTTTTTACATAAGTAAACACCTTGGATAAACCACCTATGAAGTCCTTGATTTGTGTTCTAGAAAGAGTCTCCATCTAACCCTAGACATCCCTTGATTAACAACACAAAAAGTTCCATTGAGAGTAGGGTAAAACCCACAACCGACTGTTCAGTTAAAACAAGCCATCCATTGTCAACAAATAAGCTCTGTAAGTTGATCATATAAAGGAAACCATATAAATCACATTATTAGGACCAACATATTACATTATCCATCATTCCACTTTATTGGAGGAATAAACATTCGATCTTGACCATTGGGTCAAGGTCATATGTTAAAACTATCAATTACAGTATAGGTCCGACCATTGCATCAAGTGACCCAAGAAACTATTGGTCTAAGGCTTAATTGATGCTACAACTATATGATTAACTTACCATAGGTTTTGGAGAACTGATCCACCATCATTAGTGACCATTAAGTCACCATAGGTTGTTAGATCAGCACTATATTCACTATTCAGTATCAAATATTAAGCTAATGTCATCATTGATTGATAACATCAGTACGGTACTTAAAGGTTGATCATTAAACTTCTAATTGATCCAAAACCTAACCTAAGGGGGTGGCCATAGGTTGTCACCATCATCTGACACCTTTGATCTCGACCATCTGTTGTCATGAAGACAACACCATAGGGTTGTTGCAATGGTACCATCATCGGGTCATGGGTTTACAGAAGAAATCAGCTTTAAACCCTAAAATTGACCATTGGTTGATAGGTGCTTAGCACCATAGGTTGTCAAACTAACCTGATCCAAATCATATTATACCTTAGGAACAACATTTATCCCTGGTTATATATGCACTTGGGAATTGGATTACCACTTGACGATGACACAGATAGTAAATATGTAATCTAATTGTTTATTAAGGGAAAAAATAAAATGGAATCATCAAAAGAAGAGGATTCTGATTTGAAGGATGTTCATTTCACTCACTTTTGCATTTCCATGCAGAAGGAATAAAGCCATCCTTATAACACTCGTTAGTTGGTTAAATTTGTAAACTAATGAGTTTGTTAGATACTTGTTGTGGATTTCTGACAAGAAAAGTTTATAGAAACAACTAAAGATTTTCTTTCACGATTCTATGATAAAAAATGATCTCTTCTCCTCATATTGATTTTTAAAAAATATACACTAGAGGCTATTAAATTTCATCAATTGTCTTATGAACCACTCTTCCACATCTAGTAAACCTTTGTGCTTGACATACTCTAGTATTTCAAGCCCTGACC
This sequence comes from Alisma plantago-aquatica, assembly GCA_963693085.1. Taxonomy (NCBI): domain Eukaryota; kingdom Viridiplantae; phylum Streptophyta; class Magnoliopsida; order Alismatales; family Alismataceae; genus Alisma; species Alisma plantago-aquatica. Next base: position 70,720,114 of record OY856412.1, on the reverse strand, counting down.
CATAGAGAAAACATCAACAAGTGAAGGAGTCCTAGTGAAGAGCATAGGCCTTCTAGGTGCAACAACTTCCGTAGAAACCATCCCCCAGCCAAGTGCTCCATGTGGAATCTTGAATCTCAGAGAGATGACTAGAATCCCATCTTCCATGAGTGCGGCCAAGTTGGCTACATTCGATCAAAGTGTCATCATCTCCAATTTGGGCTTCCCTCAGCTCTGCCGCCCATATACCAAGAGTCACAACGACCACCTAGAAACTACAAAATGAGAAGGTGAGACGTTCCCAATAGAGTGGCACACAAGACGTGTCTATTTTATGAATGTTGATGATTTCAAAGTTTATAATGGATCCAACAAAGGAAAATAACACTTGAACTCATATATTATTATAGATACTTTTTTGTTATGAGTATGATTGTTATCAATTACCTAAATCATGAATAGATATGAACATTTAGTTGAACTAGGTGAAGAATAAAGTTAGTACACAATGGGTTGTTGAATCTTGAGTTGGTTCACATATTGATTTTGGCTCCATGTTTGAAATTTTATCACTGGCTTTTTTCATCATTTTTCTGAATTATTCTCATGATGTGTGTAAAAAAAGGAAAAATTAACATTTTGCTAGATTTTATCAGTGATTGCCTAAACCAAGTCACACTTTGTGAAGTTGTAAGTGTAGGGTAACCCTTAAATAAGAAACACATGAGTGATTCACTATAACCCTACACCCTAGGCTTAGATGTGAAACCATGGAAGAGAAGAATCTTTGGATATGTGTGAGCTATCTAGATGGACCAAATTCCACCCTTAGGTGGTTAGTGGGGATATAGTTTGGTTCATATAAATGGTGGATACTTGTAGTTTTTAATTGTATAACTTAACTGAGGGTAGTTTGACCTTTTTTAAATGATATAACCACTCCCACGATAGGTATATTAAATCAATATCTAACAATCTGACTCAATTGCAAAGTTTCTCATGTTTCAACTCAACATCTATTTGATATAAATAAGAAGAGCTAGCACATCTCCCATTTCAACACTACCATTCAAGGTATAGAGCTCCACAACCATTGGCAACTCCTTGCCTTCATCATCATGTAGAATTCCTCCCACCCAAATCCTCCCCTCTTTGCTAATAGCATTATCATAGTTTAGTTTTACAGAACCCCTGATCCGTTTCTGCCATGTGGTTAGCTAACGGGCTTCCTCTTGTGACTAGTTATATCATGTAATGTTCTAAATAGACTGCTTGGCACTTGTGGTAGATGATCTAAGACAAATTGTTTGTAGTGGAAAAGAAAACCATGACTTTTTAGTTTCCTTACACAAGAATAGCATATGCGTGATGGTTTCTGTTAGAACCCATTACACTAAACGAGATTACTCAAAACATGAAACACAATCAATCACCAATTAATCAAATATCCAAAAATATGGGTAAATTAAACCCGATTTCAACGTCAGCACCTGCTCATAAATATTTGCATATGAGCCGAACAATTTTCTTATATCAATATTATGCTGATAATTTGATACAAATTGATCTATCATCTTAGCCACAACATATATATAGGAGAACAATATTTTTATATGTCATACAACAAACATTAACTTGCTAACCAAATTCCGATTCGTGAAACACCATATACAAACTTTTTTTGCCTAGACCTGAGAGTACATGGATGACTCTAGGACACACTAGACATCTAATCAATTTTCTCAAGGATTCATTACTATAGCTCCTCTTTGCTGCCACATGTTTGTTTTCGTCACTTCCGATTACCTAAATAAATTGTGGCGAACCACAAGGGTGAGACCCATGTCCCAGAAAGAGATATAACCTCCAACAAAGCTTATTGATTACAACATTTTAAAAACTAGATAACTAAGCAGTTGGAGTATTTAATAATATTGATTGAATAGTTCAAGTATGCTAAATAGATTAATTAATTAATCTTAGAAACAAGTATGATCATCAATGCATATATAGATAATAAATAAATCCATTTCTTTGGATAGATATCTACTCAAATATCATCAAATTGCATCTAATAACAATCATTATCGTTAATGTGACTATCATCATATTCCTTGCTAACAACACAAGCAATCTAGTAGCATAAGCATCCCTGACATCATGAATATATCGAGTAACATAGCATGGCTATCAATATTGGCATCTCAAATAAAGGGAATAGATCTATATCATAAGTAGAACTAACATCATAACACAATGAACTACATAGGCATGATTAGTAGTTTTAGCATTTCTAATTACGTAAGCATGGCTAGAAATATTAAACATAACTAGCACTGACATCTTAACCATCAGTGTCAGAATAAGCATGTTTACAACATGAGCATAACTACAGCATAAGCATATCTATTATCTCTTATTGTATTATACATGATCTTAGTGAAAAGAAAGCAAATAAGGGTTATCATCCAATATGAAGCATTGTGTATAACCCTAAACATATATGCTACATGACTGTCTTATATATTTTATTATGTCCTGAGAAATTTGAGGATATCACTCAAAATCCAACTGACCACTGCTAAGTCGAAATCAGTGCCATACAAGATCTAGGAAGAGCCAGACTCCTAAGATCTTCTCCGCCCCAGACAGTACGGGTCCACCACAGTGACACATAAGGTCAAGCTGCTAACAACCTAGTCTATCCTTGGTATACGTCACGACACAAGTGAAAGGAGGTGGCTACGCATACCCTACCATCCGAGGTACAACCACAGTTGTCCTCCAATATCATCACATATATAATCACCGAGATATGACCGCAGCCATTCTCAAATTGAGGGCTAGGTATAACCATAGTCATCCTCCCTAAACACTTGAATTCAGGATGACAAGCACCCCAAATACTCATTAGTATGCACTCTGAGTTCCCCTTAGGAATACTCGTTTCACCATCTGGCAAGTTCTGACACTCAGATGGATCTATGGAACATGCACTACATGATTAGAGTTTTACTTGATTAGTTATGCCAATTGGGAGAATTAAGGCTGCATCAAACAAGTGGACATACAAACCCTAATTCACTTCTAACAAGCATATAAATATCACAACTTCAAAAGATATAAAACATGTGAAACATAATTTCTCATCTCATCATAACATGGTACTATTCACTTGCCATTCATGAGGCTACACTAGTCATCATACTATCACAAGATATAAATCATTTTCACAATATCACAAGGTATCAACCCTTATCAGCACAAGAGGATTACACCTCATTCAGGGCTCAACCATGCCCAAAGGTCATTAAGACCATCATATTATTCCCTACAAGATCATCATTATCTTTCAATGCCTTATAATAAGGCTCAACAACATCACTTATATATAATACACCAGATCAGCACAATATTGCATTAATTAGCTAGGAGATATTCATAAACACTCATAGCATGGTTATAATAACATTAAGAACATTCCTTTATTACATCAACATGCAAGGAATCTAGATATGATTAACACTCATCATATTCATAATACACATGTTTAGCATAAGAAAGTATCAATCATGTGGCTATGATAATCACCAATTAACACATTAAGGTTATGGTCATGTTAAGGAGGTTATTCCACCATGATTCCATCATATAATAATGTTAAACATGAATACTACTTTTTATCTATTTGCATTAGAGTTAGGTTTAACATGATAAATTATATCAATGTTATTAATTAGCACTTATACCCAAACCCTAACTCACAGCATCGCCATTGGATCATGGATGCATAAGGTGAAGCATCATCATCACATTCCATACTATTCTCAAGTATGAACCCACACATAAATCAAGGTGTAACCATTGGGTTATAGCATACGAGGGTTTCAACAATAGTAATAGAGTACTCCATGATTGTATTAGTCATTCAAGGACTATTCATACCCAATTACCATCATTTAGTTATATTAAAGCTAGGTATAACAAGCTATACCTCATTAGGGTTACATATCAGCACAATATGGTTATCATCCCTTCTATTCATATGACTGTATAGGTAAGACTACCTTATTAAGGGTAATCCTCCATTTGTTCCATGATCATTCAACCAAAATCACCATACCACAATATCACCCAGAACCATTGGATGTGTAAAAGGTAAGACCATTGGTTGTTTACATAAGTAAACACCTTGGATAAACCACCTATGAAGTCCTTGATTTGTGTTCTAGAAATATTCTCCATCTAACCCTAGACATCCCTTGATTAACAACACAAAAAGTTCCATTGAGAGTAGGATAAAACCCACAATGATCTATTCAGTTAAAACAAGCCATCCATTGTCAACAAGTAAGCTCCTTAAGTTGATCATATAAAGGAAACCATCTAAATCACATTATTAGGACCAACATATTACATTATCCATCATTCCACTTTATTGGAGGAATAAACATTAGATCTTGATCATTGGGTCAAGTTCATATGTTAAAACCATCAATTACAGTATAGGTCAGAACATTGCATCAAGTGACCGAAGAAACCATTGGTCTAAGGCTTAATTGATGCTACAAATATATGATTAACTCACCATAGGTTTTGGAGATCTGATCCACCATAATTAGTGACCATTAAGTCACCATAGGTTGTTATATCAACACTATATTCATTAATCAGTATCAAATATTAAGCTAATGTCATCATTGATTGATAACATCAGTACGGTACTGAATGGTTGATCATTAAACTTCTAATTGATCCAAAACCTGACCTAAGGGGGTGACCATAGGTTGTCACCATCATATGACATGTTTCATCTCGACCATCAGTTATCATGAAGACAACGCCATAGGGTTGTTGCAATGGTACCATCATCGGGTCATGGGCTTACAGAAGAAATCAGATTTAAACTCTAAAATTGACCATTGGTTGATAGGTGTTTAGCACCATAGGTTGTCAAACTAACATGATAAAAGTCATATTATACCTTAGGAACAACATACACATGATCACAGGTTCATCTAGAACTGAAATCAGAATAGGGAACATTATAAAAATTGAAATCCAAGTCAAGCATAGCTTTTTAGTGCATGAATCATCATTTTCAAGCAAGAACATGAGATAGCAAACTTATGGTAAGCAATAAATGTGGATAAAGTTATAAAACTTTCCTCTAATGAGAATATGAAATCCCACACAAAAGAAAACTAGAGTATGTAGGATAAAAAATCCAAGCATAAGCTATGAACTCGTCCATCTAGCACCTTTCTTCATCAAATGAGCAAACCCTAAGCATAAGGAGCAAGAAAGGTAGGGTTTTAGAGATTTAGAGCATTTTATACCATGGAACAGCAAGGTTCCGACCTGGAGGAATGTCTAAGGAAAGAGAAGAGCAAGAGAAATTGAGAAGGAAAGAAGAAAACAACTTTCCTTGGTCGAAATCCCTAGAAGATGACCTTGGAAACCCTAGGTAGCGCTAGATGGAGCTCTAGGAGACCTTCTTCTCCAAAAAGAGGTTGTCTTATACCTTAGAGCACTTGGTTCTGAAGAAAAATAGGGAGAATTCATTTATCCAGGTTAGAGGAAAGAGAAAGTAAGCAAATTTTCATTCTTGGGCAAGGAAGAGGTAAATATAGCCCATGGATAAGGATGGAAGCAAGCATGAGGTGTAAAAGTAGCTTCCACGTGTGTCTATGGCCTTCAACTATTAAGAATATACAAGAACACACACAAGAAGCTCTCCTACCGTCCATATAGACCTTCTTATCTTTCCTTTGTCGAATTTTCAAGCCAATCAAATAATATATTAGTTGATAGCTACTATAGGTAGCTCATCTGTGAAGGGGTAAACCCTAAAATACCCTTGGAGAAAACACCTTCAAACCAAGGTTTAAATAAGTGTCTCATTTCTCAACAAGATCAAGAATGATGAAAAAATATCCAAGAAACATAATGAAAGTGATAAATTGCAAATAAAACCTCTCATTTGGGTAAATTGCATAAAAGTCCAAAATGTGCATAAGATTGCATAACGTGCTCGAACAGTGTCCAAATTGGACCAAATTTGAAACTTAAGCTTGTATTATGATTTAAAAGAATATCACAAGGTTAGATTAGAGTTATAATAATTCAATTATGATAATTAAGCTTATTAAACTCATTAAGTAAGTTTAGGGGCCTTATAGTTTCCATCTCGGTTTTGCACAAGCAACATATTTCATTCATGTTACAATACAGAATAAAGAGTCTACACATGGTTTCTAGGCTGCTTGAACATAGTATCCATATAAAATAGGATAGCTTTTCACTACAAAAAACCTTGATTTTGACAGCATTTTATTCTGGCATTTTTAAAATTAGATGCCACAAACTCAATTGTTGGCCCATTCCAGGCGCACCCACAATGCCCGCGAGATGCCCGCTCCCCACACCCATGCCCCCACCATAACCACACGATCCGTTCTATGAGAAACAAAAAAAGCAAAGAAAAATGCTAGTGACAGGCAGGCTGCGCTCCTAATCTCTGCCCGTCCTAGGTTACGCTTCTCCGCCTTCTACCTCTCCTCACGTCAAATTCATCCCCAAAGAGTACTAAAATCACCGGCCCTGATCTCCTCCCATTCTAGGTGACACTGCTCTGACTTCTCTCTTCTTAACAATTTCATTCCTAGAGATGGAAATGACCCACCGCATGCAATTCAGAACTTTTCCTATCCAAGGTCACACCACTCCGAGTCTGCTCTCCTCTCAACGTGCTCATCACTGAAAACTGAAATGTTTCCACCCCTCACCCTCACTACGCCTTCTCCTGGTTGGTGATGGTGAAGTTGTGTTTATTCTGTTCTGTGTTTATTCTATAACTGACGAGCACACCCAAATTGTAACATACCTGACCTAGGTTATAACCTAACCCTAGAAGTTTTGCCTAAATATGTAATTATATACTTGTGAATACTCCCTGGCATGTAATTAAGTTCCTCAGGAACATTTACTTTCAATTTTGCTCCTTTATATGTAAAGTTGTAGCATTGTTTTGTAGTGCAGGGACCTATGTGCAAATTACCCAGTTAAAGGGGTTAACTTGCAATGTTCACAGGTTAAGATGTTCTTATGATAATAAGACATCATATGAGTAAATATGATGAAGTATGAAGGATTTTCCAAGCTTGGGCATCAAGATGCAGCTTGTGGAATGATCCTTGTGCTTAAAAACCCTAATTTGGAGTAAAGTGCAATTTACCCAAATTGAGGGTTGTAATTTGTAAAATTCACCCTCTAGAACATCTTTCATAACTCTGGCCATCATTTAGAGTAGAAATGATGAAAAGGGGACATCAATGAATAATCAGATAAGAAAAATGATCCTTGTGGTAAAAATCACCTAATATGGGTATGGAAACCTTCCATGTATGTACCTTAGTTGAAAGTTGGCTTTCTTTACCCTTAGATCTTGAGATTTCATGAGCTTTGCATAAGTTTAGATGAGTTTGGACATGCCTTGAGCAAGGGGGTACTTAGATGTAAATTCTATACTTTAGAGGTCCTTATGCTGTAAAAAGGCCTAAAGTATATAAGCCCTTTCCTTGTAACAAGTGAACGAACCTTTCATTTCCTTCACTTCTTCTCTTCTTTCTCAACCGACCAAGGCTAGCTCTGGAGCAGAGAGGGACGACCAAGGGTTCTAGGTAAGTTTAGATCATCCCTTTTGCTTGAATTCATGGAGGAAACTCGTTTTCAAGGTTAGATTCATGGCTAGCTCACCTAGCTCTATCTTTCTAGCCTTTCCTTTCCAACGTTTCCTTGGAGAATTCACCTTAGCCGAACCTGTGCAGCTCAAATACGCCATTAAAGCTTGGATCTTGAAAGCTTGGAGCTCAAGGAACGACCTTTAGGCGGGTTTTATAACTCTAAACTCTTTGCTTTATATGCATACTTAGTTCTTGCAAATTAACTTGATACTTCTTCTTTTACCTCCCTCTTTCCTTGCACTTTTGCAAGCAAAACGGTGGGATAACCGACCTTAACCAAGGTTGAAGATGATGGGTGTGAATTCCTATGCTACTTTATCAAACGACCTTGGACCCTTTTGGTCCAAACGGTTGCAAACCGTTTAAGGTCAAACGGTTTCAAACCGTTTGCTCTCAAACGGTCTTGCAAGACCGTTTGGATTGAAACAGTCTCAAGACCGTTTGATAGGGTTGACCAAGGGACGACCGTTTGAGGGTCTGTTGGTAATATTTTGAATTTTATTCCTGCAAAGAATCGAAGATTAATTCTTAACCAATTGAGAGTTGAAGGCACTTCAACATCCTAACCCTAATCGGGTTGAAATTACTATTTTAAAGCATAGATCTTGTTGAGTTTTGGGTTGAAGGACCCAAACAGTCTCAAGACCATTTGGGGGTTCCTCCAAACGGTCTCAAGACCGTTTGGGCACAACCCAAGACCGTTTGAAGGTCTAGGATTGAGATAATCTAATGGTTTGAAGGTCCAATTGCAACAAGTTGATGAATTGATAAAAATGCTGATTTTTAGACCTAATTGGAGTTCAACCCTAAACCAACCGACTTGGTTTTTGGTCAAACTTTGGGAAAACGGTCTCAAGACCGTTTGGAGGTCATCCAAATGATCTCAAGACCGTTTGGGCCAAGTTTGGTCCCAATTGGAGGTCAATTGATAGGTTCAACCTTGAATTGATTCACATTGTTGAATATTGATGACCATCCGATTTGAAACCCTAATTGGGATGGACTTAACCCTAATTGACTTTCAATTGGGGGTTATTTTGGTGCCCAAGTGATTGAGGTTCATCCTAATTGACTCAATTTATAAGTGGTTAATATGGCTTTGGCCAATTGAGGGCTTCAACATACTTCACCATGACTAATTGTAACTTTTGAACCACTTTGGAGGTCCAAACGGTCTCAAGACTGTTTGAGGCCAAACGGTCTCAAGACCGTTTGGGGCCAAATGGTCTCAAGACCGTTTGGGCTCAAACGATCTCAAGGTCCTTTGGTCCAATCGATCTCAAGATGATTTGATCAAACGGTTTCAAACCGCATGAGCTTCAAACGGTTTGAAAGTCAAAACGGTCAACGCACCCTAACGGTCTCAAGACCGTTTGGTGGTTGAAGGTTGAAACCGTTTGAAGGTGTTCAAGGTGGTTTGTACTTAACTAATTGATGATGTAATTGATTCAATGATGATCTAATCTAAACCCTAATGGTAACCTAGGTCATTAAGGGACTAAGTGATTAATTACTTGACCCATGATGGTGATCATGAGGTAAATTACCAAAATACCCTTGAGGGGTTTAATGGAGTAAAACCTTGTTTTAATCAAACCCTAATCACATGATAGTGATGTTTTGGCTTATGTTAGTCAATGAGGGCTTAACCCAACCTGATCTAGAGTGGTGTTATCACCATCTACTAGTAAGAGGAGAGAGAAAGTATCCTAAGAGAGAGAAAGTACCCTTTTATGGTGGAAACTTAAGTAAGATACTTTCAATACACATGAATGTACATGAGTAGGGAATGATCCACCTATGTGAGATCATGGAAACCCTAATTATGATAACTAGTGAATCTTAATCTTACTTAAGAGCTTTAATGATGATGTTTCTCATACATGATGATGTAATGAGTACAATTCACCATGGAGTGAATAGTAAACCCTAATTCTAGGGTGGTGACATGAAAGATGAATAAGTAAACCCTGATTGATGAATTGTTTACTATTACCAGTTGAATTAACCTTGCAGGTTGTTATGAGATGATGATCATATCCAGGTATGGATTATAATACTATATTCATTGAAAGCATGTCTTAAGCTTTATGAATAAGTGAAATATCTTGATGCACTGCTAGTGACATCTATTGAGATTTATGGGCTGTGAGAGCCATGAATACCATCAAAGTCATGCTTTAGAGATGACTTGTGATGAGTATAATGAGAAATGATGATTGATGTGAGTTAGGCTTGTTACATTTAGTATTCTCCTTCTATAGCTGTTATGCTACTGTTATTGTTTGAAGAACAATGTTTGATGTTAAAAGAATACTAAATGTACCTAACTAATCAAGTATAATGTAGAGCCCTGATCATAGATCCATCATTGTCAGAGATCAAATGATGGTGAAACAGGTTTTCCTAAGGGAACTCCTGGATCACATACTATTGAGTATGTGGGGTATATGGATGTGTAGAACCTTACATCCTGGTGTAGGTGATTGGTGTAGATGTGCAATCCGTCAACCCTTCACTACAAAACCCTACCGTATCAGTGGATGGTAAACATGAAACCTCCTGATGACGAAGAAAACATAGATATCTGTATTAGTAGAGATAAACATAAAATCTCCTAATGACGAAGAGAGTACAGAACGCCACTGTAACTCTAAAATAGCGAAGGACCAGTTTACCCTGGTGAGCTATAATAGTAGAGACACAAGATGTCCTACAAGTGATCCTCTTACTGACTGAGGAAGGTGAAGGTCATGAGAATCCGGCTCTCTTAATGACCTATGTATGATACTGATGTGACTTCTTAGTAATCAGTTGGAGTATGAGTGGTATGCCTCATCTCCACAGGGCATAATATTGTTTGTAAAACATAATCAACCGCGTAGTATACATGTTAAAGATAACTACGAGTTAATTGATTGATGATACACTGTAATAGTGCTTATATTCTTCATGTCTCACATATGTGGAGCTCTTGTTTATAGCTAAAACTGCTAATGAATGCTTTGAAAGCTTTTACTGCTTAAGTTATTCTTTGTTTTCTTATAAAGCTTCTAGTGGAGAGTTATAACTCTCGCTGGGGCAATTATGTATAATTGTCTCACCCCGTAGACTTCAACTTTTTAGGTGGTCGTCGAAGACGGAGGAACCGGTCTAAAGGTGACCAATCCCAGCAGTAGTAGCACCAGGAGCAGTAGTAAATCTCAGGTGGAGATTCAGCCTGCTATGTGGTGTAGTTAGAGTCAGTCCTATGTGTCCTCTGTACTCTCAGGTCTTGGAGTATTTTGGTCATGAGTTCTTGAGATTTTGTATCATGTTGTATATAATCACTCAAGAAGTAATTTGACAGAGATGTATACAGTTTAAATCCTTTTCCTATGGAAAAGGTTTGTGGTTTCAAGCTCTTATCTCAAAAAGTTTTAATTTCCCGTGATTTTTGTCTTCCGCTGATTATCGATTGCTTCCGCTCAAGTTTAAATCGTGATTATTTTGTGGTTTGGAGATCGGAGCCCACACAAATGGTCTGGCTGCAAGCAGTGCTTTTGATCTCCTCACTGGTAGTGGTACGCCTTGGATGTTCCCTGGCTGGCGATCGATTGGCTGGATGTGCTCTTGATCCTCAACGAACGGTGTTCTTGATCCTCTCACTAACAACATTCTTGATCCTTCGATTGGCACTGCTCCTAATTCCCCTACAGGAAATATTCTGCATATCCCTCATGCTTGGTTGACAACACTCTGGATTTCCCTTGATCTTGTATTTCAGCTCACATTTTGGTTGACTTAGGGTGAGTTCTACACTTTTCCTTCCAACAAGATATGTAATAGTTTAAAAGTCCTTCAGATTTGTTTTCTTGTGTGTCAATATGCATCCTCTCAAAAGGTTATACTCATCCTCATTTTCTAAAGAAATGTTCTAATGGTTGCATAGACATACTGTGATTTCTATGCTTGGTAATCATCTATAGGCACACGTTTTAAAATAGGTGTGCCATCTATATTGTTGTGTGTATACCTCTATTGTAAGAAAAAACAAAATGCATTTTGATTCTAAACTAGTAAATCAAATCTAGTATGACCAACACCAATTTCTGACCATTTTCAGCTAGAATTGTCTCATCGGGAAGCACTTTCAACTATGAAGTATATGACCCTTATCAATTATCAATGTGCACCTACTGTTTAGTATTTTTTAGTGGGTTGCTAACGATATAATAAAAGACACAATCCAATTTTTGTGTAGCTAATATCACTTTTTGTTATAAGTTATGCAGTGTGAATTCTCTATACTTTTTATTGATATAAATTTATACCATGAATTCCTTTCTAGTTTCCATGAATATCAAAATAACATAAAGTTAATACCTATTTAAATCTTAGAAATTCTTACTATCAAAGTTATTTATGAAGTTATGGATGGATTACAACTACAACCATAACTAGGATCCTAGGCACTAGTATCATACATTTTAAATAGAATCTATATATCATACCATTTATGCATTAATCAACTTCATCTAGGAACACAACCTATATATTTCTAAATTTGACACATGAACTCATCCAGGTGCCTTAGGTGTTGAAGGAGGCTCCCATGTTTAGACGGTCAACTCATTCTGCACTTTGGGCCTTGGTAGACTCCATTTGATTCGGTTTAAGGTGCATTAAATCATAATTAGTATGCATTACATCACATATATAATTTTAATGTTGACATTGTTCAATTGGGTCCATTTTAGGTCAAGTTAGGTTTTAATTTTGGTCAGCTGATTTGGTGTGCTTAGGAGTGAATAAGCTTAGAGAATACCAATATAGATTAACTCAATGAAGTAGATATGTCGATATATCTAAATGTGAAAATCAGTGAATTGAAAAATAGCCTAAGTGGCCGATTAATTGGCCCAGCACCCAAGCCGTTTAAATTTGGCCAAAATTGTCTGGTAATTATTTTGAAATTAATCGCCCGTTTTTCCTACTTTTTGCCCTTTTTTCCATTTTTGCCTTTTTTCCTGCTTTTTGTCCTTTATTAATATATTGATGTACACATGTAACATTAAGTAAACTATATGGTCCCAAGTATTATTGACTATAATATATTAAAGTTGTATACATAAAATAGCCTATGATAAGCCCCAATTTTAGTATAGAATGCATACTGTGTATGTAACTTGGGATATAGGGTACTTCTGTAAAGTGTAATTTATACAAGTAAATTACTTGTAACTGTTATCTAATTTAGAATGCATACTTTAATTAATTGTACTACTATAATATTTGACTAATTAATGATACACACATATAACAATAAGTTAGTAAGGTATCTAATTATTAGTCTATTGTTTACTGCTTTTTTATGTAAACATGTGATGCAAATTTTTTTATGTATCATGTATGTAGGGTGTTTTATTCATGTCAAGTCTATTGTTTACTATATTATGGCCATAATTATTGTCTAATAGCTATCTTATAAACTATTTGGGTGTTTTGTATTGTCGGGTGGAGTGTTTAGATATATAAAAGAGTTCCAAATAGTATGGTATTTATATACATATATGTGTAATTTTGTATACAATTATATAGGAAACTAAAATCCATTTTTTTAAAATTGCCCGCTTACCGCTTAACTAATTACATGGTGTTGTCCTCACGCTTACCGCTTAACATTTTTTAAAACATTTAATGCAAATTAATGTATATATGTGTATATAAAGTAGAAAAACGTTCAAACCACCTAGGTTTTGGCATCCAGGAACCCAGGCTTGCTAGACACCCCTTCCCTGGTAGACACACTTTAGAAAACCTTATTGGAAATTAATATATAAATTATGGGATTCCATGAAGATCATGGATTTGACACTTCCTAGGCAACCTTGTTGAAACTAATATATATTATGGGAGTCCATGAAGCTATGCATTTAAGGCATTCACGGTTTTAAGTGCAAAATACAGGCAGTAAGATTTATTTAGCTGATTACTTTGTCAACTTAATTATTTACCAATGTACAAAGCAATAGCTAGATGTATTCATTTCAGATTGGCAATGCATTACGTTAACTATGTATGTGGCTACAAAAACATTGGTTAATTTAGCTATTTTAGTATGCAATTCTTATATACACTCTCAACTGTGGTACGTGTGTTTGTCTTTACACTTATTAACTTGTCAAAGGATGCAGTGATAAAGTACTAGTCAGAAAATCTTATATCATTTTACCATATAAAGATTACAACTTGTAAGCCATCATGCCCTAGGTCCCATAGGTCTGTCAGTTGCATGTGAAGATTTTTAAAAGTCATATACAAGAGTCGCAACAACTATATGAACAGATACCGATAGAAGTTCACTCACCTAACGAGACCTCATGATTAGTAACACTTGATGGAACTCATGGTCAACAAGACATCCTGGTTGAAATGTGTTTCTACTATTTTTTCCACCTAGACGTCTATTTAGTTCTATTTTACATGTGATGTTCCACCATTTGCACACACTTAAAGCAGTTTATTGTTAAATGTAGACTGGAAGGATAGATATCATGTTGAGTTGCAGGTGAAGATGCTTTTTATGACTATGTTGCTAAGTTTTAAGCATTAATTAAATCATAGTTGATGTCTTCCAAGTGAGTATTTTATGTTTTCTAGCTTAATATGTGAGGGTTGACAAGATCAACCATAAAAATGCTTTCCCAATCAATTCCAAGGTGGTAACATATATTTCCATTGTTAGTGCAAATTGCGAAAGGGTATCCAAATCTTTAGAAGAAATGATTTAATGGGTGGGGTTGTCCTTCCCATCATTGCATGAAAACCTAAACTCAAATGTGTAGAATGTGAAACTAGCAAGACAGCTGAAGCACTAAGATCAGAGGATGAATATGGTTTATACATCGACCAGAGTGTTTATATTGAGGTTAAAAACCTAGGTTATCACTTGAAAAATTTACTGAATGTGACATTCATATCATCATCATTTTACTAGAGATTAGGCATTCAAAAAAGGTCCAAAATAGGTATCCAAAGGGTCTATATTTGGAAAATTAAATTTAATCCTAATGTCCCTCATTGTGTAGAAAAATGATGCTCTTCTTGTCTAAAGCTATCAAGCTTATAATCCTTCTGGTTAGGTGCAACAGGTCATATACCTAACTCAAGAGGTACAATATTCACCATTTTCTCCACCAATTATCCCCAAGTATATCTCTCCTCAAGCAGAGGTTTAACGTCTCTATTCTTAGACCATTAGGGTGGAGTAGCAAAGTCTTAAAACAAAGTAATCAATGACTTATCATCCAACTCGTGAATCAAAATATTCAGGTCCAGGTTCCCATAAATCTTGATGGCAGTGATAATTGCCTGCATGCCATCCTTGATATTCAGGTTCTTCTATTTTATATGGTAGAAGAAGACTATGATCCTCCTTAACCATCCCCATCACCCTCTCCAACCCTAATGCCTCATGTTGGAGTAACTCTCTCCCTATGGTGGCATAGTTCTTTCTCATCTCTTCTTCCCCTATGCAGGTTTCTCTGATCTGATGATTCAGATCTGTTGCTGCCTACTACCTCGTTCTGGGTTTCTTTGGATCTATTGATCCAGATATACTATTGCCTTGCATTGGGTTGCTTCTTCTGCTGTTGGTTCCCCTGAGTTGGTTCCTTTTCCATACTACTTCTTGCTGACATATTTATCATCCTACATATATTTTTGATGACATCTGTTGAGATGCTTCAGATGTTATGCATCACTAATATGATGTTGTATGGATCCAACTATCACACTTGGTTTGTGGCCTTTCTGATGGCATGATAAGCCCCTTCGGACGCTATGCTTCACTGATATGAAGTTTGCAAGTTGTACCATGTTATCCATATTCTCTATAGTTTTTGTTAGCGATCTCAAGCTTCACAATGAGTACTTCTGGGCTGGCATATCTAACTAAGGTTTTTCACTCTGTGTAGTGGATTTTTCAAACACCCTCAATGATGCCCTAAGCACATCTTTTATCATTTGCCACTCCAATTATCCTCGCCTGGCCCTGTTTCTAGTCACTGAACAATACAAAATCATTGACAAAGTACATGACAAGAAAATCTCAAGCTTCTTTCATGTGGGAAATAGGGGGAAAAGTTGCGAGCAAGTTGTGTCTATATCCACCTTCACTAGTAATGCACTTTTGTTCCTCAAGGTCAGAGTTCCCATTCAAATCATCCTCTTTCTAATGCTTCTTTTCACAAAGTAGTGATGATTGCTCGGGCAGCGATGGACAACTATGGGCAGCGGGTCAGTCACTACCAATCGTGTTGCCAAATGCATGGTTTCCCACCACCCTCATTTTACATTGTAATTTCTATCTGAAGTGATTGACAAACTCTACCAGCTACTCATTTCTCAGCTTGAAAAGTCATTGCGATGAGTCATCTCTGATGGATCACTGACGATGAATGCAACCATATTTCCAAATGTTGCATAAACTGTAAAAGAATATTATGAAGCACCAATTTTTCTCCAGCGCGATAATGAACCCAGCTATATGTCCATTGTACTTCCTTGTTATTATACTACTAAAAATAATTAACTGGTACACACTTATCTATTTAATTATATGTAACACGTCTTACACATATTGAACGTGCACATACTTGGAATTATTAGATTTTTTGTTTTCAAAATATGGCTACTTCGTCAATATAAAGCTAACAATCTATTTGGCTAGTTATGTGGAACTTTTAAGTGAACAAGGTGTTGAAGAGGATGCCTAAGTGATACAAATCATGCTCGATTGAATCATAGCACCATTATCTAATCTAGATGTTTATTTTTTGTATCCATATATCTGCAGCTAAGTTTCATTTGCATCATAGGTTTTTTGCTTTGGAAGTCTCTCCCTTAGTTTCCATCTGCATTTATGGTGGTCTCTCTAAATATCTCATTAATCTTGTGCTTGATGAGTACCTCATCATGGTCAAGGATGCTGAGTTGAAGCTTAAACTTCCTTCTGCACTTTATCCTTTCCTATTGATACTCAAGTTATTAATTTAATGAACTCCCATGCTAGATCAATACATGCAAGACTTGAATTAAAGAACAGCTTTAAATGGCTTCCCCATTTTTGAAGATCTTACAACCATTCTTGTGTTCCCTACTCAAACAAATTGTCTGGAAATCAATTCTGAAGGAAATTTGTATTCTTGAGCTCGTCACAAATTGTCATATGCGTATATCGTCAAAAATTTAAATGAAATTGTTGAAGGTCCTACACATTAATGAGTGTCAAATTGTGTCTTGGGATGTTTACTTCTCTCATGAGATGTAGAGGTGGAGGTAGTAGGAGTCTTTTGCTACTGATGAGCTGCAATCATGCCCTCATTACTATTGGATGGTGCAATTATGAAGGATGCAACATATCATATATATTGTCAACATCTATGGCATTTTATGGAGTCATATGGAAGGGAGGTTGTTGTGGGTCAGTAAAAAATATTATTTCTTCAAGCATCTTAAGGGGAGGAATGCATACCACTGATTCATAAAGGCATTCGATCTCTACAATCAAGGGAATGTTATCTTCTTAATACTGGCAAAAGGACAACAATGTCCTTTTTTTGTAATGTACACATGCTCGAGTATGAGGTTGGCTTCATCTTTCTTACACTATGTCTTATGATTAGTATCTTGGAATGAGTAAGAAGGTGCATACGCTTGTTTGTCTTGTTCAGCAAATCAAATATGATCTGAAGGGTCTTATTTATTGTGCTTTTATCTCCTCAGTTCATATAATGTTTTCTACATTTTCTTATTGACTTGTTACTCTTTTGGTGAATTTTATGTCTCTAGCTCATGCTATAGGACAATACACACACTAAAATTATAGATTCTAATTTGGAAAGTTGATATAAGGTTCTTTATAGCTCTATACGAGACATTTTGAGGCGTTGGGTTGATACCTTTATTGGATCCTAGATGGGTGATTATATGCTCTAGAGAGGGTGAATAGAGCTGAATGCACTTAAACAAAATTCATTAGACCTTCAAGATATATCACAAGATAAGGTTGCTAAATAGGAAATTTGTGTTCAACTATAACATACATAGAAAGGGAGAGAGAGATTGAGCAAACACAAGTAGACAAGCTATTTAGAGTGGTTCCACACTTCAAACTAGAAGTATGTCAATCCACTTATCTAGAGAGGCCAACCTCTAGGATTTCTTAACCATTATATTCTTATATTCATTCATAAGACTTACAATGCATGACCAAACAAAGGACTTATCTATCCAATACAAAGAGTCTTCAACCTTACCAAGGACTTACCCACTTTCTTCCGCCTTCTTCCAAGGACTTATCTACACTTTCATAAGTCTTTAGTCTTGTAGGAATTACACACTCTTCTTAGATCTTCCACCTTTGACTTCACCTTCACTCGGAGAAGCTTCCACTTAGGACTTACCCAATTGAGTAAGGAGTCTTCTGCCTTCACCAAGGGCTTACCCACTCTAGCTCCAAGTCTTCAACCTTGATCTTCACCAAGGGATGCCTTCCCTTGTTCTTCTTCACCTCTCTTAGCTAAGAGAGAGAACCTTCATCTTCATGATTGAAATGAGAGATGGGGAGGTGGTGGAAGTGAGAGCCTCACAAGATATACATGTAGGACTAGCTCTCTTACAAATTTCCTACTCACTCTAATGGATGTAGTAAGTGATTAAGCTTAGAGAGAGAGGAGGCTGTAGGAAGCACTCAACTATAGAATAGGAACCTCACATAGAGTTTTGCAATGAATGCTCAACCTTGGAATGAAGCCCAAGGGGTCCTATTTATAGTTGGGGATGCCTCTTAGCCTTTAGGAACACTTGAGAATGAAAACTAGCAATTTTGTGGCTTGCAACGGATATATTTTCACTTGTTACAAATCCACAATGGCTAGAAGCACTTTTCTGCACTTTTCCATACAGTGTAATCGGTCGAGTTTCTATAAGGGTAACTCAACCAATTGAGTAAAAGACAAAGCCGATATTCAGACCATCGATCGAGTTTGTCCTGGGGAAACTCGAATGACCAATGAAAATCGAATTAGTCTGGTACTCCATTGGTCATTTCTGTGTAGTGTAAACTCGACCGATTAAAAGTCATTTTCAAGATCCAATCAGGATCGGTCAAGTTTGCAACTCACAGAACTCGACCGATGAACAGCCTGATGTGAATTTTGGAAAATGGCTTTTGAGTGCTTAAAAATTTGATCTAAGTACTCCTGATTTTTTCTAATCTTAATTACAAGTCATACAATCATTACAAGTGATCTACAACATGATTCTAATGGATTTACATCATATTACAAAAAGGTGCACTTGTATGACTTTGACTTGTCTTTTCTCCAATTTGATATGCACATGTTAGGGCATTTGGAGTGTGTCTATACCTAATCTGAAATCACTCAAGTAGAGACATTAGACACCAATATGTAGAATGGTTAGTCATCATTAAAACATGGGTTTAGTCAATTTAGATGTGAGTCAACATTGACCTAATTGACCTTGAGTCAACATTATCCCCCTTTTTGAAGATGACAAACCATTCTATAAATGTATTGAAAGCTTTTAAGTAAAATCATACCTTCAGAGAAACCTAGGGGTTTCAATAGGATTGAGCTCATATGCTCCCCCTCAATTGATGCACATGGAGTTCTCATACTCCCCCTCAATTGATGTTATTTCTCCTGCATGGTTAGTTTTCATAACATTTATAGAATACTATGTATTCTACTCATATATGTTCTACACATATATATCTTCTCCCCTATACCTTCTCCCTTTACATGAACATGCTTCTCCTCTTCAGGTAAGACATGCCTTCTCCCTTTTTTAAAAGAAGACATACCTTTCTCCCCCTTTGTCATTTCAAAAAGTGGGGGTATGAAGAAATAAGAAACATCACTTGTTAAAGAGAAAGGATATAACACAAATATATATAAGGAGAGTAGAAGAGCACAGATATGGGCTTGTCCGAGCATAGAAAGACAAGTAAGTTAAAGCATATACTTGAACAACCCAAGATGCAAGATAAGGTTCTGCAGAAAAACAATAAATCACAATGTTGACCCTTAAGATGGCAGAATTTGCCCAAAAAGTACCAGGGTTCATGGCTACGCCATGAGCCTTTCTCAGAAGGTCATTTCTGCATGAAAAACACTAGTCTTGCACCAAAAATTGAAATTGGAGAAAAATCTGCATAAAATCCAAAAATACTCCAATTTCTACATATAATGTAGATCTATGTACCCTGCATCACAATGTTATGCAAGCAACTCAAAATAGTAGATATGCAATTCAAGGAACAAGCTTGAGCATGTATGAGACAAGATACAAGCATAGCATATACATGAGCAAAGATGCCAATTATAAATGAGGTTAGAACTACATGTATATGAACTACTAGTAGTTGATATCACAAGTTAGGACTAATAGTAGGATCTATATCATAGCAAGAGATACCAAAAGATACACAAGATAAAGCAAGCTATGAGTAGATGTAGAGATATATCCAAACAAAGAGATATGTAATTTTAGAAGCATGAAAGGATATAACTCGCATACAAATATGCATCCTTACCAAAATATGATTACCACTACAAACCTCAAGGTTGTATCAAAACAAGATATAAACCTAGATAGATGTAGCAAGTTAGAGCACAACAGAAGCAATATTAGACACAACCAAAATATCCAAAGAGATCATCATCAAAACCTGCAAAACAACTCAAAGTAAGTAATTGCAAGATATAGATATACGGGTGGGATATCATAGGGCTTCCCGCCACCCCTCAAAAAAAAAAAGATATAGATATACCAATTTAGAGCAATTAGAGAGATAGAGTTGTAAGCAAGATAGACAATTTAGAACATGGCAATATGCATATATAAAGGTACCAAATGAGAGTGCCAAAGAATAAGGCTATTGGTTGAGAAAATCTAGTTGAGAGGGAAATTCTCATTCAATAAGCCAACTGTGTATTATGTGCACAGTGTTATCGGTCGAGTTCTATGTATTGACAACCCGAATGATGACTGTTGTTGGCAACACCCATAGGTACTTGTCGATCGAGTTTCAAATAGGGCAAACTCGACCGACAGAGCAGCTGTCAAACAGCACACATATTTCATAAAAACATATTTAGAGGCAAGCTAAAAATACAAACCATATCCAAATATATCTAAGCAAGTTAGTAATGCACTATAGAAGCATTAGAAATAGTTTTTGATCAAGAGTGTGAAGAGAATCACAAAATACTACTTTTGACTCAAAAACCACATGCAAAGTGCACACTAACTTGACAAAAAACAAGTTAGAAATGGTTATAAGCAAGAGAAACATTACCTTTGTTCTTACCATTCCTATTTCCACTTGTTTTCACCCTATACACATCTCAACTTTCTTCTTTCATGTGGATTGAGAAGTCAATTTGCAATTCAATATCTCAAGTCAATCTATTTACAAGTACCTACAAGAAGAAAGATGAAATGGTCCCCAGTCATGTTTTTGGTTCTGGAGGGGTTAGTTTAGCAACCCAAGTCCTATTGCTCTTGGGTGCTTTCCTAAAAGGACAACAAGTAGAATAATGACCAATTTCATTGCAATAGCTGCATGTGCCCATAGTCTTAGAACTAGAGGATTCTCCATGGAATATTGGAGGTCCTTTATCTTTGTTGTTCCCTTGACTACTATCATACCCTAAACCATGTCTACCAATTTGTTTAGTAGTATGGTGTAGGAAATCATTAAGGCTCTTCTTACCAACTAAGAATCTTTGCAAGAAGATCTCAACCCATCATTATCATGCATAAGAGAAATAATAGTAGAAGACAAATGATTGACATTATATCTAGCATGTAAAAGATCATTTTCTAAGCAAAGAGCTTTAGTTAAATAAGAATCTCTATCAATATGAAGAGCAGCAACATCATTCTCTCTACTAGTAGAACTAGAACAAGATTCATGTACATTGATTTTAGCAAGCAAGGAGGCATTTTCTATTTCTAATTCTTTCAAAACAAAATATTTGTCCTTGTTTTCAGATTTAAGAACATCAATATCATGCATGAGAGAATCAACAATTAAAGTATGCTCTTCATTAGAACTAGGCATGAGAGGTTGAGCTTATAGAAATCTAATCTTATCAAGCAAACTAGCATTTTCAAGTTTAAGAGAGTCTACTTGGTTAAGACAAGCATTTTTGTCATCAAGCAAGTAAGAATTAGCATGTTCAAGATCATCTAGTTCTACATGCAAATTATCAACAATTCTAGCAAGATTTTTCTTTTTTCTTTTATAAGACTTAAGAGAGGCACAAGTATCATGAATAATAGCAATCAAAGATTCTTTATCTAAAGAGTTTAGATTTACCTCACTTGAGTATTTACTTATTGATGCTATAAGAGAAAAATGGCATTCTCCTTCATCACTAGATCTTGATCTTGATCCTTCACTTGAATCTTCACTTGAGCTTGAGTTGGAGGAGCCACTTGAGCTTGAGTGTCATTTCTCCTTCTTATTGTGAAGATGGGTCTTTTGCCTTATGGGCAATCTTCCTTGTAGTGACCCTTTTTTCCACATGTGAAGCACCAGATGGAGGAGGACTTGCCTTTGTAGAATCTACCCTTGTAGTACATGGCATCTTCTTCAACTTGAGAGTATGGAGAAGCTTGACCAACAATAGCCTTAATTTGAGCTTTGATTTCATCCTTCTTCATTCTCTTGAGTTCTTTCTCCTCTTGTCTTTCTACTTCCTCCCTCTTGTCAAGTGTGGCTTCATGTGCTTGTAGATTTCCAATGAGCTCTTCAATAGTAATATCCCTAAGAGACCTTGCTTCTTCAATGGAAGTCACCTTGGGTTCCCATCTCTTAGGGAGAGTTCTAAGGATCTTTGAGTTAATCTCTCCACTAGACATAGGATGACCTAGAACAGCAAGACCATTCACAATGGTATTGAGCCTTGAGTACATGTTGGCTATCCTCTCCTCCTTTCCCATCTTGAAGTTCTCAAGCAACCCTTTGAGCATGTAGACTTTGCTTTCCTTCACTTGATCTGTCCCTTCATAAGTGATGCATATCTTTCTCCATACCTCATAGACGGTTTCACATGAAGAAATCTGGTTGAACTTGGTGAGGGTCATGGAGGCATAGAGGATGTGCATGGCTCTAGCATTCAAGGTTGCTTTCTTCAAAGTAGCTTCATCCCATTCTTCAATCTTTGTCTTTGGTAGCATGTATGGATTGTTCACCATTTGCCACATCTCAAGACTTGATCCTTGGATATCGAATTGAAGCCTTCTTCTCCAATAGAGAAAATTGCTCCCATCAAAGATTGGTAGGCTGATCAAGTATCTCCCTCCTTGGTAGTCACCCATCTTCTCCTACTTGTTGAAGTATGCTTGGAGAAGCTTGCTCTGATACCAATTGTTGGATTCTAGATGGGTGATTAGATGCTCTAGAGGGGGGTGAATAGAGCTGAATGCACTTAAACAAAATTCATTAGACCTTCAAGATATATCACAAGATAAGGTTACTAAATAGGAAATTTGTGTGCAACTATAACATACATAGAAAGGGAGAGAGAGATTGAGCAAACAAAAGTAGACAAGCTATTTAGAGTGGTTCTATACTTCAAACTAGAAGTATGTCAGTCCACTTACCTAGAGAGGTCAACCTCTAGGATTTCCTAACCATTGAATTCTTATATTTATTCATAAGACTTACAATGCATGACCAAACAAAGGACTTACCTATCCAATACAAAGAGTCTTCAACCTTACCAAGGACTTACCCACTTTGCAAGAGTCTTCTGCCTTCTTCCAAGGACTTACCTACTCTTGCACAAATCTTCAGCCTTATAGAAATTACCCACTCTTCTTGGATCTTCCGCCTTTGACTTCACCTTCACTCAGAGAAGCTTCCACCAAGGACTTACCCACTTGAGCAAGGAGTCTTCTGCCTTCACCAAGGGCTTACCCACTCTAGCTCCAAGTCTTCAGCCTTGATCTTCACCAAGGGACGCCTTCCCTTGTTCTTCTTCACCTCTCTTAGCTAAGAGAGAGAACCTTCATCTTCATGATTGAAATGAGAGATGGGGAGGTGGAAGTGAGAGCCTCACAAGATATACATGTAGGACTAGCTCTCTTACAGATTTCCTACTCACTCTAATGGATGTAGCAAGTGATTAAGCTTAGAGAGAGAGAGGAGGCTGTAGGAAGCACTCAACTATAGAATATAAACCTCACATAGAGTTTTGCAATGAATGCTCAACCTTGGAATGAAGCCCAAGGGGTCCTATTTATAGTTGTGGATGCCTCTTAGCCTTTGGGAACACTTGAGAATGAAAACTAGCCGTTTTGTGGCTTGCAACAGATATATTTTCACTTGTTGCAACTCCACAACATCTAGAAGTAGTTTTCTATACTTTTCTGTACAGTGCAATCGGTCGAGTTTCTATAAGGGTAACTCGACCGATGGAGTAAAAGACAAAATCGATATTCAGACCATCGGTCGAGTTTGTCCTGGGGAAACTCGGCCGACTAATGAAAATCGAATTGGTCTTCTACTCCATCGGTCGAGTTCTGTGTAGTGTAAACTCGACTGATCAAAAGTCATTTTCAAGATCCAATCAGGATCGGTCGAGTTTGCAACTCACAGAACTCGACTGATGAACAGCCTGATGTGAATTTTGGAAAATGGCTTTTGAGTGCTTAAACATTCGATCTAAGTGCTCCTGATTTTTTTAATCTTAATTACAAGTCATACAATCATTACAAGTGATTTACAACATGATTCTAATGCATTTACATCATATTACAAAAAAGTGCACTTGTATGACTTTGACTTGTCTTTTCTCCAATTTGATATGCGCAAGTTAGGGCATTTAGAGTGTGTCTATACCTAATCTAAAATCACTCAAGTAGAGACATTAGACACCAATATGTGGAATGGTTAGTCATCATCAAAACATGGGTTTAGTCAATTTAGACGTGAGTCAACATTGACCTAATTGACCTTGAGTGAACAACCTTGTCCTCAAGGGGGTGTTATCTCTGGAATACATGCAAAAGGACACTTAGTGTGCGGGAATAAATTATGTATGAAAGTGTATGTCCTTGAAGAGAACAATATTTTTCTATGATACTTCTTTTCTTGGAACATGAAGCTCTGTATCTTGGTTTTTCTTTTATTTTTGTCAATTCTTCAAGCATGTTATCTGAACTGCAATTCATAATGAGAACCTGATTCAGGTTTTATTTTCTACAGTGATTTATGGATGATCTCTGGTCTTTTGAGTTCTTTAGGAGGAACTCAATTAGAAGAGTTTTTGTGTGTACTTCAATATGCTAAAGGAAATTTTTATGGATTGGAACTACTTTTATGTCTGTCTAGATAGCCAGCTGGTTCTGTAAGATTTTTTGTTTGTGTTAGTAGCAACTACTGCATTGATCAGTAAGTTTGTTACAACAACTTATGTTGTTTTGAGCTATCATTTCTTATGTTTCTTATTGAAGTTTTCCTATTTTTTAATGTCAGATTGTTGTTATGGCTGATCATAATCCAAAGTTTGAAAAGAAAGAGATGGTTCAGTTTGTATTTCTTCAAGAAAACAACAACTGAAGGTTGTATGCAAGCAGTAGATAAATAAATCAGCCTATTGGGTAATTCCCAACCTCTAGCTAATTGTTCTAGGCTGGGCGCTGGAGTGTGGAAAATGTGGAACTGAGGAAGTTCAAAGAAACAAATGTGGGGAGTGAAAGTTCAAAATGACGGAGAATATGAGTCTATGTAGTGTCCAAGTAGTCATTGAAGGTTAAATAGTTTATGGCATTCTTTAGTTATTGCGTGTGGAAGGCCTCGACTATTACTAGTAGCGAGTGCATGATAACCCTCTCCAAGGTGACTAGCTTGATGGCAGAGACACATCTAAGTACCAATAGCCTTGTGGGCTACATCTGAATGTTGTAAAGTGGATATAAGGCACAATCATGTTCTCTAGACTATATATAGTTTTCTTGTTCATATTGTTGTGATATGTTATGCATTCTGGATATTGTACAAACATAAATGAAAAACTAAAAATCAATGAAAGGTTATTCACATACTCCCTTTATTTATTTTTACATATATAAAGATGGGCATGCATGCTTCCATGTCTTCCCATCCAGGAGCAAAAAGTTAATACAAGCGCATGTGTGCCTATGTGAATGTTCAGCTATTTGTGCCCAATGTGTGATCTTGCCCCGGCTCTACTCACCCGTGTGCACGTCTTCCCCTACTTGCCGGATCACATATGTCCACCTATACCGGCTGACAACGTGTGCACCTCATCACCGATCGATCTTGTGTGAGCTCGACTCCTCCCCTGTCTATGTGTGTCTAGACACACACTAGCTTTGTTTGCGTGTGGTATCCATCCACACATGCCTTTCATGTCTTTTCAACATTTTTATCAATTTTCGGCCTTTTTATATGTCGGGTTTGGCATCATTTTTCGGCAATGTATGCCCATTCTCAGCATGAATATAATGTCGCTACTGATATCATTCCCGTCATTGTTTAATATGCTAAAAAACTTTTGATAGCATGCTTTTCCGCGGTATTTTTCTGGCATATTAAAAAATGTTGTGTAATGATAATATCGGCATAATTATAGACATTTCATGGCATGTTGTTATGCCGTGAAAGTTAACATTTGTTGTAGTGTTGGTGGCCACCATGACTTCCAGATGATGTTTTAGACTTTATTGTTTGTACATAATCGGCTTAGTAGGAAAGACGCTTTAGGGAGATGTGGTAGTTGATACCCCAACTTGGTTTTAATCATCATAATGCTAGTCGGTGTATTTGTAATTTCTTTGCATATCTCATCATAGAATAGCTCATGTAAGTACTCCTCATTCCACATTGTTGTGTGAGTATCAATGAGTTCATTTACCTTATGTGATTGATTCAGTGGATCCATATGGAAGTCAATTAGCTCACTTGTCTCTCTATATGTTGAAGTCCTTGTTGTTGCCCATACATGAACCAAGTCCCTCGAGAATTACAAGATCCTCTAAAAATTGATAATATGGGAGGCCTCTTATACTTATTGTATAGGACAACCAATAAGAACACCAAAAACCCAACCCGTAAAAAAAATCAATAGAGAGAGAAATTATTTTTTCAGCATTAAATGAATTTTGTAATACTTAAAAAATTATGATTGGTCTCCTACTATTTTTCTATAGGAGGCCTCCTATAGGATAGGAGTCTGAGCTCCTCTCTACTCCTTTCATCTCTTTTTATACTTCCTTGTCTCTTTTTTAACATGTTTTTCCCTCCCAAAATTGTCTGTGATGTAATATGTTGCATTTTGACATAGTGACGCAAATGTCCATAATTGGATTTGGGACGCAATTCAGGGTGTCCCCCCACCTCAAACTGCTCTTCCCGTTGGATTAAATTTGTTTTTGATAAACGGTCATGAAATTCTATTAAAAGATCATAAAATCTACAGATCTGCAGGCTAGCACATGCAAGGGTACAAGTTCGGAGCAAAGACAAAAGCTAGTACGACGATGGAAAAGGAAAAACATAAGCGGTGAAGATAGATGTTTCATGGGGAGGCACCCCTTATACAAGCCTCAAAATGATGTAAAAACGTGAGCTAATAAAAACTAAAGATAAGCATTAGCACTTTTCAGAAGTCTAATTCTTCCTCCAAAATCTCCTCCAGGGTGTAGAAGACATCACCATTTGCTGTTTTGTTTTCCGGCCTTTCTTCAGCTGGAGTCATCCTAGATGACGTCGGCGCCTGTCCTGCAAGTATGTAGAATATTGAGATCTGATGTTATATTCAGTAAAATGATTTTGAGAGGATTTTTGGCATATGAAATTTCCTACGATTTTGTTCTATCCAAATATGCCATAAGATTGCGATAATTATGTCTTCTAGGTGGAAATTTGCTACTCTTTGGAGAGGTTTAATATTGAATGGCATTGTGGTTATATTTTGATTTTTAGTTCTATTATCAAGAAAGTTTTTAATAACGAGTTTTGTGACAATATAGTTTTAGAAGATATGATTTTTTGTTTAAGAGTCTGATTGGCAAAGATAGCATCATTTACTTTTCCAAGTAAGAGAGTTATTCAGTATGGTGTCTCTGTAAGTGAGGAAGGTGTAAGCTACCTTTGGGGGGTATAACTCCCCCCCATTTTCATGATATCTTATTTTGTGTTGAATTTCAGCTCATGTATGATGTTGGTGATTTCCGAATTATCAAGATTTGTGAGGAGGAACCACTTGAGTTTGTTTGATTTTTTGTTGGTGAGGAGGTTAAGGGCTTTGGCTATAGTGATGGAAGATAATTTTTTTGGTATAAACCATTGTGTGTGTTGGTTTTTGATGGAATTTTTATGGAACCAAGGGTCTTTCCAAAATTTTATATGGCAGTGGGTGTGTGGAGGAGTGTGGAGGAGATTTCTGATCAAAGGGATATGTCTGTTAATGTATTTCCTGAGAGGGGATGCAAATCATTTTGTGGTTTTGTGCCATGGTGGGATTTTTTTTTAGTATTTGTTCTGGATTAGGTCGCTCCAGATTTTGTTTTTGTTGTTGGCCAAGCTGTTAATGATCTTAGTCACAACTGAATAGGGACATAACAAGACTTTATATGATCTTAACATTTGTATGATCTCATTATTTAAGTCCTCCACCTGATGACATACATCATCGAGTAACATCCTTCTTTAGATAGTTATTATATAACATCATTATCTCATATATGAATAAAATAGAATAAATAGAAGATTGTTTTTATTATTAATCAAATTATTTACAAGATATATCATTAAAATCATCATATGATTGGCTCTCTGGACAGGCATTGCCAACAGAAATAACCAAAGAATATAATATTTTTGATCCAACATTACAATATGTTATATTATGATCTAGGTAGATGAGAAGTGTGGCATTAGATTTTTTTGGGTAGGTGGTTGTTGATGAATGATACGTTAATAGTAGTGTCTCTCCTCCCTCCCCACTTTCTTGTCATTCTCGAGCCTTGTGATTTGCATGGTTTGTGGAAATTTCCAAGACTTTTAGTACAACATACATATAATGCAATGTGATTATAAGATAATTGTAAAACAAAAAAATATTTTCAATTCATTAATTTGAAGTCAATTATAATATATTTTTTTATAAATAAAATAACAATATAAAAAGGTTTAAGTCAAAATATATGAAATGAAAAAGATAGTTTGATCAAGAACAATGTGTCCCTCCCACTTGGGACACATTCCACCCGCTTGACAACACCCCATCCCCTAGCACAATGCCAGAAGCAACACTTGTGGCAACAACTAGATCGGGACAGGAGGTACCATTGTGTCCCCTAATTGGGTCAACACATCCCAATGGGTTCCGGTTTGACCCAGTAGTGGCCATTGAATCTTCAGTTTAATTTGTCTTCGGAAAGTAGGTCCGGAAATGGGTTAGATTTTGCTAGACCTGACTCGAATTAGATTAGATCTGATTGGATTCGAAAATAAATAAATCATATCTGAAATAGACCAAAATCTAAAAGTACCCGAGTGGACTCGAATTCATACGTACTCGATCCGAAATCAACTAGAGCCGACAGACCCGAAAATCATAAAAAATACTCTGGGTGTCGCCGCTGCAACGAGTCTCCAGTAGGCAAAAGACTGAGATGTTATACTTCAGTGTAAGGTCCTTGACAGCGAGCTGGGTGTCTTTGTCGCTAGCACCCTGTACATTCCAAGAGATGACCTTCATTTATCAGAATCAGCTAGGGTGGTGGTGCCCATCGACCTGGCTTCTTCTTCAAGATCTGGTAGGAGGGATGTCTTGGTTCTCTTCCTATTGGATGGGATCGAGGGACCCCCGGATTGAACCACCTTCCTAGTTCTGAGATGAATACCCACTGAATTCCGTCGAGGGCTTCGATAGGGATGAATTGGATAGTCCCTGGAGGACGTATCACCCATGGAGAAGGGTGTGGTGACGAAAGGGTGTGATTCCTGCGATCTGCCTGCGAGGACCGTATCTCCAGTTGGGTTCACCGCCGTGTGATTATCTTGATTCTGCGTGGTTGTGGAGCGATGAGTGACTGGACGCTGGGTGTTCGGGGGGGATCCGGTTGTTGTTCGTCCTGTCTATTACTTGTGCTGGAGCGGTCTTTGTTCATCCTTGCGTTTCTCTTTCGTGATCGCCAATCAATGCCACTGGTTATGAGCTCCGCAACATTATCAGCATCGATAATTTCAGTAGAGACTTCGTCTCCTTCCTGCGTTTCTAGGGTTTAGAAACGGTTGTTTGAAGAAGGTTGTGGATTGTTTCCGGCACCTCTGGGTGGTCTCTGGTTACGTTGGATAGGCTTGGCGTAGATGCCATCCGTGAAGCCTGCAGTGAGCGGAGGGGGCGCCGGTGCCGGGGCACCGCCCGTAGATTGCTGCCTAAGTTCATTTTCCGCCGTGATGTGTTTGATGCAATCTCTTTCAAGATGTCCTGCGCGTCCGCAGTGCATACATATGAAGGGGATGTTTTCATATTCAATTCGGTAATGTTCGCCTTCGATCAAGATTTGTGGCGTCAAGGGTTGAGCTGTGTCCAGCTCCACGACTATTCTCGCAAAACGGCCCCATTTTTGCGTTAGGGTGTTGAGATCAACTTTGATTGTCTTCCCGATGGTGTCTCCTATCCTCACCAGCAGCACTTCCTTATAAAGGTGAATTGGAAGATTAGGAATCTGAAGCCAAGCAACCAAGCGCGGGACTGCAGCGGAATCTGGCCTGAACTCCGGTTGCCATCGTTGGACAGTAAGGTATGATCCGAAGAGCAGCCAAGGGCCACCCGCCAATGCATGGACGTAGTCGTCTTCTCTCTGCAACTGGACGACGAAGAAGTCGTTTGCAAGGTCAATGAGGTTAAAGCAGCCTTTTGGTTTCCACATGAGTTTCAGTCTGTCTTGGAGGGTAAGAAAGTCAATTTCTTTGGACAATAACTTGACGACGACCGTGAGTTCTATTATGATATAGGTGATTTAAAGAATATAAATTATTTGTAAATGAGAAGTGTGACATTAGATGTTTTTTTGGGTAGGTTAGTGTCTCTCCTCGCTCCCCACTTTCTTTGTCATTCTCGAGCCTTGTGATTTGCATGGTATGTGGAAATTTTCAAGACTTTTAGTACAACATACATATAATGCAATGTGATTATAAGATAATTGTAAAACAAAAGAATATTTTCAATTCATTAATTTGAAGTCAATAATAATATAATTTTTTATAAATAAAATAATAATATAAAAGGTTTCAGTCAACATATATGAAATGAAAAAGATAGTTCGATCAATAACAATGTGTCCCTCCCGCTTGGGACACATTCCACCCGCTTGCCAACACCCCATCCCCTAGCACAATGCCACAAGCAACACTTGTGGCAACAACTAGATCGGGACAGGAGGAACCATTGTGTCCCCTAACGGGTCAACACATCCCAATGGGTTCCGGTTTGACCCTGTAGTGGCCATTGTATCTTTAGTTTAATTTGTCTTCGGAAAGTAGGTCTAGCAATGGGTTAGATTTTGCTAGACTTGACTCGAATTATATCAGATCCGATTAGATTTGAACACAAATAAATCAGATCTGAAATGGACCAAAATCTGAAAGTACCCGAGTGGACTGGAATTCATACATGCTCGATCCGAAATCAACTAGAGCCGACAGACCCGAAAATCATAAAAAATACTCTACTATAAAAATTTGAAGAAAAAAAATATAACAATCCTAAAACTCGATTCTACCGGACCCGGCCAAAATTAAAATAGACTCGAACTGACCCGACCCAAAACTCAATAGACAAGACCTTGATTTTCAAGTCGGGTCGGGTAAAGTAAGGTTGGGTACATGGTTTTTTGCCACCCTTAGACGGAAAGGGATATTTTGATTGTTTTTTAAAAAGCACAATTTAGTTATACAATTGACAAATGAATGAATGTCATTTTCATTTTTGGGGTTTTTACTACCCTTTGGTTTCTCCCAATTACCAGGTAGGACATTTGTAAGAGAATGTATGCTTTGCGGAAGTGTACTCGAATACTTGTACATAGCTGTTGATGCTACGATGTGGGAACGGCGCAGTAATAATTCTGTTAGAGCTGCTACCAAAAGATGTGCAGCAGCTCGAGGTTGCTGGGGCGGGACTAGGCCAGCTATGTTAAACTGAAGATATGCACCTTTGCCGGCGGTTGGGGTGGAGCAGTAAAGGTTAGGATGAGCCAGTCTGCAGGCCACAAGTTGCCGACGGCATAAATAGCTCGACCGCTGGCAACAAACAAGTGAACCATACGTGAACGTGCATGTAGGGAAGGTACGGTGCCGAGCATGTACGATGAGTGCATAAACTGGAAATGGGACGTAAACAGTACCTCTTGTAGCACACACTAGAGTGAGTGAGACGGTGAAAAGTTGTTTCAATACAAGTGTTAACGTGAACTTTTGCACTGTCGTGTGCATTTGTAGCTGTGAGTTGAGGATCCTTTTCTCAGATCCAAACAGTCACTCACTCACGGCCTACTGGGCTACCTCACGCAAACGCAGCCCCATTGATCCCCCACTCTATCCACCGTGGTCTTCGAGTGGTGGCTCGATGGAAGCCGCTAAATATTTAAGGTATTTTTGTAGATTATTTATTTTTATTGTCACAATGGCAATTTGTACAAAGATTTTTTTTTGCCAGATGGAAGTTGCCGTTTTAAAAATGAGATAATATTTCTTTTGTTTTGTACTGGTCTTTTGGTGTGGAAGCTGATAAAAGGCTCGCTCGGAAGGACAACGAAGAAAGATAAAATGTTGGGCTAGTTAGAATCCGATTTTAGAGAACGGTGACTGTGGGCCAGCAGGATTACGCAAATGGCAAAAATAGTCTTTAATTGATAGATTAAATCTTAATTACTTGGCGAAGGGGAGAAACGGAGCTATCGCATTTTACTTTAGGTTGGTGGGCGGTAGCCTAACATTCCCAAGCCACATGCGAATACGATGTAAGGTTATGTGTTAAAGATTAATGCTCATTTCCCATCCAACATTCGTCCTTTTGATTCCCCACTTAATGAAACTCTGGTTCCTTAGTTGTAAAGCTTGAGTCTTGACTTTGTTGGCCATTAACTTCACAACGGAACACCTCAATAACACATAAGTGGTTCTTTTTCTTTTAAACATGTTTATCCCTAGTTATATATGCACTTGAGAATTGGATTACCACTTGACGATGACACAGATAGTAAATATGTAATCTAATTGTTTATTAAGGGAAAAAATAAAATGGAATCATCAAAAGAAGAGGATTCCGATTCGAAGGATGTTCATTTCACTCACTTTTGCATTTCCATGCAGAAGGAATAAAGTCATCCTTATAACACTCGTTAGTTGGTTAAATTTGTAAAATAATCAGTTTGTTAGATACTTGTTGTGGAATTCTGACAAGAAAAGTTTATCGAAACAACTAAAGATTTTCTTTCACGATTCTATGATAAAAAATGCTCTTCTCCTCATATTGATTTTTAAAAAATATATACTAGAGGCTATTAAATTTCATCAGTTGTCTTATAAACCACTCTTCCACATCTAGTAAACCTTTGTGTTTGACATACTCTAGTATTTCAAGCCCCGACCCATAGAGAAAACATCAACAAGCGAAGGAGTCCTAGTGAAGAGCATAGGCCTTCTAGGTGCAACAACTTCCGCAGACACCATCCCCCAGCCAAGTGCTCCATGTGGAATCTTGAATATGAGAGAGATGACAAGAATCCCATCTTCCATGAGTGCGGCCAAGTTGGCTACATTCGATCAAAGTGTCATCAGCTCCAATTTGGGCTTCCCTCAGCTCAGTCGCCCATATAGCAAGAGTCACAACAACCACCTAGAAACTACAAAATGAGAAGGTGAGACGTTCCCAGTAGAGTGGCACACAAGACGTGTCTATGTTACGAATGTTGATGATTTTGAAGTTGATAATGGATCCAACGAAGGAAACTTACACCTGATAAGAAACACATGAGTGATTCACTAGAACCATACACCCTAGGCTTAGATGGTCATCTTCTAGGGATTTCGACCAAGGAAAGTTATTTTCTTCCTTCCTTATCTATTTCTCTTGCCCCTTCCTTAGACCTTCCTCCAGGTCGGAACCTTTTTGTTCCATGGTATAAATTTCTCTAAAACTCTAAAACCCTACCTTTCTTGCTCCTTATGCTTAGGGTTTGCTCATTTGATGAAGAAATGTGCTAGATGGACGAGTTCATAGCTTATGCTTAGATTTTCTACCCTACCTACTCAAGTTTTCTTTTGTGTGGGGTTTCAGCTTCTCATTAGAGGCAAGTTTTATAACTTGCTCCACGTTTACTTCTTACCATAAGCTTGCTAGCTCATGTTCTTGCGTGAAAATGATGATTCATGCACTAAAAAGCTATGCTTGACTTGGATTTCAATTTTTATAATGTTCCCTATTCTGATTTCAGTTCTAGATGAACATGTGATCATGTATACGTTGTTCCTAAGGTATAATATGACTTGGATCAGGTTAGTTTGACAACCTATGGTGCTAAACACCTATCAACCAATGGTCAATTTTAGGGTTTAAAGCTGATTTCTTCTATAAACCCATGACCCGATGATGGTACCATTGCAACAACCCTATGGTGTTGTCTTCATGACAATTGATGGTCAAGATCAAAGGTGTCAGATGATGGTGACAACCTATGGCCATCCCCTTAGGTCAGGTTTTGGATCAATTAGAATTTTAATGATCAACCATAAAGTACCGTACTGATGTTATCAATCAATGATGACATTAGCTTAATATTTGATACAGATTAATGAATATAGTGCTGATCTAACAACCTATGGTGACTTAATGGTCACTAATGATGGTGGATCAGGTCTCCAAAACCTATGGTGAGTTAATCATATAGTTGTAGCATCAATTAAGCCTTAAACCAATAGTTTCATGGGTTACTTGATGCAATGGTCGGACCTATACTGTAATTGATGGTTTTAACATATGAACTTGACCCAATGGTCAAGATCTAATGTTTATTCCTCCAATAAAGTGGAATGATGGATAATGTAATATGTTGGTCCTAATAATGTGATTTAGATGGTTTCCTTTATATGATCAACTTAAGGAGCTTACTTGTTGACAATGGATGGCTTGTTTTAACTGAACAGTCGATTGTGGGTTTTACCCTACTCTCAATGGAACTTTTTGTGTTGTTAATCAAGGGATGTCTAGGGTTAGATGGAGACTCTTTCTAGAACACAAATCAAGGACTTCATAGGTGGTTTATCCAAGGTGTTTACTTATGTAAACAACCAATGGTCTTACCTTTTAAATTGGTTTTAATTTACTCAATTTTTGGGTATTTGATTAATTTATGATTGATTGTGTTTTATGTTTTGAATAATCTCGTTTAGTGTAACTTGTTCTAACAGAAACCATCACGCATATGCTATTCTTATGTAAGGAAACTAAAAAGTCATGGTTTTCTTTTCCACTACAAACAATTTGTCTTGGATCATCTACCACAAGTGCCAAGTAGTCTATTTACAACATTACATGATATAACTGGTCACAAGAGGAAGCCCAGTAGCTAACCACATGGCAGAAACTGATCAGGGGTTCTGCAAAATTGAATTGTGATATTGCTATTAACAAAGAGGGGAGGATTAGGGTGGGATGCATTCTACATGATGATGAAGGCAAGGAGTTGCCAATGGTTGTGGAGCTCTATACCTTCAATGGTAGTGTTGAAATGGGAGATGCACTAGCTCTTCTTATTTATATCAAACAGATGTTGAGTTGAAACATGAGAAACTTTGCAGTTGAGTCAGACTGTTAGATACTGATTTAATATACCTATTGTGGGAGTGGCTATATTATTTAAAGAAGGTCAAACTACCCTCAGTTAAGTTATACAATTAAAAAGTACACGTATCCACCATTTATATGAACCAAACTATATCCCCACTAATCACCTAAGGGTAGAATTTAGTCCATCTAGATAGCTCACACATATCCAAAGATCCTAGGTAGGGCTAGATGGAGCTCTAGGAGACCTTCTTCTCCAAAAAGAGGTTGTCTTCTACCTAAGAGCACTTGGTTCTATAGAAAAACAGGGTGGAGTCGTTGCTTCAGGTTAGAGGAAATAGAAAGAAAGCAAATTTTCATTCTTGGGTAAGGAAGAGGTAAATATAGCCCATGGATAAGGATGGAAGCAAACATGAGGTGTAAAAGTAGCTTCCCCATGTGTCTATGGCCTTAAACTATTAAGAATATACAAGCACACACACAAGAAGCTCCCCCACCATCCATATAGACCTTATTAGCTTTCCTTTGTCGAATTTTCAAGCCAATCAAATAATATATTAGTTGATAGCTACTAAAGGTAGCTCATCCGTGAAGGGGTAAATCCTAAAATATCCTTAGAAAAACACATTCAAACCAAGGTTTAAATAGGCGTCTGATGGCTCAACAACCTCAAGAATGATGAGATAATATCCAAGGAACATAATGTAAGTGATAAATTGTAAATGAAACCTCTCAATTGGGTAAATTGCAGAAAAGTCCAAAATGTGCATAAAATTGCATAACGTGCTCAAAGAGTGTCCAAATTGGACTAAATTTGAAACTTAAGTTTGTCTTATGATTTAAAAGCATATTATAAGGTTATATTAGAGTTATAAAAATTAAATTATGATAATTAAGCTTATTCAACTCATTAAGTAAGTTTAGGGGCCTTACAATTTTCTTCTTGGTTTTGCACAAGGGACATACTTCATTCATGTTACAATATAGAATAAAGAGTCTACGCATGGTTGCCAGGCTTCTTGAACATAGTCTCCATATAAAATAGGATAGATTTGGTGGCCACCCTGACTTCCAGATGATGTTTCAGACTTTATTGTTTGTACATAATCGGCTTGATCGAAAAGACGCTTTACGGAGATGTGCTAGCCGATACCCAACTTGGCTTTAATCATCATAATGCTAGTCGGTGTATTTGTAATTTCTTTGCATAACTCCTCAGAGAACAGCTCATGTAAGTAATCCTCATTCCACATTGTTGTGTAAGTATCAATGAGTTCATTTACCTTATGTGATTAGTTCAATGGATCCATATGGAAGTCAATCAGGTCACTTGTCTCTCTGTATGCTGAAGTCCTTGTTGTTGCCCATACACGAACCAAGTCCCTTGAGAATTACAGGCTCCTCTAAAAACTAATAATATGGGAGGCCTCTTATACTTATTGTATAGGACAACCAATAAGAAGACCAAAAACCCAACCCGTAAAAAATCAATAGAGAGAGAAATTATTTTTTCAGCATTAAAATGAATTTTGTAATACTGAAAAAATTATGATTGGTCTCCTACTATTTTTCTATAGGAGGCCTCCAATAGGATAGGCATCTGGGCTCCTCTCTACTCCTTTGATCTCTTTTTCTACTTCCTTGTCTCTTTTTTTAACATGTTTTTCTCCCTCCCAAAATTGCCCGTGATGTAATATGTTGCATTTTGACATAGTGGCGTAAATGTCCATAACTGGATTTGGGATGCAATTTAGGGCGTCCCCCCACCTCAAACTGCTCTTCCCATTGGATTAAATTTTTTTTTGATAAACGACCATGCAATTCTAATAAAAGATCATAAAGTCTACAGATCTGCAGGCTAGCACCTGCAAGGGTACAAGTTCGGAGCAAAGACAGAAGCTAGTACGACGATGGAAAAGGAAAAATATAAGTGGTGAAGATAGATGTTTCATGTGGAGGCACCCCTTAGACAAGCCTCAAAATGATCCCATCTTCCATGAGTGCGGCCAAGTTGGCTACATTCGATCAAAGTGTCATCAGCTCCAATTTGGGCTTCCCTCAGCTCAGCCGCCCATATAGCAAGAGTCACAACAACCACCTAGAAACTACAAAATGAGAAGGTGAGACGTTCCCAGTAGAGTGGCACACAAGACGTGTCTATGTTATGAATGTTGATGATTTCGAAGTTGATAATGGATCCAACGAAGGAAACTTACACTTGAACTCATATATTATTATAGATACTTTTTTGTTATCAGTATGATTGTTATCAATTACCTAAATCATGAATAGATATGAACATTTAGTTGAACTAGGTGAAGACTAAAGTTAGTACACAATGGGTTGTTGAATCTTGACTTGGTTCACATATTGATTTTGGCTCCATGTTTGGAATTTCGTCACTGGTTTTTTCATCATTTTTCAGAATTATTCTCATGATGTGCGTAAAAAAAAGGAAAAATTAACATTTTGCTGGATTTTATCAGGATTGCCTAAACCAAGTCACACTTGGTGAAGTTGTAAGTGTAGGGTAACCCTTAGATAAGAACAACATGGGTGATTCACTAGAACCATACACCCTAGGCTTAGATGTGAAGCCATGGAAGAGAAGAATCTTTGGATATGTGTGAGCTATCTAGATGGACTAAAATCTACCCTTAGGTGATTAGTGGGGATATAGTTTGGTTCATATAAATGGTGGATACGTGTACTTTTTAAATGTATAACTTAACTGAGGGTAGTTTGACCTTCTTTAAATAATATAGCCACTGCTAAAATAGGTATATTAAATCAGTATCTAACAGTCTGACTCAACTGCAAAGTTTCTCATGTTTCAACTCAACATCTGTTTGAAGGTATAGAGCCCCACAACCATTGGCAACTCCTTGCCTTCATCATCATGTAGAATGCCTCCCACCCTAATCCTCCCCTCTTTGCTAATAGCAATATTACAGTTCAATTTTGCAGAACCCCTGATCGGTTTCTACCATGTGCTTAGCTACTGGGCTTCCTCTTGTGACCAGTTATATCATGTAATGTTGTAAATAGACTGCTTGGCACTTGTGGTAGATGATCCAAGACAAATTGTTTGTAGTGGAAAAGAAAATCATAACTTTTTAGTTTCCTTACATAAGAATAGAATATGTGTGATGGTTTCTGTTAGAACCTGTTACACTAAACGAGATTATTCAAAACACAAAACACAATCTATCATAAATTAATCAAATACCCAAAAACATGAGTAAATTAAAACCGATTTCAACGTCAACACCGGCTAAGAAATATTTGCATAAGAGCTTAACATCTTTCTTATATCCATATTATGTCGATAATTTGATACAAATTGTTCTATCATCTTAGCCACAACATATATACATAGGAGAACAATATTTGTATATGCCACACAACAAAGATTAACTTGCTAACCAAATTCCGATTCGTTTGAAACACCATATACAAACTTTTTCTACCCAGACCTGAGAGTACAGGGTTGACTCTAGGACACACTAGACATCTAATCAACTTTCTCAAGGATTCATTACTATAGCTCCTCTTTACTGCCACATGTTTGTTTTCGTCACTTCCGATTACCTAAAAAAATATGGCAAACCATAAGGGTGAGACCCATGTCCCAACAAGAGATATAACCTCCAACAACGCTTATTGATTACAACATTTTAAATAGTAGATAACGAAGCATTTGGAGTATTTAATAATATAGATTGAATAGTTCAAGTATGCTAAATAGATTAAGCAATTAATCTTAGCAACAAGTATGATCATCAATGCATATACAGTTAACAAATAAATCCATTTCTTTAGATAGATATCTACTCAAATATCATCAAATTGCATCTAATAACAATCATTATCATTAATCTGACTATCATCATATTCCTTGGTAACAACACAAGTAATCTAGTAGCATAAGCATCCCTGACATCATGAATATGTTGAGTAACATAGTATGGCTATCAATATTGGCATCTCAAATAAAGGGAACAGATCTATATCATAAGTATAACTAACATCATAACACAATGAACTACATAGGCATGATTAGTAGTTTAAGCATTTCTAATTACATAGGCACGGATAGCAATATTAAACATAACTAGAAGCAACATCTTAACCATTAGTGTCAGAATAAGCATGTTTACAACATGAGCATAACTACAACATAAGCATATCTATTATCTCTTATTGTATTATACATGATCTCAGTGAAAAGAAAGCAAACAAGAGTTATCATCCAATATGAAGCATTGTGTATAACCCTAAATAGATATGCTACATGATTGTCTTACATCTTTTATTATGCCTTGAGAAATTTGAGGATACCACTCAAAATCCAGCTGACCATTGCTAAGTCGAAATAAGTGCCATACAAGATCTAAGAAGAGTCGGACTCCTAAGATCTTCTCCACCCCCGATCAGTACGGGTCCACCACAGCGACACATAAGGTCAAGCTGCTAACAACTTAGTATGTCCTTGGTACAGGTCACGACACTAGTGAAAGGAGGTGGATACGCATACCCTACCATCCGAGGTACAACCACAGTTGTCATCCAATCTCGTCACATATATAATCACCGAGATAAGACCGCCTCCATTCTCAAACTAAGGGCTAGGTATGACCATAGTCATCCTCCCTAAACACTTGAATTTAGGATGACAAGCACCCTTAATACTCACCATCACTATGTGCTCCGAGTTCCCCTTAGGAATACTCAATTCATCATCTGGCAAGTTCTGACACTCAGATGGATCTATGGCACAAGCACTACATGATTAGAGTTTTACTTGATTAGTTATGCCAATTGGGTGAATTAAGGTTGCATCAAACAAGTGGACATACAAACCCTAATTCACTTCTAACAAGCATATAAATATCACAACTTCAAAAGATATAAAACATGTAAAACATCTCATCATCACACTGTACTATTCACTTTCCATTCATGAGGCTACGCTAGTCATCATACTATCACAAGATATAAATCCTTTTTACAATATCATAGGATATTAAACCTTATCAACACAAGAGGATTACACCTCACTCATGGCTCAACCATGCCCAAAGGTCATTAAGACCATCATATTATTCCCTGCAAGATCATCATTATCTTTCCATGCCTGATAATAAGGCTCAACAAAATCACTTACATATAATACACCAGATCAACACAATATTACATTAATGAGCGAGGAGATATTCATAAACACTCATAGTAGGGTTATAATAACATTAACAACATTCCTTTATTACATCAACATGTAAGGAATCTAGATATGATTAACACTCATCATATTCATAATATATATGTTTAGCATAAGAAAGTATCAATCATGTGGCTATGATAATCAGCAATTAACACATTAAAGCTATGATCATGTTAAGGAGGTTATTCCACCATAATTCCATCATATAAGAATGTTAAACATGAATACTCCTCTTTATCTATTTGCATTAGAGTTAGGTTTAACATGATAAATTATATCAATGTTACTAATTAGCACTTATACCCAAACCCTAACTCACGACATCCCCGTTGGATCATGGATGCATTAGGTGAAGCATCATCATCACATTCCATACTATTCTCAAGTATGAATCCACACATAAATCAAGGTGTAACAATCGAGTTATAGCATACTAGGGTTTCAACAATAGTAATAGAGTACTCCATGATTATATTAGTCAAACTACTATAGAAATGGCTTATAACGTCACTTTTAAAGGCATCAGTTGCTTAAATACATCGACACCTAAATAATACAGTTTTAGTTTATAAAATAAACCGACATCAATCTATGAAGGGCGACCAGACACGGGTATCGCTTTTATTCAGTGTCGATTCCTTAATAACAAACTGACGCCGAAAATTAACCGCCAAATCCAAAATTTCCAGTGAAAAAAATTACTTCCAAAATTTAACATATGGCGTTGGTCATTAACTAATAAACCGACGATTAAAGGTTATTCGCGAAACAGAAATTGCCGATTCGAAGGATGTTCATTTCACTCACTTTTGTATTTTCATGCAGAAGGAATAAAGTCATCCTTATAACACTCGTTAGTTGGTTAAATTTGTAAAATAATCAGTTTGTTAGATACTTGTTGTGGAATTCTGACAAGAAAAGTTTATCGAAACAACTACAGATTTTCTTTCACGATTCTATGATAAAAATGCTCTTCTCCTCATATTGATTTTTAAAAAATATACACTAGAGGCTATTAAATTTCATCAGTTGTCTTATAAACCACTCTTCTGCATCTAGTAAACCTTTGTGTTTGACATACTCTAGTATTTCAAGCCCCAACCCATAGAGAAAACATCAACAAGCGAAGGAGTCCTAGTGAAGAGCATAGGCCTTCTAGGTGCAACAACTTCTGCAGACACCATCCCCCAGCCAAGTGCTCCACGTGGAATCTTGAATCTCAGAGAGATGACAAGAATCCCATCTTCCATGAGTGCAGCCAAGTTGGCTACATTCGATCAAAGTGTCATCAGCTCCAATTTGGGCTTCCCTCAGCTCAGCCACCCATATAGCAAGAGTCACAACAACCACCTAGAAACTACAAAATGAGAAAGGTGAGACGTTCCCAGTAGAGTGGCACACAAGACGTGTCTATGTTACGAATGTTGATGATTTTTAA
The DNA here is from genome assembly GCA_963693085.1 of Alisma plantago-aquatica. Lineage (NCBI taxonomy): Eukaryota > Viridiplantae > Streptophyta > Magnoliopsida > Alismatales > Alismataceae > Alisma > Alisma plantago-aquatica. Next base: position 70,677,823 of record OY856412.1, on the reverse strand, counting down.
GTTGATAATGGATCCAACGAAGGAAACTTACACCTGATAAGAAACACATGAGTGATTCACTAGAACCATACACCCTAGGCTTAGATGTGAAACCATGGAAGAGAAGAATCTTTGGATATGTGTGAGCTATCTAGATGGATTAAATTCTACCCTTAGGTGATTAGTGGGGATATAGTTTGGTTCATATAATGGTGGATATGTGTACTTTTTAATTGTATAACTTAACTGAGGGTAGTTTGACCTTCTTTAAATAATATAGCCACTGCTAAAATAGGTATATTAAATCAGTATCTAACAGTCTGACTCAACTGCAAAGTTTCTCATGTTTGAACTCAACATCTGTTTGATATAAATATAAAGAGCTAGTGCATCTCCCATTTCAACACTACCATTGAAGGTATAGAACTCCACAACCATTGGAAACTCCTTGCCTTCATCATCATGTAGAATGCCTCCCACCCTAATCCTCCCCTATTTGCTAATAGCAATATCAAAGTTCCATTTTGCAGAACCCCTGATCAGTTTTTGCCATGTGGTTAGCTACTGGGCTTCCTCTTGTGACCAGTTATATCATGTAATGTTGTAAATAGACTACTTGGCACTTGTGGTAGATGATCCAAGACAAATTGTTTGTAGTGGAAAAGAAAACCATGACTTTTTAGTTTCCTTACATAAGAATAGCATATGCGCGATGGTTTCTGTTAGAACCTGTTACACTAAACGAGATTATTCAAAACATAAAACACAATCAATCATAAATTAATCAAATACCCAAAAATATGAGTAAATTAAAACCGATTTCAACGTCAGCACCTTCTCAGAAATATTTGCATAAGAGTTTAACATCTTTCTTATATCCATATTATGCTGATAATTTGATAAAAATTGTTCTATCGTCTTAGCCACAACATATATACACAGGAGAACAATATTTGTATATGCCACACAACAAAGATTAACTTGCTAACCAAATTTTGATTCGTTTGAAACACCATATACAAACTTTTTCTGCCCAAACATGAGAGTACAGGGTCGACACTAGGACATACTAGACATCTAATCAACTTTCTCAAGGATTCATTACTATAGCTCCTCTTTGCTGCCACATGTTTGTTTTCGTCACTTCCGATTACCTAAAAAAAGTGGAAAACCACAAGGGTGAGACCCATGTCCCAACAAGAGATACAACCTCCAACAATGCTTATTGATTACAACATTTTAAATAGTAGATAACTAAGCATTTGGAGTATTTAATAATGTAGATTGAATAGTTCAAGTATGCTAAATAGATTAAGCAATTAATCTTAGAAACAAGTATGATCATCAATGCATATACAGATAACAAATAAAACCATTTCTTTGGATAGATATATACTCAAATATCATCAAATTGCATCTAATAACAATCATTATCATTAATCTGACTATCATCATATTCTTTGCTAATAGCACAAGCAATCTAGTAGCATAAGCATCCCTGACATCATGAATATGTCGAGTAACATAGCATGGCTATCAATATTGGCATCTCAAATAAAGGGAACAAATCTATATCATAAGTAGAACTAACATCATAACACAATGAACTACATAGGCATGATTAGTAGTTTAAGCATTTCTAATTACATAGGCATGGCTAGCAATATTAAAAATAACTAGAAGCAACATCTTAACCATTAGTGTCAGAATAAGCATGTTTACAACATGAGCATAACTACAACATAAGCATGTCTATTATCTCTTATTGTATTATACATGATCTCAGTGAAAAGAAAGAAAACAAGGGTTATCATCCAATATGAAGCATTGTGTATAACCCTAAACAGATATGTTACACGATTGTCTTTCATCTTTTATTATGCCCTGAGAAATTTGAGGATACCACTCAAAATCCAACTGACCACTGCTAAGTCAAAATCAGTGCCATACAAGATCTAACAAGAGTCGGACTCCTAAGATCTTCTCCACCCCCGGTCAGTACGGGACCACCACAGCGACACATAAGGTCAAGCTACTAACAACTTAGTATGCCCTTGTTACAGGTCACGGTACTAATGAAAGGAGGTGGGTACGCATACCCTACCATCTGAGGTACAACCACAATTGTCCTTCAATCTCGTCACATATATAATCACCGAGATACGACCGCCGCCATTCTCAAACTAAGGGCTAGGTATGACCATAGTCATCCTCCTTAAACACTTGAATTCAGGATGACAAGCACCCTGTATACTCACCATCAGTATGCGCTCTGAGTTCCCCTTAGGAATACTCATTTCACCATCTGGAAAGTTCTGACACTCAGATGGATCTATGGCACATGCACTACATGATTAGAGTTTTACTTGATTAGTTATGCCAATTGGGTGAATTAAGGTTGCATCAAACAAGTGGACATACAAACCCTAATTCACTTCTAACAAGCATATAAATATCACAACTTCAAAAGATATAAAACATGTGAAACATAATTTCTCATCTCATCATCACATGGTACTATTCACTTGCGATTCATGAGGCTACACTAGTCATCATACTATCACAAGATATAAATCCTTTTTACAATATCACAGGGTATCAAACCTTATCAACACAAGAGGATTACACCTCATTCATGGCTCAACCATGCCCAAAGGTCATTAAGACCATCATATTATTCCCTGTAAGAGCATCATTATCTTTCCATGCCTGATAATAAGGCTCAACAACATCACTTACATATAATACACCAGATCAGCACAATATTACATTAATGAGCTAGGAGATATTCATAAACACTCATAGTAGGGTTATAATAACATTAACAACATTCCTTTATTACATCAACATGCAAGGAATCTAGATATGATTAACACTCATCATATTCATAATATATATGTTTAGCATAAGAAAGTATCAATCATGTGTCTATGATAATCAGAAATTAAAACATTAAAGCTATGATCATGTTAAGGAGGTTATTCCACCATAATTCCATCATATAAGAATGTTAAACATGAATACTCCTCTTTATCTATTTGCATTTGAGTTAGGTTTAACATGATAAATTATATCAATGTTACTAATTAGCACTTATACCCAAACCCTAACTCACGACATCCCCATTGGATCATGGATGCATAAGGTGAAGCATCATCATCACATTCCATACTATTCTCAAGTATGAACCCACACATAAATCAAGGAGTAACAATTGGGTTATAGCATACTAGGGTTTCAACAATAGTAATAGATTACTCCAGGATTGTATTAGTCATTCAAGGACTATTCATACCTAATTACCATCATTTAGTTATATTAAAGCTAGGTATAACAAGCTATACCTCATTAGGGTTACATATCAACACAATATGGTTATCATCCCATCTATTCATATGAGTGGATAGGTAAGACTACCTTATTAAGGGTAACCCTCCATTTGTTCCACCATCATTCAACTAATATCACAATACCACAATGTCACCTAGAACCATTGGATGTTTAAAAGGTAAGACCATTGGTTTTTTACATAAGTAAACACCTTGGATAAACCACCTATGAAGTCCTTGATTTGTGTTCTAGAAAGAGTCTCCATCTAACCCTAGACATCCCTTGATTAACAACACAAAAAGTTCCATTGAGAGTAGGGTAAAACCCACAACCGACTGTTCAGTTAAAACAAGCCATCCATTGTCAACAAATAAGCTCCGTAAGTTGATCATATAAAGGAAACCATATAAATCACATTATTAGGACCAACATATTACATTATCCATCATTCCACTTTATTGGAGGAATAAACATTCGATCTTGACCATTGGGTCAAGGTCATATGTTAAAACTATCAATTACAGTATAGGTCCGACCATTGCATCAAGTGACCCAAGAAACTATTGGTCTAAGGCTTAATTGATGCTACAACTATATGATTAACTTACCATAGGTTTTGGAGAACTGATCCACCATCATTAGTGACCATTAAGTCACCATAGGTTGTTAGATCAGCACTATATTCACTATTCAGTATCAAATATTAAGCTAATGTCATCATTGATTGATAACATCAGTACGGTACTTAAAGGTTGATCATTATACTTCTAATTGATCCAAAACCTAACCTAAGGGGGTGGCCATAGGTTGTCACCATCATCTGACACCTTTGATCTCGACCATCTGTTGTCATGAAGACAACACCATAGGGTTGTTGCAATGGTACCATCATCGGGTCATGGGTTTACAGAAGAAATCAGCTTTAAACCCAAAAATTGACCATTGGTTGATAGGTGCTTAGCACCATAGGTTGTCAAACTAACCTGATCCAAATCATATTATACCTTAGGAACAACATTTATCCCTGGTTATATATGCACTTGGGAATTGGATTACCACTTGACGATGACACAGATAGTAAATATGTAATCTAATTGTTTATTAAGGGAAAAAATAAAATGGAATCATCAAAAGAAGAGGATTCTGATTTGAAGGATGTTCATTTCACTCACTTTTGCATTTCCATGCAGAAGGAATAAAGCCATCCTTATAACACTCGTTAGTTGGTTAAATTTGTAAACTAATGAGTTTGTTAGATACTTGTTGTGGATTTCTGACAAGAAAAGTTTATAGAAACAACTAAAGATTTTCTTTCACGATTCTATGATAAAAAATGATCTCTTCTCCTCATATTGATTTTTAAAAAATATACACTAGAGGCTATTAAATTTCATCAATTGTCTTATGAACCACTCTTCCACATCTAGTAAACCTTTGTGCTTGACATACTCTAGTATTTCAAGCCCTGACCCATAGAGAAAACATCAACAAGTGAAGGAGTCCTAGTGAAGAGCATAGGCCTTCTAGGTGCAACAACTTCCGTAGAAACCATCCCCCAGCCAAGTGCTCCATGTGGAATCTTGAATCTCAGAGAGATGACTAGAATCCCATCTTCCATGAGTGCGGCCAAGTTGGCTACATTCGATCAAAGTGTCATCATCTCCAATTTGGGCTTCCCTCAGCTCTGCCGCCCATATACCAAGAGTCACAACGACCACCTAGAAACTACAAAATGAGAAGGTGAGACGTTCCCAATAGAGTGGCACACAAGACGTGTCTATTTTATGAATGTTGATGATTTCAAAGTTTATAATGGATCCAACAAAGGAAAATAACACTTGAACTCATATATTATTATAGATACTTTTTTGTTATGAGTATGATTGTTATCAATTACCTAAATCATGAATAGATATGAACATTTAGTTGAACTAGGTGAAGAATAAAGTTAGTACACAATGGGTTGTTGAATCTTGAGTTGGTTCACATATTGATTTTGGCTCCATGTTTGAAATTTTATCACTGGCTTTTTTCATCATTTTTCTGAATTATTCTCATGATGTGTGTAAAAAAAGGAAAAATTAACATTTTGCTAGATTTTATCAGTGATTGCCTAAACCAAGTCACACTTTGTGAAGTTGTAAGTGTAGGGTAACCCTTAAATAAGAAACACATGAGTGATTCACTATAACCCTACACCCTAGGCTTAGATGTGAAACCATGGAAGAGAAGAATCTTTGGATATGTGTGAGCTATCAAGATGGACCAAATTCCACCCTTAGGTGGTTAGTGGGGATATAGTTTGGTTCATATAAATGGTGGATACTTGTAGTTTTTAATTGTATAACTTAACTGAGGGTAGTTTGACCTTTTTTAAATGATATAACCACTCCCACGATAGGTATATTAAATCAATATCTAACAATCTGACTCAATTGCAAAGTTTCTCATGTTTCAACTCAACATCTATTTGATATAAATAAGAAGAGCTAGCACATCTACCATTCAAGGTATAGAGCTCCACAACCATTGGCAACTCCTTGCCTTCATCATCATGTAGAATTCCTCCCACCCAAATCCTCCCCTCTTTGCTAATAGCATTATCATAGTTTAGTTTTACAGAACCCCTGATCCGTTTCTGCCATGTGGTTAGCTAACGGGCTTCCTCTTGTGACTAGTTATATCATGTAATGTTCTAAATAGACTGCTTGGCACTTGTGGTAGATGATCCAAGACAAATTGTTTGTAGTGGAAAAGAAAACCATGACTTTTTAGTTTCCTTACACAAGAATAGCATATGCGTGATGGTTTCTGTTAGAACCCATTACACTAAACGAGATTACTCAAAACATGAAACACAATCAATCACCAATTAATCAAATATCCAAAAATATGGGTAAATTAAACCCGATTTCAACGTCAGCACCTGCTCATAAATATTTGCATATGAGCCGAACAATTTTCTTATATCAATATTATGCTGATAATTTGATACAAATTGATCTATCATCTTAGCCACAACATATATATAGGAGAACAATATTTTTATATGTCATACAACAAACATTAACTTGCTAACCAAATTCCGATTCGTGAAACACCATATACAAACTTTTTTTGCCTAGACCTGAGAGTACATGGATGACTCTAGGACACACTAGACATCTAATCAATTTTCTCAAGGATTCATTACTATAGCTCCTCTTTGCTGCCACATGTTTGTTTTCGTCACTTCCGATTACCTAAATAAATTGTGGCGAACCACAAGGGTGAGACCCATGTCCCAGAAAGAGATATAACCTCCAACAAAGCTTATTGATTACAACATTTTAAAAACTAGATAACTAAGCAGTTGGAGTATTTAATAATATTGATTGAATAGTTCAAGTATGCTAAATAGATTAATTAATTAATCTTAGAAACAAGTATGATCATCAATGCATATATAGATAACAAATAAATCCATTTCTTTGGATAGATATCTACTCAAATATCATCAAATTGCATCTAATAACAATCATTATCGTTAATGTGACTATCATCATATTCCTTGCTAACAACACAAGCAATCTAGTAGCATAAGCATCCCTGACATCATGAATATATCGAGTAACATAGCATGGCTATCAATATTGGCATCTCAAATAAAGGGAATAGATCTATATCATAAGTAGAACTAACATCATAACACAATGAACTACATAGGCATGATTAGTAGTTTTAGCATTTCTAATTACGTAAGCATGGCTAGAAATATTAAACATAACTAGCACTGACATCTTAACCATCAGTGTCAGAATAAGCATGTTTACAACATGAGCATAACTACAGCATAAGCATATCTATTATCTCTTATTGTATTATACATGATCTTAGTGAAAAGAAAGCAAATAAGGGTTATCATCCAATATGAAGCATTGTGTATAACCCTAAACATATATGCTACATGACTGTCTTATATCTTTTATTATGTCCTGAGAAATTTGAGGATATCACTCAAAATCCAACTGACCACTGCTAAGTCAAAATCAGTGCCATACAAGATCTAGGAAGAGCCAGACTCCTAAGATCTTCTCCGCCCCAGACGGTACGGGTCCACCACAGTGACACATAAGGTCAAGCTGCTAACAACCTAGTCTATCCTTGGTATACGTCACGACACAAGTGAAAGGAGGTGGCTACGCATACCCTACCATCCGAGGTACAACCACAGTTGTCCTCCAATATCATCACATATATAATCACCGAGATATGACCGCAGCCATTCTCAAATTGAGGGCTAGGTATAACCATAGTCATCCTCCCTAAACACTTGAATTCAGGATGACAAGCACCCCAAATACTCATTAGTATGCACTCTGAGTTCCCCTTAGGAATACTCGTTTCACCATCTGGCAAGTTCTGACACTCAGATGGATCTATGGAACATGCACTACATGATTAGAGTTTTACTTGATTAGTTATGCCAATTGGGAGAATTAAGGCTGCATCAAACAAGTGGACATACAAACCCTAATTCACTTCTAACAAGCATATAAATATCACAACTTCAAAAGATATAAAACATGTGAAACATAATTTCTCATCTCATCATAACATGGTACTATTCACTTGCCATTCATGAGGCTACACTAGTCATCATATTATCACAAGATATAAATCATTTTCACAATATCACAAGGTATCAACCCTTATCAGCACAAGAGGATTACACCTCATTCAGGGCTCAACCATGCCCAAAGGTCATTAAGACCATCATATTATTCCCTACAAGATCATCATTATCTTTCAATGCCTTATAATAAGGCTCAACAACATCACTTATATATAATACACCAGATCAGCACAATATTGCATTAATTAGCTAGGAGATATTCATAAACACTCATAGCATGGTTATAATAACATTAAGAACATTCCTTTATTACATCAACATGCAATGAATCTAGATATGATTAACACTCATCATATTCATACTACACATGTTTAGCATAAGAAAGTATCAATCATGTGGCTATGATAATCACCAATTAACACATTAAGGTTATGGTCATGTTAAGGAGGTTATTCCACCATGATTCCATCATATAATAATGTTAAACATGAATACTACTTTTTATCTATTTGCATTAGAGTTAGGTTTAACATGATAAATTATATCAATGTTATTAATTAGCACTTATACCCAAACCCTAACTCACAGCATCGCCATTGGATCATGGATGCATAAGGTGAAGCATCATCATCACATTCCATACTATTCTCAAGTATGAACCCACACATAAATCAAGGTGTAACCATTGGGTTATAGCATACGAGGGTTTCAACAATAGTAATAGAGTACTCCATGATTGTATTAGTCATTCAAGGACTATTCATACCCAATTACCATCATTTAGTTATATTAAAGCTAGGTATAACAAGCTATACCTCATTAGGGTTACATATCAGCACAATATGGTTATCATCCCTTCTATTCATATGACTGTATAGGTAAGACTACCTTATTAAGGGTAATCCTCCATTTGTTCCATGATCATTCAACCAAAATCACCATACCACAATATCACCCAGAACCATTGGATGTGTAAAAGGTAAGACCATTGGTTGTTTACATAAGTAAACGCCTTGGATAAACCACCTATGAAGTCCTTGATTTGTGTTCTAGAAATATTCTCCATCTAACCCTAGACATCCCTTGATTAACAACACAAAAAGTTCCATTGAGAGTAGGATAAAACCCACAATGATCTATTCAGTTAAAACAAGCCATCCATTGTCAACAAGTAAGCTCCTTAAGTTGATCATATAAAGGAAACCATCTAAATCACATTATTAGGACCAACATATTACATTATCCATCATTCCACTTTATTGGAGGAATAAACATTAGATCTTGATCATTGGGTCAAGTTCATATGTTAAAACCATCAATTACAGTATAGGTCAGAACATTGCATCAAGTGACCGAAGAAACCATTGGTCTAAGGCTTAATTGATGCTACAAATATATGATTAACTCACCATAGGTTTTGGAGATCTGATCCACCATAATTAGTGACCATTAAGTCACCATAGGTTGTTATATCAACACTATATTCATTAATCAATATCAAATATTAAGCTAATGTCATCATTGATTGATAACATCAGTACGGTACTGAATGGTTGATCATTAAACTTCTAATTGATCCAAAACCTGACCTAAGGGGGTGACCATAGGTTGTCACCATCATATGACATGTTTCATCTCGACCATCAGTTATCATGAAGACAACGCCATAGGGTTGTTGCAATGGTACCATCATCGGGTCATGGGCTTACAGAAGAAATCAGATTTAAACTCTAAAATTGACCATTGGTTGATAGGTGTTTAGCACCATAGGTTGTCAAACTAACATGATAAAAGTCATATTATACCTTAGGAACAACATACACATGATCACAGGTTCATCTAGAACTGAAATCAGAATAGGGAACATTATAAAAATTGAAATCCAAGTCAAGCATAGCTTTTTAGTGCATGAATCATCATTTTCAAGCAAGAACATGAGATAGCAAACTTATGGTAAGCAATAAATGTGGATAAAGTTATAAAACTTTCCTCTAATGAGAATATGAAATCCCACACAAAAGAAAACTAGAGTATGTAGGATAAAAAATCCAAGCATAAGCTATGAACTCGTCCATCTAGCACCTTTCTTCATCAAATGAGCAAACCCTAAGCATAAGGAGCAAGAAAGGTAGGGTTTTAGAGATTTAGAGCATTTTATACCATGGAACAGCAAGGTTCCGACCTGGAGGAATGTCTAAGGAAAGAGAAGAGCAAGATAAATTGAGAAGGAAAGAAGAAAACAACTTTCCTTGGTCGAAATCCCTAGAAGATGACCTTGGAAACCCTAGGTAGCGCTAGATGGAGCTCTAGGAGACCTTCTTCTCCAAAAAGAGGTTGTCTTATACCTTAGAGCACTTGGTTCTGAAGAAAAATAGGGAGAATTCATTTATCCAGGTTAGAGGAAAGAGAAAGTAAGCAAATTTTCATTCTTGGGCAAGGAAGAGGTAAATATAGCCCATGGATAAGGATGGAAGCAAGCATGAGGTGTAAAAGTAGCTTCCACGTGTGTCTATGGCCTTCAACTATTAAGAATATACAAGAACACACACAAGAAGCTCTCCCACCGTCCATATAGACCTTCTTATCTTTCCTTTGTCGAATTTTCAAGCCAATCAAATAATATATTAGTTGATAGCTACTATAGGTAGCTCATCTGTGAAGGGGTAAACCCTAAAATACCCTTGGAGAAAACACCTTCAAACCAAGGTTTAAATAAGTGTCTCATTTCTCAACAAGATCAAGAATGATGAAAAAATATCCAAGAAACATAATGAAAGTGATAAATTGCAAATAAAACCTCTCATTTGGGTAAATTGCAGAAAAGTCCAAAATGTGCATAAGATTGCATAACGTGCTCGAACAGTGTCCAAATTGGACCAAATTTGAAACTTAAGCTTGTATTATGATTTAAAAGAATATCACAAGGTTAGATTAGAGTTATAATAATTCAATTATGATAATTAAGCTTATTAAACTCATTAAGTAAGTTTAGGGGCCTTATAGTTTCCATCTCGGTTTTGCACAAGCAACATATTTCATTCATGTTACAATACAGAATAAAGAGTCTACACATGGTTTCTAGGCTGCTTGAACATAGTATCCATATAAAATAGGATAGCTTTTCACTACAAAAAACCTTGATTTTGACAGCATTTTATTCTGGCATTTTTAAAATTAGATGCCACAAACTCAATTGTTGGCCCATTCCAGGCGCACCCACAATGCCCGCGAGATGCCCGCTCCCCACACCCATGCCCCCACCATAACCACACGATCCGTTCTATGAGAAACAAAAAAAGCAAAGAAAAATGCTAGTGACAGGCAGGCTGCGCTCCTAATCTCTGCCCGTCCTAGGTTACGCTGCTCCGCCTTCTACCTCTCCTCACGTCAAATTCATCCCCAAAGAGTACTAAAATCACCGGCCCTGATCTCCTCCCATTCTAGGTGACACTGCTCTGACTTCTCTCTTCTTAACAATTTCATTCCTAGATATGGAAATGACCCACCGCATGCAATTCAGAACTTTTCCTATCCAAGGTCACACCACTCCGAGTCTGCTCTCCTCTCAACGTGCTCATCACTGAAAACTGAAATGTTTCCACCCCTCACCCTCACTACGCCTTCTCCTGGTTGGTGATGGTGAAGTTGTGTTTATTCTGTTCTGTGTTTATTCTATAACTGACGAGCACACCCAAATTGTAACATACCTGACCTAGGTTATAACCTAACCCTAGAAGTTTTGCCTAAATATGTAATTATATACTTGTGAATACTCCCTGGCATGTAATTAAGTTCCTCAGGAACATTTACTTTCAATTTTGCTCCTTTATATGTAAAGTTGTAGCATTGTTTTGTAGTGCAGGGACCTATGTGCAAATTACCCAGTTAAAGGGGTTAACTTGCAATGTTCACAGGTTAAGATGTTCTTATGATAATAAGACATCATATGAGTAAATATGATGAAGTATGAAGGATTTTCCAAGCTTGGGCATCAAGATGCAGCTTGTGGAATGATCCTTGTGCTTAAAAACCCTAATTTGGAGTAAAGTGCAATTTACCCAAATTGAGGGTTGTAATTTGTAAAATCTACCCTCTAGAACATCTTTCATAACTCTAGCCATCATTTAGAGTAGAAATGATGAAAAGGGGACATCAATGAATAATCAGATAAGAAAAATGATCCTTGTGGTAAAAATCACCTAATATGGGTATGGAAACCTTCCATGTATGTACCTTAGTTGAAAGTTGGCTTTCTTTACCCTTAGATCTTGAGATTTCATGAGCTTTGCATAAGTTTAGATGAGTTTGGACATGCCTTGAGCAAGGGGGTACTTAGATGTAAATTCTATACTTTAGAGGTCCTTATGCTGTAAAAAGGCCTAAAGTATATAAGCCCTTTCCTTGTAACAAGTGAACGAACCTTTCATTTCCTTCACTTCTTCTCTTCTTTCTCAACCGACCAAGGCTAGCTCTGGAGCAGAGAGGGACGACCAAGGGTTCTAGGTAAGTTTAGATCATCCCTTTTGCTTGAATTCATGGAGGAAACTCGTTTTCAAGGTTAGATTCATGGCTAGCTCACCTAGCTCTATCTTTCTAGCCTTTCCTTTCCAACGTTTCCTTGGAGAATTCACCTTAGCCGAACCTGTGGAGCTCAAATATGCCATTAAAGCTTGGATCTTGAAAGCTTGGAGCTCAAGGAACGACCTTTAGGCGGGTTTTATAACTCTAAACTCTTTGCTTTATATGCATACTTAGTTCTTGCAAATTAACTTGATACTTCTTCTTTTACCTCCCTCTTTCCTTGCACTTTTGCAAGCAAAACGGTGGGATAACCGACCTTAACCAAGGTTGAAGATGATGGGTGTGAATTCCTATGCTACTTTATCAAACGACCTTGGACCCTTTTGGTCCAAACGGTTGCAAACCGTTTAAGGTCAAACGGTTTCAAACCGTTTGCTCTCAAACGGTCTTGCAAGACCGTTTGGATTGAAACAGTCTCAAGACCGTTTGATAGGGTTGACCAAGGGACGACCGTTTGAGGGTCTGTTGGTAATATTTTGAATTTTATTCCTGCAAAGAATCGAAGATTAATTCTTAACCAATTGAGAGTTGAAGGCACTTCAACATCCTAACCCTAATCGGGTTGAAATTACTATTTTAAAGCATAGATCTTGTTGAGTTTTGGGTTGAAGGACCCAAACAGTCTCAAGACCATTTGGGGGTTCCTCCAAACGGTCTCAAGACCGTTTGGGCACAACCCAAGACCGTTTGAAGGTCTAGGATTGAGATAATCTAATGGTTTGAAGGTCCAATTGCAACAAGTTGATGAATTGATAAAAATGCTGATTTTTAGACCTAATTGGAGTTCAACCCTAAACCAACCGACTTGGTTTTTGGTCAAATTTTGGGAAAACGGTCTCAAGACCGTTTGGAGGTCATCCAAATGATCTCAAGACCGTTTGGGCCAAGTTTGGTCCCAATTGGAGGTCAATTGATAGGTTCAACCTTGAATTGATTCACATTGTTGAATATTGATGACCATCCGATTTGAAACCCTAATTGGGATGGACTTAACCCTAATTGACTTTCAATTGAGGGTTATTTTGGTGCCCAAGTGATTGAGGTTCATCCTAATTGACTCAATTTATAAGTGGTTAATATGGCTTTGGCCAATTGAGGGCTTCAACATACTTCACCATGACTAATTGTAACTTTTGAACCACTTTGGAGGTCCAAACGGTCTCAAGACTGTTTGAGGCCAAACGGTCTCAAGACCGTTTGGGGCCAAATGGTCTCAAGACCGTTTGGGCTCAAACGATCTCAAGGTCCTTTGGTCCAATCGATCTCAAGATGATTTGATCAAACGGTTTCAAACCGCATGAGCTTCAAACAGTTTGAAAGTCAAAACGGTCAACGCACCCTAACGGTCTCAAGACCGTTTGGTGGTTGAAGGTTGAAACCGTTTGAAGGTGTTCAAGGTGGTTTGTACTTAACTAATTGATGATGTAATTGATTCAATGATGATCTAATCTAAACCCTAATGGTAACCTAGGTCATTAAGGGACTAAGTGATTAATTACTTGACCCATGATGGTGATCATGAGGTAAATTACCAAAATACCCTTGAGGGGTTTAATGGAGTAAAACCTTGTTTTAATCAAACCCTAATCACATGATAGTGATGTTTTGGCTTATGTTAGTCAATGAGGGCTTAACCCAACCTGATCTAGAGTGGTGTTATCACCATCTACTAGTAAGAGGAGAGAGAAAGTATCCTAAGAGAGAGAAAGTACCCTTTTATGGTGGAAACTTAAGTAAGACACTTTCAATACACATGAATGTACATGAGTAGGGAATGATCCACCTATGTGAGATCATGGAAACCCTAATTATGATAACTAGTGAATCTTAATCTTACTTAAGAGCTTTAATGATGATGTTTCTCATACATGATGATGTAATGAGTACAATTCACCATGGAGTGAATAGTAAACCCTAATTCTAGGGTGGTGACATGAAAGATGAATAAGTAAACCCTGATTGATGAATTGTTTACTATTACCAGTTGAATTAACCTTGCAGGTTGTTATGAGATGATGATCATATCCAGGTATGGATTATAATACTATATTCATTGAAAGCATGTCTTAAGCTTTATGAATAAGTGAAATATCTTGATGCACTGCTAGTGACATCTATTGAGATTTATGGGCTGTGAGAGCCATGAATACCATCAAAGTCATGCTTTAGAGATGACTTGTGATGAGTATAATGAGAAATGATGATTGATGTGAGTTAGGCTTGTTACATTTAGTATTCTCCTTCTATAGCTGTTATGCTACTGTTATTGTTTGAAGAACAATGTTTGATGTTAAAAGAATACTAAATGTACCTAACTAATCAAGTATAATGTAGAGCCCTGATCATAGATCCATCATTGTCAGAGATCAAATGATGGTGAAACAGGTTTTCCTAAGGGAACTCCTGGATCACATACTATTGAGTATGTGGGGTATATGGATGTGTAGAACCTTACATCCTAGTGTAGGTGATTGGTGTAGATGTGCAATCCGTCAACCCTTCACTACAAAACCCTACCGTATCAGTGGATGGTAAACATGAAACCTCCTGATGACGAAGAAAACATAGATATCTGTATTAGTAGAGATAAACATAAAATCTCCTAATGACGAAGAGAGTACAGAACGCCACTGTAACTCTAAAATAGTGAAGGACCAGTTTACCCTGGTGAGCTATAATAGTAGAGACACAAGATGTCCTACAAGTGATCCTCTTACTGACTGAGGAAGGTGAAGGTCATGAGAATCCGGCTCTCTTAATGACCTATGTATGATACTGATGTGACTTCTTAGTAATCAGTTGGAGTATGAGTGGTATGCCTCATCTCCACAGGGCATAATATTGTTTGTAAAACATAATCAACCGCGTAGTATACATGTTAAAGATAACTACGAGTTAATTGATTGATGATACACTGTAATAGTGCTTATATTCTTCATGTCTCACATATGTGGAGCTCTTGTTTATAGCTAAAACTGCTAATGAATGCTTTGAAAGCTTTTACTGCTTAAGTTATTCTTTGTTTTCTTATAAAGCTTCTAGTGGAGAGTTATAACTCTCGCTGGGGCAATTATGTATAATTGTCTCACCCCGTAGACTTCAACTTTTTAGGTGGTCGTCGAAGACGGAGGAACCGGTCTAAAGGTGACCAATCCCAGCAGCAGTAGCACCAGGAGCAGCAGTAAATCTCAGGTGGAGATTCAGCCTGCTATGTGGTGTAGTTAGAGTCAGTCCTATGTGTCCTCTGTACTCTCAGGTCTTGGAGTATTTTGGTCATGAGTTCTTGAGATTTTGTATCATGTTGTATATAATCACTCAAGAAGTAATTTGACAGAGATGTATACAGTTTAAATCCTTTTCCTATGGAAAAGGTTTGTGGTTTCAAGCTCTTATCTCGAAAAGTTTTAATTTCCCGTGATTTTTGTCTTCCGCTGATTATCGATTGCTTCCGCTCAAGTTTAAATCGTGATTATTTTGTGGTTTGGAGATCGGAGCCCACACAAATGGTCTGGCTGCAAGCAGTGCTTTTGATCTCCTCACTGATAGTGGTACGCCTTGGATGTTCCCTGGCTGGCGATCGATTGGCTGGATGTGCTCTTGATCCTCAACGAACGGTGTTCTTGATCCTCTCACTAACAACATTCTTGATCCTTCGATTGGCACTGCTCCTAATTCCCCTACAGGAAATATTCTGCATATCCCTCATGCTTGGTTGACAACACTCTGGATTTCCCTTGATCTTGTATTTCAGCTCACATTTTGGTTGACTTAGGGTGAGTTCTACACTTTTCCTTCCAACAAGATATGTAATAGTTTAAAAGTCCTTCAGATTTGTTTTCTTGTGTGTCAATATGCATCCTCTCAAAAGGTTATACTCATCCTCATTTTCTAAAGAAATGTTCTAATGGTTGCATAGACATACTGTGATTTCTATGCTTGGTAATCATCTATAGGCACACGTTTTAAAATAGGTGTGCCATCTATATTGTTGTGTGTATACCTCTATTGTAAGAAAAAACAAAATGCATTTTGATTCTAAACTAGTAAATCAAATCTAGTATGACCAACACCAATTTCTGACCATTTTCAGCTAGAATTGTCTCATCGGGAAGCACTTTCAACTATGAAGTATATGACCCTTATCAATTATCAATGTGCACCTACTGTTTAGTATTTTTTAGTGGGTTGCTAACGATATAATAAAAGACACAATCCAATTTTTGTGTAGCTAATATCACTTTTTGTTATAAGTTATGCAGTGTGAATTCTCTATACTTTTTATTGATATAAATTTATACCATGAATTCCTTTCTAGTTTCCATGAATATCAAAATAACATAAAGTTAATACCTATTTAAATCTTAGAAATTCTTACTATCAAAGTTATTTATGAAGTTATGGATGGATTACAACTACAACCATAACTAGGATCCTAGGCACTAGTATCATACATTTTAAATAGAATCTATATATCATACCATTTATGCATTAATCAACTTCATCTAGGAACACAACCTATATATTTCTGAATTTGACACATGAACTCATCCAGGTGCCTTAGGTGTTGAAGGAGGCTCCCATGTTTAGACGGTCAACTCATTCTGCACTTTGGGCCTTGGTAGACTCCATTTGATTCGGTTTAAGGTGCATTAAATCATAATTAGTATGCATTACATCACATATATAATTTTAATGTTGACATTGTTCAATTGGGTCCATTTTAGGTCAAGTTAGGTTTTAATTTTGGTCAGCTGATTTGGTGTGCTTAGGAGTGAATAAGCTTAGAGAATACCAATATAGATTAACTCAATGAAGTAGATATGTCGATATATCTAAATGTGAAAATCAGTGAATTGAAAAATGGCCTAAGTGGCCGATTAATTGGCCCAGCACCCAAGCCGTTTAAATTTGGCCAAAATTGTCTGGTAATTATTTTGAAATTAATCGCCCGTTTTTCCTACTTTTTGCCCTTTTTTCCATTTTTGCCTTTTTTCCTGCTTTTTGTCCTTTTTTAATATATTGATGTACACATGTAACATTAAGTAAACTATATGGTCCCAAGTATTATTGACTATAATATATTAAAGTTGTATACATAAAATAGCCTATGATAAGCCCCAATTTTAGTATAGAATGCATACTGTGTATGTAACTTGGGATATAGGGTACTTCTGTAAAGTGTAATTTATACAAGTAAATTACTTGTAACTATTATCTAATTTAGAATGCATACTTTAATTAATTGTACTACTATAATATTTGACTAATTAATGATACACACATATAACAATAAGTTAGTAAGGTATCTAATTATTAGTCTATTGTTTACTGCTTTTTTATGTAAACATGTGATGCAAATTTTTTTATGTATCATGTATGTAGGGTGTTTTATTCATGTCAAGTCTATTGTTTACTATATTATGGCCATAATTATTGTCTAATAGCTATCTTATAAACTATTTGGGTGTTTTGTATTGTCGGGTGGAGTGTTTAGATATATAAAAGAGTTCCAAATAGTATGGTATTTATATACATATATGTGTAATTTTGTATACAATTATATAGGAAACTAAAATCCATTTTTTTAAAATTGCCCGCTTACCGCTTAACTAATTACATGGTGTTGTCCTCACGCTTACCGCTTAACATTTTTTAAAACATTTAATGCAAATTAATGTATATATGTGTATATAAAGTAGAAAAACGTTCAAACCACCTAGGTTTTGGCATCCAGGAACCCAGGCTTGCTAGACACCCCTTCCCTGGTAGACACACTTTAGAAAACCTTATTGGAAATTAATATATAAATTATGGGATTCCATGAAGATCATGGATTTGACACTGCCTAGGCAACCTTGTTGAAACTAATATATATTATGGGAGTCCATGAAGCTATGCATTTAAGGCATTCACAGTTTTAAGTGCAAAATACAGGCAGTAAGATTTATTTAGCTGATTACTTTGTCAACTTAATTATTTACCAATGTACAAAGCAATAGCTAGATGTATTCATTTCAGATTGGCAATGCATTACGTTAACTATGTATGTGGCTACAAAAACATTGGTTAATTTAGCTATTTTAGTATGCAATTCTTATATACACTCTCAACTGTGGTACGTTTGTTTGTCTTTACACTTATTAACTTGTCAAAGGATGCAGTGATAAAGTACTAGTCAGAAAATCTTATATCATTTTACCATATAAAGATTACAACTTGTAAGCCATCATGCCCTAGGTCCCATAGGTCTGTCAGTTGCATGTGAAGATTTTTAAAAGTCATATACAAGAGTCGCAACAACTATATGAACAGATACCGATAGAAGTTCACTCACCTAACGAGACCTCATGATTAGTAACACTTGATGGAACTCATGGTCAACAAGACATCCTGGTTGAAATGTGTTTCTACTATTTTTTCCACCTAGACGTCTATTTAGTTCTATTTTACATGTGATGTTCCACCATTTGCACACACTTAAAGCAGTTTATTGTTAAATGTAGACTGGAAGGATAGATATCATGTTGAGTTGCAGGTGAAGATGCTTTTTATGACTATGTTGCTAAGTTTTAAGCATTAATTAAATCATAGTTGATGTCTTCCAAGTGAGTATTTTATGTTTTCTAGCTTAATATGTGAGGGTTGACAAGATCAACCATAAAAATGCTTTCCCAATCAATTCCAAGGTGGTAACATATATTTCCATTGTTAGTGCAAATTGCGAAAGGGTATCCAAATCTTTAGAAGAAATGATTTAATGGGTGGGGTTGTCCTTCCCATCATTGCATGAAAACCTAAACTCAAATGTGTAGAATGTGAAACTAGCAAGACAGCTGAAGCACTAAGATCAGAGGATGAATATGGTTTATACATCGACCAGAGTGTTTATATTGAGGTTAAAAACCTAGGTTATCACTTGAAAAATTTACTGAATGTGACATTCATATCATCATCATTTTACTAGAGATTAGGCATTCAAAAAAGGTCCAAAATAGGTATCCAAAGGGTCTATATTTGGAAAATTAAATTTAATCCTAATGTCCCTCATTGTGTAGAAAAATGATGCTCTTCTTGTCTAAAGCTATCAAGCTTATAATCCTTCTGGTTAGGTGCAACAGGTCATATACCTAACTCAAGAGGTACAATATTCACCATTTTCTCCACCAATTATCCCCAAGTATATCTCTCCTCAAGCAGAGGTTTAACGTCTCTATTCTTAGACCACTAGGGTGGAGTAGCAAAGTCTTAAAACAAAGTAATCAATGACTTATCATCCAACTCGTGAATCAAAATATTCAGGTCCAGGTTCCCATAAATCTTGATGGCAGTGATAATTGCCTGCATGCCATCCTTGATATTCAGGTTCTTCTATTTTATATGGTAGAAGAAGACTATGATCCTCCTTAACCATCCCCATCACCCTCTCCAACCCTAATGCCTCATGTTGGAGTAACTCTCTCCCTATGGTGGCATAGTTCTTTCTCATCTCTTCTTCCCCTATGCGGGTTTCTCTGATCTGATGATTCAGATCTGTTGCTGCCTACTACCTCGTTCTGGGTTTCTTTGGATCTATTGATCCAGATATACTATTGCCTTGCATTGGGTTGCTTCTTCTGCTGTTGGTTCCCCTGAGTTGGTTCCTTTTCCATACTACTTCTTGCTGACATATTTATCATCCTACATATATTTTTGATGACATCTGTTGAGATGCTTCAGATGTTATGCATCACTAATATGATGTTGTATGGATCCAACTATCACACTTGGTTTGTGGCCTTTCTGATGGCATGATAAGCCCCTTCGGACGCTATGCTTCACTGATATGAAGTTTGCAAGTTGTACCATGTTATCCATATTCTCTATAGTTTTTGTTAGCGATCTCAAGCTTCACAATGAGTACTTCTGGGCTGGCATATCTAACTAAGGTTTTTCACTCTGTGTAGTGGATTTTTCAAACACCCTCAATGATGCCCTAAGCACATCTTTTATCATTTGCCACTCCAATTATCCTCGCCTGGCCCTGTTTCTAGTCACTGAACAATACAAAATCATTGACAAAGTACATGACAAGAAAATCTCAAGCTTCTTTCATGTGGGAAATAGGGGGAAAAGTTGCGAGCAAGTTGCGTCTATATCCACCTTCACTAGTAATGCACTTTTGTTCCTCAAGGTCAGAGTTCCCATTCAAATCATCCTCTTTCTAATGCTTCTTTTCACAAAGTAGTGATGATTGCTCGGGCAGCGATGGACAACTATGGGCAGCGGGTCAGTCACTACCAATCGTGTTGCCAAATGCATGGTTTCCCACCACCCTCATTTTACATTGTAATTTCTATCTGAAGTGATTGACAAACTCTACCAGCTACTCATTTCTCAGCTTGAAAAGTCATTGCGATGAGTCATCTCTGATGGATCACTGACGATGAATGCAACCATATTTCCAAATGTTGCATAAACTGTAAAAGAATATTATGAAGCACCAATTTTTCTCCAGCGCGATAATGAACCCAGCTATATGTCCATTGTACTTCCTTGTTATTATACTACTAAAAATAATTAACTGGTACACACTTATCCATTTAATTATATGTAACACGTCTTACACATATTGCACGTGCACATACTTGGAATTATTAGATTTTTTGTTTTCAAAATATGGCTACTTCGTCAATATAAAGCTAACAATCTATTTGGCTAGTTATGTGGAACTTTTAAGTGAACAAGGTGTTGAAGAGGATGCCTAAGTGATACAAATCATGCTCGATTGAATCATAGCACCATTATCTAATCTAGATGTTTATTTTTTGTATCCATATATCTGCAGCTAAGTTTCATTTGCATCATAGGTTTTTTGCTTTGGAAGTCTCTCCCTTAGTTTCCATCTGCATTTATGGTGGTCTCTCTAAATATCTCATTAATCTTGTGCTTGATGAGTACCTCATCATGGTCAAGGATGCTGAGTTGAAGCTTAAACTTCCTTCTGCACTTTATCCTTTCCTATTGATACTCAAGTTATTAATTTAATGAACTCCCATGCTAGATCAATACATGCAAGACTTGAATTAAAGAACAGCTTTAAATGGCTTCCCCATTTTTGAAGATCTTACAACCATTCTTGTGTTCCCTACTCAAACAAATTGTCTGGAAATCAATTCTGAAGGAAATTTGTATTCTTGAGCTCGTCACAAATTGTCATATGCGTATATCGTCAAAAATTTAAATGAAATTGTTGAAGGTCCTACACATTAATGAGTGTCAAATTGTGTCTTGGGATGTTTACTTCTCTCATGAGATGTAGAGGTGGAGGTAGTAGGAGTCTTTTGCTACTGATGAGCTGCAATCATGCCCTCATTACTATTGGATGGTGCAATTATGAAGGATGCAACATATCATATATATTGTCAACATCTATGGCATTTTATGGAGTCATATGGAAGGGAGGTTGTTGTGGGTCAGTAAAAAATATTATTTCTTCAAGCATCTTAAGGGGAGGAATGCATACCACTGATTCATAAAGGCATTCGATCTCTACAATCAAGGGAATGTTATCTTCTTAATACTGGCAAAAGGACAACAATGTCCTTTTTTTGTAATGTACACATGCTCGAGTATGAGGTTGGCTTCATCTTTCTTACACTATGTCTTATGATTAGTATCTTGGAATGAGTAAGAAGGTGCATACGCTTGTTTGTCTTGTTCAGCAAATCAAATATGATCTGAAGGGTCTTATTTATTGTGCTTTTATCTCCTCAGTTCATATAATGTTTTCTACATTTTCTTATTGACTTGTTACTCTTTTGGTGAATTTTATGTCTCTAGCTCATGCTATAGGACAATACACACACTAAAATTATAGATTCTAATTTGGAAAGTTGATATAAGGTTCTTTATAGCTCTATACGAGACATTTTGAGGCGTTGGGTTGATACCTTTATTGGATCCTAGATGGGTGATTATATGCTCTAGAGAGGGTGAATAGAGCTGAATGCACTTAAACAAAATTCATTAGACCTTCAAGATATATCACAAGATAAGGTTGCTAAATAGGAAATTTGTGTTCAACTATAACATACATAGAAAGGGAGAGAGAGATTGAGCAAACACAAGTAGACAAGCTATTTAGAGTGGTTCCACACTTCAAACTAGAAGTATGTCAATCCACTTATCTAGAGAGGCCAACCTCTAGGATTTCTTAACCATTATATTCTTATATTCATTCATAAGACTTACAATGCATGACCAAACAAAGGACTTATCTATCCAATACAAAGAGTCTTCAACCTTACCAAGGACTTACCCACTTTCTTCCGCCTTCTTCCAAGGACTTATCTACACTTTCATAAGTCTTTAGTCTTGTAGGAATTACACACTCTTCTTAGATCTTCCACCTTTGACTTCACCTTCACTCGGAGAAGCTTCCACTTAGGACTTACCCAATTGAGTAAGGAGTCTTCTGCCTTCACCAAGGGCTTACCCACTCTAGCTCCAAGTCTTCAACCTTGATCTTCACCAAGGGATGCCTTCCCTTGTTCTTCTTCACCTCTCTTAGCTAAGAGAGAGAACCTTCATCTTCATGATTGAAATGAGAGATGGGGAGGTGGTGGAAGTGAGAGCCTCACAAGATATACATGTAGGACTAGCTCTCTTACAAATTTCCTACTCACTCTAATGGATGTAGTAAGTGATTAAGCTTAGAGAGAGAGGAGGCTGTAGGAAGCACTCAACTATAGAATAGGAACCTCACATAGAGTTTTGCAATGAATGCTCAACCTTGGAATGAAGCCCAAGGGGTCCTATTTATAGTTGGGGATGCCTCTTAGCCTTTAGGAACACTTGAGAATGAAAACTAGCAATTTTGTGGCTTGCAACGGATATATTTTCACTTGTTACAAATCCACAATGGCTAGAAGCACTTTTCTGCACTTTTCCATACAGTGTAATCGGTCGAGTTTCTATAAGGGTAACTCAACCAATTGAGTAAAAGACAAAGCCGATATTCATACCATCGATCGAGTTTGTCCTGGGGAAACTCGAATGACCAATGAAAATCGAATTAGTCTGGTACTCCATTGGTCATTTCTGTGTAGTGTAAACTCGACCGATTAAAAGTCATTTTCAAGATCCAATCAGGATCGGTCAAGTTTGCAACTCACAAAACTCGACCGATGAACAGCCTGATGTGAATTTTGGGAAATGGCTTTTGAGTGCTTAAAAATTCGATCTAAGTACTCCTGATTTTTTCTAATCTTAATTACAAGTCATACAATCATTACAAGTGATCTACAACATGATTCTAATGGATTTACATCATATTACAAAAAGGTGCACTTGTATGACTTTGACTTGTCTTTTCTCCAATTTGATATGCACAAGTTAGGGCATTTGGAGTGTGTCTATACCTAATCTGAAATCACTCAAGTAGAGACATTAGACACCAATATGTAGAATGGTTAGTCATCATTAAAACATGGGTTTAGTCAATTTAGATGTGAGTCAACATTGACCTAATTGACCTTGAGTCAACATTATCCCCCTTTTTGAAGATGACAAACCATTCTATAAATGTATTGAAAGCTTTTAAGTAAAATCATACCTTCAGAGAAACCTAGGGGTTTCAATAGGATTGAGCTCATATGCTCCCCCTCAATTGATGCGCATGGAGTTCTCATACTCCCCCTCAATTGATGTTATTTCTCCTGCATGTTTAGTTTTCATAACATTTATAGAATACTATGTCTTCTACTCATATATGTTCTACACATATATATCTTCTCCCCTATACCTTCTCCCTTTACATGAACATGCTTCTCCTCTTCAGGTAAGACATGCCTTCTCCCTTTTTTAAAAGAAGACATACCTTTCTCCCCCTTTGTCATTTCAAAAAGTGGGGGTATGAAGAAATAAGAAACATCACTTGTTAAAGAGAAAGGATATAACACAAATATATATAAGGAGAGTAGAAGAGCACAGATATGGGCTTGTCCGAGCATAGAAAGACAAGTAAGTTAAAGCATATACTTGAACAACCCAAGATGCAAGATAAGGTTCTGCAGAAAAACAATAAATCACAATGTTGACCCTTAAGATGGCAGAATTTGCCCAAAAAGTACCAGGGTTCATGGCTACGCCATGAGCCTTGCTCAGAAGGTCATTTCTGCATGAAAAACACTAGTCTTGCACCAAAAATTGAAATTGGAGAAAAATCTGCATAAAATCCAAAAATACTCCAATTTCTACATATAATGTAGATCTATGTACCCTGCATCACAATGTTATGCAAGCAACTCAAAATAGTAGATATGCAATTCAAGGAACAAGCTTGAGCATGTATGAGACAAGATACAAGCATAGCATATACATGAGCAAAGATGCCAATTATAAATGAGGTTAGAACTACATGTATATGAACTACTAGTAGTTGATATCACAAGTTAGGACTAATAGTAGGATCTATATCATAGCAAGAGATACCAAAAGATACACAAGATAAAGCAAGCTATGAGTAGATGTAGAGATATATCCAAACAAAGAGATATGTAATTTTAGAAGCATGAAAGGATATAACTCGCATACAAATATGCATCCTTACCAAAATATGATTACCACTACAAACCTCAAGGTTGTATCAAAACAAGATATAAACCTAGATAGATGTAGCAAGTTAGAGCACAACAGAAGCAATATTAGACACAACCAAAAGATCCAAAGAGATCATCATCAAAACCTACAAAACAACTCAAAGTAAGTAATTGCAAGATATAGATATACGGGTGGGATATCATAGGGCTTCCCGCCACCCCTCAAAAAAAAAAAGATATAGATATACCAATTTAGAGAAATTAGAGAGATAGAGTTGTAAGCAAGATAGACAATTTAGAACATGGCAATATGCATATATAAAGGTACCAAATGAGAGTGCCAAAGAATAAGGCTATTGGTTGAGAAAATCTAGTTGAGAGGGAAATTCTCATTCAATAAGCCAACTGTGTATTATGTGCACAGTGTTATCGGTCGAGTTCTATGTATTGACAACCCGAATGATGACTGTTGTTGGCAACACCCATAGGTACTTGTCGATCGAGTTTCAAACAGGGCAAACTCGACCGACAGAGCAGCTGTCAAACAGCACACATATTTCATAAAAACATATTTAGAGGCAAGCTAAAAATACAAACCATATCCAAATATATCTAAGCAAGTTAGTAATGCACTATAGAAGCATTAGAAATAGTTTTTGATCAAGAGTGTGAAGAGAATCACAAAATACTACTTTTGACTCAAAAACCACATGCAAAGTGCACACTAACTTGACAAAAAACAAGTTAGAAATGGTTATAAGCAAGAGAAACATTACCTTTGTTCTTACCATTCCTAATTTCCACTTGTTTTCACCCTATACACATCTCAACTTTCTTCTTTCATGTGGATTGAGAAGTCAATTTGCAATTCAATATCTCAAGTCAATCTATTTACAAGTACCTACAAGAAGAAAGATGAAATGGTCCCCAGTCATGTTTTTGGTTCTGGAGGGGTTAGTTTAGCAACCCAAGTCCTATTGCTCTTGGGTGCTTTCCTAAAAGGACAACAAGTAGAATAATGACCAATTTCATTGCAATAGCTGCATGTGCCCATAGTCTTAGAACTAGAGGATTCTCCATGGAATATTGGAGGTCCTTTATCTTTGTTGTTCCCTTGACTACTATCATACCCTAAACCATGTCTACCAATTTGTTTAGTAGTATGGTGTAGGAAATCATTAAGGCTCTTCTTACCAACTAAGAATCTTTGCAAGAAGATCTCAACCCATCATTATCATGCATAAGAGAAATAATAGTAGAAGACAAATGATTGACATTATATCTAGCATGTAAAAGATCATTTTCTAAGCAAAGAGCTTTAGTTAAATAAGAATCTCTATCAATATGAAGAGCAGCAACATCATTCTCTCTACTAGTAGAACTAGAACAAGATTCATGTACATTGATTTTAGCAAGCAAGGAGGCATTTTCTATTTCTAATTCTTTCAAAACAAAATATTTGTCCTTGTTTTCAGATTTAAGAACATCAATATCATGCATGAGAGAATCAACAATTAAAGTATGCTCTTCATTAGAACTAGGCATGAGAGGTTGAGCTTATAGAAATCTAATCTTATCAAGCAAACTAGCATTTTCAAGTTTAAGAGAGTCTACTTGGTTAAGACAAGCATTTTTGTCATCAAGCAAGTAAGAATTAGCATGTTCAAGATCATCTAGTTCTACATGCAAATTATCAACAATTCTAGCAAGATTTTTCTTTTTTCTTTTATAAGACTTAAGAGAGGCACAAGTATCATGAATAATAGCAATCAAAGATTCTTTATCTAAAGAGTTTAGATTTACCTCACTTGAGTATTTACTTATTGATGCTATAAGAGAAAAATGGCATTCTCCTTCATCACTAGATCTTGATCTTGATCCTTCACTTGAATCTTCACTTGAGCTTGAGTTGGAGGAGCCACTTGAGCTTGAGTGCCATTTCTCCTTCTTCTTGTGAAGATGGGTCTTTTGCCTTATGGGCAATCTTCCTTGTAGTGACCCTTTTTTCCACATGTGAAGCACCAGATGGAGGAGGACTTGCCTTTGTAGAATCTACCCTTGTAGTACATGGCATCTTCTTCAACTTGAGAGTATGGAGAAGCTTGACCAACAATAGCCTTAATTTGAGCTTTGATTTCATCCTTCTTCATTCTCTTGAGTTCTTTCTCCTCTTGTCTTTCTACTTCCTCCCTCTTGTCAAGTGTGGCTTCATGTGCTTGTAGATTTCCAATGAGCTCTTCAATAGTAATATCCCTAAGAGACCTTGCTTCTTCAATGGAAGTCACCTTGGGTTCCCATCTCTTAGGGAGAGTTCTAAGGATCTTTGAGTTAATCTCTCCACTAGACATAGGATGACCTAGAACAGCAAGACCATTCACAATGGTATTGAGCCTTGAGTACATGTTGGCTATCCTCTCCTCCTTTCCCATCTTGAAGTTCTCAAGCAACCCTTTGAGCATGTAGACTTTGCTTTCCTTCACTTGATCTGTCTCTTCATAAGTGATGCATATCTTTCTCCATACCTCATAGACGGTTTCACATGAAGAAATCTGGTTGAACTTGGTGAGGGTCATGGAGGCATAGAGTATGTGCATGGCTCTAGCATTCAAGGTTGCTTTCTTCAAAGTAGCTTCATCCCATTCTTCAATCTTTGTCTTTGGTAGCATGTATGGATTGTTCACCATTTGCCACATCTCAAGACTTGATCCTTGGATATCGAATTGAAGCCTTCTTCTCCAATAGAGGAAATTGCTCCCATCAAAGATTGGTAGGCTGATCAAGTATCTCCCTCCTTGGTAGTCACCCATCTTCTCCTACTTGTTGAAGTATGCTTGGAGAAGCTTGCTCTGATACCAATTGTTGGATTCTAGATGGGTGATTAGATGCTCTAGAGGGGGGTGAATAGAGCTGAATGCACTTAAACAAAATTCATTAGACCTTCAAGATATATCACAAGATAAGGTTACTAAATAGGAAATTTGTGTGCAACTATAACATACATAGAAAGGGAGAGAGAGATTGAGCAAACAAAAGTAGACAAGCTATTTAGAGTGGTTCTATACTTCAAACTAGAAGTATGTCAGTCCACTTACCTAGAGAGGTCAACCTCTAGGATTTCCTAACCATTGAATTCTTATATTTATTCATAAGACTTACAATGCATGACCAAACAAAGGACTTACCTATCCAATACAAAGAGTCTTCAACCTTACCAAGGACTTATCCACTTTGCAAGAGTCTTCTGCCTTCTTCCAAGGACTTACCTACTCTTGCACAAATCTTCAGCCTTATAGAAATTACCCACTCTTCTTGGATCTTCCGCCTTTGACTTCACCTTCACTCAGAGAAGCTTCCACCAAGGACTTACCCACTTGAGCAAGGAGTCTTCTGCCTTCACCAAGGGCTTACCCACTCTAGCTCCAAGTCTTCAGCCTTGATCTTCACCAAGGGACGCCTTCCCTTGTTCTTCTTCACCTCTCTTAGCTAAGAGAGAGAACCTTCATCTTCATGATTGAAATGAGAGATGGGGAGGTGGAAGTGAGAGCCTCACAAGATATACATGTAGGACTAGCTCTCTTACAGATTTCCTACTCACTCTAATGGATGTAGCAAGTGATTAAGCTTAGAGAGAGAGAGGAGGCTGTAGGAAGCACTCAACTATAGAATATAAACCTCACATAGAGTTTTGCAATGAATGCTCAACCTTGGAATGAAGCCCAAGGGGTCCTATTTATAGTTGTGGATGCCTCTTAGCCTTTGGGAACACTTGAGAATGAAAACTAGCCATTTTGTGGCTTGCAACAGATATATTTTCACTTGTTGCAACTCCACAACATCTAGAAGTAGTTTTCTATACTTTTCTGTACAGTGCAATCGGTCGAGTTTCTATAAGGGTAACTCGACCGATGGAGTAAAAGACAAAATCGATATTCAGACCATCGGTCGAGTTTGTCCTGGGGAAACTCGGCCGACTAATGAAAATCGAATTGGTCTTCTACTCCATCGGTCGAGTTCTGTGTAGTGTAAACTCGACTGATCAAAAGTCATTTTCAAGATCCAATCAGGATCGGTCGAGTTTGCAACTCACAGAACTCGACTGATGAACAGCCTGATGTGAATTTTGGAAAATGGCTTTTGAGTGCTTAAACATTCGATCTAAGTGCTCCTGATTTTTTTAATCTTAATTACAAGTCATACAATCATTACAAGTGATTTACAACATGATTCTAATGCATTTACATCATATTACAAAAAAGTGCACTTGTATGACTTTGACTTGTCTTTTCTCCAATTTGATATGCGCAAGTTAGGGCATTTAGAGTGTGTCTATACCTAATCTAAAATCACTCAAGTAGAGACATTAGACACCAATATGTGGAATGGTTAGTCATCATCAAAACATGGGTTTAGTCAATTTAGACGTGAGTCAACATTGACCTAATTGACCTTGAGTGAACAACCTTGTCCTCAAGGGGGTGTTATCTCTGGAATACATGCAAAAGGACACTTAGTGTGCGGGAATAAATTATGTATGAAAGTGTATGTCCTTGAAGAGAACAATATTTTTCTATGATACTTCTTTTCTTGGAACATGAAGCTCTGTATCTTGGTTTTTCTTTTATTTTTGTCAATTCTTCAAGCATGTTATCTGAACTGCAATTCATAATGAGAACCTGATTCAGGTTTTATTTTCTACAGTGATTTATGGATGATCTCTGGTCTTTTGAGTTCTTTAGGAGGAACTCAATTAGAAGAGTTTTTGTGTGTACTTCAATATGCTAAAGGAAATTTTTATGGATTGGAACTACTTTTATGTCTGTCTAGATAGCCAGCTGGTTCTGTAAGATTTTTTGTTTGTGTTAGTAGCAACTACTGCATTGATCAGTAAGTTTGTTACAACAACTTATGTTGTTTTGAGCTATCATTTCTTATGTTTCTTATTGAAGTTTTCCTATTTTTTAATGTCAGATTGTTGTTATGGCTGATCATAATCCAAAGTTTGAAAAGAAAGAGATGGTTCAGTTTGTATTTCTTCAAGAAAACAACAACTGAAGGTTGTATGCAAGCAGTAGATAAATAAATCAGCCTATTGGGTAATTCCCAACCTCTAGCTAATTGTTCTAGGCTGGGCGCTGGAGTGTGGAAAATGTGGAACTGAGGAAGTTCAAAGAAACAAATGTGGGGAGTGAAAGTTCAAAATGACGGAGAATATGAGTCTATGCAGTGTCCAAGTAGTCATTGAAGGTTAAATAGTTTATGGCATTCTTTAGTTATTGCGTGTGGAAGGCCTCGACTATTACTAGTAGCGAGTGCATGATAACCCTCTCCAAGGTGACTAGCTTGATGGCAGAGACACATCTAAGTACCAATAGCCTTGTGGGCTACATCTGAATGTTGTAAAGTGGATATAAGGCACAATCATGTTCTCTAGACTATATATAGTTTTCTTGTTCATATTGTTGTGATATGTTATGCATTCTGGATATTGTACAAACATAAATGAAAAACTAAAAATCAATGAAAGGTTATTCACATACTCCCTTTATTTATTTTTACATATATAAAGATGGGCATGCATGCTTCCATGTCTTCCCATCCAGGAGCAAAAAGTTAATACAAGCGCATGTGTGCCTATGTGAATGTTCAGCTATTTGTGCCCAATGTGTGATCTTGCCCCGGCTCTACTCACCCGTGTGCACGTCTTCCCCTACTTGCCGGATCACATATGTCCACCTATACCGGCTGACAACGTGTGCACCTCATCACCGATCGATCTTGTGTGAGCTCGACTCCTCCCCTGTCTATGTGTGTCTAGACACACACTAGCTTTGTTTGCGTGTGGTATCCATCCACACATGCCTTTCATGTCTTTTCAACATTTTTATCAATTTTCGGCCTTTTTATATGTCGGGTTTGGCATCATTTTTCGGCAATGTATGCCCATTCTCAGCATGAATATAATGTCGCTACTGATATCATTCCCGTCATTGTTTAATATGCTAAAAAACTTTTGACAGCATGCTTTTCCGCGGTATTTTTCTGGCATATTAAAAAATGTTGTGTAATGATAATATCGGCATAATTATAGACATTTCATGGCATGTTGTTATGCCGTGAAAGTTAACATTTGTTGTAGTGTTGGTGGCCACCATGACTTCCAGATGATGTTTTAGACTTTATTGTTTGTACATAATCGGCTTAGTAGGAAAGACGCTTTAGGGAGATGTGGTAGTTGATACCCCAACTTGGTTTTAATCATCATAATGCTAGTCGGTGTATTTGTAATTTCTTTGCATATCTCATCATAGAATAGCTCATGTAAGTACTCCTCATTCCACATTGTTGTGTGAGTATCAGTGAGTTCATTTACCTTATGTGATTGATTCAGTGGATCCATATGGAAGTCAATTAGCTCACTTGTCTCTCTATATGTTGAAGTCCTTATTGTTGCCCATACATGAACCAAGTCCCTCGAGAATTACAAGATCCTCTAAAAATTGATAATATGGGAGGCCTCTTATACTTATTGTATAGGACAACCAATAAGAACACCAAAAACCCAACCCGTAAAAAAAATCAATAGAGAGAGAAATTATTTTTTCAACATTAAATGAATTTTGTAATACTTAAAAAATTATGATTGGTCTCCTACTATTTTTCTATAGGAGGCCTCCTATAGGATAGGAGTCTGAGCTCCTCTCTACTCCTTTCATCTCTTTTTATACTTCCTTGTCTCTTTTTTAACATGTTTTTCCCTCCCAAAATTGTCTGTGATGTAATATGTTGCATTTTGACATAGTGACGCAAATGTCCATAATTGGATTTGGGACGCAATTCAGGGCGTCCCCCCACCTCAAACTGCTCTTCCCGTTGGATTAAATTTGTTTTTGATAAACGGTCATGAAATTCTATTAAAAGATCATAAAATCTACAGATCTGCAGGCTAGCACATGCAAGGGTACAAGTTCGGAGCAAAGACAAAAGCTAGTACGACGATGGAAAAGGAAAAACATAAGCGGTGAAGATAGATGTTTCATGGGGAGGCACCCCTTATACAAGCCTCAAAATGATGTAAAAACGTGAGCTAATAAAAACTAAAGATAAGCATTAGCACTTTTCAGAAGTCTAATTCTTCCTCCAAAATCTCCTCCAGGGTGTAGAAGACATCACCATTTGCTGTTTTGTTTTCCGGCCTTTCTTCAGCTGGAGTCATCCTAGATGACGTCGGCGCCTGTCCTGCAAGTATGTAGAATATTGAGATCTGATGTTATATTCAGTAAAATGATTTTGAGAGGATTTTTGGCATATGAAATTTCCTACGATTTTGTTCTATCCAAATATGCCATAAGATTGCGATAATTATGTCTTCTAGGTGGAAATTTGCTACTCTTTGGAGAGGTTTAATATTGAATGGCATTGTGGTTATATTTTGATTTTTAGTTCTATTATCAAGAAAGTTTTTAATAACGAGTTTTGTGACAATATAGTTTTAGAAGATATGATTTTTTGTTTAAGAGTCTGATTGGCAAAGATAGCATCTAGAGGGTCCAACAAATCCTCTCTTTGTAATGTTTTGATCTGTGAGAAGCTTGTTGTTTTGAAGGATCCAGAAGAAAATTTTATGTTTTTGAGACCATTTACTTTTCCAAGTAAGAGAGTTATTCAGTATGGTGTCTCTGTAAGTGAGGAAGGTGTAAGCTACCTTTGGGGGGTATAACTCCCCCCCATTTTCATGATATCTTATTTTGTGTTGAATTTCAGCTCATGTATGATGTTGGTGATTTCCGAATTATCAAGATTTGTGAGGAGGAACCACTTGAGTTTGTTTGATTTTTTGTTGGTGAGGAGGTTAAGGGCTTTGGCTATAGTGATGGAAGATAATTTTTTTGGTATAAACCATTGTGTGTGTTGGTTTTTGATGGAATTTTTATGGAACCAAGGGTCTTTCCAGAATTTTATATGGCAGTGGGTGTGTGGAGGAGTGTGGAGGAGATTTCTGATCAAAGGGATATGTCTGTTAATGTATTTCCTGAGAGGGGATGCAAATCATTTTGTGGTTTTGTGCCATGGTGGGATTTTTTTTTAGTATTTGTTCTGGATTAGGTCGCTCCAGATTTTGTTTTTGTTGTTGGCCAAGCTGTTAATGATCTTAGTCACAACTGAATAGGGACATAACAAGACTTTATATGATCTTAACATTTGTATGATCTCATTATTTAAGTCCTCCACCTGATGACATACATCATCGAGTAACATCCTTCTTTAGATAGTTATTATATAACATCATTATCTCATATATGAATAAAATAGAATAAATAGAAGATTGTTTTTATTATTAATCAAATTATTTACAAGATATATCATTAAAATCATCATATGATTGGCTCTCTGGACAGGCATTGCCAATAGAAATAACCAAAGAATATAATATTTTTGATCCAACATTACAATATGTTATATTATGATCTAGGTAGATGAGAAGTGTGGCATTAGATTTTTTTGGGTAGGTGGTTGTTGATGAATGATACGTTAATAGTAGTGTCTCTCCTCCCTCCCCACTTTCTTGTCATTCTCGAGCCTTGTGATTTGCATGGTTTGTGGAAATTTCCAAGACTTTTAGTACAACATACATATAATGCAATGTGATTATAAGATAATTGTAAAACAAAAAAATATTTTCAATTCATTAATTTGAAGTCAATTATAATATAATTTTTTATAAATAAAATAACAATATAAAAAGGTTTAAGTCAAAATATATGAAATGAAAAAGATAGTTTGATCAAGAACAATGTGTCCCTCCCACTTGGGACACATTCCACCCGCTTGACAACACCCCATCCCCTAGCACAATGCCAGAAGCAACACTTGTGGCAACAACTAGATCGGGACAGGAGGTACCATTGTGTCCCCTAATTGGGTCAACACATCCCAATGGGTTCCGGTTTGACCCAATAGTGGCCATTGTATCTTCAGTTTAATTTGTCTTCGGAAAGTAGGTCCGGAAATGGGTTAGATTTTGCTAGACCTGACTCGAATTAGATTAGATCTGATTGGATTCGAAAATAAATAAATCATATCTGAAATAGACCAAAATCTAAAAGTACCCGAGTGGACTCGAATTCATACGTACTCGATCCGAAATCAACTAGAGCCGACAGACCCGAAAATCATAAAAAATACTCTGGGTGTCGCCGCTGCAACGAGTCTCCAGTAGGCAAAAGACTGAGATGTTATACTTCAGTGTAAGGTCCTTGACAGCGAGCTGGGTGTCTTTGTCGCAAGCACCCTGTACATTCCAAGAGATGACCTTCATTTATCAGAATCAGCTAGGGTGGTGGTGCCCATCGACCTGGCTTCTTCTTCAAGATCTGGTAGGAGGGATGTCTTGGTTCTCTTCCTATTGGATGGGATCGAGGGACCCCCGGATTGAACCACCTTCCTAGTTCTGAGATGAATACCCACTGAATTCCGTCGAGGGCTTCAATAGGGATGAATTGGATAGTCCCTGGAGGACGTATCACCCATGGAGAAGGGTGTGGTGACGAAAGGGTGTGATTCCTGCGATCTGCCTGCGAGGACCGTATCTCCAGTTGGGTTCACCGCCGTGTGATTATCTTGATTCTGCGTGGTTGTGGAGCGATGAGTGACTGGACGCTGGGTGTTCGGGGGGGATCCGGTTGTTGTTCGTCCTGTCTATTACTTGTGCTGGAGCGGTCTTTGTTCAGCCTTGCGTTTCTCTTTCGTGATCGCCAATCAATGCCACTGGTTATGAGCTCCGCAACATTATCAGCATCGATAATTTCAGTAGAGACTTCGTCTCCTTCCTGCGTTTCTAGGGTTTAGAAACGGTTGTTTGAAGAAGGTTGTGGATTGTTTCCGGCACCTCTGGGTGGTCTCTGGTTACGTTGGATAGGCTTGGCGTAGATGCCATCCGTGAAGCCTGCAGTGAGCGGAGGGGGCGCCGGTGCCGGGGCACCGCCCGTAGATTGCTGCCTAAGTTCATTTTCCGCCGTGATGTGTTTGATGCAATCTCTTTCAAGATGTCCTGCGCGTCCGCAGTGCATACATATGAAGGGGATGTTTTCATATTCAATTCGGTAATGTTCGCCTTCGATCAAGATTTGTGGCGTCAAGGGTTGAGCTGTGTCCAGCTCCACGACTATTCTCGCAAAACGGCCCCATTTTTGCGTTAGGGTGTTGAGATCAACTTTGATTGTCTTCCCGATGGTGTCTCCTATCCTCACCAGCAGCACTTCCTTATAAAGGTGAATTGGAAGATTAGGAATCTGAAGCCAAGCAACCAAGCGCGGGACTGCAGCGGAATCTGGCCTGAACTCCGGTTGCCATCGTTGGACAGTAAGGTATGATCCGAAGAGCAGCCAAGGGCCACCCGCCAATGCATGGACGTAGTCGTCTTCTCTCTGCAACTGGACGACGAAGAAGTCGTTTGCAAGGTCAATGAGGTTAAAGCAGCCTTTTGGTTTCCACATGAGTTTCAGTCTGTCTTGGAGGGTAAGAAAGTCAATTTCTTTGGACAATAACTTGACGACGACCGTGAGTTCTATTATGATATAGGTGATTTAAAGAATATAAATTATTTGTAAATGAGAAGTGTGACATTAGATGTTTTTTTGGGTAGGTTAGTGTCTCTCCTCGCTCCCCACTTTCTTTGTCATTCTCGAGCCTTGTGATTTGCATGGTATGTGGAAATTTTCAAGACTTTTAGTACAACATACATATAATGCAATGTGATTATAAGATAATTGTAAAACAAAAGAATATTTTCAATTCATTAATTTGAAGTCAATAATAATATAATTTTTTATAAATAAAATAATAATATAAAAGGTTTCAGTCAACATATATGAAATGAAAAAGATAGTTCGATCAATAACAATGTGTCCCTCCCGCTTGGGACACATTCCACCCACTTGCCAACACCCCATCCCCTAGCACAATGCCACAAGCAACACTTGTGGCAACAACTAGATCGGGACAGGAGGAACCATTGTGTCCCCTAACGGGGTCAACACATCCCAATGGGTTCCGGTTTGACCCTGTAGTGGCCATTGTATCTTTAGTTTAATTTGTCTTCGGAAAGTAGGTCTAGCAATGGGTTAGATTTTGCTAGACTTGACTCGAATTAGATCAGATCCGATTAGATTTGAACACAAATAAATCAGATCTGAAATGGACCAAAATCTGAAAGTACCCGAGTGGACTGGAATTCATACATGCTCGATCCGAAATCAACTAGAGCCGACAGACCCGAAAATCATAAAAAATACTCTACTATAAAAATTTGAAGAAAAAAAATATAACAATCCTAAAACTCGATTCTACCGGACCCGGCCAAAATTAAAATAGACTCGAACTGACCCGACCCAAAACTCAATAGACAAGACCTTGATTTTCAAGTCGGGTCGGGTAAAGTAAGGTTGGGTACATGGTTTTTTGCCACCCTTAGACGGAAAGGGATATTTTGATTGTTTTTTAAAAAGCACAATTTAGTTATACAATTGACAAATGAATGAATGTCATTTTCATTTTTGGGGTTTTTACTACCCTTTGGTTTCTCCCAATTACCAGGTAGGACATTTGTAAGAGAATGTATGCTTTGCGGAAGTGTACTCGAATACTTGTACATAGCTGTTGATGCTACGATGTGGGAACGGCGCAGTAATAATTCTGTTAGAGCTGCTACCAAAAGATGTGCAGCAGCTCGAGGTTGCTGGGGCGGGACTAGGCCAGCTATGTTAAACTGAAGATATGCACCTTTGCCGGCGGTTGGGGTGGAGCAGTAAAGGTTAGGATGAGCCAGTCTGCAGGCCACAAGTTGCCGACGGCATAAATAGCTCGACCGCTGGCAACAAACAAGTGAACCATACGTGAACGTGCATGTAGGGAAGGTACGGTGCCGAGCATGTACGATGAGTGCATAAACTGGAAATGGGACGTAAACAGTACCTCTTGTAGCACACACTAGAGTGAGTGAGACGGTGAAAAGTTGTTTCAATACAAGTGTTAACGTGAACTTTTGCACTGTCGTGTGCATTTGTAGCTGTGAGTTGAGGATCCTTTTCTCAGATCCAAACAGTCACTCACTCACGGCCTACTGGGCTACCTCACGCAAACGCAGCCCCATTGATCCCCCACTCTATCCACCGTGGTCTTCGAGTGGTGGCTCGATGGAAGCCGCTAAATATTTAAGGTATTTTTGTAGATTATTTATTTTTATTGTCACAATGGCAATTTGTACAAAGATTTTTTTTTGCCAGATGGAAGTTGCCGTTTTAAAAATGAGATAATATTTCTTTTGTTTTGTACTGGTCTTTTGGTGTGGAAGCTGATAAAAGGCTCGCTCGGAAGGACAACGAAGAAAGATAAAATGTTGGGCTAGTTAGAATCCGATTTTAGAGAACGGTGACTGTGGGCCAGCAGGATTACGCAAATGGCAAAAATAGTCTTTAATTGATAGATTAAATCTTAATTACTTGGCGAAGGGGAGAAACGGAGCTATCGCATTTTACTTTAGGTTGGTGGGCGGTAGCCTAACATTCCCAAGCCACATGCGAATACGATGTAAGGTTATGTGTTAAAGATTAATGCTCATTTCCCATCCAACATTCGTCCTTTTGATTCCCCACTTAATGAAACTCTGGTTCCTTAGTTGTAAAGCTTGAGTCTTGACTTTGTTGGCCATTAACTTCACAACGGAACACCTCAATAACACATAAGTGGTTCTTTTTCTTTTAAACATGTTTATCCCTAGTTATATATGCACTTGAGAATTGGATTACCACTTGACGATGACACAGATAGTAAATATGTAATCTAATTGTTTATTAAGGGAAAAAATAAAATGGAATCATCAAAAGAAGAGGATTCCGATTCGAAGGATGTTCATTTCACTCACTTTTGCATTTCCATGCAGAAGGAATAAAGTCATCCTTATAACACTCGTTAGTTGGTTAAATTTGTAAAATAATCAGTTTGTTAGATACTTGTTGTGGAATTCTGACAAGAAAAGTTTATCGAAACAACTAAAGATTTTCTTTCACGATTCTATGATAAAAAATGCTCTTCTCCTCATATTGATTTTTAAAAAATATATACTAGAGGCTATTAAATTTCATCAGTTGTCTTATAAACCACTCTTCCACATCTAGTAAACCTTTGTGTTTGACATACTCTAGTATTTCAAGCCCCGACCCATAGAGAAAACATCAACAAGCGAAGGAGTCCTAGTGAAGAGCATAGGCCTTCTAGGTGCAACAACTTCCGCAGACACCATCCCCCAGCCAAGTGCTCCATGTGGAATCTTGAATATGAGAGAGATGACAAGAATCCCATCTTCCATGAGTGCGGCCAAGTTGGCTACATTCGATCAAAGTGTCATCAGCTCCAATTTGGGCTTCCCTCAGCTCAGTCGCCCATATAGCAAGAGTCACAACAACCACCTAGAAACTACAAAATGAGAAGGTGAGACGTTCCCAGTAGAGTGGCACACAAGACGTGTCTATGTTACGAATGTTGATGATTTTGAAGTTGATAATGGATCCAACGAAGGAAACTTACACCTGATAAGAAACACATGAGTGATTCACTAGAACCATACACCCTAGGCTTAGATGTGAAACCATGGAAGAGAAGAATCTTTGGATATGTGTGAGCTATCTAGATGGACTAAATTCTACCCTTAGGTGATTAGTGGGGATATAGTTTGGTTCATATAAATGGTGGATACGTGTACTTTTTAATTGTATAACTTAACTGAGGGTAGTTTGACCTTCTTTAAATAATATAGCCACTCCCACAATAGGTATATTAAATCAGTATCTAACAGTCTGACTCAACTGCAAAGTTTCTCATGTTTCAACTCAACATCTGTTTGATATAAATAAGAAGAGCTAGTGCATCTCCCATTTCAACACTACCATTGAAGGTATAGAGCTCCACAACCATTGGCAACTCCTTGCCTTCATCATCATGTAGAATGCATCCCACCCTAATCCTCCCCTCTTTGTTAATAGCAATATCACAATTCAATTTTGCAGAACCCCTGATCAGTTTCTGCCATGTGGTTAGCTACTGGGCTTCCTCTTGTGACCAGTTATATCATGTAATGTTGTAAATAGACTACTTGGCACTTGTGGTAGATGATCCAAGACAAATTGTTTGTAGTGGAAAAGAAAACCATGACTTTTTAGTTTCCTTACATAAGAATAGCATATGCGTGATGGTTTCTGTTAGAACAAGTTACACTAAACGAGATTATTCAAAACATAAAACACAATCAATCATAAATTAATCAAATACCCAAAAATTGAGTAAATTAAAACCAATTTAAAAGGTAAGACCATTGGTTGTTTACATAAGTAAACACCTTGGATAAACCACCTATGAAGTCCTTGATTTGTGTTCTAGAAAGAGTCTCCATCTAACCCTAGACATCCCTTGATTAACAACACAAAAAGTTCCATTGAGGGTAGGGTAAAACCCACAATCGACTGTTCAGTTAAAACAAGCCATCCATTGTCAACAAGTAAGCTCCTTAAGTTGATCATATAAAGGAAACCATCTAAATCACATTATTAGGACCAACATATTACATTATCCATCATTCCACTTTATTGGAGGAATAAACATTAGATCTTGACCATTGGGTCAAGTTCATATGTTAAAACCATCAATTACAGTATAGGTCCGACCATTGCATCAAGTAACCCATGAAACTATTGGTCTAAGGCTTAATTGATGCTACAACTATATGATTAACTCACCATAGGTTTTGGAGACCTGATCCACCATCATTAGTGACCATTAAGTCACCATAGGTTGTTAGATCAGCACTATATTCATTAATCTGTATCAAATATTAAGCTAATGTCATCATTGATTGATAACATCAGTACGGTACTTTATGGTTGATCATTAAAATTCTAATTGATCCAAAACCTGACCTAAGGGGATGGCCATAGGTTGTCACCATCATCTGACACCTTTGATCTTGACCATCAATTGTCATGAAGACAACACCATAGGGTTGTTGCAATGGTACCATCATCGGGTCATGGGTTTATAGAAGAAATCAGCTTTAAACCCTAAAATTGACCATTGGTTGATAGGTGTTTAGCACCATAGGTTGTCAAACTAACCTGATCCAAGTCATATTATACCTTAGGAACAACGTATACATGATCAAATGTTCATCTAGAACTGAAATCAGAATAGGGAACATTATAAAAATTGAAATCCAAGTCAAGCATAGCTTTTTAGTGCATGAATCATCATTTTCACGCAAGAACATGAGCTAGCAAGCTTATGGTAAGAAGTAAACGTGGAGCAAGTTATAAAACTTGTCTCTAATGAGAAGCTGAAACCCCACACAAAAGAAAACTTGAGTAGGTAGGGTAGAAAATCTAAGCATAAGCTATGAACTCGTCCATCTAGCACATTTCTTCATCAAATGAGCAAACCCTAAGCATAAGGAGCAAGAAAGGTAGGGTTTTAGAGTTTTAGAGAAATTTATACCATGGAACAAAAAGGTTCCGACCTGGAGGAAGGTCTAAGGAAGGGGCAAGAGAAATAGATAAGGAAGGAAGAAAATAACTTTCCTTGGTCGAAATCCCTAGAAGATGACCTTGGAAATCCTAGGTAGGGCTAGATGGAGCTCTAGGAGACCTTCTTCTCCAAAAAGAGGTTGTCTTCTACCTAAGAGCACTTGGTTCTATAGAAAAACAGGGTGGAGTCGTTGCTTCAGGTTAGAGGAAATAGAAAGAAAGCAAATTTTCATTCTTGGGTAAGGAAGAGGTAAATATAGCCCATGGATAAGGATGGAAGCAAACATGAGGTGTAAAAGTAGCTTCCCCATGTGTCTATGGCCTTAAACTATTAAGAATATACAAGCACACACACAAGAAGCTCCCCCACCATCCATATAGACCTTATTAGCTTTCCTTTGTCGAATTTTCAAGCCAATCAAATAATATATTAGTTGATAGCTACTAAAGGTAGCTCATCCGTGAAGGGGTAAATCCTAAAATATCCTTAGAAAAACACATTCAAACCAAGGTTTAAATAGGCGTCTGATGGCTCAACAACCTCAAGAATGATGAGATAATATCCAAGGAACATAATGTAAGTGATAAATTGTAAATGAAACCTCTCAATTGGGTAAATTGCAGAAAAGTCCAAAATGTGCATAAAATTGCATAACGTGCTCAAAGAGTGTCCAAATTGGACTAAATTTGAAACTTAAGTTTGTCTTATGATTTAAAAGCATATTATAAGGTTATATTAGAGTTATAAAAATTAAATTATGATAATTAAGCTTATTCAACTCATTAAGTAAGTTTAGGGGCCTTACAATTTTCTTCTTGGTTTTGCACAAGGGACATACTTCATTCATGTTACAATATAGAATAAAGAGTCTACGCATGGTTGCCAGGCTTCTTGAACATAGTCTCCATATAAAATAGGATAGATTTGGTGGCCACCCTGACTTCCAGATGATGTTTCAGACTTTATTGTTTGTACATAATCGGCTTGATCGAAAAGACGCTTTACGGAGATGTGCTAGCCGATACCCAACTTGGCTTTAATCATCATAATGCTAGTCGGTGTATTTGTAATTTCTTTGCATAACT
This sequence comes from Alisma plantago-aquatica, assembly GCA_963693085.1. Classification (NCBI taxonomy): domain Eukaryota; kingdom Viridiplantae; phylum Streptophyta; class Magnoliopsida; order Alismatales; family Alismataceae; genus Alisma; species Alisma plantago-aquatica. The sequence goes on along the minus strand of OY856412.1, from coordinate 70,636,088 downwards.
CCTCAGAGAACAGCTCATGTAAGTAATCCTCATTCCACATTGTTGTGTAAGTATCAATGAGTTCATTTACCTTATGTGATTAGTTCAATGGATCCATATGGAAGTCAATCAGGTCACTTGTCTCTCTGTATGCTGAAGTCCTTGTTGTTGCCCATACACGAACCAAGTCCCTTGAGAATTACAGGCTCCTCTAAAAACTAATAATATGGGAGGCCTCTTATACTTATTGTATAGGACAACCAATAAGAAGACCAAAAACCCAACCCGTAAAAAATCAATAGAGAGAGAAATTATTTTTTCAGCATTAAAATGAATTTTGTAATACTGAAAAAATTATGATTGGTCTCCTACTATTTTTCTATAGGAGGCCTCCAATAGGATAGGCATCTGGGCTCCTCTCTACTCCTTTCATCTCTTTTTCTACTTCCTTGTCTCTTTTTTTAACATGTTTTTCTCCCTCCCAAAATTGCCCGTGATGTAATATGTTGCATTTTGACATAGTGGCGTAAATGTCCATAACTGGATTTGGGATGCAATTTAGGGCGTCCCCCCACCTCAAACTGCTCTTCCCATTGGATTAAATTTTTTTTGATAAACGACCATGCAATTCTAATAAAAGATCATAAAGTCTACAGATCTGCAGGCTAGCACCTGCAAGGGTACAAGTTCGGAGCAAAGACAGAAGCTAGTACGACGATGGAAAAGGAAAAATATAAGTGGTGAAGATAGATGTTTCATGTGGAGGCACCCCTTAGACAAGCCTCAAAATGATCCCATCTTCCATGAGTGCGGCCAAGTTGGCTACATTCGATCAAAGTGTCATCAGCTCCAATTTGGGCTTCCCTCAGCTCAGCCGCCCATATAGCAAGAGTCACAACAACCACCTAGAAACTACAAAATGAGAAGGTGAGACGTTCCCAGTAGAGTGGCACACAAGACGTGTCTATGTTATGAATGTTGATGATTTCGAAGTTGATAATGGATCCAACGAAGGAAACTTACACTTGAACTCATATATTATTATAGATACTTTTTTGTTATCAGTATGATTGTTATCAATTACCTAAATCATGAATAGATATGAACATTTAGTTGAACTAGGTGAAGACTAAAGTTAGTACACAATGGGTTGTTGAATCTTGACTTGGTTCACATATTGATTTTGGCTCCATGTTTGGAATTTCGTCACTGGTTTTTTCATCATTTTTCAGAATTATTCTCATGATGTGCGTAAAAAAAAGGAAAAATTAACATTTTGCTGGATTTTATCAGGATTGCCTAAACCAAGTCACACTTGGTGAAGTTGTAAGTGTAGGGTAACCCTTAGATAAGAACAACATGGGTGATTCACTAGAACCATACACCCTAGGCTTAGATGTGAAGCCATGGAAGAGAAGAATCTTTGGATATGTGTGAGCTATCTAGATGGACTAAAATCTACCCTTAGGTGATTAGTGGGGATATAGTTTGGTTCATATAAATGGTGGATACGTGTACTTTTTAAATGTATAACTTAACTGAGGGTAGTTTGACCTTCTTTAAATAATATAGCCACTGCTAAAATAGGTATATTAAATCAGTATCTAACAGTCTGACTCAACTGCAAAGTTTCTCATGTTTCAACTCAACATCTGTTTGAAGGTATAGAGCCCCACAACCATTGGCAACTCCTTGCCTTCATCATCATGTAGAATGCCTCCCACCCTAATCCTCCCCTCTTTGCTAATAGCAATATTACAGTTCAATTTTGCAGAACCCCTGATCGGTTTCTACCATGTGCTTAGCTACTGGGCTTCCTCTTGTGACCAGTTATATCATGTAATGTTGTAAATAGACTGCTTGGCACTTGTGGTAGATGATCCAAGACAAATTGTTTGTAGTGGAAAAGAAAATCATAACTTTTTAGTTTCCTTACATAAGAATAGCATATGTGTGATGGTTTCTGTTAGAACCTGTTACACTAAACGAGATTATTCAAAACACAAAACACAATCTATCATAAATTAATCAAATACCCAAAAACATGAGTAAAGTAAAACCGATTTCAACGTCAACACCGGCTAAGAAATATTTGCATAAGAGCTTAACATCTTTCTTATATCCATATTATGTCGATAATTTGATACAAATTGTTCTATCATCTTAGCCACAACATATATACATAGGAGAACAATATTTGTATATGCCACACAACAAAGATTAACTTGCTAACCAAATTCCGATTCGTTTGAAACACCATATACAAACTTTTTCTACCCAGACCTGAGAGTACAGGGTTGACTCTAGGACACACTAGACATCTAATCAACTTTCTCAAGGATTCATTACTATAGCTCCTCTTTACTGCCACATGTTTGTTTTCGTCACTTCCGATTACCTAAAAAAATATGGCAAACCATAAGGGTGAGACCCATGTCCCAACAAGAGATATAACCTCCAACAACGCTTATTGATTACAACATTTTAAATAGTAGATAACGAAGCATTTGGAGTATTTAATAATATAGATTGAATAGTTCAAGTATGCTAAATAGATTAAGCAATTAATCTTAGCAACAAGTATGATCATCAATGCATATACAGTTAACAAATAAATCCATTTCTTTAGATAGATATCTACTCAAATATCATCAAATTGCATCTAATAACAATCATTATCATTAATCTGACTATCATCATATTCCTTGGTAACAACACAAGTAATCTAGTAGCATAAGCATCCCTGACATCATGAATATGTTGAGTAACATAGTATGGCTATCAATATTGGCATCTCAAATAAAGGGAACAGATCTATATCATAAGTATAACTAACATCATACGAATGTTGATGATTTCGAAGTTGATAATGGATCCAACGAAGGAAACTTACACCTGATAAGAAACACATGAGTGATTCACTAGAACCATACACCCTAGGCTTAGATGTGAAACCATGGAAGAGAAGAATCTTTGGATATGTGTGAGCTATCTAGATGGACTACATTCTACCCTTAGGTGATTAGTGGGGATATAGTTTGGTTCATATAAATGGTGGATACGTGTACTTTTTAAATGTATAACTTAACTGAGGGTAGTTTGACCTTCTTTAAATAATATAGCCACTCCCACAATAGGTATATTAAATCAGTATCTAACAGTCTGACTCAACTGCAAAGTTTCTCATGTTTGAACTCAACATCTGTTTGATATAAATAAGAAGAGCTAGTGCATCTCCCATTTCAACACTACCATTGAAGGTATAGAGCTCCACAACCATTGGAAACTCCTTGCCTTCATCATCATGTAGAATGCATCCCACCCTAATCCTCCCCTCTTTGTTAATAGCAATATCACAATTCAATTTTGCAGAACCCCTGATCAGTTTCTGCCATGTGGTTAGCTACTGGCACTACTACAGAAATAGCATTCAGTGTCACTTTTCTGGGCGTCGGTTATTAAGGAAAACCGACGCCTATCATATAAGGCGTCGGTTGTTTAAGAAAACCGACGGCTATATTCGAAGACCAGCCAGACACGGGTACCGCTTTGTATTAAGCGTCGGTTGTTTATAAAAAACCGACGCTTAAATTCGCCCGCGAAATCCATTTTTTGATAAAAAAAAATAGTGTCATTGTCAGCGTCGGTTATATACCTAGAAAACCGACGCCTATGTGCGATGAAAATTTGCGCCGAAAATGTCACTTTCAGCGTCGGTTATCCTTGTATAACCGACGCTGAAGGTGGTTCCCGCCAAACATTTTCATGAAAATATCATCCAATTGGACGTTGGTTGTTGCAAACAACCGACGCTAAAGATGGTTAGGCGTCAGTTGTTGTAAACAACCGACGCTATTTGGGAACTTCATAACCCTCGATCGCCCGACTCTTCCCCTTTCTTCTGTTTCATTGCTACCCTATTTCCCTGTTGCGGCGATTTCTCCGGCTATTTCTCTGCTGCTGCTGCTAGTTTTTCTCTGGCGCCCCATCTCCGGCGTCCCCTCTCCGGCGCCCCTCTCCGGCGCATTTCTTCTCCGCCGCCCCTGCTGCCCGCCCTGCTGCGGCAACCGCCTGCGCCGCCGCCACGCCTGAGAACCGGCGCCGCCGCCACGCCTGGTGCCCACCTGCCTGCCCACCGCCGCCCTAGCTCCTTTCTTCCTACTCATGCCCGGCGCCACCCCCTTCTTCCTACTTCGACCACCACTGCTGGAAAAGGTATGTACTACTGGTTTCCTTATATACTAGTAATGCATGATTCGTTTTACTGATTTCCTTGCTGCTTTCAGTGATTAATGATTGGTACTACCGGTTAGTATTACTTTAGTGATTACTTTAATTCAACAATTCATAGTTTGTTATTTACAATTACTGATCTGCTTGCCGATTTTAATGATTAGAGATACTGATTAATAGTAAGTATTGATGAATACTTAGTTAATTACTGATTTGTTGATTAGATGTGTATAGAAGTTCCTTATAAATATATTTTTTATATACACATACATGTAATTTTGTATAAAATACATGATGTAGTGTGATCTTAAATCCTAGAGTGTACCCCTTTTGTTCTATGATGGTACCTATGACCCTAAATACATCCATAAGGGTCTATTGTATCCTAAAGAAGATTTATTTCTTACTTCTGCCCTAATTTTTATATGGATCTTAATCTTATATCGCTTACTCATAAATAAGGAAATATCCTCCCTTATGACCACCTTGATGTGTATGTCCCATATAATCCACATGTTGGACCCTAATGATACAAATTTTTTATGTTGAAAACGAATGTATGTTTCAAGTGTTGAACCTAATGTTGGACAATGTGTTTGTTATAGGTGGTACACATTTATTATATAAGAATGACATCACATGTGTTTGTTGGCCTAGAAAGTCAACAATCATTGTTCTTTATATTACTTGTACATTGGTATAAATTAGAATGAACATTCACGAAATTATATACTGTTTGTATGGAGTCCGGCTTCATTGTAGATATCTATTATTGTGTTTGTTGGCCTAGAAACCCGTCCAAGATTGACTCATTAGGAGTAAATCTTGGATAGTCCCCAGTTTGGGACTGTTCTTGAACACCTAATCTCACTTAGGATGTAAGTGTATAATGTGTATTGGGTTTTCAAGAAAATTTTGGTAGCATTTCCCCGTTTGTTCTCTAAGTACATATGTACTTAGAGAACAGCGGGGAAATGCTGCCGAAATTTTCTTGAAAACCCAATACACATTATACGCTTACTAGTGAGATTAGGTGTTCAAGGATGGGATAGGTGGTACACATTTATTATATATAAGAATGACATCACATGTGTTTGTTGGCCTAGAATGTGAACAATCATTGTTTTTTATATTACTTGTACATTGGTATAAATTAGAATGAACAATCACTAAATTATATACTGTTTGTATGGAGTCTGGCTTCATTGTAGATATCTATTATTGTGTTTGTTGGCCTAGAAACCTGTCCAAGATTGACTCATTAGGAGTAAATCTTGGATAGTCCCCGGTTTGGGACTGTTCTTGAACACCTAATCTCACTTAGGATGTAAGTGTATAATGTGTATTGGGTTTTCGAGAAACTTTTGGTAGCATTTCCCCATTTGTTCTCTAAGTACATATGTACTTAGAGAACAGCGGGGAAATGCTGCCGAAATTTTCTCGAAAACCCAATACACATTATACACTTACTAGTGAGATTAGGTGTTCAAGGATGGGATAGGTGGTACACATTTATTATATATAAGAATGACATCACATGTGTTTGTTGGCCTAGAATGTGAACAATCATTGTTTTTTATATTACTTGTACATTGGTATAAATTAGAATGAACAATCACTAAATTATATACTGTTTGTATGGAGTCCGGCTTCATTGTAGATATCTATTATTGTGTTTGTTGGCCTAGAAACACGTCCAAGATTGACTCATTAGGAGTAAATCTTGGATAGTCCCCGGTTTGGGACTGTTCTTGAACACCTAATCTCACTTAGGATGTAAGTGTATAATGTGTATTGGGTTTTTGAGAAAATTTTGGTAGCATTTCCCCGTTGTACTTAGAGAACAGCGGGGAAATGCTGCCGAAATTTTCTTGAAAACCCAATACACATTATACACTTACTAGTGAGATTAGGTGTTCAAGGATGGGATAGGTGGTACACATTTATTATATATAAGAATGACATTTGGGAGTTTGACTACATATTACGGTGGTACACATTTATTATATCGAGCTAAAATGTCATATTACGGTGTCATTGAGGACATTTGGGAGTTTGACTACATAGATTTCAAAATTCCGCTCTTTAAATGTAATTGGGTTGATAACACCAAAGGAGTTATAGTGGATGAATTGGGTTTCACTTTGGTGAACTTTGAAAAGATTGGCGAGAAGGGTGAACCATTCATATTGGCATCACAGGCGAAACAAATATTCTATATCGATGATCCTGCGAATGATAAATGGTCGGTTGTTCTTCATGATAAAAGACAGTTCATTGAAGATCCTATAGATGAAGAAGAGTACTATGATAAGTATGATGACTCCAGTCCATTCTCAGTTGGGTTGCCCACTCCACAAAATATTGAAGCTAATGATGACTTATATGTGCGCGGAGATCACAATGAAGGATTATTAATTGATAAAAGATCACAATTTTAGAGACATGTATGTTAATACAAATGCTAAATGTTTGCCTTTTTCTAGTTAATACAAATGCTAAATGTTTGCCTTTTTCTAGTTAATACAAATGCTAAATGTTTGCATTTTAAATGACATTTTCATATGGCTGACCATGATGAGCATGATGTCCATGATGAGCATGAAGTCCATGATGAGCATGCTGTCCATGACGAGCATGGCGAGGATACTAATGTAAGTTCTAAAAACATATCCTGTATTTCTATAAAATTCATTATCTTCTAGTTATGTCATATATCCTATATTTCTATATTGGGCTAATTTAGTGTGTTTTATTTTTGTCAAATTTTAGGTTGATGCACCTGTACCCATTGAAGCACTGGAGCAACTTGATGCGCAACACCAAACACTTAACAAGAAAAGGGGCATCACTCTGTTGAAGAAGTTATTAGCGCTAAGTGGTAGTGGATCCAAATTGTTGGTGGAGTTTGATAATGGAGGAAATCCAATTGGAGTGAACCACAATAATTTTGTAAACTATCTTGGGTGTACCACTCGGAGCCATTGTGGTGTTAAGTATGACAATTGGCATAAAGTTCCTCAAGGGAAAAAAGACTTGATATGGAAGGATTTATGCGTGAGTTATTATTATTTGCAATTCTATTTTGTAGATTACAAATTCTATTATTTGCAATTCTATTTTGGATACTAGTTAATAACATTTCTATTTTACAGAATCTGTTTGCATTGGATGAGAAGTTGCATCGTAAAAATGTGATGCAACGCGCTGGAAAGATGCTTAGGAATTATAGGACAAATCTGAACAGAGAATACATAAAAGAGGGTGATAAGAAGAAGAAGTCAGCCCTTGAACAATGGAACTTCTTGGACAAAGAAGATTGGGACAATTTTGTTGCTTCAAGAAAATCTGAAGAATTCAAGGTATTAGGCGTCACTCCCAATTTAATTAATATACATTGTATTCACCTATTCAAGATTAACATTTAGTGCTACTAACCAAATCTTTAATGTGCATACTAACTAGGCCCTCAGTGACGCACAAAAAGCAAGGCGTGCACTGAATGTGCATGACCACACTATGGGTCCAAAAGGCTATGCAAGCGTTCGCCAAAGACTACAGGCGGAGTCTGCGGCTACTCAGGAGTCTGCTCCTATTCAGGAGTCTGCCACACCCATGCCTCGCCATGATATCTGGATAGCTGGCAGGCAAAACAAGAAGGGTGAAATAAAGAAGCCTGTAACTGCTGAGGCGGCTGCAAAAATGGTAAAATACAACTCTTAGAGAAATCGTTTGAATATTGATTATTTGTGGTGTTAACTTACCAATTTCTGTTTATGGTGATTAGCGGGAGCTGCACGAGCAGAGGAAACAAGGCACGTTCATCCCTCAGGGCACAAGGGATGAATTGACAGTTGCTCTGGGTAACCCAGAGCATCCTGGACGTGTTAGAGGTGCCGGCGCTGGTGTTGGCATCAAAGCATTCTTTGGGCCATCCCAGCGCAAACCCAGAGCGGGACTTTCTCAAGAAGAGGTAACCTATTCTTTTTTTAGAATGTTACTGCAAAAGGAAATTCATTAATAAGAAGCTAATGTTTCTTTTATCCATGTATAGGAGAATAAGAGAGTTGAGGATTTAGTTGCTAAGAAGGTCAACGATGTAGTTGCTGAGAAGGTCAAGGAAGAATTGCTGCGGTGGCAGGCATCTCAGGCTTCCAATACGCCTATGGCGACCCACTCTTCTCCTGATGCACAGACTGCGAGTAATCCTGGAGATCCATCGCCTAGCACGTCTGCTGTAAGTATTGTTTATGACATTGTAGCTAGTCTTTTCAAGATGATATGTTTTCAAGATTATATGTATATATGTATAACATTCTATACGTAAATTTGTAGGCATTGAAGCCATGCCGCTTAAGAATACAAGACTATGTTTTTGCAGAGGTGCAAGCTTACCCGTCCCTTCCTGGGGAAAGGTTTCACGGGACTCCAATGCCACATGGCTATGTTCGTGTGGGCCCATTACGTGTGTTACCCGATTGGAGGGAAGTTGTGTTGCCATATGCCCACCCAGATATTGATACACTTGGTGAGGCAGAAGGCGGGGTCATATTGTGGCCCAAAGCAGATGTCGTCTACACGACTGAAATTGTAAGATAAATTTACATTGATTTAGACTGTTAATGTGTATATATTATGTCAACTGATCTGAAATTATATATACAGGTTAAAAAGAAGACACCAGGAGCACCTAGGCCTCCACCTCCACTTCCCGCATTACCAACTTGGGTTCCAACTGACCTAACATACCCGTTAGGTCCTGCTTGTAGGGGAATGGCATGTTGGCTACGTGCACATAATATACATTGCCCTATAATAGTTTCTTTAGATGCAGATTATGCAGGTCGATCATACGATAGCTCTTTATTTATACAAGATATTATTGAGCTGTTTATGTATGATTGGCCGAATACATCAATGATAGAGACATGGATAAGGTGAGATCTTGTTTATACATCCATATACCTTGTGTAAGATCTGGTGATCTGGTTTCTTATATATTAATGCATACGTAATATATGTTTTGCAGCTACTTAGTCGAAGATCATTGCAAACAATTTGCATTTGATCATGTGGGATTTTTGATTCCATCATTGATTAGTATGGTAGCTAAAGACCCTGATAATGTTCAACAATACTGTATAGATGCTTTTACAATTTTTGGTCAGTAAAAGAAGACGATAATAATAGCTCCATTCAGTGTCAAGTAAGTTTACTTTATTTATAATTTGGACTTAAGAAAATTCCATTTTTATTGTGCATTTTGAGTTATTAATTGTTAACTTTTTACCTCTAGCGGTAAACATTGGGAGTTACTAGTTATTGTCCCCGGGACGTTCACTGTTTATTATCTAGATCCCGCGGGAAGTACATTAAACACTAAAATTGGACACGTAATGAGAATGCCATTATTCTGGTGAGAAATATTTCATTTTTATATCCGTTAACATCTTTTATTACATTACTATTTACTTATGCAATTTATTGTGTTATATTAACATGTATGGGTTTAGATGCATTCAAAAAGGCTGGAGGAACGGTCCCAAGGAAAAAGAACCAGCCAATAAATTGGCAAAACGTACAAGTAAGTTCCCGACTCGAATATATATATTATTGATGTGAATTGTGCTTAGTTGTATTATTTTGTATGTTTCAATTTATAGTGTGCTACACAAGACAATGGCTGGGCATGCACATACTATGTGATGCGATTTATGCAGATGATTATCAAATATGCCGCATTGGACATCGATACCATACATGAGGTATTATATATAGTCTCATTAGTTAGTATGAAATATATCAATCTTATCTTATTTTTATATTATTACTTATATATATACATCATTCTCTTTGCAGGTGTTTAAAACTGACAACACTACAGGTAAACTCTTAAAAAATATACATGCTCCATATACGATGGAAGCATTAAATGAAGTAAGAGAAGAATGGGCAAAAGCCATACAAGCAGTGGCAACTGTAAGATATAATTGGGATGTTGATAGCGATAATGAATGATACTTTGTAAATGAATATTTCTGAATGTTAATACATGTATTTGAATGTTTCTATATGTGTGAATGTGAGAATTGAGTTGATGTCTGAATGTATGTACTTGTGTGAAATTTTCTTTGTGACTTTTGTAGGTTTGCGGCATGTTTGTAGGCTGATATCAATGGATGTCATAAACCTGCAGTTCAGAAAACTGAACTGCAGGTTCTCATCCTGCTGACCAGCCACAGCAGGCCTACAAATTGATATGAAAAAAAATATATATATAAATAGGCGTCGGTTATTTATAGAAAACCGTCAGCAAATACATACAGCGTCGGTTATTTATAGATAACCGACGCCTGATGTGGCCAAAGCAGTCCTGGAAATGGCGTCGGATATTCGTATCGAACCGACGCCTATTTAAACAACCAGGCGTCGGTCTTTTAGTAAATCACCGACGCAGAAAGTGCCCTAGATGACGCCGTTTTCTGTGGCGCGAACCCTTTTGGTGTCGGTTGTCTACTAAAAGACCGACGCCTATAGGTTAAATAGGCGTCGGTTAAAAAACCGACGCCGAAATGTTCGACCTTTAGCGGCGCCCACATAGGCGTCGGTCGGAAACCGACGCCAAATGGGGTTAAAAGATCGACGCCAAATGGGGTTTCTGTAGTAGTGTGGGCTTCCTCTTGTGACCAGTTATATCATGTAATGTTGTAAATAGACTACTTGGCACTTGTGGTAGATGATCCAAGACAAATTGTTTGTAGTGGAAAAGAAAACCATGACTTTTTAGTTTCCTTACATAAGAATAGCATATGCGTGATGGTTTCTGTTAGAATAAGTTACACTAAATGAGATTATTCAAAACATAAAACACAATCAATCATAAATTAATCAAATACCCAAAAATTGAGTAAATTAAAACCAATTTAAAAGGTAAGACCATTGGTTGTTTACATAAGTAAACACCTTGGATAAACCATCTATGAAGTCCTTGATTTGTGTTCTAGAAAGAGTCTCCATCTAACCCTAGACATCCCTTGATTAACAACACAAAAAGTTTCATTGAGAGTAGGGTAAAACCCACAATCGACTGTTCAGTTAAAACAAGCCATCCATTGTCAACAAGTAAGCTCCTTAAGTTGATCATATAAAGGAAACCATCTAAATCACATTATTAGGACCAACATATTACATTATCCATCATTCCACTTTATTGGAGGAATAAACATTAGATCTTGACCATTGGGTCAAGTTCATATGTTAAAACCATCAATTACAGTATAGGTCCGACCATTGCATCAAGTAACCCATGAAACTATTGGTCTAAGGCTTAATTGATGGTACAACTATATGATTAACTCACCATAGGTTTTGGAGACATGATCCACCATCATTAGTGACCATTAAGTCACCATAGGTTGTTAGATCAGCACTATATTCATTAATCCGTATCAAATATTAAGCTAATGTCATCATTGATTGATAACATCAGTACAGTACTTAATGGTTGATCATTAAACTTCTAATTGATCCAAAACCTGACCTAAGGGGATGGCCATAGGTTGTCACCATCATCTGACACCTTTGATCTTGACCATCAATTGTCATGAAGACAACACCATAGCGTTGTTGCAATGGTACCATCATCGGGTCATGGGTTTATAGAAGAAATCAGCTTTAAACCCTAAAATTGACCATTGGTTGATAGGTGTTTAGCACCATAGGTTGTCAAACTAACCTGATCCAAGTCATATTATATCTTAGGAACAACGTATAAATGATCACAGGTTCATCTAGAACTGAAATCAGATGAAATCCAAGTCAAGCATAGCTTTTTAGTGCATGAATCATCATTTTCACGCAAGAACATGAGCTAGCAAGCTTATGGTAAGCAGTAAACGTGGAGCAAGTTATAAAACTTGCCTCTAATGAGAAGCTGAAACCCCACACAAAAGAAAACTTGAGTAGGTAGGGTAGAAAATCTAAGCATAAGCTATGAACTCGTCCATCTAGCACATTTCTTCATCAAATGAGCAAACCCTAAGCATAAGGAGCAAGAAAGGTAGGGTTTTAGAGCTTTAGAGAAATTTATACCATGGAACAAAAAGGTTCCGACCTGGAGGAAGGTCTAAGGAAGGGGCAAGAGAAATAGATAAGGAAGGAAGAAAATAACTTTCCTTGGTCGAAATCCCTAAAAGATTACCTTGGAAATCCTAGGTAGGGCTAGATGGAGCTCTAGGAGACCTTCTTCTCCAAAAAGAGGTTGTCTTCTACCTTAGAGCACTTGGTTCTATAGAAAAACAGGGTGGAGTCGTTGCTTCAGGTTAGAGGAAAGAGAAAGAAAGCAAATTTTCATTCTTGGGTAAGGAAGAGGTAAATATAGCCCATGGATAAGGATGGAAGCAAACATGAGGTGTAAAAGTAGCTTCCCCATGTGTCTATGGCCTTAAACTATTAAGAATATACAAGCACACACACAAGCAGCTCCCCCACCATCCATATAGACCTTCTTAGCTTTCCTTTGTCAAATTTTCAAGCCAATCAAATAATATATTAGTTGATAGCTACTAAAGGTAGCTCATCTGTGAAGGGGTAAATCCTAAAATATCCTTAGAAAAACACCTTCAAACCAAGGTTTAAATAGGCGTCTGATGGCTCAACAACCTCAAGAATGATGAGATAATATCCAAGGAACATAATGTAAGTGATAAATTGTAAATGAAACCTCTCAATTGGGTAAATTGCAGAAAAGTCCAAAATGTGCATAAAATTGCATAACGTGCTCAAAGAGTGTCCAAATTGGACCAAATTTGAAACTTAAGTTTGTCTTATGATTTAAAAGCATATTATAAGGTTAGATTAGAGTTATAAAAATTCAATTATGATAATTAAGCTTATTCAACTCATTAAGTAAGTTTAGGGACCTTACAATTTTCTTCTCGGTTTTGCACAAGGGACATATTTCATTCATGTTACAATATAGAATAAAGAGTCTACGCATGGTTGCCAGGCTTCTTGAACATAGTCTCCATATAAAATAGGATAGATTTGGTGGCCACCCTGACTTCCAGATGATGTTTCAGACTTTATTGTTTGTACATAATCGGCTTGATCGGAAAGACGCTTTACGGAGATGTGCTAGCCGATACCCAACTTAGCTTTAATCATCATAGTGCTAGTCGGTGTATTTGTAATTTCTTTGCATAACTCCTCAGAGAACAGCTCATGTAAGTAATCCTCATTCCAAGTTGTTGTGTAAGTATCAATGAGTTCATTTACCTTATGTGATTAGTTCAGTGGATCCATATGGAAGTCAATTAGGTCACTTGTCTCTCTGTATACTGAAGTCCTTGTTGTTCTCCATACACGAACCAAGTCCCTTGAGAATTACAGGCTCCTCTAAAAACTAATAATATGGGAGGCCTCTTATACTTATTGTATATGACAACCAATAAGAAGACCAAAAACCCAACCCGTAAAAAAATCAATAGAGAGAGAAATTATTTTTTCAGCATTAAAATGAATTTTGTAATACTAAAAAAATTATGATTGGTCTCCTACTATTTTTCTATAGGAGGCCTCCAATAGGATAGGCATTTGGGCTCCTCTCTACTCCTTTCATCTCTTTTTCTACTTCCTTGTCTCTTTTTTTAACATGTTTTTCTCCCTCCCAAAATTGCCCGTGATGTAATATGTTGCATTTTGACATAGTGGCGTAAATGTCCATAACTGGATTTGGGATGCAATTTAGGGCGTCCCCCCACCTCAAACTGCTCTTCCCATTGGATTAATTTTTTTTTTGATAAACGACCATGCAATTCTAATAAAAGATCATAAAGTCTACAGATCTGCAGGCTAGTACCTGCAAGGGTACAAGTTCGGAGAAAAGACAGAAGCTAGTACGATGATGGAAAAGGAAAAATATAAGTGGTGAAGATAGATGTTTCATGGGGAGGCACCCCTTAGACAAGCCTCAAAATGATGTAAAAACTTGAGCTAATAAAAACTAAAGATAAGCATCATCACTTTTCAGAAGTCTGATTCTTCCTCCAAAATCTCCTCTAGAGTGTAGAAGACATCACCATTTGCTATTATGTTTTTCGGCCTTTCTTCAACTAGAGTCATCCTAGATGACATCGGCGTCTCTCCTGCAACTATGTAGAATATCGAGATTTGATGTTATCTTCAGCAAAATCATGTTGAGAGGATTTTTGGCATTATTAAATTTCCTATGATTTTGTTCTATCCAAATATGCCATAAGATGGCGATAATTATGTCTTTTGGGTGGAAATTTGCTACTCTTTGGAGAGGTTTAATATTGAATGGCATTGTGGTTAGATTATGATTTTTAGTTCTATTATTAAGAAAGTTTTTGATAATGAGTTTTGTGACAAGATAGTTTTTAAAGATATGATCTGTTGTTTTAGAGTCTGATTGGCAAAGATAGCATCTAGAGGGTCCAACAAATCCTCTCTTTATAATGTTTTGATCTGTGAGAAGCTTGTTGTTTTGAAGGAGCCAGAAGAAAATTTTATTCTTTTGAAACCAATTGCCTTTCCAAGTAAAAGAGTGATTTGGTATGGTGCATCTGTAAGTGAGGAAGGTGTAAGCTGTCTTTGGGGAGTAGAGCTCCCCCCATTTCCATGATGTCTTATTTTTTGTGTTGAATTCCAGATCATGTATGATGTTGCTGATTTTCGAATTATCAAGATTTGTGAGGAGGAACCACTTGAGTTCGTTTGACTTTTTGCTGGTGAGGATGTTAAGGGATTTGGCTGTAGTGATGGAAGGTAATTTTTTCAGTATAGACCATTGTGTGTGTAGGTTTTTGATGGAACCAAGGGTCTTTCCAGAAGTTTATATGGAAGTGGGCATGTGGAGGGTGTGGAGGAGATTCCTGATCAAAGGGATATGTCTGTTAATGTATTTCCAGAGAGGGAATGCAAATCGTTTCGTGGTTTTGTGCCATGGTGGGATTTTTTTGTAGTATTTGTTCTGGATTAGTTCGCTCTAGATTTTGTTTTTGTTGTTGGCCAAGTTGTTAATGATATTAGTCACTAAGCATAGAGCTTAAGTTTCAATATCTATGATGCCCCATCCTCCAAATCTTATAGGGGCTGAGATAGTTTTCCAGTTAATAAGGTGAAGATGTTTTTTATTGTCCTGAGAGTGTTTGTGGTTATTCCAGAGAAAACACCTCCTGATTTTTTCGATGGTATTTTTTGTTTTGGTAGGTAGTGGAATACTGCTGAGGTAGTGAGTAATGATGGGGGTGATGACACTATTTAGGAGAGTTAGGCAGCCAGCAAGGTTGAGGAAGTTATTTGTTCAAGAGTTTAGTTTGGTGTTGATCTTGTCTATGATGGGGACCCAAACAGAATGAGTGATGTTGTGGGGGGTGATGGGTAGGTCAAGATAATTTGTCAGGAATTCTTCTTGCTTGCATTTGAGGAGGGTTTTATATCTGTTGATAATGTGTCGGTCAGTGTGAACACCAAAGATGGAGGACTTTTGGAGGTTAATTTTTCGTCCTGATATGTAAGAAAATATATCAATGACTCTAATGGTATTTATGATGGTGTCGTCTTTTGGTGAAACCAAAATGATGGTATCATCCGCAAACTGTATGATGTTTTCCTTACATTCAGAGGGGGAGGAAATTAGTCCATGGGAAGAGCCAAGCTTGATCATCTTTGTGAGAATGGAGGTCACAATTGTGAATAGGTAAGGGGATAGAGGGACTCCTTGTCTAATCATGTTTGTGTTTTTGAAGTATCCAAAGGGTGAACCATTTATAATTGTGGAAAAGTGATTAGTGAATATATAGGCATGTATCCATTCTATCCATGGATCTGGGAAACCAAATCTTGCAATAGTTTTGATGAGACAATTCTAGTTGATGTAGTCAAAAACTTTCTCAAAATCCAGTTTGATAGCTATCAGAGGGGTTTTATTTATTTGGCATAGATGAATAGTCTCGTTTACCATCAGGTATGCATCTTGGATATTTCTATCTTTAAGAAAGGCATTTTGGTTGAGGGGAATGATGTTGTTAATGTAAGGTTTTAATCTATTTTCCAAGGTTTTTGCAATGATCTTGTAAGATGTGTTGATGAGGCTGATAGGACAAAATTGTTTTATATATTCAGGATGATCAATTTTTTTGATGAGGACATTGAAGGTTTTATTTAGATGCTTGAGAATGTTGTGAGCATTGTTGTGGTTGTGGATTTCTTGGAGCAAGGCCAAGAAGTCTTTCTTGAAATGATTCCAGTTGGCAAGGTAGAATTCCACATTTAGTCCATCAGGTCCAGGAGACTTGTTTTTGCCAAGAGACTTTATAGTTGTATCAAGCTCATCAGAACAGAAAGGCTTGATTAAGTTTGATGGAGAAACAATCTTTTTCGAGCAAAGAATCTGCCAATTTATTGATTTGAGGAAGGAGGGACTGTGATGTGTGTTAAAAATCTAACAAAAGTGTTCAACAATGTGAGAAATAATCATGTGTTTTTTGTGGTGATGACCCCTTATATGTTTAAAAAAACAATGATATTTCTTCTATGGTTATTGTTGCAAACTTTGTGGAAGAATTTTGTGTTTTTGTCCCCTTCCTTGGCCCAAGTGACCTTACTTCTTTTCCTCCACTTGACGTCACGACAGTTTTTTATATGATCAATCTCCGAATTGATGGTGAGAATCAGAGCAGGGTCAGCTGTGAGGTCACTATCAACATAGAGGTGTTGTAGTTCAAGATGTTTAAGAGTTTTGGCAAGGTTTTAGGGTTGACTGTGTTTCCAATCTAAGATCTTTTGTTTCATGAGTTTGGTGTTTCTCTGTCTGTGGTACCCCAAATTTCTTATTATGAGGTATGCCAACATCCAGCTATTTTCACAAAGATTGCCAAATTGGGGGTTTTTGAGCCAGAAATTTTCAAATCGATAAGATTTTTCCCCCAAATTTCCCTATGGGTATCAATGATTAAGGGAAAGTGGTCAAATATAGGTCTATGGGCTATATGGACAGTTGCAAGATGAAATTATTCTTTCCAAGAGGAGGAACAGATGAAATGGTCTAGCCTAGCTCTAGTATTTTATCTCGACCACGTGAAACCAACATTAGAGGGAGAGAGGTCTATCATTGTGTGTAGAGAGGAGGTGTATAAAAATTTTGTCAGATGGAGATAGGGCAGTGGTTGTGGAGACTACGTTTTTTCTGTTCATGATCCTGGTAATGAGGTTGAAATCTCCACCAAGAAGCCAAGGCTTGTGATGATAATCTTGCATGACATTTGATAATTCTGATAGAAAAAGAGATTTGTTATGACCTGGCTCACCATATAAGCCCGTAAAGGTCCAGCTGAAGTTGTCAGATGAATTTGTCAGGGATATAGAGATAGAGAAAGTTTTGAGATCCCAGTGAGAGATGTTGAAAGTGTTTTTGTTATATCCCACTAGGAGTCCTTCTTTAAAGCAATCAGGTGGGATTTGAAACCAATCAGTGATCTTGTTTCCCCCAATAGTTTTTAAAGAAAATTAAGAGAGGGTAGATTTGGTCTCTTGAATGGTAATAATGTCTATGTTAATTTTATAGATATGATATCTAATCTCTTTTCTTCTACGTGCGTTGGCCGCACCACAAACATTTCAGGATGTAATTTTCATTTTTTTCTAAAAGATTGCAAACAATCAATATAAAAACAAGATGCTATGTAGTTAAGAGATGCTCAAAAATTTTATTTTCTGGTTTGTCTCTCCTAGTGGCCTTTGGTTTGTCCAGTTCAATAATTTTTCTATGTTATTTAATGTTGTGTTTGCTATATTTTCTTCTTCAAACTGTATTCTTATTTTATTAACAAAGCTGGAGAAACTGTGAATATTAGGCCATGACGCCAAACCTTCAATATTGTCAATATTATGGTCTTCTAATGAGGCAGTTGGTGATAAGCTAGAGTTTAAAATAGTATCGGAGCTGGAAGATGAGAATATAGTACATGTTTCTGGAGCAGTGAAGATGTTCCTCCTGAGCATCCCATCAGGGCTGGTTTGCATGGTGTTGATGGACTTGATGATGCTTGTGTCCTTTCCTTTACTCTTCTTCTTTGGACTCTATGATGATTTAATCTCATCAATGATAGCTGTTTTGAGCTTCTTAATTGTGTACGGATCTAAGTTAAGAGAAAAGTTATCATCTTTTTTGATGGAGGAGAAAGGTTGAAACGTGCCATTGGGGGAGGGAAGAGAGTTTTTGGCAGGTGGTGAAAAAGTTCTTTGTCTTTTGAGACTATGAGATGTGTTAGAATCAGCTGAGGAGTTTATGGTGGCAGATTTTGTTTCCCAAACTAAGTTTCCTTTTCTAGGTTTTCTGATGGGATTGTAGGGTTTTTTATTGTTGATCGAGGAGTACCAGGAAGGAGGGTGAACAGAGAGGTTAGAGAAGGATGTTTTGATGTCAGTAGGGTGCTCAACAGATAGTTTGATGTTGTAGATGATTTCACCCAGCCTGATGTTGAGAGAAGGTAGGAGGGAGGTGGTTTGTTTGACAGAGAATAGACAGTAAGCTTTCATAAATTATGAAGGGTGTAAGGTCTCTGGACTGATGTATGGGAGAGTAGCCCCCACAGCATGGGCAATGACTCTGAAGACTTTGAATTCCCAAAGGTGGGGGGGAGATTTGATATAGCAACCCACCTGACTGGGCCTCCAAATCCTCAAGACCAGATGTCAACTTAGAAAGGTTGGCCTGAACAAAGTTGATTCCACAAGGGATCGTGAGAATTTGTCCGATAAGGTGATCAATCTTGGCACCTTCAGGAATAGAGTATAGAAGTTGTGAGGGCGAGAGAATCTTTAGTTTGAGCATTGTGTGTCCAGGGATAAGGAGGGCTATAGCTCTGGTGACATCCAAAATATTGACCAAGTTGTTATCCAAGTTATTTTCAATGGAGGCTAGGACACTTCTAGTAGAGAAGACCTTCAGAAGTCTCATAGAGTTTGTTGGGAGATCAAAGGGAATGGCAGACTCTAGGTGGGCAGCATGGGCCATGACTGGGGTTTGTGAAGCTGGAAGGAAAGGTGAAGTTGTGTTGGGGCCAGAAGGTTTGGGTGAGGATTTCTCAGGTGGTAACATGGGGGGCTTATAAGAAGGATGTGAGATGAGTTTTTCATGTGCATGGGGTTTAGATGTAGGGGGTGGATCTGCAAGACATGCAAAAAAGTTGTTGTGAATCGAGAAAGAAAGATTAGGGTATTTCTGCTTATGGGATTTGTCATGTCTGAAAAGGTGATTATCGGGCTGCTTGGGAGCATCGAAACCTGAAAGTGATCTTGGGAAGTGTTTAAACTTTTTTGGAAAATGACTTAGGGAGGATTTGCAGAAACACCAGGTGTGGCCTCTCTCATGACATTTGAAATAGATAACTTTTTTGGTGCATCTAAGTCGTGAGTGGTGTGGGTTGTTGTAGATAGTGCAGTGAAGAGCTCTGAAGGGTCGCCTCTGAGAGGCTATTTCCCAAGTATGGAATGATTTCTCTGTCTCGAAGCACAGTGGGGTGAGAGCAGACGTTGGGAGGTGTCCAAGAGGTGGGAAAGTAAGATTTAGTTGGTGAGGATCAGTAGGGATGATGTTTCTATTTTTTTAATCTTGGTGCTTGCTATCTAACATTCTAATCTTTGTATTGGAAGATTTCTCATACATTGTTACAATCGAGTTGCTGATAGATAATGATGTGGCTGTGTCTTCCAAATCTTCGTTATCAGGACTAGACGATAGGGAGATGGGCCAGGGCTTTGTTCCTGAGGGGGGTTGGTGCTCTTTCCTTACGAAGAGATGGTCGGATGAGCTAGAAGATGAAGACGAGAAAGCCTTCTTCCTTGTTGAAGAATAGAGGGTAAAGCTCTTGGGAGTTTCGTTGTTGAAATCATTCACCCACACAATAAGGGTTTTGTGTGTTGAGGATTTAATGAAGGTGGTTCACTCACGCTTGAGCTTCAACTATGCGATCATACTAGCCCAGCCTTTGGTGATGTAGAGATCGGATTTGTCGAATAGTTCAATGGTAATTTGGAATGATTTGTTTCTGACAAGGATGGTGTTTGGACCTGGTGATATGTCGAATTGGTGGTATTTTTATGCTTTTGGGAGGGGTATGCTGGTAAGGTAAACGGGGTTTGATAGATTGTAATCTATAAAAGGGAAGTGTGAAGTCATATTTGTTAGAGTAGGTGGGAGTTGGTCTGATTTTGCAAGAGTCGGTGTTTTCTTATGAAGCATGGCATTTTTGAAAAGGGTTGAGATCATATTCTTGTCTTTAATTCTCTTGTTGGTGCTTAGAGATGCGGAGATGGTGCCTCCAGTCCTCATATTGATGTGTCTGAGGGATATAGGTTGGGAGGGCGGCTCGAGAACAATAAAGGTGTCGCAATGTTAGTCATGGTTCAACAGTGGTGGGTAAAGAGGGTTTCGCTAGATGAGAGATGAATCAAATCGTGCACGCAGGGAACTTAAGCATCCTAGGGCATCCGGAACATGGGGATCGAAATCTGTTGAGATTCACAAGAAAGGTGTAGAGAGTCTCGCAGGAGCAAGAGAGGGTAACTAGAAAAGAGGGGGCACAATCGATACTGAAGGAAGTGGGTGTGAGTTTCCAACTGAGATGTTACAGCGCCGATTTGGAGTAAAATCCCTAGATGAGCTCACCTGAGTAGAAATCCTAGGTCAAAGGCTCACCTGAACCACCCTGAAGCAGGTCTTGTTGTCTGCCTTGATGGAGCCGAGAGAGATTTCGCGAGGACAAAGCGCCGCAGCCCGCAGATGGAAGGGATGTTAGCAGATGGAACTTCAATGCTCTGGAGCTCGCCAAAGGAGATACTTTCTCTCACTTCTACGAGAAGATGCCTTTTCCCATTGGATTAATATCGACCAATATCGAAAACGCTAGCGTAATGAACGATTTGTTTTCGTTGTATTGTATCTCAACTTTCTGTCCGTCATCTGCCTTTTGGGCTGACCTTTCAACGATGGAGGAGGTCGACTCTAGAGGTCGACAAGGTGTGTGTGGCTGACAAGAAGCGAACGGGTTACTGACTTAAAAACCAATTTGTCCGGTGTAGAACCCAAGAAACCCGCACGAGCGGCTCCTCAGATTCCCCGTAATAACGCAGCAGAATCCAAAGCTCTCTTGAGTAGACAAGGGTGTTTTGATTTACTTTTAGTTTGTAATTGAAAAAAAAAAAACAGTTTACTACAGAGAGAAGGAGAAATGAGGGGAATGTGGTATTACTATAGAATGAAATCAGCGTTTGGTTTCCCTATAACACAAGCAACCTAGCCGATCGTGAAAATTGAGAGAGACATAAATATATTGATCCACGAGACCCCGGCTGGCTCCGCGCTGTGTACGATCAAGCCGACACCTCACCTTAGCTTCTTTTCCGTTTCTTCGCCGGCAGCACGGCAGGGCCGGCGGCGCCCATCACCGGACTCGCCCCCGCCGCAGCAGGTGACATCGGCGGCGTCCTGGTCCACGTCCTGCCGAATATCCTCTCGACCTCCTCGGAAGGGACGCTGAGGAGATCCCCTTGGATGAGCCTCCTCCTACAGGCCGGCCCCGTGGACGTGGACGGGCGCAGCTTCTTCGGTGCCGGCGGGCAATCGCACGAGGCGTCCGTGGCCGGGATCCGGTGCGCGTCTCCCGTCGGGGTGGTGAAGTCGTCGCCAGTGACGGCGGCAGAGGGACGATCGGATTGCTCCGGTCGCTGATATGCCGAGATGGTAGGGACGTCGTCGTGGGCTTTAGCTGGACGGAGGTGTAGCTGGAGCTGCCGGACTGGGGATGCGGAGGAGGACTGTGGTGCCGTGGTCGGTGCCGGTGACCCGTGGATGGTGAAGATCTGGTCCAGAGCTACACGGCTCGTTTGGAGCTCAGGAGATGCTGACATCGCTGGCGCTGTGCGCGTTTTTCGAGAAGAGTGTATGGGTAACAGCTGCTAGTAGGATTTGCGATGGAGATTGTGACTAGGCGGTGAAGGAGGAAGAGTGGGTGGAGAAATTTTGTGGGGCGTGGATGTGGCGGTGCCGTGTAAGGGAAGGAGGAGTTGTTGATGGGAGAAGAATCATTCGCAGAAGGAGAAGAAAGGGGCCAGGCTGCAGCTAGCTAGCTTTGTTGGGGGGTTGGGGGTGGCGGATTCTCAGCGTTCTCTTTCTCTCTCTCTACTCTATCTCTATACACGACAAAAGAATAATCGGCCTCTGCTCCAGCAGCTGTCCCTCCACCGCCTGGCGCCTGCCCTCTACAGACATTGCTTTCCAGCAAATCTTTAACTACGGCAATTACGGTGGACCCCACCTTCACCCCAACCCCACTCGTCCGACTATTCTGTTATGCCCGGCTATGTTTCCATCGACGCGCATTCATAAACCAAAGGCCAGCTGGTGTTGCTACATTTCATATTCACTTCCTCCCTATCTCTAAACATTGACGGCAGAGCTACCACCACCGAAGCATCGCATCGCCTAAAAAGCCAATCAAGCTAGGTAGGGCGTTGGGTGCGTGAATGGGGACGGCTCTCGTTGATTTTGATGCCGATTCTGTTGCCGGGGAATGCAATCCAGGCGCTGTCTGTACGTGGCCATCATTCATATAAAATGGCTATTCATTCTTGTGGAAAGGATCGACAAGCCAGAACGCAGGCTCTCAATTTCTCTTGCCGAAAGGAACCAACAATAATGCATGTCTGTTATCTTCTCGGTTTCATCGTTATCATACATCAAACGATAAATATGAAGATTCCATGTGAAGGGGAGTCTTATCAAAACTCGGTGATGAAACCATTGTGTCCTCGTAAGCAATAAATATAGATAATAAAAAGGGTTTGCTATACGAACAAGATGGAATCAGAAATTAGATTTTTTTTTGTCTCCTTATATGATAACAACAAAATAAAACTGATAAACAAGTTACTTCCATCCGTAACAGTCTAACCTTATGATATGATGACTAGCCTTGGAAAGTATGTCAGCCTTTCTATAAGTAGTAAAACATACATAGAAAAATTGAAAATTCAAAAGACATTTTTCCACAATGTGTACAAGAGCGACCGAGTGATAGCGTGTTAACATGAATATTATGACGGGGCGTGTAAGGTTATAAATATGCTTCTGGTCATTAGGGTTAAACACATCTTTCGAACAAATAGTCGTCAACATTTGAGTTTGTGCTTGGAAACTCTAAAGTCGGAGTCTTCCGGCATTGTCGCTTCTATGGTGATGCGTTGAGATCTTCTCCTAGACATGCAAGTTTGTTCATCATATTCCTTCTAAGATACAACCTGTCAGGCGGTGGTTCCTACTGTAGTTGAGCTACACTGGTAGTGCAACTGGTTCGTGATCGGGTCGACTAGGAGAACAATGTTGGGTTTTGTAGGACAGCACATGCAGTAGAAACAAAAAAATCTTACCACAAACCCATAACCAACAGATCACATCAACAACTATATAATAGAAAAGATGACTTTAGCGAATTGTATCTGGTCCTTAGGTTTGCTCGGTGGCAATACCTCATAGCTAGTGCAGTCTTCAACCACCTAGTCATTGACAGTGTCTGTGCAGCTCCTGTCCATGACCCAGACTACGGTTGATTGTCGTCCTCCTGAGCGGCAGAAATCTCCCGCCTCTATAGATAGTCCACACGAACCACTGAGAACTCTAGTCGTCCTGTCTTGAAGGACACTAGAACGAGTCATCCCCCTCTATCGGCGTACTAGTCATTGACACACTCTCCCACCATAAGTCGTCGTCTTACAGTTGTCTTTCCCTCGTTGTGCCTCCTTAGTTGGGTAGCACTTGTTTGGGCTCTCTCGGTTACTACAACCGGAGAAGACAACAACTTTACAGAGCAACTGATGTTCACAACTCAACCGGTCATTTGGGCAAGTGATCTGATCG
The DNA here is from genome assembly GCA_963693085.1 of Alisma plantago-aquatica. Classification (NCBI taxonomy): domain Eukaryota; kingdom Viridiplantae; phylum Streptophyta; class Magnoliopsida; order Alismatales; family Alismataceae; genus Alisma; species Alisma plantago-aquatica. The sequence goes on along the minus strand of OY856412.1, from coordinate 70,611,937 downwards.
GTTCAGTTTTGAACCGGTCGGTTGGGAGCGTGAACTGGTCGGTTCACTTAGTGAACCAATCGTTTCACTTCCCAGACTTGCCTCTAATTGACTTTCCTTATTCATTTCTAATTAATACAAATATTAATTCTTGTCTCGATCAAATTGAACAAGTGAAATAAAATCTTTTCTCACAAACCGAGAAACCCAACACCTGCTTAGTTGGTCCATGTCAACTGATCGGTTCACCAGTGTGAACTGCTGGTCTCAGTGACCATGAGCTGATCGGTTCACCCAGTGAACCGGTCGGTTGATGGTCCAGGTTGTGCAGAACTCATTCAATGCAGTTCTCAATCAATATGATACTCTAATCAATTAATTCAACACTTGAACTTGATGATTATAAGTCAAGTGTATTATTTGAATGTTTAATTGAGTACCTAAACACTTTAGTAATCAATCTAAACATCATTCATGGATAAACTCCTCTTCCAGGTTAATCCTATGTGTGTGACCCTATAGGTCCCATTTCATGTTGGTAGTGAAAGTCCATAACTCATTTATGACTTCACAAGCAAAGAGTAGTGCCTAGTCGCATATCAGTGCTACCCAAGTGAAAAGGAAAGTTAGAGAACAACTTTCAACCTACAATATGTAATTAGTGTTACCGTGATCATATAGTTCATATGTCACTGACCATCTGGATTTAACTCGAGGTATGGAACGTCATTATCTTCATCATTCAATCTATGTTCCTTGACCTCTGAGCAGATTGTCTGAGATGCATGTGAGTTCACATATCATATATTGAATCACATGAGTATTGTCATACATTTCTCTATCTCTTTTATTAACAGACCCTGGAAGTCATACTCCTTGTAGGAGGGAAAAATCCCATATCTATCACTCACAATCAAAATTCCATGTGTCAAAATCACCCAATCATCACCTTTATAAGACTCGTGTTTCAGGAATGCATTTGATAATGTCAAAGTGTACCTAACAAATGTCATGAGTATAATGATTTCAGGTCTAAGAATCACTATCACCACTATCACTATGAGGCATGATTGTGACTACCATTCCATGATATCCATGTATCACTCTCACGGTGGGTCTGTCCGATATACTGTTCTCTAACATATATATATATATATATATATATATATATATATTTGTGTTCTTGACTTGATATTATATATCATGACTAATGAGACTATGTCATCAATCAACACACACTCTAGTCTTATGTATTACTATTGTCTATTTTTCTTCCATAGTAATATCCGACTAGAGACATAACAAGAATGTATGTACTCTTAACATACATATGGTCTCATTGTTCATGTCATTAATTTGAAGACATATGTCATCGAGTCACAATATTCTCTAGACATCTATCACGTATATGTCATCATCTCATGACTAAGACAGACATAATAGATGAAATTACCTTTATCATTATCAAATCAAGTATCATATACATCATTGTAATCACCATATGATTGACTTTGTGGGCATACTATACCAAACACAGAGCATAACTAGAAGGGTTGCAAGGTGCTGATTTCTTAAGTATATCACATTAGTTTTTTAACGAACGACCTGGTTTGATCCTGACCTTATTTTTTTTGTTATCCTGTATTGGTTTATTCTATGGTTTCTTATTTGGATCAGCCTAAACTGTTAACTTAATTGCACGTGTCGTTGTTGCATGTAACAACATAAATTCAAAATTCACAACACATAAGTTAATCAATCTTTTATAAAAAGAATTTATACATATGTAGCTAATTCATGATGAATGCCTCCTTCCATAAGTGTAAACAAGTTTCAAATCTGATTGAAATTGGGTAATGAGTGTTATATGGGGTGAGTTGACATAATTCTGGACTTGTAACCAAAGTTTCGTTTACTTATTCTAAAAGAAATTTGACTTGTAATTGCAATTGGTCAAGTTAGTGTGAAAGGACCACCCTCCTATGAAAAATCATCTACATAAGTCAGGCGGATTTTTCTACAATTCAGTGTACCTATTGATGGCCAAGCTATTTGATTTTTTCTATGATGGGCAACCTCTTCCTTATTTTACGGTACTAGACATCAACTTGACTTTTGAGAATTTAAGTGGACTCTGGACTAGAGAAAGACCGACGTACTGCTTAACCTTGTGATATGATGACTAGCCTTGCAAAGTTAGTCGGCATTTTTATAAGTAGACAAACATAAAAAAATTGAAAATTCAAAAGAGGTTAAACACAAATCACTCAATCACCTAAATTTATGCGTATATAACATACATGTAAACAAGTGTGTCATTGCTTCTTCGTCTTCCACATAATAGATTGTATCACAACATATAAAGAAAAATATTAGGATTTTAAAACTAATCTTAAATTATCGATGTCGGAACAAAGTATTATCTCCGTTCGAAATCATTTATACGTTACTTATGATTACAGCACGCGTTCCTCATGATTTTAGTCAAAGATATTCTATATTTTTAATTTTAATAGATGTTATCGTCCTATCTCGATTTCCTTCCCGTTATCTTTCTCATTGCTCTACGTCAACTATGATACTGCAAAGGTGTTTGGCTCAAGAAAACAAGTATTTCTTAGTGTTTTGGTTAAATTTTGGATTAGAGCTTGCTTTTTCACACGCCTCATATTTGAATGTGATTGTTATAATCACAATAATTATATACTAATCCATCTCAGCCGATTAACACCACCTTGGGGTTGTTGATTTGATTCAAATCTATCTCAAGTTTCACACATAAATTTGGAAATTTTGTTGAATATCTCAGATTTTATTGATTCAGACCATTTCTTGAATTTCAATCTATTACTCATTCCATGATATGGATCTAATTATGTTGATGATTTTAATTAAAACATTTTATTTTATTCTCTATATAAATTATTGTTTTGGTGAGGCTGATGTGATGAAGCACGAATTTAAGGAATGACTTGAATTGTATGATTCTTGTAAGCGTGCATATATAAATGAAGTCCTGCATTTCTTCCATACATTTTTATACTGGTTGTTAAGTTGCTATTATACGAGTCAAGAAGTTCAAATTGAACTTAGAGGAATGATAGTGACAATACAAACACGTCTAGGGTATATGGCTAAATGATGTCCTAATATATGATGATTTACCAAACATCAATCATATAGGAAAGTCGGGTACAACACAAACCACGTAACCAATTTAGTTTGATGTTCAATTTGCATACTTCGCCGTACTCATGCATATCATGTTGAGAAAAAGTAGAAATATAAAAATTTGACTAGACACAAAAATCAAACTTACTATGAGGTTGATAAACTAGTTGCATCATGATGCACCATCTATTATTTTTGTCATGTATACATTGCAATATATATATATATATATATATATATAAATATAAAATAACATGTTTATTTGTTTATTTAAACATTTTATTTATTTTTAGGTTGCTCTTTTGACGAATTACCAAGAAAGATGCATTAGAATCCGAAGCTATGGAGTCCATATGAGTTTTTAGTTTTCTTTTGTTTCATTTGTATCGGACAGGTGGCGCAGTTTGTTCCTGTTTGTCTTCTATTTTGATGTAATTCAAAAAACTAAGATAAACTGGATTTGTAATTGAATTAGCAATACTTCTTTGTGATAATGGAAATGAATGGGTTTGGGTGGGGCTGCGGCGGAAAGGATAGAATGTACCCGTATTTTTGGGTACAATATCTATACTATATAGAAAAGTGTGTGGAGGGAGCTCCATGCAATATTCACTAACATTTTTTCAAATTACACAACACCCCTTCGCTCTGTATCAAGTAAGCAACAAACTATCAGAGGGGGTTCTTACAATTTTTACCGAGCTATCTGTAGCACCGCCTCTACAATCTCTACTGCTACACCCAAGGGCTAAATCTGCAAATTTTACACCGTTGAAGGGTCGGTCACCTTCTCGACTATTCGTTGTCGTTGTGTAAACCCTCGTCGGGTTCCTCACGACGAATGACAGTTTCAAAGGCAATTGGAGTGATGTCAAAGGTCGGTCATCTTCTCGACTATTTTGGTCGCTCCTTTTCCATCTGACTTCCTGTAGGGTTTAAGAGAGAAACGGGAACATGACAGTTCCATAGGGCGTTGGGTGCGTGAATGGTGACGGCTCTCGTTGATTTTGATGTCGATTCTGTTGCCGGGGAATACAATCCAGGTGCTGTCTGTACGTGGCCATCATTCATATACAATGGCTATTCATTCTTGTGGAAAGGATCGACAAGCCAGAACGCAGGCTCTCAATTTCTCTTGCCGAAAGGAACCCAACAATAATGCACATGTCTGTTATCTTCTCGGTTTCATCATTATCATACATCAAACAATAAATATGAAGATTCCATGTGAAGGGAAGTCTTATCAAAACTCGGTGATGAACCATTGTGTCCTCGTAAGCAATAAATATAGATAATAAAAAGGGTTTGCTACAGGAATAAGATGGAATCAGAAATTAGATTTTTTTGTCCCCATATATGCATAACAACAAAATAAAAGAGGGAAGCAAGTTACTTCCATCCTCTATTTTGTTGTTATGCATATTTGGAGACAAAAATAATCTCATTTCTAATATGATTTCTTGTTCATGTAGTATTATTCATAATAAAATACACAACCACTCCTACAACATGAAGCCATCATTTCAAAGGCAATCATTCACCGGTATTTTAATTGGCAATATTGCAACAACTACAGTGTATATAGATTCTTGCTATCTGCGGGATGAGTAGCATGTGTCAAGTCCAATGTAGTGTAGTTAGTATATGTGAGAAAGATAGTTTTGTGTCTAGTGTAAATGGGAAAGAAGTTTTATCCTACATTGCTCACTCCTAAAACTTTTGTGGTCCTTATTTGTAGGATCATATGTGACACTAGTGTCCAGGGTCCTAGGAGGAGGGTATGCTCAACTCCTTCGTGGGTATGGTAACCACAACATACATGCACGTACGCGCACCATGCCTTGTCAGGCTGGGCACGGGCTCAGGCTTGTGGATTGTAAAAAATATCTCCTGTCTTTTTTTATACTACGATACAACTACATGATTAATTATTAATTTAATTAATTATTTTTTCCTAATCTGATTTATTAATCATAACTGGAAAATGTCTCTTTCAATGTACCTATTGATGGCCAAGTTATTTGACTTTTTCTTTGATGGGCAACCTCTCCCTTATTTTACGGTACTAGACATCAACTTGACTTTTGAGAATTTGAGTGGACTCTGGACTAGAGAAAGACCGACGTACAACCTAACCTTGTGATATGATGACTAGCCTTAGAAAGTATGTTGGTCTTTCTATAAGTAGTCAAACATACATAGAAAATTTGAAAATTCAAAAGACATTTTTCCACAATGTGTACAAGAGCGACCGAGTGGTAGCGTCTTAACATGAATATTATTACAGGACGTGTATGGCTATAAATATGCTTCTGGTCATTAGGGTTAAACACATATTTCGAACAAATAGTTGTCAACATTTGAGTTCGTGTTTGGAAACTCTAAAGTCGGAGTCTTCCGGCGTTGTCACTTCTATGATGCTGCGTTGAGATCTTCTCTTAGACATAGCAAGTTTGTTCATCCTATTCCTTCCAAAATGCAACCTATCAGGAGGTGGTTCCTACTGTAGCTGAGCTACACTGGTAGTGCAACTGGTTCGTGATCGGGTCGACTAGGAAAATAGTGTTGGGTTTTGTAGGACAGAACATGTAGCAAAAATTAAAAAAAATCTTACCACAAACCCTTAACCAGCAGATCGCATCAACAACTATATAATAGAAAAGATAGTTTTAATGAGGTGTACCTGGTCCTGAGGCTTGCTCAGTGATAATACCTCGTAGCTAGTGCGGTATTCAACCACCTGGTCTTTGACAATGTCTGTACAGCTCCTGTCCTTGACCCAGACTACGGTTGACCGTCGTCCTCCTGAGCGGCAGAAATCTCCCACCTCTATAAATAGTCCACACGAACCACCGGAAACTCTAGTCGTTTTGTCCTGAAGAACACTAGAAGGAGTCGTCCCCCTCTGTCGGCGTACTAGTCATCGACAACTCTCCCACCATCAGTCGTCGTCTTACAGTTGTCTTTCCCTTGTTGTGCCTCCCTAGTTGGGTAGCACTTACTTGGGCTCTCTCGATTACTACAACCAGAGAGGACAACAACTTTACATAGAAACTGATGTTCTGAGAAGCTCCATGTACCCCTCTATTTATAGTAGAGGGTAGGGTCAGGGTTCCCAGTCTATGTGGGAGTAGAAGGGTCTGGATTTTCCATGAATTGATTGTACTACGACAGGCGAACCGGTCATTTCACAACTCAATCGGTCATTTGGGCAAGTGATCCGATTGGTTCACTTTTGAACCGGTCAGTTGGGAGCGTGAACTGGTCGGTTCACTTAGTGAACTAGTCGTTTCACTTCCCAGACTTGCCTCTAATTGACTTTCCTTATTCATTTCTAATTAATACAAAGATTAATTCTTGTCCCAATCAAATTGAACAAGTGAAATAAAATCTTTTCTCACAAAATGGGAAACCCAACACCTGCTCAGTTGGTCCATGTCAACTGATCGGTTCACCAGTGTGAACTGGTCGTCTCAATGACCATGAGTCGATCGGTTCACCCAGTGAACCAGTCGGTTGGTGGTCCAGGTTGTGCAGAACTCAGTCAATGCAGTTTTCAATCAATCTAATACTCTAATCAATTAGTTCAACACTTGAACTTGATGATTCTAAGTCAAGTCTATTGATTGAATGTTTAATTGAGTACCTAAACACTTTAGTAATCAATCTAAACATCATTTATGGATAAACTCTTCTTTTAGGTTAATCCTATGTGTGTGACCCTATAGGTCCCATTTCATGTTGGTAGTGAAAGTCCATAACTCATTTATGACTTCATAAGCAAAGAGTGGTGCCTAGTCGCATATCAATTGTTATGACCCACATTTCGTTTTAACAGTAAGTACCTTGGTTAGTGCATAATTGAACTAATTATGTTAAGATAAGTACTTGCTTTTGTTAATAGTGTTTTGAGCTTTGAGCTAGTGTTAATGTATTATTAGCTTGTTTTCTTGTCCTGAGATTGAGGGCAAGTTTGTGCTTAATCTGTTGCCGAAGAAATCATGCGAAACCGACCTACGAGTAAAAAGATATAAGCTTTTTAGTGTGCAGGGACATATGTGTAATTTCAGAAAGTTTTTGGGCAATTTACATCCAGCCCCCTGGGCGCCCTTCCTTATCCTTTTCTGTAGTTTTCCTTTATTAGTTCTGTTAACCGACCTTGGAATGAACGTATCGTTCATTCCTTTGGTTGCCGCCTGAGAAAAACAGAGAGAAGGGAGAGGGAGAGAGCGAGCTAGAGGAGAAGCTAGGCAACCAAGCCCCTCCTTCTCCATTTTTCTTCGATTCTTCATCTTCTCCAGCCAAATCAACCAGCTGCATCATCTTCTTCTTCACCTTCTTCTTCCTCCTGCAGCCGCGAAGAAGCCGACCATGGAGATGGTCTAGGGAGCGAACGGTGCTTCCCCTCCGTTCTTTCTTCTTGCCAACTGCTTGCTAGGTCATTCCGAAGCTATAGGAGTGATTCGGGTAAGAATCGTCCACCGAATCGACCCCAATCTCCTCTTTTATTTCTGCAATTTCCGTTTCTACGCAGGTTGCACGGCGTGCAAAGTCAGATTGCACGGCGTGCAAAGTTACAGATAGCGGAACGAGTTTCAGCCCAGGTGCACGACGTGCAAATCAGTTTGCACGGCGTGCAATTCAGTTTGCACGGCGTGCAAATCAGTTTGCACGGCGTGCAAAGGTGCAGAAATATAGAACAGAAGTGCACTGAAGGTGCACGGCGTGCACGCTGCTGTAAAGGGCAGAATTAGGTGTGGTTGTGGATGTTTTTCGGTGTATACGAACACACCGAAGTGGGTGAGTGGCAATTCATTTAGAAATCATTATTAAACTCATTTTAAATGCTTATTTGCTTCAGTATCAGTTGATATGACTCTTAAACAGTGTAGCATGTACATTAAAGTATGTTAAGTTCATTGGAACTTGAAATGCATGATATGAATGATGAAAAAGAGGAAATTTCATGTTTTACAGTCGTAATGCGATATTTCTGTTAAACTGTATATCTATTAACTAATTAGTAGACATAGGTGCCCTAACACCGTAGAACCCCTCGTGAGGTCTGCACCTTGGGGTGAAACGACCTACCTAGCGTGTGTCTAGATGGTCGGTGACTCGTGTTTAACAATAATCCATGAGTGTGTCACGGTGGCACGAGGGCATAAAGGCAGTGTTCAACAATAATCTGTGCGTGTGTCACGGTGGCACTGGAGTATATAGGGGTTATTCAACAATAATCCATGCGTGTGTCACGGTGGTAACCCAGACTCTCCGCCTGTGTGCTCAGGTTAGAGGAGGAGTCTAGAGTACACTCTTTTGAGAGTGCAGTGAGGCCGTGTGAGCCTGAGAGTCCTGACGCAGACCAGGACAGCAGTCAGACTTAGCATTTCCCGAGTGTGTCGCTAAGTCTTGTACGGTGGGATCGTGGCATGAACTTGCTACGAATCTTTATATGCAGAGTACACTGCATATGATTAGGGCATAATAATAATATGAATAAGTAATCATATAGGATCACAGTAAATTTATATATCTGTTCATTTACCTGAAATACCTGTTGATGCAAAGAAATGTGATTATTATTTGTATATCTGCTATGTCAATAGAACTGCCCTGTTTGAACTGTATATATGTTTATTTTCAATTTATAAACCTGATGAGTTGTTTAGTGATAGCTAAGCGAAATGCTATTCACTGAGCGAGTAGGCTCATACCTCTACTCAAACATTTTCAGGTCAGCATCAGCATCAGGAATCGGAAGGATCGTTTCATCCTAACGCTTAGTCTGTAGAAGGTATATGTAGTTAGTAGTTAGAGGTCTCTTAGTCCTTTCCCCTCGGTCCTTGGGACATGGTGTGGGTGAGAGAGAGTATGTTTGTGGAATGTGTATAAAGATGTAAATTAACTGTTATGTTTACTTTCTGTTAAACAATGTTACATGTTGTAAACTTTGTTTATGTTCTCTAGCCAGGTTAATTGAAATGCTTCTGTAATAGTTTATTGTGTTTTAGTTTACAGCAATAATCCGGATATCATTACGAGGTTTTAAAAAGAAAAAGTTTTCAGCGATTTGTTTATGTGATAATCCCTCCGTCGCGCCCTAATCTCGTGATTAGTGGTTAGTGTGAGATCGGGGTGTGACATCTTGGTATCAGAGCGTAGGTTGAGTACATAGTTACTCAGAGTCCAAGTCAGGGGACGATAAGAGACCAATAGGATTAAGGTTTAGGTGTCTTTCTTCTATCTGTAGTTTTCTAACAGGAAATGTTCTGTTATATCATTGCAGATGGCAGGAAGAGGCTTTGATCGCGATGATCAGGCCGAGAGCCATGTTGGCCCTGATCCTTTGTACTTGGGTCCAGGTGGTGGTGACCATGTGGATGAAGCATCCCGGATGTACAGGATGTTCCTGGAGACCAAAGAAAAGTACAAGGCTGATAGGCGAGATTCTTCTTCTACCAGCAGTAAAGATCTGATGCGATCTTATGAGCTTGTGAAGAAGCTAGGTGGCACAGAGTTTAGTGGCACCACAGATCCCGCTGAGGCTGATGAGTGGTTTAGACAGATAGAAAAGGTCTTTCTCCTGATGGAACTTCCAGAATATAAGAAGATTAATCATGCAGTCTACCTTTTAACAGGCGATGCAGAGTTGTGGTGGCGTGGTGTGGAAGAAAAGAGGAGAGATACAGAGCTTTCTTGGCAGGATTTCTCTGAAGAGTTCCATCTTAAGTTTTATCCACCTACTTTTCTTAATGAGAAAATCAGACAGTTACAGAACATCAAGCAGGGGAACATGACAGTTACTGAGTATAAAGCGCTTTTCACACGGTTAGTGAATTTCTGTCCGCAGCTTGTTCCCGACAACATAGAAAGATGCAGAAGGTTTCAGGAAGGGCTAAGGCCAGAAATTCGGCATACAGTTTCTGCTACTAGCAGGAGGAACAGAGAGAACTTTGGTGAGTTTGTTGAGGCAGCGAGACAAGTTGAAGAATCTGTGAATGCTGACAGGGTGCCCGAGTCTAAGAAAAGATCTGCAGATTTCAGTAGAGGGCAATCTAGTAGTGGATACAGAGGTGGAGGTAGAGGTTTCTTTTCTAAGCTTTGGCGTGGCTTTGGTTGTTTCGGCAGGCAGAGATCTGAGGATGTCACTACTTCTAGAGGCAGAGGAGGATACAGCCCAGGGAGATGGGGCAGTGCGTCTAGAGAGCAGCCATCTGGATCATCTACTTCTGTGACTGGTCCACAGAAACAGGAGATGCAGGTATGTAATACCTGTGGAAAATTTCACTCTGGGCAATGTTGGGGTTTAGATTATACAGGATGTTACCAATGTGGGCAGATAGGACATATAAAGAAGTTTTGTCCTCAGCTTCAACCAGCAGCATCACAAGCTTCTCAGTCTCAGTTTTATGATGTTCAGAGACAACCTCCAGCTGAAGGACCGAGTTCTTCTATGGCTTCTGGTTCCAGAGGTGGTGGAGTATCCAGTGGAAGAAGTGGTCAAAGAGGACAGTGTGGTAGAGGGAGAGCGGCAGCACATTTCTTTTCTTTGACACCTCAAGAAGGTATAATTTCTTCACAAGTTGTTATAGGAGAGATGCTTTTGTTTAATAGTATACCAGTCTCAGTTTTGATAGATCCGGGTGCTACTCACTCTTTCATACGACGTTCTTTAGTTGGTAAACTTAATCTGTTAACTCAAGAGTTGGTAGATGAGTGAGAGTTGAGGGTTCCACTAGGTGGACCAACAGTTTTGACTGATTCTGTCCCGGATGCTTGTTATCTTTTAGAGGTTATACCTTTGCTGCTAATCTCAGACCCTTGAATGTAAATACTCTTCAAGTCATCTTGGGTATGGATTGTCTTGAGACATATCGAGTGCAACTCGATTGTTGGAAAAAGGAAGCTACCTTTCAACTAGGGGAATTTTCTTGTGTCTTTACTGGAGACAGGAAAGTTCTGCCTACGTGCATAATATCAGCTGCTGTAGTTGATAAGATGTTACAAAAAGGATGTGAAGCGTTCCTTGCTCATGTGGTTGACACCAGAGCAGAGAAGAACACCGCCAGTGTTTATGATGTGCCTGTGGTTCGTGAGTTTTCTGATATTTTTCCAGAGGAGTTACCAGGCTTACCTCCTGTCAGAGACATTGATTTTGAGATTCAGGTATATCCAGGTAATCATCCAGTAGCACTACCAGCCTATAGAATGGCACCTGCAGATTTGAAGGAACTCAAGGTGCAGCTGCAGGAGTTGCTGGATAAGGGTTTCATCAGACCCAGTTCTTCGCCGTGGGGTGCTCCAGTCCTATTTGTTAAGAAAAAGGATGGCACCATGCGTCTCTGTATAGATTACATGCAACTAAACAAGATCACTATTAAGAACAAGTATCCTTTGCCGAGAATAGATGATCTGTTTGATCAGTTGCGTGGAGCGACGATTTTCTCTAAAATCGATTTGAGATCTGGATATCATCAGCTCAGAATAAAGGCTTCTGATATTCCCAAGACAGCTTTCAGAACCAGGTATGGACACTATGAGTTTCTGGTCATGTCGTTTGGGCTGACCAATGCCCCAGCAGCCTTTATGGATATGATGAATCGGATTTTCAAACCGTTCCTAGATCAGTTTATTGTAGTCTTTATAGACGATATTCTGATCTACTCCAGAGATGATGGACAGCATGAGCAACACCTAAGAGTAGTGTTGCAGCTATTGAGGCAACATCAGTTGTATGCTAAGTTTAGCAAGTGTGAGTTCTGGTTGGCTGAGGTAGCATTTCTTGGACATGTTATCTCGAGAGATGGAGTTAGTGTTGATCCTAAGAAAGTTGATTCTGTGCTTCAGTGGGAACAGCCTAAGACTCCTACTGAGATTAGAAGTTTCTTGGGATTAGCAGGCTATTACAGAAGGTTTATATAGAACTTCAGTGTGTTAGCATCACCCTTGACACGCTTGACGAGGAAGAATGCACTGTTTGTTTGGTCTGATAACTGTGAGAAAAGTTTTCAGATCTTGAAGAGGAAGTTGACTTCAGCACCAGTGTTGGTTTTTCCAGAAGCTGAAAAGGGTTATACAGTATTATGCGATGCTTCCAGGAGAGGTTTGGGCTGTGTGCTGATGCAGGAAGGCAAAGTTGTGGCTTATGCATCTAGACAGCTTAAGAAGAACGAAGAGAACTACCCTACTCATGATCTGGAGTTAGCTGCTATAGTTCATGCTCTTAAGACATGGCGTCACTACCTGTATGGTGAGACATGTCAGGTGTTTACAGACCATAAGAGCCTGAAGTATATCTTCACTCAAAAAGATTTGAATCTGAGACAGCGCAGGTGGCTTGAGCTGATTAAAGATTATGATGTGACAATCGATTACCATCCTGGAAAAGCAAATGTTGTAGCTGATGCCTTGAGTAGAAAGTCAAGTTCAACAGCAAATGCATCTTCTATGGCATGTTTCAAAAGAGACTTGCTTGTAGATATGCGAAAGTTGAACTTAGACTTGGATGTGACTGAACAGAGTGGGTTGATTGCTCAAATGCAGGTCAAACCTACTTTCTATGATCAGATTAAGGAATTGCAACAGAGTGATAATGAGTTGAGGCAGATTATGTAGGATATGTCGGAAGGTAAAAGGTCAGAATTCAGGTTCTCTGACGAGGGTGTGTTGTATCTTCATGACAGGTTGTGTGTACCCGGGGACAGTGAGCTGAAGGAGCAAATTCTTGAAGAAGCGCATGCTTCTATGTATGCTATGCATCCAGGTAACACGAAAATGTACAGGAATCTCAGAGAGCTGTACTGGTGGTCTGGTATGAAAAGAGATGTGGCTGAGTACGTGGCTAGATGTGGAGTGTGTCAGCAGGTTAAAGCTGAGCATCAGAAACCTGCTGGTACTTTACAGTCGCTTCCTATACCTGAATGGAAATGGGAACACATCATGATGGATTTTGTGGTAGGATTACCTAGGACGTCTAGAGGTTCGGACTCGATTTGGGTGATTGTGGATAGACTAACTAAGTCTGCTCACTTTATTCCTGTCAAGTCAACCTTTGATGTTCCGAAGCTGGCCAAGATATATGTGGACGAGGTAATCAGATTACATGGGATTCCAGTTTCCATTATTTCTGACAGAGATCCTAAGTTTACATCTAGATTCTGGAATCAGTTACATCGTGCGTTGGGCACAAAGCTGAGGTTCAGTACAGCGTTTCACCCACAGACAGATGGTCAATCTGAGAGGACCATTCAGACTCTTGAAGACATGCTGAGAGCATGCGTTCTGCAGTTCAGAGGTAACTGGGAAGAACACTTAAGCTTGATGGAGTTTGCGTATAACAACAACTACCATTCTAGTCTTAGAATGGCCCCATATGAAGCTCTATATGGCAGGAAGTGTAGATCACCAGTTTGTTGGTATGAGATTGGAGAGAAAGAAATTCTTGGACCTGAGATAGTCGATATGACTACAGAGAAGATATCTGTGATCAGGGAGCAGTTGAAAGCTGCTCAGGACAGGCAGAAAAGTTATGCAGAAAGACGACATCGACCTCTTGAGTTTGAGGTTGGTGACGAGGTTTATCTGAAGGTTTCACTGTGGAAGGGAGTGTTAAGGTTTGGCAAGAGGGGTAAGTTGACCCCTAGGTACATCGGCCCATATCCTATTGTTGAGAGGATTGGACCTGTAGCTTACAAGTTGGATTTGCCGTCTGAGTTGACAAATCTTCATGATGTGTTCCATGTGTCTATGCTGAAGAAGTGTCACCCCGGTACAGAGAAAATATTAGATCCAAATCTGGCACAGCTTAGGACAGATGTGTCCTATGTGGAAGGACCAGTACAGATAGTTGATCACCGAATCAAAAAGCTTAAGAACCGTGAGTTATCTTTAGTGAAGGTTTTGTGGAAGAATCACAATATAGAGGAAGCTACATGGGAGCTTGAATCAGAAATGCGTAACAAGTTTCCTTTTCTCTTTTAGAAATTTCGGGACGAAATTCTTATAAGGGAGGGAGATTGTTATGACCCACATTTCGTTTTAACAGTAAGTACCTTGGTTAGTGCATAATTGAACTAATTATGTTAAGATAAGTACTTGCTTTTGTTAATAGTGTTTTGAGCTTTGAGCTAGTGTTAATGTATTCTTAGCTTGTTTTCTTGTCCTGAGATTGAGGGCAAGTTTGTGCTTAATCTGTTGCCGAAGAAATCATGCGAAACCGACCTACGAGTAAAAAGATATAAGCTTTTTAGTGTGCAGGGACCTATGTGTAATTTCGGAAAGTTTTTGGGCAATTTACATCCGGCCCCCTGGGTGCCCTTCCTTATCCTTTTCTGTAGTTTTCCTTTATTAGTTCTGTTAAGCGGCCTTGGAATGAACGTATCGTTCATTCCTTTGGTTGCCGCCTGAGAAAAACAGAGAGAAGGGAGAGGGAGAGAGCGAGCTAGAGGAGAAGCTAGGCAACCAAGCCCCTCCTTCTCCGTTTTTCTTCGATTCTTCATCTTCTCCAGCCAAATCAACCAGCTGCATCATCTTCTTCTTCTTCACCTTCTTCTTCCTCCTGCAGCCGCGAAGAAGCCGACCATGGAGATGGTCTAGGGAGCGAACGGTGCTTCCCCTCCGTTCTTTCTTCTTGCCAACTGCTTGCTAGGTCATTCCGAAGCTATAGGAGTGATTTGGGTAAGAATCGTCCACCGAATCGACCCCAATCTCCTCTTTTATTTCTGCAATTTCCGTTTCTGCGCAGGTTGCACGGCGTGCAAAGTCAGATTTCACGGCGTGCAAAGTTACAGATAGCGGAACGAGTTTCAGCCCAGGTGCACGGCGTGCAAATCAGTTTGCACGGCGTGCAATTCAGTTTGCACGGCGTGCAAATCAGTTTGCACGGCGTGCAAAGGTGCAGAAAAATAGAACAGAAGTGCACTGAAGGTGCACGGCGTGCACGCTGCTGTAAAGGGCAGAATTAGGCGTGGTTGTGGACGTTGTTCGGTGTATACGAACACACCGAAGTGGGTGTGTCGCACCCCAATCTCACATTAACCACAAACCCCAAAATTAGGGCACGACAGGTGGGATTAACACATAACCAACCATTCGTCACTTTTTAAAACAATTCAAGGCATTTAAATGATAACCAAGTTTAAACTGTAAACAAAAAACTGAGCAAACTGCAGGAACTTTTCTATTTAACTGATTTAAGATGTAAGCAAGGTCTACAGCATAATACATTGATTAACATAAAGAAAGCATAACATTTAATTTACATCTGTGTACACATTCTCTTTCTCACTCACACATTGTCCCGAGGATCGAGGGGAATGGACTAAGAGACCTCTAACTAGGCTAACTACAACCTTCTATCGACTAAGCGTTGGGATGAAACGATCCTTCTGATTCCTGATGCTGATGCTGACCTGAAAATGTTTGAGTAGAGGGATGAGCCTACTCGCTCAGTGAATAACATTTCACTTAGCTATCACTAAACATCTCGTCAGGTTTATAAACTGAGATAAAAACAAATATATAGTTCGAGCAGGGCAGTTCTATTGACATAGCAGATATACAGATAATAATCACATTCCTATGCATCAACAGATATCTCAGGTAGAAAAGCAGTTATATAAATTTACTGTGATCCTACATGATTATTTATTCATTTTATTATTATGCCCTAAATATATGCAGTGTACTCTGCATATAAAGATCCGCAGCAAGTTCATGCTACGGTCCCACCGTACAAGACTTAGCGACACACCCGGGAAATGCTAAGTCTGACGCCAGCCCTGCTCTGCTACAGGACCCCTAGCTCTCCGGCCAGAACATAGGCTCTACGGCCTCAATGCACAACCACGTGTGCTCCAGACTCCTCCTTTAACCGGAGTACACCGGCGGAGAGTCACAGGGTTACCTTCGTGACACACGCACGAATGGTGTTAGATAACTGTGTTTTTTTCCCCAGTGCCATCGTGACACACACACGATTGTTGTTAGACACTGCCTTTCTTTCCTCGTTTGTCCGTGACACAAGCACGGATGATGTTGCAACACGAGTTTCACCCCTAAGTAACAGACCTTCCTTTAGGGGTTCTACGGTGTTAGGGCACTTAGGTCTATTAATTAATTAACCGATAAACAACTAAACAAAAATATCATATAGCAATTGTAAGACATAGAATTTCCTCTTTTTTCATCATCCATATCACGCAATTCTAGTTCTAATGAACTTATCACACTAAAAAGCACATGCTATACTGATTAAAGGTCATATCAACTGATACTGAAGCAAATAAGCATTTAAAATGAGTTAAATAATGATTTCTAAATGAACTGCCACTCACCACTTGAAACTCGGCCGATCACTATGGAACTCGACCGAACACTTCCCAGAATCGGAAACTCGGCCGACCAGCAGGAAATTCGGCCGATCCTCTGAGGAACTCGGCCGATCGAAACACTGCTTTATATACCTACAAAGAAACTCGGCCGATCAAGACCAAACTCGGCTGACAAAAACGCTGTTCGCTTATCTAAATAAGAAACTCGGCCGATCCAAGACTCAAACTCGGCCGACCAAAAACACAGCACGATTGCCCTAAATATACAACTCGGCCGACCGAATAGGAACTCGGCCGAACCGCGCACATGCAGAAAACAAAACCGGCCTGCAAGAGTCGATTTCTCTCCAATCGACGGGCAAAACTCAAACAAACATCGCAAAACTTTCGCAAACGATACACATCACTAAACCGCACCTGAAGGGAGGAAAGAAACGAGCTAGGGCTGCTCCTTACGCCCCAATCTCTTAGCCGTTTTTCCTGCAACCGCAGCTCCAGCTGCAAACCCGGATCAAATCGACGGAGAAGAAGATCAACGGAGGGAAGAGGACGAGCTGCAACAGCTGATCGGAGCAAAACGAAGCTCCGACGTCTCTCCCTTCTCAGCTCCCTCTCTCTCTCTCTCTCTCTCTCTCTCTCTCACGCAAGGAAGGAGAACGCTTCCTGCGTTCCTTCATTTCTGAGAAAATGAAACGGATAAGGAAGAGAGAAAGGATAAGGAGGAAAACTTAGGGGCCTAAACGCAAAGTTCAAAAACTACAAACGGGTCCCTATAAGCCCAAAAACATGCAACTTTTGACTCGAAGGTCGGATTCGAACGATTTCTCTGGCAACGCTTCAAGCGTAAGATCCTACACGCTTTAGAATCTAGAAAACACACTAAGCACATATCTTATCCATTTTAAACATTAATAACAAAAACAGGCTTAAACTTAGCACATCAGCTAATCACATGCTTAACAGCATACTTACGGGATAAGCTCGACACGGGTCGTAACAATCTCCCTCCCTTATAAGAATTTCGTCCCGAAATTCCTAGAAGAGAAAAGGAAACTTGCCACGCATCTCAGACTCTAGTTCCCACGTAGCTTCCTCAAGATTATGGTTTCTCCATAAAACCTTCACTAAAAGAATCTCGCGGTTCTTAAGCTTTTTGATCCGGTGATCAACTATCTGCACTGGTCCTTCAACATAGGACACATCTGTTCTAAGCTGCACCGGTTCTGGATCTACAACCTTTTCTGTACCTGGATGACACTTTTTCAGCATAGACACATGGAAGACATCATGAAGATTTGCCAACTCAGACGGCAATTCCAACCTGTAAGCTACAGGTCCAATCCTCTCAACAATAGGATATGGACTCATATACCTAGGGGTCAACTTACCCCTCTTGCCAAACCTCAGCACTCCCTTCCACGGTGAAACCTTCAAGAAAACCTCGTCACCAACCTCGAACTCAAGAGGTCGACGTCGTCTTTCTGCATAACTTTGTTGTCTATCCTGAGCAACTTTTAACTGATCCCTGATCATAGATATCTTTTCTGTAGTTACATCAACTAACTCAGGTCCAAGAATTTCTTTTTCACCAACTTCATACCAACAAACTGGCAATCTACACTTCCTGCCATAAAGAGCTTCATATGGAGGCATTCCAAGACTAGAATGGTAGCTGTTATTATATGCAAACTCCATTAGGCTTAAGTGTTCTTCCCAGTTGCCTCTAAACTGTAGCACACATGCTCTCAGCATGTCTTCCAGGGTTTGAATGGTCCTCTCAGATTGACCATCTGTCTGCGGGTGAAACGCTGTACTGAACTTCAGCCTTGTGCCCAACACACGATGTAACTGATTCCAGAATCTAGATGTAAACTTTGGATCTCTGTCAGAAATAATGGACACTGGAATCCCATGTAATCTGATTACCTCATCCACATAAACTTTGGCCAACTTAGAAACGTCAAAGGTTGACTTGACTGGAAGAAAGTGAGCAGACTTAGTTAGTCTATCCACAATCACCCATATCGAGTCCGAACCCTTAGACGTCCTGGGTAATCCTACCACAAAGTCCATCGTGATGTGTTCCCATTTCCATTCTGGTATAGGAAGCGACTGTAAAGTACCAGCAGGTTTCTGATGCTCAGCCTTAACCTACTGACACACCCCACACCTAGCCACGTATTCAGCCACATCCTTTTTCATACCAGACCACCAGTACAGCTCTTTGAGGTTCATGTACATCTTTGTGTTACCTGGATGCATAGCATACATAGAAGTATGCACTTCCTCAAGAATCTGCTCTTTCAACTCACTGTTTCCAGGTACACATAACCTATCATGAAGATATAACATGCCTTCATCAGAAAACCTGAACTCTGTTCTCTTACCTTCTGACATATCCTGCATGATTTGCCACAACTCATCATCACCCTGCTGTAATTCCTTAATCTGATTATAAAAAGTAGGTCTGACTTGCATCTGAGCAATCAACCCACTTTGTCCAGTCACATCCAAGTCCAAGTTCAATTTTCGCATATCTATAAGCAAGTCTCTCTTGAAACATGCCATAGAAAATGCATTAGTTGTTGAACTTGACTTTCTACTCAAAGCATCAGCTACAACATTCTCCTTACCAGGATGGTAATCGATTGTCACATCATAGTCTTTAATCAGTTCAAGCCATCTGCGTTGTCTCAAATTCAAATCTTTCTGAGTGAAGATATATTTCAAACTCTTATGGTCTGTAAACACCTGACATGTCTCACCATACAGGTAATGACGCCATGTCTTAAGAGCATGAACTATAGCAGCTAATTCCAAATCATGAACAGGGTAATTCTCTTCATTCTTCTTAAGCTGTCTAGATGCGTAAGCCACAACTTTGCCTTCTTGCATCATTACACAGCCCAAACCTCTCCTGGAAGCATCACAGAACACTGTATAGCCTTTTTCTGCTTCAGGCAAAACCAACACTGGTGCTGAAGTCAACTTTTTCTTTAAAACCTGAAAACTTTTCTCACAGTTATCAGACCAAACAAACGGTACATCCTTCCTCGTCAAGCGTGTCAAAGGTGATGCTAACACACTGAAGTTCTGTATGAACCTCCTGTAATAACCTGCCAAACCTAAGAAACTTCTGATCTTAGTAGGAGTCTTAGGCTGTTCCCACTGAAGTACAGAATCAACTTTCTTAGGGTCAACACTAACTCCACCTCTCGAGATAACATGTCCAAGAAATGCTACCTCGGCCAACCAGAACTCACATTTACTAAATTTAGCGAACAACTGGTGTTGTCTCAACAACTGCAACACTACTCTCAGGTGTTGCTCATGCTGTGCATCGTCTCTGGAGTAGATCAGAATATCATCTATAAAGACTACAATAAACTGATCTAGGAACGGTTTGAAAATCCGGTTCATCATATCCATAAAGGCTGCTGGGGCATTGGTCAGCCCAAACGACATGACCAAAAACTCATAATGCCCATACCTGGTTCTGAAAGCTGTTTTGGGAATATCAGAAGCCTTTATCCTAAGCTGATGATATCCAGATCTCAAATCTATTTTAGAAAAGATCGTCGCTCCACGCAACTGATCAAACAGATCATCTATTCTCGGCAATGGATACTTGTTCTTTATAGTGATCTTGTTCAGTTGCCTGTAATCTATACAGAGACGCATGGTACCATCCTTTTTCTTAACAAAGAGGACTAGAGCACCCCACGGTGAAGAACTGGGTCTAATGAAACCCTTATCTAGAAACTCCTATAACTGCACCTTGAGTTCCTTCAACTCTGCAGGTGCCATTCTATAGGCTGGCAGTGCTACTGGATGACTACCTGGATATATCTGAATTTCAAAATCAATGTCTCTGACAGGAGGTAAGCCTGGTAACTCCTCTGGAAAAACATCAGAGAACTCACGAACCACAGGCACATCATAAACACTGGCAATGCTCTTCTCTGCTCTGGTGTCAACCACATGAGCAAGGAACGCTTCACATCCTTTCTGTAACATCTTATCAGCTACAGCAGCTGATATTATGCACGTAGGCAGAACTTTCCTGTCTCCAGTAAAGACACAAGAAAATTCCCCTAGTTGAAAGGTAGCTTCCTTCTTCCAACAATCGAGTTGCACTCGATATGTCTCAAGACAATCCATACCCAAGATGACTTGAAAGGTATTTACATCCAGGGGTATGAGATTAGTAGCAAAGGTGAAACCTCCAAAAGATAACAAACATCCGGGATAAGACTCGGATAAAACTGTTGGTCCACCTAGTGGAACCCTCAACACTAACTCATCTGCCAACTCTTGAGTTAACAGATTAAGTTTATCAACTAAAGAACGTCGTATAAAAGAGTGAGTAGCTCCCGGATCTATCAAAACTGAAACTGGTATACTATTAAACAAAAGCATTTCTCCTGTAACAACTTGTGATGAAATTATACCTTCCTGAGGTGTCAATGAAAAGAAACGTGCTGCCACTCTCCCTCTGCCACGCTGTCCTCTTTGACCACTTCTGCCACTGGATACTCCACCACCTCTAGAACCAGAAGCCACAGAAGAACTTGGAACATCATGGTATTGAGGCTGGAAAGCTTGCGATGCTGCTTGTCGAAGCTGAGGACATTCCTTTTTGAAATGTCCTACTTGTCCACAGATAAAACAACCTCGAGGATTTGCACCCCAACACTGACCAGTATGTGGCCTTCTGCATTTGTCATATGGCGGTATCTCTTGCCTCTGAGGACCTGTCACTGACATTGACGACCCAGAAGACTGTCCACTATCGGCACTGCCCCATCTTCCTGGGTTGTATCCTCCTCTGCCTCTAGAAGTAGTGACATCCTCAGATCTCTGCCTGCCGAAACAACCAAAACCACGCCCAAGTTTAGAAAAGAAACCTCTACCTCCACCTCTGTATCCACTACTGGATTGCCCTCTACTGAAGTCTGCAGATCTCTTCTTAGACTCAGGCACCTTGTCAGCATTCACAGATTCTTCAACTTGTCTAGAAGCCTCGACAAACTCACCAAAGTTCTCTCTGTTCCTCCTACTAGTAGCAGAAACTGTATGCCGAATCTCTAGCCTTAGTCCTTCCTGAAACCTTCTACATCTCTCTATGTTATCAGGAACAAGCTGTGGACAGAAGTTCGCCAACCGTGTGAAAAGTGCTTCATACTCTGTAACTGTCATGTTCCCCTGCTTGACATTCTGCAACTGCCTGATTTTCTCATTAAGAAAAGTGGGTGGATAGAATTTGAGATGAAATTCCTCAGAGAAATCCTACCAGGAAAGCTCTGTACCTCTCCTCTTTTCTTCCACACCACGCCACCACAACTCTGCATCGCCTGTTAAAAGATAGACCGCATGATTGATCTTCTTATCTTCTGGAAGCTCCATCAGACGAAAGACCTTTTCTATCTGTCTAAACCACTCATCAGCTTCGGCGGGATCTGTAGTGCCACTAAACTCTGTGCCACCAAGCTTCTTCACAAGCTCATAAGATCGCATCAGATCTTTACTGCTGGTAGAAGTAGAAGCTCGCCTATCAGCCTTGTACTTCTCCCTGGTCTCCAGAAACATCCTATACATACGAGATGCTTCATCCACGTGGTCACCACCACCTGGACCTAAGTACAAAGGATTGGGGCCAACATGGCTCTCAGCCTGATCATCACGATCAAAGCCTCTTTCTGCCATCTGCAATGATATAACAGAACATTTCCTGTTAGAAAACTACAGATAGAAGAAAGACACCTAGACCTTAATCCTATTGGTCTCTTATCGTCCCCTGACCTTGACTTAGAGTATTCATGTACTCAACCTATGCTCTGATACCAAAAATTGTCGCACCCCAATCTCACATTAACCACAAACCCCGAAATTAGGGCACGACAGGTGGGATTAACACATAACCAACCATTCGTCACTTTTTAAAACAATTCAAGGCATTTAAATGATAACCAAGTTTAAACTGTAAACAGAAAACTGAGCAAACTGCAGGAACTTTTCTATTTAACTGATGAAAGATACAAGCAAGGTCTACAGCATAATACATTGATTAACAAAAAGAAAGCATAACATTTAATTTACATCTGTGTACACATTCTCTTTCTCACTCACACCTTGTCCCGAGGATCGAGGGGAATGGACTAAGAGACCTCTAACTAGACTAACTACAACCTTCTATCGACTAAGCGTTGGGATGAAACGATCCTTCTGATTCCTGATGCTGATGCTGACCTGAAAATGTTTGAGTAGAGGGATGAGCCTACTCGCTCAGTGAATAACATTTCACTTAGCTATCACTAAACAACTCGTCAGGTTTATAAACTGAAATAAAAACAAATATATAGTTCGAGTAGGGCAGTTCTATTGACATAGCAGATATACAGATAATAATCACATTCCTATGCATCAACAGATATCTCAGGTAGAAAAGCAGTTATATAAATTTACTGTGATCCTACATGATTATTTATTCATTTTATTATTATGCCCTAAATATATGCAGTGTACTACTCTGCATATAAAGATCCACAGCAAGTTCATGCTACGGTCCCACCGTACAAGACTTAGCGACACACCCGGGAAATGCTAAGTCTGACGCCAGCCCTGCTCTGCTACAGGACCCCTGGCTCTCCGGCCAGAACATAGGCTCTACGGCCTCAATGCACAACCACGTGTGCTCCAGACTCCTCCTTTAACCGGAGTACACCGGCGGAGAGTCACAGGGTTACCTTCGTGACACACAAACGAATGGTGTTAGATAACCGTGTTTTCTTTTTTCTTTTTCTTTTTCCCCAGTGCCATCGTGACACACACACGGTTGTTGTTAGACACTGCCTTTCTTTCCTCGTTTTTCCGTGACACAAGCACGGATGATGTTACAACACGAGTTTCACCTCTAAGTAACAGACCTTCCTTTAGGGGTTCTACGGTGTTAGGGCACTTAGGTCTATTAATTAATTAACCGATAAACAACTAAACAAAAATATCATATAGCAACTGTAAGACATAGAATTTCCTCTTTTTTCATCATTCATATCACGCAATTCTAGTTCTAATGAACTTATCACACTAAAAAGCACATGCTATACTGATTAAAGGTCATATCAACTGATACTGAAGCAAATAAGCATTTAAAATGAGTTAAATAATGATTTCTAAATGAACTGCCACTCACCACTTGAAACTCGGCCGATCACTATGGAACTCGGCCGAACACTTCCCAGAATCTGAAACTCGGCCGACCAACCTCGGCCGACCAGCAGGAAATTCGGCCGATCCTCTGAGGAACTAGGCCGATCGAGACACTGCTTTATATACCTACAAAGAAACTCGGCCGATCAGGACCAAACTCGGCCGATCAGGACCAAACTCGGCCGACAAAAACGTTGTTCGCTTATCTAAATAAGAAACTCGTCCGATCCAAGACTCAAACTCGGCCGACCAAAAACACAGCATGATTGCCCTAAATATACAACTCGGCCGACCGAATAGGAACTTGGCCGAACCGCGCACAGGCAGAAAACAAAACTGGCCTGCAAGAGTCCATTTCTCTCGAATCGACGGGCAAAACTCAAACAAACATCGCAAAACTTTTGCAAACGATACACATCACTAAACCGCACCTGAAGGGAGGAAAGAAACGAGCTAGGGCTGCTCCTTGCGCCCCGATCTCTTAGCCGTTTTTCCTGCAACCGCAGCTCCAGCTGCAAACCCGGATCAAATCGATGGAGAAGAAGATCAACGGAGGGAAGAGGACGAGCTGCAGCAGCTGATCGGAGCAAAACGAAGCTCCGACGTCTCTCCCTTCTCAACTCCCTCTCTCTCTCTTTCTCTCTCTCTCTCACGCAAGGAAGGAGAACGCTTCCTGCGTTCCTTTGTTTCTGAGAAAATGAAACGGATAAGGAAGAGAGAAAGGATAAGGAGGAAAACTTAGGGGCCTAAACGCAAAGTTCAAAAACTACAAACGGGTCCCTATAAGCCCAAAAACATGCAACTTTTGACTCGAAGGTCGGATTCGAACGATTTCTCTGGCAACGCTTCAAGTGTAAGATCCTACACGCTTTAGAAGCTAGAAAACACACTAAGCACATATCTTATCCGTTTTAAACATTAATAACAAAAACAGGCTTAAACTTAGCACATCAGCTAATCACATGCTTAACAGCATACTTACGGGATAAGCTCGACACGGGTCGTAACAGGGTGAGTGACAGTTCATTTAGAAATCATTATTAAACTCATTTTAAATTCTTATTTGCTTCAGTATCAGTTGATATGACTCTTAAACAGTGTAGCATGTACATTAAAGTATGTTAAGTTCATTGGAACTTGAAATGCATGATATGAATGATGAAAAAGAGGAAATTTCATGTTTTGCAGTCGTAATGTGATATTTCTGTTAAACTGTATATCTATTAACTAATTAATAGACATAGGCGCCCTAACACCGTAGAACCCCTCGTGAGGTCTGCACCTTGGGGTGAAACGACCTACCTAGCGTGTGTCTAGATGGTCGGTGACTCGTGTTTAACAATAATCCGTGCGTGTGTCACGGTGGCACGAGGGCATAAAGGTAGTGTTCAACAATAATCCGTGCGTGTGTCACGGTGGCACTGGAGTATATAGGGGTTTTTCAACAATAATCCATGCGTGTGTCACGGTGGTAACCCAGACTCTCCGCCTGTGTGCTCAGGTTAGAGGAGGAGTCTAGAGTACACTCTTTTGAGAGTGCAGTGAGGCCGTGTGAGCCTGAGAGTCCTGACGCAGACCAGGACAGCAGTCAGACTTAGCATTTCCCAGGTGTGTCGCTAAGTCTTGTACGGTGGGATCGTAGCATGAACTTGCTACGAATCTTTATATGCAGAGTACACTGCATATGATTAGGGCATAATAATAATATGAATAAGTAATCATATAGGATCACATTAAATTTATATATCTGTTCATTTACCTGAAATACCTGTTGATGCAAAGAAATGTGATTATTATCTGTATATCTGCTATGTCAATAGAACTGCCCTGTTTGAACTGTATATATGTTTATTTTCAATTTATAAACCTGATGAGTTGTTTAGTGATAGCTAAGCGAAATGCTATTCACTGAGCGAGTAGGCTCATACCTCTACTCAAACATTTTCAGGTCAGCATCAACATCAGGAATCGAAAGGATCGTTTCATCCTAACGCTTAGTCTGTAGAAGGTATATGTAGTTAGTAGTTAGAGGTCTCTTAGTCCTTTCCCCTCGGTCCTTGGGACATGGTGTGGGTGAGAGAGAGTATGTTTGTGGAATGTGTATAAAGATGTAAATTAACTGTTATGTTTACTTTCTGTTAAACAATGTTACATGTTGTAAACTTTGGTTATGTTCTCTAGCCAGGTTAATTGAAATGCTTCCGCAATAGTTTATTGTGTTTTAGTTTACAGTAATAATCCGGATATCATTACGAGGTTTTAAAAAGAAAAAGTTTTCAGCGATTTGTTTATGTGATAATCCCTTCGTCGCGCCCTAATCTCGTGATTAGTGGTTAGTGTGAGATCGGGGTGTGACATCAATGCTACCCAAGTGAAAAGAAAAGTTAGAGAACAACTTTCAACCTACAATCTATAATTAGTGTTACCGTGATCATATAGTTCCTATGTCACTGACCATCTAGATTGAACTCGAGGTATGGAACGCCATCCTCTTCAACATTCAATCTATGTTCCTTGATCTCTGAGCAGACTGTATGAGATGCATGTGAGTTCACATATCATATATTGAATCACATGAGTATTTCCATACATTTCTCTGTCTCTTTTATTAACGAGCCATGGATGTCATACTCCTTGTAGTAGGGACAAATCCCATATCTATCACTCACAATCAAAATCTCATTTGTCAAAGTCACCCAATCATCACCTTTATAACACTCGTGTTTCAGGAATGCATTTGATGATGTCAAAGTGTACCTAACAAATGTGATGAGTGTAGTGATTTCAGGTCTATAACTATGAGGCATGCTTGTGACTACCATTCCATGATATCCATGTATCACTCTCACGGTGGATCTGTCCGATATACTGTTCTCTAATATATATATATGTGTGTGCTTGACTTGATATCATATATCATGGCTAATGAGACTCTATCATCAGTCAACACACACTCTAGTCTTATGTATTACTATTGTCTATTTTTCTTCCATAGTAATATCCAACTAGAGACATAACAAGAATGTATGTACTCTTAACATACATATGGTCTCATTGTTCATGTCATTAACTTGAAGACATATGTCATCGAGTCACATTTTTCTCTAGACATCTATCATGTATATGTCATCATCTCATGAATGAGACATACATAATAGACAAAATTACCTTTATAATTATCAAATCAAGTATCATATGCATCATTGCAGTCATCATATGATTGGCTCTGTGGGCATACTATACCAAACACAGAGCCTATCCAGAAGGGTTGCAAGGCGCTGATTTCTTAAGTATATCACATTAGTTTTTTAACGAACAATCTGGTTTGATCCTGACCTTATTTTTTTGTTCTCCTGTATTGGTTTATTCTACGGTTTTTTATTTAGATCGACTTAAACTGTTAACTTAATTGCAAATGTTGTTGTTGCATGTAACAACATAAATTCAAAATTAACAACACATAAGTTAATCAATCTTTGAATAAAAGAATTTATACATATGTAGCTAATTCATGATGAATGCCTCCTTCCATAAGGTAAATAAGTTTCAAATCTGATTGAAATTGGGTAATGAGTGTTATATGGGGTGAGTTGACATAATTCTGGACTTGTAACCAAAGTTTCATTTACTTATTCTAAAAGAAATTTGACTTGTAGTTGCAATTGGTCAAGTTAGTGTGAAAGGACCACCCTCCTATGAAAAATCATCTACATAAGTCAGGCAGATTTTCCTACAATTCAGTGTACCTATTGATGGCCAAGCTATTTGACTTTTTCTTTGATGGGCAACCTCTTCCTTATTTTACGGTACTAGACATCAACTTGACTTTTGAGAATTGAAGTGGACTCTGGACTAGAAAAAGACCGACGTACAGCTTAACCTTGTGATATGATGACTAGCCTTGGAAAGTTAGTCGGCATTTTTATAAGTAGACAAACATAAAAAAATTGAAAATTCAAAAGAGTATAAACACAAATCACCCAATCACCTAAATTTATACGTATATAACATACATGCAAACAAGCGTGTAATTGCTTCTTCGTCTTCCACATAATAGATTGTACCACAACATATAAAGAAAAAGATTAGGATTTTAAAACTAATCTTAAATTATCGATGTCGGAACAAAGTATTATCTCCGTTCTAAATCATTTATACGTTACTTATGATTACAACACGCGTTCTTCATGATTTTAGTCAAAAATATTCTATATTTTTAATTTTAATAGATGTTATCGTCCTATCTCGATTTCCTTTCCGTTATCTTTCTCATTGCTCTACGTCAACTATGATATTGCAAAGGTGTTTGGCCCAAAACAACAAGTATTTCTTAGCGTTTTGGTTAAATTTTGGATTAGAGCTTGCTTTTTCACATGCCTCATATTTTTATGTGATTGTTACAATCACAATAATTATATACTAATCCATCTCAGCCGATTCACCTTGGGGTTGTTGATTTGATTCAAATCTATTTCAAGTTTCACACATATATTTGGAAATTTCGTTGAATATTTCAAATATTATTGATTCAGAACATTTCTTGAATTTCAATGTATTACTCATTCCATGATATGGATCTAATTATGTTGATGATTTTAATTAAAACAGTTTATTTCATTCTCTATACAAATTATTGTTTTGGTGAGGCTGATGTGATGAAGCACGAATTTAAGGAATGACTTGAATTGTATGATTCTTGTAAGCGTGCATATATAAATGAAGTCCCGCATTTCTTCCATACATTTTTATACTGGCTGTCAAGTGGCTATTATACGAGTCAAGAAGTTCAAATTGAACTTAGAGGAATGATAGTGACAATACAAACACTTCTAGGGTATATGGCTAAATGATGTCCTAATATATGATGATTTACAAAACATCAATCATATTGTAAAGTCGGGTACAACACAAACCACGTAACCAATTTAGTTTGATGTTTCATTTGCATACTTCGCTGTACTCATGCATATCATGTTGAGAAAAAGTAGAAATATAAAAATTTGACTAGACACAAAAATCAAAGTTATGACTAGGAGGTAGATAAACTAGTATATATATATATATATATATATATATATATATAGAGAGAGAGAGAGAGAGAGAGAGAGAGAGAGAGGCCAGAATACACTCGAGTGTACGGATCACACGAATACACTCAAGTGTGTTTGCATATCAAGACTATTTTTTACAAAATGTAAACCGTTGATCTTCACCGTCATACTATAACTAGGCTACATATAAATTTTGAGCCCATTTGGATGAGTGTAAGTCACTCATCTAAGGGCAACAAAATCGACGCACGAAACTAATTTGAAATGCATAATTTTACGGTCTTCATAACAGGAGCTATACATATCCAATTGTGCTCAAATTTTGTGTATGAGTTGTTCCCGAGATGTTTAAGAAGATCAACAGATTAGATTTTCAAAAAAAATATTGTATCATAAAAAACTAGTTGAGTGTATTCCGCTCCAGATACACTTGAATGTATTCTAGCATGACTCTCTCTCTCTCTCTCTCTCTATATATATATATATATATATATATATATATATATATATATTATTTATTTTTAGGTTGCTCTTTTGACAGATTATCAAGAAAGATGCATTAGAATCTGAAGCTATTGAGTCCATATGAGTTTTTAGTTTTCTTTCGTTTCATTTGTATCGAAGGGTGGCGGAGCTTGTTCCCGCTTGTCTTCTATTTCGATATAATTTAGAAAACTAAAATAAACCGGATTTGTAATTGAATTAGCAATACTACTTTGTGATAATGGAAATGAATGGGTTTGGGTGGGGCTGCGGCGGAAAGGATAGAATGTACCCGTATTTTCGGGATGGTGGCATTGCAAGCAGCCAACCGATCGTGAAAATGTAATGAGATCAAACTTATTTCGTTTCTGTAACTAAATTAAAAGGGAAAATGGAAGCAGTGAGGACGATCGGGAAGAGGAGGCAGATAAAGGGAACTAGATAAAGTGCCGAGTGAGATTTCCGATACTGTTTCTATATACCAATCCCCTAGCTGACTGATTCCGTGATGTGTTGGATCAAGCCGCCGCCTCGGCATAGCAGCGTTTTCGCTTCTTCACTGGCAGCACCGCAGTGCTGGACGAGCCCGTCACTGGAATTGCCGCCGCAGCAGGTGACATCGGCGGCGTCCTGGTCCACGTCCTCCCAAACAGCCTCTCTACCTCCTCGGCAGGGACACTGAGTTCACCCAGGATGAGGCTCTTCCTGCAGGCCGGCCCAGCGGATGTGGAGGGACGCCGCTTCTTTGGTGCCGGCGGGCAATCGCCCGAGCCGTCCATGGTGGGGATCAGGTGCGCGTCGCCCGTCGGAGTGGTGAAGTCGTCAACGATGCCGGCAGGGACGACATGATCCGCCGGCGTCTCTGGAGCCGGTATTTCGTCGGCTGGGAGAAGGTGCAAGTGGAACTGTCGGATGGGGGACCCGGAGGAGGGCTCTGTTGCTGGGGCCGGAGCTGGGGCCCTTTGGATAAGGAAGAGCTGGTTCAGGGCTGTGGGGCTCCTTTGAAGCTCTGTGGAGGCGAACATCCCGGCGGATTGCGTGTTGGTTGAGACGAGTACTGGCTAACTGCTAGTATAATTCACGATGGAGATGAAAGGCAGAGGAGGATCGATCATAGAGTGGCTGGAGCAATTTTGGGGTGAGGATGGAGTACTGTGAATTAATGCCAGAGGCCTGTAATGGAAGGAACTTTTGTCTCACGGAGAAGAATCATCATGTGCAGAGGTGGAGAAGAAAGGGACCAGGCTAACTTTGTTTAATATCGCCCCCAAACATATACGCGCACACACTGTACATACACAACCTAACTATGCAATGTAAGTGTAAATGAGTAACATTTTAGTCTAGGACTTGATTTGTTTGCTCAATTTTGTTTCCAAATAGTACGCATGCACACTATACACACACACAACCTAAATAAATGAGTAACATTTTAGTCTACAACTTGATCTATTTGTTCCATATCGTTCCCAAAACACATACATATGCATACTTCACACACACACAACTTAACTACTCATTTAAGTGTAAACGAGTAACATTTTACTCTAAATATTGATCTATTTGCTCAATATCGTCTGCAAACACATATGCATGTACACTGCACACACACAACCTAACTACACAATTTAAGTGTAAATGAGTAATATTTCAATCTAGGACTTGATCTGTTTGTTCAATATTGTACACACAAACAGCCTAACTACACAATTAAGCGTATGCGACTAAACTTTAGTCCAGGATTTGATCTATTTTCTCAATATCATCGCAAAACATCGTACGCACATACACTGCACACACACAACCTGACTACATAAATTAATTGTAAATGAATAACATTTAAATCTAGGATTTTATCTATTTTCTCAATATCATCCCAGACACGTATACAATGCACACTGCACACACACACATCCTAATTGCACAAGAAAAATGAGAATACAAAAGAAATTGAACATTAGTTTTGGGATAAAACATGCAAAATATTTCCAAGAACATAGTTGTTTTTTTATTATTCTTCCCCAGCTCATCTCTTGATTGATCAACATCATTCTGCTTCGACTAGAAACCTTGTCTACCTCGTGAATCTCAGCTAATACTTCTTATTCTTATTAATTAGATCTAATATGTTAACTAATAGGTTGCATTTATTATATTCTAAAGATGTTTAGTTAGGGACTAAGAATGTAGAAACCTAGTTAGGTGTTTAATGAAGTCATTTTCTTTTTATAGGTTGAAATATTCTAGAATTGTGTCGAATCTCTAAGAAGTAAATTGACTTATAAGTCAACCTAGTCAAGAAAGTTTGATACAACCACCCTCAGATGAAAAATCGTCCTGATAAGTCAAGGCTAATTTATTCATGTGTCAACTAATATGTGCATGGTTGAGCTATCTGACTTATTGTTGGTTAGATTAACCTCACCCCTATCCTAGAGTACTAGAAATGGACCAGCTTTTGAAAACTCAACTAACCCTTTGGAATTGGTAAGATAGAAAAGTCACATAACTTTGTGGTAGTGAATTTGGCCTTTGGCAAGTCAATAAGACTCTCCACAAGTTGAAACACTTATGGTTGTACAAGTTTAAATTCAAAAGGGGTCGACACCTAATACAAGTGCCCCAAGAGATATATATAAATAACATAAATGCATTCTTACATTATTTTATTTTTAAGAAAGGAATATATGATTACTTTATCTTCAAGAAAGGAATATATGATTCTCTTCATTCAAAATAAATTTGGAAGATAATGTAATTTATTAAACTTATCATTCCAATATTTAGGTGTTTCTTTAAGTCCATACAAGGGATTGACTAGTCTATAAAGTATGTGTTTCTTCTCCATGTGCTACAAAACCTTTTGGTTGGTCTTTATAAATCCCTTCTTCGAGATCTCCATTCAAGAAGGTTGTCTTGACATCCTGATCGGCCTCAAGAGAGCGTGCTCCAAAAGTGGAGGTGTGATCCCAAAGCATAATTGAACTTTAAATTTATAATCCAAAACCTTCAAGGAACCCAACAACTTTAATACGATGTTGAAATAGATATACCAGGTTGAACACAGGGACGTGGGTACATTTAGGCCGCTTAAGATCTCTCTCTTAAGTCAATTAAGACCATTTTATAATTGATAGAAGTTTGGAACTAGAACTAGTCTAGCAAAATGTCACGAGATAAAACAAATATAAATAAAAAAGAAGAAAAAAAGAAAATATGTCAGATTCTACTAATCAGAGAGGAGTTCCTAACTGTGTAACCACATGTTGGGAAATCCATGCATCCGTTCTCAGACGTAGAAAACCCTAGCAAACGTCTAAGATTCAAACATAGCATGTACCACAGTAGTTGATCTTGTCGGGGTCATCCCACTCGCTCTCGCACAGCGTGACGAAAATCCCATAAAGGATCCAAAACCTCTCTCAAGGATTATGGATCAACACCCTTAAATATCTCAGATACCCTTTCAAGTTCAAAACGTTCAAAGTTGTTAGGAACCACTCCTTTGGACCTCCTCCTTTCGGATTTAATCCAAACTACCTTCTCTCATTATACGAGTAATTTTTCCATCTATGCTGCAATGGAGGTTCAAGCAAGAAATATATCAACCAATATAAGAATTATAACTGAAAAGAGAAGATAGAACAGAAAACATAATAGATCTAGAATAAAACTACTTGCTTACGGTAAAAGTATATAAACAAGACTACATAGACAAGAAGGAGCTGAACTAGTCATGACAAGCATAGTTGGCACTGAACAAAGATAGAAGAACATCATTTGTATAGAAATAAATGAGAAAAGTAAAAGAAAGAGGTCGAGGAAGAGATTTAGCCTATAGATGAGAGGTGGCTCTCACTCCTTACCCTCCAGAAGGGTTGAACCTCATCCTTTGGGTCGTCCTCCTTGGTCTTCTGGACTCATTGGCCTCCTTTTTCATGATTCTGCTCCAGATAACAAACTTGGTGGATGTATGGAGGTGGAAGGTGGTTGGAAGTGGATGAAAGGTGGTGGATATGGTTGGGTGGAGGTAGAGAATAATGGTGGATGGAGGTCGGATGTAGGGATGGCATAGAGCATGTTCTTTGGTCCTCTCGAACCTTGGAGCTCTTTCTTAGAGCTTTAGAAACCTCCAATCGCCGAAGGAAATCTGTAAAAAGTCAGAATAACCC
Source organism: Alisma plantago-aquatica (assembly GCA_963693085.1). Taxonomy (NCBI): domain Eukaryota; kingdom Viridiplantae; phylum Streptophyta; class Magnoliopsida; order Alismatales; family Alismataceae; genus Alisma; species Alisma plantago-aquatica. The sequence goes on along the minus strand of OY856412.1, from coordinate 70,578,538 downwards.
TATCAAGGTAGCTGGTGAAACGACCGTCATCAAACCGATAACCAAATCGTTACTAATTATGCAGAATTACCAAAAACAATGGATTAACAAAATCACTAAAATTTAAAACCATTTTGCAAGGAGATCCTTTTCTAGAAAACTCTTACTGAAAGATCCAAAACTCATACATATCATGATTTACATTATACAACATTGTTTCATCTCATCTCTTGAGGACAACATATAACAGTTGCTCAATCAAAACACATACTGGAGCAACATAAAACCTCAATGCTTACAATCCAACATCTTAGATTGTTCATGAAACCATTACGAACTGATTCTAAGGACCTGAGAGTACAGAGACGACACATAGGACTTCTATCTACAAGACATGACAAAAAGTACACTCAACCTGATTTGTTTTCGCCGCCTCAGTTGTTGTTTCTCCTCTGCAGAAAGGTCTCCACCGCTTCATGCACGTCCACCAAAAAATTGTGGATCCCACAGGGTGAGACAATTGTCCCAGCGAGAGATATAACTCTCTGCCGACCATATTATTATTGCAGATAAACATTATAAAACTGAGCAGGGGTTCTTCTATATTAACATGCAAGATTAATCATTGTACGAATAGAATAAAGTAATCTCTTTACTTAAGGAGAATGATGCATCTACCCATGGTAGAGTATTAAATCATCTATCTATTTTACAAGGAATGTAAAAAAAACATAAATAACATCTATCAACTAAGATATATAACTGAATTGCACATCAAAAATGTTTTTCATATTCGATCCTTAAACAAATATGCTATGCGGCTAAACATCTTTTACAATCACACTTATGCCCTGAGGAGATGAAGTATACCCCATATATCTCCAACCGACCACAAACTTCTCACAAGTCAGTGTTGGTATGAATTCCCTGAGAGCCAATCAAGGGATGATTGGTGGGATACATTAAGATTGATTGATAAACATCAAAGGCAAGCCTCAAATTCTTTCTGGTTTAGTCATATGAGATAATGATAGAACATATTGAATGTCTAGAGAATGACAGTACTCAATGACGTATTCTTTCAGGTTGAGGACCTAAACGATGAGATCATACAGATGCTAAGAGTTTGTACATTCTTATTATGTCCCTAGTCAGATGTCATTGTGGAAGGTAGATAGACAACAATGACACACAAGACTAGATTGTGGTGTTTGTTGATGACAAAATCTCATTAGTCATGATATGGAGAGATCAACCCAAACACATAGGTACTTGTTAGAGAACAAGTGTACCAGACAGACCCACCGTGAGTTTAACACATGGAACCATGACATGGTAGTCACAGTCAGTTCTCACAGTGATGGTGGTGAGTGTGATTCTTTGACCTAAAATCACTACACTCAACACATGTCATTGGGTACACTTTGGCATCATCAAACACAGTCCTGAAACATGGGTTGTTATAAAGGTGATGATTGGGTGGCTTTGACACATGGGGCTTTTGAGGGGTGAGTGATAGATATGGGATTTGTCCCTCCTGAGAGAGTTTGATATCCGTGGCCACTTGATGAGTAGGATTGAGATATGCGTGCACACGCATGTGTGAATCAATATGCGATATTGATGTCATACATATCTCCTCCAATCTACTCAGAGATCAAGAAAGTGAATGAACGTTGACAGGATGACTGTTCCATGCCTTGCGTTCATTCGGGATATCAGTGACAAAGGAATTATACATTCCCTGTAACACCATTCACGGATTGTAGGATTGAAAGTTGTTCTCAAACTTTCTATTTCACATGGGTAGCACTGATGTGCGACTAGGCACCGCTCTTTGCTTGTGAAGTCATATATGGACTTTCACTGCCAATGTGAAATGGGCCTACAGGGTCACACACATAGGATTTAACCTGGAATAGGAGTTTATCCACAAATGATGTTTAGATTGATTACTAAAGGAGTTTAGTAGTTCAATTAAACACTCAATCAATTGATAGCTCAATGTCATAGTGTTCAAGGTGTTGGACCGATTGATTAGAGTATTGGATTGATCGAAACTGCAATTGACTGATTTGCACAGTCTACACTCCCAACCGATAGGCTCATATGATGAACTGATCGGATCATCTTGGTGAACCGATCGGCTCATGTGATGAACCGATCGGCTCAGGACAGGCTAAGACGACCAGTTTAAGGGTTGAATCGACCGGCTCAACTGGTCCAAACGAATGAGTCGGGAAAGTCAGGTTGGTGAGAAATTTCCTTTCATTTCACTTGTCCAATTTGGTTGGAACAAGGATCGGTTTTTGGATCAATTCAAAACAAAAGAGGAAAAGTCAATCGAGAACTGATCAGGACCACGAACCGATTGGCTCAGAAGTGAACCGATCGGCTCAGGTCCCCAATCGACCGTTTCATGTATGAAACGATCGATTCAGCTGGCGCAATTGGTTGTTTTGTGGAAAATCTCGAACCCTTTTACTCCTGCTTTAATCCCGTATTGCCCATGGTAGAGAACCCTATCCCATGAACCTCCTATATAAATAGGGGTACTGGGGGCTTCTCATAAACAACAACTCAGAATACTAGTTGCTCTGCAAAGTTGTCGTTATCTCTGGTTGTGGTAACCGTGAGAGCCCGAGCAAGTGTTACCCAATAAGGGAGGCACAACAAGGGAAAGACAACTACAGAAAGGCGACTGGTGACAGGAGAGTGTGTCGGTGACTAGTACACCGACAGGAGGGTGCGACTCCTTCTGGTACCTTGTGGGATAAGGTGATCGGAGTTCCAGATGGTCCGTGTGGACTACATCAGAGGAGGGAGACTTCTGCCGCTCGGAGGACAGTTGTCAATCCCGACAGTCCTGGTGAGACCAAGAGCTGCACAGACACCGTCCAAGACCGGAGGTGAAGACCGCGCAATCCATGAGGTAACATCACTGAGCAAGCCTCAGGACAAGGTATGCCTCTGCAAACCATCCTTCCTATTGTATAGACATTGACACGATTCCTTTATTCTGGGTTTGGGAGAAGAATTTTTTTCCGCTTCCTTCTCTGTCTCCCCTAAAACCCAACAATGGTATCAGAGCCACGTCAACTACTCTATACTTTAGGATTATTGATGTGATCGATTTTGATTTGTCGCCTTTATTTATTGCATACGATGCGAATAAAATTGGCTTTATGCATGTCTAATCCTAAATCAACAAATCCCAATATACATATATGATATTTAATATAAATACACTCAATATGCGTCACCCTTAAATGAGTTTTGTGGTGAATGTATAGCATGGTTATGGCCAATAAACCCTATCTCTTATTCCTGATGTAACTTGAGATAACTCGAGATTTCTTTCTTACATGTATAACATGTATGTGTGCTTGGTTGAATGTGATTGCTTGCATCTCGGTCTGTGCACCGATTTGCTATCTCTTATTCCTGATGTAACTCGAGATAACTCGAGATTTCTTTCCTACCTTTGCTCCCCCCAAATGTAACTCGGGGTTTCTCTATTCAAATGTAAAATAGGATAGATCTTTTATTTCATGTTATGTCAAAGAATGGCAGACAACCTGAAGACGATTGAGACGATCAGTTCAAGGCGTGAACCGATCAGTTGGCATTCCAAACGATCAGTTCAAGGACTGAACTGATCGGTTGGTGACCGGTTCATGGAGCGAGACGATCGGGTGGTGGCCATGAGGAGATGCACGATGACCAGGTGAACCGATCGGTTGGAGGAGCCAACTGATCAGCTGGTGGCACCCAGACGACTGGCCAGGGCAAGCAGGTCATTCATGAGATGAGTTGATCAACTCAGACGGCTATAACACTTCATCATGGACAGGTTACATGTGATGTAGACCTAGATGATCGTGATTCCTCTTGGCTTGAGGAATCACATTAGGATGGCCATAATCATTGCTTTTACCATTTCACATGTTTTATGTGGGATATATCATGTATATGATACATACTATATATTGTGGTGATTGGATACATATATGTACCTATAAAACCAAATCCCTCATTAAATATTAAAGTTTTAGATGCCTTCCAAATGTGACACACATGAAAAGCTTGATCGGCCAAGTGTGGGCACGCCCTAGCGTGGTGCACCGTCTATCTTGTGGAAGCGTGAAGGATGAGTATGTGGGTCTACCCTAGCAGGGTGTATATTCATCGTGTTGGCTTTGGGTCGGACTTACCAAGGTGACCTAGATAGGATCTACCACCTTGAGGCATGGAGGTGATCATGGCAAGGAGTTGCGCATGACATCTTTCAAGAGTTGCATATGATGCAATTGGCAAGAGTTGCCTACCTGGAAGATCTAAGTTGTGGGTGACAACCCTAGCTAGTCCATGACTTAGAGGATTTTAGGATCTTGACCCACTAGAAGATTGTACGCTGCAATCTTCCGAATTAACGATGAGGGCTATCAATTTGAACAAAATAGTGGGAGCGATAATTAATTAAAGTCCTAATTATATTGTCAACCTTTCAAATCAATCAAATAAGTCAAAGTTGAGTTTTGGACTAAATTGCATATATTTCCTTTTGTAGTACAAATGACATCAAACAACAATCACTTTTCTTTGCGATCGGTCCTTGAAAAGGACAAGCTAAATGAGACTAATTCCATGACTGGTTTAGGACATTGAGAATTGTTCTCACTCAAGAGCGAAAGCTCTATATCCTGGATACTCCAGTTCCATAGGAACCTGCTCCTACCGCACCAAAGGTAGAAAGGGATGCTTATAAGAAGTATTTTGATGATGTCATTGATGCAATGTGCTTGATGTTGTGCTCCATGAACCACGAGTTGCAGAGACAACATAAGAACATGGGTGTCATTGAGATGATTCAGCATCTCAAGAACATGTATGAAGATCAAGCACGACAAGAGAGATATGATGTCTCCAGGGCGATGTTCAAGTGTGTCATGACAGAAGGAGATCCAGTTGGTCCTCACATGCTCAAAATGATTGGGTATGTGGAGAACCTGACAAGACTGGGATTTCCCCTGAGCCAAGAGTTGGCTACTGATGTGAGACTACAATCATTGCCAGAATCCTACAGTCAGTTTGTGATGAACTACAACATGAACAACTTTGACAAGTCATTGACAAAGTTGTTAGGCATGTTGAGGACAGTTGAGGCACAGATGAAGAAGGACAAGCCTAAGTCTTTGATGATGATTAGAAACAAGAAAGGCAAGTCCAAGTGCAAGGGCAAAGGCAAGGCTAAGAAAGGTTCTGATGCTAGCCAACAGCCCAAGTCGTCATCAACTCTCAAGGCCAAGGGAGGCGTGACCAAGAGAGGCAATTGCCACCATTTTCAAAAGCCAGGACATTGGAAAAGGAATTGTCCACTCTATCTGGAAGAACTAAAGAAGAAAGAGGCGACAAACGTCTCCACCTGAAGGTGTCATGAAATAAACTTGTAACACTTTTTGAGGTATATGATACCAAGATATAAAGTGTAAAGCACCCAATAAATGGGGCAAGTGTTGCCACCATAGATAGGAGTACTTTAAGTTATTTTCAGCCTTGAAGGCATGTAATAGAGTTGTAAATTGCTATTTCATATTTGCCAATAGATAGAAACACCTTAATTTTTGCATATTGTATGACAATGATGGCAATTGATAAAGTTGATGTTTCAATATTTGTGGCAATGCCTTGTTTATCTTGTGGTACTTGGTATGCATAAGATAAAATGATACCTAAAAGTTATTGATAACTCAAACAATCAAATTATCATAAATCATGAGAAATTCATTTCTAGATTCCATATGATGGATAAGTCTAGACTCTTTTTGGTTAGAGAACCAATAAGAGACATGAAACTCTTAAGACATCAATCTTCACTAATGGTAGTGGGAGAATGATTATCCTATTAGGTATAATACATGTGATGTATTTACACACCTATTGGAGAAAATGCTAATACTTCAGTGGTGTTTAGAGAAATACCAATATGAATATCTTGAAGTGTTCAAGAATATCATAGATGAAGTATGAATTTGGTAAAGTGTTAATTCTTGATGAGATCAATGAATGAAATACTTGGACCAAGTGTTTGAGTTCCTTATGAGTGATTATGGTAGTGTATCATAGTAAGCTCGTGATTAAGGCATGGTGATGTCTAAATAAAAAGGAGTCATGCTCGTGATTAAGGCATGGTGATGTCTAAATCAAAAGGAGTCATACTCTAAGGAGTTAGAGGATGTTTTTGAAATAACTAATTTCTTCTTAAATAAAGAATACCCACACTAATAAAGGACATTAAGAATCACAAGGAGTTGTGAGTTCTTGTATCCTTGACAGATACACCTTGATTATCTATGTGATGAGTTGGTAATGTGATGAATCAACTATCTAGATGAATATGAGGAACCAAATTTTGAGTTATGGTTTATGACCATTACATCCTAAATGACTTCCATGTGAACCATAAGGCATGACCTTGATGGTAGAACCCATTGGGATGAAATCCATAAGTGTGAATGAGTCTTAAACGTTAAGACACATGGATAACATTTTGAGAAGGGTGATGCTTGTTAATTGCAACTTAATGACTAAGAGATTTGGCATATGAATACTAAAACCGCATTCCTGTGAGGAATAAGACAAGGATGTGTACGTGACACAACCTATAAGTTTTATGAATCCATTAATGCAAATGAAGTCTATAAGTTACAATGAACTAATCAATGTGATTGATTAAGTACAAGCAACTCAGAGCTGGATCTTTACTTTGATAATATGGTCAAAGGGTTTGACTGATATGTCAAAGATAAAGAAGGGATCTGTGATTTAGTGGGAGCGTATTCACATTCCACATGTTGATGTGAAATGGAAATGTTCTAGAATGGAAATCCAAAGTGGAAATTATCTTTAAGGAAGATAGAGATGTTTCCTATGTAATAGGAATAGAGATCTATAGAGATAGTTCTCAAAAAAACCTCTTGACCTGAAAAGAGAAAGCATACATTGGAAATCTATATTGAAGGGTTCAGTGTGCATAGATTCAGTGGGAGAAAACTTGTCCATGTTACATGGAGTTGGTATCCCAAGGCCAAGTGTCCAATTCTTATGAAGAATGGGAACACTAAGAATAGATATGGATCTATCATGTATGTAATCATCCCATTATCTTGCATGTATGGACATAGCAAAATAAAGTGCATTCATCATCTTGTATGTAGGACATGACAATATGATGTGCTCATCCTGATAACTCGTATGTGGGACATGATGAGTGGATGTCTATCTAGTTCCAATAAGGGTTACTGAAATACCATAAGAACTTGATAAGTACTTAGTTGAGAAGTACTAGTTCTATGGAAATAAGGAAGGGTTCACTGTAAAGAGTTACACTGATGCGAACTTTCGAAAAGGACAGAAAATTAATCGCAATATATATATATATATATATATATATATATGAGATATATATATATAAAAGTGAATGTTTGTTAATGGAAATGTTCCAAGAAAGCCGTTTAAAAGGAAAAATCTGAGTATCCGTGTGTTAGAGAACATTAGTGGATACTATATGGATCTGGAAGTTCATGAGATGGACTTATAGATATTCCGATATTTGATGACAAGTAAGGAGTACTTGGTCATGCAATGTGGCTAAAGGTTAGCAAAGGAATACTAGATCACATACTACGGAAACTCCATCTCATACGTGTGGCATACATCAAAGAGATGAGAGACGTGCAATTAATACCAACTTTGGCAAGGTGTTTCCATAACTCACTATGTTAGCACTAGTGTATAGTAACATGTGGGACATGTTTGAAGATCACTATGAATATGATTCAATGGTGATTGGCTCACAATGCAAGTGGGAGTCTGTTGGTATGTATGCCCTGAGAGCCAATCCTGGGATGATTGGTGGGATACATTAAGATTGATTTGATAAACATTAAAGGCAAGCTTCCGATTCTTTCTGGTTCGGTCATATGAGATAATGATAGAACAGATTGAATGTCTAGAGAATGACAGTACTCAATGATGTATGCTTTCAGGTTGAGGAGCTAAACGATGAGATCATACAGATGCTAAGAGTTTGTACATTCTTATTATGTAGATAAACAACAATGAAACAAAAGACTAGATTGTGGTGTTGGTTGATGACAGAATCTCATTAGTCATGATATGGAGATATCAAACCAAACACATAGGTACTTGTTAGAGAACAAGTGTACCAGACAGACCCACCGTGAGTTTAACACATGGAACCATGACATGGTAGTCACAGTCAGTTCTCATAATGATGGTGGAGAGTGTGATTCTTTGACCTGAAATCACTACACTCAACACATGTCGTTGGGTACACTTTGACATCATTAAATGCAGTCTTGAAACATGGGTTGTTATAAAGGTGATGATTGGGTGGCTTTGACATATGGGGCTTTTGAGGGGTGAGTGATAGATATGGGATTTGTCCCTCCTGAGAGAGTTTGATATCCATGGCCCCTTGATGAGTAGGATTGAGATAGGCGTGCACACGCATGTGTGAATCAGTATGCGATATTAATGTCATACATATCTCCTCCAATCTACTATGAGATCAAGAAAGTGAATGAATGTTGACAGGATGACTGTTCCATGCCTTGCGTTCATTCGGGATATCAGTGACTGACCGGCCTAAATCGCGCGTCCTAAAAATGGAGGCGGATTTGAGGTAGTCGAGCTTTTACATTTATAAACCCGAATCCTTCTAGGCCCCCGCAACTTTGATTACGGGGTCGAAGTAGATACACGGGGTCGAACACAGGGACAAGGGGGGCTAGTGTTGAGAACCCAGAATCGACACGCTACACTCCAACAGGTATAAAGAGATGATAAATTCCCGAAGAAGGAAGCATAAAGATGGCACGAACAAAACAAGAAAACTATCTCCAAGTGGAGTTACTAGAAAGATTTAAGGTTTTAAGCATTTAACAGTATTTAGTGGTTTTCATGCAACAGAAATAGAAGAATATACTTGGAGCTAAGGCGAGGTACGAGGGATAGAACTGCGGTAAAACAAGCGGTGGTAGAACCAATCCTGTACCCCTCCTCTCGAAGCGGGCACCTCTAACAAGGCATCGGTTCCACTCTCGGGGTCACCAGACTCAAATTAGAGTGGAAGGGTTACTAAAGCAACTCCGTTCCGGGCACTCTCGTACTCCAGAATCGGACCAAACACTAGAGCCACGACACAACTCTCGAAGTTGTTGTGACGGGAATTCACGATTCGATAGCTAAGCGAAACGCGATCCAAAACATGCAAGCTAGAGTTCAGATACCAAACATAGCAGTCATCCAACATATTGCACCAAGCATAGAGCAGCAAGTAAGTTAGCATTTCTATTTCTATAAGTATTAAAGGTCTTAGTTACAATGCATGAGTAAAGAATTAAATAACATAATTAAAGATATGTGTCACCTTCTTGATGTAGAAGGACGACAAGCTACAGTAACCATCCCGCCCGATATCGGACAAAGGGCCTAGCCCGATACAGCCGTGTCGGGCGGCACACTCTCTCAAGCGGCATACCGCGACGGGCGACTGTATCGCTCAAGGACCTGGCCGATACGCTCAAGTCGGGCGGCACACCCTCTCAGGTGACACGCCTGACGGGCGGAGCGTATCGGGTTCGTTATCGTGTCGGGCATGGAGCTGCGTATCGTATTGCCGGGCACTGGTGTCGGGCACTCGTGTCGCATATCTACATCGGCCGATATCGGCTCCCAGTGTCGCCCAGTACAGTCCTAGGTGAACCAACCCCTCCCTCTCGGGATGAGGAAGAGCTCACCTAGTGTCACCCGATACGAACACTGGAGCACGATACGCCTGCTCTCGCAGCCTCCTCCGAAGATCACTCGACTATCCGAAACCTGAAGTGACCAAGCTTGTCCGAATTGTCTAAGCTGTCTTTTCGGCTCCCTGTAGCTGCTATTTATAGGCAGCTGGTCGGGAGCAGATATGGTGCTCGAAGCTCCACGTGCCCTCCTTTCCGCCATTCATTTGGTGGTCGGCTGATGTGGGTATCGCCCGGTACAAGGAGGTCGGCTGTCGGGCGTCTTGGCGAGGAGCGCCTGTCGGTGGGTGGCCGATATCGCGCGACACATGGAGTAGTTGCGGCACGCTTGGCTCCCTGTCGGGTAAAGAGGTGTGTCGTCCATCGCGCAACCCTGCCGGTCAGCATGTGTATCGGGCGTCACGGGGGGGCCGAGACAGTCTTGGACTTATTTGCGGGTCGGAACGGACTTATTGGTGTTAAATGGGCCAAAATAGGAGGAAACTCTACAAAAGATGGAAATATTGGACTGAGAGCATTGCTTTGCCAATTATTACAAAAATGCATATAAAAGTGAGGAAAACAACCAAAAAGGGCAGTTTTGATAACAGAATAAAGGCCAAAAACATCACAAAAATTGGTGTTATCAGTGACAAAGGAATACATTCACTGTAACACCATTCACGGATTGTAGGATTGAAAGTTGTTCTCCAACTTTCTATTTCACTTAGGTAGCACTGATGTGCGACTAGGCACCGCTCTTTGTTTGTGAAGTCATAAGTGTTATGGACTTTCACTGCCAATGTGAAATGGGCCTGTAGGGTCACACACATAGGATTTAACATAGAAGAGGAGTTTATCCACAAATGATGTTTAGATTGATTACTAAAGGAGTTTAGTAGTTCAATTAAACACTCAATCAATTGATAGCTCAATGTCATAGTGTTCAAGGTGTTGGACCGATTGATTCGAGTATCAGATTGATTGAAACTGCAATTGACTGATTTTGCACAGTCTGCACTCCCAACTGATCGGCTTATATGATGAACCGATTGGCTCAGCTTGGTGAACTGATCGGCTCATGTGATGAACCGATCGACTTAGGACAGGCTAAGATGACCGGTTGAAGGGTTGAATAGATCGGCTCAACTGGTCCAAACGAGCGAGATGGGAAAGTCATGTTGGTGAGAAATTTCCTTTCATTTCACTTGTCCAATTTGGTTGGAACAAGGATTGGTATTTGGATCAATTCGAAACAAAAGAGGAAAAGTCAATCGGGAACTGATCAGGACCAAAAACTGATAGGCTCAGAAGTGAACTGACCAGCTCAAGTCCCCAACTGACCGTTTCATGTATGAAACGATCGGTTCAGCAGGCACAGTTGGTTGTTTTGTGGAAAATCTTGAACGCTTCTACTCCTTGTTTAAACCCACATTGCCTGGGGTAGAGAACCATGTCCCATGACCCTACTATATATATAGGGGTAATGGGGGCTTCTCATGAACAACAACTCAGAACACCAGTTGCTCTGTAAAGTTGTCGTTCTCTCTAGTTGTGGTAACTGAGAGAGCCTGAGCAAGTGCTACCTGATAAGGGAGGCACAACAAGGGAAAGACAACTACAGAAAGGTGATTGGTGGCAGGAGAGTGTTTCGGTGACTAGTATGCTGACAATAGGGTGTGACTCCTTCTGGTGCCTTGTGCGACAAGGTGATCGGAGTTCTAGGTGGTCCTTGTAGACTACTTCAAAGGCGGGATACTTCTACCGCTCGAAGAACAGATGTCAATCCCGACAGTCCCAATGAGACCAGGAACTGCATAGACACTGTCCAAGACTGGAGGTGAAGACTGTTCAAGCCATGAGGTAACATCTCCGAGCAGGCCTTGGGACAAGGTATGCCTCTATAACCATCCTTCCTATTGTATAGAAGTTGATGCAATTCCTTTATTCTGGGTTTGGGAGAAGAAATTTTTTGTTTCCGCTGCCTTCTCTATCTCCACTAAAACCCAACAGTCGGTACCATACAAGGTCAATGGGAGAGCTGGTTACCATGACCTCACCTGTCTCAGTCAGTACGAGACCACATAGGATTCAGCAGGACATCTCGTATCATCTGCTGGAAGGACATTTAGTGTCAGCTACAATTAGAGCATGCTAGGGTATAAAGGCAACCTTGCTCAGAGCTACACCGTCAATTGTGCTCTCTTAGGGGAACATCTACTAACAACCATCCCCAGTTATGAAATTACTGAGTTATGGTCACATAGACACCATATTGTGAGCCACGGGCCAGTTCACCGTGCTCTATTGAGACATTCACTTTGAGTTCATAAGGGGATCGTCTCACATCTGGTCGTCTGTACTTATGCCCCCCACATATTCAAAATATGCATTCCGGGTTATGCCGCGAAAAACTCGTTTCACCATTTAACAAATTCAGACGCTGATGGATCTATGGTCAGGGCAATGTTTTATGGTTTCAAATGATATATTGCGTGCATTACAACATTCTTTTAGCATCAAACAAGTTATAATCATTAATCACAACAAATGCTACAAAGAAAGGTGTAATACATCTATCAAGTACTTTTCAAATCTTTAAGACACATGATACTTGTGATCTCAGTCCCTTATCACATTATTGGGAATTCTCATCCCTTCACATCATCATTATCATGATTACTGGATTTGGGTATTCAAACCCTTAGATCACCACATAGGATTGCTACCTCGGTAACAAGTAACCATTACCTCTAGGTCCCCAAACCATGGCATTCATTTCACTTGTTGTACAAGTATTTCACATTGCTCACATGGTTTGATTAAGCATTTTTTTCACCTCTCACTAGGCAAAAATTATTCACATGGCTCACAAGGCCATTATACATCTTGTCACCTCTCACTAGGCAACAACTATTCACATGGCTCACAAGGCCATTATACATCTTGTCACCTCTCACTAGGCAACAACATCTCTTAGGTCAGCAGACCATATAAACTTTATACTTATTATATAAGTATTTAACATGTTTCTCAAGGCTTAATAAGAGAAGTACAACCTTCCCATAATTAGGGTTAGGGCTTCCATTTATAAATGAATAGGGTTTCAAGTTCACATTATCAATCCAAACCCTAATTCATTACTCCACACATCTAGGAGCATATATTGATATCATAAGTATGCAGTCATACTTATATGTTCTCATCATTTATCATTAAATGATTATCAACACAAAGTATGAGTTTCTCTCTCATCCTTACTAGAATATTGATTACATCATACTTTTGGTTCAATCTTCCTCTTGAGGAATATTAGTTCATCATTAACAATTCACATCATCTTTTAATTAGCACCACATTCAACATTTATCACTCAATCAATCACATATGATTGAAGTGTCCCTACCATATCGGGTATCAAGATGTGTGTATGTTAACATGTATTGCTTTAAGATACATCCTTATTTCATGTAGTGTATCCATATTGGCCAGGTGGTATAACCACATCACCATATCATGTTTTAGGGTGTAACCCTTAATCATCCTATCATGTACCCATATCAAATTGACTATCACTTAGTTCTTATCATCTCAAGACAACTTCATATCAGGTATGAGCTAGGTGCTTGACCCCATATCGGGTATAAGCTATGTGCTTGGTGTCATATCGTGCACAAGTTATGCACCATATCGAGCATAGTACATGTGCCTCATCAAGTATCATTTGAGAGGTATATATACAAGATACCACATCGATTTCCTTTCAGGATTATCATATTGGGTATCCATGTCGGGTAACATATCGGGTTACCATGTTAGGTAGACCATTAGGATCATCACCCCTTCATTCCTTCAAGGATCAACCTTATCATATAATTACTTGACAAGCTAGGTATCTTATTAAATCCTCATACCACAATCCATTACACAAAGGGTAGGGTATATTGGGTTTCAATCCCTCATCTAGGGTTTTCCACCAAATTGGATAAATTATGCCATATCGGGCATGAAGTATGAATTGAACCGCATACCATTCACAAGATAGGATTAGGTGCTATTCCTTATCAATCAAGAGATATCCTTCATATCGTTCGTGTGGTATCACTCACCACTTGTATTGTCTTACCCATCACCTAGGGTTATCCAACTCTATATTGTTTAGAGTGTTCACTATCTCTCTATCATGCAAGAGGTGTAATCTTAGACTTGTATTATGCATAAGTATAAGTGGGTATCTCCCATATCGTGCAAAGGGCATGGATCATATCATGTATGAGCTAACATCTATCCCCATATCGGGTTAACCCCCATCTTGGGTTTCATATCAGGTTGAGGTATTCAACCATATCAGGTTACACTTTGTTCTTGAATCCATACCTTATACCGTGCATAAGTGTTTACTCCACTATTCATATCGTGCACCAAAAGTGTGCTTTAAGGTATCATGTACCAGGGGTATACTACATGATCATATCGTGCAAGAGGCACTTGCTTAGCTTACTCATATCGGGTTACCCAAACTAGGATTTCATATCGAATTACAAGTATACATTAAACCCTATATCGTGCATGGAGTTTATATTCAACTTCCTATCGTGTAATAAGTTTATGGTTAACACCATATCGTGTTTCAAGGTATAATCTATAACTCCATATCGTGCAAGGGGATATCATTTCACAAGCATATCATGCAAATGATGCACATATTATTATCATATCAGGTAAGAGCTACTTGTTTGGGTGCTTTAACCCGATATCACTTTATAAAGTGATACCACCTTGTTCAATCTCTAGACCTTCATTCTATTTGTTCTAGTTTATGAATAATAGGTCAAGGTAATTCTTAGAATTCATGGATTCAACAAGTATTCAATAAAAACTCAGAATTGAAAGTGATCATCTATTATAACAAGTTAAGTTTTAAATAATAAAATGATTTGGTTCAAGTTATATAACCCACCTTATGAACAACTTCAAAGCTCCAAGCTCCAAAGCGTCACATCCTAAAGTTGAAGATGAACTTCTCCAAGGTCCAGGGCCCATTCACAACTCCTCAATAGACAAGAAATCACCATAACTGAGCACGTAGTGAAGAAGGAAACAAAAGAATATTCATAACCTGATATCCTACTTCAACCAAGGTTGAAGATGACCAAAGCCTTACCTAAATCTTGATGCTCGAGCTCTCCTAGATCCTTGAGCTTCTTTGCATGATATCTAAGAGGCTTTGCATGATATCTCTAAGGGATATGGTTGTGAGGGTCATAAACTTTCATAAGTTGGTGAAAGGTGAAGTATATATACATGGGTTCATGAGATAAAGTATATAAGAGGTATCTTCACCTTAAGCTACTAGATGACATGTGTCCATGCATGGTTGACACATGGACATGCATGCACACAACTATATCTTGTCATGCAAGAGTCTTGAGGATAAGCTAGGGAAAATATTTTGGCCATCCTTTATCTTCTTGGATAAGTTATCCCATCTTTATCTCATTATCAAGGCAACTTGATACACTTTATGCAAGGGGCTTTGCAACCCTTCATGGGACATCTCCTTGAGGTGCTCTGTCCATCATGGCTTTTACCAAGGCTCAACAAGCCAATAGGAGGCCTCTATCATGGCTCCTTGGCCGATAGGACTCCTATGGCAAGTCTACAACCTGATACAACACATTTAAGGCTTATTTTTCAACTCTCTCCTCTAAAAGATACATAGTGGGAGTAGGGACACTCTAGAGGTGGTAGTTTGCATTCCAAACCCATATATTGGGTAAATTACAAATTGTACCAAA
This sequence comes from Alisma plantago-aquatica, assembly GCA_963693085.1. Lineage (NCBI taxonomy): Eukaryota > Viridiplantae > Streptophyta > Magnoliopsida > Alismatales > Alismataceae > Alisma > Alisma plantago-aquatica. Next base: position 70,562,952 of record OY856412.1, on the reverse strand, counting down.
ATTGGTGTACAAGACACTGGCATTGTTCAAACAAGTTATAACTTGGGATTTAGGCTTTCCATAAGCCACCACGTAGCATCACTCTCTTTCTTATGACACCAAAACACTTAGAACACATTCCGCATGTGACATTTTGCAATGTAACCCCTCATCTTGAGTAAATTGCACTTTTCACTCAGACTTTCATATAATGCACAAATAATTTGCAATTAAGCTCAAACTTTGAAAATAACTTCACCAGAAGCCTTAATTACTTTTCCAAAAGATTAGAATTACTTTGTAAGTATCTTATTTAAACAAAACTCCTAGGCTTAAGTCATAACCCAGGTCAAGGGTATTACAATTATAAACCCCAAACAAGGATTTCGTCCCTGAAATCCCAGATGAAGGAAGACAATTGTCGTTCATGCATCATATCATCAAGTCTCCACATAACATCTTGATGTCATGGAGATGTCAAAGAACTTTGACCAGCACAAAGCCCTTTCATAAAAGATCATCATAACATCTATCATACATGATACATACTCAACTGTTCTATCCATCACTTATTGTAAAGTCAACTCTGTGTCAAGTAACACTTTCTAAGTCGAAGAAGTATTATGAATAATTTAGGTGTCAAACCTTATTGACACATCTTTTTATGTGACAAGATTCTAGGGAGTCTTCCATACTCCTCACTTAGTTTATCATTTCACTTTAAAGGAGAGATTAGAATTATGTTTTGTCACCCACTTGGGACTACAGGTCTTATCATACATCTTTAGTGTCATTCTAATCTATTATCTCTACACTAAAATTTCTTATGACTTGTATCGACCATCTTCCTAATTATTCATTCTATTGTCATAACGAAAAGTTACTTACTAAAGAAGAACTTTTCTCAAAGATATTTCTAGATATTATGAATAGACTGCCTCAACAGATCTAAATAGGGATACATAAAGGAATTATCTTTAGCTTGATAAGCTTTTTCTCAAAATGATTATACAATTGTTCCTTCAATTAATACATCTTTATCAAAGTTATATTTATGCATAGCATAAACCCCTAACATATGATTTCCCTACTAGAGTTATCTCAAGGTTGGCCCTTCTAGGTAACCCAACATTATTCATATTATCGGGAGTCATATTCTCACTTTATCATTTCTTCTGGCCCATTTTGGATACTAGAATTCCTTACATTGGTATCCTTCACATGTGTCGAAAACACATCATATCTTTGTCATATCCAATTATCTATTGTTTATACCAAAGTCAAACATACTAAAAGGATCTTTCTTTTATCTTGGGACATAATATATTACACATATCTTGTGGCAACACATCCCACTATCACATAGACAACGAGGTGTTACGTGAAAACGTGCGGAAATCACCATAAACCACAAATTACCAAAAACACGAGTTAATTAAAACTGATTGCATAAAGCGGAATAACTGAGAAACTATTACATTTGGGTCCTCATCCTGCAAGGAAATAGGTTATATAAACATATACAAGTCTTGATACGTGTCCACATCTTAGGAGATTAGCTGTCCAGCCATCACATGAGTTCATCACCTATTTATACATACAGAACGACCCACATCCGGCCAGCATCAGGATATACAAAACATCATAATCATCTATACAACGTGAAACAATGTCAAAATGCCTCCAAGGACCTAAGAGTATAGGGATGACTCTAAGACTCTACTACAAAGCAACCAAAACAGCAGCATGTCCCTCGCTTTCCTTCTATAGCTCGTCTTGCTGCTCAGTCGCAACTCCGCGACCACCACCACGTCTAGCTCGAACACCTAAAAAGGGTGTAAACCAGTGGGGTGAGAGACACAGTCCCAGTGAGAAACATAACTCCTCACCAAAACCACAAAACAACAGAAAGATAAAGCAACAACAACAAATAACTGATAAAGATATATAAGAGCAGTCTATAGAGCAAAGCTATACATACTATCAAGCTTACGAGATGTATGGGAGGCATATTACCAAATATCTCATTTATGGAACATGATTGACATGATAAGGTTTATAAGGTCTTATCACATAACACAAGAATGTATAAGTAACTGCAAGGTATAGTCAGATTAACTACACAAGAAAGGCCTCAACCGATGTTCCGTGTTTTGCCTTAAGAAGTAAATACTATATGACTGAATTATGTATTATTATGCCCTGAGGAAGTGAGTCGTACCGCTCAAATCCAACCTTCAGTTGCGAAACCCAAGATGGTGTCATACAAGGTCAATGGAAGAGCCAGACTCCACGACCTCCCACCTCGTGGTCAGTGGACGAGAACCAAAGTAGGACTGCAGTCTCGTGCTTAAGTGGCCTCAGCCATAGGGTCAGCTCCATAGGCTACCCTCTGCCTAGCCTGCCTCGGTACAGGTCTCGGCGCTAGAAAATCTAAGCCACAAGCCTGTTCACCGTGCTCTGAGCCATGAACACATTCATGCTCCCACATCACATATCCTGAGCCATGGGCATGTTCACCATGCTCATATACATATCTCGAGTCTTCAACCGCAGCTGCACTCGATTCCCTCTCTATTTTAGGCTAGGAGAAACCTCGCATATTCAACAATATGCGCCCTGGGTTAACCCACAGGAGAACTCGTTTCACCATCACCTGCTCCTGACGATGATGGATCTATGTCCAGGGCAAACTACATGATATGTTCCACTGTGATTAGTTAGTATCTTTTATGTGGATTGCAAGATTCAACCAAGTTGTATAACATGCAAACTATAACAAGAATAAACAATATGAAACTCAATATCATGCTTTTACTGTAATCAACATCATCCTGATCCATCACAAGGATCCAACGTTACATGTTATCACTTGGCCTCTTACCAATCATCTAGATCCATCTCAAGGATCATCACATTGCCATGGGATCTAAATCCCTTATCACATAATGCCACTGCCTCTTAAACACTTTAGCCAAACTTAGGTCCTCAGACCAAAACACATAATGTATGTTATCTCATTATCATGAGTAACCATCAAAGCAGTGTTACATAAGCATATATACCTCATAGCCCTTTACCTGGCTATGCATCTGTACATGCATGGTTAGTATGTATAATCATCATGGGTTATCAGAAGAATTATATTATCAACATAGGGCAATATTGATGATTATATGCTTAACATTCATGCTTCAACCTATGACCATAGACATAGGTCATATCATTAAGCAAAGCATCTTATATGCTTATTATTTACTCAGCATTTTACATATAATTTTAAGATAATCATAGCCATATGAAAGTCATGTCAAGATGCATAGATGTGATCTATTCCATCAAAAACATCACTATTATTGCATAACAAGGGTCACCATCATAACCAAACGTGACAGCAAGAACAACATCTAACATATCAGTTTTCCATATAAGGAATAAGACCCTCACTAGAAGTGACCACTACCCTCACCAAAGGTAGTATCAGGCAGGGTACTCTCCCCTATCACCCAACACTCAAACGCATAACAGTTAAGCAGACCAGCACATATTAGCCAAGCACAAGGGTGTCGGGCATCCAAGGCATAACGGTCAAAAGCATATCGTGCAGCTATGTCCAGGAGACATATCGTGCAACGCAGCGTCGGGTATCAAAGGTACAACGGCCACACGGTCTATCGGGCAACTGTCTTATGAGCGTGTCGTTCATCAGGTGCAACGGGCATCCACATACAACGTGCAAGTTCAACCTATGCCATGCAACTGTGCGTTGTGCATCTCTGTGTCGTATAACAGCTAGGGTTACTATGGATTACTATATCGGGCATCCTCACTATGCCGTGACACCCATCACCAAGCTAGCCACATATCTCCATATTGTCCAAGGTATGACGGCCACTAGGCTACCACCTCCGGTCAGGTGTAATGGGAACACTACTCAACAACGTATGATGCCCAAAGACACAACTCAAATGGGCGGCAAGGACCGGTCATTCAACCAGCCTATCCATGGCCTATCGACCGACACAAGGCAAGGACCTATTGTGTGACGCCTGTCACAAGGTCAAGGATCAGGGTGTATCTCCCGGCACAACCACTACATCATGTCGTCTAAGACTTTAAACCACAAAAGAATATCGGGCATCATCACCTCCAACACCATATCAGGCAAGATGCAACCCGACAGGGTCACAACCAACCTCAAGCACAAGGCCACCAAAACCCTAATGGATCAAGAAGATGACTCACACTACTACAGAAATGGCTTATAAAGTCACTTTTCAAGGTGTCAGTTGTATACATAAACAGACACCTAAACTCTACAGTGTCGGTTTATAACATAAACTGACATACAATCTGTGAAGGTCGACCAGACACGGGTACCACTTTTATTAAGTGTCGGTTAATTAATAAAAAACCGACACCTAAAATCAACCGCCAAAACCAAAATTCCAGTGAAAAAATTACCTCCAAAATTTGACATATGTCGTCGGTTCATAAATAAATAACCGACAACTAAAGGGTATTCGCGAGACAGGAATAGGTGTCGGTTGACCTTTAGTTAAAAACAGACGACTATAATATAGTATAGGTGCCGGTTTTTGGAATAGAACCGACACAGTTGGTTTATTTGTCGGTTTATTAGAATAACCGACGCTTATTGTCAACTTAATAGCTCACCAGCGTGAGCTTCTCTTCCCCTTTCCCAGTTTCATTCCCGATTTCAGTTAGGTTCGGAGATTTCTTGCTCGCCCCCGCCGGTCGTTGCTCCTCCGCCGCCGCTCCGTGCTCCTGCTCCTGCCCTCGCCGCTGCTCCGTGCTCACCGGCGGCCGTGCTCCTGCTCCTTCTCCTGCCCTCTGTGCTCACCGGCGGCCGTCCGTGCTCCTGCTCCATGCCCTCGCCACCGCTGCTCCGTGTCCTCGCCGACGCTTCTCCTCTCTTTGTCTCTGCCTCCTCCGGTGGTTGTTGTGCTTCGGCCGCTGCTCTCCTCTGCCCTCAAGGTATGCTCGCCCACCCTGCCTTCTTCCTTCTTCCTCTGCTCCGGCGGCTGCTTGGGCGGTGCCAAGGCACGCCCAAGTAGCTACTGGGCATTTTTTTAAAAGTTATTTACTTATTTGTGTTTAGGGTTTAGGTAATGATTTTGTGCTTCTACTGAGTTGAATCCTCTATTGTCTATACAATACATGTAATTTTGATCAAGTGATGATATCTAAATGTAGAAATAAGTGAGTAAGGTATCAATGACAAGTCTGATGTAATGTGATGCAAAATAGTTATTGTATCATGCATATCTTAATACTTTTTGTTTTATAGTTGTATAGGGTGTTTTATGTGTGACAAGTCTATTGTTTTATATATAGTTTTGCATACCTACAAGTTATCAGGAACACCTAAATGAATGTCTAACACCTAAATGAATATCTAGTTGTGTATTTTCCTAGTATCGTGAAAGATTCTCAATTGTGTGTATCACATGGGATTCTTATCTCAACACAATGGACTGCAATATATGCATCTAATGCCTTAAATGGAAGGCTTGAATGTTATAAAATCCCATCAAAGTAGGTAGAAACAACTTATATATATTCAGATCTTAATAATTCCATGAAGTGCACATTATCTTACTCAACAAAAGTATGTGTATAATGTAGGATTAGTTCCATATAATGGTTCTATTTTAGTAAGCACCTAGAAACCCGTCCAAGATTTACTCATTAGGAGTAAATCTTGGATAGTCCCCGGTTTGGGACTGTTCTTGAACACCTAATCTCACTTAGGATGTAAGTGTATAATGTGTATTGGGTTTTCGAGAAAATTTCGGTAACATTTCCTCGTTTGTTCTCTAAGTACATATGTAGACTTCTTTTCAAGCTATCATGTCTACCACAATAAAGTTGGTTATGACAAGTAATAAAAGGTTAACTGATGTTATACAACTTTTTTTGAAAATATATAACATCGTTATATGTACTTACACTTTGTTAATACTAATATTATGCAGTCTCTGTCCACCCATAACAGTCACTATGAACTGGGCTTCTATGTCAATGTTAACGTTCCCTATTGAAGAACAATTGGACATCATCCTAGATGATCGTTCCTTAAACCAATTGGTCGTACCCAAATATTGGTGTTTTCTAAAAGGAAGGCACTACATGCCTGGTAAAGTGACCCTAACTTTTGGCAATTATTCACATGTTATCGAGGTTGAGTATGATTTGGCGGGAAATCTTGTATCAAAATCCGGTTGGCGTGATTGGATTGGAGAGATGCATGTGGTCCATTGCAACAGGCTTTTTCTCCGTCCAGTTGGCCATAATTCCATCAATGTTTGGATAACCAACAATAACTGCGAGACCCCCGATCATCTACTGCGGTATGAGCGCACGTCGTCGCATATCAGCTCGGACGAATCTGAATCTGAGGCCCCTGTCAGTTCATATTCGTCTAAATACAGTGAGGAGCTTCTTGACATAGCTTCATCATCAAAAAGACCACGGTAAGTCCAATTAACAAATATAATTTTCAACACAAAAAATTTGTGTTTACACTTTTTGTTTGAAAGCAATCAATACTCATAGCTGCTTTCTATTCTGAACTTCAGGAGAAGATCGCCACAATGATAAGTCCTCGAAGTTACAGATGCGGGACCATGTTGGTGTAGTATTTAGTTGTCTATCTATCTAGACTTGTCTGTATTAATAGTTTTTTTAAATTATGCACATGTTTAGGGGTACACCAACCCCTTTGTTTAGTTACTGTTTAGGGGTACACCCCTGTGTGTGGATGTAAAAAGAGATTAATGAATGGAACTGAAAGTTGCTACATGAATGCTTATAACTGAAGTGTGTGTTCCCATGAATGTTCCCATTTTCATGATTACACTACTATTTTCTCATATTGTATAGTCTATTTTAATATGACATACTTACTCATATGGTATATGTTGGGTAAGTTTACTTTACTTATATCTTTAACTTAAGTATAGTATATATATGCATACATGTGCATTTTTTTATAAAATTGTATAGAAAATCAAAACCCGTTCTTGGTGAGAATCCTAATCACCCTTCTTGCTTAATGGTGAACTGTAAAGACATCAATAATCACCCTAACTTGAAGAACTGGGATTTTAGGTATAAGAATAACAACACATTATTTGTTGGCCTAGAAACCCGTCCAAGATTGACTCATTAGGAGTAAATCTTGGATAGTCCCCGGTTTGGGACTGTTCTTGAACACCTAATCTCGCTTAGGATGTAAGTGTATAATGTGTATTGGGTTTTCAAGAAAATTTCGGCAGCATTTCCCCGTTTGTTCTCTAAGTACATATGTACTTGGAGAACAGCGGGGAAATGCTGCCGAAATTTTCTTGAAAACCCAATACACATTATACACTTACTAGTGAGATTAGGTGTTCAAGAATGGATAGGTGGTACACATTTATTATATATAATAATGACATCACATGTATTTGTTAACCCTAGACCCTAATCTTGTCCTAATATATACTTGTTTTATCTTTGATCATAGAATGGATAGATCATGGATGTCCATTCGCAATCGCTGCACCCCAGAGTTTATTTCTGGTCTTGACCATTTCATTAGATTTGTCAAGGAACATAGGAAACAACCTGGAGATATGTTCTACTGTCCATGTAGGCATTGCGGTAACAACTTGAAAGTCAACACTGGTGATGAAATCAAAACTCATGTCATGTGCAATGAGATTATACAAGGCTATACAGAATGGCACTGGCATGGAGAGATTTCAAACCCGAAACCAGTGGATGTCGATAGCAGTGCTTGTGTGGAAGAAGAAATTGCCTACAATGACGTAGATGTGAATGAACCAGTTCCAGTAGACATTGTTGATGCGATGCTGGACAGTTGTGGGGTAGAGCACACCGATCCACCTCCCATTTTTAGAAACATTGTGCATGATGCTGAGATGCCGTTATACACAGGTTGTACTAAGTTTACGAAGCTTAACGCTGTGTTGAGATTGTATAAGTTGAAAGCTAACAATAGATGGAGCGAAAAAAGCTTCACGTCATTGCTGTCTTTGTTGAAAGAAATGCTTCCTGAAGGAAACGAGCTGCCAATCTCAACATACCAGGTAAAGAAATTGTTGTGCCCAATGGGAATGGATGCCAAGAAGATACACGCATGCCCGAATGATTGTGTATTATTTCAAAAGGACTATGCGGATTTGAAAGATTGTCCAAAATGTGGTGCGTCACTGTATAAATTGACGACTTCGGGGGAGTCCAAAACTGGTTCTCCTGCCAAGGTGATGTGGTATCTACCTATAATATCACAGTTTCAATGCTTGTTTGCCAATCCGATAGATGCGAAGAATTTGAGGTGGCATGCAGATGTTAAAAAAAATAATGATGGATCCTACGACATGCGTCTGATTCCCGATAGTGGAAGAAGATTGATGTATTGTACCCTGAATTTGGTGAAGAAGTCAGGAATCTAAGACTTGGGCTTTGTACAGACAGGATGAATCTGTATGGGACATTGAGCAGCCAACATAGCACTTGGCCAGTCATGCTTGTTATATACAATCTTCCTCCCTGGCTGTGTATGAAAAATAAGTACGTAATGCTGTCGTTGTTGATATTAGGCCCTAAACAACCTGGAAATGACATCGATGTTTATCTTGAACCTCTGATTGATGACTTAAAGAAACTCTGGGGTGAAGGTGTGATGACCTATGATGCTTCACGAAGAGAGACATTTCGTTTGCATGCTATGTTGTTTTGCACTATTAATGACTTTCCAGCATATGGGAATTTGTCTGGATATAGTGTCAAAGGAGCTAAAGCATGTCCTATATGTGAAGAGAACACTGATTCAACAAGACTAAAACATGGCGGTAAGAATGTATATCTCGGTCATCGAAAGTTTCTTCCAAAATTCCATCCGTATCGTAGGAAGCGCAAAGCATTCAATGGATTGAATGAGGAACGCAGTGCACCTAAACCTATACCAGGGGAGGTTGTTTATGAAAGAGTAAAAGACTTTGTCAATGAATTTGGTAAGAGATCACAGTGTACTACACGGAGTGACAATTCTTCATTCAAACAGAAGTCAATATTTTGGGATCTTCCTTATTGGAGTTCTTTGACAGTCAGACATTGTATCGATGTAATGCACGTTGAGAAAAATGTCTGTGATAGCATCATTGGTACTCTATTAAATATACCAGGTAAGACTAAAGATGGGATAAAATCCAGACTGGACCTATGTGAAATGGGAATAAGGTCAGAATTAACAGAATTACGTGAAATGGGTAATAAAAGAACATAATTACCTCCCGCTTATTACACGTTGTCTAGAAAGGAGAAGAAAGCTTTTTGCGAATGCTTGGTAAATGTTAAGGTGCCACATGGGTACTCATCCAACATCCGTAGATTGGTATCAATGAAAGATCTGAAGTTGATAGGTCTTAAATCGCATGATTGTCACACTCTAATGCAACAAATATTGCCCGTGGCAATTTGATCTATATTGCCGAAGCATGTAAGGTTTGCAATCACCAGACTTTGTTTCTTTTTCAACAGTCTCTGCAGCAAAGTTATTGACCCTGAGACTCTCGATAATTTGCAAAGAGAAGTGGTTGTTACCCTATGTCAGCTTGAGATGTATTTCCCTCCTTTATTCTTTGATATCATGGTACATCTTGTTGTCCACTTGACTAGGGAAGTGAAAATCTTGGGACCGGTTTTCTTGCATTGGATGTATCCCTTTGAACGATACATGAGCATTTTTAAAGGTGATGTTCGAAACCGTTATCGGCCTGAAGGGAGTGTTATTGAAGGCTATGTGGCGAGAGAGGTTATGGATTTCTGCAATGACTTTCTCAGTGGTAATGACACTCCTGATAATGACAAGAATATTGACGAGCTATTTGGCAAAGGAATTTTGGGATCACGTGTGAAAGTAATCAGCCGTGAGAAGTTGGAACAAGGTCATTTGTATATTTTACACAACATGGACGAAGTGAACATTTATATCGAGGAACATACCAATTTCATCAAAAGACAATATCCTCGATCCAATACAATGTGGCTTGCTAGAAAGCATAACAAGACTTTTATTAAGTGGTTTGAAGATAAAGTCTTACATCAACTATCTCAAACACCAGATGATATTACTGAAACTATCAAATGCCTCACCTTTAAACCAAAGTTGACTGTTATGTCTTATGAAGGGTATGACATTAATGGATTCACATATTACACAAAGCGCCAAGATGATAAGAGTGTCATCCAAAACAGTGGGGTCACCCTTCAAGCATCGACTATGTTTTTTGCAAGTGCAAAGGATAAGAGTCCACGTGAAGCTAAAATGTCATATTACAGTGTCATTGAAGAGATATGGGAATTTGACTACATAGATTTCAGAATTCCTCTCTTCAAATGTAATTGGGTTGATAACACCAAAGGAGTTATAGTGGATGAATTGGGTTTCACTTTAGTGAACTTTGAAAAGATTGGCGAGAAGGCTGAACCATTCATATTAGCATCACAGGCGAAACAAGTATTTTATATCGATGATCCTGCAAATGATAAATGGTCGGTTGTTCTTCATAGTAAAAGACAGTTCATTGAAGATCCTATAGATGAAGAAGAGTACTATGATAAATATGATGACTCCAGTCCATTCTCAGTTGGATTGCCAACTCCACAAAATATTGAAGCTAATGATGACTTATATGTGCGCGGAGATCACAATGAAGGATTGTTAATTGATAAAAGATCACAATTTTAGAAGCATGCATGTTTATATTTTTTTATTGAAGCTAAATGTTTACTTTTTTAATATCAATATCATTTTCTGATTTGATGTTTCATTATCTTCTAGTTAATACAAATGCTAAACATTGTGGGAGGGTGCTAAAGAACTATAGGACCAATCTCACCCGAGATTACATACGCGATGCTGAGAATATGTTCTTGATTGATTCCAATTCTAGACATTGATCAGTATTTCACTAACTCTACACTAATAATTTTTGTTTGTATTCTCTTTGAAAAATAAATATAGGAAGAAGGAAGCCACACAACAATGGAACTACTTGGACCCCAAAGACTGGGAGGAGTTTGTTACCTAAAGAAAAATAGATGAATTCAAGGTATTAAGCGCCACTCCCAATTTAATTAATATACGTTTTTATGTATTCACCTATTCAATATTAACCTTTATTGTTACTAACCAAATCAATGTGCTAACTAACTAGGCTATCAGCGATGCTCAACGACAACTACATGTTACGACCACACAATGGTTCCAAGAGGATATGCAGGCGTTCGCCTAAGGTTATATAGATATATAGGCAACAAGCCATGAAACATCAAAAGAAGCCCCAATGATGAGAAGCAGGATACAGATACAATACATAAAGTGTAGCACACACAAGTGCTTCAGATTCATATAACAACATGACAGACTAACACATATATAGTGCATAACAACAGTAGCTCTGAATTTACATACAACACTAGCTTAGTACATATATAGTGGGACTAAGGTGACGATCCCACCTGCTAAAACAGGTTACCGACAACTACATGTTACGACTGGGAGGTCGTGATTCAGCAACCGTATGCATTAGCAGGTGGATCTGTTTGTCCTCCTGCTAATGAATATGGTTGTTGAATCACGACCTCCCAGTCGTAACATGTAGTTGTCGGTAACCTGTTTTAGCAGGTGGGATCGTCACCTTAGTCCCACTATATATGTACTAAGCTAGTGTTGTATGTAAATTCGACGCTGCTGTTGTTATGTACTATATATGTGTTAGTCTGTCATGTTGTATGGACATCGATTGTATTGCTAAGGTATTATATAGTCTCATTAGATAATATGAAATATATCAATCTTATTTATAGCTCATTAATTATATATATACATCATTCTCTTTACAGGTGTTTAAAGCTGACCCCACTACAGGAACGGACTTACCAGATGTACATGCTCCCTATACGATGGGAGAATTTAATGAAGTAAGAGAAGAATGGGAAACAACCATACAAATAGTGGGGGTTTTAAAATATAATTGGGATGTTGATAGCGAATAATGACTAAAGAATGATATTTTGTAAATGAATTTCTGAATTATAATATATGTGTGAATGTTTCTACATGTCTAGATGTTTCTACATGTGTCTGAGTGAAACTGAATGAAAGTGTTGGTTGCTATATGAATGTTTCTACATGTGTGAATGTGAATGAATGGAACTACAAATTGCTAGCTACATGAATGTTTCTAAATGTGTGAAAATAAAATGGAACTGCATGTTGTATTGCTAAATGCATGTGTGAATATTTTTGTTGTTAAATTTGTAGGTTTGTGGCCTGTTGTTGCCTTATATCAATGGATGTCGTAAAACCTGCAGTTAACTCTAGGTTTCTCATCCTACGACCAGCCACAGCAGGTCTGCAGACTGACAGAAAAAAAAAATAATAGGCGTCGGTTATTTGTATAACACCGACACACAAAGTTATAGTGTCAGTTTTATATAAATAACTGATGCCTATTTCCTGTGGCGCAAAGGTATATGGCGTCGGTTTATTATCTAATAACCGACGCTGATAGTGGCCAAGATGGTGTCCTTTCTGTGGCGTGAAGGTATATGGTGTCAGTTTATTATCTAATAACCGACGCTGATAGTGGGCAAGATGGCGCCCTTTCTGTGGCACGAAGGTATATGGTGTCGGTTTCTTATCTAATAACCGACGCCTATACCTTCGCGCCACAGGAAACAAGCGCGATTTCGGTGGCGCGCGAAGAGTTTGGGCATCGGTTTTCAAACCAATGCGTAATGGGTGAGCTTTTAGTGTCGCCCACATAGGTGTCGTTTAGAAACCGACACTAAAGGCCTTAAATAATCGACACTAAAGGTAGGTTTTGTAGTAGTGTCACCTCTTAATTATCAAGAGAGAGGGGTCTTGCCAAGCTTCTTAACACCAATCAGGCAACACAAGGAAAAACCCTAACCAGGTTCACATCTACCACAAAGCTCACCTCTCGAATCCATGGTGAGAGAAGGGTGTTGCTCAAGAAACTAGAACACAAGCTCACCTCTCAACTCAAATGAGAGAGGAGTATTGCTCATATCACTAGAGTTCAAGCTCACTTCTCAAGACCAAAGGAGGGAGAGGGGTGTTGCTCAACAAGAAACCCTAGAACATGGATCGGACAACAAGGAACAACTAAGCAAGAAACTAAACTAGCAACATACATAACCGATATGATCATAAGCAACATAAAAGAGGGTAGTGTAGTTAGGGTTAGGAGTTATGTAACCCACCTTAAGCAAGCTCCAAGCTCCAAGCACCACCAAGGAAGAAGAGCAAGGCACTCTAGGGTTCGGCCACCACTGGAGGAAGAAGGAGACTCCAAGAAGGATCGGCCACCAAGCTTGCAAAAGAAGAGGGGTGTCGTGCACCAAGGGAGAGGGAGACTAAGGAACTAAAGGGATCCTTAGCAAGGGAAAGGAAACACATATATAGGAGGGGATGGAGGAGAAACCAAGGAAAGACAAGGCAAGGTGTCGCCCACCTAGGGGCACTTGTCCATGGAAAAAGCCACCACTCTAACATGCCCTAACACATGTCCAAGGTCATTGCCACATGCAAGCATCAAGCACCAAGTGTCCACTAGTGGTGACACAAACGAGCTCAAAGAAGGTCAAAAGGGTCCATGGGTGACACACCTCCACACCATGGCCGACACAGACCCACCCCATGGCCGACACACACCCTGGGCGACACACCACTGGCTGACACAGGGCTCTCTTTCCCGACACAAGGTCCAAAGAGGCAAAGGCAATGCCCAAGAAGCTCAACAAAGCCCAAAGGAACGCAAGTAATCGGCCCAAACCTTCCTCTCAACACTAGAGGAAATAAGGGGAGGGAGGAACACCTCACAAGGTGACAAACTTGCCCACAAACCCTAGACTTGGGTTAATTGCAAGTAGCACCTCCAACTCTCAACAAAGAACCAACAAACCCTAATCACCACTAAAGGTGATTAGCAAGAAACTAAGCACCAGGGTTAAGCAAAGAAAACATGATAATCCCTAAACGGAGGTCAGGGTCCTTACAAGCTAACCCCCTGCAAAGGGATTTCGTCCCCAAAATCTGAAGAGAAAAGTGAGGGATACTTCCTCCTCATCTCTTCCTCAAGCTCCCACGTGGCTTCCTCAACGCCACGATGATGCCAAAGAACCTTCACAAGAACCAAGTCTTTCCTCTTCAGTTTCTTAACTCTTCTATCAAGGATTGTCACAGGACCTTCCTCGTAGGTCACATCTTCATCAAGCTCAACCTCGACCAGCTGTATCACTGTTCCTGAATCTGGATGACTTTTCTTCAGCATACTGACATGGAACACTGGATGTAACTTGTGCAACTCTGGCGGCAGCTCTAACTCATAAGCTACCTTGTCCATACGTTCTATGACTGGGTATGGCCCCATAAATTTGGTTGCTAGCTTACCGTTCCGGCCAAACCTTAGTGATGCGATGATTTTGAGTCGCATTTATAGACTTGTTTTACTTGCGTTTTATGCATTTATTGGTCATTTTGGTGGTTAATATTGCATAATTCACTTACTTTAGTCTATGATCCTTCTAAGTGTCAAATCTCTCTTATTTTATTGTTTTTAGCATAAATGATTACATTATTAGGTTTTATCTCGGCTTATGTGGTTTTGTTTTGCACTTTCAGGAAAAACACATATCTGCAGCTGTCGATACCATCGACGGCGGTCGATACTATCGACACAGCCACAGGTAGGCAGCTGTAAGGAGCAGCACAGAGTCGATACCATCGATAGGGAAGTCGATGGTAGCGACATTCCATCAGGTTGTTGGTGAGTAGACAGTCGATACTATCGACCTCAAAGTCGATACTATCGACACGTGGAGTTTCAACGACGCAAAAGGGATACAACCGACGCCTAAGGGTGTCGATACCATCGACCCGCGTCGATGGTATCGAGTCAGCATCAGGCGCAATGAAGAAAAGAAAAGAAGACTTTCCGATATCGTGCAGAGTCAATACCATCGACCCGTGTCGATGGTATCGACACCGTCAGATCAGAGTTTGTTTCATATCGGCTCTAATCCAACGGTTGTGATATTTTTGCAACCTAACTCGGTGATTATACCTAATGACGGCGGCCAAGAGTAAGGTATCACGTCATTATCCACTGCACACGTCCTGAGAAGGTGTGGAGAGAAGAACGAAGCCCAGAAGCACACCCCAGCCGTTCCGGTAACGAAGAAGACATTATCCACCGCTGAGAGGTTGTAGATTGCGTATTCTACATCGAGGAACGCTTGGGCCTTCTCCGTTCATGGGTTTCATTACTTATTCAGATTTTTCTCCATGTTTCCCCCTTTCTCAACCATGTTTTGCTCTGAGATGAACATGCGGGGCTAATCCCCTTTACCTTTAGGACCTGGAGTAGCCCGGGGAAGCATTGTATGACATTTTTATCATAATAATTTGTAATTTATCTCTTAAATCCGTGGTATGATTTCATTTTGTCAATTATATTATTATGCTTGATCACCATAGTGATAATCTAATGCCTTTAATTACTTTGAAAGAAGAATTAACAGTTGATAAGAGACGAAATGCACATTAATTAACAAATCCCTTGAACAAGGTGATGTAAGGTTAATGGTGGAAACCCAGAGGTCGATTCTAATACACCTAGTTTAGGATATAGGTTACTACGACGGTGGAACCAACCTAGACTTAGGTAGTGAATTGTACCATGACAGTGGATAATTCTGACTACAGACCACTACCCGGATTGAGAGATAAGTCTGAGTAACTATATGAAACTTTATACAATGAAAACCCACGGTGAAACCGCAATCCTAAAGATCGCCACTTGAATTGATTAAACTAAACATTTAATTGATTGCTTTGTTTGATTTTCTTTTCTTTTATTTTAAAAAACAACAACTCTCATAACCTTTTTATTGGTCTAGCTGATTGTGAGTACTTAGTAGTAGTCTACCGATAATTTAGTGTCCATGAGTTCGACTTGGGCCTCACAAGGGCCTTTACTACATTGACGCGTGCACTTGCGTTCGATGCACGGTAAAATCGTGTCAAGTTTTTGGCGCCGTTGCCGGGGACACGATAATTGTCAGCACTACGAGTGCTGCAAGCGGCCATTCTAGGCCTCATTTTTATTTTATTATTTTATCATCATTTTAGAAATTCATAGTTTTATCTTTCACATTAGTGTAATCATCTAGCACTGTACTGAATTGAAATTATCATCTTGTAGGTACTGGTGCATGGTGAGGACGCGTAGCACCGACTACACATAGAAATCACCAGAGGTTCCACTGCCGGGACCATACGACGAGGAGAACTATATTCAAGACCAACCAGACGAAATAGATTCTAACTCAGAAGAAGAAGCCATGGTAGAAGAGCAGACGATATGGGAGAAGATAAAAGCTTCTTCATCACCCGCTTCAAAGGGGCCAATAAAGAAGCAAATAATCAATATTCCAACTTATAAAATTGATCCTGCATTAATAAATTTGGTTAAATATAATGCATTTCACGGGCTTAAAAACGAAGATCTGGTGACTCAAATAAGCCAGTTCATGGAGAACTGTGATATGATCAAGATAGACAGGTTTCCACAGGAGACGTTGTACTTGAAGCTGTTTCCTAGCTCTCTGGCAGGAAATGCATGAGAATGGCTACATAATCTTGATGATGAGTATGTGGAATCATGGAACCACATGGTGGAAGTGTTCTTTGAAAGGTTCTTTCCGCCTGAGAAGACAAATGATATGATCAGAAAAATTCATAATTTAAGCCAGAAAGCAGGAGAGACTTACTCCGAGACCTGAGATCGGTTTCAGATCATGCTAAGGAGATGCCCGCATCATGGGCTGGACAAGGAAAAGCATGTTAAAATCTTATATTTTGCTCTTTCTGAGCATGATAGAAGTAACTTAGACTCCACAGGTTCATGTTTCTTCTTAAACAACACAGGCACGAGGTGTTGGGAAATTTTGAAGAATATGGAAAAGAAGTAATCTTGGGGTGAGAGAGACGCCGTAGAGAATGTTCGGGCCACGGGGGAGTCAAAGGCCATCAAAGAGCTAAATGAGAAAATGGACCTTCTAGCAAAGAAACTGCTTGCAAAAGAAGACGCAGAATGAGATTATGAGGCTCAAGTAAAATTCATGCGCCAGCAGCAGGGGTACGGAAACAACGATTATTCATGGAGGAAAGACAAGAAATTTTCCTGGAAGGACCCAAATAATTTTTTGCAGGACCCTGATGGAAAACCCCAACCGTCACCAGAGGATAAGAGCAATGAGTTGCTCAATCAAGGAATAAAGCAGAATCAAGAACTAATGAACACTTTTGGCCAGTAGATCAAGCAACAAGGAGAATTCATGAATCAGTTTGGGCAGACCTTACAGAGTCATGGGGCTCAGATGAGGATGATAGAGTCATCTTTGGCTCAGATGGAAGCTGAAATAGCAAATTTGAAGAAGCCAGTGTATCAAGGCTTTCCAGGAAATACAAATATTCTAGGAGGAAACCAACAGGCTAAGGCAATATTGCGAAGGAGCGGTAAGAAGATTTTAAACCCCAGGGTCGATGAACCAAGAAAAACCCAGTCAGAAAACACAGGTGAGGCCACTGAGGAGGTCCCTATTCCAATCATCGAGCCGGTAGATGATGTAGTGGAGAAGGTCATGCCAGAATCAGTTGCTAAGGAGGATACATAAAAGAGGACGCCATATGTGCCGCCACATCAGAGGGCACAGAATGTCCCGGTCCCATATCCCAATAGTGTGAAAGCCAAGAAAGTGAACGCTCAATTCAAGAAGTTTCTAGATAGCTTTAGAAAGTTGTCGGTCAACATTCCTGTTTTAGAAGCAATCAAGCAGATACCCTCCTACATGAAGTTTTTGAAAGACATCATCACAAAGAAAAGGAAAATCCCTGATACTAAGGTTGTGGTTCTCAAGGAGCAGGTGAGTGTCTTCATCATGGGCACATTACCACCTGAAAGATAGGATCTGGGCTGCTTCAATATTTCATGCTACATTGGTAAGGTGAAATTTGGCAAATCACTGTGTGATTCCGGGGCAAGCATAAATCTGATGCCTCTCTCTACGTTCAAGAAATTGGGACTTAAAGAATCAAGGCCAAGCAATATGACAATACAGTTGGCGGACAATTCAGTGGTGAAACTGTATGGTATTTGTGAAGATGTGTTGGTGAAAGTTGATCGGTTTGTATTTCCAGCAGACTTTGTTGTAATGGAAATGCAAGATGAATAGGGTAATGAGCTACTCCTTGGACGACCCTTCCAAGCCACTACTGACATGATACTTGAGATGGGGAGAGGTCGTTTGACCTTGGGCATCGCTGATGATCGGTTTGAGATGGTCATTCCCTCCAGCACAACACAATCAAAAGCTAAGGAGCAATGCCGCATGATGAAGCATTTTGATCAGAATATTTCTATTTGTCTAGGTAAGCCATTCCTAGATATGGCTCATGTAATGACTAAGGTAGATAAGGGGACACTGGCTGTAGACATCATGAAATAGACCAAAGTTGTGTCTCTTAGCAAGGCTGTGGGTTTTCCCAATGATGAAGAGGAGGAAATTCCTCCTTCTACTAAATATGAGGCCATAGCAAGTTCTGTCTTCAATGCATATCCAGAACTGCCTCTTGAAGCCTGCCTGGTTAATATAACACATGATTGGATGAGAAGCAAGTCACTACAAGAATGTGCCAAGATGCTTCAGGTGCTGCCATGTTTCTACGCTAGGTACTATGAATACCTTGGAGAACTCCCACCACCGGTTCAGTCATCCTTCATCATCCCGCCAGATTTGGAATTGAAGCCACTGCCACCTCATTTGAAATATGCATTTCTAGCTGAGGGTGAGAAGCTACCAGTGATTATTTCGGCATATCTGAGTGTCGGGGAGGAGGATCAACTGCTGATTGTGCTGAAGAACCACCAAGGTGCATTTGGGTGGTCGGTCGCAGACATCAAGGGGATTTCCCCTACATTGTGCCAGCACAAGATCTGGCTCGAGGAGGGATCCAAACCTGTAATTCAGCCACAACGCCGATTAAATCCTAGCATGATGAAGGTCGTAAAAAAGGAGGTGATCAAGCTCCTTTCTGCAGGTATCATCTATGCTATATCCGACTCGACGTGGGTGAGTCCTACACAGGTAGTCCCTAAAAAGGGGGGAATTACTGTTACACATAACTTGCTAAATGAGCCAGTCACGACCCGTCTGGTAACCGGGTGGCGTGTATGTATAGATTACCATAGACTAAATGTTGCTACGCTTAAGGATCATTTTCCTCTCCCATTCATTGATCAGATTTTAGAGCGAATAGCAGGTCGATCTCATTTTTGTTTTCTCGATGGTTATTCGGGATACAATCAGATTTTAATTGATCCTAAGGACCAAGAGAAGTCCACCTTCACTTGTCCTTATGGAACATTTGCATACCGCCGTATGCCCTTTGGATTGTGTAATGTACCAGCAACCTTTCAGCGTTGCATGCTAGCCATTTTTTCCGATATGGTTGAACGCTGTTTGGAAGTCTTTATGGACGATTTCTCCATCTATGGTGCGTCTTTTGATGAATGCTTATACAATTTGGATAAGGTTTTGCAATGATGTGAGGACACGCATTTGGTTCTCAATTGGGAGAAATGCCATATGATGGTTAGCGAAGGGATCGTGCTTGGACATAAAGTGTCTAGCAAAGGGTTGGAGGTAGATCCGATGAAAATTGAGGTTATTTCCAAATTACCCCCACCGAATTCGGTAAAAGGGGTACAGAGTTTTCTAGGTCACTTCGGTTTTTATCGCCGCTTTATAAAAGATTTCTCAAAAATCGCCAAACCATTATCTGAGTTGTTGGAGAAGGATGTTGTGTTTGATTTTAACGAAAAGTGTTTAAATGTGTTTAATGTGCTTAAAGAAAAATTAATTTCTGCTCCGGTTGTGCAAACACCAGACTGGACAAAGCCATTTGAATTGATGTGTGATGCATCAGATATCGCAGTGGGGGCAGTTTTGGGACAATGTGTGGACAATAAACCCGCTGTGATTTTCTATGCTTCCAAAACCTTAAATGAAGCACAACTGAATTACACGACAACCGAAAAAGAGCTTCTCGCTGTCGTTTTCACTTTTGAAAAATTCCGGCAGTATCTTGTAGGATCTAAAGTCGTGGTATGGACAGACCACGCCGCCATAAAGTACTTGATGGAGAAGAAAGATGCCAAACCTAGACTGATTAGGTGGATCTTACTGTTGCAAGAATTTGATATTGAAATCAAAGACAAGGCGGGAATAGAAAATGTGGTTGCAAACCATTTGTCTAGGTTGGAAAGGGTAGATGAGAAGGACGTGCATATACCCATTATCGAGACGTTTCCTGATGAACAACTTCTATCTGTGAAATCTAAAGATCCTTGATTTTCTTATATTGTAAATTATCTTGCCTATAAAATTATCCCAGATGATTGGACATACCAAGAGAAAAAGAAAATTTTCCATTCTTTGCGATATTATTTCTTGGATGACCCTATTCTGTTGATGCAGTGCAGGGACAGTGTGTTGCGCAGGTGTGTACCAGAGGTGGAATATGAAAGTGTCCTTCGTCAATACCATACTCTATCGAGTGGTGGCCACCATGCTAGTTCTAGAACGGCGACCGAGGTACTTGAGAGCGGCCTTTACTGGCCTACTTTGTTCTGTGACGCATATGACTATGTGCGGAAATGCAATTCCTGCCAACGGGCCAGTAACATTTCAAAGTGACAGGATATGCCCCTCAATGTATTTCAAGAGGTCGAGGTGTTTGATCTATGGGGTATTGATTTTATGGGACCCTTTTTGTCCTCCAACTCTAACTTGTAAATTCTTTTAGTTGTTGACTATGTATCGAAGTGGGTAGAGGCAATACCCACTAGGACTAATTATGCCGCTGTAGTGTGTAGGTTTGTCAAAGAATATATTTTCTATAGGTTTGGTGTACCAAGAATGATTATTAGTGATGGAGGTACACATTTCTGAAATCATAAGTTCGCAACATTTTTTAGAAAGTATGGGGTAAAGCACAACATTGGTAGCCCGTACCACCCACAGACACAGGGGCAAGTGGAAGTCTCCAATAGAGAGATTAAGAGGATCTTGGAGCGCACTGTGGCTTCGACACGAAAGAACTAGAGTACCATGCTACCAGACGCTTTGTGGGTGTATAGGACGACGTTTAAGACACCTATAGGCGCTAAGCCTTTTAGGTTGGCTTACGGTCGGGCCTGCCATTTGCTGATGGAATTGGAGCATAAGGCGCACTGGGCACTGAGGAAGCTGAATTTGAACTATGATGAAGCAGGAAAAAAATGCTTGTTAGAGCTGAATGAACTTGATGAGCTGAGGATGAATGCCTATGAAATCTCGCGGATTTACAAGGAGCGAACGAAGTGGATTCACGATCAACACATTCAGATGTGTGTCTTCAAGAAGGGAGATAGTGTGCTCTTGTTCAACTCACGGTTGAAGATGCATCCTAGGAAATTGAAATCCCGATGGAGCGGACAGTTTACTGTAGAGGAGGCCAGGCCACATGGAGCAATCATGGTGCGTGATGGCGAGACAACATTCTTAGTTAATGGACAGCGATTGAAGTTGTACTTCGGTGAAGATTACACAAGGAGAGTGCATGAGGTCAAACTCATTGCACTTCTGGATGCATGAGGAGCTTGATTTCATCTAGCCTAAGACGTTAAATAAGGGCGCTTGTTGGGAGGCAACCCAGCCATTGGTAGTTTTGTTTAGTTCTTTTACATTTGTAAGTTAGTTTGATTCGATTTTGTTTTTAGTGTAAACAAGGTACCTTGATAGTTTGTTCAATGTGCAGGACTGAGGCAGGATCGATACCATCGACCTTTGTGTCGATGGTATCGATAGGGGTACAGTTAGGCGGCTGCAAAAATTTCTCTGAGTCAATACTATTGATGGCCTCGTCGATGGTATCGACCTACTATCAGGTTGCTCGCCAAAATGAGGTTGATAGTATCGACATGGATGTCGATACTCGTGAGATCTCTGGAGATATTCAGATGAAATGTGTCTCAGTGAAGTCGATACCAGCGACAGGCCTGTCGATGGTATCGACCCAGTTATAGGCAGAAAGCGGCGGTTGGGCCTCGCGAGGGTGTTTGCCCTAATAAGATTTGATACTATCGACTTGCGCCGATGGTATCGACATGACATGTCACCGATCTGCGAGAGGAAATCAACGACGATCGCTACATCAAGAGAGTCAATCTATGGGATGGGTCGATACCATCGACACCCGTCGATGGTATCGACGCGTCATCGATTCGGGCCCCCACATCAGACTATCGAAAACCTTCGATACTAGCGGAAGACCGGATTGTGCTACAGGTGTCGATACCATCGACTCGCGTCGATGGTATCGACAGGTGCACAGCAGCGACGACCACAGTTATAAAAGGGAGGGATGTTTGTCATATGACATCACACCT
The DNA here is from genome assembly GCA_963693085.1 of Alisma plantago-aquatica. Classification (NCBI taxonomy): domain Eukaryota; kingdom Viridiplantae; phylum Streptophyta; class Magnoliopsida; order Alismatales; family Alismataceae; genus Alisma; species Alisma plantago-aquatica. Next base: position 70,540,360 of record OY856412.1, on the reverse strand, counting down.
TCAGAGCCTTTGCCCTCCACTTGTGCCGTGCGTATTGTTGTGTGATCGGAGCCCGGATACGAGCATACAAGGAGCACGATCATTCCCGATCCTTCATCGAGCGGAGATTGTCTTCTCCGACCTTCACCAAGCTCCTTCTCCTATTCCTTCTTTCTCGGCGAAAATGGTGCGTATAGTCGGTGCATCTTCTTCACGGGTGGATCCTATGGAGATCCCCGATTTCATTTTTCCACCTACTGCATCTATTCCTCGTCTGAGGATTGTTCATCCTTCCGCAGAGGTCTGAAAGTTCTACGAGGAACTGATGAAGAGAAAGATCGAGCCCACGCGCTATGTTGATCGGACTATGGTCCACGACCTGGGGTTCAATGACAATCTCGCCTACGTCTTGAAGGGGCAGGCGAGACACACAACCAGGAGGCCCGACGAGCTGGAGTTCCACGTCACCGGCCAGCCATTCTTCAGTGAGTGGCCGACTTACAAGGAACTCGTGGCAGAGTTCACGGCATCATTGGACATCAATGTGTTGACCAATGATTTGATCACCACTGACAGAGAATGGAAGAAAGGGCGGGTGTCATTCAGACTCTTCAACAACAACTACACCATTACCCTCACCCAATTCAACTCGGTGTACAGCTGGTATCATGATGCTTACTAGCACCGGAGGCTAGACAACAGGACAAACTATGATGCCATCTTCACCCAGCTCGTGACTGCGCCCCCTGGCAAATCCGTGAGCTACCACAATGTGGATGTTGCAGATTTTGAGCATCCATTTGTGCGGGTTCTTCACCGCATGCTCTGCACCACGCTGTTCGCTCACGGCGACCTGTCTATCAGCAAGTTCCAAGAGACGGATTTGTTCTTCCTGCACAAATTGCTGAAGCGTGAGGCATGCAATTGGGGCGCGTCCTTCTTGATGCACGTGGTAGCCGTAAAGAGGAGTACGCGGAAGGATCCTATCTATTTTGGAGGGCTAATCACACCATTGGCCACCTATCTTGGGTTGGATCTCTCCCAGCTTACTCCCCTTTCCACCAGGAGCAAGGTCAACCTACAGCATTTGCACCGCTCCAACCTCCTCCTGCTCTGTGATGGCTTGGCATATGCACATTGCCATGTTAATCACGCATATCAAGAGTGTTCGCTTCCAGACCCCATCTTCAACATCGAGGGCGCTCAACATTTCATATGGCCTTTCATAGCCATTAATGACTCAGATGAAGACGGCAACAATGACGACAATGATAATGATGACGACGAGCATGAAGAGGAAGAGGAGGCCTTCACTCCTCTTCGCGCACAAGTGGCACCCCAGAAGCGCCCCCGCATGCATCCGGGTACATATTCATCTTCACAGCCTCTGTCACCTCCACCCTCTTATCAAGGAGAGGATGCCTACTCCATGTAGGGGATGTATACAATAGTGTAGGAGATTCATCAGACGCAGTAGCAACATACAACTTCACACGTCGGTATTCAGGATACAACGAACCGGCTGTTAGATAACCAGAGGGCCATTTTCGAGAATGAGCGCCTCCTCCTCGACAACCAACATCACATCCACGATAGGTTGCATAGGATGGAGATGCAGCAACAGCCCTTCTACGATCATTACTGGAGCCAGAATTATTTTGGGGGGTATCCACAACCTCCACCAATGCCCCAGTATGATCTGAGCTTTCAGGGGCAATACCCATCTTGGGACCCCACCGCTCCACAGTACCCACCTCCTCCTGAAGAATGATCGGTATCACTGTTCCACCTTTTAAGGTTGTTTTTAACTATGAGGCCATAGTCAAATTCAAGCTTAGGGGGGAGTTGGAACAACTCTATCCTTTATTTTTCCTAGTTTTTAGTTTTTATTGTTTTGTATTTTGTCATTTATTTCTTTTAGTTCTTAGTTTGTTTGTAGGATCCACACTCTATCTAGTGTAATTGTGGATGTCTTAGGTCATGTGTCATCTTGTTGCTTGTACATGGGAATTAGAGGCAAATTTGAACATTTTTAGTGTTTTTGCAAGCTTGTGTTGTTAATCTTTGAGCACATAACTTAAGGAAATAATTGGGTTTGTCAACTCTAAAATAGGAAATCACAACTGTACATTCCTATGATTCATGAAAAGTGGACGGAATTGGTTGTTTGAGCCTAAACTGACCAAATGATAATGAGACTTTAATTTGAAATGAGAGAGAAAAACCTCTTAATTACTACACAGGTCAATAAGGAGGGACACATAATAATTTTCAAAGGTTCAGTAAATTAGTCTTGTGATCTATCCACCCCATTGTTTTCATAATCCACCTTAAGAACTGGAAGTACATTACAGTTTTAATCTCTTTGATTGCTTTCCATGTAGATAGGTCTTGCATTGCAACTATTTTCACATATTTGGCAAGAAAAGAAAGAAAAAAATAGACTAGTTTTACATGCACATTATCTTTAGGTGCGTGTCATTTAGTTGCATACATGTCATTTTGTAGCTGCATTCACATTTTTGTGCATATAGTACATCATGCGTCTTATGTCTTCTGAAACATAAAAGGTGATGAACTTGTTCCATACCTTCTGAATGATTCAAATGTATAAGTTATGCAGCAATAAGTGAGCCCGACAAATGATTCATTGTCATCTATGAAAATAAGGGCTTAGAAAAAAAAAAGAAAATGAAAAAAAATCTGAAAAAAAAGAAAAGAAAAAAAAACTGAGAAGTAAGTAAGAATGAGAGGGAGAAAGGAACCTGTTCTCACTGCCTTTTAAGAAGAATAAGTGCATGATGTAGTTCTCTTAGATATTCCATCTCACATTGAGACGGAATGATAGTGCATGCATCATTCTACCCAAATGTAGGCATTAGGGCATTTTCACGTGCATATGCATCATTTAGGTCATTAATGTTTTGTGCATGTTAAAACCATATAATCCTTCCATTTCTTTGATGAGCTACCCATTCCATCCACCCGTTGCTCGAATTGGTAGGCCACCGTGATTTTCTCCTCACTCATTAAGACCAGGAGAGTTGCTTCCATGTAGATGGTAGTTAGGGCGAGCAACGTAGAATAGGAGATCACAAGATGCACTTAGTCTGGATTGGAGGATTTTATTATGTTAACTGCCTTAAGTGATAGTGGTCATCAATTTTGAGGTAGATATCTTTTATGGATGATTACTGTCGCCTTTAGGATAATTATCATTTCATGGTTAGTGAGGGCCGGAATGTGAATGTCCAGTGGGGATCATATGGTGACGTTTGTTGTGATAATGTTTTCTTTAGTTGATCCTCACAATTCTATTCTAGAGTTTGTTGCTCGATGATGAGCAATGTTCAAGCTTAGGAGAGTTTGATGCGATGATTTTGAGTCTCATTTATAGACTTGTTTTACTTGCGTTTTATGCGTTTATTGGTCATTTTGGTGGTTAATATTGCATAATTCACTTACTTTAGTCTATGAACTTTCTCAGTGTCAAGTCTCTCTTATTTTATTGTTTTTAGCATAAATGATTACAATATTAGGTTTTATCTCGGCTTATGTGGTTTTGTTTTGCAATTTCAGGAAAAACACATATATGCAGCTGTCGATACCATCGACGACTGTTGATACTATCGACACAGCCACAGGTAGGCAGCCGCAAGGAGCAGCACAAAGTCGATACCATCGACATGGAAGTTCATGGTAGCGACATTCCATCAGGTTGTTGGTGAGTAGACAGTCAATACAATTGACCTCAAAGTCGATACTTTGAAAAGTAGAGTTTCAACGACGGAAAAGGGATAAAATCGATGCCTAAGGGTGTCGATACCATCGACCCACACTGATGGTATCGAGTCAGCATCAGGAGCAACGAAGAAAAGAAAAGAAGACTTGCCGATATCGCGTAGAGCCGATATCGCGTAGAGTCGATACCATCGACCTGCGTCGATGGCATCGACACCATAAGATCAGAGTTTGTTTCAGATCGGCTCTAATCCAATGGTTGTGATATTTTTGCAACCTAACTCGATGATTATACCTAATGACAGCGGCCAAGAGCAAGGTATCACGTCATTAGCCGTTGCACACGTCTCGAGAAGGTGTAGAGAGAAGAACGGAGCCCAGAAGCTCGCCCCAGCCATTCCGGTAATGAAGAAGACGTTCTCCACCGCCGAGAGGCTGTAGATCGCATATTCTATGCCGAGGAATGCTTGGATCTTCTCCATTCAGGGGTTTCATTACTTATTCACATTTTTCTCCATGTTTCCCCTTTTCTCAACCATGTTTTGCTTTGAGATGAACGTGCGGGACTAATCCCCTTTACCTTTAGGACCGGGAGTAGCCCGAGGAAGCATTGTATGACATTTTTATCATAGTAATTCATAATTTATCTCTTAAATCCGTGGTATGATTTTGTTTTCTCAATTATATTGTTATGCTTGATCACCATAATGATAATCTAATGCCTTTAATTTCTTTAAAAGAAGAATTAACAGTTGAAAAGAGACGAAATTCACATTAATTAACAAATCCCTTGAACAAGGTGATGTAAGGTTAATGGTGGAAACCCAGAGGTCGATTCTAATGAACCTAGTTTAGGGTATAGGTTACTACGACGGTGGAACCGACCTAGACTTAAGTAGTGAATTGTACCACAACAATGGACAATTTTGACTACAGGCCACTACCCAGATTGAGAGATAAGTCTGAGTAACTATATGAAAAATTATACAATGAAAACCGACGGTGAAACCACAATCCTAAAGATCGTCACTTGAATTGATTAAACTAAACATTTAAACGATTGATTTGTTTTATTTTATTTTCTTTTATTAAAAAAAACAACTCTCATAACCTTTTTATTGGTCTAGCTGATTGCAAGTAGTTAGTAGTAGTCTACCGATAATTTAGTGTCCCTGAGTTTGACTCAGGCCTCACAAGGCCTTTACTACATTGACACGTGCACTTGCGTTCGATGCACGGTAAAATCGTGTCACTTAGCACACCTTTCCATAGCGAGACTTTAAGATACACTTTGTCTTCTACCTGGAACTCCAAAGGTCGTCTACGATTGTCTGCGTAAGACTTCTGCCTGTCCTGTGCCGCTTTCAACTATTATTGTATCACTTTGATCTTTTTAGTTGTCTGCTGTACTAACTCGGGACCCAAAAACTGATATTCACCAGACTCATACTAACACAAAGGAGGTCTGCACTTCCTGCCATATAAGGCCTCATAAGGAGCCATGTCAATGCTCTGCTGATAACTATTGTTGTAGGCAAATTCTATCAAATTGAGAAGTACGTCCCAACTGCCTAGGAAATGCAAAACACAAGCTCAAAGGAGATCCTCCAAAGTCTGAATAGTCCTCTCAGACTGTCCATTTTTCTGCGGGTGGAAGGCGGTACTGAACCTCAACTGCGTTCCCAATGCTCTGTGCAACTATTCTCAGAAATGACTCGTAAACTGAGGACCTCTGTCAGAAACTATCGTCACTGGCACACCGTGCAAACATACTATTTCATCCACATATACCGAAGCGAGCTTCTCGGCTGTATATGTTGTCTTTACAGGTATGAAATGGGCAGACTTCGTCAATCTGTCCACTATTACCCAAATGGAATCATGATTCCTAGTTGTCCTGGGTAGACCAACTACAAAATCTATGGTTATATGATCCCATTTCCACTGCGGTATCGGCAAGGGTTTCAACGTACCTGCCGGCTTTTGATGCTCAGCCTTGACTTGCTGAAAAACCGCATATCTAGCCACGAACTCGGCTACATCTTTCTTCAAGCTGGGCCACCAATACAAGTCTTTCAGACTATGATACATCTTGGTGACTCCTGGATGCATAGCATACATCGACGTGTGTGCTTCCTCGAGCACTAACTTCCTCAGATCATCAGCATCGGGGACCACCATCCTATCACAATAACAAACTAGTCCATCCTCGGACTAATGGAACCCATCACACTTTTTGCTGCCGAACTCTGATCTGATCAACTGTACTGTATCATCTGTTTGTTGTGCATCTTTGATTTGTTGTCTCAACATAGGCTTGATTTGCATCTCTGCTAAAAGTCCAGCTAACATGGAGACTTCCATTTGCACATTCATCTGCCACAAGGAAACAAACATATCTCGTCTATGGCATACCAGGGAACTCAACTGTGCCTTCTTTGAAGGAAAAGAAGAAGACTTTTGGCTAAGCGCATCAGCTACCACATTTGCCTTTCCTGGATGATACTCGATGGTGCATTCATAATCACTGATTAACTCCATCCATCGACGTTGTCACATGTTTAGCTCATTCTGTGAAAAGATGTACTTCAGATTCTTATGATCCATAAAGATCTGACACACTTCCCCATACAGATAGTGTCTCCAAATCTTTAACGCATGAACCACATATGCCAACTCCAAATCATGAGTCAGATAGTTCTCCTCGTGTTTCTTAAGTTGGCGTGAAGCAAAAGAAACCACATGATCTTCCTGCATCAGCACACAACCTAAACCTTTCTTGGAAGCATCACAGAAAACAACATAGCCCTTTCCAGGCTCTGGCAACACTAACACTGGAGCACTAGTCAGCTTCTCCTTCAAACTTTGGAAAGCTTGCTGACAATGATCATCCAGACAAAAAGTACCTCCTTCCTAGTCAACTTTGTCATCGGTAGCGTAATCTCACTAAAGTCCTTGATAAACCTCCGGTAGTATCTTGCCAAACCCAGGAAACTATGAACTTCTGTCGGCGTCTTCGACTGTTCCCACTCTGCAACGGACTCCACCTTCTTCGGGTCCACTTTGACTCCTTCTGCAGATATCACATGACCCAAGAAAGTCACTTATTCCAACCAAAACTCACACTTACTGAACTTGGCATACAACTGATGTTGGCAAAGAAGAGTTAACACTATTCGAAGATGTCGCTGATGCTCTTGCTTGTCCTGGCTATAGATCAAGATGTCATCTATAAAGACTACAACAAAGTGATCTAGAAACGGATGAAACACTCTGTTCATCAAGTCCATGAAAGTAGAAGGTGCATTGGTTAGCCCAAACGGTATAATCACAAACTCGAAGTGACCATACCTCGTCTTAAAAGCTGACTTTGGTATGTCATCCGCCTTAATCCTCAACTGATGATATCTGGACCATAGATCAATCTTTGAAAACACTATAGCACCATGCAACTGATCGAACAGATCATCTATCCTCGGTAACAGGTACTTGTTCTTGATCTTGACCTTGTTCAACTGTCGATAATCTATACATAACCACATCGATCCATCCTTCTTCTTTACAAACAACACTGGATCACCCCAAGGCGACGTACTTGGTCGGATGAAATCTTTCTCCAACAACTCTTGCAAATGCTTCTTAAGCTCTGCTATCTCTACTGGAGCCATCATATATGGTGTCTGTGCAACTGGCTGCGTTCCTGGAACCAGATTGATCTCAAAATCAATCTCTCAGGGTGGAGGAACACCAGGAAACTCATCAGGAAACACATCGGCAAACTCTCAGACAACTGACACCTCTTCAAGGCTAGGACCTTTCACCTTGGTAGCCACAACGGTATCCACAACATGAGCTAAGAACGCCTCACATCCTTGCCGGAGCAACTTCTCTGCCACCAAAGCTGATACCAGACACGTCAGAAGAATCTTCCTATCTCCTTGGAAGATCCACTTCTCTCCATCATCAAACACAGTCTGCTTGGAACCACAGTCCAAAACAACCTTATACTTCTCTAACGTATCCATCCCAAGGATAACATCGAAACCAAGCATATCAAGTGGTATAAGATCCACTTGTATACTATGTCCTGAAAAAGATAAGGTACAAGATGGACACTCTTCTCGAAGCATCGAGGAACCATCAAGAGGGGTTTCTAACAACAAGCTATCTTTCTTACAGCTAACATGTAAACGACAGTTCTCAAGCATACTATAGGTGATAAAAGAGTGTGTAGCACCCGGGTCAACCAGAACAGATATAAGGCAAGAAGAAGACATATCATAATGAAATAAATCCATATGACCTGTCACCACTCGCGGGTTGACTATCACCTCCGGCTGACTCATAGCATAGAATCGAGCCATTGCTTGCTGTCCACGAGCTCTGCTTCCTTGAGCAGACAATCCCGCTTGCGACACTTGATCACGTCCTCGCCCTCTGCTACCACTCGGTTGTTGTCTATCTGACCCTTGTTGGTTCTGCCTCGGCTGCTATGTCACTTCGACGTCTCTACTTGGGCAATTCGATTTGAAATGCCCTGTCTGACCGCAGATATAGCATGTCTTAACTTCAAACCATGGCCTAGATGGCCCTGTCACTGCCACTGAAGCTGTACTATGTGCTTTTGATGGTGAAGAAACATATCCTCTTCCCTTACTTGGAGACCACTACGACGGTGCACTGGAACCTCTCATCACTGAAGGTGTTGAAAACCTAGGCTTCTTGAAGCCACCAAACCTCTGTCCTTGGAACTGAGCAGGCCTCTTCTTAGACATGGATTCTCTTTTCTCCTTGACTGACTGTTCAATCCTCCAGACAGATTCCACAAACGTAGCAAACCTCTCTCGGTTCTCCAATGCAGACGCATGTGTTATCAGCACATCACTCAAACCTTTCTCAAAGCGTCTGATCCTCTCTTCATATGTTGCTGCCATGTGAGGACAAAACCTCAATAGGTCCATGAACTTGGCTTCATACTCAGTGATGTTCATCGTTCCTTGGTTTAAGCACTCAAACTGAATGATCTTCTCATCTAGATACATTTTCAGAAAGTATCTGCTGATGAACTCGCGCCGGGAAATCTCCCAACCGATCACCTCACCAAGTCACTTCTCTTCCTCGATGGTCCACCAGTGACCAGCACTACCCTTCAGAAGGTAGACAACGTGCTTTACTTTGTCTGCTTCGGGGATGTCGAGGATCTGGAAAGCCTTCTCAAGACTTGTCAACCACAAATCTACATCCGCTGGACCAGCCGTTCCAGCATAATCTTAAGCTCCGACTCGGCGAAGCCGCTCAAAGGTCTTCCCACTACCCAATGTTTCACCATGGGGAGCCTGTGCTCTCGGCAGAGGCACTGGCAATCTTTCTACCATGGGATTCATCATAGCCATCATATGCCCCATAAGCTGTTGATAGGCAGGGTGTTCAAAAATGGTTGGGTCAGGTTGGGGGACCTCAGGCACCCAATCTTCATGTGCCTGCCCTATAGGTCCATCAACTGATGTAGCATTGTTGTTCTCAGCAGCATGTTCTTCATGGTTTCCAGACATCTTGACTTTTCTTCCGCTGAGGGAAGAAGATGATTGTAAGAAAATCTAGAAAACTCACAAGAACAGACACAACCTAGTCCTAAATCCCTGTAGACTCATCAAACCTAGAGCTCTGATACTGAACTTGTGGCAACACATTCCACTATCACATAGACAACGAGGTGTTACATGAAAACGTGCGGAAATCACCATAAACCACAGATTACCAAAAACACGGGTTAATTAAAACCGATTGCAGAAAGCGGAATAACTAAGAAACTATTACATTTGGGTCCTCATCCTGCAAGGAAACATGTTATATGAACATATACAAGTCTTGATACGTGTCCACAACTTAGGAGATTAGCTATCTAGCCATCACATGAGTTCATCACATGTTTATACATACAGAACAGCCCACATCCTGCCAGCAATAGGATATACAAAACATCATCAGCTATATATTGTGAAACAACGTTAAAATGCCTCCAAGGACCTGAGAGTACAGAGATGACTCTAAGACTCTACTACAAAGCAACCAAAACAACAACATGTCCCTCGCTTGCCTTCTACAACTCATCTTGCTGCTCGGCCGCAACTCCGTGACCACCACCACATGTAGCACGAACACCTAAAAAGGGTGTAAACCAGCGGGGTGAGACACACAGTCCCAACGAGAAACATAACTCCCCACCGAAACCACAAAACTACAGAAAGATAAAGCAACAACAGTAGATAAATGATAAAGATATATAAGAGCAGTCTATAGAGCAAAGCTATACATACTATCAAGCTTACCAGATGTATGGGAGGCATTTTACCAAATATCTCATTTATGGAACATGATTGTCAAGATAAGGTTTATAAGGTCTTATCACATAACACAAGAACGTATAAGTAACTGCAAGGTATAGCCAGATTAACTACACAAGCAAGGCCTCAACCAATGTTCCGTGTTTTGCCTTAAGCAGTAAATACTATATGGCTGAATTACGTATTATTATTCCCTGAGGAAGTGAGCCGTACTGCTCAAATCCAACCTTCGGTTGCGAAACCCAAGCCGGTGCCATACAAGGTCAATGGAAGAGCCAGACTCCACGACCTCCCACCTCGTGGTCAGTGCACGAGAACGAAAGCAGGACCACAATCTCATGCTTAAGTGGCATCAGCCACAGGGTCAGCTCCATAGGCTACCCTCTTCCTAGCCCACCTCGGTACAAGTCTCGGTGCTAGAAAATCTGAGCTACGAGCCTGTTCACCATGCTCTAAGCCATGAACGCATTCATGCTCCCACATCACATATCCTGAGCCATGAGCCTATTCACCATGCTCATATACATATCCCGAGTCTGCAACCGCATCTGCACTTGATTCCCTCTCTATTTTAGGCTAGGAGAAACCTCGCATATTCAACAATATGCGCTCCGGGTTAACCCGCAGGTGAACTCGTTTCACCATCACCAGCTCCTGACGATGATGGATCAATGGCCAGGGCAAACTACATGATATGTTCCACTGTGATTAGTTCGTATCTTTTATGTGGATTGCAAGATTCAACCAAGTTATATAACATGCAAACTATAACAAGAATAAACAATATGAAACTCAATATCATGCTTTTACTATAATCAACATCATCCCGATCCATCACAAGGATCCAACGTTACATGTTATCACTTGGCCTCTTTACAATCATCTAGATCCATCTCAAGGATCATCACATTGCCATGGGATCTAAATCCCTTATCACATAATGCCGCTGCCTCTGAAACACTTTAGCCAAACTTAGGTCCTCATACCAAAACACATCATGTATGTTATCTCATTATCATGAGTAACCATCAAAGCAGTGTTACATAAGCATATATACCTCATAGTCCTTTACTTGGCTATGCATCTATACCTGCATGGTTAGTATGCACAATCATCATGGGTTATCTAAAGAATTATATTATCAACATAGGGCAATATTGACAATTATATGCTTAACATTGATGCTTCATCCTGTGACCATAGTCATAGGTCATATCATTAAGCAAAGCATCTTATATGCTTATTATTTACTCAGCATTTTACATATAATTTTAAGATAATCATAGCCATATGAAAGTCATGTCAAGATGCATAGATGTGATCTATTCCATCAAACACGCCACTATTACTGCATAACAAGGGTCACCATCATAACCAAACGTGACAGCAAGAACAACATCTAACATATCAGTTTTCCATATAAGGAACAAGACCCTCACTAGAAGTGCCCACTACCCTCACCAAAGGTAGTATCTGGCAGGGTACTCTCCTCTATCGCCCAACACTCAAATGCATAACGGTTAAGCAGACCATCACATATCGGCCAATCATAAGGGTGTCGGGCATCCAAGGCATAACGGTCAAAAGCATATCGTGCAGCTATGTCCAACAGACATATCATGCAACGCAGCGTCGGGTATCAAAGGTACAAGGACCACAAGGTCTATCGGGCAACTGGCTTATGAGCGTTTCATTCATCAGGTGCAACGAGAATCCACATACAACGTCCAGGTTCAGCCTATGCCATGCAACGGTGCGTTTTGCATCTCTGTGTCGTACAATAGCTAGGGTTACTATGGATTACTATATCGGGCATCCTTACTATGCCGTGACACCCAACACCAAGCTAGCCACATATCTCCATATTGTCCAAGGTATGACGGCCACTAGGCTACCACCTCCGGTCAGGTGTAACGGGCATCACTACTCAACAAGGTATGATGCCCAAGGACACAACTCAAACGGGCGGCAAGGACCTATCGTTCAACCAGCCTATCCATGGCCTATCGGCTGACACAAGGCAAGGACCTATTGTGTGACGCCCGTCACAAGGTCTAGGATCAGGGTGTATCGCCCAAAACAACCACTACATCATGTCGTCCAAGACTTTAAACCACATAAGAATATCGGGCATCATCACCACTAACACCATATCAGGAAAGATGCAACCCGACAAGGTCACCACCAACCTCAAGCACAAGGACACCAAAACCCTAATGGATCAAGAAGATGACTCACCTCTCAACTATTAAGAGAGGGGTCTTTGTAAGCTTCTTAACACCAATCAGGAAACACAAGGGACAACCCTAACTAGGTTCACATCTACCACAAAGCTCACCTCTTGAATCCATGGTGAGAGAAGGGTGTTGCTCAAGCAACTAGAACACAAGCTCACCTATCAACTCAAAGGAGAGAGGAGTATTGTTCATATCACTAGAGTTCAAGTTCACTTCTCAAGACCAAAGGAGGGAGAGGGGTGTTGCTCAACAAGAAACCCTAGAACATGGATCGACCAACAAGGAACAACTAAGCAAGAAACTAAACTAGAAACATACATAACTGATATGATCATAAGCAACATAAAAGAGGGTAGTGTAGTTAGGGTTAGGAGTTATGTAACCCGCCTTAAGAAAGCTCCAAGCTCCTAGCTCCAGGCTCCAATCACCACCAAGGAAGAAGAGCAAGGAACTCTAGGGTTCGACCACCACTAGAGGAAGAAGGAGACTCCAAGAAGGATCGGCCACCAAGCTTGCAAAAGAATAGGGGTGTCGTGCACCAAGGGAGAGGGAGACTAAGGAACTAAAGGGATTGACATGATTTTTCCGTGCGTAGAACGCAAGTGCACGTGTCAATGTAGTATAGGCCCTTATGAGGCCCGAGTCAAACTCAGGGACACTAAATTATCAGTAGACTACTACTAACTACTCGCAATTAGCTAGACCAATAAAAAGGTTATGAGAGTTGTTTTCAAAAAATAAAAGAAAATAAAATAAAACAAAGCAATAGATTAAATGTTGAGTTTAATCAATTTAGATGGGAATCTTTAGGATTGCGGTTTCACAGCGGGTTTTCATTGTACGAATTTCCATATAATAATTCAGGTTCATCTCTCAATCCGGATAGTGGCATGTAGTCAGAATTGCCCACTGTCGTGGTACAATTCACTACCTATGTATGGGTCGGTTCCACCATCGTAGTAACCTATACCCTAAACTAGGTGCATTAGAAACGACCTCTGGGTTTCCACCATTAACCGTACATCGCCTTGTTCAAGGGATTTGTTAATTAATGTGAATTTCCTCTCTTTTCAATCGTTAATTATTCTTTCAAAGTAATTAAAGGCATTAGATTATCATTATGGTGATAAAGCATAACAATATAATTGAGAAAATGAAATTATACCACGGATTTAAGAGATAAATTATGAATTACTATGATAAAAATGTCATACAATGCTTCCCCGGGCTACTCTCGGTCCTAAAGACAAAGGGGATTAGCCCCGCATGTTCATCTCAGAGCAAAACATGGTTGAGAAAAGGGGAAACATGGAGAAAAACATGAATAAGTAATGAAACCCCTGAACGGAGAAGATCCAAGCATTCCTTGGCGTGGAATGCACGATCTACAGCCTTACGACGGTGGAAAACGTCTTCTTCGGCTTTCGGAACGGCTGGGGCGTGCTTCTGGGCTCTGTTCTTCTCTCCACACCTTCTCGGGACGTGTGCAATGGATAATGATGTGATACCTTGCTCTTGGCCGCCATCATTAGGTATAATCACCGAGTTAGGTTGCAAAAATATCACAGCCGTCAGATTTAGATCAATCTGAAACAAACTTGTATCTGACAGTGTTGATACCATCGACGTGGGTCAATGGTATCGACCTTGCGCGATATCGACAAGTCTTCTTTTGTTTTCGTCATTGCGCCTGATGGTAAGTCGCTACCATCGACTTCTCCGTCGATGGTATTGACTCTCTTAGGCGTCGCTTTTGTCCTTTTCCATCGCTGCAGCTCCACATGTCGATAGTTTCGACTTCTAGGTTGATAGTATCGACTCTCTTCTCGCCAGCAACCTATGGTTGTGTCGATGGTATCGACCACTGTCGATGGTATCGACAGCAGCAGATATGTGTTTTTCCTGAAATTGCAACACAAAACCACATAAGCCAAAATAAAACATATTATTGTAATCATTTATGCTCAAAACAACAAAATAAGGGAGAATTAATACAGATAAGGATCATAGACTAAAGTAAGTGAATTATGCAATATTAACCACCAAAATGACTAATAAATGCATAAAATGCGAGTGAAACAAGTCTATAAATGTGACTCAAAATCATCGCATCAAACTCCCCTAAACTTGAACATTGCTCACCCTCGAGCAACAAAACCTTAGAATAGAATTGTGAGGGTCAACTAAAGAACAGGTCATCACAACAAACATCACCATATGATCCCCACCTGGCGTTCACATTCCGGCCCTCACTAACCACAGAATGATAATTACCCTAAAGGAGACAATAATCATCCATAAAAGATATCTACCTCAAAAATAATGAACACTATCACATAAGGCAGTTGACATAATAAAATTCACCGGTTCAGACTTGGTGCATCTTGTGATCTCCTATTCTATGTTGCTCGCCCTAACTACCATCTACATGGAAGCAGTTCTCCTGGTATTAATGAGTGAGGAGACAATCACGGTGGCCTACCAATTCGAGCAACAGGTGGATGAAATGGGTGGCTCATGGAAGAAATGGAAGCATTATACAGTTTCAACATGCATAAGACAAAAATGCCCTAAATGATGCATATGCAAATGAAAATGCTTTAATGCGTACATTTGGGTGTAATGATGCATGCACTAACATTCCGTCTCAAGATGAGATGGAATATCTAGGAGAACTACATCATGTACTTATTCTTGTTTAAAATGTAGGCGAGACATGTTCCTTTCTCCCTCTCATTCCTATTTATTTCTCAATTCTTTTCTTTGTCTCCTCTTTTTTTTCAAATTTTTCTTCTTATTTTCTTTTCAATGCCCATATATCCATAAATGACAATGAATTATTTGTCGGGCTCACTTCTTATTACAAAACTATATACTTGAAGCATTCAGAAGGTATGGAACAAGTTTATCACCTTTAATGTTTTAGAAGAAATAAGATACATGATGTACTGTATATGCATAAAAATGTGAATGAAGTTACAAAATGATACTCATGAGACTGAATGACATGCACCTAAGGATAATGTGCATGTATAGCTAATCTATTTTTTTTTCTTCTTTTATTTTTTCATGCAAAATATGTGAAAATAGCTGCAATGCAAGACATATCTATGGAATGCAATCAAAAAAAATAATTAAAACCGTAATGTACTTCCAGTTCTTAAGGTGGAGTATGAAAAACAATGAGGTGGATAAATCACAAGACTAATTGACTGAACCTTTGAAAATTACTATGTGTCCCTCCTTATCGACCTGTGTGGTCATTAAGAGGTTTCTCTCTCTTACTTCAAATTAGAGTCTCATTATCATTTGATCAGTTTAGGCTCAAACAACTAGTTCTGTCCACTTTTCATGAATCATGAGAATGTACAGTTGTGATTTTCTATTTTAGAGTTGATAAACCCAATCATTTTCTTAAGTTATGTGCTCAAAGTTGAACAACACAAGCTTGCAAACACTAAATTTTTTTTAAAAAATTGCTCCTAATTCCCATGTACAAGCAAACGAGATGACACATGACTTAAGACATCCATGAATACACTAGATAGAGTGTGGATCCTACAAACAAACTAAAAATTGCAAGAACTAAAAGACAAAAGACAAAAGACAAAACAATAAAAACTAAAAACTAAAGGATAGAGCTGTTCCAACACCCCCTAAGCTTGAATTTGACTATGGCCTCATAGTCAAAAACAACCTTAAAAGGTGGAACAGAGATACCGATCATTCTTCTGGAGGAGGTGGGTACTGCGGGGCCGTGGGATCCCCAGACGGGTACTGCCCCTGAAAGCTCATATCATACTGGGGCATTGGTGGAGGTTGTGGATACCCCCCAAAGTAATTCTGGCTCCAGTAATGATCGTAGAAGGGCTACTGTTGCATCTCCATCCTATGCAACCTGTCGTGGATGTGTTCTTGGTTGTCGAGGAGGAGGCACTCATTTTCAAAAATAGCCCTCTGGTTATCTAGCAGCCGGTTCGTCGTATCCTGAATACCGACATATGAAGATGTGTGTTGGATCTCTTGCAGCATCGTATACATCCCCTGCATGGAGTAGTCATCCTCGTTTTGCTGTGAGGGTTGTGGTGGCGGAGGCTGCGAAGAAGAAGATGCACCCGGATGCATACGGGGATGCTTCCGGGGTGCCACTCGTGCCCGAAGAGGAGTGAAAGCCTTCTCTTCCTCTTCTTTCTCATCGCCGTCATTTTCATTGTCGTCATTGTCGCCGTCTTCATCCGAGCTCTCGATGGAAATGACAGGCCATCGAAAATGTTGAGCGCCCGTGATGTGGAAGACAGGGTCTGGAAGTGAGCACTCTTGATAGGCGTGATTAACATGGCAATGTGCATATTCCAGGCCATCACGAAGCAGGATGAGGTTGGAGCGGTGCAGATGTTGTAGGTTGACCTTTCTCTTGGTAGAGAGGGGAGTAAGCTGGGAGAGATCCAACCCAAGATAGGTGGCCAATGGTGTGATTAGCCCCCCAAAATGGATAGGAGTTTTCCTCGTACTCCGCTTCACGGCCACCATGTGCGTCAGGAAGAATGCGCCCCAGTTGCACTCCTCACGCTTCAACAATTTGTACAAGAAAAACAAATCCGCCTCTTGAAACTTACTGAGAGACAGATCACCACAGGCAAACAGGGTGGTGTAGATCATTCGGTGAAGAACCCACACAAACGGATGCTCAAAATCCACAACCGCCGCATTGTGGTAGCTTACGGATTTGCCGAGCGGTGCAGTCACCAACTCGGCAAAGATGGTGTTGTAATCCGTCCTATTATCTGGCCGCCGATGCTGGTAGTTGTGATGAGCCCAGTTATATATAGATTTGAACTGGTCGAGGGTGATGGTGTAGTTGTTGTTGAAAATTCAGAACGACACCCTCCCTTTCCTCCATTCTCTGTCAGTGGCAATCAAGTCATTAGGCAGCACATTGATGTCTAGAGATGCCATGAACTCCACCACGAGTTCCTTGTAGGTCGTCCACTCGCTGAAAAATGGATGGCCCTCAGTGTAGTATTGGACTTCATCTGGCATCCGGTTGGTTTGGTGCACTTGACCTTTGAGAACATATTGGAGATTAGCCTCGAACCCAAGATCGCGGATCGTCGTCCGATCGACATAGAGGGTCAGCTCAATCTTCCTCTTCAACAACTCCTCGTACACCTTCCGGACCTCCGCGGAAGGATGGACAATCCTCAGATGAGGAATCGATGCAGTTTGTGGAGGAATGAACTCTAGGATCTCCATTGGATCCGCCCGTGAAGAGGATGCACCGGCTGTACACACCATCGTCGAGAAAGAAAGAGTAGAAGATGGAGCTTGGTGAAGGTCAGAGAAGACAATCTCTGCTCGGTGAAGGCTTGGGGAAGAACACGCTCCTTGGATGCTCATATCCGCGCTCCGATGGCTCAACAAGATGCTCGGCACAAGTGGAGGAAGAAAGCTTTGAAAGTGTGACGTCATATGATGACAATCCATCCCTTTTATAACTGTGGCCGGTGCTGCTGTATGACCGTCGATACCATCGACGCGAGTCGATGGTATCGACTCGTGTAGCATAATCCGTTCTTCCACTAGTATCGACGACTGTCGATAGCCCGATGTGGGGCCCCGGATCGATGACGTGTCGATACTATCGACGGGTGTCGATAGTATTGACCCTTCCCATGGATCGACTCTCCTGATGCAACGATCGCCGTTGATTTCCTCTCACGGATCATTGACGTGTCGTGTCGATACTATCGACGCAAGTTGATAGTATCGACCTCTGCTATGGAAACACCCTCACGAGGCCCAGCCGCCACTTTCTGCCTATAACGGGATCGATACCATGGACAGGCCCGTCGATGGTATCGACTTCACTGAGACAATTTCGTCTGAATATCTCCAGAGATCTTGCTATTATTGACGCCTGTGTCGATACTATCGACCTCATTTTTGCGATCAACCTATTGGTGTGTCGATACCATCGACGAGGTTGTCAATAGTATCGATGTAGAGTGATTTCTGTAGCCGCCAACCTGTACCCATCTCGATATCATCGACACAAGGGTTGATGGTATCGACTCTACCTTAGTCTTGCACATTGAACAAACAATCAAGGTATCATTTTTACACTAAAAATAAAATCAAATAAAACTAACTTTAAAATGTGAAAGAAACTTGACTATGCTACCGATGGCTGGGTTGCCTCCCAACAAGCGCCCTTATTTAACGTCTTAGGCTAGACGAAATCAAGCTCCTCATCTTGGAGATTTGGAGAGTGTCCCTAGGAGATCACTCGGTAGTTTGAACTCAACTCGATCCTGGCCAATCCCCAAGGTCAATGTACCTCTCCCGATAGCGGTGATAACATCAGCCATTGCTTGAAACGGCCTACCTAATAGCACCTCACAACCTTTAAGCTGTGGCATGTCCATGACGATGAAATCCACCGGAAAGATAAACCTATCTACTTTGACAAGCACATCCTCGCACACTCTGTAAGGCTTCACAACGAACCCATCCGCCAACTCAATAGTTGCCGCTGATATCTTTATTTTCTGTAACCCAAGCTTTTGGAATGTGGACAGTGGCATAAGATTAATGCTGGCACCTAAATCACACTGTGCTTGTGGAAAATGTTGACTGCCTATAGAACATGGAATGTAGAAGCCTCCTGGGTCTTTCTTCTTCTGTGGTAAACTCCCATGGATAAGTGAGCTCACCATCTCATTCACCCGACAAACATCTGTGTCTTTGATCCACCTCTTCTTGGTGATGATTTCTTTGATAAACCTTCTGTAAGCTGGAATCTGCTCTATCATTTCCACTAATGGAATATTGATATGGAGTTTCCTGAACATCTCCAAGAACTTCATGTAGTGTCGATGCTCTTTCTTCAGATTTGAGCTGTCTGGAAAAGACACAACCGCCTCCTTTAGACGCTTGTGAGGTGGCACATATGTGCTTTTCGGGTTCTCCTCCCCTAAGCTTGCTTCAATGTCACCCTTTGGCGTAGACTTTGGTACATCATTTATAACAGGTATAACAAGTGGCGGCTCCTCTCCCTCAGTGACTGTAACTTCACCCTGACGCATGGCCTTCACCTGTTCTTCTTGCCTAGGTGCGGGTGCAACCGTGGTGTGCTCTTGGTGGGTCTTTTTGAATGGAAAATATCCTCCCGGTAATCCATAATGACTACGAGGATATAGTATTTTTGGTGTAGCCTCCATATCAAAAATCATTTTGCTTTTGTCTTGGACCTCTACCACCGGGGGATCTTCCTCCTTAATCATAGATATGTACTTTACTTGATGATGTACTTGACCAACTTCTGCATTCCCAGCCTATCTTTGTTGGTTGGCATGCCAGTTCATTGGAAATCTGGGTCACAATCGTCTCTAATGCCCTCATCTGTGCTCCATGGCTTTGCAATGTTTGCCCAAATTTAGTCAAGATCTCACCCTGAGACTGCAGCTGCTTACTAAACATGCTCATCATCTCCTGATTTTGCTGCACCACTTGACTAAGCAACACGGTGCTTTTATCTTCTGCCGTCGACTGTGGCTTTGCATTTGGATCTTGTAATAAGTTGTTTGTATCTTTCCATGAGAATTTTCTATCCTTCCTCCAAGCATAATAATTATTTCTATATCCCTATTTTTGCATAAATTTGACCTGGGCTTCCTCCTCGGATTCTGTATCCTCTTTGGCATGCAATTTCTTGGCTAGTAGGTCTAATTTATCATTCAGCTCCTTAATGGACCTGGACTCACCTGTGACTTTCACTTGTTGTGGTGCATCCCTATCGCCCCAAGATTGTTTCTTGGCCATGTTCTTCAAAATTTCCCAACACCTCGTTCCTGTGTTGTTTAAGAAGAAATCGGAACCTACTGAGTCTAGATTACTTCTATCATGCTCGAAAAGAGCAAAATAGAAAATATTGACTTGTTTTTCCTTGTCCAAACTATGGTGTGGGCACCTCCTCAGCATTATCTGAAATCGCTCCCAGGTTTCAGAATATGTTTCTCCCGCTTTCTGACTGAAATTATGAATTTTTCTAATCAGATCATTTGTCTTCTCGGGTGGAAAGAACCTTTCAAAGAATACTTCCACCATGTGGTTCAATGCAGCCATTCCCATGCATTTCCCACTAGAGAGCTCGGAAATAGCTTCAGGTACAGTGTCTTCTGCGGGAACCTGTCTATTTTATCATATCGCTGTTCTCCACAAACTGGATGATGTGAGTCACCGGGTCTTCGTTCTTTAGTCCATGGAATGTATTTGACTTGACCAAGCTGATCAATGTAGGATCAATCTTGTAAGTCGGAATGTTGATCGCCTGCTTCTTGATTGGCCCCTTTGAAGCGGATGAGGAAGAAGCTTTTATCTTCTCCCATATCGTCTGCTCTTCGGCAATGGCTTCTTGTTCTGAGTCAGAATCTATATCTTCCAGCTGGTCTTGATTGTAATCCTCCTCGTCGTCAAATCCTGACAGTGGAACCTCTGGTGCCTGTTGCGTGTAGTCGGTGTTACGCGTCTGTACCATGCACTGGTACCTACAAAATAGTAATTTGAGTTCAGTACCGTGCTAGACGACTACAAAATGTGAAAGATAAGCTATGAATTTCTAAAATGAATATAAAATAATAAAATAACAAAAAATGTGGCCTAGAGTGGCCTCTTGCAACACTCGTAGTGCTGACAATTGTCGTGTCCCTGGCAACGGTGCCAAAAACATGACACGGTTTTTCCGTGCGTAGAACGCAAGTGCACGCGTCAATGTAGTATAGGCCCTTGTGAGGCCCGAGTCGAACCCAGGGACACTAAATTATCGGTAGACTACTACTAACTACTCGCAATCAGCTAGACCAATAAAAAGGTTATGAGAGTTGTTTTCAAAAAATAAAAGAAAAGAAAATAAAACAAAGCAATCGATTAAATGTTGAGTTTAATCAATTTAGATGGGAATCTTTAGGATTGCGGTTTCACCGTGAGTTTTCATTGTATGAATTTCCATATAATAATTCAGGTTCATCTCTCAATCTGGATAGTGGCCTGTAGTCAGAATTGTCCACTGTCGTGGTACAATTCACTACCTATGTCTAGGTCGGTTCCACCGTCATAGTAACCTATACCCTGAACTAGGTGCATTAGAAACGACCTCTGGGTTTCCACCATTAACCATACATCGCCTTATTCAAGGGATTTGTTAATTAATGTGAATTTCGTCTCTTTTCAACTGTTAATTCTTCTTTCAAAGTAATTAAAGGCATTAGATTATCATTATGGTGATCAAGCATAACAATATAATTGAGAAAATGAAATCATACCACAAATTTAAGAGATAAATTATGAATTACTATGATAAAAATGTCATACAATGCTTCCCCGGGCTACTCTCGGTCCTAAAGACAAAGGGGATTAGCCCTGCATATTCATCTCAGAGAAAAACATGGTTGAGAAAAGGGGAAACATGGAGAAAAACGTGAATAAGTAATGAAACCCCTGAATGGAGAAGATCCAAGCGTTCCTTGGCATGGAATGCACGATCTATAGCCTTACGGCGGTGGAAAACATCTTCTTCAGCTTTTGGAATGGTTGGGGTGTGCTTCTAGGCTCTGTTCTTCTCTCCACACCTTCTTGGGATGTGTGCAGTGGCTAATGACGTGATACCTTGCTCTTGGCTGCCGTCATTAGGTATAATCACCGAGTTACGTTGCAAAAATATCACAGTCGTCGGATTTAGATCAATCTGAAACAAACTTGCATCTGACGGTGTCGATACCATCGACGCGGGTCGATGGTATCGACCTTGCGCGATATCGGCAAGTCTTCTTTTCTTTTCGTCATTGTGCCTGATGGTAAGTCGCTACCATCGACTTCGCCGTCGATGGTATCGACTCTCTTAGGCGTCGCTTTTGTCCTTTTTCATCGTTGCAGCTCCACATGTCGATAGTATCGACTTCTAGGTCGATAGTATCGACTCTCTTCTCACGAGCAACATGTGGTTGTGTCGATGGTATCGACCACAGTCGATGGTATCGACAACAGCAGATATGTGTTTTTCCTAAAATTGCAACACAAAACCACATAAGTCGAAATAAAACATATTATTGTAATCATTTATGCTAAAACAACAAAATAAGGGAGAATTGATGCTGAGAAGGATCATAGACTAAAGTAAGTGAATTATGCAATATTAACCACCAAAATGACCAATAAATGCATAAAACGCGATTGAAATAGGGATCCTTAGTAAGGGAAAGGAAACACATATATAGGAGGGGATGGAGGAGAAACCAAGGAATGATAAGGCAAGGTGTCGCCCACCTAGGGACACTTGTCCATGGTCAAAGCCACCACTCTAACATGCCCTAACACATGTCCAAGGTCATTTCCACATGCAAGCATCAAGCACCAAGTGTCCACTAGTGGTGACACAAACGAGGTCAAAGAAGGTCAAAGGGGTCCATGGGCGACACACCTCCACCCCATGGCCAACACAGACCCACCCCATGGCCGACACACACCCTGGGCGACACACCACTGACCGACACAGGGCTCTCTTGCCCGACACAAGGTCCAAAGAGGTAAAGGCAAGGCCCAAAAAGCTCAACCAAGCCCAAAGGAACGCAAGCAACATGCCCAAACCTTCCTCTCAACACTAGAGGAAGCAAGGAGAGGGAGGAACACCTCACAAGATGACAAACTTGCCCACAAACCCTAGACTTTGGTTAATTGCAAGTAGCACCTCCAACTCTCAACAAAGCACCAACGGATGGAGTTTCCACTTACGTGGAATTGCGTGCACCACTAAAAATCTTAAAGATGATAAGTCTTTAGGTTTATCATTGCTTATACTAGATAGAGAACTCCACCCACGTATGCTAAGATATGTGGAAGTCTTATCGTAGTATAGTTAAGGGTCGAATCCACGGGACAACAGTCTTGTTGGTAGCAACAAGATCAAAAATGTTCGAATTTCACTTAATCACTTATTAGTTGGTATTTAGATAAAAAGGTTGGTTTGATTGTTTTAAACTAAGAACATGTAAAGTAAAGCAAGCAAGTAAATTTAAGGAAGTTAAACAATGATAAGAAGTCACTAGGGTGTGATCGGTTTTTCACCGCCACTACACATGGATCAAGACATGTAAAATAAAACATGACCTGCAACAAGAGTTTAGTCAGTTAGTATCTTTGTAGACTTAGTTTCCTCTCGGAGAGCTAACTACAAGAAGTGTGGGAATGATGCAATGTCAGCCATCCCCGAACGAATGGTCAACTGCTTTGCATCATTCCCTTCTCAAAGTGTGTTCCTCGACTTACCAAAGTTGTACTTTTATACGTCAACTGATTCAATTTCATAGTATGAAAGTACAACATTTGGAAGTGAGTTTACTCCACTTCTCGAAAGCACTCCTAGATACCGAAACAAGCACATGTTGGATACATGCACCAAGAACCAACATACAAATGAGTTTTGAATCTAATAGTACAAACGTAGACAATTCATACTAAAAGATGAAAGATAACACAAGTTGGTGATCAAGCAACAAGCATTCATTAAACTTTTGATGTTGAACTGAAAAGATATAAACTCTATATTACAAACTATGGATTACATTTACATGATATGAAAACATCGGTAGCGGGGCTACTCCCCCCACCCTAGTGAGAAAGACTACTCGCTCATAACTAGGACAAAGAATGTGGCAAGAAGAGAGAGTATGTCATCCCCACAAAGGAGAGAGGAAAGTCAACCCTTTGGAGAGAGAGAGAGAGACGATCCACCAACTTCACAGGTTGCTAGATGATGAGATCCCCTCTTCCCACCTTATTTGGTAGAGAGAGAGAAAGCAGCTTCGAGATGGAGTGTGGGTCTCAGACCGACAACCCCTAGGTGGAGGATGGAAGTTGGATTTGCTCTGGAGTGATTGAGGCAGCCTCTGGACGTCTGAAACTTCCTTCCTTTTGGAGGACCCTTGGGGTCTTATTTATAGGCCTTAAGTGAAGTCCAAATGGTTTGGAGACCGTTTGGACCTCAAGACCGTTTGGACCTTAAGACCGTTTGGACCTTAAGACTGTTTGGATCTCAAGACCGTTTGGACCTCAAGACTGTTTGGATCTCAAGACCGTTTGGGCCTCAAGACCGTTTGGATCTCAAGACCATTTGGCTTCATGCGGTCTTGGGACCGTGTGACTCCATGCAGTCTCGGGACCGATTGGCTTCATGCGGTCTTGGGACCGTGTGACTCCATGCGGTCTCGAGACCGATTGGCTTCATGCGGTATTGGGACCGATTGGCTTCATGTGGTCTCGGGACCGTGTGACTCCATGCGGTCTCGGGACCGATTGGCTTCATGCGGTCTTGGGATCGTGTGACTCCATGCGGTCTCGGGACCGATTGGCTTCATGCGGTCTTGGGACCGTGTGACTCCATGCGGTCTCGAGACCGATTGGCTTCATGCGGTCTTGGGACCGTGTGACTCCATGCGGTCTCGGGACCGATTGGCTCCATGCGGTCTCGGCACTGATTGACTTCATGCGGTCTTGGGACCGTGTGACTCCATGCGGTCTCGGGACCGATTGGCTTCATGCGGTCTTGGGACCGTTTGAGCCCATGCGATCTTGAGGCTAGTTGAGTCTTTTTCTGCAAATATAAAGGGGAAAAGTTAGTCTAATATTATATATACAATAAGAGGGAAAATTTAGGCATTATGTATAATTCTAATTAAGAAAGAGTGTGGAAAACTAAAGAAAAGACTAACATAATCATCCCAAAATTGGAGGTTATCACCCCCCCTAACTCAGAGTCTAGCTTGTCCTCAAGTTAGATAGAGCTGAGTCATGTAATGGCGAGGCAATTTTATTTAGTTAGGATTTCCATACTCTTGCTTCAATTCTCAACCTGAGTTCTCCTAAGGTCATATCAGGTCTTATTGCTTGCCTTGACTCTTTCAGGTTTTGAGAGTTGCTTGGGTCTCAGGTTCCTTCCGTATCTCGTAGCTTGCATCGGGACCACTTTTATTCTGTGCATGTTGTTGACTCTAATCATCTTTATACCTCTCTGAAGAACCTACTGGAAGCTAGAGTGGGTATGAGGGTTGGCTAAAGGCTTGAAGTGTAACTCCCCCTTCAAGTGGGGGGGTTGTCTATGCTTTTAGAATCTCACTACCGGGCACGACACATCTGCCTTTGTGAGGGAAGCTAAATGTACTGGCCGGGTGAGTCCTTTATAAGCCTTTCATATATTTAGATACCTTAGGCTTTCACTACCGGGTACGACACATCTACCTTCGTGAGGGCAGCTGAATGTGTCGGCCGTGTGAGACCTTCATCAGTTCTTTATATAGATCCTTATTTATGGAACAACTCTCATAATTTTATTCAACTCTCTAGCTTTTATTCGAAGACTCGCAGGCTTGGGTTTTGGGGGTTTTTGTGAAATTGCTTTGGGCGGCCAAGCCTCTTTTATTTGAAGAGAGGAAAGCTGTTCTTAGAGTTTTTCAACATGCACTTATTTAGTTTCTTTTTGTGGTCCACTTGCAAGACTTCTTGATTTGGAAGTCGCCTGATGCCCCTCTCATCCTTAAGAGCTTGGCTTATTTCTGCCTTGATATTGACCTGTATAGAGTCAAATGTAGAAGTCAAACAAAAGCATGAAAATCAATAGTGGAGAGAAATTATTACGTCGCCATTATATGTCTAAGTGCTATTTACTTTTGAGGACTAACATGATTCTAAAGTTAGCTGAGGGTGACTTTATTCCAAAATAATTAATTTAAAAAGAATGTGTAAAGGAAAATAAGAAAATATGTACAAAAAAAGGAAGGAGGAGATGGAAAAAGAGGGATATAGAAATGATACCTCGCCCTTGTCTAATGTACCCCCCCTAACTTATCACTCACTCTGTCCTCAGAGTGTCAAAGTGATAGGTTGAGAAGTATGATGACAAGGGTTGCATGCTAAGTTAATCCTGAGTTTGCCCCTGGTGTTCGAAGTAGATTAGCTGCAAACTGTCCGCATAGAGCATGATAATCCACGTTAGTCATATCCTCTACTGGTCTTTGAAGGACCATGATGGTGTACATCCATTAGAGGATGTGGAAGCCGCAGTCATTTGATTCCTGAATTTGTTGTGGACATTTGTGGCTGAAGGAAGGGTGATGAAAATATTCTTTGCCATAAGCCCTTGTATGTTGACTTAAAAAGGCGATTAATTTGTCAGCGCATTCCTTCACCACTACCTCTGTGGGCGTCTTTGGTGTCACGACATAATTCTTCTGTCGTGGATTGTACTGGATATCGGAATTGTTATAGATTGTAGTTGTTCCTTCTGGTAGGTTTGTTGCCATGAGCATCCAGTGCTCGTGATAAAGGAAGGGTAGCATGATGAATTTCGGTGTTGTGTGTTGTAGACGGGAGATCAACGCTTTAGTTGTTCTGAAGTTCTTTAGCTTTAAAAGATCATCCTTCATGTATGGGGACGCCATATATGTTGTGGGGTTATTTTGGCCGAGGAGAAATTGATAAGCAGCCATTAAGCTTACGGAGAGAGATCCTTTAAATTGTATAGTCTCTCGAAGTGTGTCTTCCATTATTAGAATGTCACTAGACATGAATACAAGTTCATCCTTCTCGGCAGAAAGCCTCAACATGATGAGGCATAGTTCAATGTCGGAGAGACCGTTGCAAGCACTGGGGTCAAAGTTCGGGAAAGTTGGTTCTATGGCAGACAAAGGATCTATGTCACTTTTTCTTTGCTCGGGAGTTATGGATGGCTCCTTGGATTTCTCCAACTCTTTCAAAGTTTGTCGGAAAGGTTGCCTCTGCGGACGTTGTATTGCTGAAAAAAGGTATCGAGGGACGTCATCTGGTGCCATTGTCGGGTCCTTGAAGAACCTTCTATCACAAATGAGCTCCATGGCATAACGCCCTCAAAAGGAGTGAAAATCTTCAGTGACTAGATCAGCAAAAGGGATTTCTTGGTTCAGCGCTTGGATGTGACGGATGGTGCAAAAAGCACAGTCCCCAGATCCCTCAGCAACTTGAACATGTGGGTTAATTATTTGGAACCAGGGTTGGCTCCAGTCTTGACTGAGGGATGGGCGTGCAACCCAAATTAACTTAAGCAGCCGGAAGGGTATACATCTCGCTTCGCCTGCTGCTTCGCCAATAAAATTTATTGTACTGGAAGGTAGCTCAGTGCCACAAAAATTATAAACCTTGGCATCTCGAGCCTTGGTGTCTACAATCATAAATAACCAGTGATCCGAAACTTGAAAAATCACGGTAAGATAACGTGCCCGCCGTGCTAAACCAGCACACAACCGCTCGATTGATTTTGCTCGTATATCTTTGTATAAAAGGCCAATAGATAGAGCAGGTGAGGCCTTAAAAACTAGTTGCTTCCTCTTAGGGCTTCTGTACACTTCTATACAGTTGGCGAGCATGACACGAAAGATTGCCATTGGCATCGTGGACCGTGGTCTCAGGATGTTGCGGAAGTCTTCTCGTGTCAACTTGCGCTTAGTTTTTGTGTTATGGTAGATGATGTCTTCCCCCGCTTTTGCATCGTCGACAATAGTGTTCAGTATAAAAATGTCCTGAGTATCTAGTGTGGAGATGGCCACCATATCTAATTCTTGCATTTTGTGCGGTAGAGGTGGTGGCGAGGGAAGCTCTTGCGAAGGGGGTGAGGAAGGTTGTTCCAGTACTTATGCATAGCCTTGCAGATCGTCATCCGAGTCAGAAGCAAAATTGAGTTCTTCATCTGTATCTAATCACACTCGTTCTGACTTGTCCTGGTCATCGGGGAAAGGCACTGATTTGTCAAGTGCGGAGAAAGGTTGAGCGGTTGTTGCGGGTGGGCTTGTGCTGTTTCCTAATATACATTGGTGGAACTCAGCAAAAGCCGCATTTTTAGCAGACCCCCCAATGGATCCCAAAGTAGAGTAGTCAAGGAATTGGTCCCCATGTGACATGTTTACATTGTCGTTGTGGGTGGGGGACTTGGGAAGGTATCCACCTTCTTGGCGACCTTTGTCATAACCTTTTTGAGAAGGTTATGCTACTTGGCCAGGATCCTCTCCATCATTAGATTTGTCACCTGAGGAGGTGGTATCGTTGTTAGAGTCGGTAGATGAGTCAGAGTCTTCTTCTTCGTCATTATCGACATCTTTGTCAGCCGCTGCTTTTTCTACCGCCTTCTTGTGTGCGGTCTTTTTGCACCGCCGATGGATGGTTTGTAACTCATCGAACGCCACTTGCACATGCTCGTGTGTTTCGAGTAGTGCGTCGTGCGTTTCTTTGAGATCGTTATATCGGCCCTCGGCGGAGAGGAGTTGTGCTGTAAGATATGTTACTTGAGCACGTAGTTGCTGGATTTCATTATTTGTTGACTCCTCTTGGTGATTGTTTAGGTGCGTGAGGGTGCTGCTGATGTTTTCCAAGTGTGTGCTAAGAGATGTTTGGTACTGCTTGAGCTCGCAGAGAGTCTCGGGAAGAGGTTGAGTCTGCATAGAGATCTCATCGACTTGCTTTGCCATCGCTTCTTGCTGGTTCTTTACTCCAAGGACCAGCTCGGGCAAGTTGTTGTAGTGGATGTTGATGTGATCAACTTGCTTAGCCACATCATCTTGTCGTTGCTGAAAACCGTGGAGGATGCTAGGCAAGGCGCGGTTCTGTTCGTCGATCATGGCCACCTGTTTGGATAATCCCTGCACACAAGAAAAAATAGAATGCAAAATATGAGAAGGATCGGTGAGGAGGTTTCGGATGACGTCGAATTGACATCTGAATTCCTCACTGATATTGGAAAAGGGGACCCCAGAGGCAGAAGGGTGGGGTGGATGGTGTCTGTGTGTGGGGGGGGGTGGTAGTGTCTTGCGGAATAGACATTTATGGTGTCACAAACTGCGTGGTGACTATGGATGGGGTCACCAACGGTGGCGGGGTGGTGGTGGATGGGAAAGGTGGTGGTATTTCTGGTGAAAGCAGTGGGAGTGATAGTGATGGGGTAGAGACTGTGGAGGTGGAGGGGAAAGTGGTAAAGATGGGCGTAGGAGTGGAGAAGGGAGAGCCCGAAGGGAAAAGGGGTGAAGAAGAGGATGCGGGTGGTAGTGTGGTTGTGGGGAAAAACGTAAGGGTGGTGGATGTTGGAAAGGTGGAGGGTGGTGAGGTGGTGGCGGTTAGCTCAGCATTTAGAGTCATAATGAAAGAGTATAAATATGAGGTGGTGATGTGATCGTCGGGGAGGGGGTTGTCTTCTGGATGTGGTTTGGAAGTTGGTGTCCCCAACAACTGTTGATTCTGTGAAAGTCTTGTGGATGGTCATTTCACAAAAATTTTTGTTGTCCTAGCTGTCGGGGCGTTGATGCTGAGTTTAGTCTGTCCCACTTTTATTTTCTTTGTTGGCGCTTTGACCGTAGCTATGAGTTTGGTAAGCTCCTCGTCAGTGAAGAGGAACTTTTCCTTGTCGTAGTCTGTGAGCTCGGGAAGCGGTAGTAGGTTTCTAGATGATTTGGCTGTAGGGCAGAAAACGTAATGTAGTTTCACATCCTTCTCCTTGATAATGAAGGAGTTTTTCAAGGTTTGTTCGTTAGTAAGGATGTCGCCCTTTATTTGCGTGCATCTAGGTAGAGGTATGTCCATCTTGAGGTATTTGATGATGGATGTGACATGACCTCCCATGCAAATTTCCTTTCCCAGGGCGTAAGCTGATAGTTTTTGGATCATATGACGTCCAATGTTGACTGGCATCCCGTATAGAATGGACCAGAGAACAAAGAGATCCAAAATTATAACATTCCCTCCTTCTGTCCTGGGGAAGAGTGCGCCGGCGAGGATTTTATGTAAAGTGTGCACTAGTCCAGATTGTATGTTGGATGCCTTGCATGTTTTTGCATCATAGGTGGGAAGCCCTGTCAGAGATTTCCAAAATTTGTGTCTGTTGAAGTTAGGATTCTCAGTTCCTACAGCCTTGGCCTTCTTTAGTTTCTCCTGGTTGTCAATAAAGATTTCATTCAACATATTTTCTGTTATGACAACCTTGATGCCGAAGAGTGTGGTGACCAGCCTACGGTCACCTCCATCCCGTGATCTATCCATTATGTCGACGGGCTCTTTGTTAAGAAAGGTGAAGAATTCAGTTGTGGGTTCAGAATATGAGATCTCAGGTACCAAACACAGCCTTGCAAGGTTGGCTTTGTCTTGCATGTTGAAAATTCGGTCGTGGATCCCCATCTTAAGTAGTATGCTGGAGCAGAGATACTTTTTGGGTTTTAGGATTTTGTCGGTGGAGGGGGCGGTGTGTATGTAAAGGCTTTCTGGTGGTGGTGTTGTGGTGGTGATGGAAAAGAAAGAGGGAATAGTAATGGTTGCGGGAGCGGCAGTGGAGGTGGTGATTGGTGGAGTGTTTCCTGCCAGGGTTTGCTCCCTGGAAAAGGTAGGGCGAACTTGTTTTCTTGCCCATTTCTTTGAGGGTTTGTTGGTTGCGGTTTCCTGGACCTTTCATTTCCCCTCTGATTTCTCAGCTGGGGATTCCTCCTCGGAGTTTGGCTTGTATTCAGATGCTTCATCACTAGAGGAGATTTCCTCCACTTCTTCTTCAGGCACCTCAGCTAGGCATTTGTTGAGGCGATCAACTTCACACAAGATATCTATGATTTTGACCTTTGGTGGGGCATGTCCAGTCTTGTTGTAGTCATCTATGATCTTTTGGAGTTTGTCCCGGTTTTCCATCAACTTCTCCTTTGGCCAAAATGGAGCATCTTCAGTTCCTGTGCCCTCCTTAGCTGGTAATGCCATTTCTGAAAAATGGAAAATCATGAGTAAGAACAACTTATTTGTATTTATGTGGTTTTATATTTTAACAAAACTTAAGTGATTGTGGAAGGCCAAACGGTTTGAAGACCATTTGGTCCCAAACGGTTTCAGGACCGTTTGGTCCCAAACGGTTTGAAGACCGTTTCGTCTCAAATGGTTTCAGGACCGTTTGGTTCCAAACGGTTTGAAGACCGTTTGGTTCCAAACGGTTTCAGGACCATTTGGTTCCAAACGGTTTGAAGACCGTTTGGTTCCAAACAGTTTGAAGATCGTTTGGTCCCAAACGGTTTCAGGACCGTTTGGTTCCAAACGGTTTCAGGACCGTTTGGTTCCAAACGGTTTGAAGACCATTTGGTTCAAACAGTTTGAAGACTGTTTGGTTCCAAACGGCTTGGAGACCATTTGGAAGGTGAAACGTCGGGGAACGGCCGGTAAAGGGAAGGCAGAGCCAGTGGTGAAAACTAGGATGACGGCCATAAAGGAGATGGTGGCGATGGAAAAGAGGATCGCGGCGGTGCCGTAGATGGCGGCAAAGGTGAAGAAGATGGTTGCGGAGGCAAAAAGATCGAACAGGTTGCCGCAGTGGCAAATGCAGGCGCCGGCGATGGTGGCGGGACTACTGTGTGGCTGTTGGTGGAGGTGACGACAGAGAAGTGGAGAGCAGCGGCACTGTGGTGAGGTCGTCGTGAAGAGACACGGAACCAGAGAGGGATTGTCGGTGAGGAGGACCAGCGTTGCAAGGTGCGCGGAGACAGGAGCAGGAAGAGTCGTTCGTACGAGGGTTTAAGGAATGCTCGAGAGTCGAAAGAGGGAAGAAGAAGGGGGGAGGGTTTATATTTATAGGAAATGGGGGTCACCCTAGGTCAAATGGTTTAGCGACCATTTGGACTCCAAATGGTTTGAGGATCGTTTGGCTCCGAACGGTTTCAAGACCGTTTGGCTCCAAACGGTTTCAAAACCGTTTGGGTCCAAACGGTTTCCGGACCATTTGGAAGGGGAAAGGTTGAAAGGATTTTTACATTTTTATGTTTGTTTTGGTTATGCGAATTTTTTATATTTTTTTATTTTTATTTTTATTTTGGTTATATGATTGTTTTTAATATTTTCATAAGATAAACCTAAGGTAATTAAAAGAACGGAAAATAAAAGAAGAAGCTGAAATCTTGGGTTGCCTCCCAAGTAGCGCCTAGGGTTTACGTCGCTGGCTCGACGAAACTTTGATGTTGTTATGCTGATGGCATGGCGTCTCTGATTTTGATGGTTTGTCTTGGCATTTTATCTGCTGGAGTGTAATATTTTTTCAAATGATGGCCGTTGAGGGTCCTTTCTCCTCCGTTATTGTCGACAATTATGACAGCTCCAGTTGGGTATGTATGCTTTATAGTGAAGGGCCCAAACCATTTTGTTCAGAGTTTTCCGGTGAATAACTTGAGCTTGGAGTTGAAAAGGAGCACTTTGTCGCCGATGATGATGTCTTTCCTCTTAAGATGACCGTTGTGCCACATTTTAGTTTGCTCCTTATAAATCCTAGCACTTTGATAAGCGGTCATTAGAAGCTCCTCGAGCCCCTGCAGCTGGAGTTGTCTATTTTCTCTGGCACTTTTAAGATCGAAATTTAGCTGTTTGATGGCCCACCAAGCTTTGTGTTCCAGTTCCAGTGGAAGATGACATGATTTTCCGTATACCAAATGGGAACAGGGTTGTCCCGATTGGTGTTTTATAGGCTGTTCAGTATGCCCAAAGGGCATCGGGAAGCTTGGCAGACCAGTCAGTGTGGTTTCTGTTGACTATTTTTTCTAGAATCACCTTTAGTTGTATATTAGATACCTCAACCTGAAAACTGGTCTGTGGATGGTAAGGCGTTGCTACTTTGTGGTTGACTCCTTACTTTTTCAACATGGCTTCAAAACTTCGTTCCAGGAAATAGGTCCCGCCATCTGATATTATAGTTCTGGGGACTCCAAATCTGGGGAAAATGTTGTCTTTGAACAATTTAATAACTAGTTTGGAATCGCTAGACACAGTGGGTGTAGCTTCAACCCATTTTGAGACATAGTCCACCGCAACAAGGATGTAAGAGAAACCATAGGAAGAAGGAAAGGGGCCCATATAGTCTACCCCCCACACGTCAAAAAGTTCAATTTCTTGCCACATTGTGAGGGGCATTTCGTTCCTTTTGGATATGCTGCCAGAAAATTGGCATTTGTTGCAAGATTTCACAAAATCATAGGAGTCCTTTGCTATGGTTGGCCAGAAGAAGCCTGACTGCAGAACTTTTATAGCGGTTTTCTTTGCGCTCATGTGCCCCCCGTGGGTCCTGAATGGCAATGCTCTAGGATGGGAGTAATCTCTTCTTCCGGTAAGAAGCGACGGAAAAGTCCGTCAGCACATAGGTGAAACAGGTAAGGTTCATCCCAATAATATTGCTTTATATCATGGAGAAATTTTCTTTTGTCATGGTAGTAAGCAGAGGGGTGAATGATTCCTGTAGCTAGATAATTGACAATATCCGCATACCAAGGGAATCCATGAGTAACCTTCATCAGTTGGTCGTCTGAAAGAGAGTCTCGGATAGGGAATTTATCTTCATCTTCAACTTCAATGCGACTCAGATGGTCGGATACGATGTTATCCACTCCGCTTTTATTTTTAATCTCCAAATCGAATTCCTGAAGCATCAACACCCATCGGATAAGTCTGGGTTTGACATCTTGCTTCTGAATTAGGTATCGAATGGCGGAGTGATCGGTGTAAATGATAACCTTAGATCCAATCAAATAGTAGCGGAATTTCTCAAACGCGTAGATGACAGCCAGGAACTCCTTCTCTATAGTAGTGTAGTTCTTCTGTGCTTCATCTAGTGTTTTAGATGCGTAGTAAATTACGTAAGGTTTCTTGTCGATCCACTATCCTAACACAGCCCCTATGGCGTAATCGCTAGGGTCGCACATGATTTCAAATGGTAGAGACCAATCTGGGGCTCTCAGAATAGGTGTAGAAATTAAAGCATTTTTGAGAGTTGAGAAACTTTGCATGCATTCTTGGTTAAAGATGAACTCAATATCTTTGGTTAGGAGTTGGGTCATGGGTTTTGCTATTTTTAAGAAGTCTTTAATAAATCTTCTGTAGAACCTCGCATGACCCAAGAAATCTCTTACTCCTTTTATATCTTTTGGTGGCGACAACTTCGAGATAACATCGATTTTTGCCTTATCGACCTCGATCCCTCTGTCACTCACTCTGTGCCCGAGGACGACACCTTCAGTTACCATGAAATGGCATTTTTCCCAATTTAGAATGAGGTCTGTTTCCTCGCATCGTTGTAAAACTTGTCCAAGGTTGATTAGACAGTTATCGAAAGAATCTCCGTAAACTGAGAAATCATCCATGAACACTTCCATTATGGATTTTGTTAATCCTGCGAAAATGGCGGACATACACCGTTGGAAAGTAGCGGGTGCGTTACACAACCCAAAAGGCATTCTTCAAAAAGCATATGTTCCAAAAGGGCAGGTGAAGGTAGTTTTCTCTTGGTCTTCTGGGTGTATGGGTATTTGGTAGAACCCGGAATAACCATCGAGATAGCAGAAATATTTCTGATGAGCTAAACGCTCTAGGACTTCATCGAGAAAGGGAAGAGGGAAGTGATCTTTCCACGTGGCTTTGTTCAGTTTCCTATAATCGATACACATCCTCCACCCTGTCACCGTCCTAGTGTGTGATGACCTTGATTTTAGGGTCTTGATACCCAATATGGTGTTTAATGACTATGAATTTTGTGTAGATGGTTGAACCCAAATTGAGTGATTGGTTATTCAATTGATGATTCTTGTCACAATAAAATTCCAATTTATGATCATGACACATATTTTATGTCAATGATGAGGAATATATTTAGTTAATCAAATTGGGTAGTTATGTGCTTATATAACCATTCACGATATACATGAATATGAATAGTTCATTAGGAACTCTAGGTTGTATCATGATCAATGTAAAAGGATCAAACATGTTTCAACAAGGTTTGGTAATCAATTGATCTATATTTTGGGTAGACACACTTAATTGTGAGACTAATTGAGGAATTAAATTCAATAAACAAATGTGGGTTTCTTGGTCTCAAACCTGGTTGATTGCTAGATTACATTATGAGTAACTAGTATGTAAAATTTGATATCATTTGAATAATCCAATAGAGAGATATTGAAGTTTGAAATCTTGATATAATTAATAACGTCTGAAATAAGTAGAGCTAAGTTTGATATATCCCAATATCACACAGCCATGTTCTTGGTTTTTATACACGCACAAGCTGTAGCCACACATCCACTTGAGGGAAAAACTAATTGTGGCCATAGAAAATTGATCAAATGGTTGACACTCTACCTTCAACCCCCGAACTATGGGGGAGAGAAACAAACTCGTTCAGTTTTTAAATAGAGATCCACTGCTTTAGGAGGAGTCCTGACTTGGTGAGATGGTTAGCAAGATCCGTGAGATTAGGAGCTTCCATCTGACCCCTGATTAGAGACTAGAAACTCAGATTGAGAGAGAGCAGCCTTCCTTCTCACCCTCGTCTCCATCGTTTCTCACAGGTGGTGGCCACGGCGTGAGAAGTAGATAATCATCACCCTTCTCGCCATCTTCTCACCGTCAGAGGTCTAATAGAAGGGGAAGGAGCCTCCTTGGACCTTGGTGAATCCAGTTCCAACGCCCAAGATTGACCTATGACCAGAGGATTCTGCTTTCCCCTTCTCAGCTATGAGTCCTCCTGCTACGGCGACCTTGCGATGTGAGGTCAGTTGATTAGAGCGATGAGCTGGATCGTGAAGTTGGAGTGGTCGAGGAAGACCTTTCCTTCCTTTCATGCTCCTGCGACGCCTCTTTTCCAGTGAGATTCTTTCCTACTCGACCCAGATTGGAGAGCCACCAAGTTCCAGCCGTGACAACAAGGTGAGCGATGCTCTGTTTTACATAGCAAATAGGGTACTCACAATCAGAGGAGCCGGCCGTGCTACAGATCTGGCGTCGTCACCACCTTGATGGGTGACCAATGGCCCCTCTACCTCATATCAGTGATGCACAACTTTATGAGCAAGGTTTGATTTTGACTCCATTGTGATTCCTCACCGTCTACCACACTCGTGGCGGCGCCCCAACCACAATGCTCACCTGGGAATTCATGGTACCGATGAGGTTTTGAAGTGAAGGTGAGGCACCCCCTGTCTTCGAGGACGGTGCCTAGATCACCGATTTGAAAACCTGATCCTGGTCACTGCTGGAAACAAAGATGAGGTAGATTGAAGATGAGGATAGGAGCCCCCTTGCTCTCCAGGGATCCAGTCATGCGGCGGCTTACAAACACAAAGTTCGTGCGCGATGGTCTGAAGATCATAGAAAGAAGAACGGTCCAGTCCAACAAGCAGAACCCCCTTTACAGAGCCAGTCTAGTTCAAGCTGGGCCAATAGAGCGAGCTAGATATTCTTGGAGTTACATGGCACCCATCTGGATCCTTCTAAGGCTGATCCAACGACCCTGCTTAACCCCAAAGAGGTAATTCTCAGTAAAATCCATGTTAATACCCTTTATCTTACAAAAGTCATAGAAAATTGCTCCAGTGCCCAATAAATGCCCGTAAAATATTCCCAGACTCAGAAAAACATCCCCTATATTACTGGACTCTTACATCAGTCTTTTGAAGAAATGTAAATTTATGTTTATAATATAAATGAAATTATTTCTTTTAGAATGTTTTAAATGGTACAATTAGGATATGATGAATAATATATCTGAGAAAAATAATGTTGAACTCTAATTTTATCCTCAAACTAATAATGGAGCCTGATCTGATTATTATGCCAAAGTACAGTGTATCTTCTTACTAAATCATGATTAGATGCTTTTGGTCTCATATTAATTATAGAAAATAGACTAAGCATCAGAAAATTATGAAATCTGAACCAGACCCTTAGAATGACATATGGATCACTAAAAAAATACCAGAGACACATTTTAGATCAGTAACACCTAGATTTGGCCAAACCCTAACTTGGACCTAAAATTACCAAGAATATGGTGTACCTATATTAATGATGACTAATTTCTTTAAATCAGGTGCTGCCAGATTATCTAGATGATCATGGATATGTGAGGAATATCTGAACTCAGGTACGTGGATATAATTATATGACTAGATTTTCTGGATGTTAAATATATGTACTTGCTTGTTTGTACTTGAAATACATTGTTGGATGTAGATCTATATGTATTGTCATTTCCGCCTTGAACAATAAGAACACTAAAGAAAGAAAATGGAATGTAGTTACTTATGGTTCATTAATCTCCCTATTAGAGAGGGAAGGTATTAATGCTGACTAGCACCTCCCTAATGGTACAAGGTACACGGGGAGATCCCTAATGGTACAAGGTACGCGGGGATAGGGCCCAATAATATATGTTTGTGCTAAGTCCACCATAGTAATACATGTCCATTGAAATATGATTAATAACTTGGGTTTACCTGATTTTCTACCATTAAATAATGTTTCTTTCTCTCTTTCTTCTTTTTCAAGTATTTTCAATATGCCAGCATAGTATAGCTCTTTAATTCCACGTACCAACTTTTGTTGATGTTTTTGTTTCTCGTATTTTCTAGGTCCAGAGCTAGAATGGGATAAAGGATTAGGATGTGAGTAAGTTGTACAGGTTGTACCTATTGTCTAAAATCCTAGTTAGCATACATGTTTAGACTTGTGTAAATCTTCTTTTAATATGTAAATGTAATTCATGTTGTAATATAAATGTGTTAAATATTGAGAATGTTATGGTTGTATGTTCATGTATGCGTATTATGCTTCCGCATCACTGTCTGATATGATTGGATGATGTTTTTGGATTCTGACATCTCATTCCCAATAGGGTTTGGAGAAGGTGAAAATCCGGGGACGTCACAGTTGATATCAGAGCATGAATGATAGCTACACCTAACAATTGCTCACCATGAAATATAAAACTAAATTTCACCTATCACTTTAAATCCTAGAAACTTAGTAAGTTGTTTTGTAGGAATAAGTTTTGACTTAGCCTCTAGGTTAGAACCTAGATGTTCGAGAACTAGGTTTATACAAGTGTATGAAACCCTTTCCATATAGAGCTCATATGTATTGGGTAGTTACACTAGTCTACATCTCGTTCTCACCATTTCACTAGGTGACATGACACTAGACTATCTACTGTGTGTGGGACACTCGATTTTGCTGATTTGGTTTTGTTTTCCAATCGGCTCGAGCCTCGACAATTTTCTCTGACGTCTTCTTTCTCGGAGAAAAACTATATAATATTTTATTATATATATGTAAATATAAAAAGGTGTCCCTCACACTGGAGAGTAGTTAGTGTTCATGCAATCTAAGTGAAAGGGAGTGACATCAGTCTAGAAGAGAGAATAGATCTAGATTAGACGTCTAGAGCCTCATAAGGTTATGTGATAGGTTGATAGACAATAGAAAGACAAAGGAAATAAGAATATTGAATCATATCTAACCTTGATCTATGATGTTATAAGTTTCCTTATTAAGTTTTGAGTTGTATATGAGCTGAATCCACTCTTAGAGGATCTATGCTAAGTTGTGATGATGAAGGTACATTCCCTTATTCCTACTTAAGATAAGCTAAGTTAAGATAGAGATGAGTGTGCATGAGCCTCAAGCTCTTATACAAGGAGGATATCTAGTGGTAGGATGAGATATGTGGTGAACTCTAGAGAGAGTAAGACCCACAGGGAGAAGGTCATAGGACCTAGCCTCCAATATATGAGATATGTGTTAAAAAATGTCCTACACTAGATTACTCTTGAGTGCTGAGTTGAGTCCTTATGCATGATTCAAATCTATATGTGAGAATTGGGTAAAAGAAAGGGATGGGTAGATGACCCATATGATAAAGTCAATCCTTTGGCTGAGTTAGGTCCTAGCTAGAGTGACATATTTTGTGAATCTCATCATTAGTTGCAAGTGAGGTAATATATGAACTCTAGTTATGAGAGTACGATGCTTTGTGCAAAAGATACTCAAAATACATGTTCTCCCTTCTTCTTCTCTTTCTTAATATGTGATGATAGAAACCTCACTTGAGCTATGTAGATTATTCATATATGAGGAGTCACTCATATAAGCTTGACCTTTTCTGTATCTCCCCCAATATCATACATGTACTACCCAAGATTGAAATCATGATAAGTTTGACTTTAAAATATTCTCTTCCCCTTCATATGAAACACAAAAGATATGATGCTGAGATCATGGGATAAACTTAGTATATTCTTTTTTTCCCATTACATAATACATGCAAGACATAAAAAGTTGAACTTATGAACTTGATATAAAGATATTTTTGGATCATAGGATATATGATCAGAAATAAAGTTCGTAACTTTGATCCTTCTCAATATATGATTCTAAGTTGAGTATGAATATCACACCATAGGGTGAAACCCTAATGGTCAAACATGTTACGTAAGCCCTTCTTAAGTAGAAAAAAAAATCAAATATCAAGGGTGAAGATAAATCTACTCTAATCCTGAAATCATTGAAGATGTTAATGATGTTAGATTTGAACGATCTGAATACCATGGCATATAAATAAATTCATCTTGAACTTTAAAGGTATGAACAAAACATGTATCATTAGGGGTGATGTAATCCTAAGATATCATAATGTCATGTTATGACTAAGACACTAACTGATGCTACAATTCCTTTAAAAAAATGCTTTCACCTATATAAGGTGGGGTGAGTACACCCTTGCATGCTTAAATATCTTAAGATAACAACTTAGGGTATAACCAAAACTATGATGGCTTTGAAGCCTAGAAGTGTTGACTTATATGAGGTTTAACTCCTTGTTTTCACCTTAAAAATGAGATTAGTTGAATTTTGAGGACGAAATTCCATATAAGGTAGGGTGAATGTGATGACCCTGATTTTAGGGTCTTGATACCCAATATGGTGTTTAATGACTATGAATTTTGTGTAGATGGTTGAACCCAAATTGAGTGATTGGTTATTCAATTGATGATTCTTGTCACAATAAAATTCCAATTTATGATCATGACACATATTTTATGTCAATGATGAGGAATATATTTAGTTAATCAAATTGGGTAGTTATGTGCTTATATAACCATTCACGATATACATGAATATGAATAGTTCATTAGGAACTCTAGGTTGTATCATGATCAATGTAAAAGGATCAAACATGTTTCAACAAGGTTTGGTAATCAATTGATCTATATTTAGGGTAGACACACTTAATTGTGAGACTAATTGAGGAATTAAATTCAATAAACAAATGTGGGTTTCTTGGTCTCAAACCTGGTTGATTGCTAGATTACATTATGAGTAACTAGTATGTAAAATTTGATATCATTTGAATAATCCAATAGAGAGATATTGAAGTTTGAAATCTTGATATAATTAATAACGTCTGAAATAAGTAGAGCTAAGTTTGATATATCCCAATATCACGCAGCCGTGTTCTTGGTTTCTATACATGCACAAGCTGTAGCCACACATCCACCTGAGGGAAAAACTAATCGTGGCCATAGAAAATTGATCAAATGGTTGACACTCTACCTTCAACCCCCGAACTATGGGGGAGATAAACAAACTCGTTCAGTTTTTAAATAGAGATCCACTACTTTAGGAGGAGTCCTGACTTGGCGAGATGGTTAGCAAGATCCATGAGATTAGGAGCTTCCATCTGACCCCTCATTAGAGACTAGAAACTCATAGATTGAGAGAGAGTAGCCTTCCTTATCACCCTCGTCTCCATCGTTTCTCACAGGTGGTGGCCACGGCGTGAGAAGTAGATAATCATCACCCTTCTCACCATCTTCTCACCATCAGAGGTCTAATAGAAGGGGAAGGAGCCTCCTTGGACCTTGGCGCATCCAGTTCCAATGCCCAAGATTGACCTATGACTAGAGGATTCTGCTTTCCCCTTCTCAGCTATGAGTCCTCCTGCTGCAGTGACCTTGGGATGTGAGGTCAGTTGATTAGAGCGATGAGCTGGATCGTGAAGCTGGAGTGGTCGACGAAGACCTTTCCTTCCTTTCATGCTCCTGCGACGCCTCTTTTCCAATGAGATTCTTTCCTACTCGACCCAGATTGGAGAGCCACCAAGTTCCAGCCGTGACAACAAGGTGAGCGACGCTCTATTTTACAGAGCAAACAAGGTACTCACAATCGAAGGAGCCGGTCGTGCTACAGATCTGGCGTCGTCACCACCTTGATGGGTGACCAATGGCCCCTCTACCTCAGATCAGTGATGCATAACTTTATGAGCAAGGTTTGATTTTGACTCCATTGTGATTCCTCACTGTCTACCACACTCGTGGAGGCGCCCCAACCACAATGCTCACCTGGGAATTCATGGTATCGATGAGGTTTTGAATTGAAGGTGAGGCACCCCCTGTCTTCGAGGACGGTGCCTAGATCACCGATTTGAAAACCTGATCTTGGTCACTGCTGGAAACAAAGATGAGGTAGATTGAAGATGAGGATAGGAGCCGCCCTTGCTCTCCAGGGATCCAGTCATGCGGCGGCTTACAAACACAAAGTTCGTGCGCGATGATCTGAAGAGCATAGAAAGAAGAACGGTCCGGTCCAACAAGCAGAACCCCCTTTACAGAGCCAGTCTAGTTCAAGCTGGGCCAATAGAGCGAGCTAGATATTCTTGGAGTTACATGGCACCCATCTGGAGCCTTCTAAGGCTGATCCAACGGCCCTGCGTAACCCCAAAGAGGTAATTCTCAGTAAACTCCATGTTAATACCCTTTATCTTACAAAAGTCATAGAAAATTGCTCCAGTGCCCAATAAATGCCCGTAAAATAATCCCAGACCCAGAAAAACATCCCCTATATTACTGGACTCTTACATCAGTCTTTTGAAGAAATGTAAATTTATGTATATAATATAAATGAAATTATTTCTTTTAGAATGTTTTAAATGGTATAATTAGGATATGATGAATAATATATCTGAGAAAAATAATGTTGAACTCTAATTTTATCCTCAAACTAATAATGGAGCCTGATCTGATTATTATGCCAAAGTACAGTGTATCTTCTTACTAAATCATGATTATATGCTTTTGGTCTCATATTAATTATAGAAAATAGACTAAGCATCAGAAAATTATGAAATCTGAACCAGACACTTAGAATGACATATGGATCACTAAAAAAATACCAGAGACACATTTTAGATCGGTAACACCTAGATTTGGCCAAACCCTAACTTGGACCTAAAATTACCAAGAATATGGTGTACCTATATTAATGATGACTAATTTATTTAAATCAGGTGCTCCCAGATTATCTAGATGATCATGGATATGTGAGGAATATCTGAACTCAGGTACGTGGATATAATTATATGACTAGATTTGTTGGATGTTAAATATATGTACTTGCTTGTTTGTACTTGAAATACATTGTTGGATGTAGATCTATATGTATTGTCATTTCCACCTTGAACAATAAGAACACTAAAGAAAGAAAATGGAATTTAGTTACTTATGGTTCATTAATCTCCCTATTAGAGAGGGAAAGTATTAATGTTGACTAGCACCTCCCTAATGGTACAAGGTATGCGGGGATAGGGCCCAATAATATATGTTTGTGCTAAGTCCACCATAGTAATACATGTCTATTGAAATATGATTAATAACTTGGGTTTACCTGATTTTCTGCCATTAAATAATGTTTCTTTCTCTCTTTCTTCTTTTTCAAGTATTTTCAATATGCCAGCATAGTATAGCTCTTTAATTCCACGTACCAACTTTTGTTGATATTTTTGTTTCTCGTATTTTCTAGGTCCAGAGCTAGAATGGGATACAGGATTAGGATGTGAGCAAGTTGTACAGGTTGTACCTATTGTCTAAAATCCTAGTTAGCATACATGTTTAGACTTGTCTAAATCTTCTTTTAATATGTAAATGTAATTCATGTTGTAATATAAATGTGTTAAATATTGAGAATGTTATGGTTGTATGTTCATGTATGCATATTATGCCTCCGCATCACTGTCTGATATGATTGGATGATGTTTTCGGATTCTGACATCTCATTCCCAATAGGGTTTGGAGAAGGTGAAAATCCGGGGACGTCACATAGTGGGTACTAACTCATTTTTGTCGTTAAGCACGACAGTAGTGCCTCCCTTTTTAGGAACTACTTGGATGGGGGTGACCCATTGGGAGTCAGAGATAGGGTAGATTATGCCAGCTTTTAGTAATTTGAGGACCTCCAGGCGAACCACCTCTTTGAGATTAGGGTTCAGCTTCCTCTGATGTTCGCGTGATGGCCTAAATTCTTCAACCATGGGTAGTCTGTGCATGCATAAAGTCGGGTTTATACCCGTCATGTCAGTTATCTTATACCCAAGGGCCTTTTTATGTTTCTTCAGCTCCTCCAGAAGTCTTTCTTCCTGATTTTCTGTTAGGGTGGAACTGATGATAATCAGGCATAATTTTTCCTCGTCCCTAGAAGACATGCTTAAGCCCCATGGGCAGAGTCCTCATCTCAGGAGCCTAAGGTGGCTCTGTTGCTTCCAAGATGGTGACAACTTTAAGTTCCTCAAAGGTGGTCGTCATTGCTTCTTCGGCCTTCTCTAAGTGTTGCAGACACTGTTGAACCAATTCATTTGCAAAGAGATCGACTTCTGGGTTGGTAATGACATTCTCTAACGCGTACGATCGCTCAGATATTTCTAATTGAGACATTTGTTGTATTGCGTCTAGAAGAAAGACCTCCTCTTGAATGTTGGGGCCCTTCATGCTGTTGAGGACTCGGAATTGAATTGCTTCTTTTCCGAGTCTTAGAATGATGGTACCAGCTTCAACATCGATAAGCGCCCGGGCAGTGGCGAGGAAATGTCTGCCAAAAATTATCGGGTATCTCAGGTCTTCCTTAATATCCATGATGACAAAGTCGCACGGGACATAGGCATCCTTGCCTATCCTAACTGGAATATCTTCATTGATACCAAGAGGTGCGGTGATGGTAGAGTCAGCTAACTGAATAGTCATTGTTGTGGGTAGCAATTCGGTGAAACCTAATCATTTGCACATAGAATAGGGCATAATGGATATGTTGGCCCCTAGGTCAGCTAATCCCTTTTTGGTTGATGCATTTCCAATGCAACATTGAATTCCGAAGGAACCTGGGGCTTTCTTCTTCTTTGGCATTTTATTGAGGATGATATCATAGGTGGTCTGGGCAAGTTTGACAGTTTCTTGCTCCTCAATGATGTACTTCCTTGATAACAGAGTTTTGAGGTATTTTGTCTA
The DNA here is from genome assembly GCA_963693085.1 of Alisma plantago-aquatica. Taxonomy (NCBI): domain Eukaryota; kingdom Viridiplantae; phylum Streptophyta; class Magnoliopsida; order Alismatales; family Alismataceae; genus Alisma; species Alisma plantago-aquatica. The sequence goes on along the minus strand of OY856412.1, from coordinate 70,495,885 downwards.
AGCCGGTACCTCAGAGAGAGCATCAAGGAGCGGGATATCGATGTAAAGTTTCTTCATCTCTCCTTGAATTTTTGGAACCTGGTATCCATTTTCGTTTCTCACAGTCTTCCCGGATATGGGATCCTTGGTTTATACTGCAAGATTTCTGGCTCTATAGATACTTGTTCTTTTCCTTTGCCCTTTGCATTCTCTGTGGACTTCTCTGTTCCTGGCTTCGGGATCTCATTTGTCATGAAGGCAGGTGTATCATCATCATCAAGAGTGATCCTTGTAGTTTCATGAAGAGTGCGTCCAGATCTCGTGGTAATAGAATTCAACTATTCAGGCCTATTCTGTCCATGTCTAGGGTTCGATTCGGGCTGCCTTGCAAATGTGCCTGCTGGAGGCTTCAGTTGTGTAGCAATTTGGGCAAGTTGAGCTTCTACTGCCTTTTGCTGAGCTTGTTGATTAGCGAGCATAGTCTGTTGAGATTGCAACATCTGCCTTATACAAGTCATTTCATCTTCTGATTGAGAAGGAGTATTTTTCTAAGGAAGTTGTTGTTGACCCTGTTGAGGTTGTTGCGGAGGCAACACTAACTGAGGTTGCTGCAACTGAGGGTGCAGTTGTGGGTGTAGAGGAGGATGAGTATACTGATAGTAGGCAGATGGGTTCCTGGGGTAGTTGGCTCTCGGGAAGTTATTCCTGGGATTCCCTTGATTTTGATTGAAATTGTTTGAGAATCCAGGTGGTAACCTACTGGAGGATCCTCCCTGCATCTGGTGTTGCGGATTTGCGGTCCCATCGGGGTTCTCATATTGGAATCTTGGGTGGTTCCTTGGATGATTAGGATTATAATAGACTTGTCCAGGAATGATATGAATAGAGTTGACTTGTTATGGCAATTTCTCTTCAGACTAGTCAGTGATTGGTTCATACTATTGTGGTGGTGGATGCATATCCATCATCACATTGTAAAGCATTCTGCATGAAAGGGTTGGATGATCAGAAGCATGACAGGCTTCACAGGTTCCTGTGGCATCCTTGACTTGTTGAACCTGAGGATTTTTCTTCTTGTCAAATTCTCCCAGAGAAGTCTCAAGAGCTTGTTGCTTATGAGAAATGGTCTTTAAGGCTTCAGCAATAGCCTTCATCTCTATTGATTCTTCAGCTTTATAGACCTTGAGGACTCCTTTTCCAGCTGATCGTCCCCAGTTGGACTGATTCTCAGCTTTGAGTGTGACTATTTTCTAGGCATCCTCGTAATTCTTTCTCATAAAGTTTCCTCCAGATGAGGAATCCAGAAATTGCTTTATGTCATCACTCACTCCCCTATAGAATGTTTCTATTAGTTGATTTTGGGAGATGTCGTGATGAGGGCACTTTCGTAGAAGCTCTTTAAACCTTTCCCATGCTTCTGCAAGTGATTCTCCGGGAATTTGGGCGAAGTGATTAATCTGCCCCCTAATCTCATAAGTTAGTGAAGGGGGAAAGAACTTCTCCAAGAACTTTTCTTCCAGGGGAGCCCATGTGGTGATTATTGGCTCACTGTCAAGTGAGTTATACCACCTTAGAGATCTCCCAGATAGAGTGAAGTGAAACAGATGAAGCATTATTGCATCGAAGGCAACTCCGGCCTGTGGGACCAGTCGGCATAGTGCCTTGAATCTCTTCAGATGATCCATGCAATCATCTCCAGAACCTCCAGAGAATGAGATGCCTTGCATGATCTGAATCCATTGGATTCATATCTCAAAGTTGGGTATGTTGATGATTGGAGGTCGAACCAGATGGTTGTCTTCGTAGTTCTTAGGGATAGCATAATCCCTCAACTGCTTATTCCTTAGTTCCAACTGAGAAGCTTGGTTTGCTGCCTCATTTTCAGCTCTAATGCGGGCCTGTTCTTCCGCACGAATCTCCGCTTGAATCTGGCCACGAGTATCAGCGATGAGTTGTGCTCTTTGCGCAGCGATGGCGGCGTTAACCCTCTCCATCACCAATGCAGCCTGGCATTGATCTTCAGCCATTTGCCATGCTCTTTGGCGATTGAGTCTAATGTGGCGATGGAAGCTTCTCTCTACCTCAGAGTCGTACTCTGGATCAGGGGAGAATCCACAGTTATGCGATGATCGCATACACGTTTTCTACCTGAGTAGAGAAAAGAAAACACCTTTTAGACGATGGCAGAGATATAATGATTTCAAGAAGATATGGATTAATGATTAAAAGAAAGTGTAAAACCTTAACCAACTAGCAAGATACTAAATGAAATTAAAACGTTTCGTTGTCCCCGACAACGACGCCAATTTTTTATGGAGCTTCCACTTAAGTGGAATTGTGTGCACCACTAAAAATCCTAAAGATGATAAGTCTTTAGGTTTAGCCTTACTTATACTAGATAGAGAACTCCACCCACGTATGCCAAGATACGTGGAAGTCTTATCGTAGTATAGTTAAGGGTCGAATCCACAGGACAACGGTCTTGTTGGTAGCAACAAGATAGAAAACGTTGGAATTTCACTTAATCACTTATTAGTTGGTATTTAGATCAAAAGGTTGGTTTGATTGTTTTAAAATAAGAACATGTAAAGTAAAGCAAACAAGTAAATTTAAGGAAGTTAAACAATGATAAGAAGTCATAGGGTGTGATCGGTTTTTCACCGCCACTACACATGGATCAAGACATGTAAAATAATACATGACCTGCAACAAGAGTTTAATCAGTTAGTATCTTTGTAGACTTAGTTTCCTCTCAGAGAGATAACTACAAGAAGTGTGGGAATGATGCAACAACAGCCATCCCCGAACGAATGGTCAACTGCTTTGCATCATTCCCTTCTCAAAGTGTGTTCCTCAACTTACCAAAGTTGTACTTTTATACGTCAACTGATTCCATTTCATAGTATGAAAGTACAACATTTGGAAGTGAGTTTACTCCACTTCTCGAAAGCACTCCTAGATACCGAAACAAGCACATGGTGGATACATGCACCAAGAACCAACATACAAATGAGTTTCAAATCTAATAGTACAAACGTAGACAATTCATACTAAAAGATAAAAGATAACACAAGTTGGTGATCAAGCAACAAGCATTCATTAAACGTTTGATGTTGAACTGAAAAGATATAAACTCTATATTACAAACTATGGATTACATTTACATGATATGAAAACATGGGTAGCGGGGCTACTCCCCCCACCCTAGTGAGAAAGACTACTCGCTCATAACTAGGACAAAGAAGGAGGCAAGAAGAGAGAGAGAGAGTGTCATCCCCACAAAGGAGAGAGGAAAGTCAACCCCTTGGAGAGAGAGAGACGATCCACCAGCTTCACAGGTTGCTAGATGACGAGATCCCCTCTTCCCACCTTCTTTGGCAGAGAGAGAGAAAGTAGCTTTGAGATGGAGTGTGGGTCTCAGACCGGCAGCCCCTGGGCGGAGGATGGAAGTTGGATTTGCTCTGGAGTGATTGAGGCAGCCTCTGGACGTCTGAAACTTCCTTCCTTTTGGAGGACCCTTGGGGTCTTATTTATAGGCCTTAAGTGAAGTCCAAACAGTTTGGAGACCGTTTGGACCTCAAGACCGTTTGGACCTTAAGACCGTTTGGACCTTAAGACCGTTTGCATCTCAAGACCGTTTGGACCTCAAGACTGTTTGGATCTCAAGACCGTTTGGGCCTCAAGACCATTTGGATCTCAAGACCGCTTGTCTTCATGCGGTCTCGGGACCGTGTGACTCCATGCGGTCTCGGGACCGATTGGCTTCATACGGTCTTGGGACCGTGTGACTCCATGCAGTCTCAGGACCGATTGGCTTCATGTGGTCTTGGGACCGATTGGCTTCATACGGTCTTGGGACCGTGTGACTCCATACGGTCTCGGGACCGATTGGCTTCATGCGGTCTTGGGACCGTGTGACTCCATGCGGTCTCGGGACCGATTGGCTTCATGCGGTCTTGGGACCGTGTGACTCCATGCGGTCTAAGGACCAATTGGCTTCATGCGGTCTTGGGACCATGTGACTCCATGCAGTCTCGGGAACGATTGGATCCATGCGGTCTCAAGACCGATTGGCTTCATGCGGTCTTGGGACCGTGTGACTCCATGCGGTCTCGGGACCGATTGGCTTCATGCGGTCTTGGGACCATTTGATCCCATGCGGTCTTGAGGCTAGTTGAGTCTTTTTCTGCAAATATAAAGGGGAAAAGTTAGTCTAATAGTATATTTACAATAAGAGGGAAAATTTAGGTATTATATCTAATTCTAATTAAGAAAGAGTGTGGAAAACTAAAGAAAAGACTAAGATAATCATCCCAAAATTGGAGGTTATCACCAACAATCCCTAATCATCACTAAAGGTGATTAGCAAGAAACTAAGCACCAGGGTTAAGCAAAGAAAATAGGATAAGCCCTAAACGGAGGTCAGGGTCCTTACATATCTTTATCTTGGAACCAAAGTCTAGGACAAACCGATACTTTTCTAAGTATCCATCAATAGATCACTTCTAACTCATGCACATCAAGTGTCCTAAGACTCACTTGATTGCCATGTTCCTGAAAGGAAAGAACACAAAGAAACATATTACTTTCATCACCCCATCATTACCCAGGGTTGTTCATCAAAGAGGAGACATCATCATCTCCTAAGATTATTACATGAACTTTCACTATTCATGAGTCAATTACACTTGTCTCATCTTAAGTTCCCAGCCATCTGCATAGGAATTATATGGACGGTTACATATCATCATCCCTTTCTTTATTATTGGCTAACATGTTTATGGACATTTCATGATTTCATCACATTTCCCATTTCCACATTATGGAAAAGATCTTTTCTATTTACACATACTTTATCAAATAAGGATCATTTCCCTTGTTCTCATTCTCTTATCATGAGGATTATACTTTTTACTTCCTCATACACACAGATTGATCTGAGATCATCTCAGATTCCATTTCATTGCACTTAGGATGTGATACAAATGTCCATACCATATTTTTAGTTTCGTTATACTCACTAGATTGTCCTATAATGACTACTTGATCAGAGTAATAAAAAAGATAACAATCTAAGAGTTCCATACTTACCTTATCTTCAATAGTTGAATACCTGGCCAGGGTATACAAGTACTAAGATTAGATAGTATGCACTTTGTTTACTATCATATTCCTTACTTTTCCTACCATCAAGAACATAGGACTTAGCATCCCTGGATTTTCTCCAGGCATCACATATATACATTATCCCCTCTTTCACACAGATAAAAGGAATTGTAAAGCATTTAAAAGATTACTGGACAAAATGTAAGTCCTCACCTTCCTTGTGTCCTCATAGGACTAGTTAAAGGAAAGCTCAATAACAACTACTTTTTTTTATTTAACACATAGAATCATAAAATGACATATCATAATGATACTATTTCATCTGACCTGTCTCAACTCATGGACTATTCACTGCCTCAGGCTGATTCTTTTCATAGAATCTTATCGTTGTCTGATTCTAGCATCGTGCACTATTGCTCAGTGCTGATAGACCTTCTCAGGATGTCTGTCTACATCCTCGTATGCCACTATTAGACCATTGCCTTTGAGAGTCTTGCTGACTCTACCTCGGCGGTTGGGTCATTTACTCCTTCCTTTTTGGGTAAGAGGATCTAATATGCCCAATCTGCTTACACTCGTAACTCATCTTATAAGCATTCCCTGGCTTGGTCGGCCTTATAACCAATGTAGAGGCCAAACCAAGAGTTCTAACAGGTGGAACATCAGGTCTTTTATCCTTTCTTGGTAACCACTACCCTGGTGCATTAGACATTGGTTGCACTAGTGGTACCAAAAACTTTCCTTTTTTGGAACTACTAGGCCTCTGTTCCTAAGTTTGGATAGGTCTTTTCTTAATTCCTACCTCATTATTCTCTTCTGGAAAATCTTTTATGATATGTCCAGGCTCCCTACACATGTAGCAAACCCTGATTTTGGGTTGTAACTTGTTTCTTTCGACATTTTCCATCACTCCAACATATTGATATTGATCTGGAATCCTGCTAGAGCCCAAACTTTCATCATTGGGGGTTGGTAATCTGGGTTGTGTTACTAATACCTAGTCCACTATACGCATCACTGCTATCCTAACCTGCCCAACAATGGTATCAAAAGAAGGATCCCTTATCATAGCTGGATCATCTTGGGGATTCTCAGGTAGTCATTTTTCTCTCGCCTGATTCCTTGCACCTTCTCCAGGTGCAACAACATTGCTTTTAGTAATGTACTCCTTGTGTTCTTCAGACATCTTTAAGCTTTACTCTATCTTATGCATAAGCAGAAGTCACTATAAGATATATTGGAGGACACTAGAATAGACTCAACACCTTAGTCCTATGTCTTTGTAGAGTCAACAAACCTTAAGCTCTGATACCAAACTTGAAAGGGCCGTCATCAAACTGACAACTAAATCATTACAAATTATGCGGAATTACCATAAACAACGGATTAACAAAAATCACTAAAATTTAAAACCATTTTGCAAGGAGATCCTTTGTCAGAAAACTCTTACTGAAAGATCCAAAACTCATACATATCATGATTTACATTGTACAACATTGTTTCATCTCATCTCTAGGACAACATATACTAGTTTCTCTATCAAAACACATATTGGAGCAACATAATACCTCAAGGCATACAAGATAAAATCTTAGATTGCAACAACCCAAGATTTGAGGCCTTAGATAACATGACCTTAAAAGGAATGATTGGACTACCCATATCACCAAGGTGCACCTCCTTTTCCGGGAGCCCATCACTAAGAACTCTATAGTTAAGCGTGCTAAGATTGGAGTAGTATTGGGATGGGTGACCTGTCGGGAAGTTGATCCTAGCATGCACGTGAGTGAGGACAAAGCATGCAGTTAAGGCTAGTGGTGGTTTGTGGGGCCAGTCGTCATTCCTGAAACTCTACTAGAGCCTTGGACAGTGGGCCCGAGCATTACAAATGGTATCAGAGCCAATTCCCCTCCAGTAGGTGGGGCCCACATGGGCATGGCATGCCAGTCTTGAGCCGTGCGGTCCAGGCATGTAGGAAAGGGTTGTCCATGGTTGACGTAGCCACCCTTGTGCTGGTATTATGTGATCGGGAGCTGGGTGTCCATGGGCCATTGTGGGTCTGCACTGAAATGGGGAAGAGATTATGAGGCCTTATAGTTGAGCCTTGACGAGGATGTCAAGAGTCTAAGTGAGGGAGATTGTAACAACCCAAGATTTGAGGCCTCAGATAACATGACCTTAAAAGGAATGATTTGACTACCCATATCACCAAGGTGCACCTCCTTTTATGGGAGCCCATCACTAAGAACTCCATAGTTAAGCGTGCTCAGCTTGGAGTAGTATTGGGATGGGTGACCTGTCTGGAAGTTGATCCTGGCATGCACGTGAGTGAGGACAAAGCATGCAGTTAAGGCTAGTGGTGGTTTGTGGGGCCAGTCGTCATTCCTAAAACTCTACTAGAGCCTTGGGCAGTGGGTCCGAGCATAACAACTTGTAAGGACCCTGACCTCCGTTTAGGGCTTATCCTATTTTCTTTGCTTAACCCTCGTGCTTAGTTGCTTGCTAATCACCTTTAGTGGTGATTAGGGTTTGTTGGTGCTTTGTTGAGAGTTGGAGGTGCTACTTGCAATTAACCCAAGTCTAGGGTTTGTGGGCAAGTTTGTCACCTTGTGAGGTGTTCCTCCCTCTCCTTGCTTCCTCTAGTGTTGAGAGGAAGGTTTGGGCCCGTTGCTTGCGTTCCTTTGGGCTTGGTTGAGCTTGTTGGGCCTTGCCTTTGCCTCTTTGGACCTTGTGTTGGGCAAGAGAGCCCTGTGTCGGCCAGTGGTGTGTCGCCCATGGTGTGTGTCGGCCATGGGGTGGGTCTGTGTCGGCCATGGTGTGGAGGTGTGTCGCCCATGGACCCCTTTGACCTTCTTTGACCTCGTTTGTGTCACCACTAGTGGACACTTGGTGCTTGATGCTTGCATGTGTCAATGACCTTGGACATGTGTTAGGGCATGTTAGAGTGGTGGCTTTGCCCATGGACAAGTGTCCCTAGGTAGGCGACACCTTGCCTTGTCTTTCCTTGGTTTCTCCTTCATCCCCTCCTATATATGTGTTTCCTTTCCCTTGCTAAGGATCCCTTTAGTTCCTTAGTCTCCCTCTCCCTTGGTGCACGACACCCCTCTTCTTTTGCAAGCTTGGTGGCCGATCCTTCTTGGAGTCTCCTTCTTCCTCTAGTGGTGGTCGAACCCTAGAGTGCCTTGCTCTTCTTCCTTGGTGGTGCTTGGAGCTTGGAGCTAGGAGCTTGGAGCTTGCTTAAGGCGGGTTACATAACTCCTAACCCTAACTACACTACCCTCTTTTATGTTGCTTATGATCATATCAGTTATGTATGTTGCTAGTTTAGTTTCTTGCTTAGTTGTTCCTTGTTGTCCGATCCATGTTCTAGGGTTTCTTGTTGAGCAACACCCCTCTCCCTCCTTTGGTCTTGAGAAGTGAGCTTTCTAGTGATATGAGCAATACTCCTCTCTCATTTGAGTTGAGAGGTGAGCTTGTGTTCTAGTTGCTTGAGCAACAACCTTCTCTCACCATGGATTCGAGAGGTGAGCTTTGTGGTAGATGTGAACCTGGTTAGGGTTGTTCCTTGTGTTGCTCGATTGGTGTTAAGAAGCTTGGCAAGTCCCCTCTCTCTTGATAGTTGAGAGGTGAGTCATCTTCTTGATCCATTAGGGTTTTGGTGCCCTTGTGCTTGAGGTTGGTGGTGACCCTGTCGGGTTGCATCTTTCTCGATATGGTGTTGGAGGTGATGATGCCCGATATTCTTCTGTGGTTTAAAGTCTTGGATGACATGATGTAGTGGTTGTGCTGGGCGATACACCCTGATCCTTGATCTCATGACGGGCATCACACAATAGGTCCTTGCCTTGTGTCGGGCGATAGGCCATGGATAGGTTGGTTGAACGACAGGTCCTTGCCACCCATTTGAGTTGTGTCCTTGGGCGTCATACCTTGTTGAGTAGTGCTACCCGTTACACTTGACCGGAGGTGGTAGCCTAGTGGCCGTCATACCTTGGACAATATGGAGATACTTGGCTAGCTTGGTGCTGGGTGTCACGACATAGTGAGGATGCCCGATATAGTAATCTGTAGTAACCCTAGTTGTTGTACGACACAGAGATGCACAACGCACTGTTGCATGGCATAGGCTGAACCTACACGTTGTATGTGGATGCTCGTTGCACCTGATGAACAACACACTAATAAGCCAGTTGCCCGATAGACCTTGTGGCCGCTGTACCTTTGATACCCGATGCTGCGTTGCACGATATGTCTCCTGGACATAGCTACACAATATGCTTTTGACCGTTGTTCCTTGGATGGCCGACACGCTTGTGCTTGGCCAATATGTGCTGGTCTGCTTAACTGTTATGTGTTTGAGTGTTGGGCGATAGGGGAGAGTACCCTGCCCGATACTACCTTTGGTGAGGGTAGTGGGCACTTCTAGTGAGGGTCTTGTTCCTTATATGGAAACTGATATGTTAGATGTTGTTCTTGGTGTCACATTTGGTTATGATGGTGACCCTTGTTATGCAATAATAGTGAGGTGTTTGATGGAATAGATCACATCTATGCATCTTGACATGACTTTCATATGGCTATAATTATCTTAAAATTATATGTAAAATGCTGAGTAAATAATAAGCATATAAGATGCTTTGCTTAATGATATGACCTCTGTCTATGGTCACAGGATGAAGCATGAATGTTAAGCATATAATCATCAATATTGCCCTATGTTGATAATATAATTCTTCTGATAACCCATGATGATTGTGCATATTAACCATGCTTGTACAGATGCATAGCCAGGTAAAGGGCTATGAGGTATATATGCTTATGTAACACTGCTTTGATGGTTACTCATGATAATGAGATAACATACATGATGTGTTTTGGTCTGAGGACCTAAGTTTGGCTAAAGTGTTTAAGAGGCAGTGGCATTATGTGATAAGGGATTTAGATCCCATGGCAATGTGATGATCCTTGAGATGGATCTAGATGATTGGCAAGATGCCAAGTGATAACATGTAACATTGGATCCTTGTGATGGATCAGGATGATGTTGATTACAATAAAAGCATGATATTGAGTTTCATATTGTTTATTCTTGTTATAGTTTGCATGTTATACAACTTGATTGAATCTTACAATCCACATAAAAGATACTAACTAATCACAGTGGAACATATCATGTAGTTTGCCCTGGCCATAGATTCATCATCGTCAGGAGCTGGAGAAGGTGAAATGGGTTCTCCTGTGGGTTAAACCGGAGCGCATATTGTTGAATATCTGAGGTTTCTCCTAGCCTAAAATAGAGAGGGAATCGAGTGTAGCTGCGGTTGCAGACTCAGGATATGTATATGAGAATGGTGAATAGGCCCATGGCTCTGGATATGGGATGTGGGAGCATGAATCTGTTCATGGCTCAGAGCACGGTGAACAAGCCCGTGGCTCAGATTTTCTAGCGTCGAGACCTGTACCGAGGCGGGCTAGGCAGAGGGTAGTCTATGGAGCTGACCCTGTGGCTGAGGCCACTTAAGCACGAGACTGCGGTCCTACTTTGGTTCTCATGCACTGACCACAAGGTGTGAGGCCATGGAGTCCGACTCTTCCATTGACCTTGTATGGCACCGGCTTGGGTTTCGCAACCGAAGGTTGGATTTGAGCGGTACGACTCACTTCCTCAGGGCATAATAATACGTAATTCAGCTGTATAGTATTTACTGCTTAAGGCAAAATACGGAACATTGGTTGAGGCCTTTCCTGTGTAGTTAATCTGGCTACACTTGCAGTTACTTATACGTTCTTGTGTTATGTGATAAGACCTTATAAACCTTATCTTGTCAATCATGTTCCATAAATGAGATATTTGGTAATATGCCTCCCATATATCTGGTAAGCTTGATAGTATGTATAACTTTGCTCAATAGACTACTCTTATATATCTTTATCAGTTATCTGATGTTGTTGCTTTATCTTTCTGTGGTTTTGTGGTTTCAGTGGGGAGTTATGTTTCTCGCTGGGACTGTGTGTCTCACCCCGCTGGTTTACACCATTTTTAGGTGTTCAAGCTAGACGTGGTGGTGGTCGCGGAGTTGCGGCTGAGCAGCAAGATGAGCTGTAGAAGGAAAGCGAGGGACATGCTGCTATTTTGGTTGCTTTGTAGTAGAGTCTTAGAGTCATCCCTATACTCTCTGGTCCTTGGAGGCATTTTGATGTTGTTTCACGATATATAGCTGATGATGTTTTGTATATCCTGCTACTGGCCGGATGTGGGTCGTTCTGTATGTATAAACAAGTGATGAACTCGTGTGATGGCTGGACAACTAATCTCCTAAGTTGTGGACACATATGAAGACTTGTATATGTTTATATAACCTGTTTCCTTGCAGGATGAGGGCCCAAATGTAATAGTTTCTCAGTTATTCCGCTTTCTACAATCGGTTTTAATTAACCCGTATTTTTGGTAATCTGTGGTTTATGGTGATTTCCACACGTTTTTGCGTAACACCTCGTTGTCTATGTGATAGTGGGATGTGTTGCCACAAGTTTGGTATCAGAGCTCTAGGTTCGCTGAGTCTACAGGGATTTAGGACTAGGTTGTGTCTGTTCTTGTTAGTTTTTTAGATTTTCTTACAATCATCTTATGCCCTCAGTGGAAGAAAAGTCAAGATGTCTGGAAACCATGAAGAACATGTTGTTGAGAACAGCGATGTTGCATCAGTTGATGGAGCTATAGGATAGGCACATGAAGATCGGGTGCCTGAGGTCCCCCAACCTGACCCAGCCATTCTTGAACACCCTTCCTATCAACATCTTATGGGGCAGATGATGGCTATGATGAATCTCATGGTAGAAAGATTGCCAGTGCCTCCGCCGAAAGCACATGCTCCCCATGGTGAAACATCGGGTAGTGGGAAGACCTTTGAGCGGCTTCGCCAATTCGGAGCTTCAGATTATGCTGGAACGTCTGATCCAGCGGATGCAGATCTGTGGCTGACAAGTCTTGAGAAGGCTTTCTGGATCCTCGACATCCCCGAAGCAGACAAAGTAAAGCATGTTGTCTACCTTCTGAAGGGTAGTGCTAGTCACTGGTGGACCATCGAGGAAGAGAAGTGACCTGGTGAGGTGATCGGTTGGGAGGTTTTCTGGTGCGAGTTCGTTAGCAGATACTTTCCGAAGACGTATCTGGATGAGAAGATCTGTCAGTTTGAGCGCTTATGCCAAGGAACGATGAACATCACTGAGTATGAAGCCAAGTTCATAGACATGTTGAGGTTTTGTCCTCACATGGAAGTAACAGATGAAGAGTAAATCAGACGCTTTAAGAAAGGTTTGAGTGCTAAAGGTTTGAGTGCTGAGCTGACAACACCTGCGTCTATGATGGAGAACCGAGAGTGGTTTGCTATGTTTGTGGAATCTGTCTGGAGGATTGAACGGTCAGTCAAGGAGAAAAGAGAATCCATGTCTAAGAAGAGGCATGCTCAGTTCCAAGGACAGAGGTTTGGTGGCTTCAAGAAGTCTAGGTTTTCAACACCTTTAGTGATGAGAGGTTCCAGTGCACCATCACAGTGGTCTCCAAGTAAGGGAAGAGGATATGTTTCTTCACCGTCAAAAGCACATAGTACAACTTCAGTGGCAGTGACAGGGCCATCTAGGCCACGTTTTGAAGTTAAGACATGCTATATCTGTGGTCAGACAGAGCATTTCAAATCGAATTGCCCAAGTAGAGACGTCGAAGTGACACAGCAGCCGAGGCAGAACCAACAAGGGTCAGATAGACAACAACCCAGTGGTAGCAAAGGGTGAGGACGCGGTCAAGCGTCGCAAGAGGGATCGTCTGTTCAAGGAAGCAGAGCTCGTGGACAGAAAGCAATGGCTCGATTCTATGCTATGAGTCAGTCAAAGGCGATAGTCAACCCGCAAGTGGTGACAGGTCAGATGGAGTTATTTCATTCGGATATGTCTTCTTCTTGCTTTATATCTGTTCTGGTTGACCCGGGTGCTACGCACTCTTTTATCGCCTATAGTATGCTTGAGAACTATCGTTTACATGTTAACTGTAAGAAAGATAACTTGTTATTAGAAACCCCTCTTGATGGTTCCTCGATGCTTTGAGAAGAGTGACCATCTTGTACCTTATCTTTTTTGGGACACAGTATACAAGTGGATCTTATACCACTTGATATGCATGGTTTCGATGTTATCTTTGAGATGGATACATTAGAGAAGTATAAGGTTTTTTTGGACTGTGGTTCCAAGCAGGCTATGTTTGATGATGGAGAGAAGTGGATCTTCCAAGAAGATAGGAAGATTCTTCTGACGTGTCTGGTATCAGCTTTGGTGGCTGAGAAGTTGTTCCGGCAAGGATGTGAGGCATTCTTAGCTCATGTTGTGGATACCGTTGTGTCTACCAAGGCGAAAGGTCCTAGCCTTGAAGAGGTGTCAGTTGTCCGAGAGTTTTCTGATGTGTTTCCTGATGAGTTCCTTGGTGTTCCTCCACCCCAAGAGATTGATTTTGAGATCAATCTGGTTCCAGGAACACATCCAGTTGCACAGACACCATATAGGATGGCTCCAGTAGAGATGGCATAGCTTAAGAAGTAGTTGCAAGAGTTGTTGGAGAAAGGTTTCATCCGACCAAGTACGTCGCCTTGGGGTGCTCTAGTGTTTTTCATAAAGAAGAAGGATGGATTGATGTGGTTATGTATAGATTATCGACAGCTGAACAAGGTCACGATCAAGAACAAGTACCCATTACTGAGGATAGATGATATGTTCGATGAGTTGTATGGTGCTATAGTGTTTTCAAATATCGATCTACGGTTCGGATATCATCAGTTGAGGATTAAGGCGGATGACATATCAAAGTCAGCTTTTAGGACGAGGTATGGTCACTTTGAGTTTGTGGTTATGCCGTTTGGGCTAACCAATGCGCCTACTACTTTCATGGACTTGATTAACAGAGTGTTCCGTCTATTTCTAGATCAATTTGTTGTAGTCTTTATAGATGACATCTTGATCTATAGTCAGGACAAGAAAGAGCATGAGCGACATCTTCGACTAGTGTTAACTCTTCTTCACCAACATCAGTTGTATGCCAAGTTCAGTAAGTGTGAGTTCTGGTTGGAAGAAGTGACTTTCTTGGGTCATGTGATATCTGCAGAACGAGTCAAAGTGAACCCAAAGAAGGTGGAGTCCGTTGCAGAGTGGGAACAGCCGAAGATGCCGATAGAAGTTCATAGTTTCCTGGGTTTGGCAGGATACTACCAGAGGTTTATCAAGGACTTCAGTGCGATTGTGCTGCCGATGACAAAGTTGACTAGGAAGGATGTACCTTTTGTCTGGGATGATCATTGTCAGCAAGCTTTCCAATGTTTGAAGGAGAAGCTGACTAGTGCTCCAGTGTTAGTGCTTCCAGAGCCTGGAAAGGGCTATGTTGTTTTTTGTGATGCTTCCAAGAAAGGTTTAGGTTGTGTGTTGATGCAGGAAGATCATGTGGTTTCTTTTGCTTTGTGAAAACTTAAGAAACATGAGGAGAACAATCCGACTCATGATTTGGAGTTGGCAGCGTTGGTTCATGCATTAAAGATTTGGAGACACTATCTGTATGGGGAAGTGTGTCAGATCTTTACGGATCATAAGAATCTGAAGTACATCTTTTCGCAGAATGAGCTAAACATGCGACAACATTGATGGATGGAGTTAATTAGTGATTACGACTGCACCATCGAGTATCATCCTGGCAAGGCGAATGTGGTAGCTGATGCGCTTAGCCGAAAGTCTTCTTCTTTTCCTTCAAAGAAGGCACAGTTGAGTTCCCTAGTATGCCATAGACGGGATATGTTTGTTTCCTTGCGGAAGATGAATGTGCAAATGGAAGTTTCCATGTTAGTTGGACTTTTAGCACAGATGCAAATCAAGCCTACGCTGAGACAACCGATCAAAGATGCACTAAAAACAGATGATACAGTACAGTTGATCAGATCAGAGTTCGGCAGCAAAAAGCGTGATGGGTTCCATGAGTCCGAGGATGGACTAGTTTGCTATCGTGATAGGATGGTGGTCCCCGATGCTGATGATCTGAGGAAGTTAGTGCTCGAGGAAGCACACATGTCGATGTATGCTATGCATCCAGGAGTTGCCAAGATGTATCATAGTCTGAAGGACTTGTATTGGTGGCCCGGCTTGAAGAAAGATGTATCTGAGTTCGTGGCTAGATGTGCGGTTTGTCAGCAAGTCAAGGCTGAGCATCAAAAGCCGGTAGGTATGTTGCAACCCCTGCCAATACCGTAGTGGAAATGGGATCATATAACCATGGATTTCGTAGTTGGTCTACCCAGGACAACTAGGAATCATGATTCCATTTGGGGTATAGTAGAAAGATTGACGAAGTCTACCCATTTCATACTTTTAAAGACAACATATACAGCCAAGAAGCTCGCTCGGGTATAGGTGGATGAAATAGTACGTTTGCACGGTGTGCCAGTGACGATAGTTTCTGACAGAGGTCCTCAGTTTACGAGTCGTTTCAGGGAACAATTACACAGAGCGTTGGGAACGCAGTTGAGGTTCAGTACTGCCTTCCACCCACAGATAGATGGACAGTCTGAGAGGACTATTCAGACTTTGGAGGATCTCCTTCGAGCTTGTGTTTTGCAGTTCCTAGGCAGTTGGGACGTACATCTCAGTTTGATAGAATTTGCCTACAACAATAGTTATCAGCGGAGCGTTGACATGGCTCCTTATGAGGCCTTATATGGCAGGAAGTGCAGATCTCCTTTGTGTTGGTATGAGTCTGGTGAATATCAGTTTTTGGGTCCTGAGTTAGTACAACAGACAACAGAAAAGATCAAAGTGATACAGCAACAGTTGAAAGCGGCACAGGACAGGTAGAAGTCTTACGTAGACAATCGTCGATGACCTTTGGAGTTCCAAGTAGGAGACAAAGTGTATCTTAAAGTCTCGTCGTGGAAAGGTGTGCTAAGGTTTGGTCGGAAGGGTAAGCTAGCACCCAGATTTATGGGGCCATACCCAGTCATAGCGCGTATGGGCAAGGTAGCTTACGAGTTAGAGCTGCCGCCAGAGTTGCACATGTTACATCTAGTGTTCCATGTCAGTATTCTGAAGCAAAGTCATCCAGATTCAAGAACAGTGATACAGCCGGTCGAGGTTGAGCTTGATGAAGATGTGACCTACAAGGAAGGTCCTGTGACAATCCTGGACAGAAGAGTTAAGAAGCTGAAGAGGAAGGACCTGGTTCTTGTGAAGGTTCTTTGGCATCATCGTGGCATTGAGGAAGCCACGTGGGAGCTTGAGGAAGAGATGAGGAGGAAGTATCCCTCGCTTTTCTTTTTGGATTTTGGGGACGAGATCCCATTATAGGGGGTTAGCTTGTAAGGACCCTGACCTCCGTTTAGGGCTTATCCTATTTGCTTTGCTTAACCCTGGTGCTTAGTTGCTTGCTAATCACCTTTGGTGGTGATTAGGGTTTGTTGGTGCTTTATTGAGAGTTGGAGGTGCTACTTGCAATTAACCCAAGTCTAGGGTTTGTGGGCAAGTTTGTCACCTTGTGAGGTGTTCCTCCCTCTTCTTGCTTCCTCTAGTGTTGAGAGGAAGGTTTGGGCATGTTGCTTGCGTTCCTTTGGGCTTGGTTGAGCTTGTTGGGCCTTGCCTTTGCCTCTTTGGACCTTGTGTTGGGCAAGAAAGCCATGTGTCAGCCAGTGGTGTGTCGCCCAAGGTGTGTGTCGGCCATGGGGTGGGTCTGTGTCGGCCATGGTGTGGAGGTGTGTCGCCCATGGACCCCTTTGACCTTCTTTGACCTCGTTTGTGTCACCACTAGTGGACACTTGGTGCTTGATGCTTGCATGTGGCAATGACCTTGGACATGTGTTAGGGCATGTTAGAGTGGTGGCTTTGCCCATGGACAAGTGTCCCTAGGTGGGTGACACCTTGCCTTGTCTTTCCTTGGTTTCTTCTCCATCCCCTCCTATATATGTGTTTCCTTTCCCTTGCTAAGGATCCCTTTAGTTCCTTAGTCTCCCTCTCCCTTGGTGCACGACACCCCTCTTCTTTTGCAAGCTTGGTGGCCGATCCTTCTTGGAGTCTCCTTCTTCCTCTAGTGGTGGTCGAACCCTAGAGTGTCTTGCTCTTCTTCCTTGGTGGTTCTTGGAGCTTGGAGCTAGGAGCTTGGATCTTGCTTAAGGTGGGTTACATAACTCCTAACCCTAACTACACTACCCTCTTTTATGTTGCTTATGATCATAGCAGTTATGTATGTTGCTAGTTTAGTTTCTTGCTTAGTTGTTCCTTGTTGGACGATCCATGTTCTAGGTTTTCTTGTTGAGCAACACCCCTCTCCCTAATTTAGTCTTGAGAAGTGAGCTTGAACTCTAGTGATATGAGCAATACTCCTCTCTCATTTGAGTTGAGAGGTGAGCTTGTGTTCTAGTTGCTTGAGCAACACCCTTCTCTCACCATGGATTCGAGAGGTGAGCTTTGTGGTAGATGTGAACCTGGTTAGGGTTGTTCCTTGTATTGCCTGATTGGTGTTAAGAAGCTTGGAAAGACCCCTCTCTCTTGATAGTTGAGAGGTGAGTCATCTTCTTGAACCATTAGGGTTTTGGTGCCCTTATGCTTGAGGTTAGTGGTGACCCTGTCGGGTTGCATCTTGCCTGATATGGTGTTGGAGGTGATGATGCCCGATATTCTTTTGTGATTTAAAGTCTTGGACGACATGATGTAGTGGTTGTGTTGGGCGATACACCCTGATCCTTGACCTTGTGATGGGCGTCACACAATAGGTCATGGCATTGTGTCGGCCGATAGGCCATAGATAGGCTGGTTGAACAACAGGTTCTTGCCGCCCATTTGAGTTGTGTCCTTGGGCATCATACCTTGTTGAGTAGTAATGCCCGTTACACCTGACCGGAGGTGGTAGACTAGTGGTCGTAATACCTTGGACAATATGGACATATGTGGCTAGCTTGGTGCTGGGTGTCACGGCATAGTGAGGATGCGCGATATAGTAATCTGTAGTAACCCTAGCTGTTGTATGACACAGAGATGCACAACACACCATTGCATGGCATAGGCTGAACCTACACGTTGTATGTGGATGCTCGTTGCACCTGATGAACGACACACTAATAAGCCAGTTGCCCAATAGACCTTGTGGCCGTTGTACCTTTGATATGTCTCCTGGACATAGTTGCACGATATGCTTTTGACTGTTATGCCTTGGATGACCGATACCCTTATTCTTGGCCGATATGTACTGGTCTGCTTAACCGTTATGCGTTTGAGTGTTGGGCGATAGGGGAGAGTACCCTGCCCGATACTACCTTTGGTGAGGGTAGTGGGCACTTCTAGTGAGGGTCTTGTTCCTTATATGGAAAACTAATATGTTAGATGTTGTTCTTGGTGTCACGTTTGGTTATGATGGTGACCCTTGTTATGCAATAATAGTGAGGTGTTTGATGGAATAGATCACATCTATGCATCTTGATATGACTTTCATATGGCAATGATTATCTTAAAATTATATGTATAATATTGAGTAAATAATAAGCATATAAGATGCTTTGCTTAATGATATGACCTATGTCTATGGTCACAGGTTGAAGCATGAATGTTAAGCATATAATCATCAATATTGCCCTATGTTGATAATATAATTCTTGTGATAACCCATGATGATTGTGCATACTAACCATGCATGTACAGATGCATAGCCACGTAAAGGGCTATGAGGTATATATGCTTATGTAACACTGCTTTGATGGTTACTCATGATAATGAGATAACATACATGATGTGTTTTGGTCTGAGGACCTAAGTTTGGCTAAAGTGTGTAAGAGGTAGTGGCATTATGTGATAAGGGATTTAGATCCCATGGCAATGTGATGATCCTTGAGATGGATCTAGATGATTGGCAAGAGGCCAAGTGATAACATGTAACATTGGATCCTTGTGATGGATCAGGATAATGTTGATTACAGTAAAAGCATCATATTGAGTTTCATATTGTTTATTCTTATTATAGTTTGCATGTTATACAACTTGGTTGAATCTTGCAATCCACATAAAAGATACTAACTAATCACAGTGGAACATAACATGTAGTTTGCCCTGGCCATAGATCCATCATCGTCAGGAGTTGGTGATGGTGAAACGGGTTCTCCTGCGGGTTAACCTAGAGCGCATATTGTTGAATATGCGAGGATTCTCCTAGCCTAAAATAGAGAGGGAATCGAGTGCAACTACGGTTGCAGACTCGGGATATGTATATGAGCATGGTGAATAGGCCCATGGCTCAGGATATGGGATGTGGGAGTATGACTGTGTAATGGCTCAGAGAACTGTGAACAGGCCCGTGGCTCAGATTTTCTAGCGCCGAGACATGTACCGATGCGGGTTAGGAAGAGGGTAGCCTATGGAGATGATCCTGTGGCTGAGGCCACCTAAGCACGAGACTGCAGTCCTGCTTTGGTTCTTGTGCACCGACCACGAGGTCGGAGGTCGTGGAGTTTGGCTCTTCCATTGACCTTGTATGGCACCGTCTTGGGTTTCGCAACCGAAGGTTGGATTTGAGCGGTACGACTCACTTCCTCAGGGCATAATAATATGTAATTGTGCTATATAGTATTTACTGCTTAAGGCAAAACACGGAACATTGGTTGAGGCCTTGCTTGTGTAGTTAATCTGGCTATACCTTGCAGTTACTTATACGTTCTTGTGTTATGTGATAAGACCTTATAAACCTTATCTTGTCAATCATGTTCCATAAACGAGATATTTGGTAATATGCCTCCCATACATATGGTAAGCTTGATAGTATGTATAGCTTTGCTCTATAGACTGCTCTTGTATATCTTTATCAGTTATCTGTTGTTGTTGCTTTATCTTTCTGTGGTTTTGTGGTTTCAGTGGAGAGTTATGTTTCTCGCTGGGACTGTGTGTCTCACCCCGCTGGTTTACACCCTTTTTAGGTGTTTGAGCTAGACATGGTGGTGGTCGCGGAGATGTGACCGAGTAGCAAGACGAGCACTAGAAGGCAAGCGAGGGACATGCTGCTGTTTTGGTTGCTTGGTAGTAGAGTCTTAGAGTCATCCCTGTACTCTCAGGTCCTTGGAGGCGTTTTGACGTTGTTTCACGATATATAGTTGATGATGTTTTGTATATCCTACTGCTGGCCAGATGTGGGCCGTTCTGTATGTATAAACAGGTGATGAACTCATGTGATGGTTGGACAGCTAATCTCCTAAGCTGTGGACACGTATCAAGACTTGTATATGTTTATATAACCTATTTCCTTGCAGGATGAGGACCCAAATGTAATAGTTTCTCAGTTATTCCGCTTTCTGCAATCGGTTTTAATTAACCCGTGTTTTTCCACACATTTTCGTGTAACACCTCGCTGTCTATGTGATAGTGGGATGTGTTGCCACATAGATTATTCATGAAATCATTACAAACCGATTCCAAAGACCTAAGAGTCATGGACGACACATAGGACTTCTATCTACAAGACACGACAGACAATACACTCAACCTAAGCTATTACTGCTGCCTCAGCTATTGTTTCTCCTCTACAGAAAGGTCTCCACCGCTTCGTGCTCGTCCACCTAAAAATTGTGGATCCCACGGGGTGAGACAATTGTCCCAATGAGAGATATTTGACGTGTATTTTACTACGCGCTAAAAACGCAAGTGTACGCGTCGAGTAATACAGGCCTTGTGAGGCCCGAGTCGAACATAGGGATACGTGAATTATTGGAGACTCATACTAACTAATTGCAATCAGCTAGGCCAGGTGACAAAGTAGGGTTGTTGTTAAAACTAAAAGAAAATAAAAATAAAACAAAGCAAACAATCGATTAAAGGTTAATTTAATCAATTCAAAAGGATATCTTTAGGATTGCGGTTTCACCGCGGGTCAACATTGCATTAGGTTTCATATAACTCCTCAATCTTCTCTCTCTTTCCGGGTAGTGGCCTGAAAATAGAATTACCCACTGTCGTGGTGTAATTCACTACTTAGGTTTAGGTTGATTCCACCGTCGTAGTAATCATTCCCCTAAACTAAGCGCATTATGAACGATCTCCAGTTTCCACCATTAATTTTACACCTCCTTTGTCAAGGGATTTATCGATTAATGTAGATTTCGTCTCTTTTCAACCGTTAATCCTTCTGTCGAAGTGATTAAGGGCATTAGGTTATTATTATGGTGATCAGGCATAACAACATATATGGAGAAAACGAAACTATACCACGGATTTAAGAGAGAAAATGTGAATTATTAATATAAAACTGTCATACAATGCATTCCCGGGCTACTCCCGGTCCTAAAGATGGAGGGGATTAGCCCCGCATGTTCATCTTGCACAAATACATGGTAGAAATAGGGGAATTCATAAGAAAAACGTGAATTAAGTGGGAAAACCCCTGAACGGAGAAGAACCGGTGGATCCTTTGCGTAGAACACGAGCTTTCCCACCTCTCGGTGGTGAAATTCATCTTCGGCAGCGTCTGGATCGATAGGGATGAGCTTCTGGCCTCCGTTCTCCTTTTTCTCCTTCCTCGGCACTTGTGCAATGACAAAATTCGATTCCCTAGTCTCGTGTCGGCGGCCGTCATTAGGTATAAGTCCCTAATTAAGTCGTCAAATAACTCCAGTCGTCCGATTGAGATCAAAACGAATCCAACGCATATCTGTCGGCGTTGATACCATCGACGTGGGTCGATGGTATCGACCCAGCATATTAGCGGCAGCCTTCTTTCCTTTTCGTCTGAGTGCCTGTGTCATCTCGATACCATCGACTAGGGTCGATGGTATCGACTCTCTTTAGCGTCGGTTGTTGTCGTTTAGCGACGCTGTAGCCTCAATGTGTCGATGGCATCGACTTGAGTCGATGGTATCGACAGATTCCTCGCCAGCAACCTGATGGGATCTCGATGCCATCGACTTAAATGTCGATGGTATCGACTCTGTGCTGCTCCTCTCGGTTGGAAACTTGTGGCTTGGTCGATGGTATCGACTTCCGTCGATGGTATCGACGGAAGCAGATACTTATTTTTCCTGAAATTCCAAAACAAGACCAAATAAATCCACATAAATTATGATAATATGATAAATAATGCTCAAAATGATACAACTAAGGGGATTTGACATAAAATGATGGCAAAGACCGAAATGAGTGAATTATGCAATAATATCCATAAAAATGACTAATTAGAGCATAAAACACATATGAAAAAGGTCTATAAATGCGACTCAAAATCATCGCATCAAACTCCCCTAAGCTTAAACATTGCTCGCCCTCGAGCAACTAATCCTTAGAATAGAATTGCAGATGTCAACTAAAAATCAACACACCAACCCAACATCCCATGTGACTCCCACTGAACGTTCTCAAACCGGCCTTCTCTAACCACAGAACAGTAATTACCCTAAAGGCGACAATAATCATCCATAAGAGAAATTATCCTTAAAACCGATGAACACTATCACATAAGGCAGTTAACATAATAAAACTCGCCGATTCAACATTGGTGCATCTTGTGATCGCCTACACTACATTGCTCGCCCTAACTACCATCTACATGGAAGCAGTTCTCCTGATAATCATTAGTGAGGAGAAATTCACGGTGGCCTACCAATCCGAGCAACGGGTGGATGGAAATGGGTGGTTCATGGAAGAACTTGGAACTATTGTACAAATTCAACATGCATAAAACAAAAATGTCCTAAATGATGCAAATGCACATTAGAAATGCCCTAATGCCTAAAATTGGGTGAAATGATGCGTGCACTAACCTTCCACCCCAAAATGAGATGGAAATCTAATTAAGCCACATGTACTCAATTTTCCTGTAATGCGAGTGATATCATGTTCCTTTCTCCCTCTTATTCCACTTTCTTCTAAATTCTCTTTTTTTCTTTCTTTTCTAATTAATTTTTTTTCTTCTTTATTTCAGATTTTCAGAATTTTTTTTCTTCACTTTAGCCCATGTATCCATAATTGCTTAGAGATAAGTGTATTGGGCTATTTACTTCATGCTTGGAAATCTTTGCAATATTTCGAAGGTATGGAACAGTTTAGATCACTTTTGAGGAAAAATTGAGATACATGGTGTACTTTATGCATGAAAATCATGAGTGCAACTACATGGCATGCACCTAAAAGTAATGTGCATGAATCCCTATATATATTTTTTTTATGCAAACGTATGGAAAATATCAATGCAAGTCCTATCTAAATGCTATGCACACAAGAAGGAATTGAAACTGCACTTTACTTCCAATTCTTAGGTGGATTATGGAAAAATGACGTGGAATGATCACAAGATTAAATGACTGAACCTTAGAAAGATATTATGTGTCCCTCCTTACTGACCTGTGTAGTGGTTTGGAGGGTTCTCTCTCTCACATCCAATTAAGGTCTCATTACCATTTGGTTAGGTTAGGCTCAAACAACCGTTACTATCCACTTTTCATGAGTCAAAAGGAGTATAGGTGTGAAACGTTGTTTTAAAGTTGACATAATCAATCATTTTCGTAGGATAAGTTCCCCAAGGACAACCAAGTCAAGCTATCCAAAGACACAAAAAATTTTAAATTTCCCTTAAAATTCCCATGAATTAACAACAAGATGACAAACTTTTACGACATCCACAGTTACACTAGATAGCACGTGGATCCTACCAAAACGAAAAATGGAAGAAACAAATAACACTGCTAAAAACTAAAAACAATAAAAGAAAAGATAGAGTTGTTCCAACTACTCCCCTAAGCTTGAATTCGACTATGGCCTCATAGTCAAAAACAATCTTAAGAGTGGAACAGAGATACCATGATCATTCTTGTGGAGGCGGAGGTGGGTACTGTGGATCCGTAGGATCCCAAGAAGGATACTCCCCCTGGAAGCTCAGATCGTAATGGGTCCTCGGCGGAGGCTGTGGATAGCCTCCAAAGTAGCTCTGACTCTAGTAGTGATCATAGAAGGGCTCCTGTTGCATCTCCATCCTTTGCAACCGATTGTGTATCTGCTGTTGGTTGTCGAGGAGGAGACGTTCATTCTCAAACATCGCCCTTTGGTTGTCAAGTAACCGGTTCGTAGTATCCTGAATACCGGTATACATTTCTAGATGCTGCTGCTGTGTCAGATATATGTCGTGCAGCATCGTGTACATGTCTTGCATTGAGTAGGCATCCTCGCCTGGCTGCGAGGGCTGTGGTGATGGCGGCGGGGGCTGTGATGATGAGGACGCACCCGGATGCATCCTAGGACGCTTCCGGGGTGCTACCCGTGCCCGAAGAGGTGTGAAAGCCTCCTCTTCCTCCTCAGCCTCGCCTTCTTGTCCATCGTTGCCGCCTTCTTCTTCATCGGACTCGACGGCTATGATCGGCCACCGGAAGTGCTGTGCGCCCTTGATGTTGAAGACGGCGTCCGGCAGTGCGCATTCCTGGTAAGCGTGGTTGACGTGGCAGTGTGCGTACGCCAACCCATCCCGGAGAAGGATAAGGTTTGAACGGTGCAGATGTTGCACGTTCACCTTACTCCTCGTGGAAATCGGAGTCATGGACTGGCAATTCAGCCCCAAGTACAACGCCAATTTAGTGATGAGCCCACCAAAATGGATCGGAGCCTTCCTTGTACTCCTCTTCACCGCCAGAACGCGCTGCAGAAAGAACGCACCCCAGTTGCATTCTTGTCGCTTCAGGAGCACGTAGAGGAAGAAAAGATTGCTCTCCTGAAATTTGCTCAATGCTAAATCGCTCCGAGCAAAGAACGTAAGGCTCAACATCCGGTGTAAGACCCGGACGAAGGGATGCTCAAAGTCCGCTACCACAGCATTGTGGTAGCTCACTGTCTTGCCCGCCGGCACTGTGACTAGCTCGGCGAAGATCTTGTCGTAGTCGGTGCGGGAATCTGGGCGCCGGTGATCATGTTGGAAGTGGTTCCAGTTAAAGATGTTGTTGAACTGCTTAAGAGTGATGTTGTAGTTGATATTGAACAGCCGGAACGATACCCGACCCTTGATCCACGGTCCGATGCAACCACGTCGTTGGGCACAACGCAGACGTCGAGGGATGCCATAAACTCCGCCACCAATTCCTTGTAGGTGGGCCATTCACCGAAGAACGGCTGCCCATCCGCATGGCGCTCCAGCTCGTCTGGCCTTCTACTGGTGTGGCGTGCTTGACCCTTCAGCACATAGGCCAAGTTGGCCTCGAATCCAAGATCGCGAATCATACCCCGGTCCACATACCGGGTCGGCTCGATCTTCCGCTTCATGATTTCCTCATAGACCTTCCTCACCTCTGCGGATGGGTGAACCAGGCGTGGACGTGAGACTGAAGCAGTAGGGGGTGGCACAAACTCCGCGATCTCCATAGGATTCGTGCGAGAGGACAATGATCCGGCGGCGTGCACTATTGTTGCAAGAAAGATGGGATTAGAAGAAGAGAGCTCGGGGAAGATGGAGAAGTGATTCTCCGCTCGGTGAAGATCCTTGCTCGCTGTTGCTGCTCTTCAGTCTTGGAGGGCTCGGGGGAGTGCTCGGCGCAAAGGAGGAAATTTGCTCTGAAGGTGTGACGTCAAATGATGTTGCAATTCTCCTTATATAGACTTGGCCGGCGCTACTGTCGACCCGTCGATACCATCGACGCGGGTCGGTGGTATCGACACATCTCGATGCTATCCGCCTCCCTCTCGAGTATTGATGGCTGACGATTGCTGGATCGGGAAACCCGGATTGCTGACCTGTCGATACCATCGAAGCAAGTCGATAGTATCGACGCAGCACCCGGATCGCTGACGTGGACTCGCGATCACCGTCGATGTCTTTGCACGGATCGGTGACATGGATGTCGATACCATCGACGTGTGTCGATGGTATCGACTTGACTTCATTGCGACACCGCCACTTTTTCACTTCAACCTGTGACCATGTCAATACCATCGACAAGGCCGTCGATGGTATCAAGTTGACTGAGACAAATCGTTCTGAACTTCTCCAGAGATCTCGATGGTATCGACTGGCATGTCGATACCATCGACAATTATTGCGCAACCTGCCTGTAGGTATGTCGATACCATCGACGGGACCGTCGATAGTATCGACTCAGAGCAATTTTTGTAGCTGTCAACCTGAACCTATGTCGATACCATCGACCAGTGTGTCGATGGTATCGACCCTGCCTGTGCCTGCACATTGAACAAACGGATCAAGGTATCTTCTTTACACTAGAATTTAAACGAAATACAAGCAATCTATGACTATAATTAGACTATCCTAATGTACCAATGGTTGGGTTGCCTCCCAACAAGCACCCTTATTTAACGTCTTAGGCTAGACGTCTTCCCAACATCTCATTCATCCACAAGTGTAATGAGTTTGACCTCATTCACTTTTATCTTGTAATTTTCACCAAAATACAACTTCAACCGCTGTCCGTTCACCAAGAATGTGGCATCTCCATCATGCACAAGAATCGCACCGTGCGGTCTCACCTCTTCCACTACGAATGGTCCACTCCACCCGGACTTCAGCTTCCCGGGATGCAACTTGAGGCGGGAGTTAAACAATAGAACACTATCTCCCTTTTTGAACGTGCGCAGCTCAATGTGACGATCGTGGATCAGTTTTGTACGCTCCTTGTATATACGGGAATTCTCATATGCCGTCATGCGTAACTCATCTAGTTCATTCAACTCGAACATCCTCTTTCTCCCGGCTTCATCATAACTCAAATTCAGCCTTCGAAGCACCCAATGGTCCTTGTGCTCTAACTCCACCGGAAGGTGGCAAGCCCGGCCATACGCCAACCTAAAAGGTGTGGTGCCTATAGGTGTTTTGTACGCCGTTCTATACGCCCAAAGTGCGTCTGGTAGTAAGGCACTCCAATTTTTCCTTGTGGATGCCACTGTCCGTTCTAGAATCTTCTTGATTTACCGATTTGAGACCTCCACTTGGCCTTGCGTCTGTGGATGATATGGGGTTTCGATGTTGTGTTTGACCCCATATTTCTTCAAAAGTGTCGAAAATTTCTGATTCCGGAAGTGTGTGCCCCCATCACTTATTATCATTCGGGGTATCCCGAACCTGTAGAAAATATTTTCTTTCACAAACCTACACACTACATTAGAATCATTAGTCCTTGTGGGGATTGCTTCCACCCACTTCGACACATAGTCAACAGCAAGCAAGATATACAAATTTGAATTCGAGGACACAAAGGGTCCCATGAAGTCTATGCCCCACAAGTCAAATACCTCAAATTCCTAAAATACATTCAGGGGCATCTCTTGTCTCTTCGAAATGTTACATGCTCGCTGGCACGGGTCACATTGCCTTACAAAATCGTAGGCATCCCGAAACAAAGTTGGCCAATAAAGGCCTCTTTCCAACACTTTGGCTGCGGTCCGTGAACTGGCATGGTGCCCTCCCGTAGGTGACGCATGACAATGGTGGAGAACACTCTCGTACTCCATCTCCGGACTCACCCACGTCGAATCTGATATGGCATATATGATCCCTGCAGCAAGAAGTTTTATGACTTCCTTCTTCACAACCTCCATCATGCTCGGATTCAAACGTCTCTGAGGCTGAATGACTGGCTTGGCTCCCTCCTCGAGCCGTATCTTATGCTGGCAAAGTGTAGGGGAGATCCCCTTGATGTCTGCAACAGACCACCCAAAAGCTCCTCGGTGGTTCTTGAGCACTATCAGTAGTTGCTCCTCCTCATCCGTACTCAAGTAAGCAGATACAATCACCGATAACTTGTCCTTCTCAGCTAGAAAGACGTACTTAAGGTGCGGGGGCAGCGGCTTCAACTCCAACTCAGGCGGGCAAATGAGAGATGATTGCAGCGGTGGGGGAAGTGTACCTAAATCTTCATAGTGCCTCGTGTAGAAACATGGAAGCATCTGAAGCATTTTGGCACACTCCTTGAGTGATTTACTCCGCATACAATCATAGGTGACATTCAACAGACACGCCTCCAACGGCAATTCCGGATATTCCTCAACAACTGAAATAGTAATCGCATCATCCTCCCAAGAAGGTGGAATGTCCTCATTCTCGTCATTCGGAAATCCAACAGCTTTGCATAAAGAGACAACTTTAGTTTGCTCCATGATGTCCACAGCTAAGGTTCCATTATCCATTTTTCTCATCACATGAGCCATGTCCAAGAATGGTTTTCCAAGGCAGAGTGAGATATTGTGATCCACATGCTTAACCATGTTACAATGTGCTTTTGCTTTAGTAGACACAGTGCTAGTGGGCATGACCATCTCAAAGCGATCATCCGCTATGCCCAAGGTCAAGCGACCTCTTCCCATTTCCAAGATCATATCGGATGTAGCTTGGAAAGGACATCCAAGTAGCAGCTCATTGCCATGCTCATCCTGCATTTCCATAACCACAAAATCAGCTGGAATAACAAATCGGTCCACCTTTACCAAGACATCTTCGCAGATTCCATAAGGTTTCACCACAGAATTATTGGCCAATTGGATAGTCATATTGCTCGGCCGTGACTCCTTTAATCCCAGCTTTTTGAATGTAGAAAGGGGCAACAAATTGATGCTTGCCCCAGAATCACATAGTGCCTCTCCAAATTTGAACTTCCCGATAAAACAAGAAATGTTGAAACATCCAGGATCCTGTCTCTTAGGCAGTAAAGTGCCCATAATGAAAGCACTCACTTGCTCCTTCAACACCACGACCTCCGTGTCCGGTATTTTCCTCTTCTTGGTGATGACATCTTTTAGGAACTTCCCGTATGACAGGAATTGCTCAATCGCTTCCAACAACGGAATATTGACCGAAAGTTTCCTAAAGCTGTCCAGAAATTTCTTGAATTGTGCATCTACCTTTCTTGCCTTTGCACTATTCGGATAGGGGACCGGAACGGTATGTGCCCTTTGATGGGGTGGTACATAGGGTGTCAACTTCTGCGGTTCCTCCTCAGTAGCTTGTTCTTCATTACCATCCACATCTATGTCTTCAGCTTGCCCTGTGACAGGTGTGGGCTACTCCTTAGTGGTTGCATCTTCAACTTTATCCTGCGGTGTGCTTGTGTCATCCATCCTTGGATTCAACACCTTCTTGTCGCTTCTCAGTAAGATGGCCTTGGCCTGCTGGTTTCCCCCGGGAACATTGGTGTTCCCCGGAAAACCCGGATGTGCTGGCTTCTTCAAACTTGCAATTTCTGCTGCCATCTGCGCCATGGAGGTCTCTATAGTCCTCATTTGAGCCCCGTGGCTCTGCAAAGTCTGCCCAAATTGGTTCATATATTCACCCTGTTGCTTGATTTGTTGCCCGAATGTGTTCATTAACTCCTGGTTTTGCTTGATGACCTGATTGAGCAACTCCGTGCTCTTGTCGTCCGGATCCTGCAGATAATTGTTTGGATCCTTCCATGAGAACTTTTTGTCCTTTCTCCATGAATAGTCATTGTTCCTATACCCTTGCTGTTGCCTGATGTACTTGACTTGAGCCTCATCTTCGGACTCATTGCCTTCCTTTTGCAGTAACTTCTTTACGAGAGGATCCATCTTCTCATTAAGCTCTTTTATTGCCTTTGATTCGCTGGCGACTCTAGCTTGCTCAACTGGGCCTCTCTCTCTTTCTCCCCAGGATTGCTTTCGTGCCATGTTTTTCAGTATTTCCCAGCATCTCGTGTCAGTGTTATTCAGGAAAAATCATGAACCGGCTGAGTCCAAATTACTCCTATCATGCTCGGAGAGAGCAAAATAGAAGATCTTCACCTGTGTCTCCTTGTCCAACCCATGATGCGGACATCTCCTCAACATGACCTGAAATCTCTCCCATGTCTCAGAATATGTTTCACCCGCCTGTTGGGTGAAATTGTGAATCTTTCTAATCATGTCGTTGGTCTTCTCAGGAGGGAAAAACCTCTCGAAGAAAACCTCCACCATATGATCCCATGATTCAACGAACTCATCATCGAGGTTATGTAGCCACTCTCTTGCTGCTCCTGCCAAGGAACTTGGGAATAGCTTGAGGTA
The DNA here is from genome assembly GCA_963693085.1 of Alisma plantago-aquatica. Lineage (NCBI taxonomy): Eukaryota > Viridiplantae > Streptophyta > Magnoliopsida > Alismatales > Alismataceae > Alisma > Alisma plantago-aquatica. The sequence goes on along the minus strand of OY856412.1, from coordinate 70,465,774 downwards.
CAAAGCATCTTGTGGGAATCGGTCGATATTCACCATGTCACAGTTCTCCACGAACTGGCTGATGTGTGCAACTGGGTCCTCATTCTTCAGCCCGTGAAATGCATTTGATTTTACCAAGTTGATCAATGCCGGATCGATCTTATATGTTGGTATGTTGACCGCCTGCTTCTTTATAGGCCCCTTTGAAGCTGATGAAGAAGAGGCTTTGATCTTCTCCCATATGGTCTGTGGCTCGGCCATTTCTTTTGCTTCAGATTCAGAATTTATTTCCTCTTGGTGCTCTTTCTCGTAGTGCTCCTCGTCCTCAGGTCCCGGAGGTGGAACCTCGGGTGTGCGATTGTCGTAGTCTGTACTACGTGTATGCACCATACACAGTACCTGAAATGAGAAAATTCGAGTTCAGTACTATGCTTGAACGAGTAAATACAATTATAAAGAAATTTAGGAATATTTAAAGTTGTTTCAAAATAAAATAAAATAAAAGTGGCCTAGAGTGGCCGCTCTTAGAACTCGAAGTGCCAACAATTCGCCGTATCCCCGGCAACGGCGCCAAAAACTTGACGTGTATTTTACTACGCGCTAAAAACGCAAGTGTACGCGTCGAGTAGTACAGGCCTTGTGAGGCCTGAGTCGAACACAGGGATACGTGAATTATTGGAGACTCCTACTAACTAATTGCAATCAGCTAGGCCGGATGACAAAGTAGGGTTGTTGTTAAAACTAAAAGAAAATAAAAATAAAACAAAGCAAACAATCGATTAAAGGTTAATTTAATCAATTCAAAAGGATATCTTTAGGATTGCGGTTTCACCGTGGGTCAACATTGCATTAGGTTTCATATAACTCCTCAATCTTCTCTCTCTTTCCGGGTAGTGGCCTAAAAATAGAATTACCCACTTTCGTGGTGTAATTCACTACTTAGGTTTAGGTTGATTCCACCGTCGTAGTAATCATTCCCCTAAACTAAGCGCATTACGAACGATCTCTCAGTTTCCACCATTAATTTTACACCTCCTTTGTCAAGGGATTTATCGATTAATGTAGATTTTGTCTCTTTTCAACCGTTAATCCTTCTGTCGAAGTGATTAAGGGCATTAGGTTATTATTATGGTGATCAGGCATAACAACATATATGGAGAAAACGAAACTATACCACGGATTTAAGAGAGAAAATGTGAATTATTAATATAAAACTGTCATACAATGCATTCCCGGGCTACTCCTGGTCCTAAAGATGGAGGGGATTAGCCCCGCATGTTCATCTTGCACAAATACATGGTAGAAATAGGGAAATTCATAAGAAAAACGTGAATTAAGTGGGAAAACCCCTGAACGGAGAAGAACCGGTGGATCCTTTGCGTAGAACACGAGCTTTCCCGCCTCTCGGTGATGAAATTCGTCTTCGGCAGCGTCCGGATCGACAGGGATGAGCTTCTGGCCTCCGTTCTCCTTTTTCTCCTTCCTCGGCACTTGTGCAATGACAAAATTCGATTCCCTAGTCTCGTGTCGGCGGCCGTCATTAGGTATAAGTCCCTAATTAGGTCGTCAAATAACTCCAGTCGTCCGATTGAGATCAACACGAATCCAACGCATATCTGCCGGCGTCGATACCATCGACGCGGGTCGATGGTATCGACCCAGCGTATTAGCGGCAGCCTTCTTTCCTTTTCGTCTGAGTGCCTGTGTAATCTCGATACCATCGACTAGGGTCGATGGTATCGACTCTCTTTAGCGTCGGTTGTTGTCGTTTAGCGATGCTGTAGCCTCAATGTGTCGATGGCATCGACTTGAGTCGATGGTATCGACGGATTCCTCGCCAGCAACCTGATGGGATCTCGATGCCATCGACTTAAATGTCGATGGTATCGACTCTGTGCTGCTCCTCTCGGTTGGCAACTTGTGGCTTGGTCGATGGTATCGACTTCCGTCGATGGTATCGACGGAAGCAGATACTTGTTTTTCCTGAAATTCCAAAACAAGACCAAATAAATCCACACAAATTATGATAATATGATAAATAATGCTCAAAATGATACAACTAAGGGGATTTGACATAAAATGATGGCAAAGACCGAAATGAGTGAATTATGCAATATTATCCATAAAAATGATTAATTAGAGCATAAAACACATATGAAAAAGGTCTATAAATACGACTCAAAATCATCGCATCAATATTACTATCCTCTGACCATATTATTATTGCATATAAACATTATAAAACTGAGCATGGGTTCTTTTATATTAATAGGCAGGATTAATCATTGTATGAACATGATGAATGCATATTCATCAGGAATTTCAATTACCATCTCAGGTCAAATTCGACTCAATTTATTCAATTTCATTTACTAAATATCAATATGTGCAAAATAACTTAACTGGTCCAACTATCATGGTTTTAACTGAATTTATGATAATTTGATGCAGGTCTTGACAAGGTTGAACAATCGAACCATTTGAGTGGGACCCACCTTTCTCATCCTGGGTTTCAACCATTTGATCTCACCATCCGGTCTCTCCAAACAGTTTCATCCATTCGGTCTCAAAACCATTTGAGCCCATTCGGTCTCAAGACCGTTTGAGCCCATTCGGTCTCAAGACCGAGAGACCAGTAGAGTCTGTTTGGGTGCTAAGGTCACAATACCGTTTAGCTGCCAAGACTGTATGGACACACTACTCTCAGACCATTTGGAACCGGTCAGCGAGACCGTTTAGAGCTGGGTCAGCGAGACCGTTTAGAAAAGTCACGGTCTCAGACCGTTTGAACGATCGAGCGATGAAGGTCGTTTGCTGCATGCAAACCGAATGGATTACCAAACCGAATGAAGCTGAGGGATCGTTTGAACTAGATACGTGTGAAGACCGAATGAACCCAGCAGATCGTGAAGAGTAGCAGTCTGTTTGCCGAAGAAAAACCATATGAGCATACGAACCGTTTAATCAAATTACGTAGTGTGAAGACCGTTTGCTGATTAGAGAAGCAAATTGAATGCTACGAGATTGAATGCTTCATTGTTGCAAACCGTTCAAATAAAAAATAATAAACAATGAAGATCGTATGGATGGCAGCAATGCAAACCGAATGAGAAAGCAGATGAAGACCGAATGAGAAACATGGACCATTTTCTCTAGCATGCAAGACCATTTGGTTCATTAAGAAATGAAGACCGTTTGCTGCTGCGTAAAGCCTGAATGGAAAAAGCACTTTGTTGCCAAACCGAATGAATATGTGCATGAGACCAAGACTGTTTGGTCATTTGCAAAAGACCGAATGGAACATGAAACCAAATGAGCCGAATGTGAAGATCGTTTAAGCCAATTGCATGCAAACCGTTTGAAGCAAAAAAATATCTACAAGACCCTATGGACTGAAATCACACCAAAAATGTGAGGGTCAGTCATGTGCTTATAAATAGGACTAGCAGGGACCCCATTTTGGGCAATCAGTTCTGAGATGTCGACAGGCTTCCTGTACACAGGTTCGATCCATATCCAGTTCCATCCACACCAGTTTCACTCCACCTACTGCCCGAGTTGCAATCAAGGAGACCGAGAAGAGAAGGAAGACAGAGCGAGAGGGACTGTCCGGTTTGTCTTGGCACCAGATCTGCTCCGACATGATGTAGAAGACCACGTTATCTTCACCGAGCTGTGACTACCTTCTACACAATGCTCATGGCAGATTTCTCTCTCTTTCTCATTCTTCTTATTTCTCGCATCATGAGCGAGTAGTTCCTTTTCACTGGGGTGCGGGAACTAGCCCCGCTGCCCATGCAATCATATTCCTTTGTTAAACTTTCCATAGCAATGTATATAACTTTTCATTTTGTTGTTAATCGCTATGTTCATAGTTTGATTAATTGCTTGCTTTCATTTTTGTTCTTCCTATGTTGTGAGAACTTCTATATGTAGGATTGAATGTCGTTTAACAGGTTGACTCCCAAACTAGAAATAGAATAGGATTCCTTGAATTTGTAAGTGTATGATCCGCGAGGGGATGAGCCATCTAGCCTTCGGTGATGCTTCTGTGTATCTAACGCCTGTATAGGGGGTTCACAGCCTTAGTTGGATTTTGTATCTTCTTGTTAATCATCGATGTTTGCTCGTATATTAATCGTCTGCTTGCTTATCGATTAATGTGGTTGACTCCCAAACTAGAAATAGAATGGGATTTCTTCGAGGTTGCAAGTGTATGATCTATGAGGGGACGAGCCATATAGCCTTCGGTGACGCTTCTGTGTGCCTAACGCCTGTCTAGGGGGCCCACAACCTTCGTTGGATTTTTGTATCTTTGGAGTCGTAAGTAAGTGATCCGCATGGTGATGAGACATCTGATGCCTAAGGTGATACTTACACGAACCTAATGCATGTATGGGGGGGTTTGCAGAAGCTCTATTTGGATTGTTATATCTTGCCTGGTTTGTTTGTTCTTAGATGTATTTGCATGTGTAGTGGTGGTTAAACTCGATACCATCCCGACGATTCCACATCATTTGATCTTAATCCAACTTTAATTCAGCCTTTACTTTCCTGCATTTAGTTTAGTTAACCTCAAATCAACCAATCATTTTAAATATTAGTCTTAACTCGAACTAGACTAGACTGACAAAGATTCTTAAAAATGTTGTCCTTTGGGTTCAATCCTTAACTATACTGCGATAAGACCCGTCCTCTTGCGGGTGGTATTATTGCACTTTGGTTTTGGTAAAATCTTGGGAATTTCAACCCCGAGTGAGTTTGTTAATGCGATAAAATACCACATCAGAACAGAACAAAGTAATTTGTTTACTTAAGAAGAATGATGCATCTACCCATGGTAGAGTATTAAACTATCTATCTATTTTACAAGGAATGTAAAGAAACATAAATAACATCTATCAACTAAGATGAATAACTGAATTGTGCATCAAACAATGTTTTCCGTATTCGATCCTTAAACAAATATGCAATATGGCTAAACATCTTTTACAATCACACTTATGCCCTGAGGAGATGAAGTACACCCCGTATATCTCCAACTAACCACAAACTTCTCACAAGTAGGTACCATACAAGGTCAATGGGAGAGCCGGTTGCCATGACCTCACCTGTCTCGGTCAGTACGAGACCACACAGGATTCATCAGGACATCTCGTGTCATCTACTGGAAGGACATCTAGTGTCAGCTGCAATTAGAGCATGCCAGGTTATAAAGGCAACCTTGCTCAGAGCTACAGTGTCAACTGTGCTCTCTTAGGGGAACATCTACTAACAACCGTCCCCAGTTATGAAATTACTGAGTTATGGTCACATAGCCACCATACTCTGAGCCACGAGCCAGTTCACCGTGCTCTATTGAGACATTCACTTCAAGTTCGTAAGGGGATCTACTCACATCTGGCTGTCCATACTTACACCCCCCACATATTCAAAAATATGCATTCTGGGTTATGCCGTGGAAAACCCGTTTCACCATTTAGCAAATTCTAACGTTGATGGATCTATGGTCAGGGCAATGTTTTATGGTTTCTAATGATATTGTGTTCATTACAACATTCTTTTAGCATCAAACAAGTTATAATCATTAATCACAACATATGCTACAAAGAAAGGTGTAATACAACTATCAAGTACTTTTCAAATCTTTAAGACACACGATACTTGGGATCTCAGTCTCTTATCACATTATTGGGAATTCCCATCCCTTCACATCATCATTATCATGATTACTAGATTTGGGTATTCAAACCCTTAGATCACCACATAGCATTACTACCTCAGTAACAAGTAACCATTACCTCTAGGTCCTCAAACCATGGCATTCATTTCACTTGTTGTACAAGTATTTCACATAGTTCACATGGTTTGATTAAGCATCTTGTCACCTCTCACTAGGCAACAATTATTCACATGGATCACAAGGCCATTATACATCTTGTCACCTCTCACTAGGAAACAACTATTCACATGGCTCACAAGGCCATTATACATCTTGTCACCCCTCACTAGGCAACAACATCTCTTAGGTCATTAGACCACATAAACTTTATACTTATTATATAAGTATTTAACATGTTTCTCAAGTATTACTTAATAAGAGAAATACAACCTTCCCATTATTAGGGTTAGTGTTTCCCTTTATAGCCGAATAGGGTTTCAAGTTCACATTATCAATCCAAACACTAATTTATTGCTCCACACATCTAGGAGCATATATTGATATCATAAGTATGCAGTCATACTTATCTGTTCTCATCATTTATCATTAAATGATTATCAACACAAAGTATGAGCTTATTTCTCATCCTTACTATAATATTGATTACATCATACTTTTGGTTCAATCCTCCTCTTGAGGAATATTAGTTCATCATTAAAAATTCATATCATCTTTTATTTAGCACCACATTCAACATGTGTCACTCAATCAATCACATATGATTGAAGTGTCCCTACCATATCGGGTATCAAGATGTGTGTATGTTAACATGTATTACTTTAAGATACATCCTTATTGCATGTAGTGTATCCATATCGGCCATGTGGTATAACTACATCACCATATCATGTTTTAGGGTGTAACCCTTAATCATCCTATCGTGTACCCATATGAAATTGACTATCACTTAGTTCTTATCATCTCAAGACAACTTCATATTGGGTATGAGCTAGGTGCTTGACCCCATATTGGGTATAAGCTATGTGCTTGGTGACATATCGTGCACAAGCTATGAACCATATTGGGCATAGAGCATGTGCCTCATCAAGTATCATTTGAGAGGTATATATACAAGATACCATATCGATTTCCTTTCATTGTTATCATATTGGGTATCCATGTCAGGTAACATATCGGGTTACCATGTTAAGTAGATCCTTAGGCTCATCACCCCTCCATTCCTTCAAGGATCAGCCTTATCATATAATTACTTTACCATATAGGTATCTTATTAAATCCTCATACCACAATCCATTACACAATGGGTAGGGTATATCCGTTTTCAATCCCTCATCTAGGGTTTTCCACCAAATTGGATAAATTATGCCATATCAGGCATGAAGTATGAATTGAACCTCATATCGTTTACAAGATAGGAGTAGTTGCTATTCCTTATCAATCAATAGATATCCTTCGTATCATTCATGTGGTATCACTCACCACTTGTATCGGCTTACCCATCACCTAGGGTTATCCAACTCTATATTGTTTAGAGTGTTCACTATCTCTCTAACATGCAAGAGGTGTAGTCTTAGACTTGTATCGTGCATAAGGATAAGTGGGTATCTCCCATATTGTGCAAAGGGCATGGCTCATATCGTGTATGAGCTAACATCTATCCCCATATCGGGTTAACCCCCATCTTGGGTTTCAGATCGGGTTGAGGTATTCAACCATATCGGGTTACACTTTGTTCTTGAATCCATACCATATATCGTGCATAAGTGTTTACTCCACTATCCATATCATGCACCAAAATTATGCTTCAAGGTATTGTGTACCAGGGGTATACTACATGATCATGTCATGCAAGAGGCACTTGCTTAGCTTACTCATATCGGGTTACCCAAACTAGGATTTCATATCGACTTACAAGTATACATTAAACCTTATATCATGCATGGAGTTTATATTCAACTTCCTATCGTGCAATAAGTTTATGGTTAAGACCATATCATGTTTAAAGTTATAATCTATAACTCCATATCGTGCAAGGGGATATCATTTCACAAGCATATCGTGCAAATGATGCATATATTATTATCATATCGGGTAAGAGCTACTTGTTTGGGTGCTTGAACACGATATCACTTTATAAAGAGATACCACCTTCTTCAATCTCTAGAGCTTCGTTCTATCTTTTCTAGTTTATGAATAATAGGTCTAGGAAATTCTTAGAATTCATGGATTCAGCAAGTATTCAATAAAAACTCAAAACTGAAAGTGATCATAAATTATAACAAGTTAAGTGGTAAATAATATGATTGGGTGCAAGTTATATAACCCACCTTATGAACAATTTCAAAGCTCCAAGATCCAAAGTATCACATCCTAAGGTTGAAGATGAACTTCGCCAAGGTCCAAGGCTCATTCACAACTCCTCCATAGACAAGAAATCACCATAGCTGAGCAGTTGGTGATGAAGGAAAGAAAGGAATATTCATAACCTAATATCCTACTTCAACCAAGGTTGAAGACGACCAAAGACTTACCTAAAGCTTTATGCTCAATCTCTCCTAGCTCCTTGAGCTTCTTTTCATGATGCCTAAGAGGCTTTGCATGATATCTACAAAAAATATGGTTGTGAGGGTCGTAAACTTTCATAAGTTGGTGAAAGGTGAAGTATATATACTTGGGTTCACGAGATAAGGTGTATAAGAGGTGTCTTCACCTTAAGATACTAGATGACATGTGGCCATGCATGGTTGATACATGGCCATGCATGCACACATCTATATCTTGTCATGGAAGAGTCTTGAGTATAAGTTAGGGAAGATATTTCGGCCATCCTTTATCTTCTTAGATAAGTTATCCCATATTTGTCTCATTATCAAGGAGCCAGATACACTTTATGCAAGGGGCTTTGCAACCCTTCATGGTCCACCTCCTTGAGGTGCTCTACCCATCATGGCTTTTACCCAGGCTCAACAAACCCATCATGGCTCCTTGGCTGATAGGACTCCTATGTCAAGTCTACAACCCAATACAACACATTTAAGGCTTCTCCTTCAACTCTTTCCTCTAAAAGATACATAGAGGGAGTAAGGACACTCTAGAGGTGGTACTTTGCATTACAACCCCATATATTGGGTAAATTACAAATTGTACCAAAATTGGTGCACAAGGCACTAGCATTGTTCAAACAAGTTATAACTTGGGATTTAGGCTTTCTACAAGCCACCACTTAGCATCACTCTCTTTCTTATGATACTAAAACACTTAGAAAACATTACACATGTGACATTTTGCAATGTAACCCCTCATCTTGGATAAATTGCGCTTTTCACTCAGGCTTTCATATAATGCACAAATAGTTTGCAATTAAGCTCGAAATTTGAAAATAAATTCACCAGAAGCCTTAATTACTTTTCCAAAATATTAGAATTACATTCTAAGTATCTTATTTAAACAAAACTCCTAGGGTTAAGTCATAACCCAGGTCAGTGGTATTACATCTGGGGGTGGGTATTTATAGGAGTGATGGTCAAAATAGTTGTAGCAGTCAAGACCACTGTCATGGTTGAGACCAATGTCACGACACCTCTATCGTGGTCAAGACCTTTTGTAGAAGTCACGACCCTTTTCTCAGTCAAAACATGTGGTTGTGACCCTTAGGGATAAACCCACCCTGGGTGGGGGGGAGATATTACTGGTGGTTGAGGGGCCCACATCGATAAATCTTCTTATTGATGAAGATGCTTTCTGATAAAGGAGTGGCCATAAAAAATAGGGTTCAAGATATCAAAAGTTTCTTGGGGTGCACATAGAGCAATGCTTGATGGGGTGAGTGTAACATACCAGATCTTGGACCCTATCCTAAAACTATGATCTTTTGAGTTTGACCAAACAAGGTTGAGGGCTAGACCTAAAAAGATGTTTAGTAAAATCCTAATGAGTTAATTCATGTAAAATCACCCTAATGGGACCTAATTGAATGAGTAATTGAGATAATGGGCCATTATTGGGCCTTAAGGCATATCTCACACAAAGAAGACACAAAAGTGAAAATAAACCACAAATTCATAATCTACATATCAAAATAGGCCTACATGTCAAATTTCATCTAATTTGGACCACCTTGAAATAATAGGGTAAGTTTAGGAGAGAGAAAATGCATAAAAGACATAAGTAGAAAATAATTATGATATATGTCACCACAATATGTAAATAAAGGCAAATTCATATTCAACACACCTAAGTTAACTTGTGGGTAAAGTTTCACCTAATTTGGATAATCCTAAAGTCATTATAGCATGAGGAGAGAGAAATTAAGTGTTGTTTAATTAATGCATCTACAGTCTTAAGAAAGGAAATCTAATTTTATAAACATAATCTACATGCGTTAATTTAGCTCTGTGCAAAATTTCACTTTAATTGGATTGTGTTTGGGCTCTTAATTGAAGAGAGAGAAAAACTAAATAATGCAGCATATTTCACTTTAATCCAATTTCCTTTTGGTTAAGGATTTCATTTATTTCCTGTCTCACTTTAGGTTCGCCTATGGTTTGATGTGTCACATTTCTTTTTGTTTGGGCTTGTTTCTGACCTTTGGATTTTTCCTTTGACAACTCCTAATTTCTTCTCCTAGCTTCTGCCTCCCGCTTTATTTTTTCCTTCCCTCATGAGCAGGCATCAGTTGCCTCTCCAATTCTTCCTCTCTTCCACTTTCCTTCTCTAATTCCTTTCCCTACTTCTTCCCCATACTTTTCTATGCTAGATGATCCATGTTACCCTGTCTTCCCTAGCCACAAGTGTCGCTGAGGTCACCCTATTCGTCCCCTGTTCGAGCTCTGTCCTCCCTCATTTCCTCCTCTCGTTCACCCTTTTGCTTCGTAAAGCTTGTCCCTCACCTTTTTCAGATGCCATGGATTTGTTTTTCCCTATTGCCCTAGCCTCATGGATCCCTGAAGGTGCTTCCCCTACTCTGTCCCGACTTTTCCCTATTTAAAGGCTTCTTGGGGTGCGGCGGCGTGGCCTGAGGCACTGCATCGCCGTTTGACCCCATATGATGTGTCATGGTGATCCTTGCACCTTTGCTGGATTCAATTTGAGTGACTGAGAACTTTCCCTTCTTTTTCTATGTTTCCAATTGTTTTTGCTTCTGGGAACCCATGTCTATTTCATGTCCATGGTTTCCACATTTTTCCTTGTCATGTCTCTAACGAGTCGAGCTCGATCTTCTGGGGCTGCTAGTTCCATCCAGTCTCCTTTGGTTGTGGACCATGCAGTCCATCTTCTACGTGCTTCCATGGTGGGTGTATCCTTTTCCTTTTTGGACCATGGAAGTCTTCAGGTACTTGAGTTAGCATGAGAAGATGATCCTCTCTGATCTCGCCCTCTTACCCTTATGATTCCCTTATGTTTGATTTTTCCACTTAAGGGCAAAAGCGTCTTTTCGCACGAGTTTTGACATCATTTCAACGTTGTGGCATCTTGCCCAGTTGTCAGTGGGACCATCTGAGTTGGCAATCACCGATTGGACCAACTCAGACCATGTGGCCCACATTTTCTCTCTCTCCTTCTGACAAAGTTGAGCGATGATGTGGTTTTTTTTCCTTTTTTCTTATTGTTCGATTTTGGAAAATTGATAACTAATTCTACATTGATCAAAAAAATAAAAATAAATAGTAATTGGATTAAGAAAAAGATTTCCTATCTGATGGTCTTAGTTTTTTTGCCTAAATCCAATGTTTCATAATAAGTGATTTTAATGGATCAAATTAAATATATATAACTTGTCAAATTCATAACTACATATTTATAAGTCAAAAAATATAATAAAATATGTTTTGGACTTAGAATAATATAAACTAAAATGTGGCATGGATTTGATAATCTAAATTGCAAATGATGCAAAAGGTGGTTTTAGGGTTTGATTAATATATATGAAACTGACACAAAATCTACCTATATGCTTAATAGGTTCTTTGGAGGCCTAGACTTAGATCTAGAAGTGACTTTGGACTATTTAGACTCTGAATTGAGGTAGTTTTGCATCTCCGATTATTCTTTTGAGCAATTAGCCTATAATTCTTCTTTCTCTTGGTCCTATGGAGTATTGACAATAGCCTATACACAATGTCTTTTCTTATGAAAAGCATGGTTCATGTGAACTACTTTATTTGATATTGATCTTGTTATCATGGATATTATTTTGGACTCTTATTTAATGCTTTGTACATGATGGAACTCTATATGATGACATGTGATGTCTTTTGCCCACTTATGAAGTGGATGTATGTGTTCGTCACTTTTTTGGTGACTACTATCGTATAATCTTATTATACTTTTTACTTCCCTCTACATTTTACATGCTATGTGATTCAATAGCACTAGGGTAGTGTAATTGGATTAGTTTTTGGGAGTGTGCCCCTATTTTAGGGATGGAGGTGGTGGTGCCCCATACCCTAGTTTTAAGGATGTGAAGCCTTGGCTCAACTTTATATATTGGGAGTTTGGAAGTGCATCATTCTTTATCAGGTTTCAAAGATGTGAAACCTTGGATGCCTTTGTTTTTATATTTTTCTAGGGCTATGTTTATCTCACATGCATGCAAGATGATAATGATGATGATGGGTTATGTGCCCAAATTCTTGATATGTGCTTATGTGGCACCACCTTGTTTTTTTATTTATGGCAAGTATCTTATCTTATTATGTGATGATGATTCTTCTCTTTTATGCCCTTTGGGTATTCTTTATCTCTTGCATGGGAAGCATTTATACTTGATGTCCTTTGGTTATTACATTGCTCAAGTTTTCTTTTAGTATGCACATACCAACCTTTGCTAATGTCATCTATTTTTCTCTTCTTGTTATGGTATGCTTCCAACCCTAGGTGAAGGACTTGAAGGACATGGAATAAAGATATGGACCTATCTTACAGAGATAAAGCTTGGAGACAAAGTTGTTATGGCTTATATTTCCCTCAATCTTAGATCCATATGTTGCATCATACATGTAAACCCTATGTGGGAGATTAAGATATACATTTGTCATCTTGTTGAGAAACTGAATATAGTCATTATTTTCTTCTATTGTTGTACTTTGGCTGTTTTGAATACCATACATAAAATTTGAAAATTTTACACCCACTGCAACATATCTTTTGGATGTGTTTGGACTGGTGGTTTCATTCTTCAAATTTTCAGTGAGGAGGTGATTTCACTTCTTTACAACATGGTATCAGAGCCCATGGTAGTCAGAATATGAATATTTCAATTTTGTCTCCCTTATTAAAACCCTTGACTTTGCTAAGTTACATCTAGGTGATATGTTCACCCTAGATTTGATCTTTAGATGCAACAAGGTCTTATTTGAGGATAAGATTAGGTTATGAGGATGTGGTTGGATAAGGAGATCTAAATATGGAAATATTGTGACTTGATTTTTGCTTTGATTTTGGGCCCTAATTTTAGATTTCAATCACAAAAGTTTTTCATAAAAAATTATTTTCCATATAACACTATATGTATAAAAATAATTTTTTCCCTAGATTTATTTGAGGTTTTCTTGAACTAAGTCACAATTAAGGAGTATGTGATGTATGGATAGTGAAACCCTAGAAATAGTTGGAATAGAATTCTAACCCTAGTTTTGTAGTTATGACTAGGATTGATATAAAGGTGTAGATGACCTACCCTATGACTTTTGGATGTTTGTGTAGGGATGATAGGTTAGAGACACAAGGACCTAAAACTCAACCCTAGATGGAATGACTTTAGTTGGAAATATGAAAAATATAACTCTCTAAAACTTTCATAATAAAACGATATGTGGATAACTCTAAATGTTGCTTAGTTTGACTTTTTAGTTAAAACCTTTTTAAGGGTGGAGAGTAGTTGGTTGTTGATGGAAATCCTTTTTAAGGGGTGGAGTGATGTAACATACTAGATCTTGGACCCTACTCTAGAACTTTGATCTTTTGGGTTTGGCCAAACAAGGTTGACGACTAGACCTTAAAAGATGTTTAGTAAAATCCTAATGAGTTAATTCATGTAAAATCACCCTAATGGAATCTAATTGAATGCGTAATTAAGATAATAGGCCATTAGTTGGCCTTAAGGCATATCTCACATAAAGAAGACACAAAAGTGAAAATAAACCTCAAATTTTTAATCTACATATCAAAATAGGCCTACACGTCAAATTATATCTAATTTGGACCACCTTGAAATAATAGGGTAAGTTTAGGAAAGAGAAAATGCATAAAAGACATAAGTAGAAAATAAATATGATATATGTCACCAAAATATGGAAATAAAGACAAATTCATATTCAACACACTTTAGTTAACTTGTGGGTAATTTTGACCTAATTTGGATAATCCTAAAGTCATTAATGCATGAGGAGAGGGAAACTAAGAGTTGTTTAATTAATGCATCTAAAGTCTTCAGAAAGAAACTTAATTTCATAAATATAATCTACATGTCTTAATTGACCTCTGTGAAAAATTTCACTTTAAGTGGATAATGTTTGGACCCTTAATTGAAGAGAGAGAAAAACTAAATAATGCAACACATTTCACTTTAATCAAATTTCCTTTTAGTTAAGGATTTCATTTTTTTCCTATCACGCTTTTAGTTCACCTATGGTTTGATGTGTCACATTTATTTTATTTTGGTCTTGATTATGACCGTTGGATTTTTCCTTTGATGGCTCTGATTTCTTCTCCTAGATTCCGCCTCTTGCTTTCCTTTTCCCTTCCCTCACGGGCAGGCATTAGTTGCCTCTCCAATTCTTCCTCTCCTCCACTTCCTTCTCTGATTCCTATCCCTACTTCTTCCCCTTGCTTGTCCATGCTAGATGATCCATGTTTGCTAGGGTATTTATACCCTATCTTCCCTATCCACAAGTGTCGTTGAGGTCGCCCTGTTCGTCCCTTTTTTGCGCTATGTCCTCACTCATTTCTTCCTCTCGTTCGCCCTTTTGCTCCATAAAGCTTGTCCCTCACCTCTTCCAGATGCCATGGATTCATTTTTCTCTATTGGCCTAGCCTCGTGTGGCCCCAAAGGTTCTTCCCCTACTCTGTTTTTGCTTTTCCCTATTTGAAGTCTTCTTGCGGTGCAATGGCGTGGCCTGAGGCACCACATTGTCATTCGACCCCATATGATGTGTCATGGTGATGCCGTTGTGATCCTTGCACCTTCGCTTGATCCAATTTGAGGTATTGAGCTTTTTCCTTTCTTTCTCTATGTTTCCAGTCATTTTTTCTTCTGGAAACCCAAGTCGATTTCATATCCATGATTTCCACATTTTTCCTTTCATGTCTCCGACGAGTTGAGCTCGATCTTCTAGGGCTACTGGTTCCATCCAGTCTCCTTTGGTTCTGGACTGGGCAGTCCACCTTCTCCGTGCTTCCATGGTGGGTCTGTCCTTTGCCTTTATGGACCACAGAAGTCTTCGAATACTTGAGTTAGCAGGAGAAGATGATCCTCTCTGATTTCCCCTTCTTACCCTCATGATTCCCTTGTGTTTGATTTTTTGACTTAAGGGTAAAAGTGTCTTATCATGCGGGTTTTGACTTCATTTCAACGCTTTGGCATCTTGCCCAACTATCAGTGGGACCAGCCGAGTTGGAAATCATTGATTGGACTAACTCGGATTGCATGGCCCACATTTTCTCTCTCTGTTTCTCACAAAGTTGAGCGCTGACGAGGTTCTTTTTTCCTTTTTTCTTATTGGCCGATTTTGGAAAATTAATAACTTTTTTGGTCCTTGGAAAATTAATAACTAATTCTATACTAATAAGAAAAATACAAATAAATAGTCGTTGGATTTAGAAAAATATTTCCTATCTAATGATCTTAGTTTTATTATCTAAATCCAATGTTTCATAATAAGTGATTTTAATGGATCCAATTAAATATATATAACTTGTAGAATTCATAATTACATATTTATAAGTCAGAAAAATATAACAAAATATGTTTTGCACTCAGAATAATATGAACTAAAATGTGGCATGGATTTGATAAAGTAAATCACAAATGATGAAAAAGGTGATTTTTAGGGTTTGAATAATGTATATGAAATTGACACAAAATCTACCTATATTCTTAATAGGTTCTTTGGAGGCCTAGACTTGGATCTAGAAGTGTATTTGGACTGTTTAGATTTTGAAGTGAGTTAGGTTTGCATCTTTGATTATTCTTTTGAGCAATTAGCCTATGTTTCTTCTTTCTCTTGGTCCTATGGACAATAGCCTATACAAAATGTTTTTTCTATTGAAAATCATGGTTCATGTGAACTACCTTATTTGATATTGATCTTGTGATCATGGATATTCTTTTGGACTCTGATTTTATGCTTTGTACATGATGAAAATATATATGATAACATGCAATGCTTTTTCCCACTTATGAAGTGGATGTAAGTGTTGGTCACTTTTATGGTGACTACTATTGTATAATCTAACTATACTTTTTACTTGCCTCTACATTTCACATGCTATGTGATTCAGTAGCACTAGAGTAGTGTAATAGGATTTGTTTTTGGGCGTGTTCCCCTATTTTTGGGGTGGAGGTGGTGGTGCCCCATACCATAGTTTCAAGGATGTGAAGTCTTGGCTCAACTTTATATATTGGAAGTTTGGCAGTGTGTCATTCTCTATCAGGTTTCAAGGATGTGAAGTCTTGGACGCCTTTATCTTTATATTTTTCTAGGGCTATGTTTATCTCACATGCATGTAGGGTGATAATGATGATGATGGGGTATGTGCCCAAATTATTGATATGTGCTTATGTGGCACCACCTTGTTGTTTGATTTATGGCAAGTACCTTATCTTATCATGTGATGATGATTCTTCTCTTTTATGCCATTTGGGTATTCCTTATCTCTTGAATGGAAAGCATTTATACTTGATGTCCTTTAGTTATTACATTTTTCAAGTTTTCTTTTAGTATGCACATACTAGCCTTTGTTGATGTCATCTATTTTTCTCTTCTTGCTGGGGTATGCTTCCAACCCTAGATGAAGGACTTGGAGGACATGGTACAAACATATGGACCTAGATTAAGGAGATAAATCTTGCAAACAAAGTTGTTATGGATTAAATTTCCCTTTATCTTAGATCCTTATGTTATATCATACATGTAAACCCTATGTGGGAGATTAAGATATACTTTTGTAATCTTGTTGAAAAATCGAATATAGTCATTATTTTATTCTGTTGTTTTACTTTAGTTGTTTTGAATACCAAACTAATATTTGAAAATTATACACCCACACCAACATATCTCTTGGGTGTGTTTGGACTAGAGGTTTGATTCTTCCAATTTTCAATAAGGAGGTGATTTCACTTCTTTACAGTGAGAATCTGGCGAATTGATTTGTTCTTGAGTTTGATGCCTACAAGTCCCAAAATTGGTGAGTTGGGAAACTATATCATTAAAAGATATATAACTTACAAAAAGATAAGTATCTGGAGTTGTTTTGGGCGTATTAAGGCAATTATGATACAAAACCATAAATAAATGTTTAGCATAAGTGACTAGATTTGGGTGTTATCACATCCATTTGATAGATATCAAGTTTATAGATCATAGTCAAGCAATGAGGGCACGAATGGAAGATATTTTTGTTACATGAGCATATGTATCAAAGTAATCAAATTCTTCATTTTGTTTATAACCTTTTGCTGCTAGTTTGACATTAAATTATTAATGAAACTACCTTCCCTCATATTTTCCTAAACACCCATTTACATCTAATAGTTTTACAGCATAGAAAAAGTTTAGTAAGAATCCAAGTATGAATGTTCACAATTGATTTTATTTCATTATCAACAACTTCCTTCCAAAAACTAGAGTCTTTAAATTTCATGGCATCCTCATAGGTAAGCATGTATTCTTATACTAAGAAGGTGTAGAAGTCAGGACCATAGTTTTAATCAACTCTGGTCCTTTTACTCCTACCTAGGTCACTGGGAGTTTCATCTATAAGAAGTTCATGTTCTACTACATTTGAAGCTGGGACAGGGAGAGGTTATTGAGGAGAAGAGGAAGAAGGATCTTTACTAACCTGTCTAGGAACCTCTTCCTTGAGATGAAATGTGATTTCATAATAGACAACATCTATATGCCTAGTCTCAAGTATAAAGTTGACTTTGATGTCTGAGATATCATATTTGATCACTAGGAATCTATTGGCATTACTATTTTTAACATATCCTATAAAGATAGTATCAATAGTTTATGTCCTAACTCTCTTTTTATAGTCATAAATTTTAACCTTGGCCAAACACCCCCACACTTTGAGGTATTTTAAAATGGGTTTCTTGTTAAGCCAAAGTTCAAAAGGTGCTTTAGATTAAACCATTCATAGAAAGACTTGATTAGATTTTATTATATTTATCTAATGTTCAGTTCCATTTAACTTTAGCATGTTTCCTACTTGAATGTAACTTGATCCCTTATTTCCTCTAGATTTAACTATAGTTGCTCGTTATCTCTTATTTTTTTATATTCTTGAAATTCTATGTAAATCTAGTTCATTACAGTTGTTCACAGGTTGAGTGTATGGCTCACCCCTAATTTACAACTTTTTTAGATTGAGTTCAGCAAAACCATTAAGAGGAAAATGATCAACACGAATAGTTTAGTTGATATATTTATAGGAGCAATATAATATGTGTAAATTAGCAGTTCCTTATTGTTTTTAGGTCATTAGAATGATAGAGAGAGAGTTAAACATTAGTTTATCAATTATGTCAATTAATAATATACTAACATGTGAACTTACAATAATTTGTTTTATTTTATCTTTTTAGCAACTAAACTAGACATTAAATGTTATTTACCCTTCTCTCTAGTGTAGGAAAAAGTCATTTATACATAAGTTGATGTTGTGAAGGATCCATTGGACTAAATTGAAATAAAGGCAGAAGCACGAATGAATGTGTAGGGCTGATCTAGTGGAGTATCAATTACTTTATTAAAATGCCTAGGAATGAAAGAAACCATAACAAAAGAAGAAACAATTGCAAGGTTATAAAGGAAAATTAGAGATGGGATGAATTTTTTAGGGGCTTTCACTTCCTACCTGTAGTGGGTTCAATTGACATTTGTGGTGTTACTAGTTAGTTTTGTTTTACTGCATGTAATGATTGTAATACCTAGTAAATATTGTAAGCCATCTCTACCTTTGTAGATTATCTACTTGGCTAATCCTCGGATAATAAAAGAAAGTGCTAATGCTATTTTTCAACTCATTTTGAGATATCAATAATTCAATACTAATCTCATCCTTGATGCATGCCTAAACTCTAGTGGGTAGGTTTAGAACATGTTTTATTGGTATAAGAGCATAGGTCTAGAACATAGACAATCTAAATTCCAAATGATTAAGATGTTTATGTTCTTTAAACACAACTACGATCCTAGCTATCCTTCTCAATCTACTCTATAGATAATGCCTTGTATGCCATAGTCACATCATCCTTGGTTGTTTCCCATCATTTGTTTGTCGTGGTTACATCATGAGAATTTTTTTGAAGTGTGAGCATTTTTTGTTCATCACTAAATGTTTGTCGATGAGTGTTTACCATGAAATGACTGCCTAAGTTTATTTTCCACCTCCATGAACCTTGGAACTCAATTAGTAAAACACTAGATTTAACATACAAAGCACTCAGCTAGTCAAGTCAAATTTAGTCACCTAGATATATCATAATTATATTTTCCAAAAATCCTATGTTTTTAGGGTCTTCTTTATGAGTAGGTTCCCTTCCTATAAGAATTACATTACAACTACATGCTTCATAAAATGGAAAATAATTAAATTAAAACCAATAATGGAACTCTGTTATATTTATAACTTTGTTGTTGTTCAATTTTTGTTTGATTACAATATCATAAGATAAGTTTAAACTTTGAATAAAAATTATTAATTAACAAGAATGATTTTAGAGTGAGAATAATACTATGAGTTTTACATTCATTTGACCTTCAATTTGATTTGATAGATATGTCTTCGCTAGATGGAAAACAACTGAAAAATTATTAAAATTCAATCGTGAGCATAGGGTTTTAAAATTTAACTTTCAAAGAGATACTTTTGAGCAAACTATCAAGCCTCATTGATTCCATTCAGTATAAGATAAAAAATAATCATATTCTAAGTAGATAGTTAAAATTCCCACAATCAGACAATATCGTGCATTTTTATAGGCCAAAAAATATTATATCATTTTTTAGATTTTAATTATAATATTTTTTACAAAAATAATACCTAGAACGTCACATTTCCCAAATAATGTGTCGTTGCTCAAAACATTGTAAATACTATTTCATGTAGTCAATGCATCTATGTCAGCGCAAATCGTCTTTAAAACATACGATTCGTCATGGTTGGGGGTGTGTCGTCCCCACGTGGAACAATGTGTCCCAACTAAGATGAACTTTTTTTATTGTACCTTTCTAATGATTCCATATGATAATATTTAATATTAAATTTATTAATTTCCTTAACAACTCAAATATCCATATGGGTAAAATATTAATGATAATACGTAAAATTTGAATACAAATAATAAAATATAACATTTCATTAATATGTAGCATTGACAATTATAAATAATAATGTGTTCAGTCAATAAAAACAATACTATAATTGAAAACAACATGTGTATATACACAAACACACGCACACACACATACACACACACATATATATATATATATATATATATATATATACATACATATATATATTTATATTTATATATATATATATATATATATATATATAGAGAGAGAGAGAGAGAGAGAGAGAGAGAGTCAGGCTAGAATACACTCGAGTGTATTCGGAGCAGAATACACTCAAGTAGTTTTTTATGATATAATATTTTTTTCAAAAATATAATCGATTGATCTTCTTAAACATGTTGTAAATAGCTCATACGCAAAATTTGAGTACATTTGGACATTTATAGGTCATGTTATAAAGACCGCAAAAATTATGCATTTCAAATTAATTTTGCACGTCGATTTTGTTTCCCTTGGATGAGTGACTTGTACTCATCCAAATGGGTACAAAATTTGTATGTAGCATATTTATAGTATGACGGTGAAGATCAATGATTTACATTTTACAAAAAATAGTCTTGATATGCAAACACACTTGAGTATATTCGTGCGATCTGTACACTCGAGTGTATTCTAGCCTGACTCTCTCTCACTCTCTCTCTCTCTCTCTCTCTCTATATATATATATATATATATATGGTGATGATCCTATATGCGAAAATGGGAGCAGTGATTCTCCGCCACTCCTTTGATCCAACGTAGAAGTAAAGTATAAAGTACATGCCATTACTGCCATGTTACTGCAAACACGCCTGATGTGACAAGAACAAATAATAAAAATTGAGGTTTTCTATGAAGATCCATTTTGGAACCCAAAACTGAACCCCATGCAATCTCCACCACATGTTACAAGGTATAACAAATAAAATACATTTATTTTATTTGTTATACCTTGTAACATATGGTGGAGATTGTTTGGGATTTTGTTTTGGGTTTCAAAATGGTGTCCACCTAGCATTTGTCATGAAAATTTAGTCACGGACATCTCCCCTCGTCCTCTTTTTTGTTCTCAACTAATAAACTAATAACATCACCCACCTGCATCCTCCATTTCAATAGTATTGAATTACACATGTAAAGTTTATCAACGCATAGAGAAAAGATGCATTAGGACTAGTTAGAAGAAAATGTCAATCGTGTTAATAGAACATCAAGCCAACATATTTCTTTCTTTGGCCAAGCTGCACTTCCAACTTCTGGCATCCCATGTTTTACTTTTCATTTAGAAATATGTTTATCATGTTTATGTTTTCATCCCTCATGCCTCCTCTTTCATTATTTATATTACTCCATCAATTTGTTATACCCCGTTCACTGGAAGCCAAAAATATAAAACACAACATATGAACTTTCGTTACAAAAGTTGTTCTTTATTTTTCCTAATCATATGAATGGAATCATATAGCATACACTACAATATAAAATTTTACTTTATTTTTTATAAATTAAACAAAAAACTAGTGAAGATGTGTAATCAAACATTAGTATGGGCACAAGTAAACAAAAGAAAAGTGAAACTTGTCCTGATAAACTATCTCTTGGTGCCGACTTATTAAGATAAGTTTTTTTTAATTTAAATGCACTAATTTATAGATAAAGCTCATTACAACGCAATGGGATTGAGAGGGTACCAACTAATGCAACCAAGGTTATCAAGTCAAATAGACAAGGAGTTAAACACTAGAGTTTTTAACCCCTCATATTTATGACTCATTGTTGTTCATAGACACATCACAAAGATAGTAGTATTTTTTCAAAATGGGGGCACCCTTACTAGAAACCCCTTAAAACCTAAGGTGAATAGTTTAAAAAAGATGGTCTGGCGGGTATGTCAATTTTCTCCTCCACCTTCCAAAATCTACTCGACAATGAGAGCATTTATGTCCCTCTATTTGCCTTGATCCTTTCCTTGGTTAAGTAGATCCTTGTTGGGGATCCTTTTTTTTTTTTGCATCGTGAAAAGAAAGAAGTCACAATAATACTTCTAGACCTACAAAATTAATTGTTCTGGCAGGAAATATAAGTTATCAAAAAACATTTATTTGTTCAATGCATAATGTCCAAATGAAAGTTGCAAGAGTATTGTTGTTTCTTTTAGTCGCACATAGACTATGTGCATATCGGAGTCTATGCATAATGTTAAGTTGTTGATTGGTAAGTATAGTGGTGGTGTAGTGAGTCCATAGACATCATGCAAGGTGACAATCAAAGAAAAGGTGTTGATTTGATTCTTCATTGTTGTAGAAAAGGATACATCGAGATGGTCCATGAAAGCCCTTGGATTGTAGATGGAGTTCAAAGAGGTTTTTGTCATGACATATCAACCATATACAGATGTGTACCTTAGGTGAGAAGGTGGTATCCCATATAGCTTTATAATTTAGAGTGCACCTTCAGAAGGAGAAAAATCTGTGTACTGTGCTTTTGTATAGTATACCCCATCTCCATGAAACTCGATTTAGAGTATTGTTTTATATATGTGTGAGGATATATTGATAACAGTATGTACCTACTCCATAGAGAAGGTACATTTTGAAATAATTTTGTCTATGTGATTCTAATTTTTGTAATGCCTTGTTGATGTTATAAGAGGATATGGTGTCTAGAATCATATTCGATGAGTTATGGGAATTAATGGGACGCCATCCATGCCACCAAGGATCAATCCAAAAGTTGATGTTGGCTCTATAGTGTGGAGGCATATTAATCGTGCTAGCCACAAGGTATAAAACATTTGATAGGTTCTTCCAAAGGTAGATGTTAGTGGAGCCTCATAAGACCATGGATTTTGAAGTACTTATTGTTCATCATGTTGGTCCATAGTTAGGTCTGTTGTTCACAGATGCTGGCTGTGATCTTAAGTATGAGGCATAAAGGATGTACTTTTAGGTTTATGATTCCCCAACCTCCCTCTACTTTAGGGTTGCAGATGATATCCCAGTTGGCCAGATGAATCTATGATTCCCCAACCTCCCTCTACTTTAGGGATGTAGATGATATCCCAATTGGCCAGATGTAGCTTCTTATTAGATCCTAGATGGGTGAATGGATTTTCTAGAGGGGGGGTGAACAGAGTTGAATGCACTTAAACAAAATTCAATAGACCTTCAAGATATTTCAAAAGATAAGGTTACTAAATAGGAAGTTTGTGTGAAACTAATACATGTATAGAAAGGGAGAGATATTAAACATACACCAAGTGACAAGTTATGTAGAGTGGTTCCACACTTCAAACTATAAGTGAGTCAGTCCACTACCTAGAGAGGTCAACCTTTAGGATTTCTTAACCATTATACTCTTATATTCATTCATAAGACTTACAATACATGACCAACCAAACGACTTACCCATCCAACCACAAGGAGATCTCCACCTTACCAAAGGGCTTACCCACTTAGCTAGAGTCTTCAGCCTTCACCAAGGTCTTACCCACTCAAGATCAAGTCTTCTGCCTTTTAGGACTATGCTTCTCCTCTTGGATCTTCAGCTTTTGACTTCACCTTCACTCGGAGAAGCTTCCACCAAGATCTTACCCACTTGAGCAAGGAGTCTTCTACCTTTACCAAGGTCTTACCCACTCTTGCTCTAAGTCTTCAGCCTTGATCTTCACCAACGGACTCCTTCCCTTGTTCATCTTCACCTCTCTTAGCTAAGAGAGAGAACATTCATTTTCATGGTTGAAATGAGAGATAGGGAGGTGGTGGAAGTGAGAGCCTTACAAGATATACATGTAGGATGAGTTCCCTTACAAATCTCCTACTCACTCTAATGGATGTAGCAAGTGGTTAAGCTTAGAGAGAGAGGAGGTTGTAGGATCACTCAACTATAGAATAGGGACCTTCATAGTGCTTGACTAACCATGGGATGAAGCCCAAGGGGTCCTATTTATAGTTGAGGATGCCTAAAAGCCTTTGGGAACACTTAAGAACGAAAACTAGATATTTTGTGGCTTGCAATAGATATATTTTTTATTATTGCAACTCTATAATGGCTAGAAACACTTTTCTACACTTTTCCATATAGTATAATCGGTCGAGTTTTTATAAAGGTAACTCGATCGATCCCACTAAGAGTGAAACGTCTATTTTGAGAAAACAAGATTAACTAATGCGGAAGCGTTCACTAAGCATCGGATTACCAGAAATCACTAAAAATTTTAAACTTTTTACGGAGAGATCCTTTAAAGGTAAAGCTTTCTCATAAAGCAACATGATAAGTTGTTTACAACTGATCCATCACTAAAACTCTGTAAGGCAAGATACAAAAGTCTTTAAGGACTGTACCAAAAACTCGAAAGCACTAACTATTACTCCGAGGACCTGAGAGTACAGAGACGACATAAAGGACTCTAACACTATTTACACATGACATAGCAGCCAATGCCTCCACCTGAAGCTTCACTGCTGTCCTTGGTACTGTTGATGCTGCCCTTCACCTATTGAAGGATTTCTGCCTCCTCGCCCACGTCCACCTAAAGGTTGAAATCTACGGGGTGAGACAATTATAAAAATCATCCCAGCGAGAGATATAACTCTTCGCCAGAAGCATAATTATTGCAGCATAAGAGAATAAATGTACACAAAGAAGTTATGTATATTTGAGAGTAGTTAAAACAATGTTTAACAGATTAAACTATTGTTTCTACAAAAAGCAATGCAACTATAAATTGATAAAATCACATGTCACTTATCACATCACTAACTCCCTTCAGACTTGGATCATATATCCATTGCCTGGCATTATTATTTGGGAAAGGATGGCCTGTAGCCATACTCCTTCTCCCAAAGTGTTAGGATTCCAACTCCACAACATATCTGCATAACTTGTACATATGATATCAGTTTTAACATTACTTATGTGAGATAACTCATATCAATTATCAACTGGATATCAATTCTTAATCATCTTATCACTATGATTCAAGAACATGGGTGCTCACACCCTTATATCATCATAACACTTGCTATCAAGTGCCATATCAGCATCAAGTCATCTATTAGCATGACCTTGATTGAAGCAATGTATATACTTTTCACATATCATTACTCTAAAAGCTTATAATTGTTTTCAAGGAATATGACATCATAACTCATACCTGGCTATGATTACCTCATAATATCAACTTGTATGACGTATACAAATAAGGACATGCATATATAACAATGTCAGCACAATACCAAAACTTCTCAATTTCATATTAGGACACCACGGCCGTGCCACCTTGCACGGTCGTGCAAAGTAAGACTACCACGGCCGTGCTCCCTTGCACGGTCATGCAAGCTAAGGCTACCACGGCCGTACTCCCTTGCACGGTCGTGCTACATAAGATCATTCCATGATTCATATTTATATATATATATATATATATAAATATATATTCTAATCTTTCATTCTTTTAACTTGATTAGGTCACATCAACCCTTCAATCAAGTACATGCTACTATGGTTAACATAGTGTATCAAGCTATTAATCCTATAAACAATTAAGAATTCTCCCTTTAATTGGTTCTTAATCACTTAGGTATTATTAGGGTTTCAACCTTCACACCTTCATTGATTATCATTACTAATCATTATTGGATCAATAGAACATTCATCATCTTAATTCTCAAGGATTCAATCACATTGGACCTCCACTTCATAAGGTATCCAATTGAATTAGGGTTTCCAATGTTGATTCCTTCAATCTTTGAATTCATGGAACCAATCATCAATTGGACCTATACTCATACCTTAATTGAGTTTAATAGGTCAACCTTCAACTGATTTGTCCCTCACTTGACCCTCAATTGACCATCAATTAGGGTTTAACTCAATTGAATTAGGGATTGGAATCAATAACCCTTCAACATATTTCAAAGTGGGACTAATTGATTTGAACCTATTGAACCATCATTACATTGGGACATGACCTGAGCCCAAACGGTCTTGAGTGACCTCCAAACGGTCTTGAGACCGTTTGGGTGATCCCCAAACAGTCTTGAGACCGTTTGGGCCAATCAACCCCAAACAATCAACTCAATTCAATGCAAATCCAACACTTAGTCGATTAGGGTTAACACCATATCTTTTATCCTTCAAACACTTAACCATATCCAACCCTAGACCTCCAAACGGTCTTGGGTGACCTCCAAACGGTCTTGAGACCGTTTGGGCAAGAAAACCCAAAAAGTCATATCAATCAAGTTGAAAGGCAGCACTTAATCCAATTAGGGTTTACATAATTGATTAGCCTTCAACTCACGATTCCTTTGGAGTTAATCCCTCAAATTTGTAGGGTTATTAACTAACATGATTATGAACAGGAATCCCAAACGGTCAACGCTTGGTCAACGCCCTCAAACGGTCTTGAGACCGTTTGCCCAAAAAGTTCAATTAATCAAATTGGAAAATCAGCACTTAATCCAATTAGGTTTATCCAATTGTTTAGCCTTTAACGCATGATTCCTTGGGAGTTAACCTATAAATTTTGGTGTGTTATTAGACCACATCATTAGGAACAGTAATCCCAAACGGTCCACACTTGGTCAACGCACTCAAACGGTTTGAGACCGTTTGCCCAAGAAGTTCAAGTTAAACAGATTGGAAAATCAGCACTTAATTCAATTTGATTTGCCTAATTGATTGGCCTTTAACCTACTATTCCTTTGTAGTTAACCCCTCAAATTTGGTGGGTCATTAGCCTACATAATTATGAACCGAAATACCAAACGGTCCACGCTTGGTCAACGCCCTCAAACGGTCTTGGAGACCGTTTGCTCCAACCGACCTTGTGAAACCGTTTGCCCCTCAAACGGTTTTGCAAAACCCCCAAACGGTTTTGCAAACCGTTTGGCCAGGGGTGCAAGACCGTTTGCTAAAGTGACATAGGTATTCACGCCCCCCTTCTTATACCTCCTGATCCAGGTCTGTTCCCCATGGTTTTAGATGCAAGAAAGCAAGGAAGGATGGGGGAAAGAAGAACAAGCTACTTTTGCAAGTACAAAGATATGCATAAGAAAGCAAAAGGTTTAGAGTTATAAAACCCACCTTAAGGTCGTTCCTTGAGCTCCAAGCTTCCAAGATTCAAGTCTTTAATGGTGTCTTGAGCTCCACAGGTCGGCCAAGGGTGTTTCTCCAAGGAAAGGTTGGGAAAAGATGGCTAGAAAGAAGAAACAAGTAAGGAAGACCATAAAACCAACCTTGCACCATGAATTCCTCCATGAATTCGAGCAAGATGATGATCAAAGCTTACCTAGAACTGCTTGGCCGTTATCCTCTTCTCCAGAGCTCTGTCCAAAGTCGGTCTAAGCAAAGGTAATAAGAAAGGAAGTGAAGGAAACGATCCTTGCTAAGTGAGAAAAGGTGTATATATACTTTAGGTGAAATTTCAACATAAGGACAACTTGTTTCTCCATTTCTCCTCTAGGTCCTTCCCTTATTATAAACCACGTTTCTACCTTCCATACTTAAGAAAAACTCATCTTAAACCCAAGGTCTAAAGGTGAAGAAAGCCAACTTCTTACTAAGTTGCACATATAGAAGGGTTATTAGACTTATAACTTGATCATTTAATTTATAAGGGTTATCATTCTTATTTAATTATTCAATTGAAGTGACCTCTTCATCATTCTTACTCTTAATGATGCCAAGAGTCATAAAAGATACTCTAGAAGGTGTATTTTTCAAGTTGCACCCCATATTTTGGGTAAATTGCACTTTACACCAAAACTAGAGTTTTAAGTACAAGGATTGCTCCACAAGCTGCATCTTGGTGCCCAAGCTTGGAGAATCCATCATACTTTATCATATTCATTCTTATGATGTCTCAACACCAAAGGAACATCTTAACATGTGCAATTTGTAAGTTAACCCCTTTTAATTGGGTAATTTGCACATAGGTCCCTGTATTACAAAACAATATTACAACATTGTTCAAAAGGGACAGAAATGAAATTATAGATTCTTATAAAGCTTAATGACATATCAAGGGGGTAATCACAAGCCTCTAATCATATTTTAAGAAAAACATCTAGGGTTAGTTCATAACCCAGGTTAGGGATGTTACAAATTATATCCCCCTAACAAGGATTTCGTCCTCAAAATCTCAGATAAAAGGAAGCATATATTATTTAAGTATCATATCTTGCTAATCAACTAATTTGGAAACATTCACTGAGAAGGTTCACTAAGAAATTTTTCTTGGAGGATTTCACTAAGTAAATTTACTAAGGGTATTGTTTCAAAGGCTTTTACTGAAAGAGTTCGTTAAGTATATTCACTAAGTATATTCACTAAGTTTGCTCACTAAGTATTCATTGAGTAAGTTTACTAAGTATATTCACTAAGTATGTTCACTAAGTTTGCTCACTAAGTATTCACTGAGTAAGTTTACTGAGTATATTCACTAAGTATGTTCATTAAGTTTGCTCACTAAGTATTCACTGAGTAAGTTCACTGAGTATATTCACTAAGTACATTCACTAAGTTTGCTCACTAAGTATTCACTGAGTAAGTTCACTGAGTATATTCACTAAGTATTTTCACTGAGTATTCACTGAGTATATTCACTAAGTATGTTCACTGAGTATTCACTGAGTATATTCACTAAGTATGTTCACTGAGTATTCACTGAGTATATTCACTGAGTATGTTCACTAAGTATGTTCACTGAGTATTCACTGAGTATTTTCACTGAGTATGTTCACTGAGTATTCACTGAGTATATTCACTGAGTATGATCACTAAGTATTCACTGAGGAAGTTCACTAAGTATATTCACTAAGTATGTTTACAAAGTATGTTCACTAAGTATTCACTGAGGAAATTCACTGAGTATGATCACTAAGTATTCACTGAGGAAATTCACTAAGTATATTCACTAAGTATGTTCACAAAGTATGTTCACTAAGTATTCACTAAGATCCTCTCATTTAATTTTTCTTATACTCCTTAGATTGTTTCAAAATAATTACCTGATCAGAGTAATCAAAAGATAACAATCTAAGAGTTTCATACTTGCCTTATCTACAATAACCATATACCTGGCCAGGGTATATAAGTATTGAGATTAGGTAATATGTATTTTACTTATCATCCTATTCTTTGCTTTTCATATCATTATACACGCAGAATTTATCACTCTAGGTTATTCTTCAGGTATCACATCTATAACTCATCCTTTTAATACATAGTTAAGTGAGATTATAAATTGTTTTAAAGAATATTGAGTAAGATATGAATTCTTATCTTTCTTGTGTCCTTCTAGGACTTAGTCAAGAAATTCAAAAGCAGCTAACTTCCATATTTTCAACACATAGAATCCTAATATGTAATAATAAAATAATACTTATTTCATCTGACCTGTATGGGATGTTTGTCCACGTCCTCTATTATTATATTGCCTCCCTTGTGGGCCTTGCAGACTCTGTCCTTGAGGTCGAGTCATTATTGCATTCCTGTCTGGACAATCCCTTGCCATATGTCCCGGTTGTCTACATAAGTAACAGATCCTGGGTGCAAGGTGTCTATACGATCCAGTTACCGATGCTAAGGCTATGTCGGAGGGTCTTCTTAGAATACTACTATGGTCCCTATTTCCACTTGACACCCATTGTGTCTGGGTAGGGAATTCTGATATTGCCGTTGGTGTCGAAAATCATGGCTTCTTAAAACTTTCAGGCCTTTGTTCTTGAGGCTGGGTGTACATCTTCTTACTACTTGTCTGTTGTTTCACGGTTTCCGACCTCTCTATCCTTCTTACTGACTCCACAAAGGTGGCAAACCTTTCTCTGTTCTCCAAGGCAGACACAGGAGTGGCTAGTTCAGCATTCAATCCTTTCTCAAAACGCCGAATTCTTTCTTCATCACTAACTGCCATCTGTGGACAAAACCGTAGTAACTCCATGAACTTTGCTTCATATTCGCTAACGTTCATCAGTCCTTGAGTGATCTTCTCAAATTGAGAGATCTTCTCATCTAGATACGTCTTAGGGAAGTATCTATTGACGAATTCTCGTCGGAAAACCTCCCATCCTATTTCTTCACTTGGTCTCTTATCTTCCTCTATCATCCACCAATTACCAGCACTTCCTTTTAGGAGGTATACCGCATGCTTAACCTTTTCAGCTTCAGGAATATCAAGGATCCTGAAAGCCTTTTCCAGCTCTGTCAACCATAGATCAGCA
Organism: Alisma plantago-aquatica; assembly: GCA_963693085.1. Lineage (NCBI taxonomy): Eukaryota > Viridiplantae > Streptophyta > Magnoliopsida > Alismatales > Alismataceae > Alisma > Alisma plantago-aquatica. The sequence continues at coordinate 70,435,322 of OY856412.1, read as the reverse complement.
TCTGCTGGATCAGATGTACCATCATAGTCTATGGCTCCCACCCGGCGAAGTCTCTCAAAAGTCTTGCCAGTTCCATAACCTTCCTGATGGGCTGGTACCCTAGATGCAGATGGTGGCACCCTATCTGCTATGTGTGTTATGGCTGCCAGAAACTTATCAAATAAAGCATAAGTAGCTGGATTTTCTATCTCAGTTGGGTCAAACTGGGGCTGTTCAGGTACAGGCCCTTCCCTATTCTGGTCTCCTGCACCTCCTCCTAGTGCAGCAGAACTGCCCTCATCGGAATGCTCTTCACGTGGTCCAAACATATTCAAGTTCTTCTCCTCCTATGTGAGCAGAAGATACTATCAGATAATCTGGAAAACACTTAGAACAGACTCTACAATCTTAGTCCTATGTCTCTGTAGACTCAGCGAACCTAGAGCTCTGATACCACTAATTGAAACGTCTATTTCGAGAAAACAAGATTAACTAATGCGGAAGCGTTCACTAAGCATCGGATTACCAGAAATCACTAAAAATTTTAAACTTTTTACGAAGAGATCCTTTAAAGGTAAAGCTTTCTCATAAAGCAACTTGATAAGTTGTTTACAACTGATCCATCAGTAAAACTCTGTAAGGCAAGATACAAAAGTCTCTAAGGACTGTACCAAAAACTCGAAAGCACTAACTATTACTCCAAGGACCTGAGAGTACAGAGACGACATAAAGGACTCTAACACTATCTACACATGACATAGCAGCCAATGCCTCCACCTGAAGCTTCACTGCTGTCCTTGGTACTGCTGATGCTGCCCTTCACCTATTGAAGGATTTCTGCCTCCTCACCCACGTCCACCTAAAGGTTGAAATCTACGGGGTGAGACAATTATAAAAATTGTCCCAGCGAGAGATATAACTCTTCGCCAGAAGCATAATTATTGCAGCATAAGAGAATAAATGTACACAAAGAAGTTATGTATATTTGAGAGTAGTTAAAACAATGTTTAACAGATTAAACTATTCTTTCTACAAAAAGCAATGCAACTATAAATTGATAAAATCACATGTCACTTATCACATCACTAACTCCCTTCAGACTTGGATCATATATCCATTGCCTGACATTATTATTTGGGAAAGGATGGCCTGTAGCCATACTCCTTCTCCCAAAGTGTTAGGATTCCAACTCCATGACATATTTGCATAACTTGTACATATGATATCAGACTTAACATTACTTATGTAATACAAGGGTTATTTACATTCATAACCCATTAGTCTGTAGTTAAGCTTTTCATAGGATTATTCCGTAATAGAATTTCACATAGAAACACTTTGGTTTAGGTCATACCTCATATTTTTAATATTGGGATATCAATCCCTAACCATCTTATTAATATGAAATCCGGAATGTGGGAGTTCAAACCCCTGGACTAATCATAGCATTTGTTACCAAGTAACATCTCATTTTATCTGGTTATATAAATAATATGACCTTTGAAGATCAACAAATCATATTACTCGTGGCTCATTCAACCTATCAAGCTCATATGTTATCACTTACCAGATAACATGACATTTAGTTATACTCTTGAATTATAGGTAACAAGTGTTCTTAATGCAATTAGCATTATAAATCTTACCTGGATCTGATCACATCTATATGAAACCTGTCAAGCTTAACTTTTATCAGTTATTCCATATACTCCCACATACTCTAAAGTATGTGATCCAGGAGTTCCCTTTGTAAAACCTGTTTCACTATTATTTAAATTCTGGCAATGATGGATCTATGATCAGGGCTCTACATGGTATGATTATACTTTATTATTAGGTACATATCAGTATTCTTTTAGCATCATACATGTTTCCAAACATTCAACTACTAAACATGGCTATAACGGAAGAATACTAAATGTACAAGTATAACTCATATCAGTTATCAACTGGATATCAATTCTTAATCATCTTATCACTATGATTCAAGAACATGGGTGCTCACACCCTTATATCATCATAACACTTGCTATCAAGTGCCATATCAGCATCAAGTCATCTATTAGCATGACCTTGATTGAAGCAATGTATATACTTTTCACATATCATTACTCTAAAAGCTTATAATTGTTTTCAAGGAATATGACATCATAACCCATACCTGGCTATGATTACCTCATAATATCAACTTGTATGACTTATACAAATAAGGACATGCATATATAACAATGTCAGCACAATAGCAAAACTTCTCAATTTCATAATAGGACACCACGGCCGTGCCACCTTGCACGGTCGTGCAAAGTAAGACTACCACGACCGTGCTCCCTTGCACGGTCATGCAAGCTAAGGCTACCACGGCCGTGCTCCCTTGCACGGTCGTGCTACATAAGATCATTCCATGATTCATATTTATATATATATATATATATATATAAATATATGTATTCTAATCTTTCATTCTTTTAACTTGATTAGGTCACATCAACCCTTCAATCAAGTACATGCTACTATGGTTAACATAGTGTATCAAGCTATTAATCCTATAAACAATTAAGAATTCTCCCTTTAATTGGTTCTTAATCACTTAGGCATTATTAGGGTTTCAACCTTCACACCTTCATTGATTATCATTACTAATCATTATTGGATCAATAGAACATTCATCATCTTAATTCTCAAGGATTCAATCACATTGGACCTCCACTTCATAAGGTATCCAATTGAATTAGGGTTTCCAATGTTGATTCCTTCAATCTTTGAATTCATGGAACCAATCATCAATTGGACCTATACTCATACCTTAATTGAGTTTAATAGGTCAACCTTCAACTAATTTGTCCCTCACTTGGCCCTCAATTGACCATCAATTAGGGTTTAACTCAATTGAATTAGGGATTGGAATCAATAACCCTTCAACATATTTCAAAGTGGGACTAATTGATTTGAACCTATTGAACCATCATTACATTGGGACATGACCTGACCCCAAACGGTCTTGAGTGACCTCCAAACGGTCTTGAGACCGTTTGGGTGATCCCCAAACGGTCTTCAGACCGTTTGGGCCAATCAACCCCAAACAATCAACTCAATTCAATGCAAATCCAACACTTAGTCGATTAGGGTTAACACCATATCTTTTGTCCTTCAAACACTTAACCATATCCAACCCTAGACCTTCAAACGGTCTTGAGACCATTTGGGCAAGAAAACCCAAAAAGTCATATCAATCAAGTTGAAAGGCAGCACTTAATCCAATTAGGGTTTACATAATTGATTAGCCTTCAACTCACGATTCCTTTGGAGTTAATCCCTCAAATTTGGAGGGTTATTAACTAACATGATTTTGAACAGGAATCCCAAACGGTCAATGCTTGGTCAACGCCCTCAAACGGTCTTGAGACTGTTTGCCCAAAAATTTCAATTAATCCAATTGGAAAATCAGCACTTAATCCAATTAGGTTTATCCAATTGTTTAGCCTTTAACTCATGATTCCTTGGGAGTTAACCTATAAAATTTGGTGTGTTATTAGACCACGTCATTAGGAACAGTAATCCCAAACGGTCCACACTTGGTCAACGCACTCAAACGGTTTGAGACCATTTTCCCAAGAAGTTCAAGTTAAACATATTGGAAAATCAGCACTTAATTCAATTTGATTTGCCAAATTGATTGGCCTTTAACCTACGATTCCTTTGGAGTTAACCACTCAAATTTGGTGGGCCATTAGCCTACATAATTATAAACAGAAATCCCAAACGGTCCATGCTTGGTCAACGCCCTCAAATGGCCGTGGAGACCGTTTGCTCCAACCGACCTTTTGAAACCGTTTGCCCCTCAAACGGTTTTGCAAAACCCCCAAACGGTTTTGCAAACCGTTTGGCCAGGGGTGCAAGACCGTTTGCTAAAGTGACATAGGTATTCACGCCCCCCTTCTTCTACCTCCAGATCCAGGTCTGTTCCCCATGGTTTTAGATGCAAGAAAGCAAGGAAGGATGGGTGAAAGAAGAACAAGCTACTTTTGCAAGTACAAAGATATGCATAAGAAAGCAAAAGGTTTAGAGTTATAAAACCCACCTTAAGGTCGTTCCTTGAGCTCAAAGCTTCCAAGATTCAAGTCTTTAATGGTTTCTTGAGCTCCACAGGTCGGCCAAGGGTGTTTCTCCAAGGAAAGGTTGGGAAAAGATGGCTAGAAAGAAGAAACAAGTAAGGAAGACCATAAAACCAACCTTGCACCATGAATTCCTCCATGAATTCGAGCAAGATGATGATCAAAGCTTACCTAGAACTGCTTGGCCGTTATCCTCTTCTCCAGAGCTCTGTCCTAAGTCGGTCTAAGCAAAGGTAATAAGAAAGGAAGTGAAGGAAACGATCCTTGCTAAGTGAGAAAAGGTGTATATATACTTTAGGTGAAATTTCAACATAAGGACAACTTGTTTCTCCATTTCTCCTCTAGGTCCTTCCCTTATTATAAACCACGTTTCTCCCTTCCATACTTAAGAAAAACTCATCTTAAACCCAAGGTATAAAGGTGAAGAAAGCCAACTTCTTACTAAGTTGCACATATAGAAGGGTTATTAGACTTATAACTTGATCATTTAATTTATAAGGGTTATCATTCTTATTTAATTATTCAATTGAAGTGACCTCTTCATCATTCTTACTCTTAATGATGCCAAGAGTCATAAAAGATACTCTAGAAGGTGTATTTTACAAGTTGCACCCCATATTTTGGGTAAATTGCACTTTACACCAAAACTAGAGTTTTAAGTACAAGGATTGCTCCACAAGCTGCATCTTGGTGCCCAAGCTTGGAGAATCCATCATACTTTATCATATTAATTATTATGATGTCTCAACACCAAAGGAACATCTTAACATGTGCAATTTGTAAGTTAACCCCTTTTAATTGGGTAATTTGCACATAGGTCCCTATATTACAAAACAATATTACAACATTGTTCAAAAGGGACAGAAATGAAATTATAGATTCTTCTAAAGCTTAATGACATATCAAGGGGGTAATCACAAGCCTCTAATCATATTTTAAGCAAAAAATCTAGGGTTAGTTCATAACCCAGGTCAGGGATGTTACAAAGAGACAAGATTAATTTAGGCCATCAGTCGAGTTTGTCCTAAGGTAACTTGACCAATTCACTTAAATCAATTTTGGTCTGCAGAGGGATCGGTCAAGTTCTATGAAATACAAACTCAACCGATCAAAAGTCATTTTCAAGATCCATCGACCGATGAACAACCTGCTGTGAATTTTGGAAAATGGCTTTTGAGTGATTAAACATTCAATCTAAGTTCTCCTGATTTTTTCTAAGATTAATTACAAGTCATACAATCATTACAAGTGATTTACAACATGATTGTAATGGATTTACATCATATTCCAAAAACACACACTTGTATTGACTTTGACTTGTCTTTTCTCCAATTTGATATGTGCAAGTTAGGGCATTTAGAGTGTGTCTATACCTAATCTGAAATCACTCAAGTAGAGACATTAGACATAAATAAGTGGAATGGTTTAGTCATCATCAAAATAAGGATGTAGTCAATTTAGACCTTGAGTCAACATTCTCCCCCTTTTAAAGATGACAAACCATTCTATAAATGTATTGAAAGCTTTTAAGTAAAGTCATACCTTTGTAGAAACCTAGGGGTTTCAACTAAAATTGAGTTCATATGCTCCCCCTCAATTGATGCTCATGGAGTTATCATACTCCCATTCAATTGATGCTATTGCTCCTACATGGTTAGCTTTTGTAACATTTATAGAACACTATATCTTCTACTCAGATATGTTCTACACATATATGTCTTCTCCCCTATACCTTCTCCCTTTTACATGGACATGCTTCTCCTTTTCATGTAAGACATGTCTTCTTCCTCTTTTGTCAAAAGAAGACATACCTTTCTCCCCCTTTGTCATTTCAAAAAGTGGGGGTATGAAGAAATAAGAAATGCCACTTGTTAAAAGAAAGGAGATAACAAAAAGTTATATAAGGAGAGTAGAAGAGTACATCTAGGGACTTGTCCAAGCATAGAATAAAAGAAAGTTAAAGTATACTCTTGAACAACCCAAAAAGGAAGATAAGTGTTGTAGAAAAATAATAAATCACAATTTTGACCATCAAGATGATAGAATTTGCCCAAAAAGTGGCAGGACTCATAGAAAAGCAATGAGTTTTTCTTAGAAGACCGTTTCTGCATAAAAAACACTAGTCTTACACCAAAAACTGAAACTGGAGTAAAATCTGTATGAAATAAAAAAAAGTCCAATTTCTACATATAGTGTAGCTCTATATATCCTACATCACAATTTTATGTAAGCAACTCAATATAGTAGATTTACAAGTTTAAGAACAAGCTTGAGCAAGTATGAAATAAGATACAAGCATAGCATATAAAATACCACTTAATGAACAAGGCTAGAACTACATATATATGAACTACTAGTACATGATATCACAAATTAGGACTACTAGTAGGATCTAGATCATAGCAAGAGATATCAAGAGATATACAAGATAGAGAAAGCTATGCGTAGATGTAGAGATATATCTAAATAAAGAGATATGAAATTTTATAAGTATGAAAAGATATAACTCACTAACAACTATGCATCATTACCAAAAGATGAATATCACTAAGAACCTCAAGGTTGTATCTAAACAAGATATAACTAGATAGATGTAGCAAGTTTGGGCACAGCGTAAGCAATTTAGATAACCAAGAGATTCAAAGAGATCATCATCAAAACCTGCAAAGCAAATCAAAATAAGTAATTGCAAGATATAGATATACTAATTTAGAGCAATTGGAGAGATAGAGTTGTAAGCAAGATAGGAAATTTAGAATATGGAAATATGCATATATGAAGGTACCAAGGGAGTACCAAAGAATAAAGCTATTAGTTGAGAAAATCTAGTTGAGAGGGAAATTCTCATTCAATAAGCCAAATGTGTATTCTACGCACAGTGTTGTCAGTCGAGTTCTGTATATTGACAACTCGACCGATGACAGTTGTTGGCAACACCCATTGGTTTCTATCGGTCGAGTTTCAAATAGGAAAAACTTGACCAACAAAGTTGTTGTAAAAAGTACATATATTTTATAAAAACATATTTAGTGTAAGGACCCTGACCTCCGTTTGGGGCTTATCCTATTTTCTTTTCTTAACCCTGGTGCTTAGTTGCTTGCTAATCACCTTTAGTGGTGATTAGGGTTTGTTGGTGCTTTGTTGAGAGTTGGAGGTGCTACTTGCAATTAACCCAAGTCTAGGGTTTGTGGGCAAGTTTGTCACCTTGTGAGGTGTTCCTCCCTCTCCTTGCTTCCTCTAGTGTTGAGAGGAAGGTTTGGGATCGTTGCTTGCATTCCTTTGGGCTTGGTTGAGCTTGTTGGGCCTTGCCTTTGCCTCTTTGGACCTTGTGTCGGGCAAGAGAGCCTTGTGTCGGCCAGTGGTGTGTCTCCCAGGGTGTGTGTCGGCCATGGGGTGGGTCTGTGTCAGCCATGGTGTGGAGGTGTGTCGTCCATGGACCCCTTTGACCTTCTTTGACCTCGTTTGTGTCACCACTAGTGGACACTTGGTGCTTGATGCTTGCATGTGGGAATGACCTTGGACATGTGTTAGGGCATGTTAGAGTGGTGGCTTTTCCCATGGACAAGTGTCCCTAGGTGGGCGACACCTTGCCTTGTCTTTCCTTGGTTTCTCCTCCATCCCCTCCTATATATGTGTTTCCTTTTCCTTGCTAAGGATCCCTTTAGTTCCTTAGTCTCCCTCTCCCTTGGTGCACGACACCCCTCTTCTTTTGCAAGCTTGGTGGCCGATCCTTCTTGGATTCTCCTTCTTCCTCTAGTGGTGGCTGAACCCTAGAGTGCCTTGCTCTTCTTCCTTGGTGGTGCTTGGAGCTTGGAGCTTTCTTAAGGCATGTTACATAACTCCTAACCCTAACTACACTACCCTCTTTTATGTTACTTATGATCATATCGGTTATGTATGTTGCTAGTTTAGTTTCTTTCTTAGTTGTTCCTTGTTGGCCGATCCATGTTCTAGGGTTTCTTATTGAGCAACACCCTTCTCCCTCCTTTGGTCTTGAGAAGTGAGCTTGAACTCTAGTGATATGAGCAATACTCCTCTCTCGTTTGAGTTGAGAGGTGAGCTTGTGTTCTAGTTGCTTGAGCAACACCCTTCTCTCACCATGGATTCGAGAGGTGAGCTTTGTGGTAGATGTGAACCTGGTTAGGGTTGTTCCTTGTGTTGCTCGATTGGTGTTAAGAAGCTTGGCAAGACCCCTCTCTCTTGATAGTTGAGAGGTGAGTCATCTTCTTGATCCGTTAGGGTTTTGGTGCCCTTGTGCTTGAGGTTGGTGGTGACCCTGTCAGGTTGCATCTTGCCCGATATGGTGTTGGAGGTGATGATGCCCGATATTCTTCTATGGTTTAAAGTCTTGGACGACATGATGTAGTGGTTGTGCTAGGCAATACACCCTGATCCTTGACCTTGTGACGGGCGTCACACAATAGGTCCTTGCCTTGTGTCGGCCGATAGGCCATGGATAGGATGGTTGAACGATAGGTCCTTGCCACCCATTTTAGTTGTGTCCTTGGGCCTCATACCTTGTTGAGTAGTGCTACCCGTTACACCTGACCGGAGGAGGTACCCTAGTGGTTGCCATACCTTGGACAATATGGAGATATGTGGCTAGCTTGGTGTTGGGTGTCACGACATAGTGAGGATGCCCGATATAGTAATCCATAGTAACCCTAGCTGTTGTACGACACAGAGATGCACAACGCACCGTTGCATGGCATAGGCTGAACCTGTACGTTGTACGTGGATGCCCGTTGCACCTGATGAACGACACACTCATAAGCCAGTTTCCCGATAGACCTTGTGGCCGTTGTACCCTTGATACCTGACGCTGCGTTGCACGATATGTCTCTTGGACATAGCTGTACGTTATGCTTTTGACTGTTATGCCTTGGATGCCCGACACCCTTGTGCTTGGCCAATATGTGCTGGTCTGCTTAACCGTTATGCGTTTGAGTGTTGGGCGATAGGGGAGAGTACCCTGCCCGATACTACCTTTGGTGAGGGTAGTGGGCACTTCTAGTGAGGGACTTGTTCCTTATATGGAAAACCGATATGTTAGATGTTGTTCTTGCTGTCACGTTTGGTTAAGATGGTGACCCTTGTTATGCAATAATAGTGAGGTGTTTGATGGAATAGATCACATCTATGCATCTTGACATGACTTTCATATGGCTATGATTATCTTAAAATTATATGTAAAATGTTGAGTAAATAATAAGCATATAAGATGCTTTGCTTAATGATATGACCTATGTCTATGGTCACAGGCTGAAGCATGAATGTTAAGCATATAATCATCAATATTGCCCTATGTTGATAATATAATTCTTCTGATAACCCATGATGATTGTGCATACTAACCATGTAGGTACATATGCATAGCCAGGTAAAGGCCTATGAGGTATATATGCTTATGTAACACTGCTTTGATGGTTACTCATGATAATGAGATAACATACATGATGTGTTTTGGTCTGAGGACCTAAGTTTGGTTAAAGTGTTTAAGAGGCAGTGGCATTATGTGATAAGGGATTTAGATCCCATGGCAATGTGATGATCCTTGAGATGGATCTAGATGATTGGCAAGAGGCCAAGTGATAACATGTAACGTTGGATCCTTGTGATGGATCAGGATGATGTTGATTATAGTAAAAGCATGATATTGAGTTTCATATTGTTTATTCTTGTTATAGTTTTCATGTTATACGACTTGGTTGAATCTTGCAATCCACATAAAAGATACTAACTAATCACAGTGGAACATATCATGTAGTTTGCACTGGCTATAGATCCATCATCGTCAGGAGCTGGTGATGGTGAAACGGGTTCTCCTGCGGGTTAACTCGGAGCGCATATTGTTGAAAATGTGAGGTTTCTCCTAGCCTAAAATAGAGAGGGAAACGAGTGCAGCTACGGTTGCAGACTTGAGATATGTATATGAGCATGGTGAACAGGCCCATGGCTCAGGATATGTGATGTGGGAGCATGAATGCGTTCATGGCTCAGAGCATGGTAACAGGCTCGTGGCTTAGATTTTCTTGCGCTGAGACCTGTACCAAGGTGGGCTAGGCAGAGGGTAGCCTATGGAGCTGACCATGTGGCTGAGGCCACTTAAGCACGAGACTGTGGTCCTGCTTTGGTTCTCGTGCACTGACCACAAGGTGGGAGGTCGTGGAGTCTGGCTCTTCCATTGACCTTGTATGGCACCGGCTTGGGTTTCACAACTGAAGGTTGGATTTGAGCGGTACGGCTCACTTCCTCAGGGCATAATAATATATAATTCATCCGTATAGTATTTACTGCTTAAGGCAAAACACAGAACATTGGTTGAGGCCTTGCTTATGTAATTAATCTAGCTATACCTTGTAGTTACTTATACGTTCTTGTGTTATGTGATAAGACCTTATAAACCTTATCTTGTCAATCATGTTCCATAAACGAGATATTTGGTAATATGTCTCCCATACATTTGGTAAGCTTGATAGTATGTATTGCTTTGCTCTATAGACTGCTCTTATATATCTTTATCAGTTATCTGTTGTTGTTGCTTTATCTTTCTGTGGTTTTGTGGTTTCGACGGGGAGTTATGTTTCTCTCTGGGACTGTGTGTCTCACTCCACTGGTTTACACCCTTTTTAGGTGTTCGAGCTAGATGTGGTGGTGGTCGCAGAGTTGCGGCCGAGCAGCAAGACGAGCTGTAGAAGGAAAGTGAGGGACATGCTGTGTTTTTGGTTTCTTTGTAGTAGAGTCTTAGAGTCATCCCTGTACTCTCAGGTCCTTGGAGGTGTTTTGATGTTGTTTCACGATATATAGTTGATGATGTTTTGTATATACTGCTGTTGGCCGGATGTGGGCCGTTCTGTATGTATAAACAGGTGATGAACTCATGTGATGGCTGGACAGCTAATCTCCTAAGTTGTGGACACGTATCAAGACTTGTATATGTTTATATAACATGTTTCCTTGCCGGATGAGGACCCAAATATAATAGTTTCTCAGTTATTCCTCTTTCTGCAATCGGTTTTATTTGACATGTGTTTTTGGTAATCTGTGGTTTATGGTGATTTCCGCACGTTTTCACGTCACACCTCGCTGTCTATGTGATAGTGGGATGTGTTGCCACAAGTTTTCTATCAGAGCTCTAGGTTCGCTGAGTCTACAGGGATTTAGGACTTGGTTGTGTTTGTTCTTGTGAGTTTTCCAGATTTTCTTACAATCATCTTCTGCCCTCAGCGGAAGAAAAGTCAAGATGTCTGGAAACCATGAAGAACATGCTGCTGAGAACCGCGATGTTGCATCATTTGATGGAGCTATAGGGCAGGCACATGAAGATCAGGTGCCTGAGGTCCCCCAACCTGACCCAACCATTCTTGAACACCATGCCTATCAACAGCTTATGGGGAAGATGATGGCTATAATGAATCTCATGGTAGAAAGATTGTCAGTGCCTCCGCCGATAACACATGCTCCCCATGGTGAAACATCGGGTAGTGGGAAGACCTTTGAGCGGCTTCGTCGAGTCAGAGCTTCGGATTATGCTGGAACGGCTGATCCAGCGGATGCAGATCTGTGGCTGACAAGTCTTGAGAAGGCTTTCCGGATCCTTGACATCCCCGAAGTAGACAAAGTAAATCACGCTGTCTACCTTCTGAAGGGTAGTGTTGGTCACTTGTGGACCATCGAGGAAGAGAAGTGACCTGGTGAGGTGATCGGTTGGGAGGTTTTCCGGCGCGAGTTCATCAACAGATACTTTCTGAAGACATATATGGATGAGAAGATCAGTTAGTTTGAGCGCTTACGCCAAGGAACAATGAACATCGCCGAGTATGAAGCCAAGTTCATGGACCTGTTGAGGTTTTGTCCTCACATGGCAGCAACAGATGAAGACCGGATCAGACGCTTTGAGAAAGGTTTGAGTGCTGAGCTGACAACACCTGCGTCTGCGTTAGAGAACCGAGAGTGGTTTGCTACATTTGTGGAATTTGTCTGTAAGATTGAACGGTCAGTCAAGGAGAAAAGAGAATCCATGTCTAAGAAGAGGCATGCTCAGTTCCAAGGACAGAGGTTTGGTGGCTTCAAGAAGCCTAGGTTTTCAACACCTTCAGTGATGAGAGGTTCCAGTGCACCGTCGCAGTGGTCTCCAAGTAAGGGAAGAGGATATGTTTCTTCACCGTCAAAAGCACATAGTACAGCTTCAGTGGCAGTGACAGGGCCATCTAGGCCACGGTTTGAAGTTAAGACATGCTATATCTGCAGTCAAACAGGGCATTTCAAATCGAATTGCCCAAGTAGAGATGTCAAAGTGACACAGCAGCCGAGGCAGAACCAACAAGGGTCAGATAGACAACAACCGAGTGGTAGCAGAGGGAGAGGATGCGGTCAAGCGTCGCAAGCGGGATCATCTGTTCAAGGAAGCAGAGCTCGTGGACAGCAAGCAACGGCTCGATTCTATGCTATGAGTCAGCCGGAGGCGATAGTCAACCCACGAGTGGTGACAGGTCAGATGGAGTTATTTCATTCTGATATGTCTTCTTCTTGCCTTATATCTGTTCTGTTTGACCCAGGTGCTACACACTCTTTTATCACCTATAGTATGCTTGAGAACTGTCGTTTACCTGTTAGCTGTAAGAAAGATAGCTTGTTGTTAGAAACCCCTCTTGATGGTTCCTCGATGCTTCGAGAAGAGTGTCCATCTTGTACCTTATCTTTTTTAGTACACAGTATACAAGTGGATCTTATACCACTTGATATGCATGGTTTCGATGTTATCCTTGGGATGGATAGGTTAGAGAAGTATAAGGTTGTTTTGGACTGTGGTTCCAAGAAGGCTGTGTTTGATGATGGAGAGAAGTGGATCTTCCAAGGAGATAGGAAGATTCTTCTGACGTGTCTGGTATCAGCTTTGGTGGCAGAGAAGTTGCTCCGGCAAGGATGTGAGGTGTTCTTAGCTCATGTTGTGGATACCGTTGTGGCTACCAAGGTGAAAGGTCCTAGTCTTAAAGAGGTGTTAGTTGTCTGAGAGTTTGTTGATGTGTTTCCTGATGAGTTCCCTAGTGTTCCTCCACCCCAAGAGATTGATTTTGAGATCAATCTGGTTCCAGGAATGCAGCTAGTTGCACAGACACCATATAGGATGGCTCCAGTAGAGATGGCAGAGCTTAAGAAGCAGTTGCAAGAGTTGTTAGAGAAAGGTTTCATTTGACCAAGAGCTTAAGGCGGATGACATACCAAAGTCAGCTTTTAGGACGAGATATGGCCACTTTGAGTTTGTGGTTATGCCGTTTGGGCTAACCAATGCGCCTGCTGCTTTCATGGACTTGATGAATAGAGTGTTCTTTCCGTTTCTAGATCAATTTCTTGTACTCTTTATAGATGGCATCTTGATCTATAGCCGGGACAAGCAAGAGCATGAGCGACATCTTCAACTACCGTTAACTCTTCTTCGCCAACATCAGTTGTATGTGAAGTTCAGTAAGTGTGAGTTCTGGTTGGAAGAAGTGACTTTCTTGGGTCATGTGATATCTGCAGAAGGAGTCAAAGTGGACCCGACGAAGGTGGAGTCTGTTGTAGAGTGGGAACAACCGAAGACGCCAACATAAGTTCGTAGTTTCCTGGGTTTGGCAGGATACTACCGGAGGTTTATCAAGGACTTCAGTGTGATTGCACTGCCGATGACAAAGTTGACTAGGAAGGATGTACCTTTTGTCTGGGATGATCATTGTCAGCAAGATTTCCAAAGTTTGAAGGAGAAGCTGACTAGTGCTCCAGTGTTAGTGCTGGCAGAGCCTGGAAAGGGCTATGTTGTTTTCTGTGATGCTTCCAAGAAAGGTTTAGGTTGTGTGCTGATGCAGGAAGATCATGTGGTTTCTTTTGCTTCGTGACAACTTAAGAAACACGAGGAGAACTATCCGACTCATGATTTGGAGTTGGCAGATGTGGTTCATGCGTTAAAGATTTGGAGACACTATTTGTATGGGGAAGTGTGTCAGATCTTTACGGATCATAAGAATCTGAAGTACATCTTTTCACAGAATGAGCTAAACATACGACAGTATCGATGGATGGAGTTAATCAGTGATTACGACTTCACCATCGAGTATCATCCTGGCAAGGCGAATGTGGTATCTGATGCGCTTAGCCGAAAGTCTTCTTCTTTTCCTTCAAAGAAGGCACAATTGAGTTCCCTGGTATGCCATAGACGGGATATGTTTGTTTCCTTGCGGAAGATGAATGTGCAAATGGAAGTTTCCATGTTAGCTGGACTTTTAGCACAGATGCAAATCAATCCTATGCCGAGACAACAAATCAAAGATGCACAACAAACAGATGATACAGTATAGTTGATCAGATCAGAGTTCGGCAATGAAAAGTGTGATGGGTTTCATTAGTCTGAGAATGGACTAGTTTGCTATCATGATAGGATGGTGGTCCCCGATGCTGATGATCTGAGGAAGTTAGTGCTCAAGGAAGCACACACGTCGATGTATGCTATGCATCTAGGAGTCACCAAGATGTATCATAGTCTGAAGGACTTGTATTGGTGGCCCAGCTTGAAGAAAGATGTAGCCGAGTTCGTGGCTAGATGTGCGGTTTGTCAGCAAGTCAAGGTTGACCATCAAAAGCCGGTAGGTACGTTGCAACCCCTGCTAATACCGCAGTGGAAATGGGATCATATAACCATGGATTTCGTAGTTGGTCTACCCAGGACAACTAGGAATCATGATTCCATTTGGGTAATAGTGGACAGATTGATGAAGTCTACCCATTTCATACCTGTAAAGACAACATATACAGCCGAGAAGGTCGCTCGGGTATATGTGGATGAAATAGTACGTTTGCACGGTGTGCCAGTGACGATAGTTTCTGACAGAGGTCCTCAGTTTATGAGTCATTTCTGGGAACAGTTGCACAGAGCATTCAGAACGCAGTTGAGGTTCAGTACCGCCTTCCACCCACAGACAGATGGATAGTCTGAGAGGACTATTTAGACTTTGGAGGATCTCCTTCGAGCTTCTGTTTTGCAGTTCCTGGGTAGTTTGGACATACATCTCAGTTTGATAGAATTTGCCTACAACAATAGTTATCAGTGGAGTGTTGACATGGCTCCTTATGAGGCCTTATATGGCAGGAAGGGCAGATCTCCTTTGTGTTGGTATGAGTCTGGTGAATATTAGTTTTTGGGTCCTGAGTTAGTACAGTAGACAACTGAAAAGATCAAATTGATACAACAATAGTTGAAAGAAGCGCAGGATAGGAAGAAGTCTTACGCAGACAATCGCCGATGACCTTTGGAGTTCCAGGTACGAAACAAAGTGTATCTTAAAGTCTCTCCGTGGAAAGGTGTGCTAAGGTTTGGCCGGAAGGGTAAGCTAGCACCCAGATTTATGGGGCCATACCCAATCATAGCGCGTATGAGCAAGGTAGCTTACGAGTTAGAGTTGCTGCCAGAGTTGCACATGTTACATCCAGTGTTCCATGTCATTATGCTGAAGAAAAGTCATCCAGATTCAGGAACAGTGATACAGCCGGTCGAGGTTGCGCTTGATGAAGATGTCACCTACGACGAAGGTCCTGTGACAATCCTCAACAGAAGAGTTAAGAAGCTGAAGAGGAAGGACCTGGTTCTTGTGAAGGTTCTTTGGCATCATCATGGCATTGAGGAAGCCACGTGGGAGCTTGAGGAAGAGATGAGGAGGAAGTATCCCTCGCTTTTCTCTTCAGATTTCGGGGACGAAATCCCTTTGTAGGGGGTTATCTTGTAAGGACCCCGACCTCCATTTAGGGCTTATCCTGTTTGCTTTGCTTAACACTGGTTCTTAGTTGTGTGCTAATCACCTTTAGTGGTTATTAGGGTTTGTTGGTGCTTTGTTGAGAGTTGGAGGTGCTACTCGCAATTAACCCAACTCTAGGGTTTGTGGGCAAGTTTGTCACCTTGTGAGGTGTTCCTCCCTCTCCTTGCTTCCTCTAGTGTTGAGAGGAAGGTTTGGGCATGTTGCTTGCATTCCTTTGGGCTTGGTTGAGCTTGTTGGGCCTTGCCTTTGCCTATTTGGACCTTGTGTCGGGAAAGAGAGCCCTGTGTCGGCCAGTGGTGTGTCGCCCAGGGTGTGTGTCGGCCATGGGGTGGGTTTGTGTCGGCCATGGTGTGGAGGCGTGTCGCCCATGGACCCCTTTGACCTCATTTGTGTCACTACTAGTGGACACTTGGTGCTTGATGCTTGCATGTGGCAATGACCTTGGACATGTGTTAGGGCATGTTAGAGTGGTGTCTTTGCCCATGGACAAGTGTCCCTAGGTGGGAGACACCTTGCCTTGTCTTTCCTTGGTTTCTCCTCCATCCCCTCCTACATATGTGTTTCCTTTCCCTTGCTAAGGATCCCTTTAGTTCCTTAGTCTCCCTCTCCCTTGGTGCACGACACCCCTCTTCTTTTGCAAGCTTGTCTGTGGTTTAAAGTCTTGGATGACATGATGTAGTGGTTGTGTTGGGTGATACACCCTGATCCTTGACCTTGTGACGGGCATCACACAATAGGTCCTTGCCTTGTGTCGGCCGATAGGCCATGGATAGGCTGGTTGAACGACAGGTTCTTGCCTCCCGTTTGAGTTGTGTCCTTGGGCATCATACCTTGGTGTTGGGTGTCACGGCATAGTGAGGACGCCCGATATAGTAATCCGTAGTAACCCTAGTTGTTGTACGACACAGTGATGCACAACGCATCGTTTCATGGCATAGGCTGAACCTGCACATTGTATGTGGATGCCCGTTGCACCTGATGAATGACACACTCATAAGCCAGTTGCCTGATAGACCTTGTGGCCGTTGTACCCTTGATACCTGACGCTATGTTGCACGATATGTCTCCTGGACATAGCTGCACATTATTCTTTTGACCGTTATGCCTTGGATGCCCGAAACCCTTGTGCTTGGCTGATATGTGCTGGTCTGCTTAACCGTTATGCGTTTGAGTGTTGGGTGATAGGGGAGAGTACCCTGCCCGATACTACCTTTGGTGAGGGTAGTGGGCACTTCTAGTGAGGGTCTTGTTCCTTATATGGAAAACCGATATGTTAGATGTTGTTCTTGTTGTCATGTTTGGTTAAGATGGTGACCCTTGTTATGCAATAATAGTGAGGTGTTTAATGGAATAGATCACATCTATGCATCTTGACATGACTTTCATATGGCTATGATTATCTTAAAATTATATGTAAAATGCTGAGTAAATAATAAGCATGAATGTTAAGCATATAATCATCAATATTGCCCTATGTTGATAATATAATTCTTCTGATAACCCATGATGATTGTGCATACTAACCATGCAGGTACAGATGCATAGCCAGGTAAAGGGCTATGAGGTATATATTCTTATGTAACACTGCTTTGATGGTTACTCATGATAATGAGATAGCATACATGATGTGTTTTGGTCTGAGGACCTAAGTTTGGCTAAAGTGTTTAAGAGGCAGTGGCATTATGTGATAAGGGATTTAGATCCCATGGCAATGTGATGATCCTTGAGATGGATCTAGATGATTGGCAAGAGGCCAAGTGATAACATGTAACATTGGATCCTTGTGATGGATCAGGATGATGTTTATTACAGTAAAAGCATGATATTGAGTTTCATATTGTTTATTCTTGTTATAGTTTGCATGTTATACAACTTGGTTGAATCTTGCAATCGTCATAAAAGATACTAACTAATCACAGTGGAACATATCATGTAGTTTTCCCTAGCCATAGATCCATCATCGTCAGGAGCTGGTGATGGTGAAACGGGTTCTCCTGCGGGTTAACCCGGAGCGCATATTGTTGAATATGCAAGGTTTATCCTAGCCTAAAATAGAGAGGGAATTGAGTGCAGCTGCGGTTGTAGACTCGGGATATGTATATGAGCATGGTGAACAGGCCCATGGCTCAGGATATGTGATGTGGGAGCATGAATGCGTTCATGGCTCAGAGCACGGTGAATAGGCTCGTGGCTTAGATTTTCTAGCACCGAGACCTGTACCGAGGCGGGCTAGGCAGAGGGTAGCCTATGGAACTGACCCTGTGGCTGAGGCCACTTAAGCACGAGACTGTGGTCCTGCTTTGGTTCTCGTGCACTGACCATGAGGTGGGAGGTCATGGAGTCCAGCTCTTCCATTGACCTTGTATGGCACCGGCTTGGGTTTTGCAACCGAGTGTTGGATTTGAGCGGTACGACTCACTTCCTCAGGGCATAATAATACGTAATTCAGCCATATAGTATTCACTGCTTAAGGTAAAACACGGAACATTGGTTGAGGCCTTGCTTGTGTAGTTAATATGGCTATACCTTGCAGTTACTTATACGTTCTTGTGTTATGTGATAAGACCTTATAAACCTTATCTTGTAAATCATGTTCCATAAACGAGATATTTGGTAATATGTCTCCCATACATCTGGTAAGCTTGATAGTATGCATAGCTTTTCTCTATAGAGTGCTCTTATATATCTTTATCAGTTATCGACTGTTGTTGCTTTATCTTTCTGTGGTTTTGTGGTTTCGGTGGGGAGTTATGTTTCTCGCTGGGACTGTGTGTCTCACCCCGCTGGTTTACACCCTTTTTAGGTGTTCGAGCTAGACGTGGTGGTGGTCGCGGAGTTGCGGCCGAGCAGTAAGACGAGCTATAGAAGGCAAGTGAGGGACATGTTGTTGTTTTGGTTTCTTTGTAGTAGAGTCTTAGAGTCATCCATGTACTCTCAGGTCCTTTGAGGCGTTTTGATGTTGTTTCACGATATATAGCTGATGATGTTTTGTATATACTGTTGTTGGCCGGATGTGGGCCATTCTGTATGTATAAATAGGTGATGAACTCATGTGATGGCTGGACAGCTAATCTCCTAAGCTGTGGACACGTATCAAGACTTGTATATGTTTATATAACATGTTTCCTTGCAGGATGAGGACCCAAATGTAATAGTTTCTCAGTTATTCTGCTTTCTGCAATCGGTTTTATTTAACCCGTATTTTTGGTAATCTGTGGTTTATGGTGATTTTTGCACGTTTTCGTGTAACACCTCGTTGTCTATGTGATAGTGGGATGTGTTGCCACATTTAGAGACATGTTAAAGATATAAGCCATATCCAAACATGTGTAAGCAAGTTAGTAATGCATTATGAAAGCAGTAAAAATAGTTTTTGAGCAAGAGTGTGAAAAGAATTACAAAATACCACTTTTAACTCAAAAACCACATTATAGTGCACACTAACTTGACGAAAACAATTTATGAATGGCTAAAAGAAATAAAATCTTTACCTTTGTTCTTACCATTCCTTTTCTACTTGTTGTCGCCCTCTACACATCTCACCGTTCTTCTTACATGTGGATTGATAAGTCAACTTACAATTTAATAGCCCAAGTCAATCCTGAAAACTACTAGAGGGGGGTGAATAGAGTTTTATAAAGATTTTAATAATAATTTAAACTCAAACAACCACAATGAAGATATTGGACAAGGAGACACAGGATTTAGAGTGGTTCCAACTATAGCAAATACTATAGCCGTCAGTCCACTACCCGGTTGCTTACCCAACTGGGATTTGAAAAGAAATTTATTTTATTACCTCGCAAGGACTTTACATAAAATACAATTTCTTTTCCCAAACCCTTCAAGCAGCCTTCACCTAGAAGTAATCGCCCAACCTTGAAGCAGCCTTCCCTTGAAGTAGATGCACCAACTCCCGTTGCACCAGCCTTCTGAAGTAGCTTCCCTTGCGATAGCCTTCTTGAAGTAGCTTGAAGTCCCCTTCTCCACCTGAGAAGTCAACCCTCTCCAATCTGCAGCCTCCAACCCTAGGAGTAGCAAGGAGAGTACAAATAATAAAAAGGAACAAGAAAGAAAAAGGAAATTACAACTTATCCTTTAAGCCCAAGGCTTGATATGCCTAGATAAAGCGTATAGATCTCCTAACCAAGTGTGTGAACTTGTGATTGTTGTGGGTAGGAGATTCTAGCCTATAGGACACGAAATTGAGCTAAGGAGAAAGTATGCCAATGATCACAGTGCTCAAATTGCTTGCAATAGATTGCTCAAGTATGCTCAAGTGTATTCTCAAGTGTAACAAGTGAATTCTAGTGTCCTATGGCTTGTCCTATTTATAGGAATGGCCTAAGTATGCTTAAGGACGTTCTAGACAACTTCTAGGGGTTTCTAAGTGCTTAACTAGCCGTTAGGTACAAAGTTGTTGCTTTAACAACGGCTAATTAATTTATTCTGCAGTTGCTGTCAGAGACCATCTCGGTCGACAAATGGTCGACCGAGACACCTACTCGGTCGAACTTTTGTCGACCGACAGGCTTTCTGGAACAAGTGATTTGCAACGTCTTTCTTCAACTGCCAACTAACTTGTCTGTTGTGTCTAACGGCTACTTTGGATCTTTCTCGGTCGAGAAGATTGTCGACCGAGAGTGTCTCGGTCGAGGAGTTTGTCGACCGAGAATGATCATGTTTCAAGATTTCAATTTAGGCACTAATTATATGTGTGAGTGTGCATAAATGATCCTATTTAAATGGGATGACATGTCTAACTATGGTGTTTGGCTAGGGAAAATCTAACGCTTGATTTACATGCAATTCTAAGTACTTGTACATTATATATTTGTACAAGTTTTTACAACAATGATTACATTGCATGAAAATATAAACATTTTAGCTTGTGGATTTTCCCTAGTTGCTTTGCCATCCATCTTAGTCCTGCACACTCAAGTAGCTCGTTAGATTAATAAAAATGAAATGTTTGTCATAATCAAAACAAAGGGATTTATAGATGTCTATTTAGCCAACAATCTCCCCCTTTTTGAAGATGACAAACATTTCCAAAATATAAATAAAGGAAATATAAAACATATGAGTTTCATACCTTTAGATTACCTTGTGTAGCTTTTTCTCTTGTGTATAAAATGTGTGCTTATTATTCCCCATGAATTATGGAACATGAAATCCAGATCATTTGGGAATATAGCAACTTTCAATGTAAAGCCAAGAGTTTATTTATGAAACTCATTAATTGAGTTTTACATAATTTCGAAATTTTAGTTTTATATTTATCTCTCCCCCTTTGTCATTTCAAAAAGATAACCGTTTAAGAATAAAAACTCCCCCTTAATTAGATATCCCATCAAATCTAATGAAAAGAAAAGATGTCCATTTAAAAGCCAAAAATGTAAACAAGAGTTTTTGTTTAAGTAGCACAAATGTCAAAGAAAACATCCTCCAAAGGAGTGATAAGCAATTGCTTCCTAATGTTGTTAAAATGATCTAGTGGAAGCGGTTTTGTAAAAATATCAGCCAATTGATCTTCCGTATCAACATGATGAAGGGAAACGTGATTTTTTGAGATGTGATCCCTTAAAAAATGATGACGGATTTCAATATGTTTAGCTCGGCTGTGTAAAATAGGATTGTGTGCTAAGTTAATGGCGCTCGTGTTGTCACAAAAAATAGGTGTAGATGTCAGATTAAAACCATAATCGCTTAACACCTGTTGCATATAAAGCACTTGAGCACAACAAGACCCGGCTGCCATATATTCAGCTTCAGTTGTAGATAGGGCAACCGTATTTTGTTTCTTGCTGAACCAAGATACTAAAGCTCTCCCTAATAAGAAACAGCCACCACTAGTACTCTTGCGATCAAGTCGACAACCAGCATAATCCGCATCAGTATAAGCTTTAAAATCTAAGGATTGTCCTTTTGGATACCATAAACCAAAGCAAGTAGAACCGGCTAGATAACGAAGAATTCGTTTGACTGCTAGAAAATGAGAATGCATAGGTTGTGATTGAAATCGAGCACAAAGACCAACAGAAAACATAATGTCCGGTCTAGAAGCCGTTAAGTAAAGCAAACTACCAATCATGGCTCTATATAAGGAATCATCAATAGGTTCCCCATTTTCATCCTTATCAATTTTGACAGAAGTAGCCATAGGAGTAGTAGCATGTTTGCATTGATCCATCCCAAAACGTTTTAAGAGTTCTTTAGTATATTTTTCTTGGCTTATGAAAATTCCTGCAGGTGTTTGCTTAATTTGAAAACCAAGAAAGAAAGTTAGTTCACCCATGAGGCTCATTTCAAATTCTTTTTGCATAATATCACTAAATTGTGTGCACAATGAATCATTTGAAGCTCCAAAAATAATGTCATCAACATATATTTGCACAACTAGGAAATCAGATGTATATGTTTTGAAAAATAAAGTAGAATCTGAATTTCCAATAGAAAAGCCATTATCAAAAAGATATGTTTTGAGCCTTTCATACCAATTCCTAGGTGCTTGTTTTAAACCATAAAGTCCTTTCTTAAGTTTATAAACATAGTCACCTTTTTCCGGTATTTCAAAGCCAGGTGGTTGGGCAACATAAACTTCTTCTTGAATAATGCCATTTAGAAATGCACTTTTGACATCCATTTGATAGAGCTTAATGTTTTTATGGGCAGCAATAGCTAGTAACATCCTAATAGCTTCAAGTCTAGCTACGGGTGCATATGTTTCATCAAAATCTATTCCTTCTTGTTGATTATATCCTTGTGCTACTAACCGAGCTTTATTCCTTATTACTTCTCCTGACTCATTTAGCTTGTTCCTAAAAACCCATTTAGTTCCTATTATGGTTTTATCTTGTGGTTTAGGAACTAAATCCCATACATCATTTTTAGTGAATTGATTCAATTCTTCTTGCATGGCTATTATCCAATAATCATCCTTAAGAGCTTCGGATATCTTTTTAGGTTCAATGATAGAAACAAAAGCCATGTTTGCTACATCTTTGAAGGAAGACCGAGTCTTGACTTTATCATTTGGATCTCCAATAATTAGTTCTTGGGGATGATCCTTGATAAGCCTAGGTGTAGGTTGTGTTTCAACTTGGGGATTGGATGTAGTAGCTTTTTCATTATCATTTGGTATGGTTAAATTTTCAAATTGATTAGTGAGATCAGTAATTTCTAGATTTTCAGATTTTGACTCCTCATGAAAAGAAACATGAATGGATTCCTCAACTTTTCTAGAGATAGTGTTATATACTCTAAAAGCTTTGCTAGAGGTGGAATATCCCAAAAAGAATGCTTTGTGTGATTTAGAATCAAACTTGTCTCTATCATCTTTGGTATTTAAAATGTAGCATGTGGAGCCAAAGGTATGAAAATAGTCAACTCTAGGTTTCTTAGAATGTATGAGTTCATATGGAGTTTTCTTTAAATAAGAGTGAACAGTTACTCTATTTAGCACATAGCATGCAGTGTTTACAGCTTCAGCCCAAAAGGTTTTGGGTGTGTTATGTTCAAGCATCATAGTTCTAGCCATTTCTTGTAGTGATCGATTTTTCCTTTCAACTATACCATTTTGCTGTGGGGTGCGTGGAGCAGAAAAATTATGAGTGTATCCTTGAGATGTACAAAACTCTTCAAATGTATGATTTTCAAATTCCCCACCATGATCACTTCTAATGGTACATATTTTATTTTGTAAGAGATTTTCAATCTTTGAACAAAATTGCATAAAAACATTAATAGTATCATCTTTAGTTGCAATAAAATGTACCCATGTATATCTACTATAATCATCAACAATCACAAAGCAGTATCTCTTACCACCAATTGATTGTGTCCTCATTGGTCCAAATAGATCCATATGAATTAATTCTAATGATCTACTGGTGCTAAGTACATGTTTTGATTTGAAAGATGTTTTGGTTTGCTTTCCCATCGTGCATATTTCACAGTTTTCACTTTGATCAAAAGATAAAGTAGGCAATCCGCGAACAAGATCATATTTCACTAACTTTTTGATAACATGTGAACTAGCATGTCCTAGCTTTTTATGCCATATTTGTAAGGTATTGTCATTTGCTAGCAAGCATTTTCCTACTACTATTTTCATAGAGTTAGGTTTAAGAATATAAAGATTACCAACTCTATTTCCTTCATAAACAACATTTGTAGTATTTTCTATTAATAACTTGCAGCAGGTTTTGTTAAATAACACATCATAACCACTATCACATAATTGGCTAACACTTATTAAGTTATGGTGCAAACCATCAACAAGTAGAACATTCTTAATTTCAAGGTTTGTACCAACATTACCTATTCCAACGATTTTGCCCTTACCATTGTCTCCAAAAGTGACTGTTCCACTTTTCTTTTCTTCAAAAGTTTGGAATGCATCCTTGTTTCCGGTCATATGTTTGGAACATCCACTGTCAACCACCCATTCCTGCATTAAAATGTAGATTTTGGTACCCATGTGATGGTCCGATATGGTTAGAATCATTTAAATACAGATTTGTATAAAAGTTCTGAAACAGAAGTCCAGTCGGTCGACAATTGTTCGACCGACATATGTCTCGGTCGACAATTTGTCGATCGAGAAGGTTACTGTATTACAATCAAAGATACGCAGAACTTTGCTCGGTTGACCAATGTTCGACCGAAATAGGTGCTGTAAATTTTGATTTGTTAAAGTCATCCAGTCGGTCGACAATACTTCGACCGATCTAAAGCTCGGTCGACAATACTTCGACCGACAAGGTTTCTGTTTTAGTACAACAATGCAGAAAAATAATAACAATATGCATGACACCTTTTGTTTAGTTGAGATAAGACAATGTAAATAGCAAAATAAAGCATTTGGTCATATCTCAACTATATTCCATTCTACTAAGTTTGGGGTTTTGGGATCCAAACTAAGTCAGACTCCTTAGTCTTGTAGGGGCATGAAAAGGAATAGTGTCCAAGGCGTAAGCAGAAATGGCAAGTAATAGAATCAACTTCATTTCTCTTTCTAGCCATTGTGTTCTTAGGTACAAACCTAGTTTGAGTTCTTTTGGGTTGATTTTTCTTCGGAGCATATCCCACACCTTTTCTTCCATTGTAAACAGTGCCAACTTTTAGTATGTTATCAAGTATATCTTTTCTTCTTAACTCATACAGTTCTCTTTGTAACATAGCAATGTCATTCATTTTCTTGTGTAGATCTTTTCTTGCTTGATCTAAATCAGAAAATAATGAGTCCTTTTCCTTTACAAGATTATCATAGTTCAAATGGTTACACAAAATAGGCTGAGTTTGAAAATCTTGTAGTTTAGCTAACAATTCAGTCTTTTCTTTAGAAAGAAGATCAACATTTGTTTCTAAAGTGAGTAGCTTTCTAGTACAATCATCTAAAGATGTTTTTAAAGATAGATTCTCAAGATCAGTGTTGTTCTTTTCAGAGGAAAGTTCATCTAATTTGGCAATGAGCTCATCATTTGATTTTATAGCCTTCTTTAGTTTCTTCTTGGCATCAATATATTTATCATGAGTTTCTTGTAAATTAGTAACTAACTCCTCTTTAGGAAGATCAATTAGGCTTACCTCTTGAGAGTCTTCATTGTCTTCTCTAGCCATTAGACATTCCACCTCTTCTCCGCTTTCACTCTCACTTGACTCATCCCATGCAGCTTTATAGGCTTTTTCTCCTTTCTTCTTGTGTGAGCTTTTCTTTCCCTTCTTTGCTTTGGGACATTCATTTTTGAAATGCCCTTTCTTCCCACATTCAAAGCATCTAGGAGGGGTAGAAGAACTAGAAATTTTGTTAGTTTTAAACCTTTTGTATTTCTTACCGTTGACGATCAAGGCTTCTTCTCCTTCTTCTTCACTTGACTCCTCACTTTCTTGTGTGACGACTTTTGAAGCTTTGAGAGCCACATCCTTCTTCTTTCCATTTTGACGTTCACGTTCTCTTCTTTCTTCCTCTTCTAGATCTGCTTCATGAGCTTCTAAATTGCCGATGAGTTGCTCCATTTTGAGTCGAGTGAGGTCGTTTGCTTCTTCAATGGCTGTCACCTTTGGCTTGTATTTTGGAGGAAGTGATCGAAGGATTTTTGATACTTGATCTTCCTCAAGGACAGGTTTTCCTAGGGCACTTAAACCATTAACAGTGATAGAGAATTTTGAAAACATTTCACTAATAGATTCATTAGGATCCATACGAAAATGTTCAAGCTTCGTTTTAAGCAAGCTAATTTTAGAATTTTTAACTTGGACTGTACCCTCATAGGTTATGGACAGTCTATGCCAACTATCATAAGCTGTATCACAATTTGATATTCTATTAAATTCTCCTACCGAAATAGAACAATATAAGATGCTTACAGCTTTTGCATTCATTTGGGCTAATTTTACCGTGTTTGCATCCCATTCCGCAAATTCATTTTGAGGTAGCATGTATGGAGTGGACACCATTCTCCAGAGATCCCAGTTGATTCCTTGGAAATAGAATTGCATCCTTCTCTTCCAATATTGGTAGTTTGTCCCATCAAATGCTGGGGGCCTAGCAACAAGTGTCCCTTCAATGTTAAGGTTGTTGAGCACTCCATCACCCATTTCTTCAAGACCTTGTTAGGGTTCCTTGAAGCCTAGCTCTGATACCAACTGAAAACTACTAGAGGGGGGGTGAATAGAGTTTTATAAAGATTTTAATAATAATTTAAACTCAAACAACCACAATGAAGATATTGGACAAGGAGACACAGGATTTAGAGTGGTTCCAACTATAGCAAATACTATAGCCGTCAGTCCACTACCCGGTTGCTTACCCAACCGGGATTTGAAAAGAAATTTATTTTATTACCTCGCAAGGACTTTACATAAAATACAATTTCTTTTCCCAAACCCTTCAAGCAGCCTTCACCTAGAAGTAATCGCCCAACCTTGAAGCATCCTTCCCTTGAAGTAGATGCACCAACTCCCGTTGCACCAGTCTTCTGAAGTAGCTTCCCTTGCGATAGCCTTCTTGAAGTAGCTTGAAGTCCCCTTCTCCACCTGAGAAGTCAACCCTCTCCAATCTGCAGCCTCCAACCCTAGGAGTAGCAAGGAGAGTACAAATAATAAAAAGGAACAAGAAAGAAAAAGGAAATTACAACTTATCCTTTAAGCCCAAGGCTTGATATGCCTAGATAAAGCGTATAGATCTCCTAACCAAGTGTGTGAACTTTTGATTGCTGTGGGTAGGAGATTCTAGCCTATAGGACACGAAATTGAGCTAAGGAGAAAGTATGCCAATGATCACAGTGCTCAAATTGCTTGCAATAGATTGCTCAAGTATGCTCAAGTGTATTCTCAAGTGTAACAAGTGAATTCTAGTGTCCTATGGCTTATCCTATTTATAGGAATGGCCTAAGTATGCTTAAGGACGTTCTAGACAACTTCTAGGGGTTTCTAAGTGCTTAACTAGCCGTTAGGTACAAAGTTGTTGCTTTAACAACGGCTAATTAATTTATTCTACAGTTGCTGTCAGAGACCATCTCGGTCGACAAATGGTCGACTGAGACACCTACTCGGTCGAACTTTTGTCGACCGACAGGCTTTCTGGAACAAGTGATTTGCAACGTCTTTCTTCAACTACCAACTAACTTGTCTGTTGTGTCTAACGGCTACTTTGGATCTTTCTCGGTCGAGAAGATTATCGACCGAGAGTGTCTCGGTCGAGGAGTTTGTCGACCGAGAATGATCCTGTTTCAAGATTTCAATTTAGGCACTAATTATATGTGTGAGTGTGCATAAATGATCCTATTTAAATGGGATGACATGTCTAACTATAGTGTTTGGCTAGGGAAAATCTAACACTTGATTTACATGCAATTCTAAGTACTTGTACATTATATATTTGTACAAGTTTTTACAACAATGATTACATTGCATGAAAATATAAACATTTTAGCTTGTGGATTTCCCTAGTTGCTTTGCCATCCATCTTAGTCCTGCACACTCAAGTAGCTCGTTAGATTAATAAAAATGAAATGTTTGTCATAATCAAAACAAAGGGATTTATAGATGTCTATTTAGCCAACAATCTCCCCCTTTTTGAAGATGACAAACATTTCCAAAATATAAATAAAGGAAATATAAAACATATGAGTTTCATACCTTTAGATTACCTTGTGTAGCTTTTTCTCTTGTGTATAAAATGTGTGCTTATTATTCCCCATGAATTATGGAACATGAAATCCAGATCATTTGGGAATATAGCAACTTTCAATGTAAAGCCAAGAGTTTATTTATGAAACTCATTAATTGAGTTTTACATAATTTCGAAATTTTAGTTTTATATTTATCTCTCCCCCTTTGTCATTTCAAAAAGATAACCGTTTAAGAATAAAAACTCCCCCTTAATTAGATATCCCATCAAATCTAATGAAAAGAAAAGATGTCCATTTAAAAGCCAAAAATGTAAACAAGAGTTTTTGTTTAAGTAGCACAAATGTCAAAGAAAACATCCTCCAAAGGAGTGATAAGCAATTGCTTCCTAATGTTGTTAAAATGATCTAGTGGAAGCGGTTTTGTAAAAATATCAGCCAATTGATCTTCCGTATCAACATGATGAAGGGAAACGTGATTTTTTGAGATGTGATCCCTTAAAAAATGATGACGGATTTCAATATGTTTAGCTCGGCTGTGTAAAATAGGATTGTGTGCTAAGTTAATGGCGCTCGTGTTGTCACAAAAAATAGGTGTAGATGTCAGATTAAAACCATAATCGCTTAACACCTGTTGCATATAAAGCACTTGAGCACAACAAGACCCGGCTGCCATATATTCAGCTTCAGTTGTAGATAGGGCAACCGTATTTTGTTTCTTGCTGAACCAAGATACTAAAGCTCTCCCTAATAAGAAACAGCCACCACTAGTACTCTTGCGATCAAGTCGACAACCTGCATAATCCGCATCAGTATAAGCTTTAAAATCTAAGGATTGTCCTTTTGGATACCATAAACCAAAGGAAGTAGTACCGGCTAGATAACGAAGAATTCGTTTGACTGCTAGAAAATGAGAATGCATAGGTTGTGATTGAAATCGAGCACAAAGACCAACAGAAAACATAATGTCCGGTCTAGAAGCCGTTAAGTAAAGTAAACTACCAAACATGGCTCTATATAAGGAATCATCAATAGGTTCCCCATTTTCATCCTTATCAATTTTGACAGAAGTAGCCATAGGAGTAGTAGCATGTTTGCATTGATCCATCCCAAAACGTTTTAAGAGTTCTTTAGTATATTTTTCTTGTCTTATGAAAATTCCTGCAGGTGTTTGCTTAATTTGAAAACCAAGAAAGAAAGTTAGTTCACCCATGAGGCTCATTTCAAATTCTTTTTGCATAATATCACTAAATTGTGTGCACAATGAATCATTTGAAGCTCCAAAAATAATGTCATCAACATATATTTGCACAACTAGGAAATCATATGTATATGTTTTGAAAAATAAAGTAGAATCTGAATTTCCAATAGAAAAGCCATTATCAAAAAGATATGTTTTGAGCCTTTCATACCAATTCCTAGGTGCTTGTTTTAAACCATAAAGTCCTTTCTTAAGTTTATAAACATAGTCACCTTTTTCCGGTATTTCAAAGCCAGGTGGTTGGGCAACATAAACTTCTTCTTGAATAATGCCATTTAGAAATGCACTTTTGACATCCATTTGATAGAGCTTAATGTTTTTATGGGCAGCAATAGCTAGTAACATCCTAATAGCTTCAAGTCTAGCTACGGGTGCATATGTTTCATCAAAATCTATTCCTTCTTGTTGATTATATCCTTGTGCTACTAACCGAGCTTTATTCCTTATTACTTCTCCTGACTCATTTAGCTTGTTCCTAAAAACCCATTTAGTTCCTATTATGGTTTTATCTTGTGGTTTAGGAACTAAATCCCATACATCATTTTTAGTGAATTGATTCAATTCTTCTTGCATGGCTATTATCCAATAATCATCCTTAAGAGCTTCGGATATCTTTTTAGGTTCAATGATAGAAACAAAAGCCATGTTTGCTACATCTTTGAAGGAAGACCGAGTCTTGACTTTATCATTTGGATCTCCAATAATTAGTTCTTGGGGATGATCCTTGATAAGCCTAGGTGTAGGTTGTGTTTCAACTTGGGGATTGGATGTAGTAGCTTTTTCATTATCATTTGGTATGGTTAAATTTTCAAATTGATTAGTGAGATCAGTAATTTCTAGATTTTCAGATTTTGACTCCTCATGAAAAGAAACATGAATGGATTCCTCAACTTTTCTAGAGATAGTGTTATATACTCTAAAAGCTTTGCTAGAAGTGGAATATCCCAAAAAGAATGCTTTGTGTGATTTAGAATCAAACTTGTCTCTATCATCTTTGGTATTTAAAATGTAGCATGTGGAGCCAAAGGTATGAAAATAGTCAACTCTAGGTTTCTTAGAATGTATGAGTTCATATGGAGTTTTCTTTAAATAAGAGTGAACAGTTACTCTATTTAGCACATAGCATGCAGTGTTTACAGCTTCAGCCCAAAAGGTTTTGGGTGTGTTATGTTCAAGCATCATAGTTCTAGCCATTTCTTGTAGTGATCGATTTTTCCTTTCAACTATACCATTTTGCTGTGGGGTGCGTGGAGCAGAAAAATTATGAGTGTATCCTTGAGATGTACAAAACTCTTCAAATGTATGATTTTCAAATTCCCCACCATGATCACTTCTAATGGTACATATTTTATTTTGTAAGAGATTTTCAATCTTTGAACAAAATTGCATAAAAACATTAATAGTATCATCTTTAGTTGCAATAAAATGTACCCATGTATATCTACTATAATCATCAACAATCACAAAGCAGTATCTCTTACCACCAATTGATTGTGTCCTCATTGGTCCAAATAGATCCATATGAATTAATTCTAATGATCTACTGGTGCTAAGTACATGTTTTGATTTGAAAGATGTTTTGGTTTGCTTTCCCATCGTGCATATTTCACAGTTTTCACTTTGATCAAAAGATAAAGTAGGCAATCCGCGAACAAGATCATATTTCACTAACTTTTTGATAACATGTGAACTAGCATGTCCTAGCTTTTTATGCCATATTTGTAAGGTATTGTCATTTGCTAGCAAGCATTTTCCTACTACTGTTTTCATAGAGTTAGGTTTAAGAATATAAAGATTACCAACTCTATTTCCTTCATAAACAACATTTGTAGTATTTTCTATTAATAACTTGCAGCAGGTTTTGTTAAATAACACATCATAACCACTATCACATAATTGGCTAACACTTATTAAGTTATGGTGCAAACCATCAACAAGTAGAACATTCTTAATTTCAAGGTTTGTACCAACATTACCTATTCCAACGATTTTGCCCTTACCATTGTCTCCAAAAGTGACTGTTCCACTTTTCTTTTCTTCAAAAGTTTGGAATGCATCCTTGTTTCCGGTCATATGTTTGGAACATCCACTGTCAACCACCCATTCCTGCATTAAAATGTAGATTTTGGTACCCATGTGATGGTCCGATATGGTTAGAATCATTTAAATACAGATTTGTATAAAAGTTCTGAAACAGAAGTCCAGTCGGTCGACAATTGTTCGACCGACATATGTCTCGGTCGACAATTTGTCGATCGAGAAGGTTATTGTATTACAATCAAAGATACGCAGAACTTTGCTCGGTTGACCAATGTTCGACCGAAATAGGTGCTGTAAATTTTGATTTGTTAAAGTCATCCAGTCGGTCGACAATACTTCGACCGATCTAAAGCTCGGTCGACAATACTTCGACCGACAAGGTTTCTGTTTTAGTACAACAATGCAGAAAAATAATAACAATATGCATGACACCTTTTGTTTAGTTGAGATAAGACAATGTAAATAGCAAAATAAAGCATTTGGTCATATCTCAACTATATTCCATTCTACTAAGTTTGGGGTTTTGGGATCCAAACTAAGTCGGACTCCTTAGTCTTGTAGGGGCATGAAAAGGAATAGTGTCCAAGGCGTAAGCAGAAATGGCAAGTAATAGAATCAACTTCATTTCTCTTTCTAGCCATTGTGTTCTTAGGTACAAACCTAGTTTGAGTTCTTTTGGGTTGATTTTTCTTCGGAGCATATCCCACACCTTTTCTTCCATTGTAAACAGTGCCAACTTTTAGTATGTTATCAAGTATATCTTTTCTTCTTAACTCATACAGTTCTCTTTGTAACATAGCAATGTCATTCATTTTCTTGTGTAGATCTTTTCTTGCTTGATCTAAATCAGAAAATAATGAGTCCTTTTCCTTTACAAGATTATCATAGTTCAAATGGTTACACAAAATAGGCTGAGTTTGAAAATCTTGTAGTTTAGCTAACAATTCAGTCTTTTCTTTAGAAAGAATATCAACATTTGTTTCTAAAGTGAGTAGCTTTCTAGTACAATCATCTAAAGATGTTTTTAAAGATAGATTCTCAAGATCAGTGTTGTTCTTTTCAGAGGAAAGTTCATCTAATTTGGCAATGAGCTCATCATTTGATTTTATAGCCTTCTTTAGTTTCTTCTTGGCATCAATATATTTATCATGAGTTTCTTGTAAATTAGTAACTAACTCCTCTTTAGGAAGATCAATTAGGCTTACCTCTTGAGAGTCTTCATTGTCTTCTCTAGCCATTAGACATTCCACCTCTTCTCCGCTTTCACTCTCACTTGACTCATCCCATGCAGCTTTATAGGCTTTTTCTCCTTTCTTCTTGTGTGAGCTTTTCTTTCCCTTCTTTGCTTTGGGACATTCATTTTTGAAATGCCCTTTCTTCCCACATTCAAAGCATCTAGGAGGGGTATAAGAACTAGAAATTTTGTTAGTTTTAAACCTTTTGTATTTCTTACCGTTGACGATCAAGGCTTCTTCTCCTTCTTCTTCACTTGACTCCTCACTTTCTTGTGTGACGACTTTTGAAGCTTTGAGAGCCACATCCTTCTTCTTTCCATTTTGACGTTCACGTTCTCTTCTTTCTTCCTCTTCTAGATCTGCTTCATGAGCTTCTAAATTGCCGATGAGTTGCTCCATTTTGAGTCGAGTGAGGTCGTTTGCTTCTTCAATGGCTGTCACCTTTGGCTTGTATTTTGGAGGAAGTGATCAAAGGATTTTTGATACTTGATCTTCCTCAAGGACAGGTTTTCCTAGGGCACTTAAACCATTAACAATGATAGAGAATTTTGAAAACATTTCACTAATAGATTCATTAGGATCCATACGAAAATGTTCAAGCTTCGTTTTAAGCAAGCTAATTTTAGAATTTTTAACTTGGACTGTACCCTCATAGGTTATGGACAGTCTATGCCAAATATCATAAGTTGTATCACAATTTGATATTCTATTAAATTCTCCTACCAAAATAGAAAAATATAAGATGCTTACAGCTTTTGCATTCATTTGGGCTAATTTTACCGTGTTTGCATCCCATTCCGCAAATTCATTTTGAGGTAGCATGTATGGAGTGGACACCATTCTCCAAAGATCCCAGTTGATTCCTTGGAAATAGAATTGCATCCTTCTCTTCCAATATTGGTAGTTTGTCCCATCAAATGCTGGGGGCCTAGCAACAAGTGTCCCTTCAATGTTAAGGTTGTTGAGCACTCCATCACCCATTTCTTCAAGACCTTGTTAGGGTTCCTTGAAGCCTAGCTCTGATACCAACTGAAAACTACTAGAGGGGGGGTGAATAGAGTTTTATAAAGATTTTAATAATAATTTAAACTCAAACAACCACAATGAAGATATTGGATAAGGAGACACAGGATTTAGAGTGGTTCCAACTATAGCAAATACTATAGCCGTCAGTCCACTACCCGGTTGCTTACCCAACCGGGATTTGAAAAGAAATTTATTTTATTACCTCGCAAGGACTTTACATAAAATACAATTTCTTTTCCCAAACCCTTCAAGCAGCCTTCACCTAGAAGTAATCGCCCAACCTTGAAGCAGCCTTCCCTTGAAGTAGATGCACCAACTCCCGTTGCACCAGCCTTCTGAAGTAGCTTCCCTTGCGATAGCCTTCTTGAAGTAGCTTGAAGTCCCCTTCTCCACCTGAGAAGTCAACCCTCTCCAATCTGCAGCCTCCAACCCTAGGAGTAGCAAGGAGAGTACAAATAATAAAAAGGAACAAGAAAGAAAAAGGAAATTACAACTTATCCTTTAAGCCCAAGGCTTGATATGCCTAGATCAAGCGTATAGATCTCCTAACCAAGTGTGTGAACTTGTGATTGCTGTGGGTAGGAGATTCTAGCCTATAGGACACGAAATTGAGCTAAGGAGAAAGTATGCCAATGATCACAGTGCTCAAATTGCTTGCAATAGATTGCTCAAGTATGCTCAAGTGTATTCTCAAGTGTAACAAGTGAATTCTAGTGTCCTATGGCTTGTCCTATTTATAGGAATGGCCTAAGTATGCTTAAGGACGTTCTAGACAACTTCTAGGGGTTTCTAAGTGCTTAACTAGCCGTTAGGTACAAAGTTGTTGCTTTAACAACGGCTAATTAATTTATTCTGCAGTTGCTGTCAGAGACCATCTCGGTCGACAAATGGTCGACCGAGACACCTACTCGGTCGAACTTTTGTCGACCGACAGGCTTTCTGGAACAAGTGATTTGCAACGTCTTTCTTCAACTGCCAACTAACTTGTCTGTTGTGTCTAACGGCTACTTTGGATCTTTCTCGGTCGAGAAGATTGTCGACTGAGAGTATCTCAGTCGAGGAGTTTGTCGACCGAGAATGATCCTGTTTCAAGATTTCAATTTAGGCACTAATTATATGTGTGAGTGTGCATAAATGATCCTATTTAAATGGGATGACATGTCTAACTATGGTGTTTGGCTAGGGAAAATCTAACGCTTGATTTACATGCAATTCTAAGTACTTGTACATTATATATTTGTACAAGTTTTTACAACAATGATTACATTGCATGAAAATATAAACATTTTAGCTTGTGGATTTTCCCTAGTTGCTTTGCCATCCATCTTAGTCATGCACACTCAAGTAGCTCGTTAGATTAATAAGAATGAAATGTTTGTCATAATCAAAACAAAGGGATTTATAGATGTCTATTTAGCCAACAAATCCATTTGCAAATACCTACAAGAAGAAAGATGAAATAGTCCGTAATCATGTTTTTGGGTCTGGAGGGGTTAGCTTAGCAACCCAAGTCCGATTTCTCTTGAGTGCTTTCCTAAAATGACAACAAGTAGACTAATGACTAATATCATTACAATAGTTGCATGTTCCCATAGTCTTGGAACTAGAGGATTCTCCATGGAAGATTGGAAGTCATTTACCTTTATTGCTCCTTTGACTACCATCATATGCTAAATCATGTCTACTAATTTGTTTAGTAGTGTGGTGTAGGATATCATTAAGATTCCTTTTACCAACTAAGAATCTTTACAAAGAAGATCTCAAACTATCATTATCATACATAAGGGAAGCAACAGTAGAAGATAGATGATTTATATTTTCTCTAACATGCAAAAGATCATTTTGTAAGCAAAGAGCTTTAGTTAAATAAGAATATCTATCAATATGAAGAGCAACAACATTATTCTATCTACTAGTAGAACTAGAACAAGATTCAATCACATTGATTTTAACAAGCAAGGAGGCATTTTCTATTTAAAGCAAAGTAATCTTAAAAAGACAAGTACAATTTTCAGATTCTAATCCTTGAAAAATAAAATCATTATCCTTGTTTTCAGATTTAAGAACATGAATATCATACATCAAAGAATCAATAATTAAAGTATGCTCTTCTTTAGAACTAGGCATAAGAGGTCGAGCTTCTAGAGATCTAATCTTATCAAGCAAACTAGCATTTTCAAGTTTAAGAGATTCTACTTGGCTAAGACAGTCATTTTTATCATCAAGCAAGCAAGTATTAGCATGTTCAAGATCATCTAATTCTACATGCATATTATCAATAATTCTAGCAAGCTTTTTCCTTTTCCTTTTAGAAGATTTAAGAGAGGCATGAGTAGCATTAATGATAGCAATTAAGGGTTTTTTTATCTGAAGAGTTTAGATTTACCTCGTTTAGAGTTGCATCATTTGAGTCTTTTCTTGAAGAAGCCATAAGAGCAAAATGGCATTCTCCTTCAACACTAGATCTTGAGTTTGATCCTCAACTTGAATCTTCACTTGAGCTTGAGTTGGAGGAGTCACTTGAGCTTGAGTGCTATTTCTCCTTCTTCATGTACTTCTCTTCTCTTTCCTTTTGATAATGTGTCTTCTTGCCTTGTAGACAATCTATCTTGAAGTGACCCTTCTTTCCACACTTGAGGCACTGGATGGAGGAGAAATTCTTGCCTTTGTAGAATCTACCCTTAGAGTACATGGAATCTTCTTCAATATGAGAGGATGGAGAGGCTTGTTCCATAATAACTTCAATTGGAGCCTTGATTCAACCTTCTTCATTCTCTTTAGCTCTTTCTCCTCTTGTCTTTCAATTTCTTCTCTTTTGTCAAGTGTGGCTTCATGGGCTTGTAGATTTCCAATGAGCTCTTCAATGGGGATATCATCAAGAGACTTTACTTCTTCAACGGAAGTCACCTTGGGTTCCCATCTCTTGGGGAGAGTTCTAAGGATCTTTGAGTTGATCTCTCCTCTACTCATAAGATGTCCTAGAACAGCAAGACCATTCACAATGGTGTTGAGCCTTGAGTACATGTTGGCTATCTTCTCCTCATTTTCCATCTTGAAGTTCTCAAGCAGCCCTTTGAGCATGTAGACTTTGCCTTCCTTCACTTGAGTTGTCCCATCATAAGTGATACATAGCTTTCTCCATACCTCATAGGGCGTCTCACATGAAGAAATCTGGTTGAACTCGGTGGAGGTCATGGTGGCATAGAGGATGTTGATTTCTCTTGCATTCAAGGTGGCTTTTTTCATGGTAGCTTCATCCTATTCTTATGTCTTTGTCACTGATAGATTGTATGGATGGTCCACCATTTTCCATAGCTCAAGACTTGATGCTTGGATGTAGAATTGTAGCCTTCTTTTTCAATAGAGGAAATTGCTCCAATCAAAGATTGAAAGTTTGATGAATTATCTCCCTCCTTGATAGTCACCCATCTTCTCCTACTTGTTGAAGTATGTTTGGAGAAAACTCACTCGGATACCAATTGTTGGATCTTAGATGGGCGAATGGATGCTCTAGAGGGGGGGTGTATAGAGATGAATGTACTTAAACAAAATTCATTACACCTTCAATATATATTAAAAGATAAGGTTGCTAAATAGGAAGTTTGAGAGCAACTAAAATATGCATAGTAAGTGAGAGAGAGATTGAACATACACCAAGTGACAAGCTATGTAGAGTGGTTCAATACTTCAAACTAGAACTGAGTCAGTCCACTACCTAGAGAGGTCAACCTCTAAGATTTCTTAACCATTGCACTCTTATATTCATTAATAAGACTTACAATACATGACCGACCAAAGGACTTACCCATCCAACCACTAGGACATCTCCACCTTACCAAAGGGCTTACCCACTTAGCTTGAGTCTTCAACCTTCATTAAGGTCTTACCCACTCAAGCTCAAGTCTTTTGCCTTGAAGGACTTTTCTTCTCCTCTTGGATCTACATCCTTTGACTTCACCTTCACTCGGAGAAGATTCCACCAAGGTATTACCCACTTGAGCAAGGAGTCTTTTGCATTCACTAAGGTCTTACCCACTCTTTCTCCAAGTCTTCATCCTTGATCTTCACTAAAGGACTCCTTACCTTGTTCTTCTTCACCTCTCTTAGCCATGAGAGAGAACATTCATCTTCATGGTTGAAATGAGAGATAGGAAGGTGGTAGAAGTGAGAGCCTCACAAGATATACATGTAGGACAAGCTCTCATACAGATCTCCTATTCACTCTAATGGATGTAGCAAGTGATTAAGTTTAGATAGAGAGAAGGGTATAGGATCACTCAACTATAGAATAGGGACCTTCATAGTACTTGGCTAACCATGGGATGAAGCTCAAGGGGTACTATTTATAGTTGAGGATGCCTAGAAGCCTTTGGGAACACTTAAGAATGAAAACTAGCTATTTTGTAGCTTGCAACAAATATATTTTTGATTGTTGCAACTCCACAACAACTAGAAATACTTTTATGTACTTTTCCATATAATGCAATCAGTCAAGTTTCTATAAAGGTAACTCGACCGATCCCACTAAGAGACAAGACCAATTTAGGCCATCGGTCGAGTTTGTCCTGGGGTAACTCGATCGATTCACTTAAATCAGTTTTGGTCTGTAGAGGGATCAATCGAGTTTTGTGAAATGCAAACTCGACTGATCAAAAGTCATTTTCAAGATCCAATCAGGATCGGTCGAGTTTACAACTCGACCGATGAACATCTTGATGTGAATCTTGGAAAGTGGATTTTGAGTGCTTAAACATTCGATCTAAGTGCTCCTGATTTTCTCTAAGATTAATTATAAGTCATATAATTATTACAAGTAATTTACAACATGATTCTAATGCATTTACATCATATTCCAAAATTGTGCACTTGTATTGACTTTGACTTGTCTTTTCTCCAATTTGATATGCACAAGTTAGGGTATTTGGAGTGTGTCTATACCTAATATGAAATCAATTAAGTAGCAAAATTAGACATAAATTAGTGGAATTGTTTAGTAATCATCAAAACAAGGGTTTAGTGAATTCAGACCTTGAGTCAACACTTCTTACCTTGGTGTTCTCAGAGGAAGGTTCAATGTAGTTTATCAATTTTATGAAGTGTCATTTTGGGGAGAGAGATACGTGCCAGGAAAAAATTAATTAGAGGTGTAAGTGAGGCGTTGAGGAGGGTGAGCCTATCGACAATGGATAAGAAATGATTCTTCCATGAACAGATGTGATTTTAGTATCTGTTGATAATTGGAGTCCATGAGGAATTTGGTATGCGCTAATGGAGATATTGGTAAGCCAAGGAAAGTGATGGGGAAGGATTCAATCTTGCAGCCAGGGAGAGTTTTGTATTTATGTAGATTAGTGTCACTTATTTGTGATTCGATTATGGTTGAATTTACAAAGTTGATCTTAAGTCTGGATAAGTGTGATAAAACTCCAAGAATTATAACAATGTTAATGACTTGATTATCATCAAGATTGATGAAAATAATAGTGTCATCATCATATTGGATGGTGTTGTGCTCACAACCCCTAGGGCATGTGAGGATGTCATTTTCAATTGTGTTGTTAATAAGAGATGTAAGGATCGAGCTGATAATGATGAAAAGGTAGGCAAATTGAGTCCCTTGAATAGGGTATTTGCTCTGCCTTCTCTCTAACCATTCCTGGCGGCTACCGCTGGGGGAGGGTATGTCGCCTCTGCGCATCCCTCCCCCTGGCCTCCAACGGCCTTGGGTGGTACTTATTGTGTGAAGGTTGCGGCGGATCTTTGGAGCTAGGGTGCTGGTCGCTCTCGCTGGCGCCTCCTCGGTGGATCTGGGTTGAAGGGGCGATGCAAGGCATCGCGAGATGGTCAGATCTGGGCAGAGGTTCGGCGTTCTCGACCTTGTCGACTCCAATCTGTTCAAGTGTGATGGATGGAGAGAAGCTGATCGGATCCAGACTTGCGGGCTCTATGTTTCTGCCTCATCACGCTAAGGAAGGAGGGGGCGTCTTATCCTTACTTCACTAGCACATCCTCATCCCTTTCCCGAGTGAACCTGGCTTGTCCAGGGTGACGGCATGCCATAGATCCGACTAGTTCCCGCCTTGGCGATCACGACGGTGATGGCTACTCGCTGGGTGGCGAGTCCTTCTAACCTGCTTTGTGGAATGGGCACTCCATCACAGACTCCATCCTACTGCTTGGAGGTGCTCTTAAGCGTAGGCTCTAGATGGCTAGGGGAAGATGGAGGTATCGTTGGGGTGCTATCCTCGTCCATTGCTCTGGTTCAGGGTGGTGGTGGTCGGTCCTCGCATCCGTTTATGCTCTACCAGTGGATGACCTATGCTTCATCAGCCTACTTCATATTCGCGGTCGGATCCAGTGTCGGCAGCATAGAAGTCAGGTGGAGGACCAGGGCTCACCCCCGATCGCCCAGCTGATACCAAGTGGCTTTGTGGCAGAGGTGATTCCTGTTATCGACCTTTCTTCAGTGGTTCCACATGATGCTCGATGGCCTGGTGCAGTGCTCCGGCAGTCACTCCTGGGTTTGTTTATGCCCATAAGGCATTGCGCGGGCTGGGTTTATGGGGGCCATTCTTCTCCTCTGTGTATCTCCTGTTGCAGTGTGAAGGAAAATTTGTTAGATGTTAGATGGAATGTTGCTGGCAAGTAACAACATTTGCAAGTTGTGTTTCTGGTTTGGCCTAAAGTAGAGAGTTCTGCTCTACGACAGGCTTTGAAGAATTGTAGTCTCAGAGAAGTAGTCAGCTGCTCCGAGTCCAAGAATGCTCAGATACTGCTGATTCTACGGTTCGGGCTGCTTCTTTGCACATAAAGGACTGACCACTTGGACCCTAAATGGTAGCTTCAAAAGCCTATTGTCTCTTGCTAGCTCTTTGTTCTGCACAATTTCAGTGAATGAGCATATTGCTAGTGTGTGAATGGATGGCTCGCTGTGACAAGTTGGGATAATGTCTCCATCGCTTGAAGGCCATGTTTGGTGTTTCCTTTTGATTGCTGGATGATCTAAGGTCTGGATATAGGTTGAGATCTGCCCAATTGTGTTGTTCTTGTGATTCCAGAAGTGCTGAAGTTTTTTTCGGCTTCCCATGTTGTCACATCTTCATAGAATGTTTTAAATGCTAGTGGCGGCTTGTGTAGTTTGGGATTTTCTTTGGCTTTCTTCTGTTTCTTCTAGTCTAGTGTGGCTGGACATGTTTCTTCTGTTACCCAGATCGAAGGCTTTTGGGGGTTCTTAGCCTACAGATATAGTCTTTGTTTTTGTTTTTTGTTCTCTGGGTATCCTACATCCTGGTTATAATTAGTTTTTAGCTCATGGTGATGTAATGGGGTACTTAGTGCCCAAAGTTTTTTTGTATTAATAGTAACACGCTTTTTGACTGACCAAAAAAAAATTGAGTCCCTTGATGCATTGAAGGAGAAATTGCCAAGTGACATTGTCAAAAGTTTTCTCAAAATCTAACTTGAATGTCAAAATGGGGGAGTTGATGGACCGAAATATATGGAGGGTTTCTTGGACAATGATATATGCATCTTGTATGTTCCTATTTTCAGGAAGGCACATTGGGCTCGATCTACAACCCGTTGGAGCAATGGTTACATCCGGGTGCTAAGAAGTTTGGTAATGATTTTTTAGGCTAAATTTATGAGGTTGATGGGCCAGTAGTCCCTGAAGGATGTGGGGTTATCTGTCTTCTTGATGTTTTATGGGTTTGGTTGATCTTCTTGATCAAAAAGTCGACGTCCCAATGTTTGTGAATTTGTTCAAAAAGAAGAATAAAATTCTTTTTTATGTGTTACCTTTATCTTAATAAGTCAAGCACCAAGACATAGTTTATTAGGACAAGTTTCACTTTTCTTTTGTTTACTTGTGCCCTTACTAACGTTTGATTAAGCATCTTCACTAGATTTGTGTTTTAATTTACAATAAAGAAAGTACATTTTTTATTATAATGTATGCTATATGATTCCCTTCATACGATTAGAAAAATGAAGAACAACTTTAGTAACGAAAGTTAATAGGTTGTGTTTTTTAGTTTTGGCTTCCATTCAACGGTGTACAACAAACTGATGGAGTAATATAAGTAATGAAAGAGGAGGCACGAGGGATGAAAATATAAACACGGTAAACATTTCTGTAAATGAAAATAAAACATGGGAAATAAGAAGCTGGAAGTGCAGTGTGGACAAAGAAAGAAAGATGTTGGCTTGATGTTCTATTAACATGATTGACACTTTATTCTAACTAGCCCTAATGCACATATATAAGTTTATGATACAAAATACTTATATTATTATAAAGTAAGAATAATATATAATAACTATCACTTCATACACACAAATATGAATACACGCAAGCGTGTGTTTGTGTGTGTGTGTGTGTGTGCGCACGCACACACACACACACACACACAAATATATATATATATATATATATATATATATATATATATATATATATATATATATATATATATATATATATATATATGTGTGTGTGTGTGTGTGTGTGTGTGTGTGTGTGTGTGTGTGTGTGTAGAGAGAGAGAGATAGAGAGAGTAATTATAATAGTTATTTTCAATAGTATCGTTGTTATATTTATAATAAATATTAGACACTTAGAATGTATTATATTAATATACTTACTGTCATTTATATTTAAGTATTTTATTTGTTAACTTTACACTATTATGTTCATTCATTGTTAGTATATTAATGGATTGTTATATTTTATTTGTGTTATTCTGGTGTTAGGTTTTTTTTATAAATCCTTATATTTTACTGATTTTTCGAGTTTCTTAGGAACTCGATAAATTTAATATTAAAACAGGGACATGGTATCATTATGAATAATAAAAAGTTATGTATTCCTTGTTGGGATACATTGTTCGACGCGAGTAAGGATGGTAATAGAAAGCAGTTGTCCGTGTCTCTCAAATTCGATCCGATCCACCTTCATTTTTAGCACCGATTTGCTTAATCATTGGCAGCTGAGTGGGTGGCTAGATATTGACGTGGTAATAGGTCTAAGGTTGCGTATCTGAGATAATATTTTCAAATAACAAGGAAACATGTGTACTTATTGTTTCTTCATTTGGAACGAGCCGACCTACTATGAAAATTGTTGAGCTGACCAATAGCTTCGTGCATGCATATTGAGGTGCATAATGCGGTGTGGCAACAAAGCCGGCCTATTGAATTTTATTTCTATTTCAATGCACTGTGGGGATTAATGGATTCCTATAGTTACCTGACAATAGTGAATATGACAAATGGAGTGAGAATCTAGATGAATTTTTTCAGGAATATGAGATTATGAATCTTTTTCTTTTACAATACTTCGATATGACATAAGTGTAGACTAAAGCTCACTGTTCTGTTTGATAGTATGGAGTGTAAGGAACAGATGATGGAAAACTCATCCCATTACCATCCCTACGTGTGGAGGCAATACGTTACCGTGTGATACATTGACTTTTCTTAAAATTGGGGATATATTATTCTAAAAAATGACATTTTAGACATTATTCATAAAAATGATAAGCATAAACTATTAACATTTCTAAAATAAAAATACTATTTTTTAATCTCATTTAAAATGTTTGTAAAAGTTATACGCCATGGACATTGTTAAACTTATTTTGAAGCTAGTTTA
Source organism: Alisma plantago-aquatica (assembly GCA_963693085.1). Taxonomy (NCBI): domain Eukaryota; kingdom Viridiplantae; phylum Streptophyta; class Magnoliopsida; order Alismatales; family Alismataceae; genus Alisma; species Alisma plantago-aquatica. Next base: position 70,392,097 of record OY856412.1, on the reverse strand, counting down.
GGGAAAAGAGAAACATCTTCCCGACCGGAAGAGATCGGGAGGAAAATGTATGGAGTGGACTAAATTGGTTACCAAATTAACATGCATGGTTTAAGTGCATTTGATTTCCTTACAAATGGCAATCCAACAAGAATCACGAAGGTGGGAAGTTAGCTATTGGTAAGAAGAGAAACATCATTCTTACCAACCTTAGTTAGAGTTGATTTGTCATAAAGAAACCATGTTATTAAGTATTATCTAACCTTCAGCCTAAATAAGGTACACCTGCCACGAGAAACATGAAATTTGGCCCTATTTAAATATTGTTAAGCATACAACGCTAGACATGGGTTGTAGAATAAGGTAGTCAATTAGTTAGCCTTGTGGTTTCTAGTATTCACCCCCGTTAGGAATCTAATCTTTAGAGTGACAATAATTATATATATTTGGCCATGTGATCATCAAATGAGGGATCATGGTATATAAGTGTGTTGTACTTTTGTATTCAAATAAAAAAAAAGTATTTTCTATTTCATGATATTTGTAATTTAATATCAAATCACTTTATAATTTATCTCTCTGTCTTTTGAATTCCCGTTTGTGTCGTTTGGAATCGTTGCAAGCGCACTGACAACACCATTTCTTTCTTTCTTTATCACATGTGGAAGAGCGTGTATGTTGCTTCCATTGTTATCTTTGTACACATTGCACTGGCTTATCAGCAGTAGCGACACTGATTAAATCTACTAACACCTCCGTGTAAAAATGGGAACATCAATTTCCATGGCACTGTGGAAGTGGCTCGTGAACGCGATACTAAAGATTTATGTTAGTCTTTAAAGAACACAAGCTGTTACGACGTGCAATGTACCGTGGGCGTCTAGGACAGTCCTTCTTGTTAAAAGGGCCCATCCTATCTCGTGCGCAAACACATAGAATGAGCATGTTATTTCTGCTTTCCTTCTTTCAGTGCAACAACTTTATTTTTCTTGGTTTGTTGTTGTTGTTCTTATGCGGACAATGATTTGGTGTTCTTTTTTTTTTCCTGCAGCCATTAAGTCAACCTAAGAATTCAACATAGATCTTAAACTTGCGCCGAACGGCTGTATTAGAATTAGAGTGATTACATTTTCGGGATATACCGTTGAAAGATTCATGTTAAGAGTGGCGTAATCCGTTTTAAAGACACTGCTTACACACCTTCCACAGTATGTTTTCCGTTGATATGAGTAATTTGTCATAGTAAATAATATGTTTTCTCCAATCCTGTTTATTATTATTGCTATTTTTGATAGTTTGGTTTACCTAATTCTAATCAACTACTGTCTTATTTCTACCGAAGTGACAATTTATTAATATGTGGAAATTGAAGCCAACCTCCGACATGGCTGCCCAAAGGCAACCACGGATAAGTGTTGCCCGGGGTTAGCAAACAGGAAGGGAGGGGCAAGCAATTCTGATTCTCGTTTTCCATGAGAATAAATTGGTAGTGGTCCCTCCCAACTACTAGTGTGCGGACAGCCCATTGATGATTCAGTTGGAGCAGCCACTTCGATGGACGAATTGGTTCCCTACCTACAGCCACGATTGTAAACTGAAACTTCCAGCAACATACTAGTGGCCACTTTCATGTATAAGGGCGGGACCAGCTTCTAGAACTGAAGGTGTGTAGCCTTTGCCAGCGTAGAGGTTAGGACGGGCCACAAATTACAAAGACTGTAGGTATCCGATCGACGGGCTGGCGGAGCAAACAAGGAGGTATGAAAAAGAGTGGGGTGGTGGGACTGCGTCACACATATACATGAGTAGATAGAGGGGAGACGTGGCTGACGATCATGGGCACGATGAGAGTAAAAATTAAAAGTAAGGAAAGGAGATGTCAATAGTAACTATGTACCCTCACCCTTTAACGGAGTAGGCAACTTAGGTTAATCCGTAATCCCCTCCGGACGGCCATGTGTTTGTGTGGGAGCAGTAGCAGGCTAGCTAGACAAGGGCGTGCGTGAGCGGGAAGATTAGAATTTGCAAGAGTTCTTTATGGGATAAATCATGGAGAGTAGATGGAGGGTTGTTGCGTTTGACTTGGGTTTGGTGGGCGGCAGCATCTCATTCGCAATCCAAAAGTAAGTGACAGGATTAGTTATATTATAAAGGTAAATGGATTAGTTACAGAATAATTTTCCTTTCCATTCACTATTCGTCCACCCGATTCCCTATATAATCAAACTGCGGTCCCGTAGCTGTATATATGTTTGGCTTTGTTAGCTAAATCACGGCACATGGAATGAAACTTACGATGAGCATCGAGCTGCGTGAAACTAAATTTTAGCAATCCGATGCCCAAACCATATAGTTCCACAGGTTACGAGTTTCTTTAAGAAATTATGGAGAAATTCTATACATCTCTTTCACAAAGAAGGTATTGGATAAACTAAAATAATGGATCCTCGACATAAGAGCATCCAGTAAAAAAAAAAGTATTTAAGTTGTAGTATCTTCAACTAGTGGTGAGCAAATGATGGTCTAGATTGTAAAATTGGACCGGACCAACCAGTTTGGTCCAATGCGGTCCGGTCCTGGACCGCTATGAGTTCTGTCCGGTGCGCGGTATAGAAATCCTAGAAGTTCGATTCGCGGTCCGGTCCAGTCTAAAACCAGTCAAACTGTGGTCGGATCGTGGACAGTTTATATGTAAAATGTCTTTAAATATGAAGTTTAATTATATCAAAGGTATAAATAAATAATATATTACAACACTACTAAATGTAAATGTTTTATAATAATGCTAAACAATGGTTAGAAGTAATTAAAATTATAAAAGATTTACTATTAAACAAGTTATGGAATGCCAAAGGGTTATGATTACGGTCCAAATGGTCCAACCCCGATCCGGTCCTACTTTGAAACGGTCGGGTCTACTGTCCATATTTTTGCACAACTACGGTCCTCGATCCGGTCCGATCCGATTCTGGACCGATGCTCGCCCCTATCTTCAACCGCATCACGCCTCAAGTAAGTGATCCCCCAAGATTCTAACATATGCGTGCCTCTAATATGGGAGGCATCGACCTAAGGTCCCTTAAGACATATGTGATATCTAGGTTGGTTCATATTATGCTACCTTAGTTGATAGCGTATTAGCTTCACTAGATAGTAGTGAAGGTCAACCTCTAAGATTTCAACCATGTGTCACTTCTTGTATTCTATTATAAGAGGTATGATATAAAACCACTCTTTTATAGATCAAGGGATTACTAGCCTTCCCTATAAGGACAAGAAAGTCAACAACTATTAAAAAGGACTTACGTATCCATGACCAAGATTCTTTTATTTTACTAAGAACGTACCTACTCTTGCAACATATTTTTGGCCTTTGCCAAGAACTTGCCCACTCTTGCAATGAGTCTTTATCTTTAAAGGGCTCACCCACTCTTATCTTTGATCTTCCTCATTTGACTTCTCCTTCACTAAGGAGAAGTTTTTCACCAAGGGCCTCCTCCTTTCTTCATTGTCTCCTCTCTTAAGAGAGGATCTTCATCTTCATGGTAGAAATAGAGATTGGCAGGTAGAGGAATGAGAGCATCACAAAACATATATCGAGGACTAACTCTCTTACAAATATCCTACTCACTCTAATGGATGCAGCAAGTGATTAAGCTCATAGGAGTAGATAGGGGTTTTTAGAGGCATTTTTTGTCAATTTTAGTGTAGAGACCTTCATAGTATTTGGATAACTATGGTATGAGGACGAATGGATCCTTATTATAGTTCAAGATGTTTCCTAGCCGTTAGAATTATTGAGAATGAATTCTAGCCATTTTGTATAGAGTCCAGTGGATATAATTCACTTAGGGACTCTTTCCAACAACTATTTTACACTTTATAGCTACAATACCGTTGGCCAAGATGCAAGGAGTGTATCTCAACCGTTGACACAAAATCACGAGCCTTTTAGAGTCATCTTTTGAGATACTTATCACTTAGTATCTTGGTCGACGATCATGCATGATCAAGCTAGATGCCCTGTCGGCAGAGATGTGTACCGAGATAGTCTTAGTGATGAAACCCACTTTAATCCAGTTTATCATTTCATGTAAACATGCATTAAATATTCATGTAATCAATTATATTATACTTTTGAGATTAATTAAAAGTCTTGCCATCATTACAAGTGATTAGAAAATTTATCTAAGGAGATATACTATGTAAACTTGCTCATTTTGCATGTAAGACTAAACCTTCTCCAACCTAGGGTTTTTAAGTTTAGGCATTTGGAGTGTGTCTATTTGAAATCACTCAAATAGAAACATAATACACAAAACACAAATGAGTGAAATAGTTTAGTCATCGTCAAAATAGGGTATTAGTCAATTTAGACCTTGAGTCATTGTTCTCCCTATTCTTAAACATGACAAACCATTCCATGAATGTATTAAAAACATTCAAATAAAATTGCACCATTGGAGAAACATAAGAGTTTCAATGAATTTAGGATATATGCCTCTCCTCAATCTATTCCAACTGATTTCATATACTCCTTCTCAAGTTATGCAATTCTCCTACTAGGTTATCTTTCATAACATTTATCTAAACTATGTCTTCTCCTCATATATGTCTTCTCCCCTTTATATGAGACATGTCTTCTCCCCCTTTGCCATATCAAAAAGTAGGGGTTTGAAGAGCTAAAACACAACTTGTTAGAAAAGGAAGAGTAGAACGGAAAAATCCAATGGCTTCTCCAAACAATGTATTAAAGCACATTATAACATGCATTTGAACAATTGTAAAAGTAGTTCTCACAATAATCAAGGCAAGGCTATGTAAGAAAGTAAGTCAAACTAATAGATATGAAAATTAAGGAACAATGTCGAGTAAGTATGAAATAAGATACAAGGATATCACAAGATGAATACCAATTTCTCAACAAAACATGACTTACATGTAGATACACTACTAATAGATATTACAAGTTAGAACTACTAGTAGGATCTAGTTCATAGCAGAATATGCACAAGCTAAAGCATGATATTACTAGATGTAGTGATATATCCATACAATGGAATATGCAATTTCATGAAATATGGATGTATATTACTCATAAGCAAATATGCATCACTACCAAAGATGACTACCAATAAGAAACTCATACTCAAGGTTGCATCAAAACAAGATATAAAACTATAAAGATGTAGGAAGTTAGAGCACAATGGGGGCAAGCTAGTCCCAACCAACATATCCAAAGAGATTATCTTAAAAAACATACATGACAACTCAAGAAAAGTAATTGCAAGACATAGAGTAATCAATTGTTAGAGGAAAAAATATATATAGATAGAGTTGTATGCAAGATAGGAAATTTAGATCAAGGAAGAATGTATAAAATAAAGCAAGGTACCAACGAAAGTGTCATAAGAATAAGACATTGATTGAGAAAATCTAGTTGAGAGGGAGATTCTCATCCAATATCTGATTTTTTTATTCATTTCACGGTACCATCGGTCGAGCTTTTGGGTAGAACTTCTTGACTGATGACAACAAAAAGGTAAATCCCAATGGACCGCATTGGTCGATATTGTTCTCAAGACAATCTCAACTGATGAACTCTACTATTCAAAGACACACATATTTTCACAAAAACATATCTAGAGTATGTTATAAATATAAACAATATCCAAATATATATAAAATTAGTAATGCACTATGCAAGCATCATTGATAGTTTCTGAGAAAGAATGGATGAGAATCATAATATGAACATTTTACTTAAAAACCATATATAAATTGCAAATTCATATGAAAAATATCAAGAATTATTTGGATATGAACAAGAATATCTTTACCTCTATTCTTACCATTTCTTTCCAATTATTTCCAACCCTACACATCTCACCTTTCATATTTTTGTGGATTTTGAAACTAATTTGCAAATCAAGAGTTCATGTCAATCTATTGGCAAGTGACCTAAATGAATAAAAATGAAATGGTATCCAATCACATCTTTGGGAATAGGTAGGGTTAGCTTAGTCACCCAAGTCTGATTGCTTTTGGTTGTTTTTGAAAAAGGGCAATATGTAGAATAGTGGCCAATCTCATTGCAATGATTGCAAGTGTTCATAGCCTTAGAACTAAAGGATTCTCAACTAAAATTTTCAAGTATTTTTTTGTTGTTCCTTTGGCTACTATCAAGTTCTATTACCAACTCTACCAATTGTTTTACTAGTATGGTATCATATTTGATAAATATTCTTTTACCATCTAAATTTTTTTGCATAGTGGATTTTAAAATGTGATTATCATGCATAAGAGCAGTAATAATAGAATATAATTATTTAATATCATCTTTATCATGCAAAATATCACTCTCTAAGCAAAAAACATTAGGCATGTAAGAATATTTATCAATATGAAGAGTAGAAGCATCATTCTCTCTACTAGTAGAACTAAAACAAGTTTCAAGGGCATTGATTTTAGCAAGCAAGGAAGCACTTTTTTTTCAAACATAATAATTTGAGAAAGATAAACACTATTTTCATATTTTGTTCCTTGCAAAGCAATTTTTTCCCTCAAATTCTGTTCCAAAAACATCAATATTATAAACAAAAGAATTTACAATTTTAGCATAATATTCATGAGAACTAATCATAAAAGGTTGAGATTCCAGAAATCTAATATTATCAAGGAAGATATCATTTTCAAGTTTGAGAGCATCTACTTGACTAAGATAAGTATTGTTTTCTATATCACCATTGAATTTAAATTCAAGTTCTACTTTAGAGGATTATAAAGCATGGAATTTAGTTGCCTTCCCCTTCTTCTTTTGATTCTCTTCTTCAAGCTCCTCTTCTTCTTTTTGGTTCAGTCTAGCTTCATGTATTTGATGGTTTCCTATAAATTGTATAATGGGAATAGAAGAAAGAGATTTCTCTTCTTCTATGGAATCCACCTTATAGTCCCACCAGTGAGGAAGAGTGTGGAGATTTTTTAGTTCTCCTTACCTTGATTGAGATGACCTAGTAAAGAAAAACTATTTACAATGGTGTTGAGTCTTGAGAACATTTTAGCCAAACTCTTTGTCTTGTCCATTTTGAAGCCTTCAAAGAATTCATTGATCATATAGGCTCTTATTTCCTCCACTTTCTTTGTCCCCTCATGAGTGACACATAGATTTCTCCTATCTCACAGGTTGTGGCACAAGAGGATATTTTGTTTAACTTGGTTGGGGAGAGAACGATATAGAGGATGTTGATGGCTTTAACCTTTAAGGTTGCTTTCTTTAAGGTAGCCTCGTAAAGGCCTCATAAAGGCTCATACTCGTCACCCTGTGTCATTTAAGAATTACCATAACAATCATTAGCTATGATGTTCATCCAACCTATAACATTAGGGTTATACTAGTAGGATAGAGAAAACATCATTACATGCTAATCACTTCAAGTAAGATAAGCAATCACTTCACACACCCAAACTAGGGTCTGGTTTTACAAACTTAAATAAATTAGGGTTTCCATAACCACATTAACACTAGGCTTTAGGTACATCACCTCCTATAATCTTGGAACACATATGCTTATATATCTCAAACATGTGAACATCAACATGTGTCGACCAACCAACTAGACCATGTGTAGCGACCACTCAAAGCTCAAGGTGTAGAAACCATCACTCGTCATGTGTAGTGACCAAACAATCATATGTAGTGTTCAACATAAACAATATGTAGTGACCACAAAGGTCTCACACGTACCGACCAATCACTAGGTTGGCAATTTGTTGCAACTGCAACACATCACTAAACATGTAGCGACCAACTCAAATCATAACACTTCGACCAAAATAAGAGCCAACATGGGTAGCGACCCAAAACAAGATCTCATATGTAGCGACCTCATGCTAAAACCAAGGTGAGTGTAGCGACCTCAAGGTCACGCCACTCCAAACATCACATAACTGACTCCAAAATAGAGTTGAACCACGATCAAAATAGATGATAGACATCAAGAATCTAAGCATCATCAAGGGAAAAGCTCCATGCAAAGGTGGATACAGAAACCCTAAAACAAACATCACCAAGACAAAATCCACATGAATATGATAAAGGTCAAAACCCTAAGGATGATTATCACAAAAATTGACAAGGAAATTGTGCATGGAGGAGAGAAAACCATCGTCTAAGACATGCACATAAAAAACAAAAACTTCATTTACTACATGGTGGCCGAACCATAACATGGTGATAAAACCAAGGATTAAGATGCATGTAAGAAACAACAACTCCACCATCACTTAGAATTCGGGTGCATGAATTAGGGTTTAGAAGAAAGAGTAATCTATGCAAGAATGCTTCAAAATCTTGAACCTTAAAGAAAGATATCATTATACATTAACGTATGATCATGTTTTAGATATAGAACATTAGCATGAAAGAAAGAATATGGTGCAATAATAGAAGAGGGGAATGTTATATAACCCGCCTTAAGATGAAGATCAACCTCCAAAGCCACAAGCTCCAAGAAAGAGAAAGAAGCTTCAACTATGATCAACTCCACATCCAAAAAGGTAACCTTAAGAATAAGAAAACATACCAAGGTCAAAGAGAAGCTCAAGAAGAAAGAAAGCTCAAACCCTAGGCCGAACAAGAGAGAAGAAAGAATAAAGAGGAAAACTTCATCTCGCTAGGTACTATCATGGTCAAACCATAGTCTCGACCTCCATGGAGAGATGTTCCTCAAGATAGCCACCATAGAAGAACCATAGTTTCAAGGCCAAGAGGAGAAATGAAGGGGTACGGTTCCAAAGGAAAAACAAGATCAAAGAGATAGAACCATTTACCAAGATCAAAGATCACTAAGGATTACCACAAGAGAGATGATCAAGCTCAAGATCACCACATGCAAGAGAATATCAGCCACTGAAGCTCCAAGATCAACACCTTCTCTAGCTCCACCAAGATCAAGGCCAAACACAAGGGGGAGAGAGGAAGAAGATAGATAAAAGAGATACTAGCATGTGAAAGAGAGGGTTTATATACTCAAGGATAGGAGAGAGGTAAAGATCATGAGTTGTTAAGATATTAGAGGACCAAACAGATACATGTCCAACAAACCCACGACAATGCAAGAATTATAGACATGCATGCAATAAAGGGTGATGAAAACAAGGTAGTGTAGTGACTACTTAGGTCTACTACACACTCTCTTGTGGTTAAAAAAACCCTAGGTGATCACCATGTAGCGAGCACTACACATTGTCGCCCAAGAAACATAGGTTGCAATACACCTCGACACAAGCAAACCCTAGTGACCAAAACCAAGGGTAAGACACCCAGGTTGCAAAAACCATAAAAAAAGAGAGTGTTACAGTCACAACACCTAAAAAACCAACATATAGGGTAAAAAACTCCATCAACTCAAGGATGTAAGCAAAACCATGAAACCCTAAAATCACACATGATGTCACATCACCAACCAAGGCTCAAAACAAGATGCCCTAAAGCATCATTCTCTCTTTGATGATGCTAAGGCACAACATGCATGCAACAAATTTGAAGATTAACCCTCAACATGGGTAAATTGCAACTTGGTCCAAAGCAAGCATAACTAGCTCAAACATCAACCAAATAGGACCAAACTAAAAACATAAAGTTATCACATGTTATCAAGGCATCTAAAAAGATTATATTAAAGTTTTAGCATCTTATTATTCAAAGAAAACACAATCAAGCTCTAAGCTAGGGCAGGGGTCTTATAATGTTGGCATCTACTCTTCGGTCACATGGATATGTGACCTAGAATCCTCTTTGGCCTATGGTAATCCATGGACACATGGTTGCTTTGTGTTGTTGTCTAGTTATGATAATGATGACCTAATTATTTCCAAGAATATGGGAGATGATGACAATTAGGATTTAATGTATCTTGATTTTGAAAACCCTAATCGGTTAAGCTATAAGAAACCCTAACCGTCATTTTTGAGTACATGGTGCTTGATGCTTGCTTGCTTCAGTGATAGCATATAATGAAGTATTTTCTCTCTCTCCTATTTGTGTAACCCTTATGTTGTTGGTTGAATGAACATCATATCTTGTTATTGTTGTGATATCTTTATATAACACATGGTGATTGTAAGGACCCTGACCTTCATTTTGGGATTACCCTATTTGTTTTACCTAAACCTTGTGCTTGGTTGCTTGCTAATTACCTTTAGTGATGATTAGGGTTTGCTTGTGTTTTGTTGAGAGTTGGAGGTGCTACTTGCAAAATAACCTAAGATAGGGTTGGAGAGTAAGTTTGTCACCTTGAGAGATGTCTTTCTCTCTCTTTTCTTCCTCTAGGGTTGAGAGGAAGGTTTGGGCTCGTACCTTGAGTTGCCTTGGGCTTGGTTGAGCTCTTTTGGGCCTTGTTTTCCCTTGTTTGGGCCTTGACTTTCTTGGTTGAGCCATGTATCGGGCAAGGACGCCTTGTGTCGGCCATGGGGTATCGCCCATGGGTGTGTCGGCCAAGGTGGTGGTGGTGTGTCGACCTTTGACTTTGTTGACCTTCTTGCCTTGGTTGTATCACCCTAGCTTGGACATGTGGCCGATCCTTGGTTGAGTGGTGGCATGGCATGTGCATGTGTTTTGCAAGGTGGCAAAACGTATGGGCAAGTGTCCCTTAGTAAGGTGACACCTTGCCTTGGTTTAACCTTAACCCTCATCTATATATGCCTTGCCTTTCTCTTCCTTGGGAACCCTTTAGCTCTTTTGTTGCTCTTCCCTCCTTGTGTGCATGACACACCTTCCTTGGATAGCTTGGTGGACGATCCTTCCCCTTGGTGGAGATCTCTTCTTCTTCCTATATCTTGGTGGTTGAACCCTAGGTGGGTCTTGTTCTTTGGTAAGCATCTTCCCTCTCTCCTTAGCATCTTCTTCTCCATCTTGCCTACTCTTCAACCATGGTGGTTATGGTTCTTGGTCCTTTTCTTAAGGTGGCCGAAAGTGGTGTGCTTGGAACTAGGAGCTAGAAGCTTGGAGCTTTGGAGCTTGAAGAGTTTGCTTAAGGCAGGTTACATAATTTCTAACCCTAGCTATACTACCTTCTTTATGTTGTATATTTCCTATATGTTGATGATCGGCCATTTCATGTTATGTTTCTTGCTCTAGTACATGTTGTTGATCTTATGGATATAGTGAGCATGATGTGGTTGATGTTGTTAATGGTTTATATGCCTTTACACCTAGTTGGTCAAACCATAGTTTGGGGTTTCCTTGTTGAGCAATACTCCTTTCTCTCCTTGGTCTAGAGAAGTGAGTTTGAGCTCTAGTGATGTAGGCAATACCCCTCTCTTGTTTTAGTTGAGAGGTGAGTCTACATTCTAGTTGCTTGGGCAACACCCTCCTCTCACCATGGATTTGAGAGGTGAGATGTTGGATATGTGATGACCTATGTTGTTGTCGATCCTTGTGGTTGCCCGATTTGTGATAGAGATTGTGCAAAACCCCTCTCTCTCTTGGTTGTTGAGAGGTGAGCCGATCTTATTGATCAATTAGGGTTTGGTGCCCTTGTTCTTGAGGTTGAAGATGACCATGTTGGGTTGTGCCTTGCACAATATGACCATGGAGTAGTGTTGCCCGATAGCCTTGTCTTGGGTTGTACCTTTGGATGATATGCCTAGTTGGGCTTGGCCAATACCCTTTGTGGAGTTGGAGCTTGGGCGATACACTTTGATGTGTGATTTGCACGACACACCTTGTGATAACTCTTAGCCGATATGAAGTAGTCTTGTGCTTCCCGATATGGTGGGTGCATGGTGGAACCCTATTAGGTCCCTTAGTGGTGGTCTATATGAGGTGTTTGACCTAGTTGGATGATGGGTCTTCTTAAGGTGTTGCTTGTTATAGGTGGGCGACATCCTAGACTCTTCCTTGGATGATATGAGTAAGATGGGTAACCTTGTGTCGAGCATGGGGTTTGTGTTTTCCCGACACACCCTATGTGTGTTGGCCGATATGGTGCCTTAGTGGTTACCATGCTCTTGGATGATAAAGTGCCTTGGCCAACATAAGGGTCCTTTGAACGATATGGGTGATGGTTGAACGATGGGGCGTCTTGGGCGCCAGGCTCCTGGTCAACATGCCTCTTGTTGAGAGGGTTGACCGATAGAAACCCTAACCCTAGTGCACGATAGGATCCCTGATGCACGATAGGATGATGAGTTGTTGGCCGTTTTGATGGCACATGTGCTTTAGGGTTTGTAACCCTATTCGTTACACCCTTTTGGTGAGGGTTGGCGCTGCCCGCCATACCTATAGTGAGGGTTGCAGGAGCAGTGGTGAGGGTTCTGATAACTCGGAATGTATATGGCTAATAATGATAACCCAAGTGATATGGTGTAATCACCTTGAATCATGTATATATGATAATGGGTTAAGATGATAGGTTGTGAACCAGGAAGCTTGGAAGCATATGATGTTGCTTCACATAATGGTGTGGCTCATGATTATGATCGCATGAATGGAGCCTGATATACTCTTATCATTGATGATGAAACTATGCTTTCTACATCTTATGTGTAATATACTCATGGATGATGCTTTATACTTGATAGCATGATAATCCTTTTAATCCATGATGACTTCAGTTATCTCTATGGATGTGTATACTAACCATGTAGGTATTTCATGTGGATTCATAGCCGGGTAAGAGCTATGAGATGTATGTGCTTGAATAGCACCATGTGATAATGAGATGACAAGTTGATAGGTCTGAGAACCTGATATCAGGCTGAGTGCCTAGTTGAGATGTTATCCTCTGATGATGAGATAAGGGATGCGTTCCCAGCATGTTGTTGCATGATTATGATGCCTTGAGAGGCAATGGTTGTTATTATGAGGGATTGAGATCCCAGAATAGTATGATGATGGCATTGATGATGTAATTCTATAAGGCTATGTTATACTTTGGTTGCCTCAACAATTGGCTTAAAATATACTAATTAATTAAAAATGAACATATCATGTAGTTTGCCCTGGCCATAGATCCATCAGCATTTGGTGATGGTGAAACAGGTTTATCCTGCGGGATTACCTGGAGCGCATATTGTTGAATATGCGAGGTTTCCCCTATCCTAAAATAGGAGGGTTCGAGTGCATCTGTGGTTGCAGACTCAGGATATATGGAGCATGGTGAACAGACCCATGGCTCAGGATATGTGATGATGAGCATGATGTGTTCATGGCTCGGATGTATGTACTAGCACCTATGATAAGGTGAGCTAGAGAGATGGGTAGCTTGCGAAGCTAATCCAGAGGCTGAGGCCCTATAAGCATAAGACTGTGGTCTTGCTTGATGATTCATGTACTGACCATGAGAAGGTGAGGTCATGGAGTCCGGATCTCCTTAGACCTTGTATGGCACCGGATTGGGCTTCACAGCCAATGGTTGGATTTGAGCAGGGAAGGCTCACTTCCTCAGGGCATAATAAAACGTAATCCGGCCGAATAGTATATCTTTCTTAGAGAAAAACACGAAACATTGATTGAGGCCTTGTAATTATATAACTGATCTACTTATACCTTGCCGATATCTGTACTATCCTTATATTTTGTGATAAGTTCTTATAAATCTTATTTTGTCAATCATGTTCCATAAAGAGATGCTTGGTTATATGCCTCCTGGATATCTTGGTAAGATTGATGGAAACAATAGCCTTATTCAGTATGCTACTCTTGTTATATGATTTATCAGTTAACTACTGTTGTTGCCTTACCCTTTTGAGGTCTTATATTTTCGGCGGGGAGTTATATTTCTCGTTGGGACTGTGTGTCTCACCCCACTGGTTTACACCCTTTTTAGGTGATCGCTCTAGACGTGGTGGTGGTCGTGAGGTTGCGGTCGAGCAGCAAGAAGAGTAGTAGAATGCAAGAGATGGACATGTTGCTATTTTGGTGGTTTTGTTGTAGAGTCCTAGAGTCATCCATGTACTCTCAGGTCCTCATAGGTGTTCGATGATGTTTCACGATGACTAGTTGTTGTAATCTTGTATATCCTGTTGTTGGCCGTATGTGGCCCGTTATGTATGTATAAATAGGTGACGAACTCTGGTGTTGACGGTACAGCTGGTTCCGATAAGCGGTGAACATATATCAAAGCCTGTAAATATTTTTATAATATGTTTTCTCTACAGGATCTGGATGCAAAAGATTTCCTTGAGTATGTTTTCCGCAATCAGTTTTAATTAACCTATGTTTTAGTAAGATGAGGTTTTGCACGTTTTCACGTGTCATCTCGTTTGTCTGGGTGACGGTAGGGTGTCACAGTGATGGTTATGAGCCTAGATGAGATGATGACGTTATTTAGGAACTATGTGATTAGGTCTTTGACCTACAAGAGGCTTTGTTCCTAAGCTAAGGTGATATCCTTCGGTGATGTGATGAGAAATTTTTATCCCATAGTGATGAGATAAAGGTGATGGCCTTGTGTATGGTTGTGAGATAGTATCTCTTTCTAGGATGTTATCCTCACCCTGTGGGTTTCCACATCTTTATGTGGTCGTGCTGATCATTGTAGAGATTGTGGGGTTGAGGAAGAGAAACAAGGAGATCAATAGATGTTGAAGGTTGCATATGTTGTTAGTGTCTTGTAGTAGAATCTTATGTGTCTTCCCTGTACTCTCAGGTCCTTGGGGTGTTTTGCAGATGTGTACATAAATACTAGGTTTTTGGAAGTATGCCATGGTTGTACATGTATGGGTTGTATATGTGAACATGTTACAGGTTTGTGGCAAGATAACTACTATACAATGATGTATATACCTTCATGGTATGATATGTGATACTTGTAATGGAAGGATGTGAACCTTGATATTTATGTACCCACTTGAGATGGTTATATCAGACCAGTTTTAATTTACCCTATTTTTTGGTAATGTGCTTTGTTTTGAGTAATCTCACTTTTGTGGTAATGGGTCGTCATAGGTATCTCGAACAATGACACTATACAACAAGTCTTTTCGAGTCATTTGTAGATATGGAAGTAGGGTATCTCACCCAATGACACAAAAATATGAGTCTTTTAGGGTCACCGACTGAGATAATTATCAGTTAGTATCTCATCTAGAGATCATGTATCCTCAAACTAAATGTCTTGTGGGCCAAGATGTGTACCAGTAGAATATCGATTGATGAGATGCGCTATAATTCAATTGATCATTTCATGTAAACTTTCATTAATCATTGGTATCACTAATTCTATTACACTTTTGAGATTAGTTACAAATAATGCATTCATTATAAGTGATTAAAATTATCTAAGGAGGTATACTATGTAATCTTCAAACATACTCTTTATACATGCATGACTTGACTTTCTCCAACCTTGAGTTTTAAAGTTTAGTAATTTGGAGTGTGTCTATCTCAAATCACTCTAGTAGAAACATTGGAAACAAAAAGTGGAAATGTTTCATCATCATCAAAACAAGGAATTAACCAATTTACAACTTGAGTCGACATCTTTCACTCAAGAATGGCCACCAAACAGTGATCATCATGTTCTAAAAGTAGATCGCGTTTAAATCTTGATGTATTCACAATAGATGTGTTCTATAAATCATCAAAAAACAAGTTTAAGCTAAGATAAAACATAAAGTAACCAATTAAATATAAAAATGTATATAATAAAAGTGTAGTTAACGTCAATATTAACTTAAACACTAAAATTACCAGTAAACTAATGTGTGGGTCTAATATGGATAGTGGAATATATTCTAATGATATTATATGTATATTGAAGATAAAATAGTAGAGGGAGAAAATATCCTTTAGTATGCCCTTATTAAGCCTGGCATTCCATGATTTAATATATTGGGCCTTTTTGTGTTGAGAATGATATGATTGACCTTGTTGTGGTCGAGAATAATATGTGGGCTTTGTTGTAGCTGGGAATGATATGATGAACCTTGTTCAGATCAAGATTGATATGTTAGGCCTTGTTGTAGCCAAAGACAATTATTTTTACAACAATCCAGTGTCATGATATCTATGTATAGATTTTATATCATCTAAAGTTATTAGTCTTGATTAATACGTCAATAATATATCTTTGCATTATTTGTAAGTGATTGATGCAACTAAAATATGAATCATTTACTTATTTATTCAAAAATACTAATCATGTAATGCCCTGAGGTTGTAGAACTATCTCAGTTCCTTGTGGGATAGTGAAATGAGTAATCTTTATCACAATTTTAGTTATGAGAAGGAGCTCAGAGTCACATATTGTTGAGTAGATGTGGGTGCAGGGAGGGTTTTAGCTATCATTCTGACTTCAAGGCAATTTAGAAGTTGTGTCTCAGTTTATATGTGATTGAGAGAGGTTGTAACTATGTCTCAAATGTATATATGATTGAGAGCGGCTATGACTGTGACTCAAATTTGAGGGCTATATATCCTAGTTTTTGGTGCCATGGCTTGTTTATCCATGACATATCATGTTTTTAGTGATTGTTGTTGTACACCACTGGTAGGTTGGGTCATAGTGCCACTACAATCACTCGTATTGACCAAGGGTAAGAGATCTCTAGGAGTATGGTAATCCTAATATATCATATGGGGCTAATTGTGACTTCATGGTGGTCAACTAGTAGTTGAAGTGGTATGCCTCAAACTAACTAGGGATTAATAAAATATGTAATTCGGTTGTGTAGTACAACAATTTAGGTTTAATTTTGAAATCATATGGGTGCATAATTGTATTCATGTACTTATTTTAAGTATTGTATTTGTTTCTTACTATGTACATATAAGTGTATGACTCATGTATAATATATTCCTTTTCTATTTTCTTAGTATACATCCATGTGAAGAGAAAAATTACTTGATGTTTGTATCCTATGTAGAGATATTTAACTATTTATTAATTTGTCTCTAAATAATCTAATAGTTATATGAATGTAAACAATTAGTACGTTAGATTTTGCTATATCATATCATTGGGACTTGGGGTCTCAATCCTATGATTGTTCATATCTTTTAATTATGGTGGAGGTGCACACAGGATCTGTTGATCAAGATGGAAAAAAATAATAATTTAGAAAAGTTGGTCTAGAGCATCCATGTACTATCACTTTCTTGAGTTGGGTGGGTAGTTGATCATGTATCTGTTAATTTGTTCCTCTTGTTGTTTCTCTATAATCATGGGTTGTAGACGAGTCAAATAAATTGTACTTCTATAGTTTGACTACCATAGAAAATCTTATGATCCTTTTAATGAAATAAATAAAGAGAGATTTTTGTTGATTTTCTATTAAGTCTAATCGGGGAATGTTTCAGATGTGTAGTTGTATACTTCTATATATCATTGGCAGTTTCTCTTGGTGTTGTCATTTGCATAACAAATTCATTAGAAAGAAACAATCCCTTAAGTTTAAGCTTTTCATGACAAACAACCCACTTGTAAACAAGCAAGTAAATTATTAGTATAGAAAGGTATCAGTCCCAAGAAGTAATATTTTTTAGAGATTATATCAAACCATTTTGCAACATATACAATTTAATATATGGTTTGTTAAGTTTGGTTAAAGCTAAAGTAGAAATAATGTACATAAATAAAACTAATTAATTGGGTTTTAGATTGATGAATGATAAGAGATAATGGGGGTATGGGGAGTCATCACCATAGACTATGTTCTTACTTAACCAATTTAACTATTTAATTGTAATGGTTAAATTAGGAATATATGCGCTCATTTCCTTATAGAGCACAAATCTGACAAGAGCCAGACTTCTCTCAAACAAGGGGTCTCGGCATTTGAGGATACACATCCAACCATCCAACAAAATTTTACCAGGTTGTCTCATCAAGAAATTGTAATTTTCAATTCAGTGTTTGAACTCATGGATCAGGCGGTCTCATCACCACAAGTCATAACAAATAAGACAAACTTGGTAAAAATCATAAAATCCATCATTGGGTCTTGTCATAAGATTATAGGCTCATACTAGTTGGGATCAGGTGGTCTCCTCACCTTACAAAAAGATATAATCTATCTAATCAGAGAATGAGTGTAAATGTAACATACTGAATCTCAGGGTCTTCCCTACAATTTACCCATATTCTATATTTTCATTTATTTCAAGTCCTTTTGGACTAATTTCATAAATTTCCCTTCTTTTATATTCTTTTTGGACTCCTTGTGCAATTTGAGCACAATTCAAGATTAAAATTACCTTTTTCCCTCATTTATGATAATAAAGGGGTGTTTGCACAAATAACCCACTTAAGGTAATAATTAAGGACTAATAATACAAAATGGAGTTTTATGAGAGAAAATAAGTGGATAATGTTTATTTGGAGCTCGTTTGACCTTCCAAATGCATTAAACAAGTTTTTAATATAGTGTGACGTAATAGTAATCGATATATCATTCATTTGCATCATTTAAGCCTAAGTCAAGCCTTAATAAGGTGTCACGCGCGCTGGACCATGATGTCTGAGATCTGACAGCTCCTCTTCGTTCTGGATCGCATCCAAGGGTAGACAGATCATCTTCTACCTTCAGTTAAACAAAGCAAAAACCGAGCAGTCGTGGCTCGCTTCCCCTCCTTCTTTCTCCCCCATTTCTCTACCAAATCGAGTGATTTCTTCGGCTTTGAATTTGAAGTGACCTGACCTTTCATTTGATCCCTTGTTTACCCATTGTGGTGTCCTAGAAATCAAACGCCTAAAACGACGGTTGAAGCTCTCTCACGGACACCTTGGCTAGGCCAAAGGACACCTCCACACCTATAAATAACTCCCCACACAGTTGCATCGGCCGCCTAGCAACCTACCAATCCCCTCAATTTTGTCCGAGAACGTGTGTGTAGCTGGCGAAGAGGAGCTTTTCTATCTGTTCTTGCGGTGCCTCTCCCCAGAGCTAGAGTGCTTGTGTGTAGAAATTTATTGGCTAGGTGAGTTCGTCGTTCGATTCTCTTCGTTTCGAGTACCTGCACGACGATTTTGGTCAAGAAACGTGGAAACGCCCAAATGGGCAAGTTGCTCTCTCAAGGCCATGGCTGGCTCGTGAGGAAGAAGAAGACCCTCAGGATTTTTATTGTTTTACCCTCGCGCGCCCCCTCTTTTCTTCTTTGACAATAGGGGCATATCGGTCATTTGTTTTCTAGTGGTATTTTGATTTTTCTGATTGGTCAGTTTTGTTTAATTCATAGAAAATTCATCCTTTGTCGAAAAAATATAAATAAATAGTTGTTGGAAAGAATTTTTCGAGTAAAATCCAATTTTGTGGTTTTTGAGGCCTGATTCTAAATGATTTTTCGAAGTTTTCCTAAGATACTCTTTTGATGATTTAAATATTCTAAAATGCATAAGTAATTCATTTTAAGTCCAATTTTTAAAACAAAATATGTTTTCCTAATCACTAAAGTCTAAGTAATCTCTTGGTCTAAGTTTTAGGTCTCAAATCGAAGGTTTTCCTAAAAAGGTTTAAAAATGGGTTTTTCTTTATATCTTTATGCTTAACACATCCTAATACATGATAATGTTTGCAACTAGGGGAAAATGGAATTGGATACAATCAGATTGGTGAATGTGATGGTAATTAATTAAAGCAGGTATGTGAATCATATTTATGTATGTGACACCTATTTCTATGTGACATCTATGATGAATGTGAAATCTATGTGGAATGTTTATGTGCAAATTACATATCCTTCAGTTGGGCTCTTATCCAACCCTACAAACTTTATGTGCTAGCCTTGATCTCCTCCTAAAATACCTTTTATTTGGTTCTATACTTGTTTGATGCTTTTGTTGCCATTATGGCTCATCTAATTGAATTATATGGATCTTGTGATTGCCTATATTTGGCTCCTTACTATGTGATGCTTTTATTGCCTATGTGGCTCATTTAATTGTAACTCTTGAATCTTACTATGGCCAATGTTTGGCTCATCCATTTATTGAGATTATTTATTTGGGTTTTATTCCCATTTTGCAATGTTGCAATCTTGTTATACTTCTCAATACTGCCAAGTGACTATTAAGCATGATGTATTTTAGGCCAAATGACAATGTAGTGTACATGAGTACAAACCACCCTTAGGGCACTGAGGTTTTAGTCCTCCTTCCAGGCACTGGGGTTTTAGTCCCCCTTCCATTTTATATTAGACACTGGGGTTTTAGTCCCCCTGCCACTTTACATAGGGACTGGGGTTTTAGTCCCCCTGCCACTGGTGAGGTCCGGTAGGTGCCTCACCCTACATTGAGATGACTTTGTGTCTTAATATATTCATGCTATGTGATTACTATTGTGGTGATTGTTTATGACAGTTTTCTCTCTCTTATTCATATACTTGCCTCATTTCTTTTGAAATCTCTTATTGTAGAAAGTCTTTTATATTGCAATGCTTTAGATTATTTAATTGTCCTATTTCTCTTAAATAACACATACTTTTATCTTTCTTTTTCTGGATGACCCCAACCATCCATGCTAGGATCAGAGTGTGCATGGAAGCTTGGTGAACCTAAGGCTAAGGATAGGATAAGAAGAAAAGGAACATATAGCTTGCATGTTCATAGTTGCCTTTATATATTAAGTTGTTTTGTTTAGAGACAATATTGGCTTAGTCTAAGTCTTCCTCTACCTAGATCCTATGTTTAATATAAAGTTGTACTTCTTTTATGGAAATTTTTTAATGTACTCTTTATACATTTTGAATAAAGTCAAGTTTTATTTCTTCCGCTGCCAAACAATTGGTGTTTTTGTTTTCCATGATTTTTAGTTGAGACTTGGTCTTTACATCATGGTATCAGAGCATCAAGGTAGTCGGATTCTTGACTAATTCAAAATTGTCTCCTAGATAGAACCCTTATCATGTATAGTTCCTATAGTAAGTTTTTCACCCTAGAGTTGACCCATAATGAAAGTTTGATTTAGGACCATAATAATTTCATATTAAAAATAAAATTTGTCAACTTTTTGGTGAATTGTCTATTGAGAAGCTACTAGAGCAAAAAGTTGAAGTGATGGTGTCTAGAAAGGGTCAGAGCTTGGGGGCTGGCAATATTTTCCTCCGCCCCACTAGCTTGGTAACGAGGACTCATGAGCTCATATGACCTGACCTGGCCTGATCTGATACAGACAGCTCGAAATAGTCTATCTTTGGGCATGTTGCCTAATTGTTGAATACCTTAGGAAAACCATAAGTGATGATTAATTCTCTTACACAAAAATCATCCTTAAATACCTTATACTCCTATGTTTAGGGTTTAGTGTACCCTATGTTGCACCCTGAAGCTTGGTTAGTAAATCCTTTTAGTGTTGAGTTTTATGTACCCTTTTACCCTTAGCTTAGTTTGACTTAGTTAACTCTTTTAAGGGGTGGTGTGAGGGTAATGGTGTTAGTACCCTATTTGGTTTTGCAAATCTAATTTCGAGGACGAAATCCCTTTTTAGGGGGATGGAATCCCAATTAAAAGCAAAATCAAATACCTTTGGAGTTAGAAACCCTATCTATGTGGACATATGTACATAATAACTCATGTGAACAAGAATTTACCAAACACATTATACTTGTAATTCAACTTATTTTTTTATACATACATGAATATGTAATAAGTCATATAGAGATAGTTCATATGCTTGAACCTTCACATATTACTAATTACTAATTGTGAATATACATAACGTTGACTATGCCACCCTAATGGTAAAATGTGTATGGATAATGCACCCTAAGGATGCTTAAAACATGTAATGATTATGTTGACCTAAACCCTAATAGGTAATCATCTAGCTTTGACAACATATACATATATATACCCTTAATGCCTTTCATGATACATTAGTGACATTAGGTGTCATCATCACATAATATACCTTAATGCATGTAAATGGATTATAGTCACAAGGTTATCAATATATATAAGGTATATCACCTTGTTCTCTAATGAACACCTCATCATAACTTGATATATGAATTAATTCATTAATATTTAATGGGTTACATCCTATTCACTAAAATGCATATAATCACTCAAACATGATAATGAATAATTGGATTCACATAAATATTCATAAATGCCTAATGTGATGTAAAACATGTATAATTTATAATATGAAGTGTAATGGATGACAATGATTAAGGATGTCATTAATATGAGTACGAATGATGATATGACAATGTACAATATGGACATTATTTGGAATTATTACATGCTTATAACTTGTTGGATAATATTAACTTTTTATACAAAATAATTTGTGATAATTCTACATGATATTTTAAAGAGGATAATGGAAAATGAATTCATGTTATTAAGGTTTTCGACCTAATACATTAATTAATGTTGAAATGGCTTAGTAAACCCTAATTGTGCTTAAAACCCTTGATGAGGGAAATACACATAATATAATATTGAGAGGTAATTGTTTTGAATAAAATGTGGCACAAGTGATAGTATAATAAATATGATACCTCTTCATGTTGGAGATTATGCTAATAAGGCAAAAATGTTAATTTGAGTTTGATAAAAGGCTATAGGTTTTGTGGAAACCTTAGTAGCACATGTCTTATGTAGATTTTGTGTTGTACCCTAGATTAAGGGTTATAACCTAGCTGTTTAAGGTTGGGAAGTTGCACACTCACCTCTCTTTCCTCTTGTTGTGATTTCAGGGACGAAATCCTCTTTAAGGGGTGGTGTGCTGTAACATACTAAATCTCAGGGTCTTCCCTACAATTTACCCATATTCTATCTTTTCATTTCTTTCAAGTGATTTTGGACTAATTTCATAAATTTCCCTTCTTTTATATTCCTTTTGGACTCCTTGTGCAATTTGAGCACAATTCAATGTTGAAATTACCTTTTTCCCTCATTTATGATAATAAAGGGGTGTTTGCACAAATAACCCACTTAAGGTAATAATTAAGGACTAATAATGCAAGATGGAGTTTTATGAGAGAAAATAAGTGGATAATGTTTATTTGGAGCTCGTTTGACCTTCCAAATGCATTAAACAAGTTTTTAATAAAGTGTGACTTAATAGCAATCGATATATCATTCATTTGCATCATTTAAGCCTAAGTCAAGCCTTAATAAGGTGTCACGCGCGCTGGACCATGATGGTCCGAGATCTGACAGCTCCTCTTCGATCTAGATCGCATCCAAGGGTAGACAGATCATCTTCTACCTTCAGTTAAATGAAGTAGCAATCGAGCAGCCGTGGATCGCTTCCCCTCCTTCTTTCTCCCCCGTTTCTCCACCAAATCGAGTGATTTCTTCGGCTTTGAATTCGTAGTGACCTGACCTTTCATTTGATCCCTTGTTTACCCATTGTGGTGGCCTAGAAATCAAATGCCTAAATCGACAGCCGAAGCTCTCTCATGGCCACCTCGGCTAGGCCAAAGGACACCTCCACACCTATAAATAACTCCCCACACAGTTGCATCGGCCACCTAGCAACCTACCAATCCCCTCAATTTTGTCCGAGAACGTGTGTGTAGCCGGAGACGAGGAGCTTTTCCAGCTATGCTTGTGGCACCTCTCCCCAGAGCTAGAGTGCTCGTGCGTAGAAATTTATTGTCTAGGTGAGTTTGTCGTTCGATTCTCTTCGTTTCGAGTACCTGCACGACGATTTTAGTCAAAAAATGTGGAAACACCCAAATGTGCAAGTTGCTCTCTCACGGCCATGGTTGGCTCATGAGGAAGAAGAAGACCCTCAGGCTTTTTACGGTTTTACCCTCGCACGCCCTCTCTTTTCTGCTTTGACGCTAGGGGCATATCGGTCATATATTTTCTAGTGGTATTTTGATTTTTCTGATTGGTCAGTTTTGTTTAATTCATAGAAAATTCATCCTTTGTCGGAAAAATATAAATAAATAGTCATTGGAAAGGATTTTTCAGTAGAATCCAATTTTGTGGTTTTTGAGGCCTGATTCTAAATGATTTTTCAAAGTTGTCCTAAGATACTCTTTTGATGATTTAAATGTTCTAAAATGCATAAGTAATTCATTTTAAGTCCAATTTGTAAAATAAAATATGTTTTCCTAATCACTAAAGTCTAAGTAATGTCTTGGTCTAAGTTTTGGGTCTCAAATCGAAGGTTTTCCTAAAAAGGTTTAAAAATGGATTTTTCTTTATATCTTTATGCTTAACACATCCTAATACATGATAATGTTTGCAACTAGGGGGAAATGGAATTGGATACAATCAGATTGGTGAATGTGATGGTAATTAATTAAAACATGTATGTGAATCATATTTATGTATGTGACACCTATTTGTATGTGAAATCTATGATGAATGTGAAATCTATGTGGAATGTTTATGTGCAAATTACCTATCCTTCAGTTGGGCTCTTATCCAACCCTACAAACTTTATGTGCTAGCCTTGATCTCCTCCTAAAATACCTTTTATTTGGTTCTTTACTTGTTTGATGCTTTTGTTGCCATTATGGCTCATCTAATTGAATTATATGGATCTTTTGATTGCCTATATTTGGCTCCTTACTATGTGCTGCTTCTATTGCCTATGTGGCTCATTTAATTGTAACTCTTGAATCTTACTATGGCCAATGTTTGGCTCATCCATTTATTGAGATTATTTATTTGGGTTTTATTCCCATTTTGCAATGTTGCAATCTTGTTATACTTCTCAATACTGCCAAGTGACTATTAAGCATGATGTATTTTAGGCGAAATGACAATGTAGTGTACATGAGTACAAACCACCCATAGGGCACTGAGGTTTTAGTCCTCCTGTCGGGCACTGGGGTTTTAGTCCCCCTGCCATTTTATATTAGGCATTGTAGTCCCCCTGCCACTTTATATAGGGACTGGGGTTTTAGTCCCCCTGCCACTGGTGAGGTCCGGTAGGTGCCTCAACCTACATTGAGATGACTTTGTATCTTAATATATTCATGCTATGTGATTACTATTGTGGTGATTGTTTATGGCAGTTTTCTCTCTCTTATTCATATACTTGCCTCATTTCTTTTGAAATCTCTTATTGTAGAGAATCTTTTATATTGCAATGCTTTAGATTATTTAATTGTCATATTTCTCTTGAATAACACATATGTTTATCCTTCTTTTGCTGGATGGCCCCAACCATCGAGTCTAGGATCAGAGTGCGCATGGAAGCTTGGTGAACCTAAGGCTAAGGATAGGACAAGAAGAAAAGGAACATATAGCTTGCATGTTCATAGTTGCCTTTATATATTAAGTTGTTTTGTTTGGAGACAATATTGGCTTAGTCTAAGTCTTCCTCTACCTAGATCCTATGTTTTGTATAAAGTTGTACTTCCTTTATGGAAATTTTGTAATGTGCTCTTTATACATTTTGAATAAAGTCAAGTTTTATTTCTTCCGCTGCCACACAATTGGTGTTTTTGTTTGCCATGATTTTTAGTAGAGACTTGGTCTTTACAGTAAAATTAGGTGGAAAACATTTAATCACTAAAACATTAGAGTTAGATACAATTAAAGTAAAGAAGAGATATAGGACTACTCCTCATGTCCCAATAGAGAAACTATTGAGCCATGATATAAATAGATACCAAGTTAAGCATAGGGATAGAAAGAGTCATGTTGCTAAAATTTGGAGTTGGGCCGAGTCTTGTTGGCGAGTCGATCAACGAGATGCCAATTGGTATGTATTGATGAGCCTTCTTGATTTGGAGTTTGACTGGGTCTGGTTGACAAGTTGATTGACTGGGAAGCTTGTTGATCAGTTGGCTTTAAATATTTCCTTTGAGCATGTCGTTTCATCTGAAGTAATAAGACTTCCCAATTTTGAATTTAACTGGGTCTTACTAAAGAGCCGATCAACTCTAGTTGATCGATTAGAGTTCTGGGAAGCTGAGATCTCGTGCATGTGAGTCAAACGACTAGGTGTGTCACTCGATTGACTGGGAGGCTAAATATGAGAATGGAAGCCTCTAATTCTTGAGTATTTTTTAGCTTTGGAGTGATTGGACCATTTTCCCATAAAATCCTAAGAAATTTGGTAAAAACTCTAATTAAGGAAGGAAAAGCTAAATTAAGATAATTAACTCTAAAACTAAATAATAATAAAAAAGTACTCCTAAGGAGAGATTTGAAAGATGTAAATTAAATTGATAAATATACATTAACTTGATCTCTATGCGAATTGTTCTATTTTGAAATTTTCGACTCGATTTTTTATGATTGTTAGTTTTTAGTTGGTTTTTTGTCAAATGATTTGTCCTAATGATCGATTGGTTTTTAATCAGCGGGATGGGTCCTCACACCCTTCATTTCCAGATATCACTCAATTTTGACTTCCTCCCATTCCATAATTTATAAGATGTAGATATAATGGACCTAGTGAGAATTTTATCCAATATATGATTCGTGATTTGTAATGCTTCTCTCTATAGATAAACCACGGTGATGTGAATGTGAGAGCATGTGTCTTATTGTATTCATTAAGGTTTTATTCTTCCTTTCACCATATTCCTCCTAAGTTATCTTTCTACTTCCTATTTATACCTTATAAAATATTCTAATGCTTCATATTTCATAGCAATTAGGTAGACGTAGGCAAATCTTGAATAATCATATATGAATATTACAAATATTCCTTATTTTTATATATTTTATCACTTAATGGTCCATAAATATCTAAATGGATTAGACCTAGCAATTCCTTTGATCTATGTCCAACTATTATTTTTCTAGCTAAGCAATGTTCGCATGGAGTTGAATTGATCTTTATTATGTTAGGAAGCAAGTTTAACTTTATAATTTGTCCCATTTGAGATTTTTGAAGATGACCTAATCTATAATGTCATAAATCACATTCAGATAAAAATATACAAGGAGTAATCAGAAATAACATTGACTGTATTGACTTCACTATCTATTATAGGAAAGAAAAAAAAATCATGTTTGGATACAAATTTTCCCAAATCAACAACCTTGTTGTCCGTTTCTATGGTCAAGATGATAAGAACCAACACCTTCCACATCATAGATTATTTCCATGTTCACGGTTGGATTTGAAATGTGGTTTATTTGATATGGTCCTCCTATTCATTACCTTTTGATGATCATGTTTGCATCTATAGTGTATATGTTCTTGTAGATTCACATCGTAATTCTTACGGTTAAACATCATTTCTTGCTCGGTTCCCAACCAAGACGACAATTCAGAAAGGCATATCGAAGGGGTAGAACACAAAGAAGATTTTAACGTAACCAAAATACATGACATACTATTATTAAATATAGCCGCTATTTATAATTTTTACGATACAGGAGACAATACTATTATTAAATATAGCCGTTATTTATAATTTTTACGATACAGGAGACAAGTCTTTAGACATAGCAATCATATTATTAACATGTCCAATGACATCATCATATCCGCTTTAGGTTTGTCACATTGATAAAATTTTGGAGATAAAAAATAGCACAGTACTTTTGTACAACTCTTGGTATATATTGAATTTAACTAATAGATACAAATATTTGTTTGTATTACTCGCTTCAACAGATCCACCAGACCAACTTTTACAATCTCGAAGTAAACTGGATCAGAAGTCTCGGTTTAAATGAAACACAAAACCGTTGACCGCACAGAGATTCGACTGGATCAGACCGAATAGCCATGAGAGGAATTTATTTACTTGTGTATCTCAATGGCACATGATGAGTTCGATGCTACTTTCCTTTTCCATCGAATCTTCTTCTTTAATGTCATATAATATAATGATGATAGAACGGAGAAGATGAGAGTGATACGTTATTGCTGTATCTTTTGGCAAAAGAAATTGAGTACGCACTGTTCCGTCTGTCGGTATTAAGACAAGAATAAGAGTCACGCATAATGAGGAACACGGGCAAAGTCGGCGGTTCAATTCGTGACTACAACCCGGATCCAGTCCTAGGACGTCCTGACATTGATCCGGACCACACATACATCATTTTATGTCATTTCTTACTTCTACAGTCCAAATCACCCGGAGGTATTGTTGGTACTATATTCAGATTTTTTTTCTCATGTGTCTTTTTTTGTTCCTTTCTTCTATACCTTGTTTATCTTTTGTTCATTTTCTCCCCTGCATTATTCTTTTAAATCAAAGTGTAATGTTTACATTTAGATTCAAACATTGGATCTGTCACTAATAGGCTGAACACTTTTACTACTAGACTACTGACACTTCTTTGTTTACCAACTTGAAAATATATATATATTATAATCATACACTACATTTGTTATGACGCGTCCAGTTGAAACGCAATTCTAGACCACTCATTATAATATGCCACAAAGATTACTTAGGACGTCACGAGAAAACACCCCGTGGATTTTTTCCGTCGCGACCGACTGGTGACACACCCTCCGCTAGAGAGAGAAGGGGTTGGGGAAGGAAACGGTGAAAGTGAATGAGCCTGGGCCAGTGGTGGGCCAGCCGGCCGTAGTCGATGAATGCGCCTCGATAGCAAGTGATGATTTAACCGATCGGATTAGAGAGAGTGCTGGTGCGGCGGGGTCCATATACAGGCCATAGCTAAAACATAAAAGCAATTGCTGGAGAGTGAGTTCATGAGGCTGGCGGTGGATTATGGGGTTCGTTACTATGTTTGTACCGACGTATATATGTGAATTTGGGAAGTCGATTATTCTGATGTCGTCTAGAGATAGAAAGAGGGATCTGGCCAAACAGTCCGCCACCCATCCCCACCAACAGTCCCCGTCGATGAAATCGAGAAGCGGTTCCGTAGGTCGTGGATCAGGACTCCTCCTGCCGCGATGACGCAGATTCCAGTTTCAACGGCAGCCCCGACCGGCCCTGCCGTGCTGCCGGCGAAGAAACGGAAGCGGTGCTACGCCGAGGCAGCTGCCGCCTGATCGAGGAAAGGCGCCGAGCCAGGAAGGGGTTTCGTATGCATCATATCACGCGCCCTGCGTCACTCCGATTCGATCGGCCAAATCCTCTGTCTCTCCAAGCTCCCCTTCTCTGCCTTCTCTTTCCCAAATGAAACAGAAAACAGTAAAAGCTTATCAACCCAAGCTTGGGATTCTGTTCCAAGAAACGCCGTCGGGCACACCTTCCGCCACTCGTGTAGAGGACAAATGGTTGTCAGTCCGTAAGCTGCTAGTTTTTTGTCAGCCACATACCACTTGCTGCCTGTCCTGTCCGCCTCCTTATTCATCGGCCGCAGGTGAGCAACGAGGTAGATGACGAGTAGCGCATTGTCAGCCAGGATCCGAGACATTGATTTACTCACCGGTTTCGTGGGTCCAGCGGTGGAATAGCAATGCGATTGTGTGCCGGTGTGGTGTTTGATGATCTTTCTGACGTCTGAGTCCTGGCAGAAGAAACCTTGCTGTGGCACCAGAACCACCAAATTGCTAGTAGGCAAGCAGTAGGTGCGGGCGCAGGGCGTTTGGCCCTTTTTGGTTTGTAAGGTTGATGGAGGAGTGAATCGGGAAGGGAAGGGGTTAGTAGAGACAACAATAGCGAGACAATGGGTTACAGTATAGAAGAAAACACGGGAGGAGACATTGTGAAGAGATATATTGTGCAATTATGTTATATGTTACATGTCAATTATGCAATTTATGTGTTGTCATGATATTTTTTACTAAAGCTCTGGATTCACTTAATTGTCTAAATGCTCATCACACATTTGAGTCTGGGTCGGGTATTCGGGCCGATGGACTTTGTCCCCTTCCCCTGGTTTTCCCACGTTTGTGTTACCAAAATGTTATCACGACGCGCCCCACACGCGGGCGGTACCGCTTAGCTGGGCTGCTTTCCCGGCCGGGCTCTTTTTTTTTTTTACTTTTTTTTTGTCACTTGACAGATCTGCAGACAAAAGAGTACAAAAATAAAAATTATGAATAACTTTTAATCCATAATGAATTTTTTAACGAAATAAAAATCACTGGACTCGTTATGAAAAATGCAATCTAACAAGACCAATATTGATATATTTTGAAAAAAATGATATGCACGTTATTTTACAAATGTGTGCACATTATATTAAGATTATGTTAATTTATATTTATGCACAACGTCTAAAAAGTAGACACATTCACATTATAATTGATGAATTAACACCGTAATTGGGTATTTTTCTACAAATACTAGGCACATTGTGTTAAAATTTGTGTTAATTTGCTATTTATGCACATACTCTGTTTAAGATTTGTGATAAGTAGGCGCATTTACCATACAAGTAGGCGCATTTGCCATAAGTGGCACATTCAATCAAAAACATACATTCAATCAAAAGTAGGCGCATTTGTCATAAATGAGTTTTTATTACAAATATAGGGCACATTCATACCATAAGTGGGTGCATTCACACCATAACTGGGCACATTCACACCATAAGTGGGTATTTACTACTAATATTTGGCGCGTTAAGTAGAAATATTGACATCATAAGTGGGCACACTCACACCATAAGTGGGCGCATTCACACCATAACTAGGTTCATTCACACATTCACAGTATAAGTGGGCGCATTCACACCATAAGTTGGCGCATTCACACATTCACACCATAGTGGGTGCATTCACGCATACACACCACAAGTGAGCGTGCTCACACCATAAGTAGGCGCATTCACACCATAAGTGGGCGCATTCACAACATAAGTGGGCGCATTCACAACATAAGTGAGTGCATTCACACATTTACACCATAAGTGGGCGCATTCACAACATAAGTGGGCGTATTCACACATTCACAACATAAGTTGGCGCATTCACACCATAAGTAGACGCATTCACACCATAAGTGGGCACATTCACACCATAACTGGGCGCATTCACATATTCACAGCATAAGTGGGCGCATTCACAGTATAAGTGGGCACATTCACACCATAAGTGGGCGCATTCACACATTCACACCATAAGTGGGTGCATTCACAGCATAAGTGGGCGCATTCACACCATAAGTGAGTGCATTCACACCATAACTGGGCGCATTCATACATTCACACCATAAGTGAGTGCATTCACCCCATAAGTGGATGCATTCACACCATAAGTGGGCGCATTCACACCATAAGTGGGCGGCGCATTTACACATTCACACCATAATTGGACACATTCACATCATAAGTGGACGCATTCACATCATAAATGAGTGCATTCACACATTCACACCATAAGTGGGCGCATTCGTAAATTCACACTATAAGTTGGCGCATTCACACATTCACACTATAAATGGGCGCATTTACATCGTAACATTTTCGTATTAAACGTATTAACACCATATTAGGTGTATTATGTTAATATTTGACTTATTTATTATTTGATTTTTTTTTCAAAAATATACCAATATTAGTCTTGTTCAAATGCATTTTTTATAACGAATCAGGTGTATTTTGTTTTGTTAAAAAAATCGTTACGGAATAAAAGTTATTAACAAAACAGCGGATTCCCCTGTTTTATTTTTCCAAAAAATCAAAAGAGAAAAAGTAAAAAAAAAAACGGGACCCACGGGGGGGGGGGGGGGGGGGGGGGGTATTGCAGCGCGTTTGAGGCGCGTCTGCCCCCCCCCCCCCCCCGCGCGCGCGTTCAGTAAGTTAAGTCCTTTGCGTTAGACCGCTCAATGATGTTGGCTAGTTGAAGCTTTTTGCCCACCAAGCTCGTTTTTTTCTCGCTAGTCCTTCGCCTTTTGATTTGTTTTCCCCTCCCGAATCCAGTAAGCCCTAACTCACCCCTCTCGGTGGATATATCCCTAATTTTGATTTTTACTCCTATGTTGTCGTCTCTTTCGGAGACCATGAACACCCTCTACGCTAGATCTCACCGGCTCACACCTCTCTAGAAACATAGTGGTGAATCCCTTTCGTCACTAGGTACCCCCAATTGACTTATGGGATCCCCTAGCTACCACAATGTGATTGACTTTCTTGCTAGACATCACCCAGGGGCGGAGGGGGGGGGCAAGCATGGGCCATGCCCCCCCCCCCAAATAAAAATTTCATATATACATATATATATGTTATTAGTCTATTGAATAGTATATATTAACTAGGACGACTACAAAGCAAAAATTAGAAATGGTGTAGTGGTCGGATGCGTGTTGCAAGACCCGCTTGGGTCGGGTTCGAATCTTACTACATCCAAGTTTTCTTTTTATCGCATTGTATATACATAAGTAATTGATTTATATTGAAGACGAGCATTAAACTCATGTAATGAAATTGTTGCATTGGTAGAGTATCTATAGTAGTACTTAAAGGTCTCAAGTTCTACTCTCTAGTTTCACTTGTGTTCTTGGCTTTTTACATTACAAAGTTTTTTGTTAAAATTTTGGCCCTCCAACTTTGTATTCCTGGCTCCGCCACTGACATCACTGTACTGTTTGGGATAGCAGTACGCGCCACCGCAGTCTGATTGCTTGCACGGTAATCTCCATGGGTACTCAATCTTTCAAGTGGATTTCATTGGTTTCCTTCAACGCCGAACTCCTCCCACCTAGTGCTTTGGTTAATCGTCGGCACATGAGTATTGTGGAACCGAGGTTCTGATTTGCCTTTCAAGCTATTCCTGAGGCCTCAGTGAAGGAGTTGAGTATGTTAACCGACCGAATTCATTTTTATGTCGTTGTGCCTTGTAGTTTCCAATACCTTCCTTCTCCCTCAGCCTCCCCTATCAGTGTGTGGGCCGCAAGTGGTACATCCCTGGCTACCGACCACTCTCCAGCTATGAGAGGATCTCATCATGTTGTTAGGACCTGAGAAGCACTCCAGCATTGTTGTTTGTGAAAGGAACCCACCCATGTACGTTGTTGGAATCACACATACTGATGGTGGTTCCTGTTTTTTATTACTTTCTAGGATTTGTGATTTGCTCTGCTCCGTTGGTCTTGAAACACGAGCAACATCTAACTTTGTTCCTCTCAGCAACATGTAACCAGTGGGATCTTTTCTTACTTGAGAGGGTATCATGGTGAGAGGTCTTCTAGTAAGGATGAGCTCCTATTGGATCACCCTTGGCACAAGGATGGAGAAACCTTCACCTTGAGGAAGTCACCATCTCAACCCTTGGCTCCCTGAACATGGTCGTTGGACCGTAAGGGTAGCGAGCTCCTTCTTCTCTAGTTCAACTCACCTTGACCATGAGGTTCTAAATGAAAACATTTATTGGATTTTTCCTAGAGGCTCATGTTTATCCAGTGACAATTGAGAAAAGTAAAATCTTCAATTTTCTTTATTTTGATTTGTATTTCACCACTGCTGCAAGCTACTAAAATTTCAGGGTAGAGCATGCTTAGTAAAATCATTTCATTTGAGGGTATCTTTTTGAATTTTAGTATGAAATGAATTCAACTTGTAAAACTTATGAGTAACTATTGATTCATCCGAATAATACATAAAAGTATATTTTTAATCATGAAAATATGGAGGATTTGTTGGTATATGATTTGAGTTTGGATTTCCAACTTATATTAGATTCATCTTCTAAGAGAATCAATCGAATTTATACTAGTTGAATGCATGAATATTGTGTTTAGGTTGTGAAAGTCCTGACTCTGAATTTAGAGAGTGTTGTTGAATACTTAGGACTGACCATTAGGTATGTGCATCCTCTATTTTATTATGAAAATCATTTGATTAAAACATATGTTTATTTAATTATGTATCTCTTGAAATATCAATTTTACTTGAAATCCAATTATTATGGGAAAAAAAACCAACATTTTAATTTCCCAATCCTCCAGAAAAACCACTGCAAAACACTGACAGACTAATGTAGATAGTCTTAGATGTAATCACGTACCTTGATGGAGAGCCATGCAGATTAACATGCATATTACACTTCAATTATTTCAAGCAATCCAATAAATGAAGATGAATATAAACAATCATATTTATCTGCATGTACATAAATCCTAAAGTGTCACCAATAGATTAAACCCTAATCGGTACCTAAACTAGGGTTTTAGGGTTCCTTGTTATTGAGTTACTATTAGGGTTATGCCTCGATACCCAAATTCCCATGATTATCATTTTAATGACTTAAGAATCCGAATTCATATTAGGTGTTTCCATGATTATCCAATCTACCTTATTATTGCATCATGAACACTTAGATCATATTAACATCATTACGGTTATTGCAAGTTAAATCATTGATGTTCAAGATATTAATCACACATGTTAAGTATCATCTGCTCCTGAAAACCTAGTTTCTCATCAATATAATCATAACTATATTAAATCATCATTATTCTACTATATCGGATAATTACACAAAAGAACAACTTTTTAATGTTTCCAACATCTGAATACTCTAATCTAGGGTTTCCTTTTATTACTCACCACATTAACACATAAAAACACTACTCTTGGAAATATGAATATATTTAGGTCTCATGCGTATTTTATTTATGTTCCTCTCATTTTCGTAATCAATTTGGTATATACTTTTGTTATATTATGATCTACCAATAATTAGTTATGAATATCACAAATATTACTATTTTCTTTCCAATCACTACTACAGAAATAGCATTCAGTGACACTTTTCTGGGCGTCGGTTATTAAGGAAAGCTGACGCCTTCTATGTTAGGCGTCGGTTGTTTACGAAAACCGACGTCTATATTCGAAGACCAGCCAGACACGGGTACCGCTTTGTCTTCAGCGTCGGTTGTTTATAAGAAACCAACGCTTAAAGTCACCCGCGAAATCCATATTTCGATCAAAAAAAATAGTGTCATTAGCAGCGTCGGTTATTTAGGTAGAAACCGACGCCTATGTGCGATGAAAATTTGCGCGAAAAGTGTCACCTTCAGCGTCGGTTATTCACGGATAACCGACGCTGAAGGTGGTTCCCGCCAAACAATTTCATGAAAATATCGTCCAATTGGACGTCAGTTTTTTCAAACAACCGACGCTAAAGATGTTTAGGCTTCGGTTGTTTAAAACAACCGACGCTATTTGGGAACTTCATAACCCTCGATCGCCCGACTCTTCCCCTTTCTTCTCTTTCATTGCGAGCGATTTCCCTATTTCTTCTTCAGCTCCCCTTCTCCGGCGATTTCTTCTTCAGCTCCCCTTCTCCGGCGCCCCCTTCTCCGCCACCACTCCTGCTCGCCGCCGCTCCTGCCGCCGTTGGACACCAGCTCTGCGTCGCCGCCACCGCCGCCGCCTGCTCGCCGCCGCTCCTGCTCCTGCTGCTGCGCTCTGAAGTCTCCTGCTCCGTCGCCTGCTCGCCACCGCCTGCTCGCCTGCACCGCCGCCGCCTGCTCGCCGCCGCGCACTGCTGCTCTCCTCGCCGCGCACAGTTGCTCTCCTCTCCTCGCCGCCGGTGGCTTCTTTGGGGTAGGTCTCTGCTCAGGCCACGCCACTGCTCTCTAGGCCAGGCATTCTTCCTATTCCCTCAAGGTACTGCTTTCTTCCTCCTTCCTTCCTTCCTCCACGCCGCCGCTCAGGCCAACTAGGGGAAGTAACATTTGTCTGCATCAAAGACACCTCCTTGGGCTTTATTCTCAACAATTCTTAGAACAAGTAATAAATCACAAGCATATATACGTATATGGGTTCCCTTTAGGTCTTCATAATGTATTTATATTCAGTTTATAGTTACCATTGCATACATTGTTGTTTGAGCCTTATGATGGACTTTTGGATTGCAAATGACTGGGATTTTCCTAGTGAATGTTCTAAATTTGTAGGCCCAATCTAGATTAAATTGAGAGCTCATTCTCTCCTTATATTGGCAAGGTGAGGCAAAAATAATTCCACAAGTGATTCAAATCTCCTATCCCACACTTTACCCATCTTTGTCATGCCTCATTACCAGGGTTAGTGTCATGCTAATCCATTGATATTCATATACGGAGTGACCCTGAGTTTATTGAAATATATCACGAGATTGTGGGTCATCTATGAAGATACCCTTGTGGTGCATTATGTGTGATTTTATAGCAAACAATTATATAAGATTTTATTCTAGATTTAATCAAACCCATTGTGCAATAATCATTCCCCGCGAGCATACATGTCTTATTGCAATATATTTTTATGTGATCCCAACATATTAAATTGAATTAGAATGATTTCATGAATTATAGGGTTTTAAAGTTGATAAACATGTACATGCGGAAATAGGGTTATTAAACCAATGGTTATAACATAGTATGATCTTAATCTGATTTGGATGTTCATAATAATGTAGTATGTTAAATATGATGATTAGGGATACATATAATGTCTAGTAAAGATTCCTAGACCTTTTGTTTGAAACTATTGATTTCTTGATTTATTATTTAATAATGCTCTGTTGATTAGGATTAACCATGTTGCCTGTAGTTTATAGACAATTATTATATATAAGAATGACAACACATGTAT
This sequence comes from Alisma plantago-aquatica, assembly GCA_963693085.1. NCBI lineage: Eukaryota > Viridiplantae > Streptophyta > Magnoliopsida > Alismatales > Alismataceae > Alisma > Alisma plantago-aquatica. Next base: position 70,355,789 of record OY856412.1, on the reverse strand, counting down.
TTGTTGGCCTAGAAACCCGTCCAAGATTTACTCATTAGGAGTAAATCTTGGATAGTCCCCGGTTTGGGACTGTTCTTGAACACCTAATCTCACTTAGGATGTAAGTGTATAATGTGTATTGGGTTTTTGAGAAACTTTCAGTAGCATTTCCCCGTTTGTTCTCTAAGTACATATGTACTTAGAGAACAGCGGGGAAATGCTGCCGAAATTTTCTTGAAAACCAAATACTCATTATACACTTACTAGTGAGATTAGGTGTTCAAGGATGGGATAGGTGGTACACATTTATTATATATAAGAATGACATCAAATGTGTTTGTTGGCCTAGAAACCCGTCCAAGATTGACTCATTAGGAGTAAATCTTGGATAGTCCCCGGTTTGGGACTGTTCTTGAACACCTAATCTCACTTAGGATGTAAGTGTATAATGTGTATTGGGTTTTCGAGAAAATTTTGGTAGCATTTCCCCGTTTGTTCTCTAAGTACATATGTACTTAGAGAACAGTGGGGAAATGCTGCCGAAATTTTCTCGAAAACCCAATACACATTATACACTTACTAGTGAGATTAGGTGTTCAAGGATGGGATAGGTGGTACACATTTATTATATATAAGAATGACATCACATGTGTTTGTTGGACTAGAATGTGAACAATCATTGTTTTTTATATTACTTGTACATTGGTATAAATTAGAATGAACAATCACTAAATTATATACTGTTTGTATGGAATCCGGCTTCATTGTAGATATCTATTATTGTTGGCCTAGAAACCCGTCCAAGATTGACTCATTAGGAGTAAATCTTGGATAGTCCCCGGTTTGGGACTGTTCTTGAATACCTAATCTCACTTAGGATGTAAGTGTATAATGTGTATTGGGTTTTCGAGAAAATTTTGGTAGCATTTCCCCATTTGTTCTCTAAGTACATATGTACTTAGAGAACAGCGGGGAAATGCTACTGAAATTTTCTCGAAAACCCAATACACATTATACACTTACTAGTGAGATTAGGTGTTCAAGGATGGGATAGGTGGTACACATTTATTATATACTAGGGAAATGCTGCCTAATCTTTTCCTAATATATACTTGTTTCCTAATATATACTTGTTTTCTCTGATCATAGAATGGATAGATCATGGATGTCCATTCATAATCGTTGCACCCCAGAGTTTATATCTGGTCTTGATCAGTTTATTAGATTTGTCGAGGAACATAGGAAAAAACCTACAGATAGGTTCTACTGTCCATGTAGGCATTGCGGTAACAACTTGAAAGTCAACACTGTTGAGGAAATCAAAAGTCATGTCATGTGCAACGGGATTGTACAAGGCTATACAGAATGGCACTGGTATGGAGAGATTTCAAAATCGAAACCAGTAGATGTCGATAGCAGTGCTTGGGTGGAAGAAGAAATTGCCTCTGATGACGTAAATGTGAACGAACCAGTTCCAGCAGACATCGTTGATGCGATGCTGGATAGTTGTAGGGTAGAGCACACCGATACACCTCCTATCTTTACAAACATTGTGCATGATGCTGAGATACCGTTATACACAGGCTGTGCTAAGTTTACGAAGCTTAGCGCTGTGTTGAGATTGTATAAGTTGAAAGCTAACAATAGATGGAGCGACAAAAGCTTCACTTCATTGTTGACTTTGTTGAAAGAAATTCTTCCTGAAGGAAACGAGCTTCCAATCTCAACATACCAGGTAAAGAAAATGTTGTGCCCAATGGGAATGGAGGCCAAGAAGATACACGCATGCCCGAATGATTGTGTATTATTTCAAAAGGACTATGTAGATTTGAAAGATTGTCCAAAATGTGGTGCGTCACGGTATAAATTGACGACTTCGGGGGAGTCCAAAACTGGTTCTCCTGCCAAGGTGTTGTGGTATCTACCTATAATATCACGGTTTCAACGCTTGTTTGCAAATCCGAAAGATGCGAAGAATTTGAGGTGGCATGCAGATGTTAAGAAAAATAATGATGGGATCCTACGACATGCGTCTGATTCCCCACAGTGGAAGAAGATTGATCTATCGTACCCTAAATTTGGTGAAGAAGATAGGAATCTAAGACTTGGGCTTTGTACAGATGGGATGAATCCGTACGGGACATTGAGCAGCCAACATAGCACTTGGCCAGTCATGCTTGTTATATACAATCTTCCTCCCTGGATGTGTATGAAAAATAAGTACGTTATGTTGTCATTGTTGATATCGGGCCCTAAACAACCCGGAAATGATATCGATGTTTATCTTGAACCTTTGATTGATGACTTAAAGAAACTTTGGGCTGAAGGTGTGATGACCTATGATGCTTCAGCAAGAGAGACATTTCGTTTGCACGCTATGTTGTTTTGCACGTGCAAAGGATAAGAGTCCACGTGAAGCTAAAATGTCATATTACGGTGTCATTGAGGACATTTGGGAGTTTGACTACATAGATTTCAAAATTCCGCTCTTTAAATGTAATTGGGTTGATAACACCAAAGGAGTTATAGTGGATGAATTGGGTTTCACTTTGGTGAACTTTGAAAAGATTGGCGAGAAGGGTGAACCATTCATATTGGCATCACAGGCGAAACAAATATTCTATATCGATGATCCTGTGAATGATAAATGGTCGGTTGTTCTTCATGGTAAAAGACAGTTCATTGAAGATCCTATAGATGAAGAAGAGTACTATGATAAGTATGATGACTCCAGTCCATTCTCAGTTGGGTTGCCAACTCCACAAAATATTGAAGCTAATGATGACTTATATGTGCGCGGAGATCACAATGAAGGATTGTTAATTGATAAAAGATCACAATTTTAGAGACATGTATGTTTATACAAATGCTAAATGTTTGCCTTTTTCTAGTTAATACAAATGCTAAATGTTTGCCTTTTTCTAGTTAATACAAATGCTAAATGTTTGCCTTTTTCTAGTTAATAGAAATGCTAAATGTTTGCCTTTTTAATGACATTTTCAGATGGCTGACCATGATGAGCATGATGTCCATGATGAGCATGAAGTCCATGATGAGCATGCTGTCCATGACGAGCATGGCGAGGATACTAATGTAAGTTCTAAAAACATATCCTGTATTTCTATAAAATTAATTATCTTCTAGTTATGTCATATATCCTATATTTCTATATTGGGCTGAGTTAGTGTGTTTTATTTTTGTCAAATTTTAGGTTGATGCACCTGTACCCACTGAAGCACTGGAGCAACTTGATGCGCAACACCAGACACTTAACAAGAAAAGGGGCATCACTCTGTTGAAGAAGTTATTAGCGCTAAGTGGTAGTGGATCCAAATTGGTGGTGGAGTTTGATAATGGAGGAAATCCAATTGGAGTGAACCGCAATAATTTTGTGAACTATCTTGGGTGTACCACTCGGAGCCATTGTGGTGTTAAGTATGACAATTGGCATAAAGTTCCTCAAGGGAAAAAAGACTTGATATGGAAGGATTTATGTGTGAGTTATTATTATTTGCAATTCTATTTTGTAGATTACAAATTCTATTATTTGCAATTCTATTTTGGATACTAGTTAATAACATTTCTATTTTACAGAATCTGTTTGCATTGGATGAGAAGTTACATCGTAAAAATGTGATGCAACGCGCTGGAAAGATGCTTAGGAATTATAGGACAAATCTAAACAGAGAATACATAAAAGAGGGTGATAAGAAGAAGAAGTCAGCCCTTGAACAATGGAACTTCTTGGACAAAGAAGATTGGGACAATTTTGTTGCTTCAAGAAAATCTGAACAATTCAAGGTATTAGGCGTCACTCCTAATTTAATTAATATACATTGTATTTACCTATTCAAGATTAGCATTTAGTGCTACTAACCAAATCATTAATGTGCATACTAACTAGGCCCTTAGTGACGCACAAAAAGCAAGGCGTGCACTGAATGTGCATGACCACACTATGGGTCCAAAAGGCTATGCAAGCGTTTGCCAAAGACTACAGGCGGAGTCTGCGGCTACTCAGGAGTCTGCTCCTACTCAGGAGTCTGCCACACCCATGCCTCGCCATGATATCTGGATAGCTGGCAGGAAAAACAAGAAGGGTGAAATAAAGAAGCCTGTAACTGCTGAGGCGGCTGCAAAAATGGTAAAATACAACTCTTACAGAAATCGTTTGAATATTGATTATTTGTGGTGTTAACTTACCAATTTCTGTTTATGGTGATTAGCGGGAGCTGCACGAGCAGAGGAAACAAGGCACGTTCATCCCTCAGGGCACAAGGGATGAATTGACAGTTGCTCTGGGTAACCCAGAGCATCCTGGACGTGTTAGAGGTGTCGGCGCTGGTGTTGGCATCAAAGCATTCTTTGGGCCATCCCAGCGCAAACCCAGAGCGGGACTTTCTCAAGAAGAGGTAACCTATTCTTTTTTTAGAATGTTACTGCAAAAGGAAATTCATTAATAAGAAGCTAATGTTTCTTTTATCCATGTATAGGAGAATAAGAGAGTTGAGGATTTAGTTGCTAAGAAGATCAACGATGTAGTTGCTGAGAAGGTCAAGGAAGAATTGTTGCAGTGGCAGGCATCTCAGGCTTCCAATACGCCTATGGCGACCCACTCTTCTCCTGATGCACAGACTGCGAGTAATCCTGGAGACCCATCGCCTAGCACGTCTGCTGTAAGTATTGTTTATGGCATTGTAGTTAGTCTTTTCAAGTTGTTATGTTTTCAAGATGATATGTATATATGTATAATATTCTTTACGTAAATTTGTAGGCATTGAAGCCATGACGCTTAAGAATGCAAGACTACGTTGTTGCAGAGGCGCAAGCTTACCCGTCCCTTCCTGGGGAAAGGTTTCACGGGACTCCAATGCCACAGGGCTATGTTCGTGTGGGCCCATTACGTGTGTTACCCGATTGGAGGGAAGTTGCGTTGCCATATGCCCACCCAGATATTGATACACTTGGTGAGGCAGAAGGTGGGGTGATATTGTGGCCCAAAGCAGATGTCGTCTACACGACTGAAATTGTAAGATAAATTTACATTGATTTAGACTGTTAATGTGTATATATGATGTCAACTGATCTGAAATTATATGTACAGGTTAAAAAGAAGATACCAGGAGCACCTAGGCCTCCACTTCCACTTCCCGCATTACCCGATTGGGTTCCAACTGACCTAACATACCCGTTAGGTCCTGCTTGTAGGGGAATGGCATGTTGGCTACGGGCACATAATGTACATTGCCCTATAATTATTTCTTTAGATGCAGATTATGCAGGTCAATCATACGATAGCTCTTTATTTATACAAGATATTATTGAGCTGTTTATGTATGATTAGCTGAATACATCAATGATAGAGACATGGATAAGGTGAGATCTTGTTTATACATCCATATACCTTGTGTAAGATCCGGTGATCTGGTTTCTTATATATTAATGCATACGCCTATATGTTTTGCAGCTACCTAGTCGAAGATCATTGCAAACAATTTGCATTTGATCATGTGGGATTTTTTATTCCATCATTGATTAGTTTGGTAGCTAAAGACCCTGATAATGTTCAACAATACTGTATAGATGCTTTTACAATTTTTGGTCAGCAAAAGAAGACGATAATAATAGCTCCATTCAATGTCAAGTAAGTTTACTTTATTTATAATTTGGACTTAAGAAAATTCCATTTTTATTTTGCATTTTGAGTTATTAATTGTTAACTTCTTACTTCTAGCGGTAGACATTGGGAGTTACTAGTTATTGTCCCCGGGACATTCACTGTTTATTATCTAGATCCTGCGGGGAGTACATTGAACACTAAAATTGGACACGTAATGAGAATGCCATTATTCTGGTGAGAAATATTTCATTTTTATATCCGTTAACATCTTTTATTACATTACTATTTACTTATGCAATTTATTGTGTTATATTAACATGTAGGGGTTTAGATGCATTCAAAAAGGCTGGAGGAACGGTCCCAAGGAAAAAGAACCAGCCAATAAATTGGCAGAACGTACAAGTAAGTTCCCGACTCGAATATATATATTATTGATGTGAATTGTGCTTAGTTGTATTATTTTGTATGTTTCAATTTATAGTGTGCTACACAAGACAATGGCTGGGCATGCGCATACTATGTGATGCGATTTATGCAGATGATTATCAAATATGCCGCATTGGACATCGATACCATACATGAGGTATTATATATACTTTCATTAGTTAGTATGCAATATATCAATCTTATCTTATTTTTATATTATTACTTATATATATACATCATTCTCTTTGCAGGTGTTTAAAACTGACAACACTACAGGTAAACACTTAAAAAATATACATGCTCATATACGATGGAAGCATTAAATGAAGTAAGAGAAGAATGGGCAAAAGCCATACAAGCAGTGGCAACTGTAAGATATAATTGGGATGTTGATAGCGATAATGAATGATACTTTGTAAATGAATATTTCTGAATGTTAATACATGTATTTGAATGTTTCTATATGTGTGAATGTGAGAATTGAATTTATGTCTGAATGTATGTACTTGTGTGAAATTTTGCTTATGACTTTTGTAGGTTTGCGGCCTGTTTGTAGGCTGATATCAATGGATGTCGTAAACCTGCAGTTCAGTTACTGAACTGCAGGTTCTCATCCTGCTGACCAGCCACAGTAGGCCTGCAAACTGATATGAAAAAAAAACAAATAGGCGTCGGTTATTTATAAAAACCGTCAGCAAAGATCTACAGCGTCGGTTATTTATAGATAACCGACGCCTTATGTGGCCAAAGCAGTCCTCGAAATGGCGTCGGATATACGTATCAAACCGACGCCTATTTAAATTAGAGGCGTCGGTCTTTTGGTATATAACCGACGCCAAAAGTATTCGCGCCACAAAAAATGCCGTCATTTAGGACACTTTATACGTCGGTTATCTACTAAAAGACCGACGCTATAAGTAGTATAGGCGTCGGTCCGTTAGTAAATAACCGACGCAGAAAGTGCCCTAGCTGATGCCGTTTTATGTGGCGCGAACCCCTTTGGCGTCGGTTATCGACTAAACGACCGACGCCGATAGTTTAAAATAGGCGTCGGTTAAACAACCGACGCCGAAGTGTTCGACCTTTAGCGGCGCCCGCATAGGCGTCGGTCGAAAACCGACGCCAAATGGGGTTAAACGACCGACGCCAAAGGCCACTTCTGTAGTAGTGAATCAAAAAGTATGATGTCATCAATTTACTCATTTTTCATTATATCCATGTTGGCCGGGTCATCCAATAGGCTTACATGGCATTACACGCCTGTGAGACCTCAAACCATGTTTTTTCATTGAATATGCTTAATTATCATAATTGGGTGCTTAAAACCTTAAACAAATCACATGAGGTGCTTTTATATAATGTGACAAGTATAAGTTTTAAGTTTGGTCCAATTTGGACAAAGTTTGTGCAAATTATGCAATTTTATGTACATTTTGGATTTTTATGCAATTTACCCAATGAAGAGGTTTATATGCAATTTGTTACATGAATTATGTTCCTTGGATGTTTTCTTATCATTCTTGAACTTTTTGAGCCATGGGGTGCTCAATTGTACCTTGGTTTGATGGTGATTTCCTTCAACAGTGAATTAGGGTTTACCCCTCCATGGATGAGCCACCTTCAAGGCTAACAACGTGTGGTTCCACTGGTTTGGTCAACATACGGTGATCACCAGCCGATGTTGACAAGCGTTGGTCATCCTGGAAGGCCCTAGTTTAATGATTTTTGCTGGTTTGGTTCACTTGAACCGATGGTTCACTTATAAGGTGATCAACCATGGTTCAACCATCTATTGACCTAAACATGATCAAATGATGGTTTGGTAGGGCCAACATCTGGTGGTGGATTTGGGAGGTCATCAAACGATGGCCTAGAAGTTCCCAACAGCCAGTGAACCTGCTGCTTGCTTGTCCATGGAAGCTCTAGGCCATGGACACATGGAGAGCTTCTTGGACACCTCATGCTTCTTCTCTTCCTTATCCATAAGGCTTCATATACTCCTTCCTCATCCCCCAAACAAGAACTTTTGTTTCTTGTCTCTTCTAGCATACCTAGAGCTTCGCCTTCCCTACTTGGATGAGGAAAGTTGCACCCAAGTTTGAAGAAGATGACCGACCTTCTTACTGAAGCAAGTAAAGCTTAGATCTTCCCATTTCTAGGGTTTGTGAAGCTAGCTTAAGGTGTTTTTGACCAAAAAGAGTAAGTTTCTCCTTCTCCTTTCTCGTTTTTTCTACTTTTTATCTTCCTTCTACCTTCCTCTAGGTTGGAACCATGGCCTGTCATGGTAAAACTTGATCTAAAGTTCAAAAACCCTACTTTTCATGCTCCTTAAGCTTGGGGTTTGCTTCTTTTGTGGAGAAGGGTGCTAGATGGCCGAGTTCAAATCTTCTTCTTGGGGTTTCTACCTTCTTGCTCGAGTTTTTATGCTGTTTGGGAGCTAATATTCTTCCTAGAGGCAAGTTTTATAACCTGTTCAATATTTGTTGCTTACTATAAGCTTGCTAACTCATGTTCTTTCTTTCAAACGATGATCTAAGCACTAAGAAGTTATGCTTGCCTAGGGTTTCAAAATTTTATGGTGTTCCCTACTCTTTTTTAGTTCTAGATGAATCTTTAATCATGTGTACGTTCTTACTAAGTCAGAATATGACTTGGGTCAGGTTGGTATTACAATCGATGGTGCTAAGAACCTATCAAACAATGGTCTGTATCAGGGTTTCTATGCTGATTTCTACTTTAACAAATGACCCAATAATGTTACTATTGCAACAACTGGTGGTGTTGACTTAATAACAACAGATGGCAGAGACCAAGAGTGATAATCGGTGGTGTCAACCAATGGTCACACCTTAGTTCAGGTTTAGGCTTGGTTGGAAGCTCAATGATCAATGGTATTGTACCCTAATGATGCAATCAACCAATGGTGATATTAGCTCAATACCCGATGGTAAAAATGACATTAGTGCTAAACCTATTAATCGATGGTGACAACCAATGGTGTCAACTGATGGTAACAACCAATGGTGTCAAATGATTATGTAACTAGATATCATGAGTTGATTCTATCAAACCTCAAACCAAAGGTTTCTTAGATTATATGAACCAAGGGTTAGACCTACACTATAATTGAAGGTTTTGAATGATGAACCAGACCCAATGGTTGAAATTGGGTGCTTCAACATCCAATGGATTAGAATGAAGTTTTTAATGTAAGGCATTGGTAATGTGAATTCCAAGACTTCCCTCCTTGTGATCAACCTAAGAAGCTTGATTGTTGACAATTGATGACATGCTTTAGAACATACAACCAATGGTGGGCTTTACCCTCACAAATCGATGATGGGCCTACTCTCAATGGAACCCTTTGTGTTGATAATCAAGGGATGTATAGGGTTATATGGTGACTTTTCTCGATCACAACTCAATGACTTCATAAATGGTCTATTCAAGGTGTGTACTTATGTACACAACCAATAGTTTCACCTTCTCATCAATCCAATGGTTTTGGAATGATGCTTATGGTAAGTTAGTAAGGTTTGAAAATGTTGAAATAAAATGGAGGCTTGTTTAGTAATATAGTCTTACCTTTTCCCTTACATGAATAGAATTGATAAGTATCATATTGTGTGATATGTAACCCTCATGGGACATATCTTGTTACACCCTAATTCAGATGCAATTAGGCGATGGTAATTACTCATGATCAGCCTTCCTTGAATGATTAATAGGATAATGGAGTGCTCTCTTCTTATTTTTAAAACCCTAGTACATTATAATATGAAGGTTACATATGGTTTAATGCATAGATCTATACTTGAGGATAGTATGGAATGTGATGGTGATGCTTCACCTTATGTATTTGTAATCCAATGGGGATTTCATGAGTTAGGATTTGTGTATGAGTGCTTTTGTAGACTCAATATAATTTATTTTGTTGAACCTAACTCTAATGCAAATAGATAAAGATGACTATTCATGTTTCACCTCCTTTAACGATGGTATGATGGTGAAATAATCTCCCAAATGCAATTATAACCTTATTGTGTTAACTGGTGGTTGTCATAGTCTCATGGTTGACACTCTCTTATGATAAACATTTGCATTACCAATATGATGATGCTTAATCATACCTAGCCTCCTTATATGTTTATATAATAAAGGCATGCTCTTAATGCTCAGATAACTCTGAAATGTTATCATGTAAACATCTTTTAGTTATTTCATGCAATATCATGCTGAACTTGTGCATCACAGGTGTGGTGATGTTTGTTGAGCCTTGTTATAAGGCATGGAAAGATAATGATGAACTTGTAGGGAATGATGTGATGGTCTTAATGACCTTTGGGCATGGTTGAGCCCTGAATGAGGTATAATCTTCTTATGTTGGCAAGGGTCCATACCATGTGATGTTGTGATAAGGATTTATATCTTGTGATAGTGCAAAGACAAGTGTAGTCTCATGAATATCAATGAATAGTACCATGTGATGATGATGTGATGACAAGTATAGTATAATGAATGGCAAGTTAATAGTACCATGTTAGGATGAGATGAAGAATAATATCTTTCACACATTTTATATTTTTTGAATTTGTTATATAGTAATGTTTTCTAGAGATGAATTAGAGTTTGTATGGACACTAGTTTGATGTAGCCTTAATTCACCCAAATGGAGATAACTAATCAAGTGAAACCCTAATCATGTATTTCCCAATGCCATAGAACCATCTTCAGTGTCAGAACTTGCTAGATGGTGAAATGAGTATTCCTAAAGGAAACTCGGAGCGCATACTGTTGAATATGTGGGGTGCTTGTCATCCTGACACCAAGTGTTTCGGGAGGATGGATGCGGTCATGCCTAGCCTACTTTATGAGAATAAGTGTGGTAGGGTCTCGATGATTATAAAATGATGTGATTGGAGGATAATTGTGGTTGTACTTCAGTGATTAGTTTTGAATACCCTAGTTGCTAGTGTTGTGACCTATACCAAGGTGGACTGGTTACATGACTATATGACACTATTTTGCAATTTGACTATATGTCACTGTAGTGAAGACTCATGTTGACTGAGTATGGAGAAGATCTTGGAGTCTGACTTTTCCAGGGATCTTATATGACATTGATTTTGACTTAGCAATGGTCAGTTAGATTTGACTGGTACGACTCAAATCCTCAAGGAATTAATAAAAGATGTAATACATCTCTGTAGCATATTTTTTTAGAGTTATACACATTGCTTCACATTGGATGATAATCCTTGTTTGATTCTCTTTACATAGAGAAGATGTTTAGTGCATTAAGAGATAATAGATATACTTATGTTGTAAATATACTTATGTTTTAGTTGAGTACATACAGTAGCCATGCTTATGTTAATAGATATATTGCTACTATTGGCTATGCTTCTGATGATAGTTACCACATGTTGTTATCTATGATTATACTCTTAGCCATGCCTCTATTATTTAGAGATGTTAAACAGATAGTTATGCCTCAGTAATTAGAGATATTGTAATTGCTATCTATGCCTATGTAACTAGAGATTCTTAAACTATGAATCATGCTTATGTAGATAGTTTTGCTTATGTTGTTAGTTCTACTTATGATGTAGATCTACTCAATCCATTAGACATGCTAATAATATCAACTAAGCCTATGTTACTAGACTTATTCATGATGACAGAGATGCTATGCTACTAGACTATTTACACAGTTAGCAATGCATATGATGATAGTCAAGTCAAATGGTGGTAGTTGTGATCTTCTCCTTTATGAATCTTGTTGATCATATTTGTTGCATATTTAATCAGATTAAATTGTTCAAAATTTTCAATTGCTGTAATCAATAAGCATTGTTGGAGGTTATATCTCTTGATGGGACATGGGTCAGACCCTGTGGGTCACTACATCTTTTTAGGTGATTGGCAACAACAATAGTAGATCCATGACATCAATAAGGAGCTTTGGTGTTGAACATTTGAGAAGGTTGTTAGTTGTCTAGTATGTCCTAGAGTTGTCCTTGTACTCTCAAGTCCAGGCAGGAAAAGGTATTTCCATCAAATCATGTTTTTGGTGGCAGGTTATATGCTTATTCAAGTGATAAATGTGGAAACGGTTCATGTATAATACTAATATGTGGTGCCTGAGGCCATGGAGCAATTGTAAGATATTCTTGGCATAATATGAATACAAGCATTGTTATGCTCTTGTGTAATATTTCAGAGCATGTTGGTTATGTTGATAGCTTTTAATTTACTATCTTTTTTGGAGATGTGATTAATTAGTGATAGATTGTTTTTTGTGTTTTGAGTAATCTTGTTTAATGTAATGGGTTCTTACAATGTCCGTGTGGCCTGGTAAGGAAAAGGAGGGCAAAAGGGTGAATTAGCCCTTATGTTTCTGTATAATCTTGGGGGTAGACTGGTAATTTCCCCGATCATATTCTCCTTCCTTTGTTATTTTTCCTTCTCGCGAATCAGCTGCTATGGTGTTGTGAAATTTTCCAATGTTGGGAAAACTTGTCCATCCCTTCACTATCACCGTCGGTGGTCGAGGTTGCCCATCCTATGAGTGGTCATCATGTCTAAAATAGGGTGGAACTGTCAAAACAAGGTGCCTCCCCCTCACCGCTCTGTTCTGACTCGAGCGAATGCAGGGGAGATGAGAGTGGTCCTCTGACATTCTATCTGGGATGAGGAGTCGAGGACAACTTCATTCATCTTCCCCTTACATCCTGTTGGATCCATAGAAACCCCAGCCCCCGCTTCTGCCCTTCATGTTCAGAGGACCAGAGGAGAAGACAGGGTCAAGAAAAGGGCTCTTGAGAATTCTGAGATAGTGACACTATTTCTGGGTTCACATGAAGGATCACATGGATTTATATGGCCATGAAGCCAACAAAGGGGTACATGCTAGTTCAAGGGTGTTCCTGAATGCGAGGAGGAATTTGGAAAAGCCTCTACTCCACACCAAAAATAAGGAAAACTTAGGATAGGCAGGTCTACAAGGATCACCCAGATTCGATGGGAGTAATTCCCAATATTATTATGGATCAAAGAGAGAGAGAGAGATCAATGGGGGAGCAGTTATTAATTTACTACAGCTAATTTCCTTTTAATGCTGGAGGTAGGAGATAATGGGAATGCCATTAATTTTGGATTTTATGGTCATGATAAACATGACATATACAAGGGTTGGACCCTAGATTCCTAATCCAAAAAATAACATGACATTTGATATATTATCTCTGTAATCTTTCACTTTATGAAAACTTATAACACCAATATCTCTCTCCTCCTTTATCCACTTGGTTCTAAATTTTAAAGAAAAACTTTTAATGTTTAAATCTTGGTGTGGGTGAGATTCGGTGTCAAAAATATACTTATAGATTCCCCCTTCTTTCTCTCTCTCTCTCTCTCTCTCTCTTCAAAAGGCATATAATCCATTAATTTCAAGTAGACCCCTTTATCTATACAAATTTGTCTAGGCCACTAGAAACATCCATTCTCGATGAAACTTGGAAGGATACTCTTTCAAGTGTTTCCAAATCTTAATTAATTTTGTGGGATTTATTGGAGTTACTTTTATTCACGAAATTTTCTCTTTTAGTATAGTATTAAATTAATTGCACACCCACATGATAAGTCCTTTTTATTTCAAATTCTAAATTTATTTTCATTATTATTATCAAGTATCCCACAAGTCAGACCAAAATCACACTATTTGTTACCTCAAATGTCGTGTTTCAATTAACGTCTAGTTGATTACTCTTTTAATTATCTAAAACACCACAAATTTTATTTTCATTTGACTACTTGCATATTATTTAATATTTCAATTATCTAGTGATCCAAAAAAATCCCTATTCTTTATTTATGCATGAAAAGTCTCTTTTCTAGAGTATTCCATACAATTATTTATTTAAAACATCCATTATAAATTACCTTTAGTAATTCCTGTATGATTGGATTTTTCTCTTGTTATTTGTCCAAAATCTATTAATGCTTTATTAAAAACAATGAACTACATAAAATCTATTCCATATGGAGCATTTGTGTTTTCAAACCATAATTTCTAAACAAGAAACATAGAGAACCATCTTTCTAATGTATCTTTCATATTACATTATTTTCAAACAATTATACTAAAATATGACAAAAACCAAGTTATAACAACATTACAATGGAGTAGACATAAAAGCAACAAAAAAGTATACAAAGAGATCATCATGCCTACTAAGGGAGAGAGAGATTGAATGAGATCAAGAACACAAGCTGTGTATAGTGGTTCCAAACTCCAAACTAGGAGAGTGTACATCCACTACCTATAGAGGTCAACCTCTAGGATTTTTCAACCATGTCTCACTCCTTATATTCCATTATAATAGTTACAACATTGACCTCTCTTTTTTAGGAGAAGGATACCCAACCTTCCCTTTGAGGACATGGGAGCCAATAACCTTACAAAGGACTTACCTCTCCATGAGAAAGAGTCTTATACCTCACCAATGACTTACTTACTCTTGAATCGAGTCTTCTTCCGTCACTAAGGACTTACCCACTCTTGCAATAAATCTTCCGCCTTGAGGATTTACCCGCTCTTGACTTAGATCTTCTGCCTTCGACTTCACCTTCACCAAGGAACTTCTTCCCTTCTTCTTCTTCTTCTTCTTCTTCTTCTTCTTTTTCACCTCTCTTAGCCGAAAGAGAGAACCTTCATCTTCACAGTAGAAAGAGAGATTGGGAGGTGAATGAAGTGAGAGCTTCACAAGATATACATGTATGACTAGCTCTCTTATAAATATCCTACTCACTCTAATGGATGTAGCAAGTGATTAAGATTAAGATCGTAAAGATGCTCTTGGAGGCACTCAACAATAATATAGGAACCATAATAGTGCTTGTCTAACCATGGTATGAAGCCCAAGGGTCCTATTTATAATTGAGGTTGCCTACTAGCCAGTAGAGACACTTAGGAATAAATTCTAGTCATTTGGGATGTTACAACAGATATATTTTTGTAAGGCCCCTAAACTCGCTTAATGAGTTGAATAAGTTTAATTATCATAATTGAATTATTATAACCCTAGTATAACCTTGTGATATGCTTTGAAATTATAAGACAAGCTTAAGTTTCAAATTTGGTCCAATTTGGACACTGTTTGAGCAAGTTATACAATTTTATGCACATTTTGGACTTTTATGCAATTTACACAATTGAGAGGTTTTCTTTGCAAGTTATCACTTGAATTATATTACTTATATATTATCTCATCATTATTGAGCTTTTTGAGCCATGGGGAACCTATTTAAACCTTGGTTTGAATGTGTTTTCTCCAAGGGTATTTTAGGGTTTACCCCTTCACGGATGAGCTACCTTTAGTAGCTATCAACTAATGAATTATTTGATTGGCTAGGAAATTTGACAAAGGAAAGCTAAGCAGTTATTTACATATGGTGGGGGAGCTTCTTTTGTGTGTTTGTATATTCATAATAAATGAAGGCCATGGACACTTGGATAGATACTAGAACTTCAACTTTTTCTTTTTCTTTATTTTAAGTTTCATATACTTATCCCCAAGCACCAAAATGAGCCATTTTCACTCGACCACTTCCCTACATCTACCAACCTCGTTCTCCCTCTATTCTTCTATGAATTTTTCTATCCAAGGAAGAAGAAAGTGGGGATCTTCTTGGAAAAAGGATCTAGCAATTGGCTTCATTTTAGGGTTGAAAAAGCTTCCTTCTAGTGATCTTGACGTAAAAGAGTAAGAATTACCTTCATTCCTCCATTTATTTCTTTGTTATCCTTCCTCCTAACTTTCTCCTGGTCATAACCTTGCTTTTCTATGGTAGAAATTGCTCTAAATCTCTAATACCCTACCTTTCTTGCTCCTTATGCTTAGGGTTTGCTCATTTGATGAAGAATGGTGCTAGATGGACGAATTCATAGCTTATTCTTGGATTTTCTACCCTACCTGCTCGATATTTCTTCTGTGTGGGGTTTCATCTTCTTATTAGAGGCAAGTTTTATAACTTTCTCCACGTTTATTGCTTACCATAAGCTTTCTAGATCATGTTCTTGCTTGAAAATGATGATTCATGCACTAAAAAGCTATGCTTGACTTGGATTTTAATTTTTATAATGTTCCCTATTCTGATTTCATTTCTATATGAACATGTGATCATGTGTAAATTATTCCTAAGGTATAATATTACTTGGATTAGGTTGGTTTGACAACCTATGGTGCTAAGAACCTATCAATCAATGGTCAATTTTAGGGTTTAAAGTTGATTTTCCTATATAAATCCATGACCCGATGATGTTACCATTGCAACAACCCTATGGTGTTGTCTTCATGACAACTGATGGTCATGATCAAAGATGTCAAATGATGGTGGCAACCTATGGTCATCCCCTTAGGTCAGGTTTTGGATCAATTAGAGGTTTAATGATCAACCATTAAGTACCTACTGATGTTATCAATCAATGATGACATTAGCTTAATATTTGATGTTGATTAATGAATATAGTGTTGATTTAACAACATATTATGACTTAATGGTCACTAATTCTAGTGGATCAGGTCTCCACAACCTATTTTGAGTTAATCATATAGTTGTAGCATCAATTAAGCCTTAGACCAATGGTTTTTTGGGTCACTTGATGCAATGGTCGGACCGATACTACAATTGATGGTTTTAACATATGATCTTGACCCAATGGTCAAGATCTAATATTTATTCCTACAATAAAGTGGAATGATGGCTAATGTAATATGTTGGTCCTAATAATGTGATTTATAGGATTTCCTTTATATGGTCAACTTAAGGAGCTTACTTGTTGACAATGGATGGCTTGTTTTAAATGAACAGTCGATTGTGGGTTTTACCCTACTCTCAATGGAACTTTTTGTGTTGTTAATCAAGGGATGTCTAGGGTTAGATGTTGACTCTTTCTAGAGAACAAATCAAGGACTTCATTGGTGGTTTATCCAAGGTGGTTACTTATGTAAACAACTAATGATCTTACCTTTTAAAAATCCAATGATTTTGGGTGACATTGTGGTATGGTGATATTGGTTGAATGATGATGTAACAAATGGAGGGTTACCCTTAATAAGGTACTCTTACCTATTCACTCATATTAATAGAAGGTATGATAATCATATTGTGTTGATATGTAACCCTAATGAGGTATATCTTGTTATACCTAGCTTATAACTAAATGATGGTAATTGGGTATGAATAGTCCTTGAATGACTAATACAATCATGGAATACTATGTTATTATTGTTGAAACCCTAGTATGCTATAACCCGATGGTTACACCTTGATTTATGTGTGGACTCATACTTGATAATAGTATGGAATGTGATGGTGATGCTTCACCTTATGCATCCATGATCCAATGGGGATGTCGTGAGTTAGGGTTTGGGTATAAGTGTTGATTAGTAACATTGATATAATTGATCATGTTGAACCTAACTCTAATGCAAATAGATAAAAATGAGTATTCATGTTTAACAATCTTATATGATGGAATGATGGTGGAACAACCTCCTCAACATGATCATAACCTTAACAATTGGTTGTTATCATAGTCACATGGTTGATACTTTCTTAAGCTAAACATGTGCATTATGAATATGATGAGTGTTAATCATATCTAGATTCCTTGCATGTTTATGTAATAAAGAAATGTTCTTAATGTTAATATAACCTTTCTATGATTGTTTATGAATATCTCCTAGCTCATTGATGCAATATTGTGCTGATTTGGTGTATTATATGTAAGTGATGTTGTTGAGCCTTGTTATATGGCATGGAAAGATGATGATGTTCTTGAGGGAATAGTATGATGGTCTTAATGACCTTTGGGCATGGTTGAGCCCTAAATGAGGTGTAATCCTCTTGTGTTGATAAGGGTTGATACCCTGTGATATTATGAAAAGGATTTATATCATGTGATATTATGATGGTCTTAATGACCTTTGGGCATGGTTGAGTCCCGAATGAGGTGTAATCCTCTTGTGTTGATAAGGGTTGATACCCTGTGATATTGTGAAAAGGATTTATATCTTGTGATAGTATGATGACTAGTGTGGTCTCATGAATGGCAAGTAAATAGTACCATATGATGATGAGATGAGAAAATATGTTTCACACATTTTATATCTTTTGAAGTTATGATATTTATGTATTTGTTAGAAGTGAATTAGGGTTTGTATGTCCATTTGTTTGATGTTGCCTTAATTCACCCAATTGGCATAACTAATCAAGTGAAACTCTAATCATGTAGTGTCCTGTGCCATAGATCCGTCTGAGTGTCAGAACCTGTCAGATTGTAAAATGAGTATTCCTAAGGAAACTCAAAGCTCATATTGATGAGTATGTGGGGTACTTTTCATCTTGAATTCAAGTGTTTAGGGAGGATGACTGTGGTCATACCTAGCCCTTAGTTTGAGAACAACTATGGTCATGTCTCAGTGATTATATATGTGACGATATTGGAGGACAACTGTGGTTGTACCTCAAATGGTAGGGTATGCGTACCCACCTCCTTTCACAAGTGCCATGACATGTACCAAGGATGGACTAGGTTGTTAGTAGATTGACCTTATGTGTCGTTGTGGCAGACCCGTACTGACCAGGGGCAGAGAAGATATTAGGATTCTGCTCTTCCTATATCTTATATGGCACTAATTTCAACTTAGCATTGGTCAGTTGGATTTTGAGTGGTATCCTCAATTTCCTTAGGGCATAATAAAAGATGTAAAACAGTCGTATAGCATATCTGTTTAGGTTTATAAATGATGTTTCACATTGGATGATAACCCTTGTTTGTTCTCTTTAAATAAAGATGATGCTTAGTGTAATTAAGAGATAGTAGATATACTTATGTTGTGGATATGCTTAAGATTGTAGATGTGTACATACAATAACCATGATTATGTTGATAACTATACTACTACTGTTAATTATAATCACGATGCTAGCTATCTAATGTTGTTAGTTATGTTTAGCATGCTAGCCATGACTTTGTAACTAGATATGCATATACTTCTAATCATGCTTATCTAGATAGTTGTGTTTATGTTGTTAGCTCTTCTTATGATGTTGATATGTTCAACTTGTTAGACATGTTGATGTTGTTATCTATGCATATGATACTAGATTTATTCATGATGTTAGAGATGCTCATGCTACTAGACTCGTTATACTGTTAATAGGGATATGAGAATAATATCGCTAATGAAGATAGTTATTATATGCTCCTTTATGTATTTTGTTAATCATCAATGTTGTTGAGATTATTTGTTATATATTATTAAACTGCTTAACTATTTAGTTACTTAAAAATGTTGTAATCAATAAACGTTGTTGGAGGTTATATCTCTTATTGGGACATGGGTCTCACCCTTGTGGTTTGCCACATTTTTTTAGGTAATCAAAAGTGACAAAAACAAACATGTGGCAACAAAGAGGAGTTGTAGTAATGAATATTTGAGAAATTGATTAGATGTCTAGTGTTTCCTAGATCTGTCCCTATACTCTCATGTCTAGGTAGGAAAAGTTTTTATATGGTGTTTCAAATGAATATGAATTTTGTTATCATGTTAATGCTTGTTTGTGTGACATATACAAATATTGTTCTCCTATGTATATATGTTGTGGCTAAGGCGATAGATCTATTTGTATCACATTCTTGGCATAGTATGGATATAAGAAAGATGTTGGGCTCTTATGAAAATGTTTTTGAGCTGGTGCTGACGTTGAAATCAGTTTTAATTTACGCATATTTTTGGGTATGTGATTAATTACTAATTGATTATGTTTTATGTTTTAAGTAATCTCATTTAGTGTAACAGGTTCTCACAAGTTGATATTAGAGCTTTAGGTTCACTGAGTCTATAGGGACACTAGGACTTAAGGCTAGGATGATGTCTAAGTTAGGAACGTGACACAAAAACATGGTGCATACTGCCTGATCTCAGTACTTGGATGCCCTGGACAGATATTGAATTATTGAAGAAATGATAAGTATGGAACTCTTAGATTGTTATCTTTTTGATTACTTTGATCAAGTAGTCATTTTGAGACAATCTAAAGAGCATAACGAATAAGAAATCATGGTGTGAATATATCAATCCTACCTTAAAGAAGATGAGAATTGCATCATAATCTATCAAAACATGAATGTTTGGTAACTATAAGCGAAAGATACAACACCATGAAATCTAAATCTGAACACAAATAAGAAAATGAGGAGTTCTTGAAGATGTGATTCAAGAAGATAATAAAGTAAAAGACAGATAAGTCTATGCTTATAAAGTGATTCAACATATGAAATCCACACAAGATGGAGAGAACTCCAACAATAAGTATAAAATGAGATGATAAATGAGAATAACGGCAAAGGAATAAGGTGGAACCTGAGTTAATCTCAGACCAACCTATGTGTGTAAGAAAGTGTAAATGTAAAATAAGCATGGAATTTGAAAGAAATTAAGGCAGATGATCCATGTTTAATGAAGAAAATGTGGAATATGATGATTTACCTATTGATAAGTGGTTGAAAAACATAATAAAATAAGAGAACATACCCAAGTGTGATAAATAGTCATCAAGGAAGGAGTAATGAGATATGTTAATCATGATGATTCCTATGCTAATGGCAAGGAACCCGAAATGAAAAAGGTAAAATGATATATAAGAAGTTGTAACCTGCTTAATAAAATAAAATTGGTTACCTTTTTGCAAGTAACCCTTGAAAAATGCTTCTATGATGTGGGAAGTGTGTTTTCCTTTGTGTCTTTCCTTTCTACAACACAACTTTCAAGTGGATCATTTCCACTTGGTATGTGTGGATTCGCTGCAAACATGAGGGTGGATATCTTATTATAGCATAAGGTTGCTTAAACTATGGTTCCAAGATCATAAAGTTTGTGATGAGTTTTCTTTTGAGCCTTCCAATAATTTGGGAGACTCCTCTTATATGTTTTGAAATTTATTATGTTGGTAAAAGTAGTTGAGATAAGGATGTGAGTTCCTTATAGCACATGAGGTGGATACCAAGGTAATGAATCCTAGTATCCAAGATGTATCAACAGTATGGAAGTATGTGAAGGTTGGAGATGTTTACTAAATGAACATATAAGGTATTCCTCCCCCTTAAAGAGAGGGAGAGAGAGTTTATGATGACCCTCTAAATGTTGTTTGGAAGGGGAAAAAACTATAATGTTGTGTATGGTTCAATGATAGTTGGGCAAGACCACTATCAAGGATAGATGGTTTGTTGGTCAATAGATATGTGATACTGTGTTTTTTTTATGTGATATCATGTTCCTTTAAGATAAACCTATGATCAAATATCAATGCATAAGAGTTAGATTGGATGACATAATTCACATGACCATGATGAGTTTAGAGTTATGTCCCTTAGACTAACCAATGTACAAATAGAATTTATGAATAGGAGGAACAGAGTGTTCCAGTCATGTCATACAAGTTATATCAAGCTTTGAATAATGACATGTCAAAGTATTTCAAATATGGTCATATATATGATCAATATTTCTTCAAAAATCTTAGGGTTGTGAAGCAGTAATAGCTATGAGACAAGTTGAACAAGAGTGAGATGGGGTTGATTAAATGTTTTTATGGGATCATGATATGTCTTCTAAGTAGGTTGTGTAAATCCTAGTAATGTGAAGATAGTGTTGTTGTTTAACTCCTAACAAGGTTGATTAGAAATAATGTTTCCTTGTATGGAATGACAGGTGCTAGCTTCATCATTTCTTTTGATGCTGAAGAAGAACTGACAAGTGTTCCAGTGTTAGTGTATCTAGAAAAAAAAGATGGATACATCACCTTTTTTTATGCTTCAAGGAATGGTATGAGACACATGGAATGATTGGTAAAAATCTAGTAAGTATGACGTTTAAGTAATGTGTTCATACAATGGATATAATTTTATGATGATAGCTAGAATTTAAAGTTTAACATTACCACTAGAGTTGTACAGATGAAACAATAAGTTTCTACATTCCATATTGAGAATGTCTTCTTAGGTGGGAGTTTTTGTGTTGACCCAAGATGAGATATTTATGAATGATGTGACATCACCATGATATGCAATTAACCATGTGAAGGTAATAGGATGAGGTGCAAAGGAAGTTTACCTTGGATTTTGGGGGCGAAATTTCTATTAGGGGTTTATAGTTGTAAGGCCCCTAAACTTGCTTAATGAGTTGAATAAGTTTAATTATCATAATTGAATTATTATAACACTAATATAACCTTGTGATATGAATTGAAATCATAAGACAAGCTTAAGTTTCAAATTTGGTCTGATTTGGACACTGTTTGAGCAATTTATGCAATTTTATGCTTTTATGGAATTTACCCAATTGAGAGGTTTTATTTGAAATTTATCTCTTACATTATGTTCCTTAGATATTATATCATCATTATTGAGCTTTTTGAGCCATGGGGCACCTATTTAAACCTTGGTTTGTAGGTATTTTCTCAAAGGGTATTTTAGGGTTTACCCCTTCACGGATGAGCTACCTTTACTAGCTATCAACTAATGAATTATTTGATTGGCTGGGAAATTCAAAAAAGGAAATATAAGTAGGTCTATACACATGGTGGGGATCTACTTGTGTGTGTTCTTGTATATTCTTAAGAAATTAAGGCCATGGACACTTGGATAGATACTAGAACTTCAACTTTTTCTTTTTCTTCATATTAAAGTTTCATATACTTATCCCCAAGCACCAAAATGAGCCATTTTCTCTACACCACTTCCCTCCTTATCCCAACCTCGTTCTCCCTCTATGCTTCTGTGAAATTTTCTATCCAAGGAAGAAGAAAGTGGGGATCTTCTTGGAAAAAGGATCTAGGGTTGCAATTGACTTCATTTTAGAGTTGAAAAAGCTTCCTTCTAGTGATCTTGACCTAAAAGAGTAAGAATTCCCTTCTTTCCTCTATTTATTTCTTTTGTATCCTTCCTACTAGCTTTCTCCAGGTCATAACTTTACTGTTTCATGGTAGAAATTGCTCTAAAGCTCTAATACCCTACCTTTATTGCTCCTTATGCTTAGGGTTTGCTCATTTGATGAAGAAAGGTGCTAGGTGGACGAATTCATAGCTTATTCTTAGATTTTCTACCATACCTGCTCAAGCTTTCTTCTGTGTGGGATTTCATCTTCTCATTAGATGCAAGTTTTATAACTTGCTCCATGTTTATTGCTTACCATAAGCTTTCTAGATCATATTCTTACTTGAAAATGATGATTCATGCACTAAAAAGCTATGCTTGAGTTGGATTTCAATTTTTATAATGCTC
This sequence comes from Alisma plantago-aquatica, assembly GCA_963693085.1. NCBI lineage: Eukaryota > Viridiplantae > Streptophyta > Magnoliopsida > Alismatales > Alismataceae > Alisma > Alisma plantago-aquatica. The sequence continues at coordinate 70,332,411 of OY856412.1, read as the reverse complement.
CCTATTCTGATTTTAGTTCTATATGAGCATGTGATCATGTGTACATTATTCCTAAGGTATAATATGACTTGGATCAGGTTAGTTTGACAACCTATGGTGCTAAGCACCTATCAACCAATGGTCAATTTAGGGTTTAAAGCTGATTTTTTATATAAATCCATGACCCGATGATGTTACCATTGCAAAAATCCTATGATGTTGTCTTCATGACAACTGATGGTCATAATTAAAGGTGTTGAATGATGGTGAAAACCTATGTTTACCCCCTTAGGTCAGGTATTAAATCAATTAGAAGTTTAATGATGAACCATTAAGTACCTACAGATGTTATCAATGAATGATGGTATTAGCTTAATATTTGATGTTGATTAATGAATATAGTGTTGATTTAACAATATATGGTGACTTAATGGTCACTAATGATATTAGATCATGTCTCCACAACCTATGGTGAGTTAATCATATAGTTGTAGCATTAATTAAGCCTTAGACCAATGGTTTCTTGGGTTACTTGATGCAATGGTCGGACCTATACTAAAATTGATGGTTTTAACATATGAACTTGACCCAATGGTCAAGATCTAATGTTTATTCCTATAATAAATTGGAATGATGGCTAATGTAATATGTTGTTCCTAATAATGTGATTTATATGGTTTCCTTTATATGGTCAACTTAAGGAGCTTACTTGTTGATAATGGATGGCTTGTTTTAAATGAACAGTCGATTGTAGATTTTACCCTACTCTCAATGGAACTTTTTCATTTATTAATCAAGGGATGTCTAGGGTTAGATGGTGACTCTTTCTATAGAAAAAATCAAGGACTTCATTGGTGGTTTATCTAAGGTGTTTACTTATGTAAACAACTAATGGTCTTACCTTTTAAACATCCAATGATTCTGGGTGATATTGTGGTATGGGGTTGAATGATGATGGAACAAACAGAGGGTTACCCTTAATAAGGTACTCTTACCTATTCACTCATATTAATAGAAGTGATGATAATCATTTTGTTTTGATATTTATCCCTAATTAGGTATAGCTTGTTATACCTAGCTTTAATATAACTAAATGATGGTAATTGGGTATGAATAGTCCTTGAATGACTAATACAATCATGGAATACTCTATTACTATTGTTGAAACCCTAGTATGCAATTACTTGATGGATACACCTTGATTTATGTGTGGGTTCATACTTGAGAATAGTATGGAATGTGATGGTGATGTTTCACCTTATGCATCCATGATCAAATGGGGATGTCGTGAGTTAGGGTTTGGGTATAAGTGTTGATTAGTAACATTGATATAATTTATCATGTCAAACCTAAATCTAATGCAAATAGATAAATATGAGTATTCATTTTTAACATTCTTATATGATGGAATGATTGTGGAATAACCTCCTTAACATGATCATAACCTTAAGGTGTTAATTGGTGGTTTTCATAGTGACATGGTTGATACTTTCTTATGCTAAACATGTGCATTATGAATATGATGAGTGTTAATCATATCTAGATTCCTTGTATGTTGACGTAATAAAGAAATGTTCTGAATGTTAATATAACCCTTCTATGATTGTTTATGAATATCTCCTAGCTCATTAATGCAATATAGTGCTGATCTGGTGTATTATATGTAAGTGATGTTGTTGAGCCTTGTTATAAGGCATGGAAAGATAATGATGATCTTGTAGGGAATAGTATGATGGTCTTAATGACCTTTGGGAATGATTGAGCCCTGAATGAGGTGTAATCCTCTTGTGTTGATAAGGGTTGATACCTTGTGATATTGTGAAAAGGATTTATATCATGTGATAGTATGATGGTCTTAATGATCTTTGGGCATGGTTGAGCCCTGAATGAGGTGTAATCCTCTTGTGTTGATAAAGGTTGATACCCTGTGATATTGTGAAAAGGATTTATATCTTGTGATAGTATGATGACTAGTGTGGTCTCATGAATGGCAAGTGAATAGTACCATGTGATGATGAAATGAGAAATTATGTTTCACACATTTTATATCTTTTGAAGTTGTGATATTTATGTACTTTTTAGAAGTGAATTAGGGTTTGTATGTCCATTTGTTAGATGCTTCCTTAATTCACCCAATTGGCATAACTAATTAAGTGAAACTCTAATCATGTAGTGCCCTGTGCGATAGATCCATCCAAGTGTCAGAACTTGCCAAATGGTGAAACGAGTATTCCTAATGGAAACTCGAAGTGCATACTAATGAGTATGTGGGGTGCTTGTCATCTTGAATTCAAGTGTTTAGGGAGGATGACTGCGGTCATACCTAGCCCTTACTTTGAGAATAGTTGCGGTCATGTCTAGGTGATTATATATGTGACGAGATTGGATGACAACTGTGGTTGTACCTCAGATGGTAGGGTATGCGTACCCACCTCCTTTCACTAGTGTCGTGACCTGTACCAAGGACAGACTAGGTTGTTAGCAGCTTGACCTTATGTGTCACTGTGGTGGACCCGTACTGACCGGGGGCAGAGAAGATCTTAGGAGTCTGGCTCTTCCTTGATCTTGTATGGCATGATTTTGACTTAGCAGTGGTCAGTTAGATTTTGAGTGGTATCCTCAATTTCCTCAGGGCATAATAAAAGATGTAATACATTCGTATAGCATATCTGTTTAGGGTTATACACGACACTTCACATTAGATGATAACCCTTGTTTGTTCTCTTTACATAAAGATGATGCTTAGTGGAATTAAGAGATAGTAGATATACTTATGTTGTGGATATGCTTAAGATTGTAGATGTGTACATACAATAACCATGATTATGTTGATAACTTTACTGCTACTGCTGATTATAATCATGATGCTAGCTATCTCATGTTGTTAGTTATGTTTAGCATGCTAGCCATGCCTTTGTAACTAGAGATGCATATACTGCTAATCATGCTTATCTAGATAGTTGTGTTTATGTTGTTATCTCTTCTTATGATGTTGATATGTTCAACCTGTTAGACATGCTGATGTTGTTAGCTATGCATATGATACTAGATTTATTCATGATGTTAGAGATGATCATGCTACTAGACTCTTTATATTGTTAATAGGGATATGAGAATAATATGGCTAATGAAGATAGTTATTATCTGCTCCTTTATGTATTTTGTTAATCATCAGTGTTGTTGAGATTATTTTTTATATATGATTAAACTGCTAACTGTTTAATTACTTTAAAATGTTGTAATCAATAAATGTTGTTGGAGGTTATATCTCTTGCTAGGACATGGGTCTTACCCTTGTGGTTCGCCACATTTTTTTAGGTAATCAGAAGTGACGAAAGTAAACATGTGACAACAAAGAGGATCTATAGTAATGAATCTTTGAGAAAGTTGATTAGATGTCTAGTGTGTCCTAGAGTCATCCTTGTACTCTGAGGTCTGGGCAGGAAAAGTTTGTATATGGTGTTTCAAATGAATCAAAATTTTGTTAGCATGTTAATTCTTGTTTGTGTGACATATACAAATATTATTCTCCTATGTATATATGTTGTGGATAAGGTGATAGATCAATTTGTATCAAATTCTTGACATAGTATGGATATAAGAAAGATGTTGGGCTCTTATGCAAATATTTCTGAGCTGGTATTGACGTTGAAATCATTTTTAGTTTACCCATATTTTTGGGTATGTGATTAATTAGTGATTGATTGTGTTTTATGTTTTGAGTAATCTTATTTAGTGTAACAGGTTCTCACAATTTTGGAATTTTTCAACCCTTCAACAGTTAGAAACACTTTCTCTATACATTCCACACAATGCAATCGATCAAGTTTACTTTTGGAAAATTTGGCCGATAGCACTATGCGACAAATCAAATTTGAGTTTTTGGTCGAGTTTATCTTGTATGAAATTCATTCGACATCTTAAATTTGGTTTTCCTATGTTGGGTGCCAGTTGAGTTTGACCTCAGGTAAACTCGACCGACCCCGACGATTCCCAAAATCCATCAAGGATGTCGGTCGAGTTTATAGAAGATGAAACTTGGTCAACAAAATTCCCTGTGATAAATTTTGGAAAGTGGCGTAAAAGTATTTAAATATTTGATCAAAATGCTCTTGATTTTTTCTAAGCTTAATTACAAGTCATGCAATCATTACAAGTGATTTACAACATGATTCTAACAGATATACAATATATTCCACAAAAGTGCACTTGCATTGATTTTGACTTATTTTTCTCCAAATTAGGATGCACAAGTTTAGGCATTTAGAGTGTGTCTATACCTAATTTGAAATCACTCAAGTATAACTATTAGGAAAAAATAAGTGGAATAGTTAAGTCATCATTAAAACAATGATTTAGTCAAATTAGGCCTTGAGTCAACAGATTTCAACTCAAAATTTTGAATAGGGTGAATCTACAAATACCAATATGATGAGAATTTTATGTTTTCTCATATACAAGAAAATGCCTTTATGTAGTCTATCAAATATGATATATATTGATTAATGCACACTTCTTGATTTTAGAGGGGGGTAAAGCCCCGATCCCCCCAACACATCATCCCTTGTTTGGGAGATGTATGATATTATGTATCATGTCGCTTAGGGTGGAGTTTGAATTCACAACATGTCACAAGCATAAAGCAATTTTAACCAATCGAGATACCTTAATTGTTGAATTTCAGGTCACATGTTAAAAGAACCATGTAAAATATCATTGGTCCATGACATTCACATATTTTCTGTAGCACACAAAACTTGGGGATATTTTGAGGGAAAAAATGTTCATGGTGGACATTTTTAACATGTTGCATGATTATTAATAATAAAGGAAATAATTGCTAGGGAATAATGACACTTCTCTCTCTCTCTCTCTCTCTCTATATATATATATATATATATATTGTTGTTGTTGTTGTTGTTGATGGTGTGCAAATGTGAGGCCGTAGGTTAAAGGATCCAGCCAAAATACCATTTGTCCTTGAAATTCACATAAAACTGAGATAGATTTTGACACTAGAAAAACATGATCTTTGGTTGACGTTTGGACTTGCCTTGTCTCATAAAATGCTAAATAACTATAGGGAGAGAATCAGTAAACATTTTTGGCGGTGGTTGTGCATTCTGTCCATTTTTTTAATCACTTATTTTTCACAGGTGAATGATAAGACTGACATGATTTGTATTAATATCGATAGTGGTGGATCTAGCCCCCTTATGAAGGGGAGATACATATCAAAGTTGCATTAACATGGTAGCCAAGACATGTTAGTGACCCATTATGGATAGAAAAATATATATTATTCTACTATTCATTTTGATAATATTTAAGTTAAATAGGAACTAAATTATAGTTAGATATAACATTTACATGGCATCCAAGACATGTTAGTGACCCATTGAAAATTAGATGGATTTATTGTACCAATAAACAATTAGGGACATGATTCCCACATCATGGAACACCTAGTTTTCAAACCCCGATAACAAAAATTATGCACTCTAGATTTTAACGATTATACCCTCCAAACAATGAATATACAAAAGTGATACGATGGAGTACTCATATAAATCCACCTAAAATAAGAATTATATCCACTAGATAATGAACGTAAATTGCATTATTGTGGAGTAGACATAAAAGCAACAACAAAGTATACCAAGAGATCATCATGCCTACTAATTTCTCCTCCCTATATCATTTCAACTCCGAAAACAAAATAAACAAACTACTTCTATATTTTTAATATGCATACAACCATAACAATATACCAAATACCACCAATACCATGTGAACCTATATATGTGCACACACAAATCAATTAGGGTTTATTCAGAATACTAACCAATGTGCACTACATATATCTATTGGGATGACTTTGACCATGAGTATAAATAATACAAATCCGGAACTTCTGCAATTATTACATATAACAAGTATATTTTTACCGCATTGATAGAATATGTAAAAAATGGCAAGTATACATCTAGACCAATGAGAATCACAATGCGATACTAGAAACTTTAAAGTGGCAGTTAAAATTGACATATATCGCATAAGAGTTTATATATATATTTTAGTTCTTATTGTGATTTATGAGTTCGTCAAGTGCAATACAATTACAAAAATCAGATTCGGACTAACATGAACGGAATAGATTTGGTTAGCATCAAACTATGGGGGACGATATTATAGGTGTTGTGCAAAATGGGTTAATAGATATGATGAAGCAGAAAAAAACAATATGACAATACGATGTCATATCAAAGATGAAAATCAGTGTGAAACACGACATTTCGATATGTTTTTGTTAGATGAAATTTATTTGTTTATCATATTTAGATGTCTTACTTCTGATATTATACTTTGAATGGTATTTGTACTAGCATAATCCGTACAGAAATTATACATCCTGTGACATCAAATGCATAAGTGTGACATGAAATAAAATAAAATATATACTGTTTGATACCAGGTGGAAATTACACGACATGTACATCTTTAGAAGGAAAAAACAAGCCGGAGAGGAGGCAGGTTTCTCTCCTTGAACCCCTAGATTGATTAGTAATCTTCTTCTTTACCGTGATAATGATAGATAACGAAATGCAAACGGATTTTCACTAAAGAAAAAGATGGTGTTTGGTGGACAGTGAATTGACATTGGCGCTTAGAATGTCATGCAAATAATTATTGTAGGGGAGATAATGGCTTTCATGTTGTTGAACTGGTAATGCATTTTTGGTACAATTTTATTTACTGATAATGACTTTCATGTTGTCGGACTGGTAAATGCATTTTGGATACGATTTTATCTACTGATAATGGCTTTCGCGTTGTTGTATTGGTAATGTATTTTTGGTACAATTTTAGTACATTATTGCTACTATTTTTTTTTGTGGCAAAAGAAATTGAGTACTTGCGGTTTTCCATAGTCGGTGCTATGCACAAGGATAATACGCAAGCATATGAGTGAGGGCACGTACACCCAAGTCAACGGTTGAAACCCAATCAACACCAATATCAAAGGAGAGCCGTCCCCATTCACGCCCTAGGCAATAACCCATGTATATTATATACTGGGTCCCATACTAGCCTGGGCGTAGCCAGGGGGCTGCCGGGGCTTTAGCCCCCCCTCCCCCAACTTTAATCCAAAGTAATGTATAAATACATTGAAATCATAAGCATAAATAGTATGTATAAACTTTTGGCGCTCTATCAACAATGTTTAATATTAGGCCGATTGGCTATTTCAGCGCCTCTACATTGTGCTTGCCCAGGTTTGAACCCCATTGAACAGTGTTTTTCTCTTTAAAGCTCTGAATCATTTACACTCAGCCCCCCCCTATAATAACTAATGGCTAATAACTATAGTTCAGCCCCCCCCCCCGGCATAAGTTTCTGGATACGCACCTGCATACTAGTAAGTAGTACACCGACGTCTACTACATTACATTCCCTCCCCCGTGGTGGTGGTGGCTGGTGAGACACCCTCCGCCGTCGGAAAGGCTACGTTTAGAGAGAGAGAGAGAGGTGGGTGAAAGAAAAGTGAACCAGCATGCCGTCGGTGATAAATGCGTGTAGCAACTGATGACACAACATAAGGGAAGAGGACACTAGCAACTTGAGTGCTGATCTGCGTGGACTTGTCGGGTGTGTTAGAGATCGGGTCATCGCTCCTTCGAATGTGGTAAGAAGTCCCACACACCCCGCATCTCTCCCCAGAACTCTAAGGCACCTCCAAGCTAGGGGCCGGACCACAGGCTGCAGGCCAAGAAGATCATGGTCCATCTTGACAGAAATCCTGATCATCTTCGTGAAATCCAAGAACAAATGCACAATCATGGGAGATGGTGGAGCACGCCCTTTGGGTTACCTGGCCAAAGGCGACAATCTGCAAGTGGTTCGTCCGGGTCAAGGCACTGGTGTGTTTCTCCTTGGCGGCTGAAGCTGATAGAGCTACGAAAGAACCCATATTGCGACAAGGTAGTATCCACCTGCAGATACAGACATGGCACCCGAGTTTTGGAGCGACCACACAGGACATATGGTGGCTCAAGCTCGGTGAACTCCTGCTCCACCGTCGATCTGACTCAATTCTTGGACAGATCGTAGCACCTTTTGGGCACTATTTGGGATGCTCACAGTGGAGGAGCTCGAAATCCGACTGCGCAGAGATCATGATCCAGGTGGCGGCTCATGGGGAAGACATCCCCATTGTGGCGTTCGTATGGGACGGCGGGTATCGTTTCATGATAACCATCTCGTGCTTAGCTTATGACGATCCTAGACTCAGTACAACCGAAGTGTTCGATGAAAGTGTTGTACCAGAAGAAGCCATGAAGCTATTGCGTACAAGAGATGACCTCGTTGGGCATACTCATGTCCAACTGAACCATGCATCAGACAGATCTGATCCTGGAACTGTGCCAGAGAAGGTGACTTATGATACAGGGACAAGGCAACATCAACCTTCGATGAGCTCTTCATCTTTTGGCCATCTAGAATCACGAGTTTACTTAGCAGAGCCTGATCCCATACCAAGAACTGTCGTTTCCCCTCCCTCAACACCAGCCAAGGATCTACACGATGGGTTGTGGATGGTGAAGGCAACAAATGGCGTTTGTTTAGTCCATCCTTGGGAGACTTTGTACCAGAGACGACCAGCCTCAATAGTCACCCCTCCCAAAGGAACAGGCCTGAGGGGCTCAGGCCCTCAAGCAACAACTTCTTCAACTAGGGAAAACATGATGTCGTCTTCCTATCCTCGTCAACGGGCAGTAGAGGTGATCTCCCTCCCCTCTGGATGGGAGGCAGGTTCTGCTGCATGACCTTTTCGGGGACACCTCGGCTAGCTAAGGGTCTTTTTTACTCGTTAAGCTCCAGAGAAGCGGGAGTCTTTTGTATTTTTTATGGAATAGGAGCTTCTAGTTTGGAATGTCAGGGGGGTCGGAAATGCCAGAACATGAAGACATCTGCACCGACTAATGAGGATGAAGCCTGATGGAGTAGCGATTATGGAGCCCTTTCTTCTAGCGGATCAACTTCCTTTTCTTCGGGATATTTTGGCTTTCGATTGGTGTATCTCGAATGATCACCCAAGATCACAAATCTGGTTCTTCGCTCATGGCATAGATCAAGCTTCAGTGATCACGACGGATGAACAAAGCATAATGATTGAAGTCAAGTGGGACAACCAGACGTTCCAGTTTTCTTTGGTGTATGCATGGTGCTTCATGATCAAACGTAGGATCCTCTGGTCTATGCTAGCAGACGTGGGATATGCTACCTTAGGTATCCCTTGGCTTCTTGGAGGGGATTTCAATGCGATCAGATCGACGCAAGATAAAGGAGGAGGAGGCACTCCAAGCATTCATGCGATGGAGGAGTTCAATCGATGGATTGAATCTACAGCACTGACGAAGATACCTTTCTCGGGGTCCCCCTTTACTTGGGTCTACAAGCAAGAGGGGACACCTACTAAGTGGGCTCGCCTGGATAGGGGCTTCACAGGGAGTTCTTGGTCGGGTGATCTGAGTTGCGATCTACAACACATGTTATGCACAAAAGCATCAGATCATGCTCCTCTCTTCTTCCATCTAAAATCCAGAGTCAAGACCAAAGCAATTCGGGCCACATTCTCTTTCAAGACACTACTACAGATCCGTCCTTTGGCGTCTGTTATTTAAGCCCTTTTCGTGATGGTTTCCAAGTGACGCCTATGTGGATGCCGCTAAAAGTCAAACCCTTTCGACGTCGGTTTTCCAAACGACGTCAAAACGCTTCGCGCCACCGAAAACGTGCCAGCAGGGCTCCATCGGCGTCGGTTATATGTAACTAAACCGATGTTATAATCATCTACGCCACAAAAAGGGCACCATCTAGGAAACTATCGATGTCGGTTTTCTACTAATAACCAATGCCATATCACCTGCCGCCACGGCCGTGCTGACCGCCACGGTCGTGCTGTCTGGCAACATTAGGCGGCGATTTTTTGCTATTAACTGACGTTGTAACCGACGTCATATCACCTGTCTCCACGGCCGTACTGGACAGCACGACCGTGTTGTCTGACAACATTAGGCGGCGGTTTTTTGCTATTAACTGACGTTGTAAGCCTTTGTTGTCGATTTTAGACAAATAACTGACGCCTGTGTTTTGATTTTTTTTTTCATATCTGTTTGCAGGTCTGCTGTGGCTGGTCAGTAGGATGTAGAAACCTGCAGTTCAGTTCTAAACTGTAGGTTTATGACATCCATTGATATCAGCCAACAAACAGGCCACAACCCTACAAAATCAACAAATATTCTTTTCACACATTCACACATAGGTAGATACATTCAGACATCAATTCAATTTTCACATTCACACATGTAGAAACATTCACACATGTAGAAACACATGTATAAACATTCATGTACAAAATATCATTCATCATCGCTATCGACATCCCAATTATATCTTACAGTCTCCAATGCTTGTATGGCTCTTGCCCATTCTTCTGTTACGTCATTTAATACTTCCATCGTATATGGAGCATGTACATCTTTTAAGGCTTTACCTGTAGTGGGGTCAGTTTTAAACACCTACAAAGAGAATGATGTATATATATAAGTAATAATATATAAATAAGATTGATATATTTCATACTATCTAATGAGACTATATATAATACCTTAGGTATGACATTGATTTCATCTGCATGTTTGATAATCATTTCCATAAATCACATCACATAGTATGCACATGCCCAGCTGTTGTCTTGTGTAGCATACTATAAAATGGATATAAAATATTAAAAAATACAAATAAGCACATTTCACATAAATAACATATACATTGGAGTCGGGAACTTACTTTCACGTTCTCCCAAATTATTGGCTGGTTCTTTTTACTGGGGACCTTTCCTCCAGCCTTTTTGAACGCATCTAAAACCCTACATGTTAATGTAACATAGTAAATTGCATAATTAAATAGTAATGTAATAACATATGTTAACGTATATAAAAATGAAATATTTTTCACCAGAATAATGCCATTCTCATTTCGTGTCCAATTTTTGAATTCAGTGTACTCCCCGCAGGATCTAGATAATAGACAGTGAACGTCCCAGGGAGAATAACTAGTAACTCCCAATGCTTAGTGCTAGAGGTAAAAAAGTTAAAAATTAATAACTCAAAATGCACAATAAAAATGTAATTTTCTTAAGTCCAAATTATAAGCAAAGTAAACTTACCACACATTGAATGGAGCTATTATTATCGTCTTCTTTTTTTGACTAAAAATTGTAAAAGCATCACAACAGTATTGTTGAACGCTATCAGGGTCTTTAGCTACCAGACTAATCAATGATGGAATCAAAAATCTCACATGTTCAAATCCCAATTGTTTACATTGAATTTCGACTAGGTAGCTGCAAAACATATATTATGTATGCATTAATATATAAGAAACTAGATCACCAAATCCTACACAAGGTATATGGATGTATAAACAAGATCTCACCTTATCCATGCCTCTATCATTGATGTATTCAACCAATCATAGATAAACAACTCAATAATATCTTGTATAAATAGAGAGCTTTCGTATAATTGACCTGCATAATCTGCTTCTAAAGAAATAACTATAGGGCAATGCATATTATGTTTGCGTAGCCATACTGCCATTCCCTTACAAGCAGGACCTAACGGGAATTTTAGGTCAGTTGGAACCCAAATTGGTAATGCAGGAAGTGGAGGTGGAGGCCTAGATGCTCCGAGTGTCTTCTTTTTAACCTATATATAATTTCATATCAATTGACCTCATATATACACATTAACAATTTAATGTAATGTAAATTTATCTTACAATTTCAGTAGTGTAGACGACATCCACTTTGGGCCACAATATCACCCCGCCTTCTGCCTCGGCAAGTGTATCAATATCTAGGTGGGCATATGGCAATGAAGCTTCCCTCCAATAAGGGAATACACACATTAGGCTCACACGAATGTAACCATGTGGCATTGGAGTCCCGTGAATTGTTTCCCCAGGAAGGAACAGGTAAGTCTGTGCCTCTGCAATAATATAATCTTCAATTTTTAAGCAGAATGGCTTCAACGCCTACAAATTTATGTAAAGAATGTTATACATATATATATATCATCTTGAAACGACTAGCTACTATGTCATAAACAATACTTACAGCAAACGTGCTAGATGGTGGGTCTACAGGATTACTCTCAGCATGTGCATCAGGAGAAGAGTGGGTCGCCATAGGCTGATTGGAAGCCTGAGATGCCTGGCACCACAACATTTCTTCCTTGACCTTCTTAGCAACTATATCCTCGACTCTCTTATTCTCCTATACATGGATAAAAGAAACATTAGCTTCTTATTATTGAATTCCCTTTTGCAGTAGCATTCTAAAAAAAGAATAGGTTACCTCTTCTTGTGAAAGTCCCGCTCTTGTGACAGGTTTGTGCTGGGATGGCCCAAAGAATGTTTTGATGCCCACACCAGCGCCTGCACCCCTAACACATCCAGGATGCTCTGGGTTACCCAAAGTAACTGTCAATTCATCCCTTGTGCCCTGAGGGATGAACGTGCCCTGTTTCCTCTGCTCGTGCAACTCCCGCTAATCACCATCAACAAAAATTGGTAAGTAAACACCACAAATAATCAATATTTGAATGATTGCTCTAAGAGTTGTATTTTACCATTCGCAGCCGCCTCAGTAGTTACAGGCTTCATTATTTCACCCTTCTTGTTTTGCCTCCCAGCTATCCAGACATCATGGCGAGGCATGGGTGTGGTACATGTAGTATAGGACTCCTGAGTAGCAGCAAACTCCGCCTGTAGTCTTTGGTGAACGCATGCATAGCCCTTTGGACCCATTGTGTGGTCATGCACATTCAATGTACGCCTTGCTCTTTGCGCCTCATTGAACGCCTAGTTAGTATGCACATTTATTTGGTTAGTAACCCTAAAGGTTAATCTTGAATAGGTGAATACAACGTATATCAATTAAATTGGGAGTGCGACTTAATACCTTGAATTCTTCAATTTGTCTTGAAGAAACAAACATGTCCCAATCTGTTTTGTCCAGGAAGTTCCACTGTTAAAGGGTTGACTTCTTCTTATTATAACCATCTTTTATGTATTCTCTATTGAGATTTGTCCTATAGTTCCTTAGCATCTTTCCAGCATGTTGCATCACGCTTTTACGATGCATCTTATCATCTAATGCAAATAGATTCTATAAAATAGAATTGCTATTAACTAGTATCTAAAATTAGAATTAGAAATAATAGAATTTGTAATCTACAAAATAGAATTGCAAATAATAATAACTCATACATAAATCCTTCCATATCAAGTCTTTCTTCTCCTGAGGAGCTTTATGCCAATTATCATACTTAACACCACAATTGCTTCGAGTGACAAACCCAAGATAGTTTACAAAATTATTGCGGTTCACTCCAATCGCATTTCCTGCATTATCAAACTCCACAACCAATATGGATCCACTGCCCCTTAGTGTTGTTAACTTCTTCAGTAGAGTTATGCCCCTTTTCTTGTTAACTTTTTGGTGATGCACATCAAGTGCCTCCAGTCCTTCAGAGGGTACATGTGCATCATCAACCTAAAATTTGACAAAATAAACACACTGAATTAGCCCAACATATAAATATAGGATATATGACATAACTAGAAGATAATGAATTTCTATAGAAATATAGGATATGTTTTTAAAACTTACATTGGTATCCTCGCCATGCTCATCATGGATATCATCATCATCATGGACATCATGCTCATCATGGACATCATGGTCAGCCATCTGAAAATATCATTAAAAAGGCAAACATTTAGCATTTATATTAAGTAGAAGATAATGAAACATTATATCTTTAAATGATATTGATATTAAAAAAGTAAACATTTAGCATTTTATATAGTTCACATATAAAAATGAAACATTGAAAAATGAAACATATAAAAAAATAGAAACATGCATGCCTCTAAAATTGCGATGTTTTATCAATTAACAATCCTTCATTGTGATCTCCGCGCACATATAAGTCATCATTAGCTTCAATATTTTGTGGAGTTGGCAACCCAACTAAGAATGGACTGGAGTCATCATACTTATCATAGTACTCTTCTTCATCTATAGGATCTTCAATGAACTATCTTTTAACATGAAGAACAACCGACCATTTATCATTTGCATGATCATAGATATAAAATACTTGTTTCGCCTGTGATGCCAATATGAATGGTTCACCCTTCTCGCCAATCTTTTCAAAGTTCACTGAAGTTAAACCCAATTCATATACTATAACACCTTTGGTGTTATCAACCTAATTATATTTGAAGAGCGGAATTATGAAATCTATGTAGTCAAACTCCCATATGTCTTCAATGACACTGTAATATGACATTTTAGCTTCACGTGGACTCTTATCATTTGCACTTGCAAAATACATAGTTGACGCTTGAAGGGTGACCCCACTGTTTTGGATGACACTCTTATCATCTTGGCACTTTGTGTAATATGTGAACCCATTAATGTCAAACCCTTCATAAGACATAACATTCGATTTTGGTTTAAAGGAGAGGCATTTGATAGTTTCCGTAATATCACCTGGTGTTTGAGATAGTTGATGTAAGACTTTATCTTCAAACCACTTAGTAAAAGTCTTGTTATGCTCTCTAGCAAGCCACATTGAACTGGATCGAGGATGTTGTCTCTTGATTAAATTGGTATGCTCCTCGATATAAACACTCACTTTGTCCATGCTGTGTAAAATATACAAGTGACCTTGTTCCAACTGTTCATGGCTGGTTACTTTCACCCGTGATCCCAAAATTCCTTTGCCCTCCTCAATATTCTTGTCATTAACAGGAGTGTCATTACCACTCAGAAAGTCATTGCAAAAATCCATAACTTCTCTCGCCACATAACCCTCAATAATACTCCCTTCAGGCCGATAATAATTTCGAACATCACCTTTAAAAACGCTCATGTATCGTTCAAAGGGATACATCCAATGCAACAAAACTGGTCCCAACTGTAGGGACCCTGACCTTCGTTTAGGGCTTACCCTATTTGCTTTGCTTAACCCTGGTGCTTTGGTGCTTGCTAATCACCTTTAATGGTGATTAGGGTTTGGTTGTGCTTTGTTGAGAGTTGGAGGTGCTACTTGCAAATAACCCAAGTCTAGGGTTTTGTAGGCAAGTTTTCCATCTTGTGAGGTGTTTCTCCCTCTCTTTGCTTCCTTTTGTGTAGAAGGGAAGGCTTGGGCTCGTTGCTTGAGTTCTTTGGGCCTTGTTGAGCTTGTTTGGGCTTTGAAGTGCCTTGTATCGGCCTAGGAGTGCTTGTGTCGGCCAACATGGAGTGTGTCGCCCAAGGGGCAACATGTTGTGTCGCCCATGGTGCTTGACCTATCCTTGACCTTGTTTAGTGGACACTTGGATCATACCTTGAACATGTGGATGGAGGCTTGCTAGAGTAGGTGGCTTGAGCTCTAGGACAAGTGTCCCTAGGCAAGTGACACCTTGCTTGAACCAACCTTGTTTTCTCCTCCCTTTCCTTCTATATAGGCATGACCTTTCCTTAGCTTAGGGTCCCTTTGGTCCTTTAGTTTCTCCCCACCTTGAGTGTACGACACTCCCTCCTTTCCTTTCTTGTGTCGGCCGATACACCCCTTGAAGGAGCAGCTTGGTGGCCGACACACCTTGGAGAAGCAAGTGGTGGCCGATAACCTTGAAGTCTCCATCTTCCTTGCTTGGTGGTGCGTGGAGCTTGGAGCTCTTCTTCTTCCTTGGAGTTTGGAGCTTAAGGCGGGTTGCATAACTTCTAGCCCTAACTACATTATCTCTTGTTTTAATCTTGTTTACATGTTAATAGCTTAGTTTCTTGCTTAGCTTCCTTGTTGGACGATCTTGTGATCTAGGGTTTGTAGGTGAGCAACACTCCTTTATCCCCTTGGTCTAGAAGAATGAGTTTGAGCTACTAGTGCCATGAGCAACACCCCTCCTTCCTAATCGATTGAGGTGAGCATGTGCCCTAGTTGCTTAAGCAACACTTTCTTCTCACCAAGGGCTAGAAGGTGAGCTCGGTTTGGTGGTGAGCCATCTTTCTAGGGTTCGGGTGCCCTTGTGTTTGGGGAAGAAGATGACCTTGTTGGATGATATCTCCTAACCTAGCTTGTTGGGCAATAGGCCTATGTGACGGGCGTTATCCCTTGTTGTTGTTGTGATGGGTGTTGGGGTCTGGTTCTGTGACGACCGTTAGGCCTTGGTCTAGCAGGTGGCACGATATGTGGGTTGTGTTTTCTCTCTTGAACGTTAGCCTTATGTGAGCTGACCTGATCGGGATGTTAGCACCTGTGATGGCGTTGCTAGGTAGTTGTGTTGGGCGTTGCGCTGGTCTTGTATCGACTGATGACACCCTGTTGTAACGGGCATCGCCCGATAGTGCTATGTGCCCGACACTTTTCCCCCTTAATGCGCGACACATCCCCCTGTAACGTCGCGTCACGCGCGCTTGGTTTCCTTAGTGGCAACGCAGTGTTACGGGCTGCAGTGGGTTGTTCTTTGGTGAGGGTAGGCGGCCCAATACAGCTATATAGTGAGGATCCCTGGTACTTCTAGTGAGGGTTGTAGCACATATAGTGAGGGTTCCACGATGCATAGAAGCCAATCGTTATATATTTAAGTCCTTGCTTCCGACTGATGGTTACTCCTTGCTCATATAATGGTGATGATAATGGTAAAGCTTGTCCTTCATATCTAACATGACTACATACATTAAGTAATCATCTTGATTATCTATATAATGATGAGATAAGGATAAGTACATAGATAGTTGCTTAATAATGCGCCTTGTGCACATGATCACCAGTTGATGTATAATTGATAAGTATAGCACCTTGAATGTTGTTACATAATGGTAAGCATAGTTCTTACGTTGAAGCTATGATTATTGTATACTCTAACCATGTAGGTGATGATTAGCCATAAAAAGGCTATGAGAAATATGTGATGAGTAACATCACTCTGGTAATTACTCTGATTGATGAGATTGCATGTATGATGTGTTTGTTCCATGATGATGATGCGAGCCTCGAGAGACAGTGGTAATACACGATGAGGGATTGAGATCCCATGGTATGTGATGATCCTTGAGATGGATCTGAATGGTTGGCAAGAGGCCAAGTGATAACATGTGATGTTGAATCCTTGAGATGGATCAGGTTGATGTGATTACAATAATAACTTAATGTTGAGTTTATGTTGTTTACTTTCTGTTATATCTTTCATGTTATACAACTTGGTTGAATCTTGCAATCCATCTAAAAGATACTAATTAATTACAGTGAAATATATCATGTAGTTTGCCCTGGCCATAGATCCATCATCGTCAGGACTTGGTGATGGTGAAATGGGTTCTCCTGCGGGTTAGCTCGGAGCGCATATTTTTGAATATGCGAGGTTTCTCCTAGCCTCAAATACAGAGGTAAATGAGTACAACTGCGGTTGTAGACTCGGATATGTGATGAGCATGGTGAACAGACCCTTGGCTCCATATATGTGATATGATGAGCATGAATGTGTTCATGGCTCAGAGCACAGTGATTAGGCCCGTGACTCAGTTTTACTAGCGTCATGACCTGTACCGAGGCGGGCTAGGCAGAGGGTAAATTGAGGAGCTGACCCTGTGGCTAAAGGCCACTTGAGCATGAGACTGCGATCCTACTTTGTTTCTCGTGTACTGACCACGAGGGGTGAGGTCGTGGATTCCGGCTCTTCCATTGACCTTGTATGGCACCGGTTATGGGCTTCGTAGCTGAAGGTTGGATTTGAACGGTACGGTTCACTTCCTCAGGGCATAATAATACGTAATTCAGCCGAATAGTATTTACTGCTTAGGACAAACACAAAACATTGGTTGAAGCCTTGTTTGTATAGTTAACTTTGTTTGTATTTTGCAGTAGTTTATACATTTCTCATATGTGGTAAGATTTATACATCCTATCTTGTTATTCATGTTTCATCAGGAATAGTTGGATAAGTGACTGAGTATTTTTGCTAAGCTTGATAGTATGAACAATCTTATCTTATAACTGTTCTTGTTATACTTTTTAACTGCTTTACTTATATCTGAGGTTTTGTAGTTTTGGCGGGGAGTTATGCCTCCCACTGGGACAATGTTCAATTGTCTCACCCCGTTGGTTTACACCCTTTTTAGGTGGTCGAGCTAGACGTGGTGGTGGTCGCGGAGTTGCGGCCGAGCAGCAAGAAGATCAGTAGAAGGCAAGCGTTGGACATGTTGCTGTTTTGGATGTTTGTGATAGAGTCTAGAGTCATCCCTGTACTCTCAGGTCCTTGGCGGTGTTTCGACGTTGTTTCACGATGTACAGCTGTAGATGTTTTGTATATCCTGTTGTTGGCCGGATGCAGACCTTTATGTATGTATAAACATGTGATGAACTCCTGAGATGGTTTGACTGGACAACTGTTGATCTAGGTTGTAGACATGTATCAAGGCTTGTATACAGTTATATAACCTATTTTCTTGCAGGATGTGGACTGGAATGTAATAGCTTCTCAGTTTATTAGTTTTCCGCAATCAGTTTTATTTAACTCGTGTTTTTGGTAATCTGTGGTTATGGTGGTTTCCGTACGTTTTTGCGTAACACCTCGCTGTCTGTGTGACAGTGGGATGTGTTGCCACAAGTTTTTGGTATCAGAGCTCTAGGTTCGCTGAGTCTACAGGGATCTAGGACTAGGTTGAGTTTGTTCTTATGTGTTTTCTAGATTTTCTCACAGTAATCTTCTGCCTCAGCAGAAGAAAAGCCAAGATGTCTGGAAACCATGAAGAACATGTTGATGCGTACAGTGACGCTGCATCAGTTGATGGAGCTTCTGAGCAGACACATAGAGATCGGGTGCCTGAGGTCCCCCAACCTAACCCAGCCATACTTGAACATCCTGCCTACCAACAGATTATGGGGCAGATTATGGCTACGATGAATCTCATGGTTGAGCGATTACTAGTGCCTCCTCCGCGAGCACAAGTTCCCCATGGAGAAGCATCGGGCATTGGGAAGACCTTCGAGCAGCTTCGCCGAGTCGGAGCTTCGGGTTATGCTGGAACGGCTGATCCAGCGGATGTAGATCTGTGGCTGACAAGTCTTGAGAAGGCTTTCTGGATCCTTGACATCCCCGAAGCAGACAACGTAAAGCATGCTGTCTACCTTTTGAAAGGTAGTGTTGGTCACTGGTGGACCATCGAGGAAGAGAAGCGGCCTGGTGAGGTGATCTGTTGGGAAGTGTTCCGGTGTGAGTTCGTCAGCAGATACTTTCCCAAGACATATCTGGATGAGAAGATCAGTCAGTTCATGAGTTTGCGATAAGGAACGATGAACATCACTGAGTATGAAGCCAAGTTTATGGATCTGTTAAGGTTTCTCCCTCACATGGCGGCGACAGATGAGGAACGGATCAGACATTTTGAGAAGGGTCTGAGTGCTGAGCTAACGACACCTGTGTCTGCGTTGGAGAACTGAGAACGGTTTGCGACGTTTGTGGAGTCCGTCCGGAGGATTGAACGATCAGTTAGGGAGAAGAGAGAATCTATGGCTAAGAAGAGACATGCTCAGTTCCAGGGTCAGAGGTTTGGCGGCTTCAAGAAGCCCAGGTTTTCAGCACCGTCAGCGATGAGAGATTCTGGCAGACTGTCTCAGTGGTCTCCGAGTAAAGGAAGAGGTCATGTATCTTCACCATATAAGGCGCAAAGTTCGGCTTCTGTGGTAGTGACAGGGCCATCCAGGCCACGAGTTGATGTTAGGACATGCTATGCCTGCGATCAGATAGGGCATGTTAAGTCGAGTTGTCCCTACAGAGATGATGAGGTGACGCAGCAGCTAAGACAGAATCTTCAGGGATCGGACCGTCAGCAGCCTAGTGGTAGCAAAGGATGAGGACGCGGTCAAGCGTCTCAGGCTAGATCATCTACTCAAGGAAGTAGGGGTCGTGGACAGCAAGCAACAGCTCAATTCTATGCCATGAGTCAGCCGGAGGCGATAGTCAACCCGCAAGTAGTGACAGGTCAGATGGAGTTATTTCATTCTGATATGTCTTCATCTTGCCTTATATCTGTTCTGGTTGACCCGGGTGCTACGCACTCTTTTATCGCCTATAGTATGCTTGAGAGCTATCATTTACATGTTAGTCGTAAGAAGGATAGTTTGTTGTTAGAAACCCCTCTTGATGGTTCTTCATTGCTTCGAGAAGAGTGTTCATCCTGTGTCTTGTCTTTCTCGGGACACCGCATTCAAGTGGATCTCATACCACTTGATATGCATGGGTTTGATGTTATCCTTGGGATGGATACCTTAGAAAAGTATAAGGTTGTTTTGGACTGCGGTACTAAGCAGGCGGTGTTTGATGATGCTGGAGAGAAATGGATCTTCCAGGGAGATAGGAAGATTCTTCCGACGTGCCTGGTATCCGTTGTGGTGGAAGATAGGTTGCTACAACAAGGATGTGAGGCGTTCTTAGCTCACGTGGTAGATACCGTTGTGGATACCAAGGCAAAAGGTCCTAGTCTCGAAGAGGTGCCAGTTGTTTGGGAGTTTGAAGATGTGTTTCCTGAGGAGTTTCCTGGTGTTCCCCCACCCCGTGAGATTGATTTCGAGATCAATCTGGTCCTAGGGACACAGCCAGTTGCACAGACACCATATAGGATGGCTCCAGTTGAGATGGCAGAGCTGAAGTAGTTGCAAGAGTTGTTGGAGAAAGGTTTCATCCGACCGAGCACATCGCCTTGGGGTGCTCCTGTGTTGTCTGTCAAGAAGAAGGATGGTTCGATGCGGTTGTGTATAGACTACCGATAGTTGAACAAGGTCACGATCAAGAACAAGTACCCATTGCCGAGGATAGACTATCTGTTTGATCAGTTGTGTGGTGCTACAGTGTTTTCGAAGATCGATCTACGGTCCGGATATCATCAGTTGAGGATCAAGGCGGATGACATACCAAAGTCATCTTTCAGGACGAGGTATGGTCATTATGAGTTCGTGGTTATGCCGTTTGGGTTAACCAATGCACCTGCTGCTTTCATGGACTTGATGAACAGAGTGTTCCGTCCGTTCTTAGATCAGTTTGTTGTAGTCTTTATAGATGACATCTTGATCTATAGTCGGGACATGCAAGAGCATGAGCAACATATTCGTCGAGCGTTGACTCTTCTTTGCCAACATCAGTTGTATGCCAAGTTCAGCAAGTGTGAGTTCTGGTTGGAGGAAGTGACTTTCTTGGGTCATGTGATATCTACTGAAGGAGTCAAAGTAGACCCGAAAAAGGTGGAATCTGTCGCAGATTGGGAACAACCAAAGGCGCCGATAGAAGTTTGTAGTTTCCTTGGTTTAGCAGGATACTACCGGAGGTTTATCAAGGAATTCAGTGTGATTGCTTTATCGATGACAAAGTTGACGAGAAAGGACATATCTTTTGTCTGGGATGAACAATGTCAGCGAGCTTTCCAAAGTTTGAAGGAGAAGCTAACCAGTGCTCCAGTGTTGATCCTGCCAGAGCCTGGGAAGGGCTATGTTGTTTTCTGTGATGCTTCCAAGAAAGGTTTAGGATGTGTGTTGATGCAGGAGGATCATGTGGTTTCTTTTGCTTTGCGACAGCTCAAGAAACACAAGGAGAACTATCCGACTCACGACTTGGAGCTGGTAGTTGTGGTTCATGCACTAAAGATCTGGAGACACTATCTTTATGGGGAAGTCTGCCAGATCTTTACGGATCATAAGAATCTAAAGTACATCTTTACGCAACAAGAGTTGAACATGCGATAGCGGCGATGGATGGAGTTGATCAATGCCTACGACTTCACTATAGAGTATCATCCTGGTAAGGCGAATGTGGTAGCTGATGCGCTTAGTCAAAAGTCTTCTTTTTCTTCCAAGAAGGCACAGTTGAGTTCCCTGGTATGCCATAGGCGGGATATGTTTCTCTCTTTGCAGCAGATGAATGTGCAGATGGAGGTTTCCTCATTAGCTGGACTTCTAGCACAGATGCAAGTCAAGACTACGTTGAGACAACAGATCAAAGATGCACAGCAGACAGATGATGCGGTACAATTGATCAGATCAGAGTTTGGCAGCGAAAAGTGTGATGGGTTTCATGAGTCTGAGGATGGGCTAGTCTGCTATCGTGATAGGATGGTGGTTCCTGATGTTGATGAGTTAAGGAAGTTGGTGCTCGAGGAAGCACACACGTCAATGTATGCTATGCATCCAGGTGTCACCAAGATGTACCATAGTCTGAAGGACTTGTACTGGTGGCCAGGTTTGAAGAAAGATGTAGTAGAGTTCATGGCTAGATGTGCGGTTTGTCAGCAAGTGAAGGCTGAACATCAGAAGTCGGCAGGTATGCTGCAACCTTTGCCGATACCGCAATGGAAATGAGATCATATAACCATGGATTTCTTAGTTGGTCTACCCAAGACAACTAGGAATCATGATTATGTTTGGGTGATAGTGGACAGATTGACTAAGTCTGCCCATTTCCTACCAGTGAAGACAACATATACAGCTGAGAAACTCGCTCGAGTATATGTGGATGATATAGTACGTTTGCATGGTGTGTCGGCGACGATAGTTTCTAACAGAGGTCCTCAGTTTATGAGTCGTTTCTAGGAACAGTTGTACAGAGCGTTGGGAACGCAGTTGAGGTTCAATACAGCTTTCCACCCGCAGACAGATGGACAGTATGAGAGGACTATTCAGATTTTGGAGGATCTCCTTCGAGCTTGTGTTTTGCAGTTCTTAGGCAGCTGCGATGTACATCTGAGTTTGATAGAGTTTGCCTATAACAACAGTTATCAGCTGAGCATTCACATGGCTCCTTATGAGTCTTTGTATGGGAGGAAGTGTAGATCTCCTTTGTGTTGGTACGAGTCTGGTGAACATCAGTTGTTGGGTCCTGAGCTAGTGCAGCAAACAACAGAAAAGATCAAGGTGATACAACAACAGTTGAAAGTGGCACAGGACAGACAGAAGTCTTATGCAGACAATCACCGACGACCTTTGGAGTTCCAGGTAGGAGAAAAAGTATATCTTAAAGTCTCACCGTGGAAAGGTGTGCTGAGATTTGGCTGGAAGGGTAAGTTGGCACCCAGGTATATGGGGCCTTACCCAGTTAGACCACGTGTTGGAAAGGTAGCTTATGAGATAGAGTTACCTCAAGAATTGCACAGGTTACATCCAGTGTTCCATGTCAGTATGCTGAAGAAAAGCCATCCAGATTCAGGAACAGTGATACAGCCAGTTGAGGTTGATCTTGATGAAGATGTAACCTACGAGGAAGGTCCTGTGATGATTCTTGACAGAAGGGTCAAGAAGCTGAAAAGGAAGGACCTGGTTCTTGTGAAGGTTCTTTGGCAGCGTCATGGCATTGAGGAAGCCACGTGGGAGCTTGAGGAAGAGATGAGGATGAAGTATCCCTCGCTTTTCTCTTCGGATTTTGGGGACGAAATCCCTTAAAGGGGGTTAGCTTGTAGGGACCCTGACCTTCATTTAGGGCTTACCCTGTTTGCTTTTCTTAACCCTGGTGCTTTGGTGCTTGCTAATCACCTTTAACCCAAGTGCTTTGTTGAGAGTTGGAGGTGCTACTTGCAAATAACCCAAGTCTAGGGTTTTGTAGGCAAGTTTGCCACCTTGTGAGGTGTTTCTCCCTCTCTTTGCTTCCTTTTGTGTAGAAGGGAAGGCTTGGGCTCGTTGCTTGAGTTCTTTGGGCCTTGTTGAGCTTGTTTGGGCTTTGAAGTGCCTTTTATCGGCCTAGGAGTGCTTGTGTCGGACAACATGGAGTGTGTCGCCCATTGTGCTTGACCTAGCCTTGACCTTGTTTAGTGGACACTTGGAGCATACCTTGGACATGTGGATGGAGGCTTGCTAGAGTAGGTGGCATGAGCTCTAGGACAAGTGTCCCTAGGCAAGTGACACCTTGCTTGAACCAACCTTGTTTTCTCCTCCCTTTCCTTCTATATAGGCATGACCTTTCCTTAGCTTAGGGTCCCTTTGGTCCTTTAGTTTCTCCCCACCTTGAGTGCACGACACTCCCTCCTTTCCTTGCTTGTGTCGGCCGATACACCCCTTGAAGGAGCAGCTTAGTGGCCGACACACCTTGGAGAAGCAAGTGGTGGCCGATATCCTTGAAGTCCCCATCTTCCTTGCTTGGTGGTGCGTGGAGCTTGGAGCTCTTCTTCTTCCTTGGAGTTTGGAGCTTAAGGCGGGTTGCATAACTTCTAACCCTAACTACATTATCTCTTGCTTTAATCTTGTTTACATGTTAATAGCTTAGTTTCTTGCTTAGCTTCCTTGTTGGCCGATCTTGTGATCTAGGGTTTGTAGGTGAGCAACACTCCTTTCTCCCCTTGGTCTAGAAGAATGAGTTTGAGCTACTAGTTCCATGAGCAACACCCCTCCTTCCTAATCGATTGAGGTGAGCTTGTTCCCTAGTTGCTTAAGCAACACTTTCTTCTCACCACGGGCTAGAAGGTGAGCTCGGTTTGGTGGTGAGCCATCTTTCTAGGGTTCGGGTGCTCTTGTGTTTGGGGAAGAAGATGACCTTGTTGGACGATATCTCCTGACCTAGCTTGTTGGGCGATAGGCCTGCGTGACGGGCGTTATCCCTTGTTGTTGTTGTGATGGGCGTTGGGGTCTGGTTCTATGACGGCCGTTAGGCCTTGGTCCAGCAGGTTTCACGATATGTGGGTTGTGTTTTCTCTCTTGAACGTTAGCCTTATGCGAGCTGACCTGACCGGGATGTTAGCACCTGTGATGGCGTTGCTAGGTAGTTGTGTCGGGCATTGCATTGGTCTTGTATCGGTCGATGACACCTTGTTGTAACGGGCGTTGCCCGATAGTGCTATGTGCCCGATACTTTTCCCCCTTGACGCGCGACACATCCCCTTGTAATGCCGCGTCGCGTGCGCTTGGTTTCCTTAGTGGCAACGCAGTGTTGCGGGATGTGGTGGGTTGTTCTTTGGTGAGGGCAGGCGGCCCAATACAGCTATATAGTGAGGATCCCTGGTACTTCTAGTGAGGGTTGTAGCACATATAGTGAGGGTTCCACGATGCATAGAAGTCGGTCGTTATATATTTTTGTCCTTGCTTCCGACCGATGGTTACTCCTTGCTAATATAATGGTGATGATAATGGTAAAGCTTGTCCTTCATATCTAACATGACTACATACATTAAGTAATCATCTTGATTATCTATATAATGATGAGATAAGGATAAGTACATAGATAGTTGCTTAATAATGCGCCTTGTTCACATGATCACCAGTTGATGTATAATTGATAAGTATAGCACCTTGAATGCCGTTACATAATGGTAAGCACAGTTCTTACGTTGAAGCAATGATTATTGTATACTCTAACCATGTAGGTGATGATTAGCCATAAAAAGGCTATGAGAAATATGTGATGAGTAACATCACTCTGGTAATTACTCTGATTGCTGAGATTTAATGTATGATGTGTTTGTTCCATGATGATGATGCGAGCCTCGAGAGACAGTGGTAATACACGATGAGGGATTGAGATCCCATGGTATGTGATGATCCTTGAGATGGATCTGGATGGTTGGTAAGAGGCCAAGTGATAACATGTGATGTTGAATCCTTGAGATGGATCAGGTTGATGTGATTACAATAATAAATTAATGTTGAGTTTATGTTGTTTACTTTTTGTTATATCTTGCATGTTATACAACTTGGTTGAATCTTGCAATCCATCTAAAAGATACTAATTAATTATAGTGAAATATATCATGTAGTTTGCCCTGGCCATAGATCCATCATCGTCAGGACTTGGTGATGGTGAAACGGGTTCTCCTGCGGGTTAACCCAGAGCACATATTTTTGAATATGCGAGGTTTCTCCTAGCCTCAAATAGAGAGGTAAACGAGTGCAGCTGTGGTTGTAGACTCGGATATGTGATGAGCATGGTGAACAAGCCCATGGCTCCGGATATGTGATATGATGAGCATGAATGCGTTCATAGCTCAGAGCATGGTGATTAGGCCCGTGACTCAGTTTTACTAGCGTTGTGACCAGTACCGAGGCGGGCTAGGTAGAGGGTAGCCTGAGGAGCTGACCCTGTGGCTAAAGGCCACTTGAGCATGAGACTGTGGTCTTGCTTTGTTTCTCGTGTACTGACCACGAGGGGTGAGGTCATGGATTCCGGCTCTTCCATTGACCTTGTATGGCACCGGTTATGGGCTTCGCAGCCGAAGGTTGGATTTGAATGGTACGGTTCACTTCCTAAGGGCATAATAATATGTAATTCAGCCGAATAGTATTTATTGCTTAGGACAAACATGAAACATTGGTTGAAGCCTTGTTTGTGTAGTTAACTTTGTTTGTATTTTGCAGTAGTTTATACATTTATCATACGTGGTAAGATTTATACATCCTATCTTGTTATTCATGTTTCATCTGGAATAGTTGGATAAGTGACTGAGTATTTTTGGTAAGTTTGATAGTATGAACAGTCTTATCTTATAACTGTTCTTGTTATACTTTTTAGCTGCTTTACTTATATCTGAGGTTTTGTAGTTTTGGCGGGGAGTTATGCCTCCCGCTGGGACAATGTTCAATTCTCTCACCCCGCTGGTTTACACCCTTTTTAGGTGGTCGAGCTAGACGTGGTGGTGGTCGTGGAGTTGCGGCCGAGCAGCAAGAAGATCAGTAGAACGCAAGCGTTGGACATGCTGCTATTTTGGATGTTTGTGATAGAGTCTAGAGTCATCCCTATACTCTCAGGTCCTTGGCGGTGTTTTGACATTGTTTCACGATGTACAGCTGTAGATGTTTTGTATATCCTGCTGTTGGCCGGATGCGGGCCTTTATGTATGTATAAACAGGTGATGAACTCCTGAGATGGTTTGACTGGAAAGCTGTTGATCTAGGCTCTGGACATGTATCAAGGCTTGTCTACAGTTATATAACCTATTTTATTACAGGATGTGGACTGGAATGTAATAGCTTCTCAGTTTATCAGTTTTCCGCAATCGGTTTTATTTAACTCGTGTTTTTGGTAATCTGTGGTTATGGTGGTTTCTGCACATTTTCGCGTAACACCTCGCTGTCTATGTGATAGTGGGATGTGTTGCCACACCAACATTTTCACTTCCCTAGTCAAGTGGATAACAAGATGTACCATGATATCAAAGAACGAAGGAGGGAAATACATCTCAAGCTGACATAGGGTAACAACCACTTCTCTTTGCAAATTATCGAGAGTATCAGGGTCAATAACTTTGCTGCACAGACTGTTAAAAAAGAAACAAAGTCTGGTGACTGCAAACCTTACATGCTTCGGCAATATAGATTTAATTGCCACAGGAAATATTTGTTGCATTAGAGTGTGACAATCATGAGATTTAAGACCTATCAACTTCAGATCTTTCATTGATACCAATCTACGGATCTTGGATGAGTAACTATGTGGCACCTTAACATTTTCCAAGCATTCACAAAAAGCTTTCTTCTCCTTTCTAGACAAAGTGTAACAAGTGGGAGGTAAGTATGTTCTTTTATTACCCATTTCATGTAATTTTGTTAATTCTGACCTTATTCCCATTTTACGTAGGTCCAATCTGGAATTTATCCCATCTTTTGTCTTACCTGGTATATTCAATAGAGTACTAATGACGCTATCACATACATTTTTCTCAATGTACATGACATCGATACAATGCCTGACTGTCTAATAACTCCAATAAGGAAGATCCCAAAATATTGACTTCTTCTTGAATGAAGAATTGTCACTCTGTGTGGCCATAATACATTGTGATCTCTTACCAAATTCATTGATAATGTCTTTTACTCTTTCATAAACAACATCCCCTGGTATAGGTTTAGGTGCACTCCGTTCCTCATTCCATCCATCGAATGTTTTGTGCTTCCTACGATACAGATGGAATTTTGAAAGAAACATTCGATCACCAAGATATACAGTCTTACCGCCATGTTTTAGTGTTATTGAATCAGTGTTCTCTTCACATATAGGACACACTTTATCTCCTTTGACACTATATCTAGACAAATTCCCGTATGCTGGAAAGTCATTAATAGTGCAAAACAACATAGCATAGAAATGAAATGTCTCTCTTCATGAAGCATCATAGGTCATCACACCTTCACCCTAGAGTTTCTTTAAGTCATCAATCAGAGGTTCAAGATAAACATTGATATCATTTCCAATTTGTTTAGGGCCCGATATCAACAATGACATCATAACGTACTTATTTTTCATACACACTCAGGGAGGAAGATTGTATATAACAAGCATGACTGGCCAAGTACTATGTTGGCTGCTCAATGTCCCGTATGGATTCATCCCATCTGTACAAAGCCCAAGTCTTAGATTTCTGTCTTCTTCACCAAATGTGGGGTACAATAGATCAATCTTCTTCCACTACAAGAAAAATAACCTTTAACTACAAAAAAAATTTTGTAGTGAAAGCCCCACATTTTGTAGCTAAAAGCTTTATCTACATTTATCCCTACATATAACATATGAAGTTAATACCCGTGTAGCTAATTGTTTTTACTACAATTTTCAAATATGTAGTTAGATAATTATTTCTCTACAATTTCATATGTAACCCCAAACATAGCTAAAAATGTCATTACACATACACATGTAGTTTGAATCGTAGCTAAATATCTGACTACAATTGTATATGTAGCTATGATATGTAGGGGGAATAGAATTTACTACAATCGTATATGTAGTTTGTGTGTAGTAGAAAAAAACAACTGTTATAATTGTAAATGTAGTTGGTGTGTAGTGAAAGACATCATGTACTATACATACATATGTAGTCAGATTTTGTATTCATTTAGTAACATGCTAATACAAAACCATTTTTTAGTAAGAAAAATAACCAATCGATCCATATCAAATTGTGCTTGTAATGTCAATAATCATACTTTCATTTATAGTGGAACGATGAGTATACATGGGGTGGACATTAACCTTGCCCTTGTTATACAATATGCATGGAAAAAAAGATGCATGTATACAATAGACTCTATATGCCTCATGACCATGTATGTTATGTTAATGTATCTTGTGACTGCCTCCATGTACTGCAACCTCTATATGCCTCATTATCATGTGCATCACGTGCTATCATGATTTTTCTTCTGCAAAAATTCTAACATTTGTATCTTCAACCAATTTGATACCACCTCTTCTTTAGCTTAGTGCTATTTCTATTGGTATTGACCAAATTGCGATGGAACATTGTGATGTAGGATAGTTGGTGCATCAGATAGGGTTAGTGGAGCAACCAAAATGATATACTAACATCTTTGCTCCTGCAAATATTCCAACAAAATTAAGTCTTGTTACATGTTTGCTCTGCAAACATTTTGCAAATAACAAATTGGTAAGTCATGTTTAAAGTTTAAAGAAAGAGTAACTAGTTTTGAAGTCAAGATATTAGGACCAAGACACTTACTTGGAACATGTCCCATTTAGGCACCGTGACCTTCCCCAAAAGAATGTTGGTGAAAGAAACCAATGCAACGTGAAATGTCTGTGTCGTCATCTCATGCAGCATGAGGTCCTCAAAAGACTTGGAAGCGACACTCTACTTTGAGCTGTAATCACCAAAAGAATTAAGAATACAACTTCTAGAAATCACTAATCAGCAAGCTAGCAACAATATTCAATTTTCACCATGGAGTCAGAGTTCTGGATCATACAAAAATATCAATTTGGTAACACCAGTATCGATTTTTGAACCAACTGGGAAGATGAATTCTCATTCAGACAATGCAAGTCTTAAAGAAAGACCACCATTTCCAACTCTTCCCCTATTCACCTAAAAATCTTACAAGGATATTGACCTTCATAAATGAAAAGATAAAGCTTCTAATAAATAAAAAAATCAATAAATAGCTACTTGCAACATTAGGCCCAAGAGCTAGAGTATGGAGTTTCTCCTCCACCCATTAAAGGATTCAGAAAAATATTCAACTATATCACACCATAGTTTTCACTTGAATGAAAAAATTAAAGTAGAAGACAATAAAAATATAGCTTCTTTCAACCTAACCTTGAAGAGGATATGGTGCCCCTTTTTCATAGAAGAAACTACAACAAGAGTTTCATTTTCGTACTTAAGCATAAGGCATCTTCAAATCAATTATCCTTGGATATTGTACTTGTGTATAAGCTCAATATCAATGCACATCAGTTTCCCTTATAACCAAAGTTCCTCTTTTGTCAACATAAATTGTTTGGAAGGATGCAGTAGCAGGGTAACAAGGTTGAAGACCCAAACTCAGTCAAAGATATGATGTGTGTGATTTGTTCATGTACAGAATAAATATTAAACATATATTGCCTATCGGCATGATCTTAGATCAAGACCTTCTATATGATAATGAGAGTCAAAATTTAACCAAGAAATAGAAGACAAGGAAAGAAGATCTTGCAGTTGACCTGGAAATAAAACACAAGTGCATCGTATCTTAGTTCAATCAACTACCCTACAACATAAGATTATTTGTGAAAAGTAAAAAAATCAGATGCAGAACTTATCATCCATGGTTATACTTCCACAGGATTTCCCTCTGAATCGAAGAGTCTCCTGCTTCCAATATTACATGGTAACCATATGGAGGCCTCATGTTAGTGGGTTAGGTGATCAGAGCTAGTTTAACGCATTGGAGCTCAAACCAAATCATCTCATCACAGTTATTATTTACATAATGTTTCAGTCTATACATTAGCTACTTTTCAAATAGAACCAAATCATTTAGAAAGCAATTACAGATATTCAGGAGCCTCTATTCAACAAGTTGCCCACCCATTCATTAGGACTAGAATGAGGCTTCAGTATTCCCTTTTAGGTAAATTATACCTCATTTCAGAAAATGTAGTAGTTAGAAGGGGGTTAAAGTCCTATCAAGCTTGTGAACAATAGTTTTTTTGTTAAACATTACTACATGATAGAGTAATAAATTCCAACCAAATTTGGTAATAATAAGATCATTCACCTAAAACTAAAGCAACATGCTACCTATCATGTACTGTATTCGCCTAGCATCATTACACTAACCAAGAAAATATACAACATTTCTCACGTAGAAACAGTCAAATATATTTTTAATTAGATAACTATGTTCTAGATTGATCATTTACCTAAAGTCCATTATAAAGCAAAGCCTAAACGAGAAACACATAGGGCATATCCTACAATGTCTTCAACATTATGACAATATTTGTTTTATGAGTGCCAAAATATCGTGTTATAAAAGGATCCAAATGGGATTTTTATGGATGGGTAAATCTAATGAGATGTTCTTATTTTGCATTGAACAATTAGTCCCTAACTTACAAACTTGTGGGATACAAATCCTGACATTGAATATTTTTCTTAATTGCTTTCGCATGGTGCAAACATAAGCCAAAGAAACAAAATGAAGCACATGGAAATACCTCATATGTGAGTAAAATGTGTGTTGGCAGCCATACAAGTGGCACCAATACTTGTTTATATTCCCCACACTAGAAGTTGTCGTACAAGTGGTACAAACACATGATTACTAGTATCAGTATTTTGTTGAGCAATAAGAATATCCCTTATTATATTTTCCCTCAAATTTATAGGAAATATAACAAGCAGGTAAAATGCATAAAAGCATGAATTGTGTTTTATCAGCAACTACCTTTCTACAAGTACCTTAACGGATAAATCATGTGATGAGATGGTTTGATAAGTCACGAGATGATTCTCAAGTTGGTGTAGTACTTCCAGCATGTTTCTTCACTGTGAACACGATTCTTATGTGGACAATTAGGTGGTATTTTCCAATCATGGTGGTTGAAAAGATTAACTCTTAATTTCTGAGCTCGTGGTATGCTTTTTATCAATAATTTATTACCTTACAAAGATGGTTGGAATTAAGGGGTATGCCAAAAAAACATTTTTGTTCTACCACTTAGGTGTGAATAATAAGTATTCATGGAAGGTGTGGAATATGGATGTGGGGGTGGCTGGAATAGTGGTAGTGGAAGATATGGAGTACATATATGAGGGGATGGCTGAAACAATGCAAAATGATATGTTTATCTGTCATTATTGTCGCCATGATAGAAGTGGTAAGAAATCAAATTGGACGAAATTTGGGTTTAGGCCAAGTTGTAACAGGAATGGTAGAGTTAGCCCCTTATACACAAACATGTTTGTCAAATTTAACAAAGACATTCCAATGGAGCTGGATAAAATTCAGGCGGATTAATTGATCTTGATCTTTGTAGGAGCCATGAAAATATCGCAATAGGTATAGATATATGTGCACTATGTAAGCATGTGGGATAGCTTGGAAGTTATCAAAGTGACAAGCTGGGTTGCTACTTCATCGAAAGAGGATGGACTAGCATCCTTACCTCGGTCTCCCATTCGGCTTCAAAGAGTCAACTATTTAACTCATCTGGGCATCTCCTACCATGACGAGCAGAACTAGAAGGACTGTGGAAAGACTGATCTACTATTGGAGAGATCCATTGTAGAGATTCAGTATTGCAGTGGAAGTGAAAAGGAAGAAGATAAAGATTAAATGTTTCCATATAAAAATGGTGTCTTTAAAATATGTACCTACCATTGTTCTTAGGATTCCATGGTGGGAGAAGCAAGGTTCTTGGATCCTCTCTGCTCCGCCATGCCTGGACGCCATCATATCACCTCCCATTTGCTTTTATGTCACCATGCTTGGTACCCAAAGTACGTACTCTCTAAAAGGAGTTTCAGTTGACTAATCGCCAAGGATCTTCGATCACGGGCATGGACGAATCACTTGTAAGGAAATGAAAGGAAAAGCTGAGTAGGATAAGGGAAAGGGAAGGTTAGTTGCGGGTGTTTCATCTTACATGTCGCCTGCGGTAGCGAGTACATAGATAGAGGTAGGTAGCGGAGTAGTTTTCACGATGAATGGGGAGGGTTGTTGTGTGCGATTCGGGGCTGAGTATAGCTAAAGAATTCAATTAGGGGTTAATACATGCTAAAAGAAAGAAAGTGCAGGTTTATTTTGCAGGAACTCATTATTTAAATTGTAGCTACCTTTTTTGTTGTTAGTGCATTTCGCTTTTAGCTATATTCATTCTATTGAAATTCAAAAAATTGTAAACAAAATTAAGTTTAACTACATATCGAGTAAATGTAGGTATACTAAATGTAGTTAATTTATGTTTTTTCCGTAGTGTTCCACTGTGGGGAATTAGACGCATGTCGTAGGATCCCATCATTATTTTTCTTAACATCTGCATGCCACCTCAAATTCTTTGCATCTATCAGATTTGCAAACAAGCATTGAAACTGTGATATTATGGGTAGATACCACATCACCTTGGTAGGAGAACCAATTTTAGACTCCCCCGAAGTCATCAATTTATACTGTGACACACCACATTTTGGACAATCTTTCAAATCCACATAGTCCTTTTGAAATAATATACAATCATCCGGGCATGCATGTATCTTCTTGGCCTCCATTCCCATTGGGCACAATAATTTCTTTACCCGGTATGTTGAGATTGGCAGCTTGTTTCCTTCAGGAAGCATTTCTTTCAATAAAGTCAACAATGAAGTAAAGCTTTTATTGCTCCATCTATTATTAGCTTTCAACTTATACAATCTCAACACAGTGCTAAGCTTTGTAAACTTAGTACAACCTATGTATAACGATATCTCAGCATCATGCACAATGTTTCTAAAGATGGGAGGTGGATCGGTGTGCTCTACCCTACAACTATCCAACATTGCATCAATGATGTCTACTGGAACTGGTTCGTTCACATCTACATCATCGGAGATAATTTCTTCTTCCACCCAAGCACTGCTATCGACATCCACTAGTTTCAGGTTTGAAATCTCTCTATGCCAGTGCCATTCTGTATAGCCTTGTACAATCCCATTGCACATGACATGACTTTTGATTTCGTCACTAATGTTGACTTTCAAGTTGTTACCGCAATGCCTACATGGACAGTAGAACCTATCTCCAGGTTGTTTCCTATGTTCTTCGGCAAATCTAATAAACTGATCAAGACCATATATAAACTCTGGGGAGCAACAATTGTGAATGGACATCCATGATCTATCCATTCTATGATCAAAGAGAAAACAAGTATATATTAGGACAAGATTAGGGTCTAGGGTTAACAAATACATGTGATTCCATTCTTATATATAATAAATGTACATGTACCACCTATCCCATCCTTGAACACCTAATCTCACTAGATAGTGTATAATGTGTACTGGGTTTTCAAGAAAATGTTGGCAGCATTTCTCCGTTGTTCTCCAAGTACATATGTACTTAGAGAACAAACAGGGAAATGCTACCGAAATTTTATTGAAAACCCAATACACATTATACACTTACATCCTAAGTGAGATTAGGTATTCAAGAATAGTCCCAAACTGAAGACTATCCAAGATTTACTCCTAATGAGTAAATCTTGGATGGGTTTGTAGGCCAACAAATACATGTATGTTTTCATTCCAATACCTACAATCGTAGTTTCATCTTATATATAATAAATGTGTACCACCTATCCCATCCTTGAACACCTAATCTCACTAGTAAGAGTATAATGTGTATTAGGTTTTCAAGAAAATTTCGGCAGCATTTCCCCGCGGTTCTCCAAGTACATATGTACTTAGAGAACAAATAGGGAAATGCTACTAAAATTTTCTTGAAAACCCAATACACATTATACACTTTCATCCTAAGTGAGATTAGGTGTTCAAGAACAGTCCCAAACTGGGGACTATCCAAGATATACTCCTAATGAGTAAATCTTGGATGGGTTTCTAGGCCAACAAATACATGTATGTTGTCATTCCAATACCTGCAATCCTAGTTTCATCATTCATATCATAGGTTTCATGTAACATCATTTAATCTAGGTATCATATTCTATAACATTGATTTCAACATTTCGAGAGTCCATGCATGTTCATCATCTTGGATAGATATGTAAATGTTAGGGTTTCATCATAATTGATGTTAGAGTTTCATCACAATTTTAGGTATCATATAGAGTATGTAGATGTTAGGGTTTCATCATGCAATAGGGATTCATGTAGATGTTAGGGTTTTATCACAATTGATTTCATCACAAGATTCGAACATAATTGATTTCATCATATAATTGAATATAATTGATTTGAACATAATTGATTTCATCATATAATTGAACATAATTAATTTGAACATAATTAATTTGAACACAATTGATTTCATCATATAATTAATTTCATCACAAATTCATAATTGATTTCCTTTGAATATATACCCTATTTTCTTCCTTCTCCTTCCTTACCAACAGCAAGCACGACTGTGTGGGCTGGCCACGGCCGTGCTTGCTGTTGGTAAGGATGGAGAAGAAAGAAAAGAGGGGCAAGGAGAAAGAAGAGGAGGAAGAAGGGTACCTGCAGGAGTAGCGAGTCGGTGGCTGGAGTAGCAAGGAGGCGGTGAGCATGCGGAGGCCAGGAGGCGGTGAGCGGGCGACGACCAGGAGTAGGAGACCGGCGAGCGGGCGGTGACCAGGGCAACCGACGGTGGTGACAGTGAGGAGAGAAACAATGAGCAGCGGCAGTGCGGGGGAGAAACAACGGCAGGATCGAACGCCAGACCTAAATGATCGACCAATGAAATAGAGATAGTGGAGAAGCAGGCACGGTGGCGGCGGCGTCGGGAGGAGAAAGGCACAGTCATTTTTGTGATGAAACAGAAGAAATGGGAAGAGTCTGCTTCTCACGGGGAGTATTAAGTTAATAATAGGCGTCGGTGATCTTAAAAACTGACACCTAAACAGAATAAGCATCAGCTGAATATAACAACCGACGTCATTTGGACAATCCTTTACCCTAAAAATTTTGGCGGGGAGGGCGCACGAACCCTTATCAGCGTCGGTAATCCCACGACAACTGACGTCCATATGGTAAAAATTATGTGCAATTTTTATCTTATTTAGGCATCGGTTATTAGGTAAAACACCGACGCTATATGTTACATTTTGGGGGAAACTTCTTTCGCTCGAAAAAATTGGATTTTGCGGGCTATTTTAGGCGTCGGTTTATTTTCTTCATCCGATGCTGAATAAAAAGTGATACCCGTGTCTGGCTGGTCTTCAAATATAGACGTCAGTTTTCCTCAATAGCCGATGTTTAATGTTTATCAGCGTCAGTTTCGTTAAATAACTGACACCTCGAAAAGTGACGTTGAACGTTATTTTTGTAGCAGTGAGAAGATGTGGACTCTCCATGATGGCTTTATGTAGGTATATAGTTTTTTATGGTTGGAGGATCGAGGGATGGGGATACCCCCCTTTCAGAATCTACTCCTAACAACATAATCTCTAGCAGGAGTTGATCAAATGGAACAAATAGGGGGTGACAAATATCTTTGCAAGAGTGATAGCGTGTGAATGTCGTGTCCAGGAATTACAAAAGTTGTGGGATGGAAGTGGGGATGAAATGGGAAGAAGGGAGTTAGATGAAGCTGAGAGGGACTTGGGGAATGCCTTGGCGATGGAGGAATCTTATTAGAAAGAGATATCTGGAGACATATGGGTGAAAGAAGGGGACCGCAATACTAAATACTTCCACTCTATGGTGAAATACCAGCGAAGAAGGAAAGGGGAATACAAGGTGAAGAGGGAGGATGGGACCTGGGCGGAAGGAACTGAGGCGGTCTTGGAGGAATCAATGGTTTTCTTTACTAATCTCTTTTCTCTAGAACCAAAAACAAGGTCTGACTCACTTCTTCATATGATCCCCCACATGGTAGCAAGATAAGATAATGAGGCTCTCGTGTCCAAGCCGGAGGAGAAAGAAATATTTAAAGCTCTGATGGATCTCAACCTTGATAGCGCCCCAGGACTAGACAGATACACGGGGAATTTCTACTGCACAACTTGGGAGGTGGTCAAAGAGGATGTTATCGCAGTGGTTCAACATTTCTTTGCAGGATGGGACATCCATAGAGCACTCAAACGCATCAAGCTAACTCTCATCCTAAAGGTGGATAACTCGGAAAGTCTCAGGGATTTCTGCCCGATCAGTGTCGGTAACTACATGATGAGGTTTCTCTCGAAGGTGTTAGCTAGGAGATTCACTCACCTTCTCCCAAATCTTGTTTCTATGGAACAAAATGTGTTTGTGGTAGGTCGGGACATTGGTCATAATATTTGGCTGGCTCAAGACCTTTGCCATGACCTGGACATTGGGAGGGATGGAGAGAACCTGATCTTCAAGGCTGACATGTCTAAGGATTTTGATTGCATTGATTGGGGATTGTTGATGGATGTTTTGGCAAAGTTTGGGTTTGATGGTAGAGTGATGAAGCTAATCAAGATGATTTTGGAAGATACATGGTTCACAGTACACATTAACAGCCAGCGAAGGGGCTTTTTTTCGACGACAAGGGGCTTACGACAAGGTGACTCCATATCCCCAACGCTTTTCATCTTGATGGAGGAGGCTCTCAGTAGGATGACCACTCACTAGGGACAAATCGACTCCATTCAGAGGTTTAATACCAGGGGGCAAGGGACAATGCCAACTCATATTTTCTTTGTTGATGACGTTATGTTCTTCCTAAATTGCAAGGGCAACTAGCTGCAACACCTCCTACATGGTATATCTATCTACACGGAGGCTTCAGGGCAGAGAGTGAACTATCTAAAATCCTCCTTGATGGGAAAGACCTCAGCCAGTAGAACAACCGAGATAAGCAACATCCTTCATTGTGACGACCACAAGTACCACCTCACAAACTTGGGCTTGCCTCTAGTAAAGGGGAGGCTGAAAATCCCATACTACGAATTCATCATTGACAAAATCAACAAAAATCTTGGAGCATGGCATAGCAGGTTCCTCAACTTTACATTTAGGATTACGTTGGTTAGAGCATTACTAAATTCAACCCCAATCTATTCCCTCCTCACTAGCAGAGTTCCAAAGACGATGATTAGGAGATTGGAAAAGATGATGAAG
Organism: Alisma plantago-aquatica; assembly: GCA_963693085.1. Classification (NCBI taxonomy): domain Eukaryota; kingdom Viridiplantae; phylum Streptophyta; class Magnoliopsida; order Alismatales; family Alismataceae; genus Alisma; species Alisma plantago-aquatica. The sequence continues at coordinate 70,294,340 of OY856412.1, read as the reverse complement.
GAATTCTTCTGAGAATCAAGAGATGGCACGAAGAGAAGGGCATGGGTCAATTGGAAGAGGGTGTATCTACTCATAGATAAAGGAGGTTTGGGCATCCAGGAATTGGGCATGAAACAACATGCATGTTTTATGAAGGCTTCTTGGAATGTTCTTGAAGGTGTATCCATTTGGGCCTCTTTCTGCAATGAGAAATACAACAAAGCTAGATGGTGGGATGATTTAGATCACCCATGGTATCTCAAGCAAAGATCCTTCACATCACCTTACTGAAAATAGTTGTGGTGTTCTTTTCCCAAAGTTATGCCTAATCTGCTATGGGATATAGGTAGGGGGACATATCTTTATGGTTCTCAAATTGGCATGGAGGTCCTACTTCGGTGTTGTCCCTCAAAAGACCTGATGTGCACTTCAACCTGATGGACAAGTTAAGGGATGTATATAATCCTCAATTAGGATGGGACCTGCATTTTCTTTTTCAACACCTCTCCCAGACGGGCGCCCAGATGATTCTCTCATGGTCCCTCAATCTTAACCTGAGCAACAATGACAAAATGATCTGGATGTCTACTGAATCAGGGAAATTCACTCTAGCTTCAGCTAAAGAAGGTTTGTCACAGAATAGTGAGTCGCCATGTCCAGGTCACAATTGGTTGTGGTCGTCGATGACCCCTCTCAAGGTGGCTACTCACACATGGAAGTTGTTGGTATGTATGCCCTAAGAGCCAATCATGGGATGATTGGTGGGATATATTAAGATTGATTTGATAAAGATCAAAGGCAAGCTTCCAATTCTTTCTGGTTCAGTCAAATGAGATAATGATAGAACATATTGAATGTTTAGAGAATGACAATACTCAATGACGTATGTTTTCGGTTAAGGACCTGAACGATGAGATCATATGGATGTTATGAGTTTATACATTCTTATTATGTCCCTAGTCAGATGTCATTGTGGAAGGTAGATAGATAGCAATGACACACAAGACTATATTGTGGTGTTGGTTGATGACAGAATCTCATTAGTCTTGATATGGAGATATCAAACCAAATACATAGGTACTTGTTAAAGAACAAGTTTATCGGACAGACCCACCGTGGGTTTGACACATGGAACCATGACATGGTAGTCACATTCAGTTCTCACAGTGATGGTGGTGAATGTGATTCTTTGACCTAAAATCACTACACTCAACACATGTCGTTGGGTACACTTTGACATCATCAAACACAGTCCTGAAACATGGGTTGTTATAAAGGTGATGATTGGGTGGCTTTGACATATAGGGTTTTTGAGGGGTGAGTGATAGATATGGGATTTGTCCCTCCTGAGGGAGTTTGATATCCATGGCTACTTGATGAGTAGGATTGAGATAGGCATGCGCACACATGTGTGAATCAATATGTGATATTGATGTCATACATATCTCCTCTAGTCTACTCTGAGATCAAAAAAGTGAATGAACATTGATAGGATGATTGTTCCATTCCTTGAGTTCATTTGGGATATCAGTGACAAAGGAATTATACATTCACTGTAACACCATTCACAAATTGTAGGATTGAAAGTTGTTCTCCAACTTTCCTTTTCACTTGGGTAGCACTGATGTGTGACTAGGCACCGCTCTTTGCTTGTGAAGTCATAAGTGTTATGGTCTTTCACTACCAATGTGAAATGGACCTGCAGGGTCACACATAAAGGACTTAACCTGGAAGAGGAGTTTATCCACAATGATGTTTAGATTAATTACTAAAGGAGTTTAGTACAATTAAACACTCAATTAATTGATAGCTCAGTTTCATAGTGTTCAAGGTGTTGGACCAGATTGATTAGAGTATTGGATTGATTGAAACTGCAATTGACTGATTTTGCATAGTCTGCTGCCCCAACCGATCAGCTCATGGGATGAACCGATCGGCTCATGGGATGAACCGATCGGCTCAGGTTGGTGAACCGATCGGATCAACTAGTGAGACGATCGGCTCATGTTTCATGAAACGATCGGCTCAATTGTTGAACTGGTCGATTTGTGGACCAACCGAGATCATTTGGAAAATCAGAAGACTATTTTGCAAATACAATTTGTTTCACTTGACAAATACAATTTGTTTCACTTGTACAAATTCGATTTGGACAAGGATTAATATTTGATTAATCAGAAACAAATATGAAAATCAATTTGAGTTGGATCAGGACCATGAACCGATCAGCTCAGGCATGAACCGACCAGCTCAGAGCACCAGACGATTGGCTCAGGTCCCAAATGATCGGCTCAGGGCCCAAAATGATCGTTTTAGGGTGTGAACCAATCGGTTCAGCAGGCGCAGTTGGTTGTTTTTGTGGAAAATCTCGAGCCCTTCTACTCCTGCTATAATCCCACATTTTCCGGGGTAGAGAACCCTGTCCCATGACCCTCCTATATATATAGGGGTATTGCAGGCTTCTCAGGTAGAACAACTCAAAACACCAGTTGCTCTGCAAAGTTTTCGTTCTCTTTAGTTGTGGTAACCAAGAGAGCCCGAGCAAGTGCTACCCGATAAGGGAGGCACAGCAAGGGAAAGACAACTGCAGTAAAGCGACTGGTGGCAGGAGAGTGTATCGGTGACTAGTACGCCGATAGGAGGGTGCGACTACTTGCGATTCCGTGTGGTACAAGGAGATCGGAGTTCCAGGTGGTCCGTGTGGACAACTTCTGAGGCGAGAGACTTTTGCCGCTCAGAGGACAGTTGTCAATCCCGACAGTCCCGGTGAGACCAGGAGCTACACACACACTGTCCAAGACCAGAGGTGAAGACCGTGCAAGCCGTGAGGTAACATCACTGAGAAAGCCTCGGGACAAGGTATGTCTCTACAAACCATCCTTCCTATTGTATAGATGTTGACGCGACTCCTTTATTCTGGGTTTGAGAGAAGAAATTTTTTATTTCTGTTGCCTTATCTGTCTTCCCTAAAACCCAACAGTGGTATCAGAACCACGTCAACTGCTCTATACTTTAGGATTATCGATATGATTGATTTTGGTTTGTCGCCTTTATTTATTGCATACGATGCAAATAAAATTGGCTTTGTGCATGTCCAATCCTAAATCCACAAATCCCAATATACATATATGATATGTAATATGAATGCACTCGATACGCGTCACCCTTAAACAAGTTTTGTGGTTAATGTATAGTGTGGTTATGGCCAATAAACCCTATGTATGTGTGCTTGGTTGAATGTGGTTGCTTGCATCTTGGTCTGCGCACCGATTCCCTATCTCCTACTTCTGATGTAACTCGAGATAATTCAAGATTTCTTTCCTACCTTTGCTCCCCCCGAATGTAACTCGGGGTTTCCCTATTCAAATGTAAAATATGATAGATCTTTTATTTCTTGTTATGTCAAAGAATGGAGGACCATCTGACGACAACTGAGACGATCGGTTCAAGGCTTGAACCGATCAGTTGGCGATCCAGACGATCGGATCAAGGAGAAAGATGAGAGGGTGGCAACCTGAGGAGATGCACGACGACCAGTGAACCGATCAACTGGAGGCGCCATTCGATCTGCTGGTGGCACCCAACCGATCGGCCTGATGGCGAGCTGATCATTCATGGAGATGAGTTGATCAAACCCAGTAAAGGAAAAGCACAGAGTTCATCTTATACATGTTGCATGTGATGTAGACCTAGATGACCGTGATTCCTCTTGGCTTGAGGAATCACATTAGGATGGCCATAATCATCACTTTTATCATTTCACATGTTTTTTATGAGATATAGCATGTATATGATACATACTATATATTGTGGTGATTGGATATGTATATGTACCTATAAAAACCAAATCTCTCATCTAAATATTAAGTCTTTTACGCCTTCCATTAGCGGCACACATGAAAAACTTGATCGACCAAGCATAGGTTACACCAAATCATGGTGTGTTGTCTATCTCGTGGAAGTGTGAATGGTAAACATGTAGGTTCTGTCAAAGTAGGGTGCATGTTTACCGTGTCAGCTTTTGGGTTAGACTTAACTGGTGATTCTTAGAGCGTCTAAGCCCAGAGGAATGGAATGTTCATGGCAAGGTGTTGTACATATTCATTCATCAAGAGTTGCATATGATGTAATTGGCATGATGGCCTACCTAAATAGTCAAGATTGTGGGCGATCAACCAAAGCTGACTCATGACTTGATGAAATATATATCTTGACCCACTAGAAGATTGTATGCTGCAATCTTCCGAATTGATGGTGAGGGCTATCAATTTGAACAAAAATAGTGGGAGCGATAATTAATTAAAGTCCTAATTATATCGTAAAACCTTTTAAAATCAATCAAGTAAAAAAAGGAGTTTTTGGACTAAATTGCAGATATTTCCTTTTGTAGTACAAATGACAACAAAAAACAATCACTTTTCATTGTAATCGGTTCTTGAAAAGGACAAGCTGAATGGGACTAACTTCCACGACTGTTTTAGGACATTGAGAATTGTTCTCACTCAAGAGCAAAAGCTCTATGTTCTGGATACTCCAATTCCAGAGGAACCTGCTTCTACCGCACCAAAGGTAGAAAGGGATGCTTATAAGAAGCATTCTGATGATGCCATTGATGCAAAGTGCTTGATGTTGTGCTCCATGAACCATGAGTTGCAGAGACAACATGAGAACATGGGTGTCATTGAGATGATTCGGCATCTCAAGAACATGTATGAAGATCAAGCACGGCAAGAGAGATATAATGTCTCCAGGGCACTGTTCAAGTGTGTCATGACAGAAGGAGATCCAGTTGGTCCTCACACGCTCAAGATGATTGGGAATGTGGAGAACCTGACGAGACTGGGATTTCCTCTGAGCCAAGAGTTGGCTACTGACGTGATACTACAATCGTTGCCAGAATCCTATAGTCAGTTTATGATGAACTACAACATGAACAACTTTGACAAGCCATTGACAGAGTTATTGGGCATGTTGAGGACAGTCGAGACATAGATGAAAGGACAAACCTAAGCCTGTGATGATGATCAGTAGCAAGAAAGGCAAGTCCAAGCACAAGGGCAAGGGAAAGGCTAAGAAAGGTTCTGATGCTAGCCAGCAGCCCAAGTCGTCTTCAACTCTCAAGGCCAAGGGAGGCGTGACCAACAGAGGCAATTGCCACCATTGTCAAAAGCCAGGACATTGGAAAAGGAATTTTCCACTCTATCTGGAAGAACTAAATAAGAATGAGGCGACAGATGTCTCCACCTGAAGGTGTCATGAAATAAACTTGTAACATTTTTGAGGTATATGATATCAAGATATAAAATGTAAAGCACTCAATAAATGGGGCAAGTGTTGCCGCCATAGATAGGAGTACTTTAGTTTATTTTTCATCCTTGAAGACATGTAATAGAGTTATGAACTGCTATTTCATATTTACCAATGGATAGAAACACATTATTTTTTGCATATTGTATGACAATGATAGCAATTAATAAAGTTTTTGTTTCAATTTCATAAGATATGATCTTTATGGCAATGCCTTGTTTATCTTGTGGTACTTGGTATGCATAAGATAAAATGATACCTAAAAGTTATTGATAACTCAAACAATCAAATTAGCATAAATCATGAGAAATTCATTTCTAGTTTCCATATGATGGATAAATCTAGACTCTTTTGGTTAGAGACATGAATCTCTTGAACATGATTAATCAATCTTCACTAAGGTAGTGGGAGAATGATTATCCTATTAGGTATAATACATGTGATGTATTTACATACCTATTGGACTTAATGCTAGTACTTCAAATGGTGTTTAGAGAAAATACCAATATGAATGTCTTGAAGTGTTCAAGAATATCATAGATGAAGTACGAATTTGGTAAAGTGTTAATTCTTGATGAGATCAATGAATGAAATACTTGAACCAAATGTTTGAGAACCTTATGAGTGATTATGATATTGTATCATAGTGAACTCATGATTAAGTCATGGTGATGTCTAAATCAATAAGGAGTCATACTCTAAGGAGTTAGAGGATGATTATCAAATAACTAAATTCTTCTTAAATAAATAATACCCCACACTAATAAAGAACATTAAGAATCACAAAGGAGTTGTGAGTTCTTATATCCTTGATAGATACACCTTGATTATCTATGTCATGAGTTGGTCATGTGATGAGTCAACTATCTAGATGAATATGAGGAACCAGATTTTGAGTTATGGTTTATGACCATTACATCCTAAATGACTTCCATGTGAACCATAAGGAATGACCTTGATGGTAGCACCCATTGGGATGAAATCCATAAGTGCGAATAAGTCTTAAGAGCTAAGACACATGGATAACATTTAGAGAAGGATGATACTTGTTGATTGCAACTTAATGACTAATAGATTTGGCATATGGATACTAAAACCGTATTCCTATGAGGAATAAAACAAGAATGTGTATGTGACACAACCTATAAGGTTTATGAATCCATTAATGCAAATGAAGTCTATAAGTTACAATGGACTAATCAATGTGATTTATTGAGTACAAGCAACTTAGAGCTGGATCTTTACTTTGATAATATAGTCAAAGGGTTTGACTGATATGAAAAAGATAAAGAAGGGATCTGTGATTTAGTGGGAGCGTATTTGTATTCCACATGTTGATGTGAAATGGAAATGTTCTAAAATGGAAATCCAAAGTGGAAATTATCTTTAAGGAAGATAGAGATGTTTCCTATGTGATAGGAATCGAGATCTATAGAGATAGTTCTAAAAAAACTCTTGACCTGAAAAGAGAAAGCGTACATTGGCAATCTATACTGAAGGGTTTAGTGTGCACATATTCAGTGGGAGAAAACTTGTCTGTGTTACATGGAGTTTGTATCCCAAGGCCAAGTGTCCAATCCTTATGAAGAATGGGAACACTAAGAATATGGGATTGCATTTATGTGGGACATGTTTGAAGATCAAGTGCCATTACTCACTATGTTAGCGCTAGAGCACAATAACATGTGGGACATGTTTGAAGATCACTAAGAATATGATTCAAGGGTGATTGGCTCACAGTGCAAGTGGGAGTCTGTTGGTATGTATGCCCTGAGAGCCAATCATGGGATGATTGGTGGGATACATTAAGATTGATTTGATAAAGATCAAAGGCAAACTTCCAATTCTTTCTGGTTCAGTCATATGAGATAATGATAGAACAGATTGAATGTCTAGAGAATGACAGTACTCAATGACGTATGCTTTCAAGTTAAGGACCTGAACAATGAGATCATACAGATGCTAAGAGTTTGTACATTCTTATTATGTCCCTAGTCAGATGTCATTGTGGAAGGTAGATAGACAACAATGACACACATGACTAGATTATGGTGTTGGTTGATGACAAAATCTCATTAGTCATGATATGGAGATATCAAACCAAACACATAGGTACTTGTTAAAGAACAAGTTTACCGGACATACCCACCGTGAGTTTGCCACATGGAACCATGACATGGTAGTCACAATCAGTTCTCACAGTGATGGTGGTGAGTGTGATTCTTTGACCTGAAATCACTACACTCAACACATGTCGTTGGGTACACTTTGACATCATCAAACGTAGTCCTGAAACATGGGTTGTTATAAAGGTGGTGATTGGGTGGCTTTGACACATGGGGTTTTTTAGGGGTGAGTGATAGATATGGGATTTGTCCCTCCTGAGGGAGTTTGATATCCATGGCCACTTGATGAGTAGGATTGAGATAGGCGTGTGCACACATGTGTGAATCAATATGTGATATTGATTTCATACATATCTCCTCCAGTCTACTCTGAGATCAAGAAAGTGAATGAACGTTGACAGGATGACTGTTCCATGCCTTGAGTTCATTCGGGATATCAGTGACAAAGGAATTATACATTCGTTGTTACACCATTCACGGATTGTAAGATTGAAAGTTGTTCTCCAACTTTCCTTTTCACTTGGGTAGCATTGATGTGTGACTAGGCACCACTCTTTGCTTGTGAAGTCATAAGTGTTATGGACTTTCACTACCAACGTGAAATGGACCTACAGGGTCACACACAAAGGATTTAACCTGGAAGAGGAGTTTATCCACAAACAATGTTTAGATTGATTACTAAAGGAGTTTAGTAGTTCAATTAAACACTCAATTAATTGATAACTCAGTATCATAGTGTTCAAGGTGTTGGACCAAATTGATCAGAGTATCAGATTGATTGAAATTGCAATTGACTGATTTTGCATAGTCTGCTACTCCAACCGATTGGCTCATGGGATGAACCGATCGACTCAGGTTGGTGAACCGATCAGCTCAACTGGTGAGACGATCAGCTCACGTGTCATGAAATGATCAGCTCAATTGTTGAACTGGTCGATTCGTGGACCAACCGAGATCGTTTGGAAAATCAGAAGACTATTTTGCAAATACAATTTGTTTCACTTGTACAAATTCAATTTGGACAAGGATTAATATTTGATTAATAGGAAACAAATATGAAAGTCAATTTGAGTTGGATCAGGACCACAAACTGATCGGATCAGGCATAAACCGATCTGCTCAGAGCACCAGATGATCGGCTCAGGGCCCGAAACGATCGTTTCAGGGTATGAACTGATCGGTTCAGCTGGCGCAGTTGGTTGTTTTTATGGAAAATCTCTAACCCTTCTACTCCTTCTATAATCCCGCATTGTCCAGAGTAGAGAACCTTGTCCCATGACCCTCCTATATATATAGGGGTATTGGAGGCTTCTCAGGTAAAACAACTTAGAACACCAGTTGCTCTGCAAAGTTGTCATTCTCTCTGGTTGTGGTAACCGAGAGAGCCCGAACAAGTTCTACCCGATAAGGGAGGCACAACAAGGGAAAGACAACTGCAGAAAAGTAACTGGTGGCATGAGAGTGTGTCAGTGACTAGTACGTTGACAGGATGGTGTGACTCCTTTCGATTCCTTGTGGGACAAGGAGATTGGAGTTCTAGGTGGTCCGTGTGGACTACTTCAGAGGTGAGAGATTTCTGCCGCTTGGAGGACAACTGTCAATCCCAACAGTCCCAGTGAGACTAGGAGCTGCACAGACACCGTCCAAGACCGGAGGTGAAGACCACGCAAGCCGTGAGGTAACGTCGCCGAGCAAGCCTCGGGACAAGGTACGTCTCTACAACCATCATTCCTATTGTATAGACGTTGATGCGATTCCTTTATTATAGGTTTGGGAGAAGAACATTTTTGTTTCCGCTGCCTTCTCTGTCTCCCCTAAAACCCAACAGAAGCTTCTACAACGTGTACTAGCAGTAGATGATCGGGTCATCTCCTGTGCATTCCACTTATCTCTAAGTGTGAATGTTGTGAAGAAGGGGCGTATGAGGATTTAGATCATTTATTTCTAAAAGGGGACACAACAGTGATCCTCTGGGCCAAGCTTGAAGATCTCCTAGACTTTTTTTTTTTGTGAATCATGCGCCACTTGCTCTTTTTGTATTTCTATTAAGATGGTATGTACAAAACTTCTTGGTCCCAAAGAAGGATCAAGGAAAAGAAGGAAACTAGCAAAAATATATACAAGGAATGCATAAAATAGAAGCACTTAAAAGCTCCACTCCCCTGGATTTGCACATCACGGGAACACAGAAACCAAGTAGAGTCCACAACATACAACCATCAGAAAGACTTGCTCATCCCTGGAGGGCTCATACCGTAACCAAGCAGCAGCTATAACAGAGCACAAGAACAAGATGGTAGAACACAAAAGTGCAGCAAGATGACAGAACGCAGAAAGGTAGAAAACAGCAGTGCATCAGGAAAAAATCTTCATCCTATTGCTCGTCACTTGAGAACTCCCCAACGAAGCCAGGCAGCAGCAACAAAACTCAAAACCGCACCAGATTACAGGATATCAGAACAGAAGGTAAGACTGAAGAACAACCATCCCACAAAAGCAAAATGAAGAAGAGAAACTCTGCTGCAAACCCCTGAATCAGCAGGCCAAAGAACGCTCCAACCACAAAGCTAGCTAAGCACCAAAACCATAAGAAACAATTACTCAAGAAAAGAATCAACATCTTTTTTAATCAAGCACCAAAGAGTTTCTTCATTTCTTTCAAGGCCTTCATGGATTCTTCGATTTCTTTCTCTCCAGATCCATAACATAGTGCTCAGAATAATGGTGTGACTCTTTTTATCTCTAAAAGTGAGAGCTATGTCCATGGTGAAAGGAATGTCTTCGCTTCTATCAGGAAAAGCAAGATTCCAGATATTAGTAGCAAAGTTACAAGACCACATACAATGGTAAGTGTCTTCCCCACTTTCCCTGCAAAGAAAACAGTAGGAGGGTAATTGAATACCCAATTTCCTAAGGAAATCAGTTGTAGGGAGATGACCATGCCCAACTTTCCATGCATGAATATGACATCTTCTTGGAGCTTTAAAGTGCCAAATCCATTTGAAGAAGAGATTAGGTTGGACCACCTTCAACCTATAACTCTCCCAGAAACTTCTCAAATTTGCATTGGATTTACCATTGAACATAATCGCATCTTTTCCACCATAGAGCTTCTTTAGAGTATGAAGCAGAGCATTCAATTCAATGTGGCATCTTGAAGCAGAATGGGACCACCCACCATTATTGATTAAGCAACTGACCTTACTGTCACTAGGTATACCAGTTCTAATAACACTTTTACTGCCAAGATGCTCTGTCATAAACTCACACTTAGGGAGCCAAGGGTCCTTCCACACAAAAGTACCTTCTCCATCACCAATAGTGAATTGTATATTTTCTTTAAGAGTGTCTCTTTCTTTTATGATTCTATTGAGTATCCAGGAGAATGTGTTATTCTCCTTGATTTCCCAAAAGGAAAACTTCCTGAGATATTTTTCATGGATCCACCTGATCCAAAGGGACTCCTTCCCATTAGCAACATTCCACGCATGAAAAAGAAGGGCTGCTTTGCAGATATCTCTAATGGATCTAATCCCCAAACCACCTTCATCTTTCGGTTTAGTAATATTCTCCCATCTCACTAAGTGAATACCAGTTTTCTCCTCATAGTGAGTCCATATAAAATCTCTACATAGCTTCTCTAGTTCTTCAATCACTGAGCAAGGCAGAGGGAAGGCAGTAGACCAGTAAAGATGCATTGAACTAAGAGTGGAATTAATGAGTTCGATCCTACCAACCATGGAAAGAATATTCGACTTCCAACCATCAAGTCTTTTCTTAACTTTGTCAATCAGGGGCTTGCAATGTTCTCTCGTGAGTCTGCCTTGAAACAAAGGAATCCCAAGATAGTTATTAGGTCCAGCTCTTCTAGGAATCCCCAAAATATTATGAATGGAATCACTATCAGCTCCAGCACTCAGAATAATGGAACTTTTGTCAGTATTAATCTTCAGACCAGTGATATCATAGAAAGCATCCAGAATTTTAACAAGACTGTTAGCATTCTCCTCATTAGCTTCAATGAAAACCATGAGATCGTCAACGAAGATTAAGTGAGAAACACTGAGATTGTCAGAAGCCTTCAAAGGAGCAATCTCTCCTTGCTCCACAGCGCGTTGCATCAACTGAGAAAAGCATTGCATAGCAATGACAAACAAATAGGGGGCTATGGGGTCACCTTGCCTCACCCCATTACTCATTTTGAAAGAACTAGAAGGTTCCCCATTGATTAAAATTTCATAAGAACTGGTATAAAAGATTTCCTTGAGCCACACGATCCAACAGCAAGGGAATTTCATGATCTCCATGATTTTGAATAGAGAATTCCATGACACAGAATCATAAGCTTTTGAGATGTCTAGTTTAAGACACATTCTGTGCTTTGAATCCTTTTTATTAAAATCGTGGATAAGCTCATTGGAAAGGAGAATAGCGTCTCTCACACTTCTACCTTTAATAAAAGCATGCTGATTGAAACTAATGATACTGTCCATAACAAGCTGAAGTCTGTTGCACATGACCTTGGTAATGATTTTCAAAGTAACATTGCAAAGAGAGATAGGCCTCCAGTTTTTAAGCTTATCTTTGTCCCCTCCTTTTGGAATAAGAGTGATAAAAGTGCGATTAGTTTCTCTAAGCATTCTCCCTGTTCTAAAAAAATGAAGAACAGCAAGGCAAACATCCCTTTTAATAATAGACCAGCTAGTCTTGAAAAAATTGCCATTAAAACCATCTGGACCAGGACACTTGTCAACATTAAGCCCAAGAACCACCTCTTCAATCTCTTTCACTGAGAAGCATCGATCTAGGGCCATGCGATTAACGTCATTCAAGGTTCTGAAGCCCAACTCATCAATAGAAGAAAGCTTACTAATATGTCCATTATTAAACAACCTCATGTAAAAGTCAAGAATAAAGTTGTGAATAAGTTGATGGTTAGAACAAGACTTCCCCTCAATCTCCAAAGATTTGATGTGATTGACATGTCTTCGAACTTTAATAGAAGAGTAGAAGAACTTTGAGTTGTTATCACCTTCTTTCAGCCATTGGATACGAGATTTCTGTCTAAGAAGAGATTCCTCCATTTGTCTAGCTTTAGTAAGCTCCACTCTACATCTGCGGGCCTCCTCTTGATAAACTGTGTTGGCAGGGTTGTTATCAAGCTTGCATTGTGCATCATAAGCTTCCTTCTCACAAAGATGAAGATTGTCAGTCAGATTCCCAACCTTATGTTTATTCCACCTCGTTAAGGCTCCTCTTAAGTTTCTCATTTTAGCATAGAGTAAGAACATAGGAAGACCATCAGAACTGGTACTCCAATTGTTTCTAATAACCTCTTGGAAGTCATCCTTCTTGGTCCAAGCATTAACAAAACGAAAAGGGACTCTAATGATTTTTTTCTCCCCGATCTGCAGATTAAGAATTTTATGGTCGCTGATCGTATTAGTGATTAAGTATCCAACAAAGTTATGGAAATGATTCATAAACTCAATATTATGGAGGATCCTATCAATTTTGGTTGTGGTAAAGTGTTCCCCCTCCTGATGATTATCCCATGAGAAAAGGGGCCCATTGAGACTAAGATCAACCAGGCTGCACATAAGAACACAATCATTGAAATCCTTCATCGATTTTCTCGAAGGGGGATCTCTGCCAATCTTCTCATCTTCTCTTCTAACAGCATTAAAGTCTCCCATGATGATCCATGGATGCTTCATAGACATATTAATGTCAGTAATACTATCCCAAAGAGCACTTCTATCAGAATCGGGGTTATGCCCATAAACAGCAGTGATGTAGAAGGTATCATCATTTAGATCAATTCTACAATGAACCAGCTGATCAGTCTCTTTGATTTTAGTAGCAGAGCAGACATTTGGATCCCACAACATAACAACTCTCCCCAACGCGTGAGAGCTATGATTGGAAAACCAACTGTAATCAGGAAAAATATTATTAAGAAGCTTTTTAATCTTACTTTCTCTAACTTTAGTTTCAACTAGAATAGCTATTTGGGGTTTAATCCTCCTTATTGCTTCCTGGATCTTTGGGGCTTTAATATTAAGGCCCCTCACATTCCAGGATATAATGTTGAGGGATTCATCAACCATTAGGAATAGTTTTTACCAGTACTTCACTGGTTTGAACATAATCTTTCTGTGCTACAACACCTGAATTTTCGACCATATTTGCCAGTAGGGAGAACTTGTTTGGGGTAAGTTGGATAATTTTGACAGTAGATATTGGTTTAGATATAACCCGAGGAGGGGATTTTGACTTGCATCTCTGTTGTTCCCATTCAGGTGATTGAGCAGGAGTTATGACCGGAGAGAAAGTTCCAGTATTTGGCCTTACTTGAATAGAGTTCTCTTCAGCTTGAGATACATTTCCTGTTACCTCTGATATCTCAGAAATTAACTCAGGCAATTCTTCTACAGATTGTTCTATAACAGACACATCCTCGCTTGCATCACAGAAGACTTACGATTCCTCCAAAGCCTTCTCCGTATTTAGTTTAGGCACCCAGATAGATTTGCTTTTAGGCTTGACTTCCTTCACACTGTTATAACAGAAAGAGGCATCACACGGAACAGGCTCATGTCCGAAATTCCCACATGCTTCACACTTCTCCGGTTTCCATTCATATTCAAAAGATATGCTATCTGAGTGACCATCTTCACACTGAATCTCCAGAGTCTTCGGGAAGCTAAAATCCACCGAGATAAGAATCTGCAGCCTCACATACTCCAATCTCTCAGAATCTGCAGTAAGTTTGTCGACTCTCAACGGTCTGCCAAGGACAGATCCAATGTAGTTAAACATCTCTTCATCCCATACTTCTAACGGTAGATCATGAATCTTTAGCCAGATAGGAATTTCATTCAGCTTGAGCTTCTCCAGAGGGTCACCTCTTTCCCATTTTTTGATGACCAACGGCTTGCCAGCCACAAACCAGGGACCGCCCTCAATTACAGTGTTCAGATCCTCCTCATTAGAGAACAAAACAATGAAGAATCCTTTCCCTCTTGACTTGACCTCAATCGAGCCTTTAATACTCCAGATCTGAGCAAAGTGTCTCACTAAAACGGACCAGTTCAGATTAAGGCCAACTACGTAGCCAGCCGCCGCAAGGCTCCACTTCTTTAGATTCCTTTCTGCAATACGTTTGGGATAAATGAGTTTGCCGTCAGTTAACTCCACATTCAGCTTCACTAATTTGCCCACATCATTCTGCTTCTTAGAAGATACAAGATCCGCCCAGGACCTGGAAGCCGACGCGACTTGAATCTTCGATACTGTCGGAGGATTCTTCTTTGGCCAGATCTCTGAAGATAGATCTAACCCTGCCGTACCTCTGCGATTGGCTTCTCTATTAAATGGCTTCGGAACTGCATTCACCAATGAAGACGAGTCATCCTCCTCTCCAATGACCTGAGAACTCGACACCGTCGCCTTCTTTGTCGCCAGAGCAACAGTCGCGGCCATCCCTTCACCAGATCTATCTTCAGAGATACGTAGACTTGCCTTTATTGCATAATAGTCTTTCCATGGTAGGTGATTTGAGAAGATGTTGGGGCAAGGCGGTTCATTACTCCTTCTAGGTCTCATACGAGGAACACTCCCATAGGTGGTTTTATGATTTCTATGGAAGGCTAGGTGCTCGAGCAGCTTTAACGGCCGAAAGCTTTCCCCAAATGCAATTTGGAGACAAGCTATTCAGTTATTCAACCAGACAACTAAGCATTCTTTCGTCGACAAGTCTGGAAGGCAGCAGATAACAGAAGAAACATGGGCGAGAAACTTGTTGGTTACCCCACATATTAATGCTTGGACCCACAATCTAGTTAGTTGGTCTAGACCTGTTCAAGGAAGTATCAAGCTCAATATAGTGGCCAGACGTTGGAAGAGTAGAGGGGGAGGAGGGACCTGTCTCATAGTAGTGGGAGGCATAGCGAGGAACTCAGAATGAGATGTTATGTGGGGTTTTTCATCACCAAGTATCTCCACTACCAAGGTGGAAGGTTATATGGAGGTCCAGTTTTATGCTTTGAATCTGGATTGTGTGTTTGGCACAGGAATTAAGATATACAAAATTGATCTCAAGATGGTTGTCGACTTAGTAACGGGAGCGCATGACACCCCATGGAAAATCAGAAAGTTAACAAGGGTCATTACCGAGTCCCTTACCAATACAGGGGCGTCTAGGACTGTAAATGGGTACGAGTAGACTCGCAGACCCATAAATTCTGACCCTTAAAAGACCCATCACGTGTCTAATTTTTTATACCTGCATACGCTTGGACTCGTATACCCTTAGAACCACAAATAAGTGGGTCCAATAATGGGTATGCTTGGACCCAGACCCGTTAGACCTGTGTACCCGCTATACTAAGTAACTACTTAAATAATATATTATATATATCATGCTTTACTAGTCTAATTAATAATTTTTTAGATTATATCCTACTCTAACCACAATAAGGTTAATACTAGTCATATAATTATGAATTAATTATTTTAGTTACAATAATGAACATATGTAAACTTATAATCAAAATATCTACTAACTTACATTACTTTCTACATAAGTTATAATGATTACTAAAAAAATGTAAATAATTAACTCAATTAATGTTAGTGTATAAAATATAGCATTATCTAATCGTTTTATTGCATGTTAATATACTATATAATAATAATATCTTGTTGTATAAAATATATAGAACATAGTCATTTTTCTTACATAAACAATATGATGCTTTATAGAACTGCTTACCCGCATACCCGCATCGTTATGGCACGGGTCTAAGTTTTGTATTATGCAGGTCTAGAACCGGAATCAGACTCGCTAAATTAGATGGGTACGAGTATGGATATGGCCAGACCCACACCGTTTAAACCCCTAGGGCCGTCTTTACACAAAGTAGACAAGGGGAGCAACCAGATGACGCGAAGCTTAGCTGATTACGACAGTACATTATTAAAAAGTTACATCTTCAACTCCCTAGCTTTGATGCCTCCTTCAGCAAGGGAGTTTTACTTTAGGGATATACATGGTTATACTTACTCCACACGTATAAAGGCTCAATAGGTTTTTGTTTTTTGGGATTTGTCTCTCCGATTTTGCTACAGAGTTTGGCTGTACCAAGTTTAACCTTTTAGTCTGGGGAAGGAGCCGAGATGAATGAAAATCTCCTTCTTTAATTAAATTAAAAAAAACCTAAGAGAATAAAGAGATGGTTGGGGATGAATGGGTGGTGGGGTCTACCTTGGATGTCGGACTAGGAAAGTGATGGCTGGAGAGTGAGTTAAAGAGGCAGACAGTGCAATGGGGTTTGTTACTTTATTGTTGGACCATCTGCTCGGATTTGCACGGTGGAAGCTGCAGGAGAAGCAAGATTATTCTGAAGTCATCTATAGATAGAAGACAGAGAAAAAGGGGGGTTGGGAAACATTTATTATAGGACCGGTATTATAATAACTTGGTAGGATCAAATAGAAATCAATTAAGTGTACAATACGTGTTTTTCTTTTTTTTTAGGAGGCGGGGTTTTTAAGAGGAGAGAGGAGGAGATATTGCAATGTGATTGGTTATCCTATACTAAAACTGTAAGTTTTTTTAGGATGGGGTGAGATAGAGCGAGATACGACCAAACAATTCATAATAGACGCTCATACTCCACACAACAACCGTTGCGCCTCTGTCTACAGATCCTTTTTCTCTCTTCAACAACTCCTCACTGATCTAGAAAACCGACCCTTCGTATATCTATACTATTATAAAAAGAGCGAGTTTGATACTACGCTCTCCTTGATTCACTCTCCTCTCATTTTTTAAGGAATTTTGCTCCTACAATTTTTTATTCTCACACTCTCCTATTAACTTTTATTATCTTTAATTCTGTATTTCTCTCTCCATTCAACGGAAACGGTTCCTTGATTCTCTGTTTTCAAACAACCAACACACATATCTTTTACCCTATCACGGACGAGTCAACTCCCCGTACATTTTCAACAAATTTTATATATCACGTGCATGTGCACGTGTGCGTTTACTAGTCTACTTTCACAGTTGAAAATTTCAATGAGGTCACAATTTTGAGACTGTATATTTTATTAATAATAGGTTAATGATGACCAAGTTTGAGAAGCATAACATGGATTCACACACAACAAACAGCTCGCCATATCCTCCGGATAGAATGCTCCAAACATATGGCACATATCCCAACGTACATGAAACAATGTAAAATTGATGCCGTAATAGGAAGGAACGAACATCTCTTCCATTCCGCACCGTGCTCTCCTCTGTCCCTTGATCCTCCTTACTCTTCCATTTGCTCCTATAGCCCTTGTTATTTCTCGTTTCATTTTTATTTCCTTTGTTTAAAATTACAAACGGGAAATAATATGTAAAACATACATCTATCTACCTATTTTCACGACTACCAATTAACTAATGTCATGCCTCGCCAGATTACAGGGACGGGAAAAATTACAAATGTCATGTCGTTCCGCCGCTGACGCATATTTCTCGGCGAAATTGATTTGGTCACGCGCACAAACCATCAAGCGCAAGTCACGCGCAAGTGAGAGGATGGTTTTGAGGAAAATTGAGAAGTTTTACCTTTTTGAAGGTGGTTTTGATTGGTGGCAGTGGGTGACGTGGCGGATGGTAATTGGATGGGCTGGTAGGGGTTGTGTAATATGCAAATAAATGTGTTTTGCTTATATCTTTTGAACCATAATGAATTTTTTAATGAAACACAGACCATTAGATTCGTTATGAAAAATGCAATCTAACAAACCTAATATTGACATATTTTTGAGATAAAAAAATAAAAAAATGATATGAATACATTATTCTGGATGGCAATGAACCATTTTAGGCGTCAAATAACCATATTTGGGTGTCATTATCTATTTATGGGTGTCATTAGCCATTTGTGGGCGTCGTTATAAATTTAGGTGTCAGTGAACTATTTTAGGCGTCAAATAACCATATTTGGGTGTCATTAGCCATTTATGGGTGTCATTAGCCATTTGTGGGCGTCGTTATAATTTTAAGGGTCAGTGAACCATTTTTGGCGTCAAATAATCATATTTGGGTGTCATTAGCCATTTATGAGTCTCATTAGCCATTTGTGGGAGTCGTTATAATTTTAGGTGTCAGTAAACTATTTTAGGCTTTAAATAATCATATTTGAGTGTCATTAGTCATTTATGGGTGTCATTAGTCATGTGTGGGCGTCGTTATAATTTTAGGTATCAATGAACTATTTTAGGCGTCAAATAACTATATTTGGGTGTCATTAGTTTATGTGAGCATCATTTTTATACTTTTGGGTGTAAGTGTAGTATTTTGGGCGTCAAGTAGTCATTTTTGGTTGTTAATAACCATTTATGGGTATGAGCACCATAGTTGGTTTTCAATTAACATATATATATCATTTTTTTATTTTATTTTATCTCAAAAATATGTCAATATTTGAAACCAACAGTTTTTGTTTCGTTAAAAAATTCATTACGATTCAAAAGTTATAAACGAAACAAATTTATTTGGCTATTGCAGAATTTCAAAAAATCCACACAATGACCACATGCCACGTGATGGCTGTTTGGCTGCTGGCAGAGGTGTTTTGTGACGCGTTTGACGCTGCGCGTGAGCATCCCCAAATCTTAGTCCATTTCTGAGGCTGTGCAAGAAGCGATTGTGAGTGACACACCACTTGTTCTGTTGAATGCCCGCCACCTCGCCATTGGGGGACCCCAAGGTGGAAAACGGACAGTGCCTCATCAGTCAGGCAAGGGTCAGACAACGACAACAGCTGCTCATTTACCTCAGCGACTCGTGGGCCCAGCAGAGAGAGGGCTAGGTGCACTTGTAACTCTCTGTCCGGTGAAGCGTCTGTGTTTTGCTGGGCAGCGGCCAAAACCGTTGTGCTATCTCGGACAGGAGCGATCAAAAGTCGAGCTTTTGTCATGGGATATATGGAAGAAAAATCCAATGGAAACAATACGGTAATAAAATGTCTTTGGTTGGCAAAATAGTTGTCAGTCACAGGTCAGTCGTTACCAATTCTGTTACCAAGAACTTGGTTGCCCATCACCTTTATTTTACGATGTGTTTTTCTCTAATTCATTGGACGAGTTTTATCGAACACTCATTTTTCATCATGAGAAATTGTTACGATAGATCATCAACGATAGGCTATTGACGATGAACATAATCTCTTTTCCAAAAACTACATAAAGATGTTTCACATCAAGTTTCCTACTCTCCATCGAGTCGAATTGGATATTCAGAAAAGGACAAAGACGATCTTTTATTTCCCTTTAATTCCCACTAAACTCAGATTTCTATTTTATTTTTCACCATCCCTCCCCCACGCACACGATTACCCAATAACATATGAAAACACTGCTGCTACTCAATATCAACACAAACATAATTGTTGTATGTATATGGAATTATGACTCTTGTTGATAAATTACCATGATGAGTAGGTGGCTACATGCCCGGTCTTTTAGCAAGCCATACATTTTTACAGAGGATCCTCATTTATGAAGCAATACAGAATTACAGATGGGGGCGTGAGACTGGATAGACACTCATAGTATTATTCTTTATTTGAGCCAACGACATGACGGCATGAAGATTGTTTGGTATCGTAATTAGGATATAGACGACATTTATCCCCTCTGCAATCAATATATGTATTTCACACTCCATCGCTGCGGTACCCAAGCCGGAGAAAAAAACGATGAAAGAGAATAATAACACCTATTTCTCGAGCAGAGAGAACACGCTACTTCATTTAGGTATATAATGGTTACATGGCCAGTGAAAAAGGCTACAACTGCCTACATGTTTCTTATCGCAAGCCTAGGTGCGAAATCAAATGGAACCTAGAGCCTACCCAAACGAGCAAGCGTTTTATAGGCCCTGTTTGGTACGGATAGTTTAAGTTTAATACTTCTAAAGCACTATTTTGAGCCATTAATTTTGTTTGGTACCATGTTGTGAGATTGCAATTTCGAATTTTTCAACAGCATCCTGAAGTTGGGTTGGACTTCAATTCCGAGAACTGGTAGTGCGCCCAAATGGCGCGTAGTGTTATTTGTACAATAACATGTCCAAATGTGAAGTTGGATGACGTCCGGCGTACAGAGAAAACTTGGAGCAACTCTCTTCACATTTGGACATATTATTGTACACACACGTGGAAAGCAAAAAGTCATACACACCATATGCAACAACAGAAAACTTTTCTGCCCCGAAACACATACGACCACATTTTCCTTTTACGTCATCTCTGTACCGTTGTGCTTGGTATTTCCGACTAGTATACTAAATAGTTAGAAATAAAAATAACAAATTCATATTACATAGTACCAAATAAAATCTAAATAATATGAAAATACATTATTATATTTGATTTTTTTCTTTCGAATTTATCGAACTACATCCAATTGCACCCTACCAAATATGGGATTTTCCAAGGTACTTAAGCGGAAGAGGTCTTTGAAACGTGGATGAGCCGACTCAATGGGATGATCCCGACGTGGATGTTCCATGTTACTTATGCCGTTTGTTTGATACGAGACATAAATAGCAGTAGCCATTAAGGAGACGCATCCATTACATCTAGTATCCTTAAATCATTTTAAGTTTCTTTTGGCAACAATAGACTATATATAATTTACAGTTTTTTTTTAATTAAGAGACAACATTATTGATCCCGTCCCTCTCACCGGGCAAAAAAAGGGGTATCCAGTTCAGTGTTACATTTTAGTACGGATTGTAAACGGGAGTCGCGAGATTCAGTTGAGAGAGAACATGGAGACACGGAGATTAGGGGCCGTTTGGGTGGAGTAATTGGGAGCGGTATTGTAATTGAATGTGGTATTCTAACTACTGCATTTAATATGTGGTCGTTTGGGTTGCGATACGTGATTTTGTGACCGTCGACTTCAGAATACGGTATTTCCACCCATGTGTATTCTACGGCCCTTTCAAAGCACGCCAAAATTGGCGTTATTTAGAACCGCTGCGGAAGGGTCCTCCCCCGACTCGCCTCCATATCTCCGTCTCTCCCGATCCCTCTCTTCTCCCCTACGACTGTCCCTCCCGGGATCGCCTCCTCCCCTATCTCCCTCCGCCGTCGCCACTGCTCCTCATTATTCCTGTTCCCGATCTGGCGACTAGGGCTTCGACGTGGTGGCTCGTGGTGGTTCGTGACGCGTTCGAGAATCTGGAGTTGATCCTCTGCCGCCTCCTGGTCCTTTGCAACCCCGTCCCGACCATCCACTCCATAATCATGGCCATCATCTCCGCCGTGATCTTCCTGCGCCTCCTCTCCTCGTTGCGATACTCGGTGGCTGTGAAGGCGAACAGGGACCACAGCCTTTCGCTGGCTCCTCTACTTCCCAGCCAGGGTCTCGCCGTCACGCACTCCACCCTCGTGTTCGTGTGGATCTTGTATAGAGTTTTCCGAGTCGTTCCGAGTCATGGAAATCCCGTTGACCACGCTCGTCATCAATGGGTACAAGTTCTGGATTGGCTTTAGTTGGGTTTCCTACCTGGCTGTGCTTTCTCGTCGTGCTCAATGATGCTCCTGAGGCTGTTGTGCCACCTCCGGGTCCTGGTGCTCTACTTTTTGTCCTCGCTGAAAGGTGGCGTCTGGGTGTTCAACTTGCTGCTGTTTCTCTTCGTCGATTGGTACATCAGGACCGTCATCAAAGAGTTTCGCATCCATTCCGCTGCCAGTTGGTACAAGGCGAAGCTGGATGTTAAGAATGTGCGATAAAAATGTCCATTCAGATTGGGAGTTCCGCTCCACGGCCCTATCTCAATTGCTGCATTTTATGTTCACTCAGTCACCCAAACAATGTAATTAACAGTTCTGGTATTTGTTAATTGGGTAGTTGAACTCCCATAATTTGTTGACTACTGCGGTGATTAAAAAAGGGCCACCCAAACGGCCCAAAGCGGTGGATGATGAATTGATGATGGAAGGAAAAATAAATGATGCGGCCTTGTCTAACACGGTTAATGATTTTATTGTTTGCTAGGGTGTACAAACAAAGAACAGTAGTTAGAAATTAAAAGAGTCGGTATTTCTTTTTTTGTCGGCTAGTGAGAAACTTATCTTTGCCCACTACTCGGTACAAACGACAATGAGGTTGGTGCAACTTCCCCCATTAACTAGGCCGGGCAAACTTGGGGTTGCGAGAGCGTAACAGGTTAAGTTAAAAATAATATTTTGGGATGTATATATTATAAAAAGAGGATGCAGAGATAAAGGAGTCGAGATTTTGTTTAAGGGTGACCTTTTTTTGTTCGCGAATTCTGTGCAGACTACATGGTACACACTATAAACAGGTAGGTGTAAGTTCCCCATTAACTAAACAATGCAAAAGTGTATCATTTATTATCGTGGAGCTGGCTTACACCAACATAAGCAAGTTGTGGGCCCCGGGTTTGGTGATCAGCGCGAAAGCGCACTAGTACGCTTTTGGGGGCAGAAGAGCTATGTGAAGAAACCAAAATAGAACTGATTCGAACAATAATTACGACAAAATGTTCTTTGCTTGCGAGCTAACATGAAACCAAATTGACACGAGAAATATTGCATAGCCACGTGTTGATTTTCAATCAATAACACTGCCTGCCAGTCAGCATCGGAAAAAGCATGAAGTACAAGGGGTGGACTGGTTGGAGAATGGTTGATGGAAAGAGAGATGTGTGGATGGTGTGTTTTAAGTAGTGAAGAATTCTTTTGACAGCTTACTAATGATCGGCACTTGGTTGTTCATAAATTGACAAATATGGTTAATTGGGAAGGCAATGCCATGCCTTATTAGTGTAACATATTGTAATGCACCAACAACCTAACGAAAAAGAGAAGGATCATGAAATGAATTTTTAGTAGATTTGGCGAGGTCAGTGGATGTCGAAAGAGGTGTGGAGATGGGTTTAACTTTATCCATATATGTATGACAGAGAATATTGGTGATGTCTTATTTTTGAGAAAGAAGTAATCCTTGGGGTGATGAAATGGGTTTAATTCTAAGAAAGTACTAAATGGGACCAAGGTCCTTTGAGGAGAAAAATGACCAAAGATAGGTGATAACAATGTTAAGTATGTCGGGTGAGCTCCTGGTTACCTCTATATCAACAACGTAAGCAAGGGCATAGGTGTGAAGATCATTTTTGTGATACATGATGAGAGAGGCATCAATTTTGAATCCCAAAAGTCAACAAAGTGGCATGCAATTTTTTTAACCATGCATGTGGTTATTGTTTGATATCATAAGTGGATTTGTGGAGATGACACTCATGATTGGGATGAGCAGGGTTAATAAAACCAAGAGGTTGAGACATGTACACTTTCTTGTGCAAGCCCCCATGAAGAAAGACATTTCATATATTGAGTTGATGGATTGGCAAATTATAATTAACCGCTAAAGATAAAAGGACACTGATAGTGGTAGGTTTGACAACTACATTAAATATTTTTGTATTGTCAACTCCCTCTTGTTGGTGGAAGTTGTTCGCCACAAGGCGAGCTTTGTGACATTCAACAAACCCATCACCGAGAAATTTGTTACCATAAACCCATTTACAACCAATGATATTCATTTGAGCGATAGATGGAACAAGAGATTATGTGTCATTTGATATAAGAGCATTAATTTCATCCACCACAGCCTGACGCCAATGTACATGTTTGTTGGAGTCGGTGAAAGTGTAGGCTCGACGGGAACATTGGATGAAATGGAAGATACATGGTAATCAGTGGAACCAAGATTTGTAGTCCTTTTGGCTAGCTAGTGGACGATAATTAATTGGAGGCAAGGAATGCAGGTGGTGGGTTTTGATTGGGGTGCCACCAATTTTGCGTCGACCTCCCATGTATGGTTCTCCTCCACCTCCTCCCTTCAACCCTCTATGATTCACGCAGATGACCAAATCAAAATGGTAGAGATGCAAGCCAACTCCTAATGGTTCTGAGTCTTGGTTATCTACGCTTCATGCTACAAGGTGAAATGAAGAGAGAATTGGGCAACCCTCTTTGATGTTGGCTTGTAACACCTCGACATTCCTTGGATGGTAGGCGATGACTTCAAAGCCATCTTCTCTCAGAGAGACAAGGCAGGAGGAGGATCACCAAATGAACAAGCGATGGAAGATTTCAACCATTGGGCATCCAGTATAGGTATTTCAGAACTCCCATTCACCGCCCCATTCTCCTTGGTGGATAAGTAAGAAGGCAACCCCACGAAATGGGACAGGTTGGGCCGGGGCTTCATCGACGGGACCTGACTAGTAGACATGTTTTACACTCTAGAACATCTAGTGTGCACCAAAGTGTTTGACCACTCTCCACTTATCTTCTCCATCATTGAAGGGATCCTAGAAAATATGACCTACCCCACCTTGTCCTTCAAGAAAATGTGGGCTATGCACAAGGGGTATTTAGGAAGTATTTCACTACGGATGGGATATGGAAGGGTGGGGGTATGCCCCCTTTAGAGTTTTTACCAAACAAAAGAAACTCAAATACATTTTGACATATTGGAATACAAGGGGAGTGGGCAACATTCTTTCCAAGATGATCTCCTACAAATTTTTGGTGTAAGAGTTACAAAAAAGGTGGGATGGATCTGAGGATCCCCATGGACAAGACAAGCTAGAAGAAGCAATGAAGGAATTAGATATTACAGAAGCCATGGAGGAATGCTATTGGAGAGAGATATTTGGAAATAGATGGGTGTGAGAAGGAGACTGCAATACATTGTACTTTCATGCCCTAGTCAAGAAAAACGGAAGAAAAATACTATCAGCATATTCCATAGAGAGGACAACTCATGGACTGATAGGAGTAGCGAGAGTCTACAATAGGAAATACTTTTCTATACTAACCTTTTTTTATAGAGCACATCGTGTCACTGGAAATCATCATGTCCCATATGCCCCTGGTGGTGGAAGAAGATAACAACCATATAATGGTGGAGCCATCAGAGGAGGATATACGCACAACAATCCAAGACCTAAACGCGGAGGGAGCACCCTGGCATGACGACCTTACAACAGTGTTCTATCAAGTGACCTGGGACATCGTCAAGCCAGATGTCATCGAGATGGTGCAACACTGCTTCTAGGATAGAGACATGTACAACAGTTTAAAATGCATCTAGCTCTCTTTTTTTCTAAAGAAGGAAAATCTCTAAAATCTTGGAGACTTTAGGCCTAACAACATGTACTTCTTCACAATGAGGCTAGTATCCAAGGTTCTCTCCAACAGACTCACCCCTCTCCTCCCTAAGATGGTGACACTGGAGAAAACACCTTCATCAAGCATAGGGATATAAGTGATATAATCTTCCTCCAAGAGATCTACAATGACATCCAACATAGTTCGTTTGGGGAAAATGTCATATTCAAAGTGGACATGTTGAAGGCCTTGGACTGTACATATTGAGACTTTGTCCTCAATGTTATATCTTATTTCAACTTCAATGATAGAGTCCATGTCTTTATCTTCATAGTTTTTGCAAAGCGCACACTACACTATCCATATCAACAACCAATGGGGGGGGGTTATATCGACTATGGACCTTCACCATAAAGACCTCCTTCCCGGTCTATTCATCCTCATGGAGGAAACTCTCAGTAGACATGCTAGTTTCCTTGAGGCCCAAGGTCTTATCCGACATTTTCATACACGGGGCCAAGGAAGAGCACCCACCCACCTCCTATTCACAAACGACGCAATGTTCTTCTCAATGCATTTGATGCTTCATTATTATCCCTTATTCAAGGCTTTAGACTTTGTGAGGCAATTTTTGGCCAACACATTAACTAAGAGAAGTCTAGTCTCATGATGGGCAAGTCAATGACTGCAAGCCTTGACAGAGTTAGCCGCATGATGGGGTGCCAAGGGGATACCAATATTATTACATACATGGGTCTGCTCCTGATTAAAGGCTGCATGAAAATAGCTCACTACCGATTCCTATTATCAATGATATCTGACAGGATGGGATCATGGAGTAGGCAGATGTTGAACTTCATGGTAAGACTTACCCTTATTAAGTCGATCCTCAACTTTGTGCCTCTCTATGCACTCCTCTCCAACAAGGTACATCGAATTATCATCAAAAGACTAGAAATCCCCAAAGATGATCATGGGTCAGTTGGAAGACGATATGCATACTGATAGAGCCCGGAGGCCTTGGGATCCAATACCTGGTACATACCCAATAGGCCGACCTCTTGAAAGTTGCTTCATCTATATTGTAGGGAAACTCCATTTGGGATTCCTATTGTCGGGATAAATACCACCACACTCATTAGAGGGGATGAGATGATCACCCATGGTCACTGAAGTTGAGCTCCTATATGTCAACTTATTGGAAAAAGATCTGGAAACTCTTCCCTCTCACCATGAGCAACCACCACATGGAACAAAGATGAGGGGACATCTCTTTCTGACATGTATTTGTCTAGGAGACAGACCCCTCTATCATAACAGTAGGAATCCACACAAAGTCAATCACAATCTATCGTTTAGAGATGTGTTCTCCCAAATCACAGGGTGGGATAAGCCATTCCTTCTCCACGACTTCTCTGCTAAAGGAGTCAAAAGGACCCTAGAAAGAAGGATAAAAGGCACACAACTCACTCGATATGTTGCCATATAAGAGATGAATGACTTAGGTACCTGCTCCCTCACTTTTGCCAAGCTCCTCATTGAGAGAAGCCCCAGGGAGCCCTCCCCCTTGGCACAGATGGTCGTAGTCACATCTCCTCCCTCTCAAGATTAAAATTAAGACATGGAAGATGATGCACAAAGCGCTACGAGCTGATGACCGGGTAATATCCTGAAGGATACCAATGGCATCCATGTATTAATGTTGCAAGGAGAAAAGCTACAAAGTCATCTGTCAGGACCCACTCTTTTGATCAACATAAATACCAACCATTAGAGATAATCCCAAAACCTAAGCCCAGATTATGAAATAAAACAATGAATTCTTGACAAAGGCAATTAAATAATATACGAAAATCACAGATAATTTTTTTCTTTTCTTTCTTCACAAATTCATAAATCAATGTCACATCAAGGACATCACATTTTGATATCACAAATCTTATTCAAATCCATTAAAATGAGAATCAAATATAGTTCTCATATGTGGTTTAGTTTACATCAGATACATGTACATTGATGAACAAACTTAGTCTACAACCAATCCCGGGAAAGAGAGAGTACAAAGACATTCTAATCTATCTAGATTATGCTATTTATATCTTCTTTGTTAGAATCATATTAAGTATAATAAACTTAATGTTAACAGGCATATATTGAAAAGTCTAGTAGATAGTTCTATCATAGGTCATATCTAACTTATAATGGTAATCTAATCCAATAGATAAGGTTATCAATTAAACTAATTATAAATTTAAAATATCTTTTAGAGCATGTCTATGAACAAATTAGTAGATACTTCTTAGTTCAAATTAAGACTCCTATTGCATGAGAAATAAGTCAAGTTCTAAGCATTTTGAATCAATACATAATAATAACATTATCTTTGTGACACTCCACCAGTCAGACCAGGAACACATCATGCAGTCCTCAAGTTGAAGTACACATTATACATATCTACCAAAAAATACTATCAAATAGCAAGCAATCCAACTCATGTTCAGAATGGATATAAATCCCATCATTTATAACTTGTCAGCATGACATATCATAATATGAAATAGAAACTATCCATAGAAACACGATTACTTTCCACAACAAGAAGCATAACCAACAATGACAAATCATCAAGTAGCAGTACAAGGAATGTAACAACCATTCAAATCATGTTCTACATGGCATATCATCTTTTAGTCATTTGCCTTGAAACTACTTGGCTTGTACCTCACCAAGTAGAAGTCACCAAGCCTGATTCTCATGTGAGAAACTCATCGTCACTATCTTAGAGTTTAGCTGGTGTTATGACCCCACCTCCCGATAACCCCCAATTAAGGGATACCGAGAGGTCGAAGCCGCACCCATAATTTTCGGATCAAAGGTTCGACAATTAACCAAGAACAATTATTAAATTTTAACAGACTAAACTGGAAAGCTGTAAGAAAATAAACTTTTGCATACCTTTTGAAAACTTAGACCTCTAATATTCTATCCATATATGAATTCTACTCTAACTAATCCTCCTTGTATGTTAATTCATGTACTTCGCAATATGACAATTTACTGTTTGTCCTTTTGGCTTTATACCTAAAACGCCGACAAACAAAATGTCAGTCAGCATAAAGATGGTATGTGGGGGAAACAATAATCATGCAATTATTCATAACAATGTATTGCAACCAATTACCATTTAACAAATAATTTTACGTTTTAAATATAACTATGCGATCTATGCATTTCCTATCATCTACGCTGGATGCTACTCTCCTTATAGTAGATCCCCATTAAACCCCTCATGGTGTCACCTATAGGTGAACCAGTTTCTAGGATTGAGTCACATGGCACTACCCGTAAGTAGCCCAATCCTTAACTCATGACATGCTAAAGGGTCTCATGGCACTACACTTGGTAGCCCAATTTCTAACCCACAATAACCTAGACCTTACTCTAGGTTACCCCTTTTTAGCCTTTACAAGCCGCAGAGGTGGATTCAGATCTAAGCCAATTATATATATATATATATATATATATATATTCATGGTGATAATCATAGTCACTTTATAGTTGCATGAAATAAAAGGCATCCAACAGTTATTTTCAAGCAACCAATAAACCTGTTCAGATTTCACTGTGAAACTAAAGTGACTATTCATAAGTGTAGCTACATACCTTTGATTGTAGATATCTCAATCTAATATCAATTCCAACCAAGAAAGCCATCACACAATCAAGAATCCTAAAAAACACATGTACTCTATTTACTGCACACTTTATCAAGATTCTTTCTGTTCAACTTGAAATCGCTTCCTAAGGTTTCTGTATCCATTTTTGGGTTTCGTTTTGCAATTAGGGTTTCACTTCATTTACTATTTTAAACCCTATTTCTATATAATTACTTACAAACCCTAATTTCAGATTAAAAGCACACTGAAACATTAATTAAGCCCATTATGCCTCTTTTACATTAAAGCTACTATTCTTATCCTTTTAATCCATGACATGATCATTATACACATTTATCATCAATTCAAAGTTCATTATGGTCTAATCACAAATGAACTCGATTTGCCATAATTCTACCTTTTATTCATTAGAAAACCCTAATTACTACATTTAGGGTTTTTATCCATAATTAGTAACTTTAATGCTCGAAATAGATTAAAACCATCACATCTCAGCTTTGTACATGAGTTTGACTAATTAAAATCGTTAAGGATCATAATTACCATAGTTAGGGTTCAAGGTTCAGTAAATCATATGGAACCCTAAATTAATCAAATTATGCATGAAGATCATCCTTTTAGATCTAATATGCCCTTTTTATTAACAACATGTTAATATTTATTTTAAACACTCACATAACCCCTTTCTAATTCATTAATCATCAAAGGTTAGGGTTTTTCATTGATTAAACTATTAAAGATAGCATCTTGATATACGTTTTGAATAGAAATAAAAATTAGGCTTCAACAATAATTTCTTTGTGTTCCTCTCATTCTGAGGATCAATTTTCATATATTACTTGTCCTAATCGGAGTTACCAATAATTAATTACGAATTTAGCAAGATTTCACTTACTTGGGCCAATCAGAGGCTGACACGTCAGCAATTTGCATGCTTTGTTCTCCTGCGCCGATGGGCTGACTCAAAATATAACCAAAAGTCAAAACTACCCCCACGTTGCTGGTCATTTCTTCACATGCCCGGGGGGCATTTCGGTCCAACGCAACCTGCGTTGTCTTCCTCCTCCCGATAGCGCCCTACGACCGCCACGGTGATCTCCCACCGCCTTCAGGAGGCCCTTCTGAGGTGTGGGAGGACTACGCAAAGGTCCCCAACCCTTCACAGCCCCCAATCGCACGCACCCAAGGTGCAGATCTAGGCCGAGACTACTCGAGCGGCCAGATCCAGAGCCGAGAACGGCTCACGTTTGCAGGGCAAAGATCCTTGGCGGAGGCCGCAGTCGAAGAAGGAAGAGGGGGAAGAAGACTCCGTCGCTCCCGATGCCTCCCTAGGAACCAAGAACCTTCAGAGATCATTGTTCTGCGTAGACCGTCCATGCCAAGTTAGGCGCTCCATGCAAGAGTAGGTTTTTCACGTAAGGATAGGTCTATGAAAGTCCAGCGACCACAATTCTTCCATGGTCTATAAGACGCGGAGTTTTGAGTCTGGGATAGGGGTGAGGGTTCCTTATATAGGTCCTAAAAGAACCCTCTAGAACCATCAAAGGAACAAAGTGTAGAGGAGTGGGAAACCATCCCTTCTAGGTAAGACTTTCCTTTGTAACCAATATGCCTCTTGAAAGATGGACGTTTCCATGTGGTCCATATCACTTAGGGTTTGAGAGTCCACATGGTCCTGGTTTCCTATAATTAGTAGTGCCAACGTTAACCAAAGAAAGGATGGAATACAATTCCATCATCCTTTCCTTATTTACAAAGCAACTGCTCTTTTTAATAATCTCCTTAATAACCCATATTGCTTAGTCATTAGGAAATTTGAATTTATCTCCTTGATCTCTTTTCTTTTTATTCATTGGGATCCTTGGACCCCAAAAATTATAATATTTTGAAATTCCTTTTCAAGGACCTTTATTATCGTTCTAGATGCATCTATATGCATTATTTCTCATTATCTTATTTTATTCTTATTAAAATATCTATTTTTGAGGATTTCTCTTTATTTTTCTTTTATTTTTCTCATTGGTATTCCTTTTAACATTAGGAGTCCTTGGGATACGAAATTCCACCAAGAATAACACAATTATGCCTCTTTTCACTTGTTTTCCACATTTTACCATTATTTTAAATTTCTTTCTTAATAAAGAAATACTTAATTAATCTTTTCTTTTCTTATTGTCTTTTCTTTGCAACTTTGGACTCCTTGGAACCCAAGGAACCCAAGAGGCACGAAATCCCTCTTTGGATTTCCCTTCTAGAGGTTTCCATCTCATTCTTTTCTCAAAAACTCAATTACTTATTAATAATTGAATTTCCTTTTTCATTTCCTTGTTATTGGGCCGAATAGCCAAAAAAAGCCCACAAAACAGCCGTCAAGGCTATTGTAAACGAAATCCATTGATTCCAAAAAAATCATATCATTATTTGTTCAAATATCTTTAATATGAGAAATTACATTTCTCACCAAATGAACCCAAAAAAATTGGGGTTGTAACATCCTTCCCCTCTTATAGGAATTTTGTCCTCAAAATTCTATAAAGCAACCACCAATTCAGGATAAGACTTTTCCATGTCCATCACATCCCCTATGTGGCTTTACCTTATCCATGGCGCTTCCAAAGAACCTTTATCATCACATATTCTTTTCTCCGAGTTCTTTCACCTTGGCATCTATAAAACTCACAGGTGACTCAGGTCATTTTAGCCTCCCTTGGGGCTCACTAGGTTCATTTCTCAGCACATGGTATGGGTACCTCACATAGTTCTCTAAATTGGACACCTGGAACTTATCACACATTAATTTATCCTGAGGTGTAAGATCAAACTTAACCTTCTCCACCAAACCATGTCAAAAGAACCCATGCTTCAGGGACTCAACTCTCTTAGCTATAACTTATAGGGGTCGGATTTTCCTATCACATATTCTCCCATAGTGAACTGCATGCCGGTCTACTTTGCATCCGCTCACGACTCCTGTTGTCTCTAGGCTCCTTTCAGCCATTGTACGATCAAAGCGACTTCATCTACACACACTGTGTTCCTTTTCTAACCATCACGTGGTCCTTTCACCAACATCACCTTACTGATGTGGTGACCGACACAACCTCCTTTACATAGCTTCTTTCAATCCCGATACTGGCTATGGTGGTTATCATCACATCTTTCATAGGACAAGAACTATCTCTAGATATCACCCTGAAAGAGTACACATGCTCTCATCAGACCCTTTAGTCTAGATTATAATATCCATTAGTTAGGGGTGATAAACTGTACTAACATAGAGTTCTTCATGTTTCTACTTTCACCTCACAGAAGTGAACCTTTAGGTTATACTCGAGAACTTTTGAACTCACTTCATGGTGTGGTTGAACCATCTCTCTCATATGTAGTTCAACATGATCTGTCCCTTGACAGTACTCTTTCTTTCTCATGTCATCCAGGTAAGGTGGTCTACCATAACCCACATTACATCTCGACCTTCCTTGGTCTAGGGGAGACTTACAACATCCATAGTGATGAACTCCCTTTCTCTTTCGGGGACTCTTTTTCCTTTATATCAATGCACTGGGTTACTGGTGTTCGTCCTTCATCTCCTGGCTTGCATGGAAACATACAACATGGAACTTCATCTTAGGCATCCAAAGTACTACTGTCACCTATTATCTTGGTAGTACCACGACATACGGTAATCTTAAATCATGATCTCCTGTATGGTCATGATTCCTTAAGATTGATTCCTCAGAAACCCTAAACCACTCTCATCAGAGTTTTATTACCTTCCTATCCAAAGAAGTGTATCTGAGGTTCTATCACCATCCTTTTGTTATATCAAGGGCTAGACTGGCTAACCAAACAACCATTAACTTATTCAACATATCTCATTACATCTTAGTGTTAGCCAAACACATCTCCTTTCCAAACTTAGGGTTAGCCCAACAACCTCTTCTAGTCAAACTAGGAAGCTATATCTCAACCAGAGCATCCATTACCACTTCACATCCTTATGTAATAGGTAATGTTGATGACATACACCTCCATGTATTCCACTTATTATCTCATATCAGCTCTAAATCTATCTTCATTGAGAACACTTTGAGCTCATCTTCTTGGTGATCAAACTCAACCTTGTATGACTCATATCTCATGATAAAACATCCTCATAAGGTGACTACCTCATTCCTCTTAGTGTTTGCAAACCATCCATGTATCATTCACTTTACCAGGGTATGTTATCATCTCTGTCCTCATACCTCATAGCAACATTCCAACTCACATCATCTTTTATCCTTGGTGTATGACATGCGTACTGTCCTATCTCTCACTCCCATAACAAGAGGAAATAAGCATTTGGCGGCCATCCAAATACAAAGTTCTACCTGTTCCACGAGTAGAGATGGCACATCCCACATTGCCAGTACACCTTCAAATCTAATTTGAAACGTGCAACTTATGTCTCTACATCACAATCATCTTGATATCAAAGTTACTTCCATGGAAAACTAGTCTTGAACCTACTGAAGTTTACACACATCCCTTGGTCATCTCCTATAGTTCTATAGGGTGCCAACACTTTTGGGGTCCTCCCTCTTCCCTTATGCATCCAGAGAGTGCCCTACTCATCTGCCCTTTGGGTCCCATGAGTTCATGAAGGTGATCAATCTCCTAACCCATGGCCCTCAGACAATGATAGTTGTTACCTCCCGACCCTATGGTCATGTGCAACTAGGGAATTAGGAAACTCCTACTTCCATCGGTCTTATCCCTACCTGACCCTAGGATAGACTTAGGATTCTCTTATAGTACATGTTTAACTTAGAACCTTACCCAAGCCTTCATCATCTCTCTCTCTGCATTCATGGGCTGACTTTCATCCTTTCATAGGGGTCATGGTAACCTACCTACCTTGGTCAGGCCTCATACTGGATACCTCCATGGTAACACATCCACATGTACTTAGAGATGGATATCTATGGGTCTACAAGTTCATTTTCATACCATGTACTTAGCTTCTCAATATCCTATGAGACCTCTTTAGGTTTCCTCAAAACCCACAAAATGGGTATACACCCTACTAAAGGGTCCCTCTTCCAGGATGGGAGGAAACTACACCTCTTGATGAAAGAGGTCACAAACACCCTTATGCCTTGGGTTTACATACACATGAGCATTCTTAATCCTAAGGAACAAGTTGACCACCTACTAAATCATACTGGGTTAGACTTGTTCTCATCCTCAACACCGGATCACGGTCATACCTTCCCATGTCATCCACTTAGCTATGAGGGGTTTCCCTTTTCCTCTATACATGAGGAGTACCATGCATGAAACTATAGCAACTCAATTCTCGTCATGAGCATTAGGTACACCACTTCCCCTCTTAGGCCTAGGAACCCTAGGTTCACCTTTTGATGACCAACTACATGCTCAATCTATTAACCACGAATCAGGCATGTATAAGGTATAACACACACTTCCTTAACCCTTTTATACGAGTAACACCTCGGAGTTGAGTCCTCCTCACAGTCATCCAACAAGGTATAAGGCCTCACAACCTGCTTACTAAACCTCTCTAGGTCTAAGGAACTCTTCTCCCCATCTCAGGAGGTAAACACCTATACCCTAGGCACAAAGGTACCAACAGACTCATCCTCTCTCTAGAGTTTGGTTCCTCTCGTGGCAACCAAGATATCCTCAGCCTTCAGGGATCAAGCATGAGGCAACCACTATCGTCCATTTAGGTCGCATCATCCTCAACTCCACACTATTCCTCATATCTTGGAGTCTAGGCTTCCAACCTTCTTGCATGGGTCCTGCTCTCTCTCTAGAGCTAACCCCACAAACTACCTTACTTCCCGAGGTTCTCTCTCTAAGGAGGATCAAGCACACAAGCATACCTCCACGTGGGGTGAAGCCTATTATGTTTTCTCAAGGTTATCCATAGATTTGTATGCATATCTCATAGGCTATTCCCTCATACTCCGTTGGCCAGGGTTTCAACGTTCTGCTTGTACTACTGACATACTATGGGTGTCTACTATGCCATGCTCATATAAGCTCATGGGGTTTCCATGGGTTCTTATTTATCCTCATCAAGGAAGGAGCTATCCTTCGCTCTAGCCTACACAAACCTTCCCAGGGTTGGGTTGCCAAAGGTACTCGGTCATTCAACCGCTCATGGCTCATATGGCATCCCAAAGGCATGTCCATCCAAACACCTGGTCTATCGTGACATCTAACTCATCATGCCATCTCTCTCTAACCCTTAATTAGGGTTAGGGTTAACATCATCATGAGGATGTGCCAGGTCTCTCCCTATGATGGAGATCTCTACCTCCATGACTAACTCTCTTATCCTCCTGACAAGAAGGTCTATCCTCAAGTCTCTCCTGAGGGCATGACAACTTATGTCATACGTTATAAGCATGTATCTATTCTTTAGTTTACGCTTAGTCTATTAAGCTTATGTCCATGATATCTTATTTACATACTTTTCATTTAATTTTGTGGAGGATTCCTTAAACCTTATCAACCTTACCCATACCTCAAGAGGGTGGGAAAAAGAGAGAAAACCCTAATCCTTAAGGTCCTTAATAGAATTTGTGATGAGAAGGGATGAATAAGATGAGAAAGTCCTAAAGGTATCTTATTTTGATTCATACCCTAAGACTTTGGCCAGACAGTCACGCGGATCCGGGAGTCCTCGTATTCTGACTAGCGGTACGGAGGAAAATATTGCCAGCCCCTGGTCTTGATCCTTTTCTAGACACCTCTGTCTTTCGGATAATCCTCTAATAACTCCCTTGGGTTCTATGGAGTTTGTAAAATTTAATAATTATTAATGGTTAAGTGAGGAACCTACGCTCTGATACCAAATGTTACGACCCCACCTCCCGATAACCCCCAATTAAGGGAGACCAAGAGGTCAAAGCCGCACCCATAATTTCTGGATCAAAGGTTCGACAATTAACCAAGAATAATTTTTAAATTTTAACAGACTAAACTGGAAAGTTGTAAGAAAATAAACTTTTGCATACCTTTTGAAAAGTTAGACCTCTAATCTTCTATCCACATATGAATTCTACTCTAACTAATCCTCCTTGTATGTTAATTCATGTACTTCACAATATGACGATTTACTATTTGTCCTTTTGGCTTTATACCTAAAACGCTGACAAACAAAATGTCGGTCATCATAAAGCTGGTATGTGGGAGAAACAATAATCATGCAATTATTCATAACAATGTATTGCAACCAATTACCATTTAACAAACAATTTTACGTTTTAAATATAACTATGCGATCCATGCATTCCCTATCATCTGCGTTGGATGCTACTCTCCTTATAGTAGATCCCCATTAAACCCCTCATGGTCCCACCTATAGGTGAACCAATTTCTAAGGTTGAGTCACATGACACTACCCGTAAGTAGCCCACTCCTTAACTCATGGCATGCAAAAGTTTATTTTCTTACATCTTTCCAGTTTAGTTTATTAAAATTTAATAATTGTTCTTGGTTAATTTCTGAACCTTTGATCCGAAAATTATGGGTGCGGCTTCGACTTCTCGGTCTCCCTTAATTGGGGGTTATCGAGAGGTGGGGTCGTAACAGCCGACCACCCTAAGATATCAACAACGGACCCTGACCACCTCAAGGTTGCCTAAAGAGACTCACATCCTCATCTTGGGTACACAAGATAGGATCCAACAAAATAGTATATCACATATCACAACGTTTCACATATTTTCATATTTCACATATTTCATTTCATCAGAGTCTATTCCATCTGGACATAGACTTTCATAGTAAGGATTTAGGGCTAGAGACACTCCAGATGACTCACTCCTAAATCCTAATGGTCTAACATTTAAGGTCTCGATACACACATTGTAAATCCTTCTCACAATTCATCGATTACTGCAAGGAAATCCGTTTTGTTTCCCCAAGGTGGTCCTTAAGGGAAACTCACGGTGTTCATGGTACCTAACTAGATGTTTCATCATTTTTCTTATCATTAATCTTTTTACTTATCTTAAAAGAATTCAAAACATCATATATCATATGTGTGTATTCTCATATAACTAGAATAACATGAAGCATATTAAGATTATAAAGAAAGATGATGACTAAAATAAGAAGCACAACAATTTGTAGTTTGCAACATATATAGTTCTTTAAATTTCCACATCATCTCATAGCATTCATCATCAGCGAGCTTTTAGTTCAAGACATAATCTCATTGTCCAACATTTACCCCATTAGGGTTTTATCATCAGTGGGCTCTCAGACCGAAACATAATCTCATTGTGTAGCATTTACTCTCCTTAGGGTTTCTCAAATGTAAGCAGTGCATGTTAAATTCAATCTCAACATATTTCTTATCAGTTCATTCTATGTCACAATTCTCAAAAAATATTCACAAAGACATTATAGATAGCAACAGTAAAATCACATAGGTATCTTGTATCATCTGTCATACTCAGAATAGATTTATCATACAACATATACTTATTCCATCCAATTTCAGTAGATGCAAATATATTTCATGCATAAACATGCATAACACACTTAGTTCTCTTCTTCTTTTATTTCACATTCTTTAGTTAGGGTTACAATAAACACATGGTTATTACCATTTAAATTCCATCAAAACAGTTCATTCTCATAGTACAAGTATTCTATAAAACAATCACAATACCAGAACACATTCTTATAAATAAATTCAAATGCTTGAACGTCATCTATTAATTGAATTAAACTACAATGGTGTACATTCATTAATCTCTTAGTCGAGATTGTTATTCATTACCATCATCTAGCTCAAAATTTTAGGGTTAGAGTATGGTTCTTAGATTCATCTACTAATTCTCATCTTTTTCCTTCATTTCATATTCATCAATCTCAACTTCTTTCATGTCAAGTTGATTACATTATTGGAACAATCATTCTTAATTCACTTGATATCCAATTTTTCTCCTCATTAACATCCATAAAAGGCCTAATTAATATATTTTATCCAATCTAGATTATCTAAATGTTCTTAAACAAAATATTAAAGACTTCACGGAATAACTTCATTAGTTTCATCTTTAGCTTGCCATCACCATTGATTACATTCTTCTTCATATTGTTTCTTATATTTAGATAAGTGTACCATGTCATTGACTTCTAATATTATTCCCATAATAAACAATGATCATTATTTATTATACTAGTCACTTTATCTTAAAGGAATGGTTTAGGTTTCATCTTCTTACACCATAATCTCTAATCAACCTTCATGATTTCATTGTTATGTAGCTTGTATAAAAGGACCTACATTTATATGAGGGCTTACTCATCATCTCATAAGTCATGATAAAACATATCCATTGGGCTTATATAATATTAATAAGACTCATCATATTTAATTGAAGTATTAATACTTACAACTTCAACATTTCACTATATTTACAACATCATATACACGTTCTAGATTTATCACTCATACTTGTCTTAATAATAAACATCTAGGGTTTTTAAGAAGTCATCCTTAGTTCAACACATCATAATAATCATATCATTAAGTAATTTCATAATGATGCATAGAGGTTCATTAGGGCTATTCACACACATGGAAACCCTAGTTTCAATTTTCACATATTACATTCACCAATCATAAGTATACACTAATTAATTAACTCATTTAATTCACTTCCACAACACAAACCCCAATCAGGTAAAGTGGTAACCTCATATTGATCCTTATATTTATATCGTTAACAATTCTATAAGAATTCAACAATACACTTGTATAATACATTCTAATACAATTCAAATATGATTCTATACATGTCAATTCAATTCCAAGCATATCAGCCATTGGGATGATTTTTAAGCATGTCAATACAATTCACATGAAATAGCATATTCATCTATTCAAGATTCTTGTAAGGAGCGGGACCCATAGGGGATCCACTCCCTATTAAAAATTTGAATAATAAAACCTCCAGTCCTAACATACCCAAAAGAAATGTTAGAGTGGGTGTAAAATTTTCAAGTCTTATGAATGGTATTCAAAACAACCAATAGTATATCAACAGAAGTAAAATTTTGACTATATTCAATCTCTCAACAAGATTGCAAAAGTATATCATAATCTCCCACATAGGATTTACATGTATGATACAACATAAGGATCTAAGATAGAGGGAAGTTTAAACCATAAAAACTTTATCTCCAAGCTTTAACTCCTTAAGCTAAGTCCAAGACTTCATACCATATCATCCAAGTCCTTCACCTAGGGTTGGAAGCATACCCCAACAAGAAGAGAAAATAGATGACATCAACAAAGGCTGGTATGTGCATACTAAAAATGAAATTGAGAAATATTATGAAATAAAGGACAAAAATATAAAAGGCTTCCCATAGAAAAGATAAGTACCACCCAAATAAGTATCAAGAGAAACAATTACAACAAAATGACACTTGCCATTAAAAAAAATATAAAAGTGGTGCCACATAAGCACGTATGAAATTAGGGCACATAACCCATAATCCATAAACATCATACTGCATGCATGTGAGATAAACATAGCCCTAGAACAATATAAAGACAATGTTGGCCAAGCCTCATAAACTTGAAACCTGATAGAGAATGTCATATAACCAAACTCCCAATATATAAAAATGTGGGCCAAATCTCATAAATTTGAAACCTGAGTATGGGCCACCTCCATCCCAAAAATAATAAGGGCACATAATCCAAAACCAATGTAATTATACTACTCTAGTGCTACTGAATCACATTGCATGTTAAATGTAGAGGCAAGTAGAAAGTATAGTCATATTATACAAAATTTGCTATCATACTAATGGACAACATAAACATCCACCTCACAAGTGGGAAAAAGACATCACATGTCATTATATAGAGTTCCATAAGGTACAAATCATATGAAAAGAGTCCAAAATAATATCCATGATCACATGATCAGTAACAAAATAAGATAGTTCACAAGAACCATGATTTTCAAAAGAAAAGACATTGTGTATAGGCTAATGTCCATAGGACCACAAGAAAGAAGAAACATAGGCTAATTTTTCAAAAGAATAATTAGGGATGCAAACATACATTAAGAGGAGAATTCAAAATTGCTCAATATAGAAATAATGTGGGATGCAATCATACCTTAATGATGTGTGTATTAGGTTAGGATCCACACCCTAGATCTAATCATAATATCTCTTCACCTAATTTCATATTAGATGTAACATTAATTGATGATTATATTGTAACCCAAGAAAATCACCTTTTTTTAAAATTCGAATCAAACTCTAAAATTATCACCAAACAATTTATTAGATTTTCTTGATTAAGAAAACATATCTTTTTATCCAATTAGGAGTCTATATGATTAAGTTACATTTATTATGAGTTTTATACATGCATTTTATTCTCCAAAAATCATCCTTCAAAAAATATTGAAATTAGACTCTAAAAGTGTTTTTGTTACATAAAGAATTTTTTATATTCTAAAACATATTTATTTTTAATTTTTAGACTAGTAGATTAAAATATATGAATTTTGTAAGATGAACCAGTGACAAAATTAGAAAAAGTCAAATCAGTAGGAAATTTGTGAGAGAGGAAGAGAGGTCAGATATGCAAGGAGAAACTTATCCAAGATTTTGGGAAAAATCTTCGTTCATCATTCGTTCATGAAACTAACTAGCCAATCATGAAGAAAAAGTACTAAAGATGTTTACCCTAAGGTCCAATTACGTTCCCAAAAATAAACATGAAGTCGGGGAGCGGTGCTGCAAACTCAAACTAAGAACCACATAAGGCTTTTGGGTGAAATGACGATGCAAGGAGAAATCAAAGCACTACCACCAACAACCATAAACTCAAAAAATGATAAAATTGAGATGAGAGAAGGTTCATAAAACAACTGAGGAAGACTGGGGTAGATGTATTTATAAGTGGGCGTGTGTGAGAAGTTGTTTCAGAAGACTTGAAGAAAAAGTTTAGGCATTTCTCGAATTTTCCACGTTAGGCTCCGAATAGGGTATCATAGATGCGATATTAAATTTGAAATACAACAGAAGTTATTTTGTGAAATTTCATTAAGAAATGAGAAAGCTATGCCAAAATACCAGACCTTAATCCATGATTACTGTTCATCTGGGCTGGTGTTTCCTAATATGAATTTTATAAAGTGTTGATTAAATTATTTTCATTTCTCTCTCTCTTCATTTGAAGGTACAAACAAGGTCTAAATTAAATGAAATTTTATAACTAGTGTAATTAGGACATGTAAAATCTGTTTTTGGCATTAGTTTTCCCTTTTGGAGACTTTTGCTATTTTATTCAATTCTTTTAAAGTATATCATTTTTTCTCTTTCCTAATGCATTAGAAACGTATAAAATTATCCAAAATTGATGAAAATTCACCCACAAGTCACTGTAAGTGCATTAGACATGAATTTTTCATTATTTGTACTTTTTTATCATCTATTATTTTAATTAATATTTCAAAGGTTCTACTCACTTTCTCTCTCCTGATTTTACCTTTTAATCAAACATCTTTCAAATTGGATGAAAATTCACC
This sequence comes from Alisma plantago-aquatica, assembly GCA_963693085.1. Classification (NCBI taxonomy): domain Eukaryota; kingdom Viridiplantae; phylum Streptophyta; class Magnoliopsida; order Alismatales; family Alismataceae; genus Alisma; species Alisma plantago-aquatica. The sequence continues at coordinate 70,252,440 of OY856412.1, read as the reverse complement.
CAAAGGCTATATTCATTATGTAGATTATGAATCTAAGATTATTTTCTTCTTATGGAGTCATTTATTATTTGATTTATATTTTGGGGAAAATATAGATCTTCTCCTTCCAAATTGAATTAGATTAATTATTATTATGTGAATAATGTGAAACTTGACTCCCAAGGTAACTGGGACCCAATGAATATGATTTTTAACTTAGATTCCACTATTGGGATTCCTTTTCATGAGTTTTTCCATAATTAATATTTGCGGCCATTAACATCACATTATTACTTAGGTTATCATATTATCATTATTTATCATCCATTTATGTTAACATTATCACCAAAAGGATTATGTGTGATTATATAATTCATGTGACATATTTTATGTGTCCATTATTGGCTAAAGACTAATGTGAGAACATTAGGCTCATGCATTAGCTTATAAGGGTTATACTATGCATCTTTTACTCTAACCTTGTTCAGTTAAGTCCAAAAGTTCAAAGTTCTAGGGTAGGGTCTATGATCTAGTATGTTACATGACTCCACTCCTTAAAATGATTTTGCCCTCAAAATCCATTGATCCAAACATCAACAAAAAACTACTTTACACCCCTTAAAAGGCTCAACCTAACAAGTCAACGAAACAATCATCAAGGTAATAGGGCTACCCACATATCTATTAGTTGTGAATAGTTTAGAGATTTATGTTGTTCATATGTATCCAACTAATAAGTCATACCATCTAGGGTTGAGTTTTAGGTCCTTGTGTCACTAACCTAACAACCCTAAGATCCAAAAAAGTCATAGGGTTCAAAGGGTAAGTACACTAGACCTTAACATTATCTCATATTCTTAGTCACTTCTTCAAAACTAGGGTTATGATTCTATGCCAACTAATTCTAGGGCTTCTCCAAAAAACTTCACATATCTTTTTATTGTGACTTAGTTCAAGAAATAACCGTCAAATCAGATAATAAAATTTTTATACTTATAGTAGTATAATAAAAATAATTTTTGTCGATAATAAACATTGGGGGTAAAACAAAGATGGTACCAAAATCAATGCGATAAACCAAGTCACAATTTCTATAATAAGATCTCTTCATCCTAGTAGTATCTCATCCTTAAAACGTGACTCCTTCCTCAAACAAAAACCTCTTTAACTTTATATATATCACCATTAACCTATATGGCAGCGTAAGATCATCTTATGAAAAACTTAAGCAAGATCTAGGAAAACATCTCATCTAGAGGTCGCTATCCAAGTCAAGGGTTCTAATAAAGGAGACAAAATTGAAATAGTCAGATTCTGACTACCATGGTCTCTAATACCATGATGTAAGGAGTGGGACCCAGAGGGGATCCACTCCCTATTAACAATTTGAAGAATAAAACCTCCAGTCAAAACATACCCAAAATATATGTTGGAGTGGGTGTAAAATTTTCAAATATTATGAATGGCATTCAAAACAACCAATAGTATAGAAACAGAAGTAAAATTTTGACTATATTCAATTTCTCAATAAAATTACAAAATTAAATCATAATCTTCCACATAGGGTTTACATGTATGATACAACATAACGATCTAAGATAGAGGAAAGTTTAAACCATAACAACTTTGTTTTCAAGCTTTAACTCCTTAAGATAAGTCTAAGACTTCATGCCATATCATCCAAGTCCTTCACCTAGGGTTGGAAGCATACCCCAAAAAGAAGAGAAAATAGATGACATCAACAAATGCATGTATGTGCATACTAAAAAGGTAATTGAGAAATATTATGAAATAAAGGAAAAAAATATAAAAGGCACATAACCCATAAACCATAAATATCATTTTACATGCATGTGAGATAAACATAGCCCTAGAACATTATAAAGACAAACTTGGCCAAGCCTCATAAACTTGAAACCTGATAGAGAATGACACATAACCAAACTCACAATATATAAAAATGTGGGCCAAACCTCATAAAATTGAAACCCAGACATGGGGCCACCTCCATCCCAAAAATAACAAGGGCACATAACCTAAAACCAATGCAATTATACTACTCTATGCTACTAAATCACATATCATGTTAAATGTAGAGGCAAGTAGAAAGTATAGTTAGATTATACAAAAGTTGCCATCATACTAATGGACAACATAAACATCCACCTCACAAGTGGGAAAAAGACATCACATGTCATTATATAGAGTTCCATCAGGTACAGAGCATATGAAAAGTGTCCAAAATAACATCCATGATCACAAGATCAGTAACAAAATAAGATAGTTCACAAGAACCATGATTTTCAAAAGAAAAGACATTGTGTATATGCTAATGTCCATAGGACTAAGAGAAAGAAGAAACATAGGCTAATTGCTCAAAAGAATAATTGGGGATGCAAACATACATTAAGAGGGAAATTAGAAATTTCTCAATATAGAAATAATGTGAGATTGAATCATACCTTAATGATGTGTGTATTAGGTTAGGGTTCACACCCTAGATCCAAACAAAATATCTCTTCACCTAATTTCATATTAGATGCAAATCATTAATTGATGATTATATTGCAACCCAAGAAAATCACCTTTTTATTTTATTCAAATTAAACTCGAAAAAATCACAAAATGATTATTTAGATTCTCTTGATTAATAAAATATATCTTTTTTATCCAATTTGGACTTTATATGATTAAGTTACATTTATTATGAGTTTTATATATGTATTTTATTATCCAAAAATCCTCCTTTGAAAAATATTGAAATCATACTCTGAAAGTATTTTTATTAGATAAAGAATGTTTTTCAAATTCTAAAATATATTTAATTATAATTTTAGATCAATAGATTAAAAGATATGAATTTTGTAAGATGAATCAATCACAAAATTAGATAAATCCAAATAAATAGAGAATTGACGAGAGAGGAAGAGATGTTGGATATGCAAGAAGAAACTTATCTGAGAGTTTGGGGAAAAACTTCATTCACCATTCATTCGTAAAACTAACTAACCGATCATGAAGAACAAGTACCAGAGTTATTTACATAAGGTTCAATTACACTCTAAAAAATGAACATGACGTTGAGGAGCGGTGTCACAAACTCAAATCAAGAGCCACGTTCGACTTTTGGGTGAAACGACGATGCAAAGAAAATTCAAAGTACGACCACTAATAGCCTCAAACTCAAGAAAGGATGAAATTGAGATGAGAGGAGGTTCATAAAACAACTGAGGAAGACTGAGATAGAAGTATTTATAAATGGGGGTGTGTGAGAAGTTGTTTTAGAAGACTCGTAGAAAAAGTTTAGATGTTTCTCAAATTTTCTACGTTAAGCTCTGAATAGGGTATGGATAGATGTAAAATCAAATTTTCACTCCAACTAAAGTTATTTCATGAAATTTCATTAAGAAATGAGAAATTTATGACTAAAATATCGGACCTTGGTCTGCGGTTACTGTTTATGCGGGCTGGTGTTTCCTAATCTGAATTTTGTAAAGTGTTGATTAAATTATTTTCCTTTTTCTCTCACTTCAATTGAAGGTACAAACAAGGTACAAATTAAATGAAATTTAATACCCAGCCTAATTAGGACATATAGAATCCGATTTTGGCATTAATTTCCCTTTTGGAGACTTTTTTATTTTATTTAATTATTTCCTAATGCATTAGATACATATAAAATTATCCAAAATTGAAGAAATTTCACCCACAAGTTATTATAAGTGCATTAGACACGAATTTTTCATTATTTCCACTTTTTTATGTCATTTATTATTTTAATTATATTTTGAAGGTTCTACTCACTTTCTCTCTCCTAATTTAACCTTTTAATTAAACATCTTCCAAATTGGATTAAAATTCACCCAAAGGCTATATTTATTATGTAAATTATGAATCCAAGATTACATTCCTCTTTTCAAGTCATTTATTATTTTATTTGATATTTTGTGGAAAATATAGATCTTCTCTTTCCAAATTGAATTAAATTAATTATCATGATGTGAATAATGTGAAACTTGGATCCCAAGGTAATTGGGACCCAAGGAATACAATTTTTAACTTAGATTCCACTTTTGGGATTCCTTTTCACGAGTTTTGTCATAATTAATATTTGTGGCCATTAACATCACATTATTACTTATGTTATCATATTATCATTATTTCTCATCCATTTATGTTAACATTATCATCACAAGGATTATTTGTGATTATATAATTTATTTGACATATTTTATGTGTCCATTATTGTCATAAGACTAATGTGAGAACATTAGGTTCATGCATTAGCTTATAAGGGTTATATTATGCATCTTTTTTACTCTAACCTTGTTCGGTTAAGTCTAAAAGGTCAAAGTTTTAGGATAAGGTCTAAGATCTAGTATGTTACAATTCTCCATAGATCCTCAATTAATATATTAGGAACTAATCAAGTTCCAATTAAAGAAAAAAAATCAAAATCAGTAGAATTTTATCCCCTAATCTATTTCCCAAATCAATATCCAATCACCTACATATACAAGCAAGGTTTCTGATTATTTTAACCAGATAGAATTATGCTTTCAACATGAATACAAAGCTTAGGAGGGAGAAAAAACTCACTTCAAGTGTCAAGCACCATAAATTCATAGGTCAAACTCTGAATTTTTAGAAAACCAATCAAACTCTAGCAATAGAATCCATTTCTTCTTCCTCTCAACTTAGAAACCCTAGAAATGGAGATTAGAAGAGAAAGAATGAGAAAAGGGAATGATTTGATGTGGTTTTGAATCAAATCATAGGAGTTACAGAATATTGACATGTGAGAGAATATTCACCATGGTATGCTATGCAACAAAGCTAAACTTACTTGATTTCATCATATCTCAAATAGAGAAACCCTAGGTCAACATCTCCACCACTTTTTCTTATCAAAACCCTAGCTCTTCTCTCTCTCTAATTTCATTTCATTGACTAGAATGACAAGTAATGAGAGCTCCTTGTATGTTAGGTTAGTGATATAGATGAATTGAGGTGCTTAGAACAATTGCAAACAAGCCCTCCATTGTATTTTTATTTTTCTCAAACTGGTTGGTCGGCTGAGTTATAAAATCGACCGACACCACACTATTAAGTACTCAAACATCGTCCAAAATTTTTGAAACTTTATCTCAATGTTAGAAATTGAGTTTATAAGCTACAGTAAACAATTTAGATCATTTGGAGTTACTAATAAATATATAAAATCAAATACTATAGTTCTATATTGCAGTCTGTAGCATGATCTGTCGCGTTTGTCCTATAAATAACTCGACCGACACCCCTCTTTGTAGAGATCAAACATCATCCAAAAATTAAGCCAATTTAATTGTATGTATATAATTGATTTTACCAATAACATTAAAATTTGAGATCAATATGATGTACCAATAAAAAGATAAAATTAAAATACCAGACTATTATATTTCAATCTAAATACTTGATCGGTTGAGATTCTCTTTGGGAAGCTCGACTGACAAACAGGTCAGAGAATTATTCAAAAATTCTGATATCTTTCAAGAGTGCTCAAATTTAAAATATCCAAATATTGTAAAAATTTCAAATAAATCAGAGTTAGACATAAAATACTAAAAATAATTTAGTGAGTCACTATACTTGTCAAATTTTGTAATCATAAGACATCAAAACCTAATTGTGTCTGATTAAGGTTTTCAATTCTTAATCCCTAATTATGCAAATCAAAGTATGATTAAAGTTTCTCATTAGATTCAAAACATCAAAATTAAACTACCATCATTAATTAAGCTTTAAATAATGATCCACCTGGTTAAGTATGTAATCAATTAAATAAACCCTAATTAGATGGTTAATCTAAAAATGGGTCATTACAACATTGATCATCTCATTCTCGAAGGAGATGCAACAAGAACCTTATAGTCCTTCCTAGAATATGTCTTGGACCTTCCTCTCCTACAAAACAACCTGTCTTGCATTAGAGCTCTCAAATGATATTGGGGAAGGGCAATGCACCACACGTTCCTCGATACTATGAGGGGGCTCCTCCCGCAGGTCACACTTTGGATCCTTCAAAAATCCAGATGCAAGATTTCTTTTTATGGGAGCAAGATTAATCCTAACTAGATCTGGTCACAATCCATCGACCTCTTCCACACCATGAAAAATTCCTCCTAGTATGACAAGAAAGGAGCACTCTCACATAAAGTTGAAACCTAGAAAAGGATGGATGTCCCCTTTCCCACCATCCTTTCCTAGGCTTACTACCCAATAAGATGGGAAAAGCCTATAATAAGATTTACTAAAGTCAATGTGACAGATAAAGATGGAAGACCAGGGGTACGAGAACCTGCAACATTTCAGTTGGAGGCATTTTTGGGAATTTATAAGGGGGAGTGATTTGGGGCTTCTCCACACCGACCATAGCTACAAGAAAAATAGATGCATATATGGAAGTTATCTTCTACACAGAGAATCGGGGACACTCCCAAGGTACCAACTATTGAGGATGACCACAAATTCATAGTGGATATGATCATTGGAGCTTTTGACTCCCCCTAAAAGATCAAGCACGTAGTGGAATCCACAAAGGAGGTTCTTAATAGGGACCAAAAAACTATAGAAAGAGTGAATAAAGAGGCCAACTTGATGGCCAGAACCTTATCTGAGTACAGGGTTGAGCTTTGGGATAGGTACCTCTTTGGGTTGCTGCAACTCATGCCACCTATAGGTAGAGATTCATACCATAGAGACAAACATGGCATACCACATACAAAACATGTAAAAACCAACTATCACCTATAATATCAACTCGTATGGGAAATTATGTAGTGGATTGGGGCCTTTCTGAGCTTGGACGTTAGCCAGGGTGAATACAATCTCACCTCCCAATTTAACTAAAAAAATGAAGGTAGGCAGAGTGGAAGTGAACTCTATGGTGAAGATGGAACTAGAGTGATGGATGGAGAAGGGTGAGCAGAATCATTGGATGGGGGTGTCTAGATTAACATGTGATGGTATGTCAGGTGGCACAAATGGGTTGGAGTGATTGTGTGGTTCTAACAGTGGTACATGCGACGTTGCATGTAGGCAAGTGGTGTACGATAGGAAAAGTCATTAGGTGGAGTAAGTGGGATATGAGGATGGAGTAGGTGGGTTGGGATATGAAAAAAGACATTTAAATGGGATGCAATTTTCATGAAAATGTACATGACGGGCTCGATAAAATTTACCACTTGATATCAGAGGCAACACTATCCATAATGGGTGAGGAATAGCCAATGTCTGTGGGGCAGTAGCCTAGAAGAATATGTTATGATTTGCGGTATTCAAATTTACGTAGAGAGAATGGTCTTAATAAAGGATAGGAAACATAACCGAAGATACACAAAAACATGTAGTTGGGTTTGACATGAAAATGGATTTTATTGGAAGACTACTTGTCCAGAAGTGGATTGGGATTGCAATTAATTAGGTAATTGGTCATAGAGACGGATCCAGAAACTTGAGATGGGTGAGGCCATGATAAAATAGGTTATTTTTTATCCATATTTTTCTTTGCAGATTAAAGAAATAAATTTATACATGATACTGATGCAGTATGATCAATAAAAATTTTAAGAAATCAGATTATTACATGATTAACAAAAGTACACGACATACATATAAGATATTCAAACAATATATTTGAACTAGTTTTGCAAAGAGCTCATGTTAACCAACAAATATCATTGACATAAGTTCAAAAAATGATTTAAAATATTACATATTTCCAATCAAATTTCAAAATATATGTACAAAAATTGAGATTAGTTTGAATTTAAGCACAGAAAACTCCAAGCTAGTTGATAACATATTAAAACCAATTTAAATATCTGATTAGTGTGAGTAAACCACTCATCTTCAGTGATTAAGCATGTAGAGGTAATATCTAACCTAAAATTTAACCAATAGAATGGGAAATCCTCATTTCTTGCGTCAAACAACTTAGCATTATAAAAATGAGCTTAGAATAAAGAAAACAAGGAAAAATGGAAGGAAATTGGGGTAAGCAGATAGGCCTATAAGAATTATGACTAAGGAAGATGTGTGATTGAAATCACTAGAAACTCATGATTATAATATAACTAACATGTAAAAAAAATGTTTGAAATGAAGACAATACATTGTTTTGTTATCAACAACTCAATATATTTTGGAAAATCCAATCTTATCACCTATATTCTTCAGTACAATTTCCCTTCTTGAAGAGAAAGTAATGCAAATTTGTATTTATGTTATATCCATGTCAATTTTAGGAACTTGTAATTATTTTTGGTCAATCCCTTTTGAATATTAAACTTGTACAACCATTAGTTTTTTGACTTGTGGAGAGGACGACTAACTTGCTAAAGGCCAAACATGTTATCAGAAGGTTAGGTGAATTATCAGTCTGACCTTATCCAAAGGATTGGTTGAATTCTCAAAAGTTGGTTGATTTCTAACAACTTAACCATGTACAAATTGGTCGACCTATGAATAATTTCACATTGGCTTATTAGGATTTTTTTTATCTGAGGGTGGCTATCTCACACTTACATGACCCAGTTGACTTACATGTCAATTAACTTCTTAGAGACTTGACATAATTATATAATATTTCATCCTATAAATAGCAAACAACTTCACTAAACAATTAACTAGGTTTTTACATTCTTAATCCCTAACTAAACATATATATATATAATATAATAAACACAACATATGGGTTAACATATTAGTGATAAACAATAAGAATAAAAAGCATTAACTAAGATTCATCTTGTAGACAAGGTTTCTTACCTAAGTTGGAAATGGATCATCACATAATGAGTTTCTGAACCAGGGAATGAGTTAGGTGAAGAACAATGAAAAAATACAACAATAACTAGTTTTTTTGGAAATGGTTCACATATTTTACCCAAGAATTATCATTCAACTTCTTTTGTACTCTTATTTTTCTTACATAGTTAGGTTATTTGTGTGCAATGTGCATTTGTACGTGTCTGGGATGGTAATGAGAAAATATATGTAGTCCTAAATTAAAATTTTACTCATTTACAATTAAATTTTGTATTTAGGTTGTGTATGCGGTGTGCATGCATACCTGTCTGGGAACGATATTGAGCGAATAGATCAAGTCCAAATTAAAATGTTACTTAGTTACACTTAAATTATGTAGTTAGATTATGTGTGTGCAGTGTGCATGCGTTCTATGAGGACGATATTGAGCAAATAGATCAAATCCTAAACTAACATATTACTCACTTACAGTTACATTCTGTAGTTAGGTTGTGTGTGCGTAGTGTGCATGCGTACTAGTTTGAGGACAATATTGAACAAACCGATCAAGTCCTAGATTGAAATGTTCTTGATTCACACTTAAATTGTGTAATTAGGTTTTGTGTGTGCAGTCTGCACTTTTTAATGTGGAATATTTTTCACAATTTTGTGCGTGACATGAAAATATCCACACTTTTTATTGTGTTTTTTTTCAACACGTTTTTGTGCAATATCTTGTTAACAACACCTTTTTGTGTGGAGTTCTTCCTACAATTCCATTTATAGCATATACTTATCCACGCTTGTTAACGTGAATTCTTACATTTTCAGTTGTATAGGAAAAGGTCATCTACATTAAAAAGCATGGAAAAAGTACTAGATAGGGTGTTGAAAAACAAATAAAAACTTTTTGACACAACATATAATATGTTGCACATATACATACAAAGATACATGCGTACACATTCCATTGCACTGAACAATACACAAAAGTGTGACATCCATCAAGTAATACGTACATCCATGAGTCCATGATTGAAAATAATATATATATTAATCAAGAAAATGTTGTTCACATCGATAGTTACATATGGAGAGAAAAGATATAAAAGATATGGAGCCATGTGTCTTGAGAATAAGAAGTCAAAATAAAATAAGTACAACAAGTGCCGCATGTGGCATTCATGTAGAACAAGTAATATCCTACTATACTCGAGCGTGTTTTGCACAGTTTAGAATCTTGCTCTATTCATCTTATCCAATTCCAGTGTCATTAGCAATCTACAAGAACCAATAACAAATTTAAAAAATACATTAAGAGTAAAAGTACAAGTAATAAATTTTTTGGTACTGGTATGCTGCCAACATTTCAAATATTGACATGTACACTAATTAGTCTAAGGGCTACTTGAGCTGCGCAGTCACAAATTGTGGTATTTATATACAAATATATGACAACATAGATCAGTAGTTATACTCATTTCCTGTATTTGATCAGGAATCTGATCAATTGCATCTGTAAGTTTTTTTAGTCATGCCATGAACGACGAAAAAGAGTCATACTTTCATTATGGTGTGTGTTGTTTTCCATACTCATCTGCTCTACAGAACTACTAAATTTCACTGCCGATAGCCCACTCTCTCTAGGATGGTGACTGTTCATGTGTGCAAGTAGGACATTTTTTATAAAGGTGGCCAAATGGTTCCCTAAATAATTATGGCTAATGTTATGAAAGAAGATACAAAGTCTGTATTCTATTAATTACGCTAATGGGTCAGTAAGATTCTTTTAACAACTTGCTACTCGTCAATAAGTGGTGACCAAAGTAATCAACTTACGTTGGCCAAATAAGTGGTGACCAAAGGAACTTTTGAGTTATCAAAAAGAGCTACATGTTATACAATATCACAGTGAACAAAGAAGACTTTGGTTGCTTTGACTAGAAAATGGTGGAGTTCTAAGACAAGTTATTTCAATCAGCTAAACACAGATTCCTGTGCTATGAAACAAGGTCGTCAAGAACCCGATCAACTATAGTATGCATCAACAAAACCTGAGCCACCATACATGGCCAAGTTCAAACCATAGAATCCAGAGTAGATTAATCTGTTTTTGCTATGTTGGGTGTCTGGGAAATCAGACCAGTCCCAATTTATATTTTTCTAAACACACATCCAAACCTCAGATAGAAATTTATGACATATTTGTTAGATTACAATAGATTTTCCTACAAATAAGACAGCTCCAGTTTGAGCCAAAGACAGAGCTTAGTTCCTTCTAAAAACATATGATAGGACTAAATAGCTTGTTTATGCACAACTCCAATCTATATCTACCCTGTTGACAAACCTTGATGTGTAAGCCTAGGGGTGATCACAACAATAGCAAGTCTACGTAACTACTAAGAACTTGTTAGTAACTGACTAATGCTAGCATGGACGCATACAACCATAAATTGAAACACATACTACAACCATGGTTCAGGAAAGTGGTATGCGGTGTACGGGCAGAGAGGGTACTGCATAGAGTATATGCGGTATGCGGGAGTATATACGGGAGTATATGCGGTTTTGGATTTTTTTATTTCAATAAACTAATTATATATAAAATAATATAGCGAGGTCATAAATTAAAATATATAGAGTAGGCACATACATCTATTTACTTATAAACATATTAATATACGATATGATTATATATGTATATATGTCTATATATAGAATGTGTTTGTAATATATGTACAAATACTAAAATGTAGGTAAATCAATGTACAAATATATGTATAGTGTGTATAAATGTGAATAAATCAAAATGTATATATACATGCACAAATATGTGATTGTATATTTAGGTATATTGTATATGTATCTATACATGTTAATATATCAAAAGGTATTCAAATAAATGTACAAATGGACGTGGAATATTTTTATATGTATTACAATGTATACATATAATTCAATGACTATATATCTCAATTTATATATATAATGAAATGTGTGTATATATATGCATGTATGTACGATATGCATGAACATTAGTTGTGAGATTTTCAGAAAGCGGAGTTTAATCGGCCGCTTAATTGGTCAAGCGGGAGTATATGCGGCCCATGACCGCTTAGTGGACCGATTAGTAATATGCGGTGCGGTAGGGTGACTGAATAGGTATATGCGGGAGTATATGCGTCCGTGCAGACCGATTTCCCGAACAGTGACTACAACTACTTGTTGATAATAAGATAGCCACACATGAGAAGAGGCAGCACATCTACTTGGTCTTGAACTTGGACTTGTTGATCTAGATACCTTCCCTTGCTACACATTCCCCGCCAGACTCCTCCATGGTGCTCAACCGAGTTTTACGGCCCATCTCCTAGTACCCTTCAGTCCCCATTTGCTCCTTCCTTGCCTGACCACATTTCTGTCTTAACTCATGGTAACCTTCCGACCCAAGCTGCTCCTTCCTTGTCTGTCCACCTTTCTGGCCCATCTCCTGGTAACCCTCAGTTCTGAGCTGCTCCTTCTTGGTTTGGACACCCTTATGGCCCAACTCCTGATAGACTTACACCCTAGCTACAACCTTCAGTAAGGTGCTCCTGCTCTTCCATGCTCTTTCCACCCATCACCCCAAGAACTACAATCTCTCCCCGCTTGACCCTCTCCTCAAATTCAGACCTCTATTGTTATCCAAATGCCATGACTATTACTGTAGTGCTACTCAATGATAAGCTACTTCTCCTATTACACAAGTTTGAGTGCACTATTCAGTACTCAACCCAAAAGTAGTAAGCAAACATGTTTCCCCGAAATGCAAATGGAGCTTATAACTACTAATGTCACCAATTCACTAACATATCTACTAAATCAGGATGCAACTTCACTTGAATGTTGCTGCATTGGCTGTTTCTTAAGCATCCTTTTTTACTAGCCAATTCTCAGGCACCACCAAAAGATAGATGGTTTCACCAATTGAAGTAATCAAGTAGAATAAAGTGAGAATGAGTATCATCCTTTACTTCAGATCAGTTGTAGGAAAGAAAAGTGTAGGAGTGGCATATGGATTGAGCATAATATAGACTGAAAAACACATTGAAGGAAGAGACAACCCCAACTGTGAAGGCACGAAATAGCAAAAAAGATATAGGTTTTCCATAGTCAAACTTAGAAATCCACAAAAGTTGTGTAAGAAGCCTGAACCAACAAGATTATAGCTTATTTTAGAAATCAAAGTTCAGCAAGAAATTCTCATAAGGAGAAGTCACATCGAAAAACAAACCAAAGGAAAAACATGATGCCACCTCACTCTGGAACATAATCAAACAACATGTCATGTGGGTAGACATTGCCCCAACAACTAATATTAGTTTGAAGAACAATTCTCCCACCAGACCAGTGGTATTAGTAATGGGAAAGTCTAATCAATTTGGAACAGTATGAATTGCACATATTACACCACCAAGTTCACTACTAAAATTTGATATGAAGCCAATGGCCTTGACAGAACAGATTGTACTGGAAAATGAAACAATATGATCTATTTTATTCATATGTCACAAGAAGAACATAGTATTACAAGTATCAAAAGGTAAATTGCTTATTCTATAATTTCATTCCTACATTCAAATGTAAGCTGTTATCTATTCTCCTAAGATAATACAATCATGACCTTGTCCTCCCTTCTATCAAGACCTAAAATGAACAGTTGTGTCGACCTCATACACAAGGTCAGTGTCTTAAAAGAAAGCATGAATGATATGAGTTGAAACTTGGAAGTTTGTGATATAATATTCCACCAAATCTATTTATTAGTTGAGGGAGATGGTTCATGAGGGTCTGGTTTCAGTGGGCTTCATTGGTTCTTAATGGGTATTTGTTCCTAAATAGAACCCTAAATATATCACATGAATTATTCATCTAGTAATCAACTTGAACTCATAAGATCCATCATAAAGGGTATGGGCCAAGATGGGTCCGCGTGGCTTTGGGTTAGCTAGGTTAGACTGCCATATCTAATATCTTGATTGACATATAATATTTAGTATATATTATGTAGGAGTTTAATTCATATGCTAAAAAGTAAAACCAACTACAACATATGGTACAAGAGACTGTAGGAGATATGTTGCATCTGAAATATGAGGTAGTTTGATTCCCATTAAATGACCAGGTATGTTCCACATTGCTTGTGTGATGAGTGAACCCTTCAACAGGCCTTGCCATATCTAGGTTTGGGCATGGTACTTCTTCACCTAAGGTGGTTGAGCCCTCTAGATACTTATCCCAGCCTTCTTGCTCCACCCAAAAACCCACAAAAGCATTCTAATACCTTCTTGCTCCCCTTCTCTTTCTATAATTGGAACTGGTTGCATAAAAGTTGCACTTGTACGAACTAGTATATATTGTGCTTCTACTAACTGATTGTGATGACAAATCCCAAATATCGGATAAAGACAAATGCGGAGGCGGTCATTAACAGTGGAATTAATAAAAATCACTAAAAATTAAAACCAATTTCAAAAAGATCCATACACAGTAAAACTCTTTTATCAAGAACCAATGTACTTCATTTACATCCTGGTTCATAAGTACATATCTTGTACCATTTCTTCTCGAGGATTACAAGCATCAGCTGCCTTGATAAAACTATACATAGACAACATAAGAACCTCGAGGCATCAAGCCAAAATCTCAGATCGATTCATTAAAGTACTAACTACTAACTCCGAGGACCTGAGAGTATAAAGATGACACATATGACTCTCTATACAAAACATGACAGCCAGTGTCTCCACCTGAGATACCACTGCTGTCCCTATTACTGCTGCTACTCTTCCCCTACTGTAGGGTTTCTGCCTCTTCTTCTACGTTTACCTAAAAAGTTAGATTCTACGGAGGGTGAGACAATTGAAAATTGTCCCAACGAGAGATATAACTCTCCGCCAGAAATATTATTACTATAGTTTAATAGAATAAAACTGAGCAGCAGAATCATATATTTTTAACAGTAGATAAATCAACATCTAAACAGATTAGGGAAATATTCTTATTTCAATCATTTCAGCTATAACTTGATAAAGCAACATGTTACTTATACAATAAGGAATTGAAGAACATATATAACATATATCTGTCTAAGATATGCTAAGCAAAGTAACATCAACCAGTGATTCTCATATTTCAACTTTAAACAAATATGCTACATGACTGATTACATTTTAGAATCATACTTAATCCCTGAGGAGATGAGCTATACCGCTCATACTCCAACTGACCATTGCGAAGTCAAAATTGGTACCATACATAGATCAAGGAAGAGCCAGATTCTCATGACCTCATCCTCCTCAGTCAGTGTGAGGAAAAAAATACAGGACATATGGTGTCTCTGCTAAATAGCTTTCCAGGGTATACTGGAAACTTTGCTATAGAGTTACAGTGGAGGTTGTACTCTCTTCGCAATCGAGAGCTTTCATGATTATCTCACATCAATCCGGCATTAATATTATCGGGAGATTCATGATACATCCATCCCGGTATCGAGAGATTAGTGATACATCCATCCTGGTATATATACTGAAGGATTGAGAGATTTAATATTTATCTCACATCAATTCCTCCATTAGGGCGTAAGCATATTTGTGCCCATAACCCCCACATACTCAACAGTATGCCCTTAAGGAGATCCCGTAGGAAAACCTATTTCACCATCACCAAACTACTGACGATGATGGATCTATGATAAGGGATCTACATGATAAGATTTCACTTGATTAATTAAGTACCTTACCATATTCTTTTAGCATCATTCAGGTTTTCAAACATAAATTATTATAACAAATGCTACAAAGAATAAGCAATACTTCTATCAAGTACTTTTTAAAGCTTTATAAAACATTGGGATCTCAATCCCTTGTCACATAAGGGGCATTCTCATCCCTTAACATCTCATCATCATGATTATGAAATATGGGTATTCAACCCTCAGTTCATTAAAGAACATTTGTTACCACTTATCAGGTAACTAATACCATCAGGTAATCTGACCAAGGTAAACATGATACTTGTAATACAGGCATCTCACATGGCTCTTAAAGCCCATTAATTTCTTGTTACCTCTTACTAGGAAACACATCATATTATGGTTCACAAGGTCCATAAAACAATTTCAATAATAAATCATCATAGCTCATACCTGGCTATGTTCAACATCTCATGATACCTGCAGGATTAGTACTCATGATAACAGTTATATCAATTACATATCAGCACTATGCAATGTAATGGTAGCTTCACTATTCACTCATTAGGGTTAGGATTTCCCAAATTCATGTCAACTAGGGATAATCATCCCATTACCCACAATTAGGGTTATGGTTTATCATCATATTTCCCAACATTAGGGTTTCACGCATTATAATCCAAAATTAGGATTTCACATACCTTCACCCTATATTAGGGTAGGATTTCATATAGCATTACATAGAATCACCCTGGATTAGAGTTTTACATCACATCACTGCATTAGGGTTTCACATGACATCACCCTTAATTAGGGTTTCACATGAAATCACCCTTAATTAGGGTTTCACACATCATTATCTTTAATTAAGGTTCCTTATAATTTTTTCCCAAATTAGGGTTTCATGTAACTTTACCCGAAATTAGGGTTTCATGAAGCATCCTCTTTAATTAGGGTTTTTCATTAAATTACCCTGAATCGGGATTTCTCATATCATTACTCTAGAATAGGGTTACATCATTACCCTAGATTAGGGTTACACCTAGCATTGCCCTAAATTAGGGTTATGGCTCATCAATCTTCTCAATTAGGGTTTCATGATCTCTTTATCAAGGATCATACCCTAACTACATATTTTACTCATGTTGGAAGTGTTGAGGCTTAACCACTACATCATTATCATACATGTACGGATTCCTCTCTCTCTCATCCTCTCTTAGGATGTTAATTACGTCAAACTCAATTAGAATAGGTCAACCATTCATTCAAGTGCATATATTTAGGGTTAACATAGTATATTGAGGCATTGCTTCCACAAGCATCAAAGGTTAACCCTTCTAAGGATACTAATCACCCTAGTACCTTAAAGGTACCACCATTGTAATTATCTTTGATAAACATCATTAACAATCATAGGGTTTAAAAGTACTTATATGGTTTGAGGTAATTAGACCTTCAAACGATCTTGAGTTAATAGACCTTCAAACGGTCTTGAAGTATTAGACCTTCAAACGGTCTTGAGGTACTAGACCTTCAAACGGTCTTGAAGTATTTTGACCTTCAAATGGTCTTAAGACAATTAGACCATCAAGCGGTCTTGGTCTCAAAGTCCCTAAACGGTTTGAGACTGTTTGAATTAAATAATTAACTTCAAATGGTTTGAAACTGCATGAGCAACTCATCACTGAAACTGAATAAACATCAATTGGTTTGAGACCATTTTCTCTCCAAACGGTATGAATATCGTTTGATCCCAAATGGTCTCAAGACCATTTGGACTCAAACGGCCTCAAGACCGTTTGGTCCAAACCACCTTAAAACCGAATGGACCAATTAGGGTTTCCTCTAATCAATCAATTGGTTTTAGGGGTTGCTCTATTGAATCACACATTAATTGGACCATTGAAGGTACATCAAATTACAGCCCTTGGATCTCCCATCATCCATCACAATCCTTGACCTCCAAACGGTCTTGAGACCGTTTGCCTCCAAATGGTCTTGAGACCGCTTGGACCATCAACCAAGAAATTGATCCAATTCAATTAGGATTTCTTCAATCAATCGGTTAGGGTTTGTAATCAATGGATCATCCATTCTGGAATCCATTATAATTAAATCAATTTGAGCCATTGGATCTTCATCATTCACATCAGCAATTAACCCCAAATGGTTTTGAAGTTCAATTTACCCATTCGATTTTGGGATCCATTACCCATTTGATTTTGAACTCAATTATCCATTCGATCTTGAAGTCAACTACCCATTCGATCTTGAACTCAATTACCCATTCGTTTTTGAAGTAAATTACCCATTAGGTCTTGGGTTCAATTACCAATTCAGTGTTGAACTCAATTACCCATTCGGTCTTGGGTTCAATCACCCATTCGGTTTTGAAACTGAATCAACTCAATCAGTTTTGAAACCAAATCAACTCAATCGGTTTTGAAACCGAATCAACTCAATCGGTTTTGAAACCGAATTAGCTCAATCGGTCTTGAAAACCATTTGCCCATTCCTATGTTGAGGTGTATGCTTAAGATGACATCATCATCTTCAATCTTCAAACCTTCGAAATCAATTGTGATTCTTATGGTGATCTCAACAACTAATCAAAAGGAAATCGAGAAAGAAGAAAGGTTCAACATATGATGAATAAATTGCAAGCAATAATGACATTTAAGGGTTCAACTTATATAACCTGCCTTCAAAGTTGAATCCAAGCTTCAAGATTCACATCCTTGATGGTGAATGAAGCTTTCTCAACTTCCCAAGGTCCGTTCTCAAGTCTTTGAGTGAAATGAATGTCTAAGGTTGAAGTTTGAATGAAGAAAAGGAGAAATTAAGCATTGAATTTTGATTTCCACCATGAAATTAAGGTTGAAGATGACTATGGAGCTTACCTACAGGTTGGGGCACGTCCTCCTGTTGCTCCTAAGATCCCTTGTGCATGACCAAAGCAAGGAAAGAAAGAAGGGTCGAAAAGAGTCTTTCATGTGGGTGAAAAATGGTATATTTGTAAAGGAATTTCATGAGAGAGAAAGTGATAATTAATTCCTTCAACTCCCAAATTGGTGCCACATACTCCCCTCAATCCCTTTCATACAAAGCCATTTCCCTCACCTTGTAATTCCTCTTCATTATCCATGAATTAAAGAAAACAAATTAAGCACCTTAATAAATATAATAATAATATCCAAAATTGAGTGGATATTACTTTTTCTTTAACTAATGTGAGTGGACTCTCGACTCACTTTAGATATTTTGTTTCCTTTATAAGTCACAAGGACGTCCATACTTATTGAAATTCAACCATCCATTTTTGGTTGAAGGGCACTTCCATTAATATATTTATTTTTGCATTTAAATTGAATTAGGGTTTCAATTATGCTCAAATCTTGATTATTTTAATATCAAGATTCTCTCTCCTCCAAAGAGATTCAAATGAGATGCCCGTATGATTTTTTGGTCTCTAATTGATACCAAGAAATATTAGGGACTCTCTAGAAGTGGTATTTTGCATATTGAACCGTAGGGTTTGGGTAAATTGCACATTACACCAAAACTAGGTTTTAATGCACAAACATTGCTTAATAAGCTCTTTCTTGGTGCTCAGGCTGCCAAAAGACATACCTCTGCATCATAATCATTCTTATGATGCCTCAAAACTTGAGGAACATTTATCATGTAACATTTGCAAGTTGACCCCTCATCTTGGGTATTTTGCACATTAGTCCAAAATAAGCAAAACATTGTGTTCAACATTATTAAAAAAGGACTAAAATTGAAACAGAAGTTCCTCTTGAACCTTAAATACTTTTTAAAAGATAAGAGAGAGCACATAATTAACTTTATTAAGCAAAACATCTAGGTTTAAAGCATAACCCAGGTCAGGGATGTTACAAATTATCCATCCCTAACAGGGATTTTATCCCCGAAATCATCAAGAGAAAAGAGAAGGGTACTTCCTCCTCATATCTTCCTCTAGCTCCCATGTAGCTTCTTCAATGCCACGATGATGCCAGAGAACTTTCACAAGACATATGTCTTTCTTTGTCAGCTTTTTAATTCTTTTATCAAGGATCATCACAGGTCCTTCAACATATGATATATCATCATTTAATTCTACCTCCACAGGTTGCAAAACTAAATCTATGTCAGGATGACACTTTCTCAGCATGGAGATATGGAACACCGAATGCAACTTATGCAGCTCAGGTGGCAATTGTAGCTTATAGGCTACCTTTCCAATCCGTTCAATGATTGGATAAGGCCCCATAAATCTAGGAGCTAACTTTCCCTTCTTTCCAAATCTAAGGACACCTTTCCAAGGTGAGACCTTGAGGTATACTCTATCTCCAACTTGGAATTCTAAAGGTCTTCGCCGTTTTTCGGCGTACGACTTCTGTCTATTGTATGCAGTCTTTAATTGTTATTGTATTACTTTAATCTTCTCAGTTGTCTACTGTACAAGCTCAGGACCCAAAAGTTGATATTCTCCTATTTCATACCAAAATAAAGGAAATCTACAACGTCTACCATATAATGCTTCATATGGTGCCATATCAATACTGTGCTGATAGCTATTATTGTAGGAAATTCTATCAAGCTCAGGTGTAGATCCCAACTTCCTACAAACTGAAAGTTTGTATGGTCCTCTCAGATTTCCCATCTGTCTGTGGGTGAAAGGCAGTACTAAACCTTAACTGCGTACCCAAAGCTTTATGTAGTCATTCCCAAAAATGACTCATAAACTGGGAACCTCTATCAGAAACAATAGTAACTGGCACCCCGTGCAACTGCACTATCTCATCTATATATATCTGTGCAAGCTTCTCAGCAGTGTAGGTTGTTTTGACAGGAAGGAAATGTGCTGTCTTAGTTAACCTATCAACTGTCACCCATATGGAATCATGACCTTTGGTTCTTCTAGGCAAACCAACCACAACGTCCATGGTCACATGATCCCATTTCCACTGCGGTATAGGAAAAGGTTGCATTGTTCCTGTGGGTTTTTGATGTTCAGCTTTAACCTACTGACACACCAGACACTGCATAACAAACTCAGCTACATCCTTCTTCAGACCTGGCCACCAATACATATCCTTCAAGTTATGATACATTTTGG
This sequence comes from Alisma plantago-aquatica, assembly GCA_963693085.1. Taxonomy (NCBI): domain Eukaryota; kingdom Viridiplantae; phylum Streptophyta; class Magnoliopsida; order Alismatales; family Alismataceae; genus Alisma; species Alisma plantago-aquatica. The sequence goes on along the minus strand of OY856412.1, from coordinate 70,231,810 downwards.
TGCTCCCTGGATGCATTGCATACATCGAAGATTGAGCTTCCTCCAAGACTAACTTCCTTAAGTCATTAGCATCAGGTACTACCATTGTACCATAGTAACAGACTACCTGATCCTCTGACTCATGAAAGCCATCCCATTTCTCACTGCCATACTCTGACCTGATCTTTTGAACCACATTATCAGCTTACTATGCTTCTTTAATCTCCTATCTCAGAGTAGGTTTCACTTGCATCTCAGCTAATAGCCCGGCTAACAATGATACCTTAAGTTGTACATTGTTTTGTCTCAAGGAGATAAGCATATCTCTTTTAAAGCACACTAAGGAGTTCAAATGTGCTTTATCTAAGGCTGGTGATGATGATTTCCTACTTCATGCATCAGCCACTACATTAGCCTTCCCTGGATGATAATCAGTTGTACAATCATAGTCCTTGATTAATTCCATCCAACGACGTTGTCTCATGTTCAACTCCTGTTGTGAAAAGATATATTTTAGATTCTTATGGTCTGTGAAAAACTAGAATGTTTCTCCATAGAGATAATGTCTCCAGATCTTCAAAAGATGGACCACAACAACTAGATCTAGATCATGTGTCAGATAATTCTCTTCATGTTTCTTAAGCTATCGAGAGGCGAAAGAAATCACTTGATTATCCTGCATCAACACACATCCTAGACCATTTTTAGATGCATCATAGAAAACTATGTACCCCTTTCCTTTCTCAGGTAACACCAACACAGGTGCACTTGTTAACCTTTCTTTCAATAGCTGGAAAGAACGTTGACACTTGTCATTCCAGACAAAAGGAACCTCCTTCCTGGTCAACTTGGTTAGGGGTAAAGCTATAGAACTAAAGTTCTTATTGAACCTCATGTAATATCATGCCAGTATTAGGAAACTGCGTATCTCCGTTGGTGTCTTTGGCTGTTCCCATTGTAGGATAGATTCTACCTTCTTAGGATCAACACGGATACCTGAGGCAGATATTACATGTCCTAGAAAAGAAACTTTTGGTAACCAAAACTCGCATTTTCTAAACTTAGCATACATCTTATGCTCTCTTAGCAAAGTTAAAGCGTGACAGAGGTGCTGCTCATGTTGTTGAGCATCTCTACTATATATCAAGATGTCATCTATGAAAAATACTATGAGCTGATCAAGAAAAGGTCAAAAGATTCTATTCATGAGTTCCATGAATGCAGCTGGTGCATTAGTTAGTCCAAATGACATAACTATGAACTCATAGTGACCATACCTTGTCCTAAAGGCAGACTTAGGTATGTCACTCTCCTTGATACACAACTGATGATATCCAGACCTTAGATCTATCTTAGAGAAGATAGTTGCACCACACAACTGATCAAACAGGTCATAAATCCTTGGCAGAGGATACTTATTCTTTATGGTTACTTTATTCAACTATCTGTAATCAATGCATAATCACATCAATCCGTCCTTCTTCTTAACAAAGAGAACTAGAGCACCCCATGGTGAAGCACCCGGTCGGATAAAACCTTTCTCAAGAAACTCCTGTTATTGTTTCTTGAGTTCTTCCATCTCCGCAGGTGCCATTCTATACAGTGTTTGTGCTATTGGTTTTGTGCCCGAGATTAGATTAATCTCAAAATCAATCTCTCAGGGAGGAGGTACACCTGGAAGTTCCTCAGGGAACACATCTTCAAACTCACTAACTATCGAAACTTCAGAAAGATTAGGGCTCTCCATTGTGGTGTCTACCACATGTGCCAAGAATGCAAACCATCCTTGTCTCATCAGCTTCTCAGCTACCATAGATGATACAAGACAGGTTGGAAGAATATTTCTATCTCCCTGAAAGATCCATGTGTCACCATCATCTGTGAACACAGCTTGCTTGGAATCACAATCCAAGACAACCTTATACTTTTCTAAGGTGTCCATCCCAAGAATTATATCAAACCCATGCATTTCAAGTGGTATAAGATCCACTTGAATGTGATGTTCAGAAAAGGAAAGAATGAAGGGAGAACACATCACCCACAACACTACAGATCCCATTAGAGGGGTTTCTAACAACAGACTGACTGCTCTATGACTAACAATCATATTGCAGTCAAGGATCACTCTTCTAGTGATAAAGTTTTATGTAGCACCCAGATCAATTAAAACAGTTATGAAGTAGGATGAAGACATATCAGAATGAAATAGTTCCATCTGACCTGTCACAAATCGAGGATTGACTACTGCTTCGAGTTGATTCATCACATAGAATCTCGTCGTTGCTTGCTGTTGACCCTGTGCTCAATTGTTGGGTGCCGACGAACCATCTTGGGATGCTTGTCCACGTCCTCGAGTGCCACTCAAAAACGGTCGCCTCTGAGAGCCTTGCTGACTCTGCCTCTGAGGTTGAGTCACAGTTGCATCCCTAACTCGACAATCTTTCATCAAATGCCCCATCTTTCTGCATATAAAACAACCTCTGGTCTCCCTCTATGGCCTGGGTGGTCCTGTTACTGACATTGAGGCTGAGCTGTGGGCTCCCTCAGGCGGTAAACTACGGCCTCTACCCCTACTCGACGTCCATTGCATCTGGGTATTGAATCTTGGTGGTGCCATTGGTGCAAAAAATCTCAATTTCTTAAAACCTTCGGACCTTTGTCCTTGAAATTGAGTAAACACCTTCTTACTCTTAGTCTGACGCTTCTTAGTCACATACCTTTCTATCCGTCTGACTGACTCCATGAATGTGGTGAACCTTTCCCTGTTCTCTAAATCAGACACAAGAGTGGTCAATTCAGCGTTCAACCCCTTCTCAAAACACTGAATTCTTTCATCATCATCAGCTGCCATATGCGGACATAACCGTAAAAGCTCCATGAACTTAGCTTCATATTCGCTAATGTTCATTGGTCCTTGCCTTAACCTCTCAAACTGAGAGATCTTCTCATCTAGAAACGTCTTGGGAAAGTATCTACTGAAGAATTCTCATCAGAATACTTCCCATCCGATCTCAACACCTAGCCTCTTGCCCTCTTCTATTGTCCACCAATGGCCAACACTCCCTTTTAAAAGGTATATTGCATGCCTCACCTTCTCTAGTTCAGGGATACTGATGATTCTGAAAGCCTTCTCCAACACAGTCAGCCACATATCTGCATCTACTGGGTCAGCTGTACCAGCATAATCTGTGGCTCCAACCCGGTGAAGTCGTTCAAAAGTCTTTCCAGCTCCTTATCCTTCATGGTGAGATGATGTCCTAGGTGCAAGTGGTGGCATCCTATCCACCATATGCATAATGATTGCCATGAACTGCCCAAACAGATCATGGAAAGCTGGATTTTCCAGTGCAACTTGGTTAACTGGGGATGTTTGGGTTCTGGTTCCTCCCTATCCTGATCCCTTGCACCTCTTCCAGGTGCAGCAACACTGCTCTCAACAGCATGTTCTTTGTGTGATCTAGATATCTTTAAGTTCTTCTTCTCCTCCTATATGAGCAGAAGACACTATCAGATAACTGGAAGACACTAGAATAGACTCTACAACTGTAATCCTATGTCTCTGTAGACTCATCGAACCTAGAGCTATGATACCACTAATTGTGATGACAAATCCCAAATATCAGATAAAGACAAATGTGGAAGCGATCATTAACAACAGAATTAATGAAAATCACTAAAAATTAAATCCATTTAAAAAAAGATCCATACACATGAAAACTCTTTTATCAAGAACCAATGTACTTTATTTACATCCTGATTCATAAATATATATCATGTATCATTTCTTCTCGAGGATTACAAGCATCAGCTGCCTTGATAAAACTATACATAGACAACATAAGAACCTCAAGGCATCAAGACAAAATCTCAGATTGATTCATTAAAGTACTAACTACTAACTCTGAGGACCTGAGAGTGCAGAGACAACATATAGGACTCTCTATACAAAACATGACAGTTAGTGTCTCCACCTAAGATATCATTGTTGTCCCTGTTGTTGCTGCTGCTCTTCCCCTGCTGTAGGGTTTCTGCCTCTTCTTCTATGTTTACATAAAAAGTTGGATTCCACGAGGGTGAGAATTGAAAATTGACGCAATGAGAGATATAACTCTCTGCTAGAAATATTATTACTGTAGTTTAATAGAATAACACTGAGCAGAAAAATCATATATTTTTAACAGCAGATAAATCAACCTCTAAACAGATTAGGGCAATATTCTTATTTCAATCATTTCATCTATAATTGATAAAGCAACATGTTACTTATCCAATAAGGAATTGAAGAACATATATAACATTTGTCTATCTAAGATATGCTAAGCAAAGTAACATCAACCAGTGATTCTCATATTTCAACTTTAAGCAAATATGCTACACGGTTGATTACATTTTACAATCATATTTAAGCCCTGAGGAGATGAGGTATACCGCTCATACTCCAACTGACCATTGCGAAGTCAAAATCGGTACCATACATAGTTCAAGGAAGAGACGGATTCCCATGACCTCATCCTCCTCAGTCAGTGTGAGGACAAAAATGCAGGACATCTGGTGTCTCTGCTAAATAGCTTTCCAGGGCATACTGGCAACTTTTCTATAGAGTTACAGTGGCGACTTTACTCTCTTCACAATCGAGAGATTTCATGATTATCTCACATCGATCCGACATTAACATTATCGAGAGATTCGTGATACATCAATCCCAGTATCACAAGATTAGTGATACATCCATCCTGTCATATATAATGAAGGATTGAGAGATTTAATATTTATCTCACATCAATTCCTCCATTAGGGCGTAAGGATATTTGCGCCCATAACCCCCACATACTCAACAATATGCCCTCCAAGAGATCCAGTAGGAAAACTTGTTTCACCATCACCAAACTACTGACGATGATGGATCTATGGCCATGGCTCTACATGATAAGCTTTCACTTGATTAATTAAGTACATTACCATATTCTTTTAGCATCAGTCAGGTTTTCAAACATAAATTATTATAACAAATGCTACAAAGAATGAGTAATACTTCTATCAAGTACTTTTTAAAGCTTTATAAAACATTGGGATCTCAATCCCTTATCACATTAGGGGCATTCTCATCCCTTAACATCTCATCATCATGATTATGAAATATGGGTATTCAACCCTCAGTTCATTAAAGAACATTTGTTACCACTTATCAGGTAACTAATACCATCGGGTCATATGACCAAGGTAAACATGATACTTGCAATACAGGCATCTCACATGGCTCTTAAATCCCATTAACTTCTTGTTACCTCTCACTAGGCAACATAACATATTATGGTTCATAAGGCCCATAAAACAATTTCAATAATAAAGCATCATAGCTCATACCTGGCTATGTTCAACATCTCATGATACCTACATGATTAGTACTTATGATAATAGTTATATCAATTACATATCAGCACTATGCAATGTAATGGTAGCTGCACTATTCACTCATTAGGGTTAGGGTTTTCCAAATTCATGTCAACTAGGGATACTCATTCCATTACCCAAAATCAGGGTTATGGTTTATCATCATATTTCCCAACATTAGGGTTTCACACATTATAATCCAAAATTAGGATTTCACATACCTTCACCCTATATTAGGGTAGGATTTCATATAGCATTACATAGCATCAACATGGATTAGATTTTCACATCACATCACTGTATTAGGGTTTCACATGACATCACCCTTAATTAGGGTTTCACACGTCATCACCCTTAATTAGGGTTTCACATATCATTATCAATTAAGGTTCATTATAACTTTTTCCCAAATTAGGGTTTCATGTTACTTTACTCGAAATTAGGGTTTCATGAAGCATCCTCTTTAATTAGGGTTTTTCATTAAATTACCCTGGATTGGGATTTATCATATCATTACTCTAGAATAGGGTTACATCATTACCCTAGATTAGGGTTACACCTAGGATTGCCCTAAATTAGGGTTATGACTCATCAACCTTCTCAATTAGGGTTTCATGATCTCTTTATCAAGGATCATACCCTAACTACATATTTTACTCATGTTGAAAGTGTTGAGGATTAACCACTACATGATTATCATACATGTATGGATTCCTCTCTCTCTCATCATCTCTTAGGATGTTAATTACTTCAAACTCAATTAGATTAGGTCAACCCTTCATTCAAGTGCATATATTTAGGGTTAACATAGTATATTGAGGCATTGCTTCCATAAGCATCAAAGGTTAACCCTTCTAAGGATACTAATCACCCTAGTACCTTAAAGGTAGCACCATTGTAATTATCTTTGATAAACATAATTAACAATCATAGGGTTTAATAGTACTTATATGGTTTGAGTCAAATGGACCTTCAAACGATCTTGAGGTACTAGACCTTCAAACGGTCTTGAAGTATTTTGACCTTCAAATGGTCTTAAGATAGTTAGACCATCAAACAATCTTGGTCTCAAAGTCCCTAAATGGTTTGAGACCGTTTGAATTAAATAATTAACTTCAAATGGTTTGAAACCGCATGAGCAACTCATCATCGAAACCGAATAAACATCAATCAGTTTGAGACCGTTTCCTCTCCACATGGTCTGAAGACCGTTTGATCCCAAATGGTCTCAAGACCATTTGGACTCAAATGGTCTGAAGATCGTTTGGTCCAAACTACCTTGAAACCGAATGGACCAATTAGGGTTTCCTCCAATCAATCAATCAATTGGTTTTAGGGTTTGCTCTATTGAATCACACATTAATTGAACCATTGAAAGTACATCAAATTACAGCCCTTGGATTTCCCATAATCCATCACAATCCTTGACCTCCAAATGGTCTTGAGAGTGTTTGGTCTCAAATGGTCTTGAGACCGTTTGGACCATAAACCAAGAAATTGATCCAATTCAATTAGGATTTCTTCAATCAATTGATTAGGGTTTGTAATCAATGGATCATCAATTCTGGAATCCATTATAATTAAATCAAATTGAGACATTGGATCTTCATCATTCACATCAGCAATTAACCCCAAATGGTTTTGAAGTTCAATTTACCCATTCGATCTTGAGATCCATTACCCATTTGATTTTGAACTCAATTATCCATTCGATCTTGAAGTCAACTACCCATTCAATCTTGAACTCAATTACCCATTCGGTTTTGAAGTAAATTACCCATTCGGTCTTGGGTTCAATTACCCATTCGGTCTTGAACTCAATTACCCATTCGGTCTTAGGTTCAATCACCCACTCATTTTTGAAACTGAATCAACTCAATCGGTTTTGAAACCGAATCAACTCAATCAGTTTTGAAACTGAATCAACTCAATCGGTTTTGAAACTGAATTAGCTCAATCGCTTTTGAAAACCGTTTGCCCATTCCTATGTTGAGGTGTGTGCTTAAGATGACATCATCATCTTCAAGCTTCAAACCTTCAAAATTAATTGTTATTCTTATGGTGATCTCAACAACTAATGACAAGGAAATCGAGAAAGAAGAAAGGTTCAAGATGTGATGAATAAATTGCAAGTAATAATGACATTTATGGGTTCAAGTTATATAACCCGCCTTCAAATTTGAATCCAAGCTTCAAGCTTCACGTCCTTGATGGTGAATGAAGCTTTCTCAACTGTCCAAGGTCCGTTCTCAAGTCTTTGAGTGAAATGAATGGCTAAGGTTGAATATTGAATGAAGAAAAGGAGAAATTAAGCATTGAATTTTGATTTCCACCATGAAATTAAGGTTGAAGATGACTATGGAGCTTACCTATAGGTTGGCGCATGTCCTCCTGTTTCTCCTAAGCTCCCTTGTGCATGACCAAAACAAGGAAAGAAAGAAGGGTCAAAAAGAGTCTTTCATGTGGGTGAAAATTCTGATATATGTAAAGGAATTTCATGAGAGAGAAAGTGATAATTAATTCCTTCAACTCCCAAATTGGTGCCACATACTCCCCTCAATACCTTGCATCCGAAGCCATCTCTCTCACCTTGTAATTCCTCTTCATTATCCATGAATTAAAGAAAACAAATTAAGCACCTTAATCAATATAATAATAATATCTAAAATTGAGTTGATATTACTTTTTCTTTAACTAATGTGAGTGGATTCTCCACTCTCTTTAGATATTTCGTTGCTTTTACAAGGAACAAGGGCGTCCATACTTATGGAAATTCAACCATCCATTTTTGGTTGAAGGGAACTTCCATTAATATATTTATTTTTGCATTTAAATTGAATTAGGGTTTCAATTATGCTTAAATCTTGATTATTTTAATATCAAGATTCTCTCTCCTCCAAGGAGATTCAAATGAGATGCCCCTCTAATTTTATGGTCTATAATTTATGCCAAGAAATATTAGGGATTCTCTAGAAGTGTTATTTTTCATATTGAACCCTAGGTTTTGGGTAAATTGCATATTACACTAAAACTAGGTTTTAATGCACAAACATTTCTTAACAAGCTCTTTCTTGGTGCTCAGGCTGCCACAAGCCATACCTCTGCATCATTATCATTCTTATGATGTTTAACCACTTGAGGAACATTTATCATGTAACATTTGCAAGTTAACCCCTCAACTTGGGTATTTTGCACATTAGTCCAAAACAGGCAAAATATTGTGTTCAACATTATTCAAAAAGGACTAAAATTGAAACATAAGTTCCTCTTAAAACTTAATTACTTTTCAAAAGATAAGAAAAAGAACATAATTAACTTTATTAAGTAAAACATCTAGGGTTAAAGCATAACTCAGGTCAGGGATGTTACACTGATGGCATCAAACAAAGACTTTTTCCTTCAATTACAATTGAAATCGTGTACTTGAACAATGTTTGGAATTGGCTTCATAAAATGAATTTACTAAATGAGTAAAGAACATCTAAAATGAAATATAAGTTATGTAGTAGTTGGGAACAACAAAAAAACAATCCTGACCCTGCTCCCATTTCCAATTTGGTCTATATTGGAAGATAGGAAGTCCATTTTTTTTCTTCTGGAAAAGGGTTCATTTTACACAGGCCTTGCCACATCTAGGTCTAGGAAGGGTCCTTCTTTGCCTGATCTAGCTGATACCACTATTCTAGAAGCTCATTCCAACACTCCTACTACACCCACAAACCCACAAAAGCATGTTATCCATCTCCCATGCCTCTCTTATTATCGTTTCCCCTTGCATCCTTGTGGGTAGATCAAACATTCATGCTGCCTGAAATAGTTATTAACATGGCATTTGTTGGAGTTTCAATTGAGATATAAGGGATGCTCAGGTCTCTCTGATCTCTAATGTTGTCAAACAACACAAAATTTACTGCAATGCAAAACATGTTGATTCTTTATGAATGTCATTATCTAACATAGAGTCTGAAAACTTTTCAGGGTCACCAATTGAAGAATATCTTTCATAATTAACAACTAATGGTTGAATGACTAAATATGTCACAATAGCCTCAAAACTCATACCATCCCTCATATTCCACCCACAAACCCACAAAAGCATGCGTATACCTTCCTGCTCACCTTCCTCTCTTGCTATAGTTGAAGAATGTTTGGAACTGACTGCATAGAATTTGCACTTCTAATAACTAGTATAAGTTGACCTTCTACTAACTGATGGCATCAAGTAGAGGTTGTACAAAATATTTTTTTTAATTTTAATTGAAATCTTGTACTTTGATAATGGTTTATTTTATTGATTCAATAAGTCAAAGAGGAATGTGACAATGTTTATTCCAATTCCTTAGATGACACTAAGATGGATTTTAAAAAAGATGCAATGGTCTGGCTAGAATAGAGTTTACTAGAAAATTAAACCATGTGATCTATTGTATTCATATATCCTAAGAAGAATAGAGTATTATAAGTATGAAAATGTAAATTGCTTATTCTATAATTTTGTGCCTACATACACATGTAAGTTGTTATCTATTATCCAAAGATGATGCAATGGTGACCTTGTCCTCCCTTCTAGCAAGACCTAAAATGCACAGTTGTGCCAACCTCATATGCAAGGTCAGTGTCTTAAAAGAAAGCATGAATGATACGAATTGAAACTTGGAAGTTTGTGAAATAATATTCCACGAAATCTATTTATTAGTCGATGGAAATGATTCATGAGGGAATGGTTTTAGTAGGCCTCATTGGTTCTTAATGGGTATTTGTTCCTAAATAGAACCCCAAATATATCACATGAATTATGCATCCAGTAATTAACTTGAACCTATAAGATCCATCATAATGGGTATGAGCCAAGATGGGTCAGTGTGGGTTTGGGTTAGCTAGGTTAGACTGCCAAATCTAATATCTTGATTGACATATAATATTTAGTATATATTAGGGAGGAGGTTAATTGATATGTTAAAAAGTAAAACCAACTACAACATATGGTACAAGACACCCTATAAGATATGTTGCATCTAAAATCTAAGGCAGTTTGATTCCCATTAAGCGACCGGGTATGTGCCACATTGCTTGCGTGATGAGTGCACCCTACAACATGCTTGCCACATATAGGTTTGGGCATGGTCCTTCTTTGCCTAAGGTGGTTGAGACCACTAGCCTATCTGCTCATCCAACCCTCTTGCTCCACCCACAAACCCAAAAAAGCATTATAATACCTTCTTGCTCCCCTGCCTCTCTTGATATAATTGAATTATGTTTGGAACTAGTTTCATAATAGTTACACTTGTACGAACTAGTATATATTACGCTTCTACTAAATGATGGCATCAAACAGACTTTTTCCTTCAATTTCAATTGAAGTCTTGTACTTGAACAATGTTTGGAAATGGATACATAAAATGAATTTACTAAATGAATAAAGAACATCTAAAATGAAATATAAGTTATGTAGTAGTTGTGAACAACAAAGAAGCAATCCTGACCCTTCTCGCATTTTCAATTTGGTCTATATTGGAAGATAGGAAGTCCATTTTTTTCTCTGGAAAAGGGTTCATCCTACAATAGGCCTTGCTACATCTAGGTCTAGGTCGGGTCCTTCTTTGCCTGAGCTAGCTGATTCCACTATCCTAGAAGCTCATTCTAACACTCCTACTTCACCCACAAACCCATAAAAGCATGTTGTACATCTCCCTTGACTCTCTTATTATCCTTTTCCCTTGCATCCCTGTGGGTAGACCCGCCATTCATGCTGCCCAAAATAATTATTAACATGGCCTTTTTTGGAGTTTCAATTGAGATATAAGGGATTCTCAGGTCTCTCTGATCTCTAATGTTGTCAACAACACAACATTTACTGCAATGCAGAAAATGTTGATTCTTTATAAATGTCATTATCTAACATAGAGTCTGAAAACTTTTCAGGGCCATCAATGGAAGATTATCTTTTATAATTAACAACTAATGGTTGAATTTCTCTTAATATGTCACAATATCCTTGTAGCTCATACCATCACTCATACTCCACCCACAAACCCAAAAAAGCATGCCTATACCTTCCTGCTCTCTTGCCTCTCTTGCTGTAGGTGAATAATGTTTGGAACTGGCTGCATAGAATTTGCACTTCTAATAACTAGTATAAGTTGAGATTCTAATAAGTGATGGCATCAAATAGAGGTTGTATGAAAATATTCATATTTAATTTCATGTAAGGTAATAACTAGATACTAACATTTTCAACAGTAGAAAACTTAAAACAAAAGCAAGCACAAAATGATATAACAACACTTACTTCTTTGTTCTGGAAGTTTCTTCCACTATCATCCCTCTCAATTGGATCACGAAAAACAATTCCATTCCTAGCAAGTGTATAAGCCATCTGATTAAATTGGGATTTCAAACTAGCACATTCATTCTTTAAGTGTTTGTTCTCTTTCTGTATGGATGCAAGTTGATCAGTAACATCCATGGAATCACTTGTTGAAACTGACTTCCTCAAATCAGCCTTCAGCTCAAAGACTTTACTCCTAGATACTCCATGCCCATAACCAATGACACATTAAGTAGGGTTTGCCTCATCGTACATGAGCTCATTAAATACCTCATCTTCTATTGTAATTTTCAGCAGTTCATGCTTCTCAACAAGGCATTCATCTACCAATTTTTCAGTAGTTTCATGTATAAAATTTGTCAACATGTCTAATAATTTAATAAACCAACTAAAATATAAGCACTCATATATTATTGTCTAGCTAAAATGAAATATATTATCATACCATAAAGTCTTGTGTGTTTGTATTATCAACGTAACTTCCATCCTTCCTTACATGAGTGATCCTCCATAATTCCAAGATGCTAGGTTCCCTGCTTTCTTTTACTTCTTATGAATAAGACAATAGATGTTGAAGATAACTCAAATAAATATCTTTAGATAATTACATAGTGCCATCCCATAATATGATATCTTGCAAACTCATATTTCTTTTATGCAAACCTTTTTGACCCAGTTGTGTGACAATGAGCCTTTTGAGACTGAGATCTCTTTCCTATGGAGGCAAGTTTCTACACATCATATAAGTTTGTAAGTCCAATTATTGAAATCCATGTAGTGAATAATCCTTTTCAATTAACAGTTAATCCTACCTTTCCTGTAGGAGAAAACCAATAGCTAACCAGGTGGATCCATTGTTCTTTAATAATATTATCTAGAACATTTCTTGCTATTTGTTTCTCTATCTTGCTTGGGTCAAAGTAAAGATTTTTTAACTTATGTCTGAACATTCTCCATTTTCCATTGATATGTGATAGAATCATTTGGTCAATTTCCATGTCAACAGGAATAAGAAACTTTCTCTGGGCAGAAAAAACCAAATAAAATTAAAAATAGTATCAGTGCACCAAATACCTACTTCGAATGAGACATTAGATAAATACATGATAAATAGCTTGCGTAAAAATGGAGTCTAGTTACATACCTGAGTTAATTTCACAACATCTACTTTATAACAGTCGTGCACCATTTTCCAACTACTTTCCCCAATTGGAAATAGACCCCCCTATTTTGCCACCTCTCCAAGAAACTTCACCAACACATGCCCTCCTTTCCCTATGGGTTGTTTAAATTTATTGAATTTGATAATAATTTTTAGACCTGCCTCAAACACCATACTTCAGACAGAAATTTATCATTTCTTTTTAACAATGTTTCCTTTAGAATCTACAATAGAATTAAATGTTTTGTACACTTTTATAAGGGATATACTTGCTATGAAGGAACAAAAATTAGTTTAATGCTCACCAATTGTTTCAATGACATCTTCTTTGTCAAAGTTAATATTGTCATTCCATTCCATACCCTTAGAGTGACTTGTAATTGGTTGAGAGTTTTCAGTTTCATCCAAACAAGTGTCCTCAGTATGTTGGGTTGGTTGAGTCATAGATTCTCTAATTGGATCTCCACTCGGACCTGATGCAAAACTATTTTCATTGCCATTTCTACCTACATCCCTTGACATGAGGTCTATTGTAGTTCTCTTTCTTCGCCACATCTTTCACCTTTTTCATAAGTAGTTGAATTTACATCATACAAAATATTATAGTATATGTTAAATAAATTGTATTATAGAATTGAAGAACAAATAAAATATAGAGATTAAAAGTAGTAGCTTTTGAAGAACAAATATTGCTTAGAATGCTCACAAGTCCATAGTCATTCTGTAGCTAGGGAAATACAATAGCATTAGTAATCATCCACATGTAATCATGAAAAAGCCAAAAAACTAAACAAGTTCAGATAGATATCAATCAAAACTAAATGAATCATCCTCCATATATCTTTGTAATTGATTAGAAAGATACACAAATTTCCATATGCAAATAAACAAGAGTGCATCCACTTCACCAAATGCCCTGGTTAAATTTTAGGATCTTCATTGTGCACCATTAAGAGATATTACTACTTTAGGTAGCTCGAATTACCTTCATGAAGTTTTGTGTGTAGGAAGATGCATGCTTGGTGTTGATATTAGTTTGCTGATTGATTCATGATCAATGGAATGGTCTCATTTTTCAATGTGTAGACAAAATCCATGTACCCATGAGGTCTTGTTGGTGTATGAAGGGGCAGAAATATGGATGCATATCTCTTATGTGGGATAAGTGGTCATTTATTTCCTTTTAGATCTGAAAGTCGGTCAATTTTTGTTTGTATAAGGTCAAGTTAGTTTTTATTTAAAACCATTTAAGCAAACTTAGGTCTGATCATGTCAGAATGAATCTACATCAATTAATATAGGTACATACAACTGTAAGGTTTCTTGGATCAATGTAACTAATTATGTAAGTATTTGACTATTTTAGGAATTGACTCACACAATTACACAAGTTGTGGATGTACAATAACAACTGAATAGAAAATATTTATTATCAATCTCTAAATATACTTGTAAACAGAGTAAACCATACCTCAAAATTGGAAACTAAAAGGCGCCTAGTGGATTGATGACCTCATCTTTTGAGTACACCCTCCTATTCAAGAGAGAAGTACTTTTTTGAACCAATTAACAAACAAGAATTGGTAGTAGATCATTGTAACTTGGCAAAGTAATATTTATCTAAGTAGAATTGTAGTAGAATACAAGTGGTTACAACTTCCCGAAGCTCATTGAAAAACTATGTGCCAATTTTATCATTTGATCTATTCAGAGACCACCCCAACATCAAAAGAATCTCTTGTCTTGTATTTCATTACATGTAACCATGATTTTTCTATCTCATCTTCTATATAAAATACTTGTTTAGCTTGAGATTTAAAAATGAATGGATCGTCTTTCAATGATCGTCCAATGTGCATCAACTTTGAGAAATTCACACAAGGGTGGTTTTTTCCGTCAACCTTGAACCCCCTCAGAGAAGTTATATCTACCCAATCACATAAAAAGAGAACTACTTTACAAGTCCCATAATAATCAAATTCATATATATCTTTGAGCTTTCCATAGTAAGGAATTCCATCAACTTCAACCATAACTCCAAAATTTTGTGCCTTTCTATTTGTCTCACGTTATATAGTGTGGAATTTGTATCCATTAACCATAAATCCCTTAACACTCTTGACATACACATTCATTCCATGAGCTAAAGCTTTTTTTAACTCTCCTTCTGTATTGCTCACATCAATGTTAGGTACATATTATAGTGATAATATATTAGGTACATTAATTACATCAAAATATAGCCCTTATGATTTATGACCAATTCAATATTACCTGAGAATTAAGCCATCTTGCAAAGTCTTCTAGGATCCACTTATGTTCTAATGCTTGATCAACTCTTACTCCTTTCTGGCAACATTGTTCTCGCTTCATACCTAAGAATTCTCTACAATAACATTTTAAGTTAGCTCGTTTTCTATTTATTTTAGATATGAACCGTGTTAGTTATTAATACACATCTTACATTTTTAGGTTCTTCATAATATCCTCACAATGGATTAAAACACATCGATGTGCTTGAGACATACTTTTTTCATCGATGCAAATAGCTTTAACAACCCCAACATGACGACCGCCAGAGTTGAACAAGTACATACCCTTATTAGGGGTAGTGTCATCATTTCGTTTTATTTTTTTGAAGACTGACTCAGTACCTTCCATATATATAGAACAGAAGGTAATGGTTTCTTCAAAAAATATATCCCTCTGCAATGGAACCCTCTGGTTGAGCTTGTTTTTTCACATAGACTTTTAGATGACCTAGATATCTATCAAGAAAATTTATTTGGGGTTAAAAAAATACATTCCCATTTTGATAACTGTATTTTTTAAAAGAAACTCTAAATGATGATAAGTAAATTCTAACCTTTCAATGGTATACATCCATCCATTCTGAACAGGTCCACCATACTTCACCTGCTCTACCACATGAACTAAGAGGTGAACCATAATGGTAAAGAAAGGAGGAAGGAATTCTATCTCCAGGCGACAAAGTGTTTCAAAAATACTCATTTGTAAGTCATCCAGCTCATTTGGATCAATACTATTAGAGCATAATGACTTGAAGAAATATGATAGATCAGATAACACATCAACAACTTTTGTTGCTCCAGGTGCTCGTAAAGCAATAGGAAGTATATCTTGCATAAGGACATGATGGTCATGACTCTTAAGATTGATTAACTTATGTAGCTTTAAGTTAACACATCTAGAAATGTTGGAAACATACCTATCAGGAACTTTAAGCTTAGCTAAGACATATAGAAAGTGTTCCTTTTCTTTTGGAGACATGGAGTATGGAGTTGGAGGCATAAAAAAACTACCATCTTGCTGAGGTTGGAGCCAAAGAGACTTCCTTATATTTCTTTTCCTTAGGAAATCTTCTTGCATTCTCATAATCTTTACATTTTCCCTCAACATTTAGAAGTGTAACACAAACATTTCCACACACGTTCGTCTCAATATGCATGACATCAAGATTATGACGTAGAAGATTATAATCTCAATATTGAAGATTAAAAAATGCTTCTTTTGTTACAAAATCCCATGCATTCATCATTATTGGCATCCACATCATTACAAGTGGTCATTGCATCTCCTTGTCTTCTTCCTCTCTTCTTAGTCTTCCGCTTTAGAGCCTTCCCATATATAAATTGAACCCATTGTTGTGCATATAGAACATCACTTCTAGATATAGGGGTTGGGGAATGTTCATACTCCTTAGTTCCATGAAATAAAGTGCCCTCAGCACGAAAAGGATGATTATCTGGTAACCACCTGCGATGACCACC
Organism: Alisma plantago-aquatica; assembly: GCA_963693085.1. NCBI lineage: Eukaryota > Viridiplantae > Streptophyta > Magnoliopsida > Alismatales > Alismataceae > Alisma > Alisma plantago-aquatica. Next base: position 70,215,159 of record OY856412.1, on the reverse strand, counting down.
ATAACAGATTTTTGAACCACATCGATATGAATGAGTGGATTCTGCACAATGGGGACATGCATGATATCCTTTTGTGCTCCAACCTGATAACATAGCATAAGTAGGAAAGTCACTTATAGTAGACATCAACGCTCCCCACATCTAAAAGGGTTCTCCTGCATAAGGATCAAATGTATCAACACCTTCCCACAACAATTTCAACTCATGCAACAAGGGTTGCATGTATACATCAATATAATTTTCTAGACCACATTTTCCCAGAATTATCAAAGATAGAATTAAGGAATGTGATTTCATACATAACCAAGGTGGCATGTTACTGATACTGAGGATTACTAGCCATACACTGTAATTTGTGTTTTGAATCCCATAGGGATTGAATCCATCACTAGCAAGGGTAATCCTTACACTATGGGGGTCTGAAGAAAATTGTTGATACATCATATCAAATTGTTTCCACCTCAATGCATCTGCTGGATGTCTTAGTTTTTCATCTTTCACACGACATTTCTCATGCCATATCATATCTTCTGCTATCTTGGAGGACATGTACATCCTTTTCAGTCTAGGAATTAAAGGAAAATACTTCATAACTTTTGCTGGAGTCCCTTTCAAACCTGCATTATCATATTCACCACCACCATCTAAATCACCTTTCTATCTTTCCCATCGAGAAGTTTGACACACATTGCGCCAGACTTTATTTGAATTTTCACCCCAATACAACATACAGTCTTTTGGACACACATGTATGTTTTCATATCCAAGGCCTAAATCCGTAAACCATTTTTTTTTTATCTTCATAGTAGGATGATGGGAATGAGGTCAACTACGGAAAGGCATCTAGAAGAATCTCTAACAATTGAGTAAAAGAATTATTTGGCCAATGAACATACATTTAAGATTGAAGAGTCATAAAATAAAAGAGAGTGTTGAAAATGTTTTGCACCCAGGATATAGCTATTTATTAGAAAGTTCCACCATCTTTCTATATTTGACATCATCTTTGACACTATCTATATTATGAACATGTTGATCATTATAGTCATCAACATTAGGATTATCAAATGGTATCCCTTCATTTTCTTTACCATTAGATGTATCATCAACATGTGTAGCATTTACTCCCAATGCCTCCCTAAGTAGTGTTTCCATATCATCTTGGCCTACCATATTGGCTTCATGAATTGTAGGTGGTTCGACATTGTCTAATTTTCCATTGGCAGTGAGATTTTCAACAAGAGTTCTAGGTCCATGAAAGATCCAATTCTTGTAATCTTTTAAAAAAACATTGTATAGAATATGATGTTCCACCTCATCAATAGGAAGTTTTTTCTTGATATGAAATTTACATTTCCTACATGGAAAAATAATCTTCCCTCCCTCCATTTCACTCTTAGCATACTCAAGAAATTGACATACACCATCAATATAAGCTTCAGAGCAAACTGGTTGTTCAATCCAACTTTTATCCATCATTAAAAGGCTTCAATATAAATTATAATGGAGAAAAAATAACTTTAAATTCTCCCATTATTTCCTGTATAATATAAATATCAAAACAAAAATTGGTTGTACATAACAAAATAAAATTAAGGTATGCAAATATATCACATACATACTTGGAAAACACAAAGATGGACATATTCAAGATACATAGAGTTTAACCAATGGTGCAATAACTAAGTGATGCATTCGAGAAACTATTTTAAACAACTAGTTTTGAACTACATTGTTCAGTGAAATACTAGAAGAATTGTAAAATTTTCAATTACACTAATGGAACAACATATGCAAACAAATAGACGAGGGACGTTCCATAAGAAAAACATGTAAACTTTAGAACTTAATATCTATTTTACTTTTGATGAAATATTCTTCCAATACACTATATTTTGAGAACACTTTGTTGGGACCAAGATATTTAGATAGCTCAAAACTATAGATTTGTATGTTCCCAAGACCTTAATTTCAAAAGTAAGGGATAAATTGGACAGTGTGTTTATTAGGTTTTATTTATTTATTACATTTAATAGGATATTCATATTTGTAAAACATTAAAAACTTCAGGAGGAACTAGACAAGGGAAATGATCATTTATGACAATGTAGAGTTGAAGAACATACAAGAGATATGCATGTATGACGTGATAGCTCATCTATTACCAAGAATCATATATGATTTTGTAAGAATGCAACCTAGATAATTACATGAATTTATGTAAATCTAGTCTGCTACATATATAAGTCAGAAATTTCTAAATTTTATATAGACCTTAGTTAGAACTGCAATATTATATGGAGGTACAAATCTATAGTTAATAAATGTTTTTAATAATGGGAAATATGTTAATTTTTGGTAGGATGGGAAGTTACCAGGAAAGGTAATTGTTCCAATACTCCTACTCCTCACAAGAAAACCATGTAACTCCTCATTATGCTACAAACAAAAGCCTCCATGATTCAACCTCGGGTTTGTGAAGAGCATAATGTATGTAAGGTGGACATGAGAACACAACGAACATTACATTTGAACTCTTCCCTCAAAAAGATCTATTCATTCATAAAGAAAATTGGAGAAAACCCATATAGAAAGAAATTAATAAGAGATTTAAAGCCCCTAACCCCAATCACTACTCAAATATAATAGGCTAATATTATGAACCATCTCGAATGGTGTTAAATGTCCTAGTAATATTTTTTGATCTATAAACTTCAGGGAAATTTCAATGTCCTAGTGAGTCTTGAAATCTTCCTCTAGAAGAAGGGAGGTTCAATAAAAAAGTTTCAAAATTTATGCCTCTTAATTTGCCTTACAATAATAGGCGGTCTTTACCTTTCTACACACATATGTAAGAAAATAAGTGTGCAGCAGAATAAATTACATCTTTTTTATTAAATGATAGGCGGTTTACCTCTCTAACATATATATGTAAGCAAATAAGAGGACACTTGAGTCTATGGTTGAAGTATTGAAATCGATAATGAAAAGTGAAGAAATTAATTGTTAGCGCAAGCGTTGGTGGATAATCTCTAAATATGGACTAATTAATTTTAATACATCGGACTAGGGATATGAATCACAAGATATTAATAATTTTTATTCTCTCTGATTAGAAAACTAGATTTTTTTTCAAAATTCGGTAGCTCTTTGTGTAGTGTTGTTTATATATCCCACTAGTAAATCCACGTACTGGACATGTGGAAATTTTTTTATCTGGTACGTAACAATAATTTTAATTCAAGTAATTTGAATGTGGACTTGATTAGTTCTCAATTAAGAAGTAAAACTCTGAAGTTCTTTAACGAATTACCAATGCATAAATTTTGATGTGAGCACATTGGTAGCAACTACTTGCATATGCAAAATGCACACTTAAAATTATTTTCGTATTATATGCTAACAATACTTGTTTCCAATTTTTTAAGTTTGACATATTGGTGCTGCTTATGCTTTGAATGCTATGAAAAACAAAAGGATATCAATATATATTTAATCATATAAAGATTTTGTAAAAAGCATGCTAAACTTTTATTCTAAGAAATTTTAGTTAAATATACACATATATAAATATTTAACGTTGTTCACATATTGATAATATTTTTTTGATAGATGCTTATTAGTAGATAACAATAATTTGATAAAATGTGCTATTGGTGACAACTCAAAGTGTCTTTTTGAATATAAGGTATCGCAATAAACAAAATTTGCAACGAGTTTGTCGGCTTAAACAACTACACAAACTTGGAAAAAAACTACATTACTTTTCATTATGAGTTAAAGGTGTTGATGGTACATCAAATTTCTTGAATGAGAATAAAATACCAGGGGTATTCAAACTCTAAAAGAAAATGAATAATTAAAAAATACATAATCAAGAGTGTAAAAGAAATTTTCTTGTCGGATCCTTAAATGTCAAACCGTCTTTGTACATAATCACACTTTTGTTACATAATTGTATATCAGATATGATATTGTTAGAATCTTATACTTTTTTGTACATCTTGCCTTCAAGACATACCTTTTACTGAGATTTTTCTGTTACAGAAATTACTTGTAAGAAAATAGATCAAGTCCGGACTAAAATGTTACTCGAAGTGTAGTTAGGTTGTGTTGGTGCGGTGTGCATGTGTACTGTGTACGTGTAGTTAGTTTGTGTTTGTGCAGTGTGCATGTGTACAATGTGCGTGTTTGGGAACGATCTTGAACAAATAGAACAAATTCTAGACTAAAATGACACTCATTTGCACTTGATTTGTGTAGTTAGGTTGTGTGTGTGCAGCGGTGTGTTTGGGGCAATGTTGAGCAAACAGATGAAGTCGTAAACTAAAATGTTACTCATTTACACTTAGATTGCACAATTAGGTTGTGTGCAATATGCATGGGTACATGTTTGGGGACGATATTGAGCAAATAGATCAAATCCCCAGATTAAAATGTTACTCATTTACACTTAAATTGTGTAGTTAGATCGTGTAGGTGCAGTGTACATGCGTACGTGTTTGAGGATGATATTGAATAAACAAGTCTTAGACTAAAATGGTACTCATTTACACAGGGCTATGCCGTGTGGTAGTAGATGAAGTAGAAACCGGACCATTAACTCGGTTTGTAGCCGCGTATGTAAATTTGGTTGCATTAATGGAGCAGACGCCGATTATTCTCTTGTCGTGCTGAGATAAAGATAGAAAGAGGTACAGCCACACTCCGGACACCATAACAATTATACAAATTTTCAAATCCCCACCCGCACCTACGACCACACAGCCCTTTCTTCTTCACTCTACGACCGATCCAGCGATCCTTCTCCGCCTTTCATCTCCATCGTGAATTATACTAGCAGTTAGCCGGTACTCGTCGCAACCAACACGCAATCCGCCGGGATGTCCGCCTCCACAGAGCTTCAAAGGAGCGCCACAGCCCTGGACCAGCTCTTCCTTATCCAAAGGGTGCCACCAACGGCCCCGGCAACAGAGCCCTCCTCCGGGTCCCCCATTCAACAGCTCCACCTGCACCCGCACCTCCTCCCAGCCGACGAATTTCCGGCATTTCAGCGACGATCAGCTCCGGAGGCGCTGGCGGATCATGCCGTCCCTGCCGGCATCGTTGACGAGTTCACCACCCCGACGGGCGACGCGCACCTGATCCCCTCCACCGACGGCTCCTGCGATTGCCCGCCGGCACCAACGAAGCGGCGTCCCTCCACATCCGCCGGGCCGTCCTGCAGGAGGAGGCTCTTCCAGGATGAACTCCTCAGTGTCCCTGCCGAGGAGGTAGAGAGGCTGTTCGGCAGGACGTGGACCAGGACGCCGCCGATGCCACCTGCTTCGGCGGCGATTCCAGTGACGGACTCGTCCAGCACTGCAGTGCTGCCAGCGAAGAAGCGAATACGGGGCTACGCCGAGGCGGCGGCTTGATCGAACACATCACGGTAGTCAGCGAGGTGTTTGGTATATAGAAACAGTAAAAATGATCGGAAATCTCACTCAGGCCGGATTTGATACGCCACACACTTTTTCTAGTTCTTTTATCTGCCTCCTCTTCCGGATCGTCCTCACAGTGATCTTCCATTTTCCTTTTGTTTTGCTAATTTAATTACAGAAACGAAACATGCTTCTTTTCCTTATATTTAGGATTAATTTGATTGGGTATAATCAACTGATGTAAGTTGGGAATGTAAAAAGATATATCAAACTTGCACTTTGTCATGGTATTCTACTTTACCAAACTTGCACTTACAATGCTACCATTGTAATATTGTCCCTTTCCCTTCTCGGAAGAATTTTGTTACTTTAGTTACAAACGAAACAAAAGAAAACAAATAAACCTATATCAACTTAATAGCTTTGGATTCGGCTGCGTCTTCTCTGGTAATCCGAGGAGGTGCCGCCACCCGACCCTTGTGTGGCTTCCACATCGGGAATTTATATTGCTTGTACCATTCAATTCATAATAATTTTTTTGACAAAATGAAATTCGTCAATTAAAACATATTTTAATAAGTTGATGTTGGTATTTTTGAGAAAAATAATATATAATATAAAATCAAATATTGTATAAAGTTAATGTGCGGGTCTACTTACCTATGAATAAGAGCAGCACACCTGCCTGCTATTCCAGGTGTTTGCTTTAACAGCAGCGCACCTTCCAGGTGCTTGCTTTTTTCGTCTATTTACTGCCACGTCTATTTATCTATGAATAAGAGCATTGAACTTTGACACATTCACAGCCGGTTTATCGTAGGCTTGCCAACACCTGCTGTTGGATACATATTGGTATCCGTCATCAGCAAATAAAGGACTCTTGCGGGCCGTAAATTTTCACAAAACTGTGACTGTTCCTGTTCAGGCGGTGTGTTTTCCGTGTGGGGTCACAGAGTGTCAACGGTGTTATTTTGCTTGTGGGGTCACGAAAAGGTAGCTTCGTAATTGTAGCAGTTGAAGTCAGAGTTCACGCGACGTCCGGGTTAGTGTATTTAATTTGCAGTTTGCTCGCTTCTGGAAAGTACTTCATTACTGAGCCTTGAGGGAAGTCTCCGCTACGCCCCTCCAACCGTACGACGTAGATGAGTAACTCCCCCTCTGGAATGCTAGAGAATATAGGGGAGAAGATATAGACCTACTGAGACTTCCGAGGATAAGTCCTGCCAATTGCAGGCTATCCATCCACATGTTTTTACAAAGACATTAGTGGGGGGCTATACGCTTGCCGGCTTGGGGCGACGAAGGATTTAAACGTGGTTTGTGTGGTATTTTTTTTATCCCTATCTGTTCAAGACGGTTCCTATAGAGAGGGTAACAACGTAACGTTCCGGTGTATCTGACTGGTGATGCTCTTCTAATACTGTTTTTTTCGTCTCGGTCAAATCCGGCAGTGTTGCCTCCGCAGCTATCGAGACAGTGAGTGACTATGGTCTATTGCCAATGTGTGAATCCGACAATGTCCGCAGAACGGATGAAACAAGGACGAAAATTAGACGGGTTTCTCTGGTATATAGAGAAGCAGGGTATGGGGGTAGTGTTTTATTAGAGGAACGTTACTGTTGACATTGCTTTCTGGAATATATGTTTTCCGGTCTGATACAATGCTCTATTTTCCTTGCCCGTCAATTATATCAGTATATAATTTGGACTTTTTATATTTAATTTTCTGATTATATTCCATATTCATGTATCTATTTAAACTATAATATTTTTTTCTGCTAATTTTTTTCTACCTTTGTTTTTCATTATATTACACGTTCATGACCTGTATTTTTTGTGTGAATATTGTAATCATCAACAGCTGAACATAGTTGCCAAAGGTGTTATTATCGGCATACTTAGATATGCTTCCATAAATAATAGTTACAGTGGGAAGGACATGTAATGGTTCTCATGACATGATGTCGTAACTATATAAACATGTCTTACCTGCAGTCATGACATGGGACGGGGACGTCATCATTGTATGGTCAACGAGTATTAGACATACTTTTTTAATAGCTTATTAATGTAGTGTAGACTGGTTTTGGTTCGTATAGTATGTGTCTTGCAAACATATATGAAAATAATCATATTCAAATATCTGTATCGTTGCAGGCAGCTTCCAAAAGTTGTAGTAAGTTGTTTTTTTTATAAAAAAATAATAATCTTAGTAGCTTAGATGGATTAATATTTTGACAATATGATAATATGTAAATGTTATAATATTTAGTTATATTATTATTTTGGTATAGGTTAATGGCAAGGACGTATTACAGCAAGGCGATTATGACTATCCGTGTAAAAGGAAAATGAAGAATCTCTATCGGAGAATACATAAAAATGAAACGGTCAGAGAAAATAAAGAAAATAGCTGAACTTGAACAGAAGTTAAAGGAAGCAAAAGACTTATATTATAAAGTGTGATATAAAGAAGAAGTAGCAGATAATTTCTCAAAGATTTTAACATAAATGTTGAGAGATGAGATGTCACTTCGATAGTTAGAATCTCTATGTACATATCGTACCATGCATGCAAAGACCTTGGAGACTTTATGAATACCTTTTTGATGTAAAAAGTCTTTGCTTATGTGAGTTGTTAGGAGATGTGATTGTTTGAAGTTTTATATGTGTCTTTTGTTGGGAGATGTGATGTGACTGTTATAGTTAAAGTGTTTAATTTAATGTACAGTAGTACGTACATACCAAACTAGGAGACTTTTAAATGTGACTTTTTCTTGTGAAAAATACACATAATGTATCTATTTAGTTCATTTTTATCGTCGTATGCAAAGTTATTATTGATAAAAATTAAAGAAAGATATCCTAAAGTAATATTTTATGGTTCACACTCACTTTGCATCTAAAATTTCTTAGATGCTTTTAAAAAATAACAAAATATTTTAAATTTAGCATCAATAAATTTCTATACATTTTGTTATTTGCTTTTGCATACAATCATAACCGCATTTTACATTTCGATTTTGTTTACAATGACTAATATTTCATTTAATTTTCTTTGCCGTTCGTGTCTATTATGTTTCTTGGATTTTGTAACACTTATTATTTTCTATTATAAATAATTCCTAAAAATATAATTAATAAGATGAATTTTGAATAATTCATATAGGATGAAATATTCAAATCTACCAGAGGAAAAAGAAGGAAATGATACGGAAAAAACAAAGAGAATATTATGCCAACCTCTCTGAAGATAAAAAGATAGCAAAGCTTGAAAAAAGCAGACAAAATTATGCCAAAAGAAAATTAGAGAAAATCAATGAAGCTTTGGAAGATAAAAATCTGGAAAGAAGAAATATTAATGATTCTATCTGTGATCATGTCATGCAACCAGAAACTGTTACTACATGGGAAGTTGGGTCTACATCGAGTGCTAAGGAAACAACTTATGTTCCCTCATGTTCATCACATATGAAAAAAAGAGTGCTCATATGATGAAAAGATTCATAATGGATTTATCAATACCTAAAGAGCCATATATACTTCCTAGCTGCACAAACTGTGTACATTGTCATGCAAAAAGATTTCCATATGAAGTGAAAAAATTTTGTTGCTAGGATGGAGAAATTTCTTTAGTAACAAATATCACCCAGCGAAATTATACTATCTATATTCATCATTGGACAAAGAGGCTATTCACTTTAGACAATGCATCAGAACATACAACATCACCTTTGCTTTTACATCTATAGGTGTGAATGAAGATACAACACTTTCAAAGAGAAACAAAGGGATATACACTTTCAAGGTGCAAGGACAAATATATCATTTCATAAACAGAAGAATACCCAAAGATAGAAACCCATCACATCTACAATTATACTTTTATGACACTGATCATGAGTTAGAAAACAGACTGCATCAATCATCAAGATTAAAGGAGGGTATAGTTAGAAGATTAATTACTATACTACATAGTAATCCATACTCAAAGTTTTTTCAGAATTTAAGGGATTTGGATAATTTTGATGGTGTAAAAGTAATCATACATAGTAATCATACCTACACAGTACTCTAGGTTTCACATGTTTTTTGTGGGGTGTTATGTTTGTCAGGTGTCTTTTATGAGGTGTTATGAACATATGATCAATACATCAGCATCATACCTACAAAGTACTCTAGATTTTACATATTTTTGTGAGGTGTTGTATGTCGACCATCATAAGTTATGCACGTGCTTAGTACGTGCACACTGCTAGTTATATTAAAAGCGCCCACACGAGGAAGGATGACAGACCACATAGGGTAGAGGCGGAAATGGAGGCCAATCCCAAGGCCTCCTGAGATCAGATGAGAGTCAGCATGATCCCCAGTTACCACAACCCCGCATATCGGTGACGTGCCTGCTAACTACACCGCAGGGTCGGCGTATGAACACTCCTACAAGGATGTTATGACAGGTCACAATGTGTCAGAATCAATCAAGGTCGTCTCCCGACACGCTTACTGCCAATGAAATCGTTGTAGATTGCAGCGGCGCCCTCCTTGCAATCACGATCAACCCCAAGTCGCTTCCTCAATTACTAGAACAATGAAAGTATGTAGTGATCGTGAAGATAGTCGGTGGAAACATAGGATTCCAAACATTAATAAATCGTATGTTCATCCTCTGAACTCTGACCAGCCGATTCATTCTGAGCGATTGATCTGGAGAAGGATTACTATATAATCCAACTAGCTAATGAAACTGATTTTTTGAAAGTCATGACCGAGGGCCATGGACCGTCTTCGGCTACTACATGTCCGTGCAGTCCTGGTCGTCAAGTTTCCGTCCATGCGACCCAATCCCACGTAAGCTTGTGGTATGGTCGCGTGTGGTCTATCTACAGAAACTCACGAGCATAGATTACTCGGTAGGGAAGATGATAAAAAGGTCAAAAAAACCAAAATGACATGTTTGAATATTTTAATTACCAAAATGGTACAATTCTGAACTTAATTCCCAAAATAGCACGTTTCTGAGGTAATACGTCATCAAAGAAGACACATTGCTCCTGGTGGGACCACCCCGGGGACGGATTGCTACTTTAAAAAAGCAATACGTCCGCAGTGGAGACGCATTGTCTCCAGCAGAGTAATGTGTCCCCAATGAGGATGTATTGCTTTTTATTTATTTTTTTATTTACTTTTTTTAATTATGATATCATGTACATTATATAAATACATATATATGTAAATTTTTAGATGAACATAATCTACATTAACTTATATAAAATAACCATATATTTTAAATAATACCTAAACATTATAAAATAATAACAAAATAGTATATTTCATTAATACATAATATTTATTAAATGTAGATAGAAGTATTTAAAATTAATAGATACAATACTAAAATTATATAGTAACATTTGAAACTATAGAAATAAAACAAATATATACATATATATATTTATTTGTAAACTTAGAAAAAAGAAAAAGAAAACTAATATAGCAACATATAGCACACGATGATATGCCCAATATATATAAATATATATAATATGTATATATATATATATATCAAAGCCACAAAATATAATATCAAAAAATATAAACATGTCAATTATGCAAAGTAAAATATACTGAAACAACAACAATGAACAATCAAATTAAAATATATGATACATATAATTTTAAATAAAATAAAAAATCATTATATATTTGATTTTATCATATTATATTTGTCTCTAGACTTGTCAAACTGGGTCAAAATATGTGGGCGTTCACGGATCGACCCGTTTAAGTTGGATTTGGGTGATGAAATTTGTCATGGCCCGCTGAAAATCACCCGAACCCATACCCACCCGTTTATTTAGCGGGTTTCACGGGTGACCCGGTTAAATGGAGCAAATATATTTATATGTATAATATACACATAAACCTATTTAAAGATGTTACTTATTTCATACAAGTTAATTATTTACAATAGGAAATAACAAGTACTTGCAATATTAGGAATGTCTAATGTTACATGATAAAATCATGTGTTTTTCTGTGATATTTATCTATGAAAACTACAACAATTTTTCTATTTTACATTGACATACAAAGACTAGATGTTATTTTTGTTTAAGTTTGCACAAACATATATCGACAACTAATCAAATAGTTTGACGTTGAACATAGTAGTTGGTTGGTTCCTTTGCACTATATTTCACATAAAAATAATAGTTACAAGCTATTTTAAATGTTGTGTTTAGTGTTAAGAAAAGTTACTAGAAACTTATTGTTGATTGGAAACATTTTATATGGGCACCCACAGGCAACCCGCAACCCGTCGGGTAGGGTTTGGGTGTGCTTTTCTTCCACTCGTTTAGAAGTGTATCTTTTTGACCCACACCTGCAACGACCCAACCGAAACCCAACCCACCCACCCATTTGACAGGTCTATTTGTCTTTGAACTGGATAAAAAGTTACAAATATTATTATGTTATTATCATTTTTGTTAATATATTATTTTTTAAACATAATAAAAAAGTTTGCTTCACAATATATTACAATTTTTGGGTGTGCTTTTCTTCCACTCGTTTGGGTAGGGTTTGGGTGTGCTTTTCTTCCACTCGTTTGGGTAGGGTTTGGGTGTGCTTTTCTTCCACTCGTTTAGAAGTGTATCTTTTTGACCCACACCTGCAACGACCCAACCGAAACCCAACCCACCCACCCATTTGACAGGTCTATTTGTCTCTGAACTGGATAAAAAGTTACAAATATTATTATGTTATTATCATTTTTTTTAATATATTATTTTTTAAACATAATAAAAAAGTTTGCTTCATAATATATTACAATTTTTTATGTGTTGCATTTATGATCATATGTATCATATATTTTATTTTGATTATCTATTATTATTGATCATGTATATTTACTTTATATAGTTGACATTATATTTTTATTTTTTTGATATTATGTATCATACCTTTAATATATATATATATATGTATATATATATGTGTGTGTATATCTATACTACTATAAAAGAGCGAGTTTGATGCTGTGCTCTCCTTGATTCACTCTCTTCTCTCCTTTTTTCAAGGAATTTTGTTCCTACAAATATTTATTCTCACACTCTCCTATTAACTGTTATTATCTTTAATTATGTATTTCTCTCTCCATCCCACGGAAACAGTTTCTTGATTCTCTCATTTCAAACAACCAATACATATATCTTTTATCGTAGGGACCTTTTCATAGACGAGTCATCTCCCCGCACATTTCCAACAAATTTTATACTACACTTGCATGTGCACGTGTGTGTTCACTAGTATATATATATGTATGGGATAAAGAGAGACATTCTCTCCCCCTCTCCCACGCCCGTGACGGAGGCCGAACGTCCGGGAGGGTGATAAACCAAGGCGGAAGCTGGGATTCGAACCCGGGTCCCTTCATGAGGAGACACCGTGCTTGACCACTTGAGCCACTCCTTGTCGGCATATATATATATGCCATAACACGTGGCGGAGGCCGGATGCCCGGGAGGGTGATAAATCAAGAGATGCTTCTTCGTGTGGTTTTGAACTTGTGTGCCTTCATTGGGAACCAGCGTAATTCGCCAACCAGACTATTCCCTTGTCGGCGACATATATATAAATATATATATATATATATATATATATATATATATATATATGTATGTATGTATGTATGTATGTATATATATATGTATCTGTGTGTGTGTATTTTATGTACACCAGCGTGTCTTATATAATACCATATTAATTTTTATTTTAGTATTTTCTTATTTTTATTACTATATTAGTTTTCTTTTTTTTCTAAGTTTACAAATAAATACATGTATATATTTTCTTTATTTCTATAATTTAAACTTTATTATATAATTTTAGTATTATATCCATTAATTTTAAATATTTTTATCTACATTTATAAATATTATGTTTTAATAAATATAATATTCTGTTATTATTTTATTATTTTTAGATATTATTTTAAATATATGGGTAATTGTATATAAGTCAATGTAGATTATATTCATTTAGCAATTTAACATATATATGTATACATAATATACATGGTATTGCCTCACCATTTTGGGAATGAATTTCTGAATCGCGCAATTTTGATAATTAAAATGTCTAAACATGTTATTTTGTTTTTTTTGCCCGATAAAAATGGATGCGACCACCACGTGCTCAACTTGCCATCGAAGCGGACACTACCCAACCATTACTATATAGATTGAATGGTGAACACTACCGACTAGAGTACAAGAACCTCCCTATTCTTGCATGAGATGTGGCCGACTAGGGCACGCTGAGGCCAATTGTACTTTTGTGAAACCTTTTCTCCCACCAGAAGCATCACCATCAACGATAGTGGAACTCCGTGCGCCGATCGCCTATACTGAGTCCATCCGCGCATCTAAACCAGTGTGACGGCCACCCCAAGAATGGGACGACCACAACCAGGAACAAGGAATCAAAGAGCCTGCAGTAATGAAAAAGATCGCCATAGATCAACCAATCACTGTTACCGTGCAGGGGACCGTCAACCATCACGAGGTGGTTGGAGTAGGGGAAAATCTGATGGAAGAAAAACCAAAATAGCAAAGTTTAACTAAAATATGTATCTGAATAGATTAAACTAATCTTATTTCCAGAACTAGCCCACTTTCGTCATAAAGCGCCAAATGTTTGACGTTTTCAATGAGCCAGATGTAAAAGCGCCAAGAGTTTGGCGTTTCCAAAGTAAAGCACTTGTTTCTCAATAGAAAACGCCAAAATGACTTGCGCTTTTCGTGCCTCCTCAAATGTTTGGTGCTTTCTCCATAAAGTATTAGGTACCTTGCCTATCTGATTTGGTAATCTACTTTTTATGGGTGGTACTTATTCATTATAGCAACAAGATCAAGGTCCTCATGCTTACACGCAGCTGTACCACTTCAAAGCCATCGTGATCGCATGGATGGGCTTCTTCACTGATGCCTACGACCTCTTTGCATCTCGCTCATCACTAAGCTGCTTGGACGCATCTACTACACCATCCCAGGGTCGAAGACCCCTGGAACACTCCTGCCAAACATCTCTGCTTCGGTCAACGGTGTTGCCTTCTGTGGCACCCTCTCCGACCAGCTCTTCTTCGGCGGATGAAGATGCCTGAGACAGCACGATACACCACTCTGGTCACCAAGAACACTAGGCAAGCCGTCTCTGACATGTCCAAAGTACTGCAGGTGGAGATTGAAGAGGACGTCAAGACTGTCCGATCACATCGTTCAATCTAATAAGAAATCTATTGATCTCTTCTCAAAAGAGTTCCGCAGTCGCCACGGGTTGCACCTTCTAGGAACTACTTCCACATGATTCCTCCTGGACATCGCCTTCTACTCCCAGAACCTCTTCCAGAAAGACATCTTCTCCGCCATGGGTTGGCTCCCCAAGGCTGCCACAATGAATGCTATGGAAGAGGTGTTACGTATCACCTGTGCCCAGACATTCATCGCCCTATGGAACAGTCCCTGGTTACTGCTTCATTGTGTTCCTCATCGACATAATCAGCCGGTTCGCTATCCAAGTACTGGGCTTCTTCTTCATCATCGTCTTCATGCTGGCACTTGCCTTCCCCTATGAGCACTGGATGAAGTATGAGAACCGCATTGGCTTTGTCTTCATGTATGGCTTGACATTCTTCTTCGCAAACTTTGGTCCCAACACAACCACCTTCATCGTTCTGGCTGAGGTCTTCCCGGCACCGTTACACTCAACCTACCATGGTATATCAGCAGCAGCCGGCAAGGCCGGAGCTATCATCAGAGCCTTTGGGTTCCTCTATGCCGCACAGAGCAAGGACCCTACCAAGGTTGACCATGGTTACAAACCAGGGATCAGAATCAGGAACGCAATCTTCGTGCTTGCCGTATGCAACTTCCTCAGCTTGGTCATGACGCTGCTTTCCGTGCCAGGAATCAAATGGCATGTCATTGGAAGAGCTCACCGGCAAGAACGAGGTCGATGAGGATGACGAGATGGGAATGCTCCCTGCAGCATCAACTCAGATCGGCAGGATGGTACACATTTTATCAACAATGATTCACTAAAAACGCAAGACCGTCAGGCGCTTTATCCTGAAAACACCAAACGTTTGACGCTTTACCCTCATACTCCGTCAATTCTAGCGCTTTATACTTAAAACATCAAAAACGCCAAAACTATTGGCGCTTTTGCATCGGGCCCATTGAAAACGCTAAACATTTGGCGCTTTATGATGAAAGTGGACTAGTTTCGGAAATAAGATTGGTTTGGTGCTATTCAGATATATATTTTAGTTAGATTGTACTATTTTGGTTTTTTATCCAAATCTGATTCAGAAACAGTTGTCAATTGGAGAAATTAGAAGAAAGGCCCCCCACCACAACCACCAAAACCGGTGCGTAAAAGCTCCAGGAACGCAGGCCATGTTGGGGATACACCACAGTGAGATACTATTGTAACACTGGTTGATGACCAAATGTCTGAGGAAAGAAACATCATTCCTAACAATGGAGATGCAATCCGCATTGGAAGTACCCATGTCCAACCAACTTTTAATAAACCACCTAACAAACTCCACTGGGGGAACAAAACAACGGTGGGAATAATGGGGGTGTCATCCTACGTAGCAGGAAAGTTATCTAGCTACCAGAATGTAGTAACCAGCCCTGGACGGAAGAGAAAGAAAGGGAGACCCGCTCAATTGGTTGGGCAATTGGATTCTACCAATGCCAAACTACAACTACAATTTGAAGACCAAGCATTGGAGATGGAAGATGTTGATGATTCTATTGAAGCCGTGGAGGTCGAGCTCGGAGAGGATGGTCAGGCCATGGGCCTCTGGGCATCCATCTAGTAAGTCTCACCTACACACTGTATATTAATGACTAACATCCTATACTGGAATGTCCATGGAGCGTGCTCCAAGGAAAAAAAAATTGTCTACTGAAAGAATATAAACTTAATCACATGTTGCATGTCCTAGTCCTCGTGGAAACAAGGTGCAGTGGCACTTCAGACTGTTAATGTTATCAAGAAATTGGGCTTCTCTTCATCACATAGAGTTGAAGCTCTATGTTTTTCTGGTGGCATTTGGATCCTTCAGGATAAAGCCCACTATAATCTCGAGGTGATCTATAATCATAGACAACTTATATACTGCAGAGTCAATAACAACTGGAATAGTACTTCCGTTTATGGGAGTCCTAACCCTTCCAATTTCCAAACCAAAGTTTCTGTGGACAAAACTCATGAAAATCTCATGCCAAATTATTGGTGCGTGGGCAGTAATTGGGATTTCAATACTATGTTGGATATCTCTGAAAAAAGAGGAGGGCACCACTTAGATCGTTGCAATAGCTTGTTGTTAAATAATCTACTGCTTCATACTGGTCTTGGTGATATCAAGATGAACGGTCATTTCTATAATTTTAAACAACAACAACTCCTCGAGAAATTGGACAAAATCATTGCCAATGACCAATGGCTTTCCATAGAAGGTGGTTTCACATCCACGGTGCTGCCAAGACTGTATTCTGATCAAAATCCTATTTAATGAAGAGTGTTGCAACTACCAATGCTAAGCCAGCCGTTTTCAAAACTAAAGCCAGTTGGGCTATTATTTTTGAGTTCGGCCATACGTTGCTGCAGCAGTGGAACTCACAATCTTTCCTTGATTCTCTCTCCCCTTTTAAGTGTGTTGCATTCAAATGAGAAAAAGCTAAGCACAATAAGAAGCACAAAGTGAAATCCTCTATCATTTCTCGTATCAATCGTTTCTAGGTAATTGGTAATCACATGCCCCATTTTACTAATGATCTTCTTTCCATTAACCTGCAAGAACAACTATCATCCATTATTTTGAGGGAGGAGACAAACTGGTAGTAGAAAGCTCACATCCACTAGTTACAATGCGGTGATGGTAACTGTGATAAAGTGAATTTTACTCTTGCTTTGGTCCAATTTCTAATTTTGACCTCCTTATGTTCACTCATGGCCCCAATTTATTTTTTAGCTACATAATTAATGTTGAGACTCAAATACAAAATTTGGTGACAATGTGACTTGTTTACACTTTATGACATTTTAATTAGGTTTAATAATAACCTTACTTAAAGAAATAAATTCGTTCCCCAAACTTCATCATCCTGTCCTCAAACTTTTTCTATATATTCTACACATTTTTGTAAAGCAATGATCCAAATTTTACTCAAATTGGACACTCCTACTAATTTCTACGATATTTCGAAGTTTAATGACAAAATCCCTATTATTTTGATTTTTATTCGATCCTATTAAGAGTCACCGATCTACTGAGAAGGGCGGGAGCGACCCCTGACCCTCGGATCAGGAACATGTGGATCGGGGCCCTGATCGAGCAGTCAAGGGGTCATCCCCTACCTCCCACAATCAGCGGTGAGGGGACCATAGGGACCGAGACCACGTTTTGGCTCATTTTCAACCCAATTCAAAAATAAAAAACACTAGAACGTTTCCCTCGCAAAATCCAAACGCAAACACCCCCCTTTTCCCCTCGAATCCCCACTCTAACCCTAAACCTAGCCCCTGTGGGTATAAAAATGAGACCTTCACCTTCAGCGAGCCCCCACGACTTCAAACGGCACCGCTATGACCTCCCTCTATGCCTCCTTCTCATTTCCCACTTTTATGTCGACCCTTTTATGCCACGACGCCACCTCACTAGTGTGGGCTAGTACGTCTTTAGACAAACAAGCCGTGACCGTCAGATCACAGTCAAAGGGCGACCAGATCCATCGA
Organism: Alisma plantago-aquatica; assembly: GCA_963693085.1. Classification (NCBI taxonomy): domain Eukaryota; kingdom Viridiplantae; phylum Streptophyta; class Magnoliopsida; order Alismatales; family Alismataceae; genus Alisma; species Alisma plantago-aquatica. The sequence goes on along the minus strand of OY856412.1, from coordinate 70,196,923 downwards.
TCAACGGTCACAAGCTAGCGTGCTCGCCATCCTCTCCATTCACTATCGTGCACATGAACGGGAGAAAACTGCTTCCCAGCCGCTAGATCCTGACCTGGTCAAGGCTGACTGAGGAATCCAACGGCCATCGCTTTTTCTCGGCCTTCTATTTTCTGGTAATTCTCCCCCTCTCTGCCCAAATTAGCAATAAATAGTCAGATCTCGTTTAAATCGCAAAAAATGCATCCTAGCCCCAAATAATTTAAGTAAATAGTCAATCTTAATCAAAAAAATCCAATGGATGCATTACAAATACTTTCATAGTCTAATTCTTTGTGAATCTCATCGTTATCCCTAGTTTTGATCTTTTGGTCATACTGTTTTAATTAATGACTCTAATTTGAGTTCAATCTTTGGCAAACCCTAGTTCGTGATACTAATGATGATATTAAGACACCAAATCGAATTTGACAAAATAAGGGTTAGATCTAATCTTCTTAAATCATTACCCTAGAATATGAATCATATTCATTGAAATAAGGATTACTCTTGATATGATGAAGATTAACCTTAATTTTGCAAACCCCTTAATCATATGTCTAACCCATGGATCTCCCTGATCTAATTTTGAGTCCAATGATACTATTTCATATTGAAAATTATCTAGATATTTGAATGATGATGATAATAATTAGGGTTGACATGTGTTCCTAAATATACCTAGGTAGGTCATCCATTCTTGAAGCATGCTTGATACTTGAATAAATGTTAAACATTTTGAAATATTGTTGATGACCTAACCCTAAGGTAGAGATAGGAAAATGTAACCCTAATCTCGAATAGTGGAGCAGGATTCTTTAAAACTATGATCTTGACCCTTGATCCAATATTTTGATCTAGGATCTGACTCAAGGGGTTGATATACTCTTTGTTGGAATCTATACTCCAAATACTCATTTAGAAAGGTACGCTATTATATAACTCCTCCTTGATTGTATTGAAGATACTTTTGTGTATCTCTTGACCGTATACTTGGCTACTTATTTGGATGAGCTATTGTTCCCTATGATTAGTCTTCCGTTTTTCCTATACTATATTTTGAAAAACATGAAAACATAAATTGTAATACCCATTATGACTGCCTGTATATTGATGATGATGATGATGTTGACAATGTTGATAATGTTGATATTGAATACAAGCAAATCCCCTCATTTGGAGGGTGGTATTTTGTACATTGACCTCCTATCTCCTATGGTGATAAGGAGCTTGGTTACCTCCCCTATATGGATCGGTGATGGGGCCAAAACTAATATAAGCATACTTCTCAATTACAACATAATGGGAAATTCATAATAAAATTCTTGTTGAACCACATTCTGGTTTTTGGAAGATCATTTATATACTTTTGAAATATAAGTCCTGCCAAGTATACTAATTTTCTTATAAACCATTTTACTTGTTTTTATATAGCGTACCGTGCAATTGCATTGACGTTGTGTCTCTTGATTTTAGGTAATGCAAGGAACTAGATATTTACATTTATCTACTCGTTTATCCACTGAAATAAAGATTGCTACATCAAATTTGGACTCTATATGGGAGCTAATTGTTAAAGGGATGTAATTGTTGGCTAGTTTCTTATATGTTTCTCTTACCATGTTGCCTGCAGGCCTTATGTACTAAACCCTTTGGTTCATTTTAATAAAGAAGAATGTTATTTCATTTTTGCATATTATCTGTGTGTGATTTTTGGTCCACTCAGGGACGGGCGCTCTAATCCCTTTAACACTGCCCATTTGGACAGTGAGATTGGGATTAGGGTAAGAACGGATCCATGACACTTGGTATCAAAGCCATTACACACTTCATATGCATTAGTAAAATGATGTTCTTAATCACTGAATCAAGGAAGCCCTAAAATTCACTATGGTGAAAACTGAGGTGTCTAGAAAGAGCACAAAGGGGGTTCTAGCATAATTCCTCCTATCTGTCTTTACGATGGTTGAGGTTCCTCCTGCTCCACCTAGTCTTAGTTGATCTAGAAATGGATGGAAGGACTTACTATAACCATAGAGAGTTCTTCTAGCATCTTATCTCTTCTTTAAGGATTTCCCAAGCCACCTAGTAGAAAGAAGTAGGATGACTTCTCATCTTCACGTTCTCTTTAAGGTGTTATGACTTGATCTATATACTCTCTCTATCTATTTTGGGTAGTTTAAGGATGAGAACAACTAAAATTCGAAAATAAATTGAGAAAACTTGTTGCAATATTTCCATGATCTATCATATTCTTTCTTTGAAAGTTATAAATAAGAAAACTTATATCACTTGAACACTTGCAGATGGTCCCAAAAACCAGGAACAATAGGGATGGTGAAGGAACCTCTGGTACTAAAGATAAGAGGTAGAAGCACCGCATGAACGATGATGAAGATGTCGATTCTGCCGATAAGACCACCGATATGGGGGAGTGGGAAATGAAACAAAATGCCATTATGGATGCCCTCCATGACCTAGCTATTCGTACAACATCCCTTGTACCAACCCATAACCCAAAACCCATCACTATCCAGGATTTTTTGAAACTCAACCCAATAGCCTTCTATGGGGAAGACAAAGATGATGCCCTAGACAAGGCTGATGCCTAGTTAGTGTCCATGGAGAACACCTTTAGGGTTTTGAGGTTCCCTGAACAAGACAAAGTTGGTTTTGTCACCTACCAGTTGAGGGGGGCAGCCAAGTTGTAGTGGGAGAATTATGTCTGGTCACAATAGGTGTGTCATCCAACTCACAAAAACAAGATTAACTTCAGCAGAAGCGAATTATTTGTAGCGGATTACTGAAAATTACTGAAAATTAAAACTTTTTTTACAAAGAGACCCACACATAGGAAATCTTTTCCATCAAGAACCATTGTATAACATTTACATTCTGGTTCAAACGTACATAACTTGTACCATCTCTTTTCAGAGACTACATCATCAACTACCTTATAAACATCATATACAGACAGCATACGAATCTCGAGGCATCAAGCCGAAACCTCAGATTGATTTATCAAAAACAATGACTAAAAACTCCGAGGACCTGAGAGTACAGAGACGAAACATAGGACTTTCTAATTACATAGCTTGACAGACATCATCTCCACCTAAGATCTCACTGTTGTCCCTACTGTTACTGCTGCTGTCCTTTCCCTGTATTAGGATTTCTACTCCTCTATCCGCGTTCACCAAAAACATTGAATCCCACAGGGGTGAGACAATTGTAAATTACCCCGGCAGGAGATATAACTCTCCGTCAAAACATTGTTATAGTAGTTTATTAAAATAACTGAGCAGAAGGATTTATATATTTAATCAACAACATGCAAGTCACTTGTATGAACAAAGTGAAGAATTCTCCTTTTTCAAGGATAACATTGCATCTACTCATGGTAGACGCATAGTTCATCCATCTACTTGTAATGAATACAACAGATATGAACAACATCAATGAACTACAAATATATAATAGAAATGTAACATCAGCCAATGAATTTCCGTATTCAATCCTTAAGCAAACATGCTATACTGCTGATTTCATTTTACAAACACACTTATGCCCTGAGGAGATGAGGTATATCGTTCATACTCCAACCGACCACTGCGAAGTCGAAATCGGTACCATACATAGGTCAATGGAAGAGCCGGATTCCCATGACCTCTCACATCCTAGTCAGTGCGGGACAACAAGCAGGACTTTGTTAAATAATCAAAATAGCTTTCCAGGGTATACTGGAACTTTGCTATAGAGTTACATCATCAACTGCACTCTCATCGGCCATCGAGATATTTATTATTTATCTTCATCGACCCGACATAAATATTATAGGGATATGTGTACGTCATCTATCCCAATTATCGGGAGATTAGTGATACATTCATCCCGACACATGAATGATGGAGAGGTTTGTTATTTAGCTTCCCTCAATCTCTTCACCGGATGTAAGGATATTTTTCGCCCATTCACCCCCACATATTCAAAATATGCGTTCCGGGTTTTGCTGTGGGCACCCGTTTCACCATCACCTATTCCTGACAATGATGGATCTATGGTCAGGGCTCTACATGAATAGATTTCACTTGATTAATTAAGTACATTTTCATATTCTTTTAGCATCAGCCAAATTCTCAAACAAGACTTATTACAACAATGCTATAAAGAGACATGTACTACTTTCATCAGATACATATCAGTCTTTCAACACCTTGGTAACTCAGTTCCTCATTTCAATACTGGGAATTCTCATTCCTTCACATTCTCATCACCATAATCATATGGTTCTGGGTATTCAAACCCTTAACTCATCATTGAGCATCATTACCATCTATTAGGTAATTACCACCTTCAGGTCATCTGACCAAGGCATTCATGATACTTGTTACACAAGCATCACATATGGCTCTTAAGGCCACAAAATATCTTGTCACCTCTTTCTAGGCAACAACTTACTCATATGATTCATAAAATCCATGCACATTGTTACTTTTATTAAGAAACAACAACATCAAGGCACAAAAGGCCAATCAACATTTATAATATAAATATCACAGCTCAAACCTGGCTATATTCATCATCTCATAATATATGTATGGTTATTAGGCATGATAACAGTCACACAAGATATTCATCACATCATGTGATACAACAGTAACACCATTATTCCTTTCCCAGGAATTAGGGTTTACTATCAAATAGGGCTTATCATTCCCTTTTACCCAAATTAGGGTTAGGGTTCCCCATTTCTCATTAATTAGGGTTTCATGATTGCATTAACTGTTCAATCCCTTAATTCATTATTCCATACCTTTGGGGCATTGAAAGATATCATAAATGATTATTCAAGATCATTACTCTCATCATGTAGTATTAATGATCATCAATTCAAGGTATGAGTTCATTTCTCGTCCTCATCATGGTATGACTACATTATACTCATCATTTGGGCTTAAACCCATTCTCAAGGTACATTATTAACACTCATCAAAGCGCAACAACTCATTACATTTCATTGTAACAGTTGCATAACACACTCCATATGTTTCTTATTGAGACATATAAGATTTGGAATACATCAAGGTATATAAACCCTGAAGTGCTGAATGTGATAACTATCATATCTTGATGTATCACTTCGTCATCATTTCAGACTCTCTTGAGTTAACCAACTTAGCTTGTATTAAGGTATTTCCCATAATAATACATTACATCACTAAACTCTCACCTTTAGCATATAATGCATAGGCCACACATTAGAATTGTCCAATTATCTTTAATGATAAGGACTAGTCTAATACTAAAGACATTGCTTACAATAAGGTTGCTTATAATCAACCACATGAAATGTTTCACCTTTATAAGGCCATTCCTTTTATTTCATCATCAGGGTTTCTTTATACCATTACTTAAAATTAGGATTATGATTCATTGTCATATTGCCCAGGATTAGGGCTTTATGTATTATGACTCCACATTAAAGTCTCATATTCCTTCACCCTTCTTAGGGCCTCTTTTCACAATATAGTATTAGAATATCATGTGGTGTTAGTTCTTAATTAGGGTTTCTCATGGAATCACCCTCAACTATGGTTTCTCATGGAATCACTCTCAACTAGGGTTCCTCATGGAATCACCCTCAACTAGGGTTTCTCATGTCATTACATGACATCACCCTAAGTTTGATTCTCATATCACATCACCACATCAACGTTCTATATACATCATTATAACTTCGGGTTTCTCATGACATAACCTTGGATTAGGATTTCACATGGAGTCATCCTTAATTAGGATTTCCACCATAGTCACCCACAATTTGAGTCTACTATTCATCTCCATTAGGATTTCATTCAATTATCCATAATTAGAGATTCACTATTCATCCCAATTAGGGTTTTACATCTCATTTCCCTAAATTAGAGTTTCACTTATCGTTACCCTAGATTAGGGCTACATCCTTACCCTAGATTAGGGTTTCATTTAGAATTGCTCTCAATTAGGGTTAGAACTCAATACTCCTGTCAATTAGGGTTTATGTTCATGATTAGGGTTTCATGATCTCTCTACTTAAGGATCATACCCTTAATCACCACATAAATCATACTCATGTATGAATTCATGCTAACATCTTCTCAACTTGATAAGGTCATATCATCCTTTCAATCAAGTACATACAAGTATGATTAACATAGTGTACCAAGTCATTGATCCTATAAGCAATTAGGGTTCATCCCTGAATTGGCACTAATCACTTAGGTAATATTAAGGTTGAAACCTTTGTACCTTCATTGATTATCATTACTAATCATCATTGGATCAATGGATCATTCATAATCTTAATTCTCCAGAGATTCAATCACATTGGACCTCCATTCCATAAGGTATCCAATTGAATTGACCAATTGAATCTTCAATCAACTTTGACTACTTGAGCCCCAAACGGTCTTGGTCATTCAAAGTTCAGACAGTTTGAAACCATTTGGTAAAGGTGGTTCTTGAGACCGTTTGCTAAAGCAAGTATTTGAAACCGTTTGCTAAAGGTGACCTTCAAGACTGTTTGCTAAAGGTGGTCACTTGAAACCGTTTGCTAAAGCAACTTTTTGAAACCGCATGGGTTCAACCGGTTTGGGATCATTTGATCCCAAACGGTCTTGAGACCGTTTGGCCCCAAACGGTCTTGAGACCATTTGGACTCAAAAGGTCTTGAGACCATTTGGTCCAAACCTCCTCAAAACCGCATGGACCTAAAATAGTCTCAACCAATCAAAATGAATTAGGGTTTCCAATGTTGATTCCTTCAATCATTGAATTCATGTACCCAATCATCAATTGGACCTATCATCATGCTTCAATTGAGTGAAATAGGTCAACCCTAAACTGATTTGACCCTCAATTGACCCTCAATTGGTCATCCATTGGGGATTGAATTAATTGAATTAGGGTTTGAAATTGATGATCCTTCAACATTAATTAATGTAAGATCAATTACTTTGAAACCATTGAACCATCATCCAAATTGAACATGACCTGACCCCAAACGGTCTTGAGGTCGTTTGTATGACCTCCAAACGGTCTTGAGACCGTTTTCCCATCACATCATCAAAATCCAAGTCAACCAATTAGGGTTTGGATCATTGGATTGATCACCAAATCAGCAATTGGTTACACTCCAACTTAGTATCTTTGGATCATCAACTGCTTAACCATACTCAACCCTAGACCTCCAAACAGTCTTGGGTGACCTCCAAATGGTCTTAAGACCGTTTGGGTGATCCCCAAATGGTTTTGAAACCGTTTGGGTCAATCAACCCAAGTTTCAAACTCAATCAACTTGGAAATCAACACTTAACCCGATTAGGGTTTTGGTGATTGATTGACCTTCAACTCATGAACCAATTGGAACTAACCAATCATAATTGGTGGGTCATTAACCTAGATCATATTCAACAGATCTCTAAATGGTCAACCTTGGTCAACTCCACCAAACGGTCTGAAACCGTTTCGTCTCATGCGGTTTGGTGAAACCGTTTGCTTCTAAATGGTTTGAAACCGTTTGCTCCCAAACAGTTTGGGAAACCATTTGAGAACTCAAACAAGACTGTTTGCCTTGGATATTTGTAGAGGTGTGTGCTTATCATCTTCAACCTCTAAACTCACGAAACCTGTTGTGGTTTCCATGGTGATTGCATCAATCAACAAAATCAATTATTGCAATTATGGAAATGATCATTATTTGATAAGGAATTGAATGCAATAACAAAATCAAGGGTTCAAGTTATAAAACCCGCCTCCAATTGAGCTCCAAAGCTCCAAGCTCACGGAAAAAATGGTGGATACAACTCCTTTCACCATTCCAAGGATCGTCCTCAAGGTTTGAGTGAAAAGGAATGGTTAGAATTGAAAAGGAGATCGAAATAGGAAGAAATCCATAATTTATTTTCGATTTCCACCATGGAATCAAGGTGAAATGGATCAAGAACCTTACCAACAGGTTTTGGGGTCGTCCTCCTGATCCTCCCAAGCTCCCTTGGTCATTTCCCAAGCAAGGAGAAGAAGTGGGGTTGAAAAAGCCTTTCATTTGGCTTGTAAGAGGTTCTTTTATAAAAATTCAATGAGAGAGAATATACTTTGTAAAAATCCAATTTATCCCAAAACTATGGCCGCCTCTTCTCCATAATCGTCCTTAGGGACGAGGCTATATTGTTTTCCTCCAATTCCTCTCACTTATCCATGATTTAAAGAAAAGAAAATTAAGCACCTCAAATCATATTATATTAATATCCATATGTGAGTGGATATTTCTTTTTCTTATAAAATTGTGTGTGAGTTATCCACTCCCTTGGATATTTTCGTGGTCCTTTCAAGGCTCAAGGATGTCCACACACATCTGAATCCAACAATTTTAATTTTGGTTGAAGGCCCTTTAATTAATACATTTATTTTTGCCCTAAATCAAATTAGGGTTTCAATTAGGATTAAATCTTGATTATTTTAATATCAAGATTCTCTCTCCTCCAACTTAATTCAAATGAGGCGCCCATCTCATTTTCGTTGCTCTACATGATGCCAAGAAACATTAGGGACCTTATAGAAGTGGTAATTTACATATTTCACCCTAGGTTTTGGGTAAATTGCACATTACACCAAAACTAGGTTTTCGTGCACATACATTGCTTTATCAGCTCTTTCTTGGTATTCAGGCTTCCATAAGCCATACCTCAGCATCATTTTCACTCTCATGATGCTTCAACACATGAGTAACATATTATCATGCACAATTTGCACTTAAACCCCTCAACTTGGGTAATTTGCACTTTAGTCCAAAACAAGCAAACATTGCTTCAACATTATTTAAACAGGACTAGAATTGCAACATAAGTTCCTCTTGATCCCTAATTACTTTTCACAAGATGAGATTAAGCATTTAATCACCTTTCTTAATCAAAACACCTAGGGTTAAATTATAACCTAGGTCAGGGTTGTTACAAATTATAAACCCCTAACAAGGATTTCGTCCCCGAAATCCAAATAAAGGAAGACAGATGTATTTTATTCATCATACTATCTAGTCTTTGCATAACATCTCCTTATTGTGGAGACACCATAAAACTTTGATCAACACAAAGTGTTTCCATACAGGATTCTTATAGAATCAACATACAAATCACATGCTCCACTGTTCCTTATTATTGACTATGGAGTCAATTTTGTGTCAAGAAACATTTTTCTTGTGTAGAGAAACATCATACATTCTTTATTAATATCGTGTTTATGCAGAGCATAAACCCCTAACATATGATGTTCATATTATTTTATATAATCAGACTAATTTCACAGTTGACCATTCCAGGTAGCCAACCTAAACCATCTGATATTTCTTAGATACCAGAATCTTTCACCTTGGTATCTATCACATGTGTTGGAAACACATCATATATTTCTCTTCCTTTCATCTTGGAACATTAATTGTTACATATGTCCTCATCTTGGAACCAAAGTCCAAGATAAACTGATACTTTTCTAAGTATCCATCACATGAACATATTTATCTTATGCACATCAAGTGTCCTAAGACCCACTTGATTGCCATGTCCCTAAAAGGAAAGAAAACAAGGATTCTTATTCCTCTTATTAATTCAAGTATTTTTAACTATTCATGAATCATTTATTCTTTGTCTCATCCTAGGCTCCTTACCTTCAGCATAGGAATTTGTAAGGATGATTGCATGTCATTATCCCTTTCTTTATTATTATCTAGCATGTTTATGATCATCTCATGATCTCATCACATTTCCCATTTCCTCATTATGGGAAAGATCTTTATTATGCTGGAAGCATTATTCAACAGGGTTCATCTCCCTTATTCTTATTCTTATCTTATGAGGAGTACACTTTTAGTTCCTCATACAACATGCTCATCTGAGATTATCTCAGACTTCTCTTTTTTATGCATAGGATATGACACATTTATTCATTCCATATTTCTGATTTCATGATACTCATTAGATTGTCTCAAAATGACTGCTTCATCAGAGCAATCAGAAAGACAACAATCTAAGAGTTTCCATACTCACTTTATCATCAATAGTTGTATACTTGGCCAGGGTATATAAATACTGAGATTAAGTGGCATGCACTTTGTATGCTATCATATGCCTTCTATTCATATTATCCCAAGCATAAGGCTTAACATCCCTAAATTCCATTCAGGCATCTCTTATGTACCTCATCTTTTCTTATAGAGGTAAGAACATCATAAAACATTTGTAATGTTTTACTATGCAAAACATAAGTCGTCATAGGACTAAGCAAGGAAAGTTCAATCATTTCCTTTCTCAGTTAATCCAGGAATTCATAAAATGACATATTTGAATGACATTATCTTGTCTAACTTGTCATAATTCATGAATTATTCACTGCCTCAGGCTAGCTCTGCCTCAAAGATTGATTCAACAGGCTACGGTTGAGCACAGACTCAATTTAAGTCCAGAAATTCATCATTTCCTTTTGCTTCAACCTGCAGATGCTGATTAAAAATCATGTTGATATCTAAAACATCATTATTGAGGCTGGTAATCTAGGTTGCACTACCAATACTTGATCCACTATATTCATTATTGTTGCCCTAAATTCTCCAACAATAATACTTAAAGAAGGATTTTCTTATTATAGTTGGACCAACTAGGGGATTCTCGGGCAATTATCTCTCTCTTGCCTATTCCCATGAACCTCTTCTTGGTGCAACATTGCTGCTTTCAGCAACAACCTCCTCATGTGACCCAATCATCTTTATGTTCTTCTTCTCTTATACGAGCAGAAGACACTATCAGATGCACAGGATGACACTAGAACAGACTCTACTACCTTAGTCCTATGTCTCTATAGACTCAACGAACCTAGAGCTCTGATACCACTAATTTGTGGCATCCAACTCACAAAAACAAGATTAACTTAAGCGGAAGCGAATTATTTGCAGCGGATTACTGAAAATCACTGAAAATTAAAACTATTTTTTACAAAGAGATCCACACATAGGAAATCTTTTCCATCAAGAATCATTGTGTAACATTTACATTCTGGTTCAAATGTACATAACCTGTACCATCTCTTTTCAGAGACTACATCATCAGCTACCTTATAAACATCATATACAGACAACATACGAATCTCGAGGCATCAAGCCGAAACCTCAGATTGATTTATTAAAAACACTAACTAAAAACTCCGAGGACCTGAGAGTATAGAGACGACACATATGACTTTCTAATTACATAGCTTGACAGACAGTATCTCCACCTGAGATCTCACTACTGTCCCTGCTGTTACTGCTGTTGTCCTTTCCCTATATTAGTATTTCTGCTCCTCTATCCGCGTTCACCTAAAAAGTTGGATCCCACATGGGTGAGACAATTGTAAATTGCCCCAGCGGGAGATATAACTCTCTGCCAAAACATTGTTATAGCAGTTTATTAAAATAACTGAGCAGAAGGATTTATATATTTAATCAACAATAGGTAAGTCACTTGTATGAGCAAAGTGAAGAAATCTTCTTTTTCAAGGATAACATTGCATCTACTCATGGTAGACTCATAGTTCATCCATCTACTTGTAATGAATACAACAGATATGAACAACATCAATGAACTACAGATATATAACAGAAATGTAACATCATCCAATGAATTTCCGTATTCAATCCTTAAGCATACATGCTATACGGATGATTTCATTTGACAAACACACTTATGCCCTGAGGAGATGAGGTATACCGCTCATACTCCAACTGACCATTGTGAAGTCGAAATCGGACCATACATAGGTCAATGGAAGAGCCGGATTCCCATGACCTCTCACATCATGGTCAGTGTGGGACAACAAGCAAGACTATGTTAACTGCTCAAAATAGCTTTCCAGGGTATATTGGAACTTCGCTATAGAATTACAGCGTCAACTGCACTCTCATCGGCCATCGAGAGATTTGTTGTTTATCTTCATCGACCCAACATAAATATTATGGGGAGATGTGTATGAGATCTATCCCAATCATCAGGAGATTAGTGATACATTCATCCCGACACATGAAGGATTGAGAGGTTTGTTATTTACCTTCCCTCAATCTCTTCAGCGGACGTAAGGATATTTTTCACCCATTCACCCCCACATATTCAAAATATGCGTTCCGGGTTTTTCCGCGGGCACCCGTTTCACCATCACCTATTCCTGAAGATGATGGATCTATGGTTAGGGCTCTACATGAATAGATTTCACTTGATTAATTAAGTACATTTTCATATTCTTTTAGCATCAGCCAAGTTCTCAAACAAGACTTATTACAACAATGCTATAAAGAGACATGTACTACTTTTATAAGATACTTATCAGTCTTTCAAAGACCTTGGGAACTCAGTTCCTCATTTCAATACTGGGAATTCTCATTCCTTCACATTCTCATCATCATAATCATATGGTTCTGGGTATTCAAACCCTTAACTCATCATTGAGCATCATTACCATCTATTAGATAATTACCACCTTCAGGTCATCTGACCATGGCATTCATGATACTTGTTACACAAGCATCACATATGGCTCTTAAGGCCACAAAATATCTTGTCACCTCTTTCTAGGTAACAATTTACTCATATGATTCATAAAATCCATGCACATTGTTACTTTTATTAAGCAACAACAACATCAAGGCACAAAAGGCCAATCAACATTTATAATATAAATGTCACAGCCCAAACCTAGATATATTCATCATCTCATAATATCTGTATGGTTATTAGGCATGATAACAGTCATACAAGATATTCATCACATCATGTGATACAATAGTAACACCTTTATTCCTTTCCCAGGAATTAGGGTTTACTATCAAACAGGGCTTATCATTCCCTTTTTACCCAAATTAGGGTTAGGGTTCCCCATTTCTCATTAATTAGGGTTTCATGATTACATTAACTGTTCAATCCCTTAATTCATTATTCCATACCTTTGGGGCATTCAAAGATATCATAAATGATTATTCAAGATCATTACTCTCATCATGTAGTATTAATAATCATCAATTCAAGGTATGAGTTCATTTATCATCCTCATCATGGTATGAATACATTATACTCGTCATTTGGGCTTAAACCCATTATCAAGGTACATTATTCACACTCATCAAAGTGCAACAACTCATTACATTTCATTGTAATAGTTGCATAACACACTCCATATGTTTCTTATTGAGACATATAAGATTTGGAATACATCAAGGTATATAAACCCTGAAGTGCTGAATGTGATAACTATCATATCTTGGTAAAGGTGGTGATTGAGACCATTTGCTAAAGCAAGTACTTGAAACTGTTTGCTAAAGGTGACCTTCAAGACTGTTTACTAAAGGTGGTCACTTGAAACCGTTTGCTAAAGCAACTTTTTGAAACCGCATGGGTTCAATCGGTTTGGGATCGTTTGATCCCAAATGGTCTTGAGATCGTTTGGCCCCAAATGGTCTTGAGACCGTTTGGACTCAAACGGTATTGAGACCGTTTGGTCCAAACCTCCTCAAAACCGCATGGACCTAAAATAGTCTCAACCAATCAAAATGAATTAGGGTTTCCAATGTTGATTCCTTCAATCATTGAATTCATGGAACCAATCATCAATTGGACCTATCATCATGCTTCAATTGAGTTAAATAGGTCAACCCTCAACTGATTTGACCCTCAATTGACCTTCAATTGGTCATCCATTGGGGATTGAATTAATTGAATTAGGGTTTGAAATCGATGATCCTTCAACATTAATCAATGTAAGATCAATTACTTTGAAACCATTGAACCATCATACAAATTGAACATGACCAGAACACAAACGGTCTTGAGGTCATTTGGATGACCTCCAAACGGTCTTGATACCATTTTCCCATCACATCATCAAAATCCAAGTCAACCAATTAGGGTTTGGATCATTGGATTGATCACCAAATCAGCAATTGGTTACACTCCAACTTAGTATCTTTGGATCATCAATTGCTTAACCATACTCAACCCTAGACCTACAAACGGTCTTGGGTGACCTCCAAATGGTCTTGAGACCGTTTGGGTGATCCCCAAATGGTTTTGAAACCATTTGGGTCAATCAACCCAAGTTTCAAACTCAATCAACTTGGAAATCAGCACTTAACCCGATTAGGGTTTTGGTGATTGATTGACCTTCAACTCATGAACCCATTGGAACTAACCAATCGTAATTGGTGGGTCATTAACCTAGATAATTTTCAACAGATCTCCAAACGGTCAACCTTGGTCAACTCCACCAAACGGTCTGAAACCGTTTGGTCTCATGCGGTTTGGTGAAACCGTTTGCTTCTAAACAGTTTGAAACCGTTTGCTCCCAAACGGTTTGGGAGACCGTTTGAGCAACTCAAACAAGACCGTTTGCCTTGGATATTTGTAGAGGTGTGTGATTATCATCTTCAACTTCTAAACTCACGAAACCTGCTATGGTTTCCATGGTGATTGCATCAATCAACGAAATCAATTATTGCAATTATGGAAATGATCATTATTTGATAAGGAATTGAATGCAATAACAAAATCAAGGGTTCAAGTTATAAAAACCGCCTCCAATTGAGCTCAAAAGCTCCAATATCAAGGCAACAATGGTGGATGCAACTCCTTTCACCATTCCAAGGCTTGTCCTCAAGGTTTGAGTGAAAAGAAATGGTTAGAATTGAAAAGGAGATCGAAATATGAAGAAATCCTTAATTTATTTTCGATTTCCACCATGGAATCAAGGTGAAATGGATCAAGAACCTTACCAACAGGTTTGGGGGTCGTACTACTGATCCTCCCAAGCTCCCTTTGTCGTTTCCCAAGCAAGGAGAAGAAGTGGGGTCAAAAAAGCCTTTCATTTGGCTTGTAAAAGGTTCTTTTATAAAAATTCAATGAGAGAGAATATACTTTGTAAAATCCAATTTATCCCAAAACTATGGCCGCCTCTTCCCCCTCATCTTCCTTAGGGACGAGGCTATCTTGTTTGTCTCCAATTCCTCTTAATTATCCATGATTTAAAGAAAAGTAAATTAAGCACCTCAAATCATATTATATTAATATCCATATGTGAGTGGATATTGTTTTTTCTTATAAAATTGTGTGTGAGCTATCCACTCCCTTGGATATTTTCGTGGTCCTTGCAAGGCTCAAGGATGTCCACACACATCTGAATCCAACCATTTTAATTTTGGTTGAAGGCCCTTTAATTAATACATTTATTTTTGCCCTAAATCAAATTAGGGTTTCAATTAGGATTAAATCTTGATTATTTTAATATCAAGATTCTCTCTCCTCCAACTTAATTCAAATGAGGCACCCCTCTCATTTTATTTGCTCTACATGATGCCAAGAAACATTAGGGACCTTATAGAAGTGGTAATTTACATATTGCACTCTAGGTTTTGGGTAAATTGCACATTACACCAAAACTAGGTTTTCGTGCACATACATTGCTTTATTAGCTCTTTCTTGGTATTCAGGCTTCCATAAGCCATACCTCAACATCATTTTTACTCTCATGATGATTCAACACATGAGGAACATATTATCATGCACAATTTGCATTTAAACCCCTCAACTTGGGTAATTTGCACTTTAGTCCAAAATAAGCAAACATTGCTTCAACATTATTCAAACAGGACTAGAATTGCAACATAAGTTCCTCTTGAGCCCTAATTACTTTTCACAAGATGAGATTAAGCATTTAGTCACATTTCTTAATCAAAACACCTAGGGTTAAAGTATAACCCATGTCAGGGTTGTTACAATTGGTCATCCCTATCAATTGGGAAGCCTTCAAACCCATTTTCACCAACCTTTTCCAACCCACATATAAGAGAAAGGAGAAACAAAAACAATTCCTCACCCTTACCCAAAGAACTAACACAGTAGCTGAATACAGCCCACAGTTCTTCCTTTTGGAGAGGCATGTCACCAACCTCACTTAAGAACAAAAAATTGACCACTACATTGATGGGCTCTTCATTACCCTAAAAACTTTTATATCCTCATCCAAACCCACCAATTTTCAAGATCCTATGACCATGCCTTGTCCATGGAAAGCACCCTAGGGATGGGACACAGGAAACCATCACCTACTCTTACTTATATAGGCCTGAATGAGGCTGTACCTACAAAACTCGAATAAAAGGGAAAACCCCATATTGGTGGCAATAAGAACAAGAAGCGACAGAAGAACTAGAGAAATCCTCCTGCCTAGAACTACAATCAAGGTCAGAACCTGAATTACAATTGTGGCCCTGCACAAAACCAGAATCCTAGCCAAAACAGGGGTCAAGGAGGGAACACCAATATTCCTCATTGTTGCAACTGTGGTAACTTCCACTCTGGCCAGTGCAAGTATCCATCCCCAGTCTGCCACTACTGCAAACAGGAGGGCCACTTTAGAGACAACTGCCCCCACCCTCCTCTAGCATGGTCCAGGCAAGGTGAACATCGACAAGACCATGTCTTTGTAGTGAATGTGAATGAGACGAAGGCCAATGAAAACAAACTCATGGAAGGTACCTTTTAAATTTGAAATTATTTCCAGAATATTGTATCATGATTATCTTGTACAAAATCCTTACACGAAATATATGTATACATAGGTATGATGCAAATCTATGACCATTTTGTTGTTACTCTATTTGACTCTGGGTCAACAAACACCTTCATGTCTAAGAATCTTGCCACTATGTTGAATCTTGAAACAAGGGACTTAAGGTATATGCTTGATGTAACTACCCCAAGTGGGAAGATGAAAGTCTCCTACTATATTGTCAAAAAAGTCCCTCTATCTTATGCTGGACGTGGTTTTGAGTCTGATTTCATAATCTTACACATAGAAGACTTTGACCATATTTTAGGGATGGATTGGCTCCATAAAAATCGTTCTCTGATCGATTGTCGTGCCCAGAAAGTCATTATTTCCAAACCCAACCTCCCTATTCTTGTAATTCTTGGAAGGAAAGATCAAAATCAAAATGTTGTTATTTCTCTGACTAAAGCCCAAAACTTGATATCTAAAGGGTGCATAACATACCTAGCAATTGTAACGATAGTCAATCCTGATGCGAGTTCCCTAGAAAACATTGATATAGTGCGGGTGTACCCGAGTGTCTTTCCTTAGGAGCTCCCTAGTCTACCACCTAATCGTGATGTTGAGTTTTCTATCAAATTAGCACCTGGTACCACACCCATCTCTTGGGCACCCTATCAGATGGATCCTGCTGAATTGAATGAGCTGAAAAAGCAGTTGCAGGAATTGCTTGACAAGGGTTTCATCCGCCCTAGTACCTATCATTGGGGAGCCCTCATTCTATTTGTCAAGAAAAAGGATGGCTCCCTTCACATGTGTATTGACTATCGCGTGATCAATCAAGCTACTGTGAAAAATAAGTATCTGCTTCCCAGAATTGATGATCTTTTTGATCAACTCTGTTCTACCCATGTCTTTTCAAAAATTGATCTTCGTTCTGGTTACCATCAACTCAAGGTTAAGGATGAAGACATCCTTAAAACTTCCTTTCAAACTTGATGAGGGCATTACGAATTCGTAGTCATGCCATTTGCATTGACCAATGCCCCTGGCGTGTTTATGAACTTGATGAATAGTGTCTTCCAACCTTTCCTCGACATGTTTGTAGTAGTCTTCATTGATGACATATTGATATATTCGACTGATGCTGAATCACACTGTATTCACCTTCATAAAGTTCTTGACATCCTCCAATCCCAGAAATTCTATGCAAAGTTGTCAAAATGTGAATTTTGGATTTCTGAAGTCATGTTCTTAG
This sequence comes from Alisma plantago-aquatica, assembly GCA_963693085.1. Lineage (NCBI taxonomy): Eukaryota > Viridiplantae > Streptophyta > Magnoliopsida > Alismatales > Alismataceae > Alisma > Alisma plantago-aquatica. Next base: position 70,179,051 of record OY856412.1, on the reverse strand, counting down.
GCCACATAATTTGTGGTGGGAAAATTTCTGTTGACCCTGCCAAAGTCTCGGTTGTTCTAGAGTGGCAAGCCCCTAAGAATGTTTCTGAGATTTGAAGTTTTCTAGGTCTTGGTGGTTATTATCGACATTTCATTTAGAACTTCAGTAAGACCGCCTTGCCTCTCACAAAGCTCACTAGGAAAGGAGAATAGTTTATCTAGTCGAAGGAGTGTGAGTCTAGTTTTCAAGAGCTAAAGACAAAGCTGACAACTACACCTGTATTGACTCTTCCCTTAGGAAATGATGGGTTTGCCATCTTCACTGTCAAATCAAGGTTCGGTATGGGTTGTGTCCTTATGAAAGAAAGTTGGGTAGTTGCTTATGCCTCTCAACAATTGAAGCCAAATGAGGTCAACTACCCAACCCATGACCTCGAGCTTGCCACCATCATATATGCTTTGAAGATATGGTGACACTACTTGTATGGTGCCACCTTCGACATTCTTACCGACCACAAGAGTCTAAAATACATCTTGACATAGAAGGATCTCAATCTCAGACAGAGGTGATGGATCAAGTATCTTAAATACTATGACTTTACCATTGCTTACCACCTCGGTAAGGCAAATGTGGTGGCTAATGCACTCAGTAGGAAGTAGGCTAAATGTGTTGTTATTTTTGCTACTGAATGGAAGAACATGGAAGTCATATCACCTTGGCCCCTGAGGTGTATGGGCAATGTTCTTAGATTGGACAGCGTCCATGTAAAACTAGGCCTCCAGTCTGAGATCCTATCAGCCCAAAAGAATAACAAAAGCCTTGATGAAATGATTAAACTGCTAGAGAAGCCCCAAACGCATCTGACAGTCAGTATGGATGGGAGAATCCAATACAAACAACACATATGGGTCCCAAAAGATTCAGTCATGATAGAAATAGTGTTACGAGAAGCTCACGGATCAAAATATAGTATGCATCCTGGATTGACTTAAATGTACAAAGATCTGCAAAGGCATTTCTGGTGGAGGAATATGAAGACTGACATCGCTACTTTCATCTCCAAGTGTCTAACCTGCCAACAGATCAAGGCTGAACATCAACGTCCAGGAGGTCTTCTACAACCCCTACCTATCCCCGAGTGGAAATGGGAAAACATCACCATTCTACCCAGGACCAGGAAAGGGAGTGATGCCATTTGGGTTGTAGTTGTTCTCTTGACTAAGTCATCCCATTTTATTTCGATCAAGACAACAAACAAAGTCCCAGAGTTAGCAGAATTGTACATTTAGGAGATAGTCATACTGTAGGGAATTCATGTATCTATTGTATCAGATCACGATGCAAAGTTCACTTCTCACTTGTGGCGACAAGTACATGAAGAACTGGGAACTCAACTAAATTTTAGTACTGCATATCACCCACAAACTGACGGATAGTCTAAGAGGACAATCCAAGTTCTAGAAGACTTGCTAAGATCATGCATCCTTAATTGGGGTGGTTCTTGGGACCACTATCTTCCTCTCATTGAGTTCGCCTACAACAATTGCTACCATTCCAATATAGGCATGCCTCTCTATGAAGCTTTGTATGGAAGACCGTGTAGATCTCCACTTTTACTCGGATGAAGTAGGTGAAAGACAAATTCTAAAATCTAAGGAGCAACAACTCTATTCTTACAATGTCAACATAATCAAGCAAAGGTTGAAAAGGGCACATGATCGTCTGAAGTCTTATACTGATGCACATAGGACAAATACTCAGTTCTTAGTAGGTGATCATGTTTTCCTAAAGATTTTCGATCGATTTGAGCCAATGCAAAGAACAAAGGAAAAATTAGCCCTAGATATGTGGGTCTGTTTGAAATTTTGAACCGTATTGGGGAATGTGCTTACTGGTTTGCTTTACATCCACAATATAGCATGATGCACAATGTATTTCATGTATCAAACCTGAAGCGGTATGTCAAAGACCCTATCCATATCCTCAATCATGAACCAATTGAATTAAGGGACACCCTTATATACCAAGAAGCTCCAGTCAAGATACTTGACACTCACACCAAGGAGCTCAGAAACAAGAAGATCGAGATGGTTAATGTGTTGTGGAAGCACCATGATAGTGATGATGCTACTTGGGAGTTGAAGTTTGACATCGAGGAAAGATTTCCTGACCTTTTCAAAGAAGTCTGAATTTTGAGGACAAAATTCCTAATAAGGAGGGGAGGATGTGATAAAGTGAGTTTTACTATTACTTTGGTCCAATTTCCAATTTTGACCTCCTTATGTTCACTCATGGTCCCAATTTATTTTTCTTAGCTACATAATTAATGTTGAGACTCAAATACAAAATTTGGTGACAATGTGACTTGTTTACACTTTATGACATTTTAATTAGGTTTAATAATCACCTTACTCAAAGAAATAAATTCGTTCCCCAAACTTCATCATCTTGTGCTCAAATTTTTTCTATATATTCTACACATTTTTATGAAGCAATGGTCCAAATTTCACTCAAATTGGACACTCATACTAATTTCTAAGATTTTTCAAATTTTAATGACAAAATCCCTATTATTTTGTTTTTTATTCGATCCTTTTAAGAGTCACCGATCTCTTGAGAAGGGCGGGAGCGATCTCTGACCCTCGGATCAGGCACCTGCAGATCAGAGCCCTGATCGAGCGGTCATGGGGTCATCCCCTACCTCCCGCAATCATCGGGGAGGAGACCAAGAGGACCGAGATCACCACATTTTGGCTCGTTTTCAACCCGAATCGAAAATCAAAAACACTGGAACGTTTCCCCTAGAAATCCGAATGCGAACACCCCCCTTTTTCCCCTCAGATCCCTATGTTTCAGTGAGCCCCCACGACTTCAAATGACACCACTATGACCTCCCTTTAAGCCTCCTTCTCATTTCCCTCTTTTGTGCCACCCCTACTCTACTACGGCACTGCCTTACTGGTGCAGGACGATGCGTCTTTGGACGAACAAGCTATGACTGTCAGATCACAGTCAAAGGGTGACCAGATGCAATGATCAACAACCACAAGCTAGTACACTCGCCACCCTCTCCATTCACCGTCGCACACGTGACCGAGAGCGAACTGCTTCCCAACCGCTAGATCCTGACCTGGTCAAGGCTGACTAAGGAATCTAACAGCCATCGCTTTTTCTCTGCCTTCCATTTTCTGGTAATTCTCCCCCTCTCTGCCCAAATTAGCAATAAATAGTTAGATCTCATTTAAATCACAAAAAATGCATGCTAGCCCCAAATAATTTGAGTAAATAGTCAATCTTGATCATAAAAATTCAATGGATGTATGAAAAATACATTCATAGTCTTATTCCTAGTGAATCTCATCGTTATCCCTAGTTTTGATATTTTTCTCATAATGTTTTAATTAATGACTCTAATTTGAGTTTAATCTTTGGGAAACCCTATTTCCTGATTCTAATCATCGTATTAAAACACCAAATCGAATTTGACAAAATAAGAGTTAGATCTAATCTTCTTAACTCATTACCTTAGAATATGAATCATATACATTGAAATAAGGATTACTCTTGATATGATGATGATTAACGTTAATCTTGCAAACCCCTTAATCATATGTCTAACCCATTGATCTCCCTGATCTAATTTTCAGTCCAATGATACTATTTCATATTGAAAATGATCAAGAGATTTGAATGTCGATGATAATAATTAGGGTTGAAATGTGTTCCTAAATATACCTAGGTAGGTCATCCATTCTTGAAACATGTTTGATACTTGAATAAATGTTAGACATTTAGAAATATTGTTGATGACCTAACCCTAAGGTAGAGACAGGAAATTGTAATCGTAATCTCAAATAGTGAAGCATGATTCTTTAAAACTATGATCTTGATCCTTCATCCAATATTTTGGTCTAGGATCTGACTCAAGGGGTTGATCTACTCTTTCTTGGAATCTATACTCCAAATATTCATTTAGAAAGGTACACTATTATATAACTCCTCCTTGATTGTATTGAAGATACTTTTATGTATCTCTTAACCATATACTTGGCTGCTTACTTGGATGAGGTATTATTCCCTATGACTAGTCTTCCATTTTTCCTATACTATATTTTGAAAATTTTTCCTATACTATATTTTGAAAAACATGAAAACATAAATTGTAATACCCATTATGACTGCCCATATATTGACAATGATGATGATGATGTTTATATTGAATACAAGCAACTCCTCTCATTTGGAGGGTGGGATTTTGTACATTGACCTCATATCTCCTATGGTGAGAAGGAGCTTGGTTACCTCCCCTATATGGATGGGCGATGGGGCAAAAACTAATACAAGCATGCTTCTCGATTATAGCATAATGGGAAATTCATAATAAAATTCTTGTTGAACAACATTCTAGTTTTTTTGGAAGAACGTTTGATATACTTTTGAAATATAAGTCCTGCCAAGTATACTAATTTTCTTATAAACTATTTTACTTGTTTTTATATAGCATACCGTGCAATTGCATTGACGTTGTGTCTTGATTTTCTTAATTTTAGGTAATGCAGGGAACAAGAGATTTACACTTAACTACTCATTTATCCACTAAAATAAAGACTGCTACATGAAATGTGGACTCTACATGGGAGCTAATTGTAAAAGGGATGTAGTTGTTGGCTAGTTTCTTATCTTTTTCTCTTTCCATGTTTCCTGCGAGCCTTATGTACTTAACCCTTTGGTTCATTTTAATAAAGAAGAATGCTATTTCATTTTTGCATATTATCTGTGTGTGATTTTTGGGTCAATCAAGGATTAGCGCTCTAATCCCTTTAAAACTTCCCATTTTGACAGTGAGATTGGGATTAGGGTAAGAACGGATCCGTGACAGTGTCACAAAGTTCTTTCACTCCTATGTCAAGTTAATATGATAGTGCTCGAAAATCAACCATCTGAAGATGGAAACTAGTGAATGGGTTGACTCACCTCAAACTCTGAAAGACTTGGTACATAATCACTTTCACAAACTCATGGCTCAAGATGATACGAGGCCAACAACTCCAAGAAGCATCACATCTTATATTGGAAATTTCACTGCTCTCTCCAACCAAGCAACAAATTTCATTGTTCGCACTCCTGGTCACAAAGAAATCATGAAGACACCATTCCTTATGGCACCCTCCAAGGCCCCTGGGCCTAACAGTGTATACACCAAATTTATCCAGTCACATGGGATCAAGTAGACAATTCCATCGTCCTCACTATCCAAACTCCTTCAACATTGGCCATATGTATAACAGACTCTCAAACTCATATATGGTTCTCATTCCTAAAACTCAGCAACCTCAATGCTGCTTAGAACTGTGCCCAAACTCCTTAAACAACTCATTCTTCAACCTAGTGTCAAAATACTAGTGGAATGTCTCAAGACACACCTTCCGTCTTGGACTTCAGGTACTCAATCAAGTTTTATCCGTAGTCATAGCATCAGTGACAACATATTGTTGGCCCAAGAAGTGATTCACTCTATGAAAAATAAAATCAATGGCAAGAAATGGGTTAGCATCAAGATAGACCTATCTAAGGATTTCGATCATATGAACTGGTCATTCATTCATGATACACTCATTAAGACTAGTCTGTCTACTATTATAATCAAGTCATGGATATCATCTCGAGTGGTACTACTTCAATTCTTTAGGAAGGTGTCCCCCTGACTCCTTTCAAATTCATAAAGGGTGTCTGTCAAGGCAACCCTCTTAGTTTCTATATCTTTGTGCTATGTATGGAAAGATTATCCCAGGCAATCAATAAGACAGCCGGTGACGGCCAACTAAAACCAATCATTCTTACATGACATGGCACACCTCTCACTCATATCTTCTTCTCTGATGATATCCTTCTGATGTCGAAAGCTAATACTCAACAAGATGATGTAATCCTTGATAATCTAAACACCTTCGGTGTTGTGTCAGGCCAAACTGCTTCCATAGAAAAATCTTGCTGCTTCTTTTCTTCAAACAACTCACATAGAGAAAAACACAATTTTTGTCATCGCACTGCCATTGAAAGAACTGATGACTTTGACTGCTACCTGGGTGTAACCATACTACATCACCGTCTCAAAAAAACACACATCACTACTACAATCAAGGAGAAGATGACCAGCTGGGTAGCAAGGCAACTCGCACTGGCTGGCATAATCATCCTTGTAAAGTTGACACTACAGGCCGTACCCTCTTATACAATGCAAACAATACATGTTTCACCTTCTTTATGGATGACATCAATAAGTATATTAAGAACTTCATCTGGTCCGTAGGGAGAGAATAAAAGAAGCTATCTCTAGTTACCTGGAAGAATATTTGTGCCCCTAAGGATGATGGTGGCCTAGAAATCAAGGATGCTAGAGAAGAAAACAATGCTCATGCTAAAGAACGTCTGGATTTTTCTCAACAACCATTAAATTCTCTACATCAAGGTTATGAAAGAGAAATGCATGTGTGCTGATTACATCACTAATAAATCGTTCTCTTCAGCATGGGATTTTATAAAATGGAATCTCAGTAGCATCTCAAACAACAGTCATAAAGCAATCAACTCAGGTTTGGATACCAAAGCTAGGACTGATTAGTGGATTAATGGCACTTCTGTCCATGATCTTGCTCTGGATTGGTATATCCACCCAGAACTACAAGACCTACATGTTGGGTTCATGAAGCTTCTCAATGGTGAGTGGGACTCTACTTTTATCCACTCATTCTTACCTCCCAGAGCATGGGAACTAATTTCATACTTTCCCCCTCCCATTGTTGACGCGGGCCTTGATTTCTAGGTTTTGTTGTACGACCCCATGGGCAACCTCACTGCCAAATCAGCATATAACTGGACAACAATTGATCTCCCTACTCTTTCCCAATGCAACTGGAAAAGGATCTGGAACCTGAAAGTCCCCAAACACCTTTGTGTGTTCGTATAGCTCCTCTAACACTGAGCTCTCCTTACCAATGTAGAAAAGAGCCCTCAACACTTAGATGTGGATGTAATGTGCCCAATTTGCAATAATCGGGGGGAAACCTTAATTCATTGTCTTAGGGATTTTACCTTTGGCAAGGCTATATGGAGAGGCATCCATGTACAATATGGCTTCATATGGATTATGAAAAAGAATGGATTAACCAGATTATATCACCCAACAACACATCTACCGATCAATTCATTTTGCACATTGTCACTTGGTGGAAAATTTGGAATATACAGAACAAGCATGTTCATGAATGTCTAGTTACAAATGAGCAATTTTTGATCTCCTTCATAAAAGAGAGGACCACAACTATCATTAGCATCGAAACATTCACTCCAAGGACTAGAGTCTTGACTAGTAGCCGTGTCCAGAAGTGAAAAACTGTATTCTCTTTGTCCATCGCTTTTTAGATAAGTTCCTCTAATGCAAGCATTGGTATCCACATAATTTATAAACATGGAAAATCACTTTAGGGGAAAGGCATCCCACTAAAATCTACATCTGCCCTCTGAGAGAAGGTATACTCCATCAGCATCACAGTCTCCATCTGCAAGAATGGAAATTTGGATGGAGCTCTGATCCTTTCTAACTCCATCTCTTTCGTTGAGGTGGTCAACCAAGAGCAATGCAAAGCCCCCAACCTCCAACCTCTGTGGAGACAATTTTGAGCCACCAAAGAAGTGCTTCCAAATATCTTAGTTCTTTATGTCCCTAGAGATTTAAATAGTATTGCTGATAGCATAGACAAAAACACTTGCACTCCTTTACTTCCTATCATTTTAATTATGTTAAGCTGAGTTTTCTTGTTAACGATCTCAATGTCAACTTATCCATGTTTTGGCCTATTCTAGAGCATATGATGAATAAAAACTAAGCCTCTAGGTTTACAAAAAAAAAGTGCCCACTTTACCACTAGTATTGGAGTGATGGAAGTAAAGGAGGAGAAAAAAGAAGTGAGAGGAAAGTAAAGGGAACAAGGGAGGAAGGTGATAAGTAAAAAAAGAGAGGAGGGAAATAAATGAAGGAGAAGAATAAAGTAATGTGCACACTCCTACTAGTAATATACTCATATTTAAAATGTGGGTATATTACTAATATAAATTGGTGTATTTCACTAATATGTGGATGCACTACTAGTAAAATTGATTTTCTACCACTAAAATATGTCAACATTACTAGTAGAAGTGTGTTCATTACATATTTTAATGGAATGTACCCATTTTTATTTGTTTTGCACCTACATTCTAATGGAATGGCCCACCTCTACTAATAATGGGCCCACATTAATGTGAATCCTTACTAATACAAATGTCTACATTACTAGTAGAAATTGATGCATCCTATTAAAATGTAGGCATGTTAGTAAAAGTGGGCACATTTCATATTTTAACAAAATATGTTACTTTTACTAGTAATACGCCAATATTTTAATGGATGGCATCGACTTTTACTAGTAATGCTCCCACATTGTAATGTATAGAAATGTAGGGGTATTATTAGTAGAAGTGAGTGTATTTCACTAAAATTTGGATGCACTACTAGTAGAGTTAGATGCATTCTAATAAAATGTGGGTGCATTACTAATATAAGTGGGTGCATTCCACAATTTAACAGAATGCACCTACTTCTACTAGTAATATATTCACATTTTAATGGAATACACCCACTTTTAATAGTAATGAACTTACTTTTACTTGTAAGGCACCCATATTTTAGTGCATTAAAATGTGGGTGAGTAGAAGTATGACAAATTCCACTAAAATGTGAGAGCATTAATTACTAGTAAAAGTGGGTATGTTCCACTGTAATGTGGGCAGATTAACATTTTAATAGAATTCACACACTTCTAATAGAAATGTTCTAAAATATTAATGGAATGTGATCACTAGTAATGCACACATTTTTAGTAGAATGCACCCACTTCTACTACTTATGAACCTAAATTCTTGTGTCCCCGTAATTTTCTTCCTCAATTCCCATGTCTTCTCACCACTTCCCTCCTCTTCTATCATTACTTACCTCTCTCCCATTTCTTGTCTGATCTGCCCTTTTATTCCCTCCTAGCTTCCCTCTATATTTTATTTTTTACCTCAAAAAATTGTATTATTTCATGCTATTTTCTCAAAAGTATGTCAAAATTTATTTTGTTGAAATATATTTTTGTAAGTAATCTATCGGTATTTACGGTAAAAATATATTACATACTAGAAGTTGTAAATAAAATGATATACTCCTTCCTATCTCCCTTTCTCCTTTATTTTGTCCTTTCAAAAATTGAGTACAAATAAAATTTAAAAACAAGTAGATGAGAGGGGAGTGAGATTGAATGGAGAAAGTATATAAAATGTGGGACTATTGTAAGAGGGGGTTTGGCTGGTGCGTCAAAGGCGTTTCCCCCACCCCACATCCCCAAAGTTAAACCCTTTTTTGAAAGTTACCATGACAACATGTGGCTCTATAAATAGAAATATTGTCCACCATGTTGAATTTTGATAAGCTAAATTGGAGTAATTAGAACATTAAAAGTCATGTCTAAGCTCGAATGACGTTGGGTAACTTTTACCTATATCATAATGAAAAACAAATCTTAATTTTAGCTTATGTTCTGGCCAGCTCCTGCTTAAATAAATACGCAATCTTAGATTGAAGAGAGGCCTCAAATACAAAATGTGTCTCTGTATCAAAGTTGGCGCTTATAAATGGTATGTTCGTATTGATTGAAGTATTCAGATCTACCCTCATGTGATTTAATCTAATATCTTGCATCTTTTGTTACTCAGTAGATTGAATCTTGTTCATATAGAAGCCAATCCATCATTTTTATCTCTTTTCTCATGATTTGATCCTAACTTTCTGGGATGGGTCTCCACTGTGGGAGATCAGGTGACGACTCGGACCCCATTACCTAAAAATTAAGATATTTGGTGCAAAAAAATTTAGCACTTTATATCCCTTGATTAAACATAAAAGCCTTTATAACTCAAGAATATGAAAAAGGTTAACAACCAATTAGCGAGCGATTTGGGGGTGATTACTCATTTACCACTCATGTTAAAATTGTCAAATTCCATCTTTGGCCGCACTTTCTTATTTTTCTTTATCTAGTCCTATTTGATTTTTCTCACGTTTCTCTATTGATTTAAACATTTATCCTTTTTTTCCTTTGTATTACAGATAAAATCTTGTGGCAACTTTGACTTTGTTTCTTTACATGAAAACACTGAATTAGCTTCAACGTGAGATTTTTTAGGAAGGTAAAACACATGATTTTATTTTGTTGTCATTAAATTTTCTTTCTTTTGGTTTTTATTTTGCATGCTTATCTTGTTGGTCCTTTAACAATTCAAGTAGTCCCTCAATTTACCAACTAATCGGTCGATTAATTCATTGGTTAGCTCATTAATTAGTTAGTGATATTAGGTTTTAGTGGTGTTAGATCACTTATACTAATTCTATACTTTACAAAAGATTATGTATCATATATAATAAATATTCTTGATCACAATATACACACTCAACTGATGTATAATTTTGAAGTTTATTGTTGCGTTTTCATGTCTAATCTATATTTTGAGAATTCATACCTAAAGAGGAAAATGCAACATATTTTTCAACTAGAGCATTTAATGGTTCATACCAGTGTATATATATCCTTTAAATATGTATTTGTGAAGAAAACTACAACATACAAAGAACGTGACAAGCCTATTTTAATGTGTACAAGTCGTAGTCACCACTCTATTCAAGAGAGTGATTTGTATCATTTCTAATTAAAAATGCCAACATGTGCATTTATGCAATATGCACTAATGAATGACACATATTGTCGTATTGAAATCAATGAAATGAGAGTAGTGAATGTGATAGGATCAAGTCATTCTAGTACCATGTAGAAACCATACTTCTTGATGTTTGGGGGTTATAGGGAAGAAATAAAAAATATGGGAAGGTGAAGTTAATGGCAAGGGAATCAATAATATACTAGGTTTTTTAAGGAGTGAGAATGAGTTAAAGAACATTGAGACATAGAGAAAAGTTGGACGGAGAAAGAAAGAAAAAAATGATGTAGCCACCTTTCCTAAAATATTTTTCTTTGCCCTCAATTTCATAATATTGTCTTGCAACTTGTTATTTAATCTGATATTCCTGGTCATATATTTTTCAAACAACTAGATCAAGATATGCTCTCACAAGAGAAAAAATATTTTTTCTATAACTTCATTAAATCTGATTCAAACTTATAAAATGGTTCACAATATTAGTTTGTTATTACTAAACAACTTGTAAGTCAATACATCGACTATTTGCAGTTAGTAGGAAAAAATATAAATCAATACATAATTTTTGTCTGGCCAATGCTAAATAATTTATGAGTCATTAACTGTGTAGTGGAATAGTTATAAATATAGCACACAACTCATGCAAAAAATTACACAAAAGCATTATACAGTTTCAATTCCGTCATTAATATTTGTGTACACTTATGCAAAGTACTCAATAACTTAGGAGCCATAATAATATAACTAACATAATCCATTACACATCCAATGGAAAAATATTAGTCAAAATATTTAAAATAGTACACATAAAACTAAAAATTAAAAATTTTGAGTGTATCCTTACTCAAAAACTTATAAAACATATACTTGTAACTAATATAAAGTATACAATTTGTTCAACAAAATATAAAGTATACAACTTTACAAATAATACTCAATATGTAATAAAGAATACACATCTTATGGTAAAATAAAACACACCAAGTTTTAAAAGAGTGCATAGATTCAATTTGGCCAGTAATCAACAAGTTATGAGCCATACACCTATAACCAATATAAAGCCTAGTACACAACTTATGGCACTATACTACTAACACACTGAAAAATATTACACCTTTAGTATATTAATTTTTTTAAAGTAGTACCTAAGTTTTTGTTTGCATTTCTCAACATGTTATAAGTCATAAACATTTAACCAATATAACTTCAACTGAAAATCCATATAAAATAGTATATACTAAGTTCTAAAATAGTACATCGATTTGTTTGAACTTTTTAAAATTGATCTTCCCAACATTAATCTAATTTGGTTTGGATTGAATCACACCATACTTCCACAAATCCAAAATTCCTTTCCTCCAAGAGAGTATGCTTTGAGAATATTAACCACCATTGTAGTTTTAGATGTGTCTGGACACATAATTTCCAATTAATGTCTAAAGAAAACTGTTGCAAATAGGTTATTATGTTTAACATTAATCATTTCAACATTTTTTTAACTTCTTAAATGTGCATATTGTTATCACATAATATTATCATCTTGATCTTATGGGAGTCCTCTTGAAGACATGATCATAAAGACCTAATTAACATTTATATCAAAATATTTCGTTATATACAACATAATGCAAAACACTTGTGAATGTAATTAACATACATAATTGTAAGTCATGAATAGTTACATAGACATAGATACTATAAAGTAAGGTCATGTACATCTATAACTTTTATTAAACTATGAGCATTATGTTACAAAACTTATGCAAAGTGGTACACAATTTAAGCAAAAGTATACTCAACATGTAAGAAAAAAATTACACAACTTGTAAAAAGTGCTATGATTGGTTATTGGCATCTCAACACAACTTGTAAAAATTACACAACTTGTAAAAAGTATACCAACATATTTGGTTATTGGCATCTCAATACAAGAAAACTCTTCAATGTAATCCAAATCTATAATTGGAAGACATGAATGGTTATAGTGGATGTAGCCATTTAAAGGTATAGATGCATATACCTAAAGGATCAATCTTTGAGTGGAACCAAGTCCACTCTTTCACCGCATGTCGACAGTCACCAATTGTATCTTCTTATAAATATGTTGTCTCAATTGACTGAGTGAGGAGAAAGGTGGACATGGGTGTGCAACTTGGGTGTCATGTGGGGGTTTGATATATTCTACGATTATAAAAACTCGCTAGCACCTTTGTCTTTTGATGATGAGCATGATCCAAGAATTGATCTACTGACTAATCATGACCTAGTAAACAACATCCCTTGACGAGATAGGAGCAAGGTTAGAGATTTTTGGATGACCTAGAACCCAGACATAAAAAGAAAGTACAGTCAATAAAGAAAGAATAAGGACAAAGTAGAACTAGCATAGTCAATGAGGAAGGACATTTTTATATGACTGTGCTATCAGTTGGGACCTTGCTCATTTGTTGCTCAGCCATGTATATTGGAATAAGTTTATCTATCAAACTTCAATAAATTATACCGATTGCATATTTATATGCATTTCCATCAAATCATTATCATGGTAGAAGAAGAAAAACAAATTGGTTTCTTAGCTATTACTAGATAAAACGTCAGATAAGGTTCATTGGAGAGTGTAAAACTACACACATATTATTTGATATGTATCACATGTGATCAATCTAGAACTGACCGAAAAATAAAGTAAAATGCAAAGGAAAAAAGACACTAGTAAAGTTGACTAGAATGTTGTTCCTTAAATGATGGCAAACACGCGACCTCCTGTGTAAAGACCTGATCTTAATGATAAAAAATTTACAAAATATATCAAAATATAAACAAATCTTTGTTACAATCATGCTTTTACATAGAGTTGCAGAAGCTTACTTATACATAGGACTACTAAATAGAAACATAAATATGTCCTACCTAGTCTTCATTCAACAAAGGACATCTCTTGCATGCCTATTATATGTTTTCTTCATGGACCCCATTGAAGGGTAAATAAAGGGTCAGCAAAGCTGGTACTGAATCCAATCATTGAACTATGTACGAAGTAGGATTTAGATGCATAATAAATGTTAGGAAAGGAATATTTCGTGGACTAAAGTCTAACAAGAAGAAATTCTAGCAATATCAATTTCAACATAGAAAATCTTTCATAAGAATATCACTAAGCAAGATTCAATCATTCTAGTATGCAAAATTTATCCAAGGTATTCACAAAGTATATAAATTTCAAGAGATTCTATTTGAAAAGCTTTCGCACCTTTCTGTCATGTCTTTTCTAGGGTGAAGTACCTTGTGTTCTCACACTATAGGAGAGAACAGTACAAGTGCCTTATTAGCTATTCCATTTAACTGGGGGACAACTAATCCCTATCCATTGCGTAGGGTTGTGGGGTACTTGGCCCACTCAAATGATCCAAACCTCTATTGGGTCAAAGCCCGAGGGACCAAAATCCACAAGGAGTCAAAACTCCAATAGATCAAGTCCAATGCCAAAATTATTGTCAACAATATTTCATCAATTCCAAAATGAGAGTGGTGAACTTTCAAGAATAAATAAAGGTTTCAAAACTATATAGAATTCACCACCAATCAAGATATGTGTGTCTCCATCAAGAGGGAAAATAGTTCAACAATGAAATAAAAGATTTAGTACCTCAATTATTCAAGATTCTGAGGATTGCATAATCATAATGTGTCTCCAAGAATCTATGAAGAGGTAGCTACAAAGAATAATAATCTTGTCATCATTTGGCTTCGAATCAATGTTGTTCAATATGTCTTATTTATGATTAGGTTTTGTTCCATCTAGGTTTCATAGTATATAATTATGTTCTCTATTTTAGGTCTTCAATCATTTATTATATAAGGTATGACTTATCAAAATGTTCTTGCTAAGAATCTATGGTTTTAGTCATATATAGTTCAATACATACTAGTTATACATTCATATTTAGGTCTTAGATTTGTGCATAAGTACGCATTTGAATGAGATATCATAGAATACACTTGTATTAATGTCATCTATATTTAATATGCATGAATGTAAAATCTTACATATAAATAAATAACCTTCTTTTAGTACCCTTCATATATACCAATGTATCCACACTAGACCAACATAGATAAGTAAATTTCTAGATTCATCAATTGTCAGTATTTGAATATGTAACAAGGTTAATTTTGTATCTACATTAATCTCATTATAAGTTACAACATTTTCTATTCAATTAGTTATTGGTTCATCCATATATAAGATAATAGATGAACTAAGTTAATCATTGTGGTAACCATACTCTATATAAATGATGAGTATATTACCAATTACTAAGTATTGTAGGTGACCTACATGTAGGAGTAGGATTTAGAGCTCCATTCATATTGGTTATTAGCTAGTCATCTTTGAGTTATATTTGGCATCAACTTATAGTGAGATACATATATACTTGTAGATAAGTGTGTATACCATGGTGTTATCTATTGGGGTATGAATCGGTCTAGCGCTATGAGACTTTATATCGTTGAGTTCACCTCTTAGAATACTATGTTTAGATATCTTGTTAATCCTTTAATTGAATTCATAAATCTGAAAATGCATGGTAGTAGTGACTTACCGAAATAGGGCTTCACTGTCATATCCTATGAGAAACCTTGGTCTGGGGTTGATCTCTCCTTGATCTTCTTTACTATTATTCAACGTTTTTAAGAAATCTATACATTGATACATTCATATTATATAACGATGATTGATTGCATACAGTACTATAGAACCAACCTTTGGTGTCAGTTATTTAAGGCCTTTAGTGAGGGTTAAAAAGCGACACATTTGTGGGTGGCACTAAAAGGTGAACCATGAGGCATCGGTTTAAAAGCTGACGCCAAAACCCTTCGCGCCACCCAAAACACGCCAGCAGGGGCAATATGGGCGTCGGTTATTAGTGGGGAAACTGACGCCAGAACCATTCACACCACAAAAAGGGTGCCAGCAGGGGCATTATAGGCGTCAGTTATTAGTAGGGAAACTGACTCCCAAACCCTTCGCGTCACAAAAAGGGCGCCAGCAGGGGCACTATAGGCGTCGGTTATTAGTAGGGAAACTGATGCCCAAACCCTTCGCGCCACAAAAGGGCATCATCTAGGACACCATCGGATTTAGTTTCTTAGTAATAACCGACGCCATATCACCTGCCACCACGGTCGTGCTGGCCAACATGGCCGTGTTGTCTGGCCACATTAGACAGCATTTTTTTTACTATTAACTAACGATGTAAGCCTTTGTTGTCAGTTTTCGACTAATAACTGACGCCTATGTTTTGATTTTTTTTCTTATCAGTTTGCAGGTCTGGTGTGGCTGGCCGCAGGATGTAAAAATCTGCAGTTCAGTGGAACTGAACTGTAGGTTTACAACATCCATTGATATCAGCCAACAACCGGCCACAAACCTGCAAATTTAACAAGATTTATTTTCACACATTTAGCAACCTGCAGTTCCATTCAATTTTCACACATGTAGAAACATTGAGACACATGTAGAAACATTCATGTAGCAACATGCAGTTCCTTGCATTTTCACATTCACACATGTAGAAACATTCAGATACATGTAGAAAATTCATGTAGCAACCTCCAGTTCCTTTCATTTTCACATTCACACGTGTAGAAAAATTTAGACACATGTAGAAATATATATGTAGTAACATGCAGTTCCATTCATTTACACATTCACACATGTATAAACATTCACATACATGTAGAAATATTCAGACATGTAGAAACATTCACATATGAAAATTCAGAAAATTTCATTTACAAAATATCATTCTTTAGTCATTATCGCTATCAACATCCTAATTATATTTTAAAACCCCCACTACTTGTATGGCTTTTACCCATTCTTCTCTTACATCATTTAATTCTTCCGTCATATAGGAAGCATGTACATCTGATAAGGCCTTACCTGTAGTGGGGTCAGTTTTAAACACCTACAAAGAGAATGATGTATAAGTGAATGATGTATATATATAATTAATAATATATAAATAAGATTGATATATTTCATATTATCTAATGAGACTATATATATTACCTCATGTATGGTATCCATGTCCACTGTGGCATATTTGATAATCATGTGCATAAATCGCATCACATAGTATGTACATGCCCAAATATTGTCTTGTGTAGCACACTATAAATTGAAACATACAAAATATTAAAAAATAAAACTAAGCACAGTTCACATAAATAATATATACATTGGAGTCGAGAGCTTACTTCCACGTTCTCCCAAATTATTGGCTGGTTCTTTTTCCTGGGGACCTTTTCTCCAGCCTTTTTGAACTCATGTAAACCCCTACATGTTAATGAAACACATTAAATTGTATAATTAAATAGTAATGTAATAACAGATGTTAACGGATATAAAAATAAAATATTTCTCACCAGAATAATACCATTTTCATTGCATGTCCATATTTTGGATTCAATTTAGTCCCCTTAGGATCTAGATAATAGACAGTGAACATCCCGGGGACAATAACTAGTAACTCCCAATGCGTACCCCTAGAGGTAAAAAAGTTAAAAATTAATAACTCAAAATCCACAATAAAAATATAATTTTCTTAAGTCCAAATTATAAGCAAAGTAAACTTACTCCACATTGAATGGAGCTATTATCACTGTCTTCTTATTTTGACCAAAATTTGTAAAAGCATCACAGCAGTATTGTTAAACTAACGAAGGGTCTTTAGCTACTAGACTAATCAAAGATGGAATAAAAAATCATACATGTTCAAATGAAAAATCTGCACATATCTTGTCTAAGTAGCTGTAAAACATGTATTATGTATGCATTTATATATAAGAAACCAGATCACCAGATCCTACACAAGGTATATGAATGTATATAATATCTCACCTTATCCATAGCTCTATCAAATATGTATTCAGCCAATCATAGAGAAACAACTCCAGAATATCTTGTATAAATAGTTTATTTTTGTATGATTGACCTACAACATCTGCATCTATAGAAACATTTATAGGGCAATTTATGTCATGTTCGCCTAACCATACTACCATACCACTACAATTAGGACCTAACGGGATAGGTAGGTCCTGTGGAACCCAACTTGGTAATGTAGGAGGTGGAGGTGGAGGCCTAGATGCTCTGGGTGTCTTCGTTTTAACATGTATATATAATTTTAGATCAATTTACCTCATATATACACACTAACAATTTAACGTAATGTAAATTTACCATACAATTTTAGTACAAACAACATCCGCTTTGGGCCACAATATCACTCCGCCTTCTGCCTCACCAAGTGTTTCACAATCTGGGTGGGCATATGGCAATAGAAGATCTATCCAATTGGGGAATATATGTAGCAGGCTCACATGAACCCAACCATTTGGTAATGGAGACCCAGGAAACATTTTCCCTGGAAGGGATGGATAAGCTGACGCCTCTGCAATGACATATTTGTTACTTTTTAGATGGCATGGATTCAACTCCTACAAATTTACGTAAAGAATGTTATATACATATATACATATCATCTTGAAAACATATCATCTTGAAAAGACTTGCTACTAAGTTATAAAAATACTTACTGCGGATGTGCTAGGTGGTGGGTCTATAGGATTACTCCCAACCTCTGCAGTAGGAGTAGAGCGGGACGCCATAGGTACTGTCTGAGTGGCAGTCAGAGATGCCTGCCACTTGCTCATTGCTTCATGGAGTGTATTATCAACTACTTCCTTGACTCTCTTATCAACTACTTCATTGACTCTCCTTTCAACTATCTTATCTACCTATACATGGATAAAAGAAACATTAGCTTCTGATTATTGAATTCCCTTTTACAGTAGCATTCTAAAAAAGAATAGGTTACCTCTTCTTGTAAAATTCTTGCTTTTGGGACATGTTTGCGCTGCGATGGCCCAAAGAATGCTTTCATGCCCACACCAGCGCCTGCACCCCTAACACATTCAGGATGCTCTAGGTTACCCAAAACAACTGTCAATTCATCCCTTGTGCCATCAGGGATGAACTTGCCTTGTTTCCTCAGCTCATGCAGCTCCCGCTAATCATCATCAATAGAAATTGGTAAGTAAGTAAACACCACAAATAATCAATATTCGAACGATTACACTAAGAGTTGTATTTTACCATTTTTGCAGCCGCCTCAGCAGTTGCGGGCTTCTTTATTTCTCCCTTCTTATTTTACCTCCCGGCTATCCAGACATCATGGCGAGGCAGAGATGTGGTACCTATAATAGATGACTCCTGAGTAGCAGTAGACTGAGTAGTACACTCAGCATGTAGTATTTGACGAACATCTGCATAGCCCTTTGGACCCATTGTGTGGTCATGCACATTCAGTGCATGCCTTACTCTTTGCGCCTCACTGATAGCCTAGTTAGTATGCACATTGATATGGTTAGTAACACTAAAGGTTAATCTTGAATAGGTGAATACAATGTATATTAATTAAATAGGGAGTAACACCTAATACCTTGAATTCATGAGTGTTTCTTGAAGCAACAAACGCGTCCCATTCGTCAGGGTCCAGGAAGTTCCAATGTTCAGTGGCTGACTTCTTTCTCTTCTCACCATCTTTTATGTATTCTCAGATGAGATTTGTCCTATAGTTCCTTAGGACCCTCCCACAACATTGCATTATGCATTTATGATGCATCTTTTCATCCAACACAAATATACTATGTAAAATAGAATTGCTATTAACTAGTATAAAAAAAATAGTAATCTACAAAATAGAATTGCAAATAATAATAACTCACACATAAATCCTTCCATATTAAGTCTTTCTTACCCTTATGAACTTTATGCCAAGAATCTATCTTACAACCACAATGGCTACGAGTAACATACCCAAGATATGAAACAAACGAATTGCAGTTCACTCCAATTGCATTTCCTGCATTATCAAAATCCACAACCAGTTTGGGTCCATTGCCCCTTAGTGCTATTAACTTCTTGATCATAGTGATGCCCCTTCTCGTGTCAACTTTTTGGTACTACTCATCAAGTGCATCAAGTGCTTCAGAGGGTACATGTGCATCATCAACCTAAAATTTGACAAAATAAACACACTTACAGTATATAACTATAAATGGACATATAGATAGAAATATATGATATATTTTTAAAACTTACATTGTGAGGCGACACATTGGTATCCTCACCATGCTCATCATGGACATCATGGTCATCATGCCCATGCTCATCCATATGAAAATTTCATTAAAAAATCAAACATTTAGCATTTGACATAACTAGAAGATAATGAAACATTGTATAGTTCACATATACAAATGAAACATTGAAAAATGAAACATATAAAAAATATAAACATGATTGCCTCTAATATTGCAATCATTTATCAATTAACAATCCTTCATTGTGATCTTCGTGCACATACAAGTCATCATTAGCTTCAATATTTTGTGGTGTTGGCAACCCAATTGAGAATGGACTGGAGTCATCATACTTATCATAGTACTCTTCTTCATCTATAGGATCTTCAATGAACTGTCTTTCACCATGAAGAACAACCGACCACTTATCATTTGTAGGATCATCGAGATAAAATACTTGTTTCGCTTGTGATGCCAATATGAATGGTTCACCCTTCTCGCCAATCTTTTCAAAGTTCACTAAAGTGAAACCCAATTCATCTAGTATAACTCCTTTGGTGCTATCAACCCAATTACATTTGAAGAGCGGAATTCTGAAATATATGTAGTCAAACTCCCATATATCTTCAATGACACCGCGGTATGACATTTTTGCTTCACATGGACTGTTATCCTTTGCACTTGCAAAAAACATAGTCGACACTTGAAGGGTGACCCCACTGTTTTGGATGACACTCTTATCATCTTGGCACTTTGTGTAATATGTGAATCCATTAATGTCATACCCTTCATAAGACATAATAGTCAATTTTGGTTTAAAGGTGAGGCATTTGATAGTTTCAGTAATATCATCTGGTGTTTGAGATAGTTGATGTAAGACTTTATCTTCAAATCACTTAATAAATGTCTTGTTATGCAATCTAGCAAGCCACATTGAATTGGCTTGAGGATATTGTCTCTTAATGAAATTGGTATGTTTCTTGATATAAACACTCACTTCGTCCATGTTGTGTAAAATATACAAGTGACCTTGTTCTAACTGCTCACAGCTGATTACTTTCACCCGTGATCCCAAAATTCCTTTTCCAAAATGCTCCTCAATATTCTTGTCATTACCAAGAGTTACCACTCAAAAAGTCATTACAAAAATCTATAACATCGCACGCCACATAACCCTCAATAATACTCCCTTCAGGATGATAACAGTTTCGAACATCACTTTTAAAAACGCTCATGTATCGTTCAAAGGGATACATCCAATGCAAGAAAATTAGTCCCAACATTTTCACTTCCCTAGTCAAGTGGACGAAAACATGTACCATGATTAAAAAGAAAGAAGGAGGGAAATACATATCAAGCTGACATAGGGTATCAACCACTTCTCTTTGCAAAGTATCGAGAGTATCAGGGTCAATAACTTTGCTACACAGACTATTGAAAAAGAAACAAAGTCTGGTGATTGCAAACCTTACATGCTTCAGCAATATAGATTGAATTTCCACGGGCAATATTTGTTGCATTAGAGTGTGACAATCATGAGATTTAAGACCTATCAACTTTAGATCTTTCATTGATACCAATCTACGGATGTTGGATGAGTAACCTTGTGGCACCTTAACATTTACCAAGCATTCACAAAAAGCTTTCTCTTCCTTTCTAGACAATGTGTAACAAGCGGGAGGTAAGTATGTTCTCCGATTTCCCATTTCACATAATTCTATTAATTCTGACCTTATTCCCATTTCACGTAGGTCCAGTCTAGATTTTATCCCATCTTTAGTCTTACCTGGTATATTCAACAGAGTACCAATGACGCTATCACATACATTTTTCTCAACGTGCATGACATCGATACAATGTCTCACTGTCAAAGAACTCCAATAAGGAAGATCCTAAAATATTGACTTCTTCTTGAATAAAAATTTGTCACTCTGTGTGGCCATAGTACATTGTGATCTCTTACCAAATTCATTGACAAAGTCTTTTACTCTTTCATAAACAACCTCCCACAGTATAGGTTTAGGTGCACTCTGTTCCTCACTCCATCCATTGAATGCTTTGCACTTCCTATGATATGGATGGAATTTTGGAAGAAACCTTCAATGACCAAGATATACAATCTTTCCGCCACGTTTTTGTCTTGTTGAATCAATATTCTCTTCACATATAGGACATGCTTTAGATCCTTTGACACTATATCCAGACAAATTCCCATATTCTGGAAAGTCATTAATAGTGCAAAATAACATAGCGTGCAAACAAAATGTCTCTCTTCGTGAAGCATCATAGGTCATCACACCTTCACCCCAGAGTTTCTTTAAGTCATCAATTAGAGGTTCAAGATAAACATCGATATTATTTCTAGGTTGTTTAGGGCCTGATGTAACAAAGTGGTTTTCGGATTTAATTTCGAGGACGAAATCTTCCTTTATCGCATGTAGGATACGACAGAGTGAACCTTTGGAGTCTTGGACATACAATGACATAAGTATATCATGAGTTTGAGTTGTTTAAGATTTATAAGTGCTTGATGAAGTTTTGAAGTCAAAGGATAGGTATATTCTCTAAATGTTCCTAGGTATACGTGCCTCCTTGAAGGATTTATTTGACCAATCATCCTGTATACTTTTGATACCAATGTTATATGAATGGAATATTGAGATATGAGGAACACTTAGCTCAATATTGGTGATATTCTGATGTCCCTAATTGAAGATACCTTGGTTTGAATATTTAGGAAAGTATAATTAAGTCAAGACAATAGACTATGGTTGGTAATGATCAACTTGTGATATGTATGTGACACGCAACCTTGATTTCACGAGAATGGCTTTCTTATTTAGTTACTGGATGTTGGTCATGGGTTGTCCTTTTGTTGGACTAGATTCAGACAATCGGTGGTAGATCTAAGGGCCCAATATACTAGTCTTCAACCCCGACAGTTTGGGACTGAGCGCAGGATGGTCACTCTCACCCACGATGCCATGACTACCAGGACGTGCGTCGAGGAGGGAACTTGTGGGGTGGTTTCCTTCATTTTAAGAAGTGAATCGCAACGACCTCTCTTTTGGTCTAGATGGAACTGAGGTAGATGAGAAAGAGTAGCAGCTTCCCCTACTCTCCCCACTCAACGTAGAAGACCTAGTATCAATGGAGGTCTGGCTGCTCACGGGAGTGCAACAACGACGGTAGGTTCTGCAAACCGTGAGGAGAGGAGGCAGTGGCGTAGAGTGGCGTCGACCTGTTGAGAGAAGAATGTCAGGAGATCGACATCCCATCGGAGGTTCGAACCACCAACGACGTAGTGATCAGACCCAATCAATCGACGACGGTGCCCAGAAGCCGGGAGACGGGGGCGTCGAGCGAAGGGTACTGCCGAGAAGGAAGGAGGAAAGGCCGGAGCCCACGGTGGCACCTGAGTGCAGGCGGCGGCGAGCCTGCACAGGTGGAACCCATTGGTGTGGCCGATCTTGCAAGCAACTGCAAGAGGCAGGAATGAAGGCGACGATCGATTCGTTTTCTCGATTCATCGCTTGCAGTGGCACTGAGCATGTAGTAATGGCCTCCCGGAGGCGTTGCTGCTTGCTCGCGTCAGATCCAGTAGTTATAGCACAGATCGCTGGAGGACGGCCGGTTCCTTGCTGGCTGAGAGCCGTGCAGCGCCGACTGGAGAACAGGTGGGCGGCGGCTGTGAAGCTGAGTCCCACGGACTCACGGATCGCTGGATCGCGTGGAAAAAAGAAAGGAAAGGAAGCGGGTGGTTCAGATGGTGAACCAGGCCCAAGTACCTTAAACCGACTGAAGTCAGTGTTGACCCAGACCAGCCGACCCAACTTCTAAGTAGCGCCAGCCAGTGGACACGTGGCGAGCTCCTATTCGCCCAAAAAGGTAAAATGCTCAGTTTTTTCAATAAATCATAGAAATTCGCTCGAGCATCGGAAAAATACAAATAAAGGTACCAAACTTCTCAGAAAAATGAGCCGAACAATATGAAACTATAATACTAGGCTTTTGATGCACGTATATCAGTGATATCTTGTTAGTTGTGAAATGCTTAATTGATGGATAATAAATATCAAACGTTGGCCTAAAATTATGAGAAAATACCAATAAGTCACAAATCATATCCGTAATCCATCTGATGTCAAGTAATCATGATGTTGATTCACAAAATCTTGTAATTTGCTCCATATGTCTAATTAGGGCTAATTATCCTAAATAAAATGCAATAAATACATTGGCGATCAATAAATGACAAAATTTACAGAATAAGTTCATATCAGTAATTGGAAGATAATATGTAGATCTGAGATCAATTTTGTACATGAAATTCATGTTATATGAACAGAATCCTTAATACAAGTGATGTAACCCTAAGATGGTTAATAAAAGTGACATAATGTTATGTTCACATAATAATGTGCACATGGGTATATCCAGTTGATGGACTATAATCTGGAATATGACATCAGTAAGATAAATATAAGACAAGAATACAAGTAATAAAGTACATACCCTTATGAGATAAGCAAACCCTAAAATGGATATACTTAGGGTTAAGATGAGATGTAAGATGATGAGAATCTGATGATAGTATATGATCTTATCTTAATCAGGTTTAATAAAGTTATAGATGACATGAGGAACATGTGATTAGAATGATCTATCTCTTTGGAAGGTACGCCATTACCTCTTACTTGGCTTATTATACAATATGTTTGTGTTATATGTGTAGTAAAATACTTGGAATATGATATTGGATGAAATGATTGTTCTTGTATGATATGTTGCATGATTTTCCATGATTACTGCTATGAACACATCAAACATAATATATCTGTTCCATTATATGAAAGCACTAACTCTTTGGTAGTGTGCTTGGAAGTGACCTAACTCTTTGGTAGTGGTCACATTGTACATATGACCTAACTCTTTGGTAGTGGTCTGACCTAACTCTTTGGTAGTGCTCACCTTGTACAAATGATCTAACTCTTTGGTAGTGATCATAAAGGCCTTGGAATATAATGGAAAATAAGCTTAAAATATGTGTTCTCTTTTTTTAATGAACATCTTTGTGCAAGTATATGTTTTTCTTATATTTCTTTATAACTGCCAAGTATTAGTTTTATCTTATTGCCAAGATATGCTGAGAGGTAAATAAAAGACACATAGGCGTACTCAGTACAATATTCATGAAATATTGTGCTGACGTGTACCGCGTGTAATCTTTTGTTTAGGTTGTGGTTATGCTCTTGAAGATCCAGTTTAGTGAGAGTTGTGTGGCGAGCTGATGTACAGGTGGACCTGTTGTTTTAAGATCCTGTTGTTTAGTTGTAGTACATGTATATGTAGAAGTTTCCTGTTCAATATGTAATATCAAATGTTGTAACAATTCATGTTGTAATTATATGTTGAATGGTGAACATGTGTTTTGGTTTGTTTATTGTTCATGTGCATGTGCTGCTGATTGTTTCCTTCTGACTCCCTCGATTTTCTTCTTCTTAGCCTAGTGTGTGGTGCTCAAATTGGGATTCTCGCTGAGGTGAGGGTTTCAATTTGGACGTCTCACATCAGATTAAGTTTTAGAAAATCCGGGGACATCACAGGTGGTATCAGAGCATGAACAATAGCAAAGTCTGACATTTGCTCATTATGCAACTCAAAACTAAAGAACCTTGAACTTAATAATCTTTTAGGGTTAGATTAGTCGTCTTTTAGAGACTAGATCTGACCTAGCCTCTAGGTTAGCACCTAGATGTCCGACAACTAGGTCTAGACTGGTGCTTGTTGAGTAGCAAGTCCTTAGATGTCGTTCTTTCCTTATAGTGCAGTGGTATGGGACGTTGCACTATTTGGAAATGACGTGCATCAAGGGAAGAGAAACCCTAGACATATTGTGCACATTGTCTAGAGTAGCTACACTAGTCTACACCATGTTCTCACCCTTTTCACTAGTTTTCATGACACTGGACTCTCTACTATGTGTGGGACACTCGTTTCTGGTTTTGGTTTTTAATTCCAAACGAATCGAACCTCGATAGTTTTCTCTGACGCGTGTTTTATCGGAGAAAAACTATATAATATTTTAATATGTATATGTATTACAAAAATGTGTCCCCACACATGTACGAGTAGGAGGTGGTCATGCAACCTGAGTGAAAGTGAATGACATCAGTCTAGAAGAGAGTGTAGTTCTAGATTAGATGTCTAGAGCCTTGTTTGGTATATGTTAGATGGAATAGATGATATAAGTTTTGATGACATGATGTGAGTCTTATATAGATGATATAAGATGGTTTATGATGATTTATGTTTGTCTTTGAGGACTTAAGTTCAGTTTGCGGATTTGAGATAAGTTTTGATGATGCAAGTATGAGTTCTCTTATGAGACAAGATAAGCTAAGTTGAGACAAGGATGTGAATCAGCAAGAGCCTCAATCTCTTTTACGAAGGAGGACCTCTAGTGTTAGGACCAGTTTCAGGGTTAACTCTAGAGAGAGTGAGACCCATTGGGAGAAGGTTAGAGAACCTAGACTCCATGATATGAGAAATATGAGATATGTGATATGATATGTCCTAAACTAGACTACTCCTGAGTGATTGATTTGAGTTGCTTTCTGTATGATTCTTATAGTTTTGTTGAACCCTAGATGTCCTTGGGAGGACCAAACCCCAGAGATAGAGAGAGGCTCGTTATATGTGCATATGAATATGGATATGAGTGTCTGCCATCTGGGTGAGGGAGAGAGAGCCCAAGACCCTGGAGGAGGTAGCTATGTTAGTTTTTGTGACGCCTCATGCTCGAGTTGGTGGTTTCCCACATAGGAATCTAGTGGTGTATATAAGAAAGTTTTGGGTAAGATGTTTCATGGGTAGAAGACATATGAAGGATATGTCATAGCATGTTTTGGTTTGTGCTTATGTGGCTAGAGCTTGTAAGGCTATCTCTAGTGCCAATGAGGTATACCTGAGAATCCTAGACCAAGGAGGGAGGATAAAGTATGTGCATATGAGTTACTCACAGAGTTGAGTTAGCTCAGAGAGACTGAGCATGGCACTACCCTCATGATATGGGTCAGGAGAACCTCAGCTGGACTAGATGAATTTTTTATATATGTTTAACATGTCACTCATATAAGTTAGTTTAGCACAACCATGACATAATATATGTAAAAATGTGATCTAATCTCAAGATGTGATATATAGACATGATATAATGGAAACCTAGAAATTGTTTAATACATATCGATGCATATATGGTTAACCATATACATGAATAATGATGATAATGTGAAATTGTTGGTTAATCTTGGGATGAATTCATTAATAAATGTTGCAATTTATTACGAGCAATGAAATAAGATCCTGTGAATGAAGCATGTTACATGATGTTTTAATCTTAGTGCATAATAAAGATGAAATATACAGTTTGATAATTAGCATAACATAACGTTTATGACACCTCGATACGATCTAGATGGATAAAGTGGGTTAATTGTAGTTAACCCCCTCCAAAAAGGCATATGTTAATGTTGAATATGTTTAAAATATTAGCTCAATAAAATGTTGATGACACCTTGATATAATGGGTTAACTTTAGTTAACTCCTTTAGAACATGGTAATATGATGACGAAACCCTAATTCATGGGCAAAGATAAGGATGAAACCCTAACAATGAGATATGTTATGACCTAATCAGAGTTTCTAAACCCTTGTTTGAGCCTTCTATGAAGGGGTGTTTCACCTTAGATGTTTTAAAACCTCCTAATGATAGTTTGGAGATGGCTATGGAGCTTTGTTTTTAGATATGTTGCACCTAAGATAGTTTCTACATGTGGAAGAAGATCCTTAGTTTTTCCTTGGAGTATGAGTATGGTTTACTTTCGAGGATGAAAGTTCTTTTAAGATGTATATGATGTAACAAAGTGGTTTTCGGATTTAATTTCGAGGACGAAATCTTCCTTTAAGGCATGTAGGATGCGACAGAGTGAACCTTTGGAGTCTTTGGACATACAATGACATAAGTATATCATGAGTTTGAGTTGTTTAAGATTTATAAGTGCTTGATGAAGTTTTGAGGTCAAAGGATAGGTATATTCTCTAAATGTTCCTAGGTATACGTGCCTCCTTGAAGGATTTATTTGACCAATCATCCTGTATACTTTTGATACCAATGTTATATGAACAGAATATTGAGATATGAGGAACACTTAGCTCAATTTTGGTGATATTCTGATGTCCCTAATTGAAGATACCTTGGTTTGAATATTTAGGAAAGTATAATTAAGTCAAGACAATAAACTATGGTTGGTAATGATCAACTTGTGATATGTATGTGACACGCAACCTTGATTTCACCAGAATGGCTTTCTTATTTAGTTATTGGATGTTGGTCATGGGTTTTCCTTTTGTTGGACTAGATCCAGACAATCGGTGGTAGATCTAAGGGCCCAATATACTAGTCTTCAACCCCGACAGTT
The DNA here is from genome assembly GCA_963693085.1 of Alisma plantago-aquatica. Lineage (NCBI taxonomy): Eukaryota > Viridiplantae > Streptophyta > Magnoliopsida > Alismatales > Alismataceae > Alisma > Alisma plantago-aquatica. The sequence goes on along the minus strand of OY856412.1, from coordinate 70,150,647 downwards.
TGGGACGGAGCGCAGGATGGTCACTCTCACCCACGATGCCATGACTACCATGACGTGCGTCGAGGAGGGAACTTGTGGGGTGGTTTCCTTCATTTTAAGAAGTGAATCGCAACGACCTCTCTTTTGGTCTAGATGGAACCGAGGTAGATGAGAAAGAGTAGCAGCTTCCCCTACTCTCCCCACTCAACGTAGAAGACCTAGTATCAATGGAGGTCTGGCTGCTCACGGGAGTGCAACAACGGCGGCAGGTTCTGCAAACCGTGAGGAGAGGAGGCAGTGGCGTAGAGTGGCGTCGACCTTTCGAGAGAAGAATGTCAGGAGATCGACATCCCATCGGAGGTTCGAACCACCAGCGGTGTAGTGATCAGACCCAATCAATCGACGACGGCGCCCAGAAGTCGGGAGACGGGGGCGTCGAGCGAAGGGTACTGCCGAGAAGGAAGGAGGAGAGGCCGGATCCCACGGTGGCACCTGCGTGCAGGCGGCGGCGAGCCTGCACAGGCGGCACCCATTGGTGTGGCCGATCTTGCAAGCAACTGCAAGAGGCAGGAATGAAGGCGACGATCGATTCGTTGCCCGATTCATCGCTTGCAGCGGCGCTGAGCATGTAGTAATGGCCTCCCGGAGGCGTTGTTGCTTGCTTGCGTCAGATCCAGTAGTTATAGCACAGATCGCTGGAGGACGGCCGGTTCCTTGCTGGCTGAGAGCCGTGCAGCGCCGACTGGAGAACAGGTGGGCGGCGGCTGTGAAGCTGAGTCCCACGGACTCACGGATCGCTGGATCGCGTGGAAAAGAGAAAGGAAAGGAAGCGGGTGGTTCAGATGGTGAACCAGGCCCAAGTACCTTAAACCGACTGAAGTCAGTGTTGACCCAGACCAGCCGACCCAACTTCTAAGTAGCGCCAGCCAGTGGACACGTGGCGAGCTCCTATTCACCCAAAAAGGTAAAATGCTCAGTTTTTTCAATAAATCATAGAAATTTGCTCGAGGATCGGAAAAATACAAATAAGGTACCAAACTTCTCAGAAAAATGAGCAGAACAATATGAAACTATAATACCAAGCTTTTGATGCACGAATATCAGTGATATCTTATTAGTTGTGAAATGCTTAATTGATGGATAATAAATATCAAACGTTGGCCTAAAATTATGAGAAAATACCAATAAGTCACAAATCATATCCGTAATCCATCTGATGTCAAGTAATCATGATGTTGATTCACAAAATCTTGTAATTTGATCCATATGTCTAATTAGGGCTAATTATCCTAAATAAAATGCAATAAATACATTGGCGATCAATAAATGACAAAATTTACAGAATAAGTTCATATCAGTAATTGGAAGATAATATGTAGATCTGAGATCAATTTTATCCACGAAATTCATGTTATATGAAGAGAATCCTTAATACAAGTGATGTAACCCTAAGATGGTTAATAAAAGTGACATAATGTTATGTTCACATAATAATGTGCACATGGGTATATCCAGTTGATGGACTATAATCTGGAATATGACATCAGTAAGATAAATATAAGACAAGAATACAAGTAATAAAGTACATACCCTTATGAGATAAGCAAACCCTAAAATGGATATACTTAGGGTTAAGATGAGATGTAAGATGATGAGAATCTGATGATAGTATATGATCTTATCTTAATCAGGTTTAATAAAGTTATAGATGACATGAGGAACATGTGATTAGAATGATCTATCTCTTTGGAAGGTACGCCATTACCTCTTACTTGGCTTATTATACAATATGTTTGTGTTATATGTGTAGTAAAATACTTGGAATATGATATTGGATGAAATGATTGTTCTTGTATGATATGTTGCATGATTTTCCATGATTACTGCTATGAACACATCAAACATAATATATCTGTTCCATTATATGAAAGCACTAACTCTTTGGTAGTGTGCTTGGAAGTGACCTAACTCTTTGGTAGTGGTCACATTGTACATATGACCTAACTCTTTGGTAGTGGTCTGACCTAACTCTTTGGTAGTGCTCATCTTGTACAAATGATCTAACTCTTTGGTAGTGATCATAAAGGCCTTGGAATATAATGGAAAATAAGCTTAAAATATGTGTTCTCTTTTTTTAATGAACATCTTTGTGAAAGTATATGTTTTTCTTATATTTCTTTATAACTGCCAAGTATTAGTTTTATCTTATTGCCAAGATATGCTGAGAGGTAAATAAAAGACACGTAGGCGTACTCAGTACAATATTCATGAAATATTGTGATGACGTGTACCGCATGTAATCTTTTGTTTAGGTTGTGGTTATGCTCTTGAAGATCCAGTTTAGTGAGAGTTGTGTGGCGAGCTAATGTACAGGTGGACATGTTGTTTTAAGATCCTGTTGTTTAGTTGTAGTACATGTATATGTAGAAGTTTCCTGTTCAATATGTAATATCAAATGTTGTAACAATTCATGTTGTAATTATATGTTGAATGGTGAACATGTGTTTTGGTTTGTTTATTGTTCATGTGCATGTGCTACTGATTGTTTCCTTCTGACTCCCTCGATTTTCTTCTTCTTAGCCTAGTGTGTGGTGCTCAAATTGGGATTCTCGCTGAGGTGAGGGTTTCAATTTGGACGTCTCACATCAGATTAAGTTTTAGAAAATCCGGGGAAGTCACACCTGATATCAACACCGACAGCATAACGTACTTATTTTTCATACAAAGTCAGGGAGGAAGATTGTATATGACAAGCATGATTGGCCAAGTGCTATATTGGTTGCTCAATGTCCCATATGGATTCATCCCATCCAGACAAAGCCCAAGTCTTAGATTCTTGACTTCTTCACCAAATTTAGGGTATAATAGATCAATCTTCTTCCACTGTGGGGAATCAGACACATGTTGTAGGATCCCATCATTATTTTTCTTAACATCTGCATGCCACCTCAAATTCGTCGCATCTATCAGATTGCAAACAAGCATTGAAACCATGATATTATAGGTAGATACCACATCACCTTGGCAGGAGAACCAATTTTGGACTCCCCTGAAGTCGTCAATTTATACTGTGATAGACCACATTTTGGACAATCTTTCAAATCCACATAGTCCTTTTGAAATAATAAATAATCATTTGGGCATGTGTGTATCTTCTTGGCCTCCATTCCCATTGGGCACAACAATTTCTTTACCTGGTATGTTGAGATTGGCAATTCGTTTCCTTCAGGAATCATTTCTTTCAACAAAGACAACAATGACGTGAAGCTTTTGTTGCTCCATCTATTGTTAGCTTTCATCTTATACAATCTCAACACAATGCTAACCTTCGTAAACTTAGTACAACCTGTGTATAATGGTATCTCAACATCATGCACAATGTTTCTAAACATGGGAGGTGGATCGGTTTCGGTGTACTCTACCCCACAACTATCCAGCATCACATCAATGATGTCTACTGGAACTAGTTCGTTCACATCTACATCATTGGAGGCAATAACTTCTTCCATACAAGCACTGCTATCGACATCCACTGGTTTCGGGTTTGATATCTCTCCATGCCAGTGCCATTCTGTATAGCCTTATACAATCCTGTTACACATGATATGACTTTTGATTTCATCACCAGTGTTGACTTTCAAGTTGTTACCGCAATGCCTACATGGATAGTAGAACCTATCTCCAGGTTGTTTCCTATGTTCCTCGGCAAATCTAATAAACTGATCAAGACCAGAAATAAACTCTGGGGTGCATCGATTGTGAATGGACATCCATGATCCATCCATTCTATGATCAAAGAGAAAACAAGTATATATCACAGCAGACGTGTCTGCTCCTTCTCTCTAGGGCGTCTGCTCCCCCTTCTCTCTAAACCTCTCCCGGCGGCCGCCGCTGGGGGGAGGGAGCGTTTCTTTGGCACTTTCCTCCCCCTGGCACCTATGCAACCTCGGCGAGGTCTGATTGAATCTTGGTGCAGAGTCCTTAGAGCTAAGGTGCGGATGAGGCTTCTTCTCGGCTGACCTGGAGGAAGGGGCGTGTTGCTGGTTCTCTCTGCGGGAAGGGTGGGTCGTGAGGCGACGTGACACAGGGCTTGGTGGCAGATTCGGCCGTGGTTCGCATCCGACGCCGTCGGCTCCTCTCCGTTCAAGGGTGATGGAGTGAGTAGGCATTCCCATCAGGTTCTGTAACTGGCCGCTGCTCCGTCATCGCAGGTGAAGGGGGTCACTCCTTCACAGGCAACTCCTTCTCCCCCTCCGAGGCTGAGGGTGATCTCCTTTCCTTCTGCTTCACCAACATTCGTTGGGGGGGGCAGTTCTTCTTCTCCCTGCTGGCACCTGATCCTTCTTTGCTGAGATCGGGTTTCCCAAGGTTGTTCCGCCTCTTCGTCTGACCTGTCCTGGTTCAACGGAGCTCCCAACTCCGAGTTTTGGATTGGCTTCGAGGTTGAGGCGGCTGATGGCGGGTTTCATACCCTGGAGCTCGGGTCTTCGACGGCGGGTTTGTTGGCCTGCTGTGTTGTATCTGTGGAAAGGGTGACAGGGTCCCCTGATGTCCCTGGTGCTGTGAGGAACGCCCTCAGGGTGTTCGACGATTTTTACCTCTGTCTGGATTTGGTCTCAGCCATATGAAGGATGAAGGTGCCGGTGGTCTTCCACCTGGAAGTGATGGCCTCCACAGGCCTACGTTGTGTTTGATGATTTGCTGCTGTGTAAACAACAGCTAGCGATGAACAAGAATCAATTGCTGGTTAAATTCCCTCTCTATGTGGTTATCAGAAGCTAGCTGCAGAAGTCGTGGGATTTTTGCTGATGGTGCCCCTGTTGAGCTCGAACTACAAGCTTGGTTGGTTCCGTTCTTGGGTGAGGTAATGGACCAGGTGAAGATGGTCGACTGCTTCAAGGATGAAGGATAGAACTTGTGGCAGACGTTCTAACCTTCGGGAAGAAGCTAAAGAGTGGCAGGCTTTTTCTTCTTCATATAGATTCCTAGTTTTTTTCCCTGCTGGTCTTGTGCTTGGAGGAGGATCAGGTGACGACTCTGTGTCTCAGTTTTGGAAGTTTGAGTGCTGGCTCTCACAGGCGTATTTGTGTGTGTTATTATTGGTCATGTGTGTTCCTTCTTCTCCTCTTCTGATTCTGCCCTCTTTGTTAGATCCCCCTTCTCCAAGCTTTTCCAGTTTGGAGTTTTATTTTCTGGTTTGATCCTATTATCCCCCTGTGTGGGGATAGATAAGGATCAGTTTGTTTCCCCATGGGGCACCTTTGTACCCAAAGTTTTGGCTATCTAGTAACACATTTTTTTGCCGACAAAAAAAAAGTATATATTACAGCAAGATTAGGGTATAGGGTTAACCGATTAGAGTTTAAGCATGGTTAAAACTTTAGGGTTTAAGGTCTTATATATAAGTAATGGTTAAAACATCCTAAGTGACATTAGGTGCTCAAGAATAGTCCCAAACCAGGGACTATCCAAGATTTACTCCTATTGAGTATATCTTGGATGGGTTTCTAGGCCAACAAATACATGTGTTGTCATTCTTATATATAATAAATGTGTACCACCTATCCCATTCTTGAACACCTAATCTCACTAGTAAGTGTATAATGTGTATTGTGTTTTCAAGAAAATTCCGATAACATTTACCCGCTATTCTCCAAGTACATATGTACTTAGAGAACAAATGGGGAAATGCTACCGAAATTTTCTTGAAAACCCAATACACATTATATTCGTACATCCTAAGTGAGATTAGGTGTTCAAGAACAGTCTCAAATCGGGGACTATCCAAGATTTACTCCTAATGAGTAAATCTTGGATGAGTTTCTAGGCCAACAAATACATGTATGTTGTCATTCTTATACCTACAATCCTAGTTTCATCATTCATATCCTAAGTTTTGTGTAACATCATTTAATCATGCTTGTCAGTAAATACTAAATAGTAAATAAACGATGATTCCATATATCAAAGATTTGAATCAGGGGGTGATGTAGCCCTATTTTAGGGCTCCATCCTGTGCCATTTTGTACTTAAATCACATTTAAACATGTTAGATTACAAAATTTTGCCCCTAATGTGTTTATCATTTCCAAATGCACTTATGATGTTCTTTGCACTATTTTCAAGTACTTGGACCTTGCCTTAGATGGAAGAGAGAGAAAGAAGGAGTTCTAGGGCTCCTCCACTCATGGGGAGGTCCAAAGGAGGCCCCAAAATCTCCCTCAAACTACCTCCAATGGCCAAGAGTCATCACCAAGCAAAGACATCCAAGAATGATGAAGTTTAAAGGATAATCAAGTGGTGCAAGACTCACCACGACCGTGGGCACTTCCCACGGTCGTGTGAATTTATGACCAAGAACCAGCATTTCAACAGGGTTTTTTCACAAGTCGCCACGACCGTGGCCAATGAAGAACAAAACGACTGTGATGCTGCTCCACGACCACATCCCCCTCCTCCAAAACAGTCGTGTGACCCAACACGGCCGTGGTTCCACTCACCCACCACAACAGTGTCACTCTGCCACGGCCGTGGCCACCAACATAGCATATCACCACCAGCCTCATACCACGACCGTATTCTTACCCCACGACCGTCCTATACTACCCTCTCCACGGACGTGGCACACCAACACGACTGTGGTGACCAACCTACCCTACCATACTTTTACACTGATTTTCCTATCCTACCCCTACTTACCCTAGTGCTTCCCCACCACCTATATATACATAGGTGGCGGCTGGGGCACGAGGATGAGATACCCTATGGCCACCCATAGCTTAGTCTTTCCTTGCTTTCTTAGTCTTAATTTAGTCTAGGGTTAATGTAGATTTCATTCTTGCCTTTAATTCCTCGTTTGTTCATAGTAGTTTAACAATCAAATCACCTTTAAACCCTTAACCCTAGTCTCCGTAGTAGGAACCCAGCAAATTTTTTTTCTCTCCTTAGTCTTTCTTTGCTTACTTAAATAGGAATATGTCCATTTCTCTCCAAGTGACACATTAATAGCTTATGAATGTTTAGATGCATTTATACTATCAATTCCTAAAGTTTACTTTTTTACATTAGCAAAATATAATAGGGGTTATTTTGATCATTTTGTTACTAAAATTTCTTGTCTCTATGTAACTTCCATAAATAAACTATTATATATTAATATGATACTTTAATTGGCTTTGTTCATAGAGTCCACTTTAGGGTCTGGACAAAGGTCGATAGTTCTACCAAATAGATCTTCTATTTTAGAGGCAATCCATATAGTATAAAGGTGAAAAAAGTAGATTGAAGATATAATCATTTTAGAAATAGAAGACCCACATGTGAGTTAAGTTTGAGACATCAATGTATCTTTAATACACATGTTTCAAGGTTCAAAGCACATAATCAAATCAAATTAGGATGCTAGAATGGACAAGTTTGAATCTTATTTCAACATACATCAAAATTTACTGAATTAGGTCAAGCATGAGGATTAGAAGAACAAATATATACTAGTACAAGATTTGTTCATATCCTAGGTTGATTTATAATAGCAACATATAAATAAGTAAACTCAAAGCATTGAATAAATAAATATAATCAGTAGATATACAAATACAAAGTAATAGATAAAAAAAGTACATCTCAGTTGATAAACAAAAGGGTAGATTAGAACTCTAATGTACTCAAACATGTATAAGTTCCAACCCATTGCCCGCACCCTGAGGGTAGGGGGCCAGGAGCAGGATCAAGGAGCAAGAAGAGGAGGAAGAAGGGTACCAGGAGCAGCGAGCTGGTGGCCAGAGCAGCAAGCAGGAGAGCGGGCGACGACGGTGAGTGGGCGGCGGCGGTGAGCGGGCAGCGACGGCGAGCGGGTGACGGCCAGAGCAGGAGTAGAGGAAGAAGAGGCGGAGGAGCAGGCAACAACAACAACAAGAGGAAGCAAAGGAGCAGGCGACGACATCAGCAACAATGGCTGGAGCGGCAGGCAGGAGCGGCGGGAACGGGGAAGGCAGACCGGCGGCGGGGAAGGCGGAAGAGCAGTAGACGGCGACGGAATTGCTAATCGCCATACCCTAGTGAAATCGATGAAACAGAGAAAGGGGAAGAGCCTGGCTCGGGTGGGTGCTATTTAATTAACAATAGGCGTCAGTTATTGCCGTAAACTGACACTTCAAACTTTAAGCGTCGGTTACCACCAACACACTGACACTTATGTTCATTGATAGTCATCGGTTCCAAATAGAAAAACTAACGTCTATCTATATATGCCGATAAAAAATAAATGTTCTCAAATTATAAAAATAGGCGTCGGTTGCCAGGAAAATTTGACGTCCATTGGACAATCTTAACCCTAAAAATTTTCACAGGGACGGCGCGCGAAACCTTTTCAGCGTCAGCTTTTCCACAAAAACCGATGACCTTAGGATGTAATTTTGTTTATCGTTAGGCGTCATTTATTAGGTACAAAACTGATGCCGCATGTGAAACTTTGGGGGATAATTTTTTTCGCTCGAAAAATTGGATTTGGTGGGCTATTTTAGGTGTCGGTTCGTCTTAGGGAGCCGACCCTTAATAAAAAGTGATACCCGTGTCTGACCGGTGTGCAAATATAGATGTCAGTCTCTGTAATTAGCCGACATTGTAGGGTTTAGGTGTCGGTTTTCGATAATAAATGACGTCTCTAAATGTGACATTATAAGCTATTTCTGTAGTAGTGATAAATTAAAATAGCTTTTCAATATTTTGTTTTAGATTTCTATGAAACCACATATTAATGAAGTATTTTTGTAAATTGGGGTATAAGAAACCACATGTAGCTATATTTCTTCTCTTACATATATCTTTGTTAGTTTTTGTGATGGGTTTTACTCATGCTTACAATTAGCTCAAATTTGTGCAAATTCTTTGAACTTTCTTTATACTCATTTGGATGTTAATCTTTCTAGCTTTTCCATTTATTACTATAGTTCATGTGTATTCTATCATTTTTTATTAGATTTACAGGTTGCATTTATTGTGTAGTATTATTTCCTCATTAAAATATTGAATTTTTTTTGTAAGAGCAGAAGTAACGTCCTAAAGATGAAATAATAATTATAAACAATATATAGTGTTTAAAAATATTAAAAAAGATATAACATTCATATTACAATTTTGTAAGTTGCACTTGTGAGAATTCAAGGTAAAATAGAAGAAAAAATGCAAGAAAAATTAAATAATCACTGATAACAAACAAAATGTTGCATATTTTGTATTTTCCATTTTCTATTATGTAAACTTGTATAAAGTGCCACTTAATTTTGGTTTTACATTTACTTGAATCCTTGTTCCCTAAATAATAAGGTTATGATCTCAAAATTCTAATTCTATTTGGAATTTTGAGAAACATTCTAGGATAGTTTCCATCTCAATCTAATTGGTAAAGTTTAAACTACATTACTTTAAATTTAGGAATTTACTTGGTTATATTGCACTAGATATTTGTGTTAGAAAAAATATGACATCCATTTTATCATTAATACATATTATTACATGGTTCTCATGAAAATGAATCCAAATCATATGTGGTATAATGACTACAACATAAAAAAAGAATTTAATCTTTATATGTCATGCATTGAGGAAATATAGATATATAATTTAGGTGGTAAAGGCCAATAAGTCGAGGTTAATATTTTATTTTGTTTGTATACATGTGATAAATGTACTCAATGGGAAAGAGTAGGCTTCAATTGTATAACATTATGACATACTATTTTGTTACAATATTTCTTGCCCAGGTATCTTTGTTATTAGACATTCCCGATTAAAGTATTATCAAAATTATAACATGGAATCTAATGGTTGTTGCTTCAAATTTGGAGGATGAGTTAAGATATAATATAAACATAAAAAAGAGAGATAGACCTATGAGACACAGATGATTTTGCCTTTTGGATAGCAAAGAAAAGCATCACTACATATACGAAGAACAAATTTGAATGACCCATTAAATGTTTATGGCCATGTTTTTTATTTATTCGTACTCATGAACATGTAGGGCTGTTTTGGTTCTTCACGATTTGAGAAACATACACTCACTTGATGTAGTGAAAAATTATGTCATTATTGATCCATCCTAATTAGCAAAAAATATACTATGTTAACTACCCTAATTCGTTACTTGACCATGGGAGTATGACCCTCATGTAAGATGCTAAACTACATATACATACCACCCAACTACGGTGGAAATTGGGAGGAGAAGACCTATGAATGGGAGACAGAGGACTTTATATTGTACATAAAGGAAACCATGTTAGTGCCAACTATCACATGGCCATTAGGGAGGAATTTTGCTCTAATTTTCCACATGAGAATCTACCCAAAAACAACCCATATACTCTACAGACAAGAACACCTCCTTTGCGGACATATAGTTCCCAACACGCTTATGTGATGCCAATCTCATATTCAATGATGCAACATTTTAATATACATGTATGGAAGCGAATCTTATAACATAAACATTTACAAAATATAAATAAGAGCAGTGCACTAAACTACAGATGATATACAGGTGGATAGGCAGTCATCAAGATGATAGGCGGTAGAGTTATATACCAACATTCACATAAAAACATTTGAAAAATTATGTTCATAGAGAAGTACGATCTTCATTTGCCTATCCAGGCCAAAACCAAAGTATCAGCCTATTTCCGTCAAGGATGAAAAGTGTTGTAGATACATTGATTTACGAAGGGCAGTCCTCAAGGGCTGGAAGTCAGATTGATAGATAGTTGCATTATGCAGCGGAATCACATGAAATTTTGGGAGTGAAGTTCTGGGATAGCTGTACCATCGTTTCATCCCCTTTCGCGTCCGAGGAACCGGTGGTGCGCACAGGTTTGCTGGTGCAGTATATCATACCGGTTAGGAAGGATGAGAAGGGGAGCAGAGCACACAATTCAACCATTGAGCTAGATAAATTCTGGTTATCACGAGGAGAATATGTACGCAGGGTCGGCCCATTGGGGTGGCCAACCTGGGCGGCGGCCAGGGGCCCAACAAAGAAGGGGCCCCATAAATTTTTTTTCTTCTAATACACACACATTTGTGAATGGAACGGGATTGATTCGATATAACTTGTTAGGAAAAGACCGGAAGGTCGGGAAAGATTTTCCAACCTAAAATTACTGAAAAACTATCTTAGTTCATCAATGTCTCAAGAAATATTGAACGGTTTGGCAATGTTATGCATTGAGAAGGATATGTTAGAAAATATTGATGTTGACACTGTTATTCAAAATTTTACATCTAGAAAGGCTCGAAGAAGTCATTTTATACGATGACTAAAGCTCGATAAAGAGATATCTATATTTAATTTTTACGTTCTTTTTAGTTTGATTTGTAAGAACATGTTTTATTTTTTTATATGACAGTTTTGACAATAAGAGTATACAAAGGGCCCATTTTTTATCTTCGCACCGGGGCCTCTAGAATCTCTGCAACGGCCCTGTATGTACGTTCAAGCCCGCTGCACAAAATTCATGTGATTATGTGCCGCAACACCCAATGTGGCCAGAGAAGGGTACGATAAGCAGATTCAAGAATCTCGATGGACATAATCATTGCAAAACTCAAACCTAACTAAAATTCGATAACTAAAATGAGTCAATGACTTGTCTCTCACGTGATAAATAGGTGGTGGACGGAAACGAGTGAAAAACTGTTCGTGCTTATTATGGTGTGTGTGTGTGTGTGTATAAATATATATATATATATATATATATATATATATATATATATATATACTACTATAAAAAGAGCGAGTTTGATACTGCGCTCTCCTTGATTCACTCTCTTCTCTCCTTTTTTCAAGGAATTTAACTCCTATAAATATTTATTTTCACTCTCCTATTAATTTTTATTATCTTTAATTCAATATTTCTATTTCCATCCTACGGAAACGGTTCCTTGATTCTCTTATTTCAAACAACCGATACAAATATCTTTTACCGTATGGACCCTTTGACGGACGAGTCCTCTGCCCCACACATTTTCAACAAATTTTATATATCACGGGCATGTGCACGTGTGCGTTCACTAGTATATATATATATGTGTGTGTGTGTGTTTGTTGTGTGTGTGTAAGGTAACTTTACTCTCTCTCTCTCCCTCTCTCTCTCTCTCTCTCTCTATATATATATATATATATATATATATGGTCCATCTTTAATATCTGCATGGGTAGCTACCCGCCCCCCATTTCGGTTACTTTTTTCAAGTTGGTTACTTTTGACATGTAGAGGGTTACTTTACATTACAAACTGTTGAGTTTCATGCATAGATAGTTATATTTGTAATAGCAGATTTCAAAATATGGTTACATATATATATCTACTGTGTATTTTGTACGTGTTTACTTTTTTAATCGTATAGTTACTTTTTTTATAGCAGAATTACTTGTCTGGCTAGAACAGTTACTTTTTTGGTTGTCGGGTAGAGAAATCTAAGCTACCCACATGGGTATTGAATAAACACCTATATATATATATATATATATATATATATATATATATATATATATATATATATATATATATATATATATATATATATATATATATATATAAGGTAACTTTACATGAGCTCTGTGGACTCAGCCACATTCTTTATACAAAAGGGATGATGTCCACAGAATCACAACATTTTACAACACAAGATATAGTACCCAAATCTCGAGTATGTTACACATCACATACCAATCGACCTGTCTGGACCTAAGAGTACATAAATGACTCCTAAAAATCTATGCAACCCAACCAACTTCTCTATCTCTACAAATCTTCAAATTGTGCATCCTCACCGCCCTGTCACTGGTCTCACTACTAATCACCTAAAAAGGATGTGGAAACCCAGAAGGTGAGACCCATGTCTTAGTAATATGTTATAACTTCTAGTAACATTTATTGCTTACTAGTGTGTTATGTACTTTAAGTAGTTAAACCTAATAATATTACAAAGTTGAAAGACTATGCAACTTATATAATAGATCAGGCATATTTAGTCTCACAAAGATAATTGATTTATCTTACCGTGTTATGAACCACATATACCACTAAAAGGAAACACTAAAAGAAATCATCATCCAATGTGATTCACCAAGTAACTTTAATAATTATACTACACAGTTGAATTGCATATTTTATTAATCCATCAGTAGTTTGAGATGTACCACTCACACTACTAGTTGATTGCTACAAAGTCAAAATCAGTGCCATATAATATCTAGGATGACCGGAACCCCAAAGATCTTTTCCCCTCGGTCACTATGAGTAACAACCTTAGTGGTACATCAATCCAACTACTAAAAACAACTAGTCTGTCTAGGGAACAAGACTTTAAAACCAAAAACCATGATATAAACCCTCAAGTCTGAGTTACAACCATAATCACTCTCAATCACATCAACACACTATAGATGGCCTCAACCCCTCTCTAAAACCTTAAAAATTAGGATGATAGGTATATACCCTCCCTACACTCGCATATACTCAACAATATATGAGTTTGAGCTCCTTTCAGATTACTCATTTCACTCTTCAACAAATTCTGACATTGGTATAGTTCTATGGTCATAGGACACTACATGATTAAAGTTACACTTTGTTACTTAAGTTAGTTAAACATGTTTGACTGCATCAATCAAGTTACACACTACACCCTAAAAGTTTGTACAATTTAATTGGATTTGCAAACTAAGATGATATAACATGTATAAAACAATTTCATCTCACTCTAGGCATATGTATCCATACTTGATCTTTAAGAGAGTCAAACCATGATTTTTAACATGCACTACAACAAAATTCTATACAGGTCAAAGCTAAATGCTCAAGGATAAAAACCCTAACCTTATTTTGTTTTTCCCCAATCCATATCCCTGGTTATTAAACTTCAAAACCTTAACCTTTATCTTTTCTGTATTTAATAAACTCCCAAATTCTCTACCCGCTATTCCCTCCCTGACACTCCTCCTCCAAACTCTTTATTCCAGCCTCCTCCTCTAGGAACACAAAGAGTCACTCCTCTGCCATTCTTGTTCCATCCCCAACTCAGTGTTCTTCCTATCGGAGGCCCCTCGTTCTTCCCAACTGTCGCCCTCTGCTCTTCACGTCTGGTGCTTGATGCAATGTTTGTCCAACATTGGGCGTTACTTGTCTGACTACGTGTTGACTAAATTGGACATTAGCATACCCTTTGTTTTGATGATGACAAACATTTCATTCTTGTGGTTCTAATGTGCTACTTGAGTATTTTTGGGTTCAAGTAAATAAGGAGATCATAATAAGTGGATAATTGAAGATCAATACAAATTGAAGATCAATGTGCTTAAATGTTTAATATTTTCATGATTGTACTCAATGTAAAAACTTGTACAAGTATATGATGTACATACTTAGATATCATGTAAATCAAGTGTTAGATTTACCCTAACCACCCAAAACCTGATCTTACACTCACATGAAGACTTTAGGATTGAATAGTTTCATATGGGTCATCAATAGGATGTCACATACATTGCAAATTCTTGCAAAAGGTCCTTCTCGGTCGACAATATTGTGGACTGAGATATAGTCGTTGTAATAGGTTTAAACCAAAGAGAATCGAACATATATCCATTTCAACCCAGACAATCATTTGGTCGACAGTATTGTGGACCGAGAGTCATCTGGTCAACAGTATTGTCGGTCGAGAAAAGTTCTAGAAACTTTGCATTTAACAAACATTTAGGCCGTTGCAACCCAACTACTTTCTACCTAATATTTAGTTAAGCAATAAGAACACTCTAGACACTCCTTACAATAGCCCTAATCACTTTTAAACCATTCCTATGAATATGAGAGGCCTTAGGACACCCGCATCATTACTTTCATACACAATACACAAGCTACACTTGAGCATTCACTATTGAGAGCAACAAAGCTAAGATTCACTTGCTATCTTCTTCCTTGTGCTCTAGAGTTGTGTCCTATAGCTACAATCTCCTAGCCATCACATATAGCCACGTCCATCTTAAGTGGATAGGATATCTAAATTCTTGATATAGATCAAAGTATTGTACTTAATTGGATAAGTATTTTCCTTCTTCCAATTTATTTCTTCTTTATTGTTCTTTGTCCTCCTTGACTACTCTTAGGGTTGGGGCTTGTTGAAAGGGGGTTGCGTGGTTGTACTTCAACAAAGTGAAGTCTTCTCCATGGTGTTCTTGAGTTTACTTCAAGAAGGAAGCTTCAAAGGAGGTTGGAGCTACGTCTAGGTTAAGGCTATCTCAAGGTGGTGAAGGCTGCTCCAAGGTTGCTTGGTTACTTCAAAAAGGTTGCTTCAAGGAGGTTAAGGCTATTTCAAGGTGAAGGTTACTTTGAGTGGAAGGTGATTGTTTTTTTTTGTAACATCCTTACGAGGGAAATAAAATAAATCACTTTCTAAATACCAATTGGAAACAATTGGGTAGTGGCATCCTTTGATTCATAGGTTGGAACCACTCTAAATCGAAGTGTCTTCCTTGTTTCCTCCTCCTTTAAACTTTTAAAGTGCCAAAAGCTCTATTCACCCTCCTCTAGATCGTTCAATTGGTATCAGAGTAGGACTTTAAGATGCCCTAACAGGTCCAAAAGTAATGGGGATGGTATTTCTAGCAACCTTGATATGGAAACAACACATGAGAGTTGGCCATCATCAAGTGACCAAGATTGTAGACGGTTCTTTGAATGTGAAGTAAGAGGTCACTCGACATTCGGCTGTCTAAATAAGAAGAAAGGAGAAAAGTTCCACAAAGCTACAAGGGAAAAATCAAGTGAGAGTAAAGAAGAAAAGGTAAGTTGTTTCATTGCAACAACCAATGAAGAAGAAAATGAGGTAACTCTTCTTGAGTTATCTAAAGAAGAGCTCATCAATAGTTTAGAAGAACTCCATGAAAAGTATGTTGAGTGCAAAAGGAAATTGAAAAAGGTTTTAAAAACTAATAATGAGTTGTATGTCGAAATACTTGATCTCTTTTATGAAAATAACCCCTTCAAATATTGTATCAATGATTATAATACCAAATTTCTTGCTCTTGAATACAATAATGATCTTCTTTCTCAAGAAAAGTTTGAATTTCTTGCAAAAAAATGATTTTCAAACTTAACCTATTCTATGTTTTCATTCAAATTATGATATCATTTTTAGAGAAAGAGATTCTTTGATTTCATGTTTAGATCAAGAAATACTAGACATTGCAAAGAGAATTGATGAAATTGCTAAGTTACAGAAATATGTTTATAGTTTAATGAGTAATAATATTCTTGATAAAATCTTCGAAAAATCTTTTAGACAAACTGGAAGAAGAGGTTTAGGCTATGTACCTAAAGAAAAATCTTTCCAAAAACCTAGAAATAGAAAACCACAAAAACCCAAATCAAAGATCTTGTATGTGCCCAAATACAATCTAGCACATAACCAAAATGCCAAGAAGAGAAACACAATTGATTTTATTTGCTGTCACTATTGTCAATGTTTTGGGCACTATTCATTCTCTTGTCCATACAAGAAAAGGAATGACGTTTACTTGGTTTGGGTTCCAAAACCTCCGACTTAGAAATATTGAATAATTAGTTGAGATTTGACCAATATTTAATTTTGACCTTCATAATTCTTAATTAGCTTTAATTATATATCTTTGAGTATTTGATTGTTTAATTGTGTTACTGAAATCAAAACTAGTTGAAAAAGAATTATCTTAATTCGTTTCGCAATTTCGTAAAAAATTCAGAATAGTAATCGGTCAAAAAAGCTCTCGACCGAGGTGCTTGTCGATCAAAAACAAATTCGATCGGTAACTGTTCTGTCAAAAAATGTTGTTATTGAAATTATTTACTTGAAATTAATACTTCATGGTTATAAAATATTTTTCATTCTGATTCATATATACTCAAAATAATGAAAACCATTCATAACCAAATGGACCACTATATGGGTACCAAAACTTTTCTACTTTCTAGGTTTCAATGGTCTATAGAAATTGAGACAAGGAAACATTTTATGCACTTGGAAAAAAGGTAAAATTTCAAAGGTAAAACTATTGTCATAGGTAATGTTACTACAAATTTTAAATTTTAAATGTGCTATATGTCAAAAAAACTACATCATAACTTCTATGACAATGTTTATGATTCATAGGAAAACAACAAAGTTGTTGATAAAGGAAAAATAATTGTAAACCTATTAACTATATGGATACTATCTGCAAATATTGTATTGTTTATGGCATGGAAATATTGTTCATATAAGAAATTTGTCTAGAATATAATTATTACCTTAACTTTCTTTTGATAAATCTGAGATTTGTGTATTTTAGGAAAGCAAAAGTAAGATCTCTTTTCAAAACTAAAACATTTCTTCACTAAAAATCAATTGAATCTCATCTATATGTGGTAAAGAATGTTATCTTCTCTTCAACAAAATATGAATTTGATCTTAAAACACAAAAAGGGATTTATGTTGGAATATTTTACATCTAGAAAAGTATCTAGGATTTGTAAGTATACATCTAAGAGAGTTGAAGAATAAATGATAATTATACACAACAAATTGAAGACTTCATCATATATCCTAAAGGACTTGATTATTGGACAATTTCCATATGAGTTTACCAAGAATAATGTATAAGACTTTGTTCCTAGACAATAAGGAAAATCATTCATTGGAACCAAGTGGGCATGATGAAATAAACTAAATAAACCTAGGATATAATGAGAGGAAATAGACTTTGATATGACTTATGCATCTATGGCTAGACTTTAGGCCTTTTACATGTTATTTAACTCTAGCCAATCATAAGGACATCAATCTCTCCAAATGATGTAAAACTCATTTTCTTAATAAACTCATAAAAGAAGAAATCTATGTTGCTTAAACTCATGACTTGAAAAAAGATTGAATATGCATATAAAAAGAAGCTAACTGGTTGCTTATGCTAATATAGAAGAAAATGTTATATCTTGGTTCATTCTGGATAAAGTTGCATTAATTGGAAATCTGTAGAAGTGCCTCTCAGACGAAAAGGAGTTTGACCGAGGGGTACCCCGGTCAAAGTCATGGTCGACCAAAAATAAGCATGATAAAAATTCTTATTTGTATATCAAATCATTCATTTTCTCACAACATTGGTATATTAAGTTTTCAATTTGCTCAACATATCAATATAGTGCAACAAACAAGATTGCTTAAAGATCACAAAAAATTGACTCATAGTCTTAATTGATTTTAAAGCTAGTCATGATTTGAAATACCTTAGTATTATTTATCTCACTTTTGTTATGATACTAAGGGGGAGCTCACAAAAAATTCTTGGATATGATGTTCATATATTTTTTCTCTTAATTGGATTCTCTACACCAATTTGGGCTTAACATCCCTTATATTTGGTTAGAGATATATCAATTGATTCCACTATGAGCCTAAAGGAATCTCATATCATTTTAGGGATTAACATCCCTTGTAAATGGTTGAGAAACTAATATAAATATACATTCATTGATCCCACCATGACTCTAAAGGAATATCATATCATTTAAAGGCTAAGCATCCCTTGCAAATGGTTGAAAAATTAATTTGGTTTTTGAATTATGGCTAAATTTGGCATTCCTTTTGAATTAATCATTTAAGGGGGAGTCGTATTAACTTACACATATGATTATCTTTTTGAAATGACAAAGGAGGAGAAATAAAATAAATCAAAATAAGTAAAATATTCTCATGAGTTTCATGATCTCTTGGCTTGACATTATTTGGTGCTACATTGCATTAAGAGATGGATGTAATGTTCCATATCTCTTTAAGTATATTAGCACACATTTTATAAGATCAAAAGAATCAATTCATCTTAGGTACATCACAGGTATGAAACTAATTTTATTTCAAATATTTTGCTTATATTTTAAGAATGTTTGTCATCTTCAAAAGGGGGAGATTGTTGGCTAAATTGAACATTAGCATACCCTTTGTTTTGATGATGACAAACATTTCATTTTTGTGTATCTAACGTGCTACTTAAGTATTTTTGGGTTCAAGGAAGGAGATCATATTAAGTGGATAATTGAAGATCAATACAAATTGAAGATTAATGCACTTAAATGTTTACTATTTTCATGATTGTACTGAATGTAAAAACTTATACAAGTATATGAGGTACGTACTTAGATATCATGTAAATCAAGCTTTAGATTTTCCCTATCCACCCAAAACCCTATCTTACAGTCACATGAAGACTTTAGGATTGATAGGTTTCATATGAGTCTTCAATTGGACCTCACATACATTGCAAATCCTTGCAAAAGGTCCTTCTCGGTCAACAATATTGTAGACTGAGATATAGTCATTGTAATAGGTTTAAACCGAAGAGAATCAGACATATATCCGGTTGAACCCAGACAGTCAATTGGTCGACAATATTCTTGACTGAGAAAAGTTTTGGAAACTTCACATTTAATGAACATTTAGGTCATTGCAACCCAACTACTTTCTACCTAACGAGTAGTTAAGCACTAAGAACACTCTAGACACTCCCTACAATGTCCCTAATCACTTTTAAACTATTCCTATAAATAGGAGAGGCCTTAGGACACCCACATCATCACTTGCATACACAAGCTACACTTGAGCATTCACTATTGAGAGCAACAAAGCTAAGATTCACTTTATATATTCTTCCTTGTACTCTAGAGTTGTGTACTATAGCTAAAATATCCTATCCACCACATATAGTCATATCCATATTAAGTGGATAGGAGATCTAAACGCTTTATATAGGATGAAAGCTTCGTTGGATAAGTATTTTCCTTCTTCCAATCTATTTCTTCTATATTGTACTTTTTTTTAAAGTGACTCGAAAGGTGGGCGGGTACCTACCTGCGCGGGCATTAAAGATGAGCCATATATATATATATATATATATATATATATATATATATATATATATATATATATATATAGTCAGGCTAGTGTACACTCGAGTGTACCGGAGGCACCGTACACTTCAGTCATTTTTAAAGATGCAATAACTTTTTAAAAATTCTAAACCATTGATCTTCTTAAATATTTTAAGAGCATACTATATAATAAATTTTAGCTCATTTGGATACTTATAGGTCGTGCATCTAAAGGAGGCAAGAATCATGCATTTCAAATTAGTTTTGTGTGTTGATTTTGTTGTCCTTGGATGAGTGGATTTCACTCATCCAAATAAAATCAAATTTTGTATTTGACCTATTATTATTGTAACTATGTAGATCAATGTATTGGATTTTGGAAAGACAAGGTCTAGATAGGAAAACACCATTGAGGTGTATGGCGTAATCTATACACTCGAGTATATTCTAGCCTAACTCTCTCTCTCTCTCTCTCTCTATATATATATATATATATATATATATATATATAGAGAGAGAGAGAGAGAGAGAGAGTCAGGCTAGAATACACTCGACTGTATAGATCGCACGAATACACTCAAGTGTGTTTGCATATCAAGACTATTTTCTGTAAAATGTAGACCATTGATCTTCACCGTCATACTACAACTAGGCTACATACAAATTTTGAGTCCATTTGGATGAGTGAACCATGCTACATTTATTTTGAGTCCATTTGGATGAGTGTAAGTCAC